>OW052245.1:26401531-27748406 GCA_932526585.2 Philonthus cognatus | reverse complement strand
TCCAGCCATTTATTAATTTTGTTTACTTTTTACATTATTTTCCACTCCCAAATTAAGCATAAAGTAAAATTTCGAGTTTAGAAAAGCCTGAAAATTTGGATTTTTTTAGCAAATTCAGGCTTTTCTATACTCGAAATTTTAGTTCATGCGCCACGCTTATAAGTCACTAACTTAAAGTGAAATCTCTAACTAGTTGGTTAGAGTAAAATAAATTTAGTATGCCAATTTTCAATTGACATTTTTCTTTTTTGCCGTCAAGTTGACAATATCAATTGGGTTATTTTTTAGTTTTAGCGGCGGAATTAATTCAAAAAATAAAATGGTGACGGAAACTTTATCGTAGAATGTGTATGTAATTTATTTTTATTTTTTAAAACCAAAAAACCCAACTAATTTATCTTTCACTATGTTCTCATTAATCACTTGGTGAAACATGATTAAATATACAAGTATGAATATTATTTATTATTTTGTGAAACGAACTAAGTGATTTTTATTTAAATAATATTCATACTTATATACCCAATTTTTTATTAATTGTTCAAATTACAGGCATTTTTTTTAAATTTTGTTTAATATTATTTAATGTTCAAATTTGGGCTCCGAGCAGAACTACCAATCTGTTGATTCTTTAATAGTAATATTTGCATATTTGTTTGTTACGGGGTGGGGTGCTTCGCAGTTGGAATTTATATAAAATCATCGTTAAACAATTGAGGTGTTAAACGAAGACCCACATCGCAACTTCCGGCTAGCTATTTAGTCACTGAATAATAAAATTATGCTTACCACGGTAATCACTTCACTGATTCTAAGTTAAAAGGTAAATGAAAGGTTTGAAATTGAACTTTAAAAGTAAATGAAAACTTTAGTCAAAGAGTAACAAAATGTATTAACACGAAACAAATTAAACAACGAATATAAATTTACAAATGAAGATAGAAAAATAAACAAGCAAAAGGAAAAAAACAAGAAATACAATTAAAAAAATAACTTACGTACTACTACTGGGTCGTAAAGAAATTTAGCGTAGTGACGATGCACGTTTCGAAGACTTTTTCAAAGTGATGTTGACGGGTCAACAGACTTTTATGAAGTGAGTTTAGCCCTTGAGGTATTTATTTGGTTTTTGGTCAACCCTCTTCCGTCTTACCCCTCTGGCGACCACCAACTTTCGTTGGCCGAAAGAAAAATGGTCGAAATAAATATTAAATATTAATATTTTGAAATACAAAATATGTCATTATATGCGCGATATGATTCTGCGTCCGGGCATATATGACATATTTTGATTCGAGCTAAGAACGGGGTTTAATAGACGTTTAATTTAATTAAGCCGAAGGGGTTGACCGAATTTGCCTAAGAGTAATACCAACGATGTGGATTGATAACGCGCATCATTTGGTATACCTAGCAACAATATGCATAAACAATTACGCCTACCAACTCCTAAAAACATATAAACAATAGGGGTGTTATGCCTGGACTTAGAAAATGTATAATAATAAGGAAAATACTGAATAGAAGTTTATGAAACTTCGTCCAAGCATAACGGGGAGCATAGTAATTGTTTATACATATTTGTTGCTATGTGGAACCTCGTCTAAAAGCAAATTAGTAACAATTAAATATCATGACAGCTCGCGGTTTATATCCTTCTGGTTCGAACTAACCATATCGTGTTTGATGTCGTTCGAATCGTCTTCTTCTCAGTTATCCGATGAGGGTTGTGACGTTCGCGTATGTATTCTACATACGCGAACCACGTAGGGGATGTTCCTATCCCTTGCATTCGTCGGTTTTATAACCCCTGACGTCATGCCCCATTCTTTTGTGCGTCGCACGTACGTTTCGCTCGCGCGATCGGGCCGGTCGCAGGTAGCGGCGTCCCATCGCAGATGTGGCGAACTCGGGGATAACCGGCAAATCCGTATATATTTTGGACAACCCTGGAACTGGAAATAGCGGATGCCGTAGAGTTCTACCATTGGATGGCCGAGAGGAGTTTTGAGCTGAGTTGAGCTGTCTGATGTTCGAGGGCGCTATTTGACGAGATTCCACTAGGCAACCTATCTAACTTAAATAATATCAATGTATGGCGCGAACTTTACTCATTTGGAAAATAAAAGAGAATGAAGCAATATTGTGTACTGAAAAATAGAATGAGGTGAATTGGGACCGTTGTTCCGAATATTAAAATATGTAACAAAATAACGCCCGTGGTTATGTTGCAGCTGAAAT
Source organism: Philonthus cognatus (assembly GCA_932526585.2). Lineage (NCBI taxonomy): Eukaryota > Metazoa > Arthropoda > Insecta > Coleoptera > Staphylinidae > Philonthus > Philonthus cognatus. The sequence goes on along the minus strand of OW052245.1, from coordinate 27,746,165 downwards.
ATTGCTGAATGAACAAGTTGACGACGCTTACGGAAAAGCGCCGGTAACATGTTATTATTATTAACTTAAAAATTTCCTGACTTTTCGCTAAAAAAGCCGAATTTCCCTGACTTTTCCAAGACTTTTCCTGATGAATAAAATCCCCTGACTTTCCCGATTTTTCCAGTTGGCCGCCACTCTGTCTAATGTTGAAGAGGTTTTTACGTGTTGAATTTTTTAAATCTTTATTAACTTTCGTTTATTTGTCAACTTTGACTACATATACTTTTTGACGGTAATTCAGTAAATTTCTGATTCTAAACTGGTTTACTGATAGTTTTCCTGCAAATCACAATAACGATGTTTTATGGGTAAAAGTTTAAGCATGAATTATAATTTCGAGTTTAGAAAAGCCTGGAAATTTGGTTTGGTCGCGTAGCGAAGCGGGGCGATTAAAACAAATTTAACTTCATGCGCTACACTTTACTAATATGAAATTCAAAAACAGATAAGCACATATTTAATTAGAATAACACGGAATAAAATATTTAGTCTGTTATTAACGATTTTTATTGTTAATGATGAATGTTTGCTTTTCTTCATTCTTCATTTATTATTTTACCGTTTTTTTTGCGGCACAAAACTCGTCTTTGGCGAGCCCAGCGAAGGTAAAAGGTTGGACACCCCTGCTGTAGACCTTCGACAGCTTGTTAGGGATTCTCATAAGACGTGCTGTTAGGCCATTTCATGACGAAGCCTATTAATGTCGTGAAAATTTCCAAGGATTAAATTTTCTTGTTGGAATTAAAAAAAATCATAGACAACTTTATATTTTTTTCTAAATGAACACCTGTTATGCAAATTAATATAATTAATGCAAATTAATTGAATGAATTTACGTGCTATTATAAATAAATTTTGTGTAAATACAGCAATCTAGATAATAATGTATTAATAATGGATTAGAAGCGGTTGATGAATTTATTTGCTTTCGTGTGGGTTCTGCGAGTTGTTGAATCAAGATTAGCGCGAGTAGATAAAAGCGGAGGAGGGTCGGTCTGGTTCTCTCCCAGTCCGAAGTCTGAATTCGCTAATCCGGGTAATCGCTGAATTATGAGCGGGCTAAAGCCTAATCCACCATCCGAAACATTTATACCAACCCCCGTGAACACGGGCGCGATTCCGTCAACGTGCACGTCGGGAATTCCGGGATAATCCCAGCCGTCTTGTCAACCTCACGTTCGCAACGAGACCTCCTCTCAACAGCCTCCGATACATATTGATACAGCGTCTATCATTTCCAGACGTAAATTACGAAAACAAAAGGTCTCGCGGATGAAAATTGAAAGAACGCGGGGATATTTTGTTTAAGAGGTCTCGGGTATAATCCGCCACCCTCTCGGGTTTTTTTCGCGATCATCCCCCGCGAGAGTCTGGAGCTGCGAGATGATCTTGATGGCGTGTCATGTGGAATAAAACAATTCACGAGACACTTTGAATAAGAGCAAAAACAACTGAACTGAAATTCTTGTACATTACACTTAAGGCAGATCATCTTTTTTCAATTGTACTTTTATTATTTTAGTAACAAATAATTCAATCAATTTATATCATAATTAAAAAAAGATTTAAGTACAAGTAGTACAGAGAATTTATCTTTCTTATAAACTTGTAAAACTTTACTATATTCACGAAATCCATTTAATTACATAAAACAGCTTAAAAATATAATACACAAAAATAAACATCTTCAATTCTACATATCGCTGTATTTGTTCAGGCATTCCTTGTTTTTGATAATCGTTCAATTTGAAGCTTCTAACAAGTGTTTCCACTCCCAGATTAAGCATGAAATAAAATTTCGAGTTTAGAAAAGTTTTAAAATTTGGTTTGGTCGCTCCGCGAAGCGGAGCGACCAAACCAAATTTTCAGGCTTTTCTAAACTCGAAATTTTACTTCATGCGCCACGCGTATAAAATACTGAAATATTGTGATGTTTAAAATATACTTCTAAATCAGCATGCTAAAGCAGTATATTTTCAACATCACTTTATGTCAGTGTTTTATATGCCTGGCGCATGAAGTAAAATTTTGAGTTTAGAAAAGTCTGAAAATTTGGTTTGGTCGCTCCGCTTCGCTCCGCTTCGCTACGCGACCAAACCAAATTTTCAGGCTTTTCTAAACTCGAAATTTTACTTCACGCTTAATCAACGAGTGGAAACACTCGATCGAAACTTCAAATTAAACTTTTTCACAAAGATAGAATGCGCGAACATTTACAGCGGATGCATCGGGATATGTATCCTTAAAAGAACAATTCCCTGTACGTATAATTCATTTAGATGTAGTCGACAACGATTCAATAGCAGAAAACTCGTAATATTGTCGTCTTTACTACGCTCTTATTTGTGCTTGAAATTTGTTTATACCTTCAACCCCACCAATAAAAATACTCACAAACCGCCACTGATTTAAATACTACACACTAAGAAAAAAATCATTACTTATCTTACCCAGTTTCCATATCTTACAACCAAGAAAAACACTTTTCACAATCTGTTTACGAGTAATACTATTTTTAGAAGCTTCCGTTCAACAACACAAAACAAAACTAAATGTACCGTATTTTTTCATTACTGAATCACAATGCCATTCTGACATTACACGTTAGTCATCGTGTTTTAATCTATAAACGTTGTAACCTACACTGCTGGGCCTTTCGTCGGCAGAAAATGCGCACTCTGGTTGAGCGATAGCCAGCTGAAACATTGTTGACGAGCGGGAATGGACCGTGATGTTTTTGCTTAGGTATAAAGAATTGAAATTTAGTAAGCTGAGATATGTGCTTTTCAAAACAATAGTTAGTGTGATGTTTGAATTAAGTGTGGGTTTTGAGCATGTCAGCTGTTAAATGTTGTGTAAATTGTGATTTTTGAAAATGGTTATAAAATTGGATCGATCTTGGCCCGCTTGATTATGTAGGATTGTAAGGGAGAGTGAGGAGTTGTGAGACGGGTTTTGTTTTTGAGACAGAACTACCTTCAAACTTGATATTTTTCTCATTTGAATGATAGAATTTTGAATACACCTATAACATACCTATTGGCTTAAGCAATTCGTTAGAATTATAACGGTGATGATTTTATGATGCTTTTTAGAAAGATGCATTTTTTGAGTATACAAAACTTCCTCAGAGTTTTGAGATACGACTAAAAACGACTAAAGAAAGTTACACATTTTGGTTGGTATATTTTGCTTAAATTATAAAAAAAGATAAATAAGCTAATTTTGTTAAAAACAATGTTAAAAAAAACAAATTTATTATATGGACTTATATATTATATGACACTGGGTCGTGACTACACTGACAAGGCCCTTGAAGTCCGAAACGCGTCTGTGGGTGTCTGGTGCCGGAATACTGAACACAAATCAAATTTTGATATTTGTTTTCTGGTTTTACAAACAGAGTTGAGCTCGTTCGTGGACGAAATAGTGACCAGTATATGCACTTTGTGCATTCGTGTCATTGACGATGCCACTATGAAGCATTAGATGGCGTTAGCTATCCATTAATTGTTTTCACATATTGGCTTGATATAGTCAGAAATGTTCAGTACTCCTTAGCACTGAGTCGGGCCACACTGACGAGGACCTTGAAGTCCGAAACGCGTCTGTGGGTATCTGGTGCCGGAATACTGAACACAAATTCAACATTGTTATATGGACTTTGTTTTTGCAACATTTTTTTCATCAAAATTACTTATTTAGCATTTTCTACAACTTAACTAAAGAATAATCATCAAAATGTGCAAAGTTTCTTCTGCTTTTAGTCAAGTCTCATAACTCCCCTCGAATTTTTGTAAACTCTAACGAATTCCTTAAGCCACTACTATAATCATAAAAAAGACGATATCACTACGAAATTGTATGAATTTGTATTCAAATTATTCATCCATAATGCTAAATACGCACAAAAGATACCAACTTAGGTTGAAAAATGTCAAAAATGCCTATCACACAAGTCCCCACAAATGTAATCTCACAACATGGGGTGTCGTGAGACAACATTTGTGGGGACTTGTTTAACATGCTGCATTATGCTTAATGGTCGCATACTTATCGAAACATCGAATGTTTATGCAAAATTAGTTTTGGTTGGTGCAAACTAATACACCGATAATAATTTTGTGATATTTACGTTTGCAATCAGCTTTAAAAAGTTAGTGAAAATCCTGCAAATACCATTGGTCGAAAAAACTGTTTACACAAAATTGAAAAATAAAGTCTGAAAGACGATTGAATGCTTTTTGACGCGACGAATGCTAACATAAAACTGAGATCATGTCGATCAAAGAAATTACTAAGCTAACCAACTTGATACTGTTTTCAAGCCAATCGATTTTAGCACTAATCTAGATACCAGATAAATACAAAGTCAAGCATCAATCTTAGTAAATTTTAGCAATATGTATTAACTGAAAAGCAACGACTATCTACTACTGCAGTAGATCGTAGTAACTGGTAGTAACCATAGCAATTATATCAAGTTAAATACATCGCAATGTGTGGTGTACAGTAGCATTTAGTATTCATTTTATTAGCATTACTTCAAATTATTGAATATTGTTGATATGGGCTAAATGGAAGTCCATGAATATTAAATAATTCTAAATGTAACTGTTTACTCTATTCAGCACATGTGTAAATGTTTACCAGAACTGGGTAGGATTCAAATCATTTAGGATTCGAATCCTGGATAAGAATTCGCCACATTTGATTCGATTTATTCAGGTTCGAAAGAGGTATTTTAATACTTTTTTGAAAAAAGATTCGTGATCCGGATTCTTTACATTTTTCAAAAGAAATTCGTATTCGAATCCAAATACAGGTGATTCGAATCATTCTAAAAGGATTAAATTCCTAACAAAGGCTTCGAATCCTCAAAAAGAATTCAAATCAGCGCTGTTACTCAGATAATAAGCTGTTTTAGAATCGTTTTTCGAAGATGTTAAATTATAGAAATGAATTATTAAGTTGAAAAGTTTACAATTGGGCAGCTTGGTGGTGTAGTGGTTAGAGTGTTGTACTGCCACGCCACGGACCGGGGTTCAAATACCGGCCTAACAAGTTGTCTGCATTTATATAGGTTAGGATAAAAATGGCAAACACTCCGTCTTCTCGGATATGACGTTAAATGCATGTAGGACCCGTGTACTGCCTGGATGTTGCGTGCACGTTAAAGATCCCTACCGGTGGGTTGGAACTCCCACCGGGTTCGGCAAAATTCCCGGATAGCTGTAGACCTAATCTCCGGCGTCATGATCGGCCTTAGCAGCGGAAATAGATGACGTAAAACCCAAAATAAAAAAAAATAAAAAAGTTTACAAGTATATTTATGCTATTAGGGTCGACATACAGGGAATTTTTATTTTTTTTAAGTATACACACCTCTATATAGACATTGTACAGGGTGGTGCATTTTGGAGGTGCCACATATTGAAAACTTTTTTATTATATTTATTTAATTTATTTGAAGAGATATTAAAAAGCCGTTTTCGCGAGCCAGAGTCACTTTTTTGTGTTTTAATCAATGGCGAAAAAAAAATCTATCTCTGACCGTTTCCTCTCTAGAAAGTTTCTACAGTTTGGTTATAACTTGTAAAACAAACGAGTTACAGTAACTTCATAAAAATGACATTTTATAACTTCCGGTTATAGAGGGGAAACGATTAGAGATAAATCAATTTTCTTTTCGCAGTTGATTAGAACACGATAAATTGACTCTGGCTCGTGAAAACGGTATTTCAATATCTCTTCAAATAAAAAAGTTTTCCATATGTGGCACCTCTAAAATGCACCACCCTGTCCATTAATATGTATTCGTTGTTTCTGAAAAGAGTTTAATTTGAAGCTTGTATTGAGTGTTTCCATTTCCAAACTAAGCATGAAGTAAAATTTCGAGGTTAAAGAAGCCTTAAAATTTGGTTTGGTCGCGTAGCGAAGCGAAGCACAGTATACGATTTGACCGGTCTAGCGGGACAAAATTCAAATTATTAAAATACTAAGATTACAAATGCATCGCTACAAATTATTCATACTGATGCATAATTATTGTAGTTTACTTTCAATTAAAAATAAGTAAGTAATAAACAACTTAATCCATTTTTTTGTGATTAATTTTATTATCAATTACTCTAATATTGCATCGCTTAATTAAAGCTGAATAATATTTTCATTTTCAAGCGTTTTTCTGTAAAAGTGTAGCTACAATATCATATAGTATTTGTGTAAATATAACACAAATAATATAACAAAAACATGAGCGGCCGTATGCATAGTCCTGTGATTAAACTGTTACTAACGTGTGATTAACTAATCGCGATTAAGGTGTTACTAAGTACGCCGTATGCATAGTCACGTTATAACACATACTTGTTAGTAGCGCCTAACTTTAGTCGCTCGTATCGTCAACATTGCTTTCTTATGTAACGAAGGTTGCTACGCCCTCTGTGCCAATGTCATCTAATTAACACTTTAATACATTATCAAGTTTTAAATAAGCAATATTGAATTACCAATTGTGGATTTTAATGATCGTGAACTTGTTGTCATTTAAATTTGTATTGAAAGTTCTTGAACGAACGGAAAAACGTGCGCTGTCTGTGCGCACAAAAATGCGCACACTGCACTTAAATCGAAAAAACAAGGACAATTATCTATACATACGATATAGATAATTGATTTTACAGCATTTGCTAGGCTTACGATTGTAAACGGACGAGCAAATGTAGCCTTTATGCAACCGCCGCTCTAGGCAAATTCATTCCTCTCACAGGTCCCACAGTTGTGCATTTCTGTGAGCACAGGCATAGCACACGATTTTTACGCTCGTTCACGAAATTTTCAATACTAATTTGATAAACAAAACAGCTCATTATTTAAGGAAAAACGAACTCGGACGCTCACAATCACGCGAATGATATTTGACTTGGATTTCTCCAAGTATAATCACATGTAAAACTAAGGGTATGGTATATTTTAAATTCTTACTAAACCTTAGTTAGTCACGCGTTAGTCGCGATTAGTGGACTATTCATACGGCCGAATATGTTTTAAGATTTATAAAAATTAAATATAAACATTTGATTAAAAACATTCATATGTTTTGTGTCATACATCGTCATTAATTACTAAATGCTTTCTAATGATACTAAGATATTTAACAACTTAGGCGTAAAAAACTAACACTTTAACCGCCAGGGCTATAATTTACAGCCTGCGCCAGGGCGTTTCTACGGCCACTGGATAGTTGAAAGTTGCCAATATTAATAATAGAAATACAGTTCATAATGAGTTTTTTAATCACACAATTTAATTTGTCATCATGCATTTACTTAAAATACAAGAAAACTGTGTGGAAAAGCCGTAATTTTTGCATCATATTCGCTGGCGGTTAACGTGTTAAGTGAAAACGCCTTATTTATTGTTAATATTTCTTTATATACTAATAATATTAAAAAAAATCAAATAAAAGTTGCGTCTCTTAATCTACAAAATGTGTATATTATACCATTCTACAGCTCTATTAACTACAAACTTATGCCGGTTTTGGAAGGTTAGAAATATGCCCGTTTGTTCAAATCAACTTATCCGATAGTATTTTGAATAATTAAAAGAATATTTTTTAACTTTTTATGTAGGAGTTCTTCTTTTAATCTTAAATGACTGCGTATATGCTGTAAATCTTCAGACATTCGTTGTTTTTTTTTTAAAAGAGTTCAGTTTGGAGCGTGAAACGAATGTTTTCCATTCCCAGGTTAAGCAGAAAGTAAAATTTTGAGTTTAGAAAAGCCTGAACGTTTGGTTTTAGACGCGTAGCGTCCAAATTCAAATTCAGGCTTTTATAAACTTGATATTTTACTTCATGTGCCAGGCGTATAAAACACTGATATATTATAAAATTGAAAATATTCTTGTTTAGCAGTATATTTTTAATCCTACTTTAGTAGTATTATTTAATACTGATTTAACAGTGTATTTTTAATTTCACAACACATCAGCGATATATACGCGTGGCGCATGAAGTAAAATTTAAAAAAGCCTGAAAATTTGGTTTGTCGCGTAGCGCTATGCGCTACGCAACCAAACCAAATTTTCTAGCTTTTCTAAACTCGAAATTTTACTTGATGTTTAATCTGGAAGTGAAAATACTCGTTTAAAACTTTAAATTGAACTATTTACAAAAACTACGAATGTCGGGAACTTACAGCATAGGCGTATGTACACTTAAAATAAAAATATCTTGTATAAAAACCGTTTTATAAAAGTTAATCGCTTTTGATTAGTGTAAAACTATACACAGTACATATTATGAACTAGAAAAACTCCAGAACATGAGTTGAGTATGTTTGTCACTCATGGTAAATTTATACAAAATGAACTACAAGAATAAACATATGTTTTGTTGATAGCACAACTCAAATCTCTTACTGAATATAATTATTGACTTATTTAAATAATTGTATATTAAAGTTAATCCAAAATGCACTAGAAAAACTTGTCCATGGGTTTTGTCCCGCTAGATGGGTTAAATCGTATACAGTGCGGAGCGACCAAACCAAATATTCAGGCTTTTCTAAACTTAAAATTTTACTTCATGCCTAATCTGGAAGTGAAAACACTAATTAGAAGCTTCAAATTGAAGTATTAAAAAAAACAAATGTCGGGAAATTCCCTCTATAAAAAATGTTTTAAAAAAGCCATTCGCTTGTGATTAGTCTAAAAGTATATACAGTGGTACAAAATATAAATAAGAAAAACTCCACAACATGAGTTGAATGACAAAAATAATGCTAAATTTATGCAAAACGAACTGCGAGAAAAAAATATTTGTTTTGGTGACTGATTGATACACCTCAAAATTCTTACTGAATTCAATTATTGACAAATTTAAATAACTTTTTGGTAAACTATCTATTTTTATATTAAAGTTAATGCAAAATTGGCCATAAAAACGTGTTTATTAATTTTGGAGTAGTCTAACCCTTATCAATAAAAAATAAACTCGAACTATCCTTACAACCAAATAGGCTATTGGATTTTTTAATTATTGTATATATTTATTATTCGAACTGTCCTAGAAAATATTGTCTAACTGCGTAATAGAAAATTCTGTTGCATATTGTAAAGCAATCCAGGTGTTAAATTGTGTACTCACTCACGTTAGGACACAATCAGTCAGTTTTATGAGAATAGCTTTAGAGGAGCGCAGACATCTGTCGCAGCGGCAATTTACTTTAATACCATATTGGAAGTAATAAAGTGTAATAAACGTCGTCGCGTCAGCTCATTTAAAAAATTATTTCGTAAAACGCCCAAACAGTAACGTAGTTTACTGTTTTAATATTTACTCTCTCGGGATGCTACGAAATTTGAGCGACAACATTGAAACCGGTCCGGATGATCATCGCTTTATCAATTAAGCACATCGCATGAGTTCGAGTTTCTCCTTACCTTATGCCTTTTATATCAGATACACACACCTATTGGAAATGAAACGGAACGCACCGAATAAAAAAACGTGCCGTCGGCTTAATATGGTTGTCGTATAGTTTACAAAGTTGGAAACTTGAATCCTTTTGTTAATAAGGGTGACCACATAGTCATGCGTCGTGTCAATAAGAAAGCTAGTTATTAATTTTAATGTAACAATCAGAACTTACAGCATAAATGAGCTATGTATCTATACTTTAAAGAAAAACTATCTGTATAAAATACATAGGAGGTTAGAAAATATTTTTTAGGTTATTTGTAATAGTAATAACCCGTATTTCTGCTTTTGAAAAAAACCGCATAAGTTTGTAGTTAATTGAGCTATTTTTTTGATAAGAACAGTATTTTAAGAAATATTGAGAATAAGTAAGACGTTTTCACTTAATTTGTATACTTAATAAAAATGTTAAATATCTTAGTAATCACAAAAAGTCGGACAATTTAACAAGATTTATTGTAAATAAGACATCATTAAAAAACAGGTAGAGATTTACGACGATGTATGACCAGGGTTGTTAAAAAAACTTTGTTTTTCATTTTAATTTAAACAAACATTTCTTTTTAACAAAACGGATTTTTTTCTATTAAACAGCGTTTAAAATATTAACAATTAAACATATGTTTAGAACGTGTTTAAAACATGTTTAAAACGTGTTTAAAATGTGTTTAAATCATGTTTAAAACATTTTAAAACTTGTTTAAAACGTGTTTAAAACAGAACATACAGGGCATTTTTCATTTGAGTACACATATCCCGATAATTACAGCGTTTTTGCTTCAATTTGCAGTAATTCGTTGTTGCAAAGCGGTTAATTTGAGGATTTTAACGAGTGTTTTCCACTCCCAGACTAAGCATGAAGTAAAATTTCGAGTTTAGAAAAGCCCAAGAATTTGGATTGGCCGCGTAGCGAAGCGGAGCGGCCAATCCAAATTAGGCTTTTCTAAACTCGAAATTGCACTTCATGTGCCACGCTTCAAAACACTGATTTACAGTGAAGTTGAAAAAACACTCACATATAACAACGATTATAGGCAACCTAATATACGTTAGAGTTATTGGGCTGCCTATAATAACTGTTCAAAACAATTTGTTCGGCGCAGAATTTGACTCACGTCTTATTCACATCTAAATATTAAATTGCTGAAGCGATATTTCAGTGTTTTACACGTGTGATGCATGAAGTAAAATTTCGAGTTTAGAAAAGCCTAATTTGGATTGGCCGCTTCGCTTCGCTACGCGACCAATCCAAATTTTCAGGCTTTTCTAAACTCGAAATTTTACTTCATGCTTAGTCTGGGAGGGGAAAACCCTCGTTTAAAGATTCAAATTGAAATCTTTTAAAAAAAAACAACGAATGTCGTAAAATTTACAGTGTATGCATATGTATACCTGAAAGAAAAATTCCCTGTATTTAAAAATCACATTTATACACACACAGTAGTGATATTTTATTGTAATAAAACGTTATGTTTACTAATGTAATTTAAAATATCTTCAACAATTTAGCTTAAATTTAAAAATGTAAACAAAAAATCTTAATGAAGTAGTATAAAATATAATTTAGCATATTTAAGATAAAAAAATCGTTTTAAACAAATTTAAGGTTTAAAACATGTTTAAACAAATTGAAGATTTAAAACATGTTTAAAACAAAACCGTTTAAAACACGACGGCTGTTTTTAAACATGTTAAAAACACTGTTTTAAAAACAAGTGTTATAAACATAACCATGTGTATGACACAAAACATATACATGATTTTATCAGATGTTTATATTTATTTTTTTATAAACTGTTATGTTTTTTATTTGTTATATTACATTATATTTACCTACTCCTTAACCGCATCATACCACACTGTCATCTTGACGCGTATGATTGACATTACCTACACATGCATGTAATAGCTTTGGCAAGTATATTACATGCTGACAGCTGAACAGCTGATTGATTACCGCACAACCAAATGACATTTCTTTGATGTATATTGATCAAGTAGTCATTTATTTTCATCAATGTCATGTTACTGTCAAAAATTATTGAATAAATAAGTTGTTCTTTCATACTCATTGTTTATTTTGTTAGGTCTAGATGCTCCTCGCTGGCTGTACGGAACTGCAAGGAAGCCCTCTGCCAAATGGCACAGGTAAACGGGGTCAGTCTGATGTGGGTGCCAAGCCACTCTGGCGTGAAGGGAAACGAATTAGCCGATTCCCTAGCCAGAGAGGGGGCGCGTACAGCCTACATCGGACCAGAACCCGCTCTGGGGATACCCAGATCAACAGCTAGAGACCGTAACAACGGATGGATGAGACACGAGGCACAGGATTTCTGGCAAAACCGCCCTGGGATGAGACATTTCAGAGCGGTAACAAGTGGACCATCTGCGGCCAGGACGGCCTCATGGTTGAAGCTGAGCAGATCAGATGTTCACACATTAACTGCTCTCTTCACTGGACACAGCCGTCTAAGGCATCACCTTAACAAACTAGGACTAAGCGACACCACTGAGTGCCGCCTATGCCTAGAGGATGATGAAACAGCAGAGCACGTCATATGTGCCTGTCCAGCTGGCAACCAGATCAGGACCACGGTGTTTGGCACACCGAAGCTAAACCTGAAGGACCTGGAGAAAACTTCACCTGACAAGATCCTTGACTTCATCAAGAAGATGGACTTGGAAGGTGAGCTGTAAGGTCGGATGTTCGACCTTAATTGTGAGCCACAATAGATCCTTGCGGTCGCAGTGGAGGGTAGCATAACTACCCACTCACTTTCAATAGAATAGAATAGAAATAGGTAAAGTATCGTACGTCTCTCGAGTGGTATGGCAATTACATACTCGGGGAATACTGCACTCGCATCTGTGCGGCCCATGATGTTGCGCACAGGCCGCGCAGATGCGAGTGCAGTATTCCCCGAGTATGCTCATATGTAATATACTGCATATCACTCTCGTGACGTAATATATTATTACACAAATAATATATGATATTTTAACTACACTTTTGTAGCAAAATGCACAAAGAAAATAATAATTACCTTTGATTAAGCAAAGTAATTTTGAAATAATAATAATAATAATAAAATGAATCTATAAAAAAATTTATTTTTCAAATTTACTACTTGATATCGCAGAGAATTGAAAGTAAACTAAAATAATTCTGTATTAACGATCTTTTTCTGATGTACATGAATAATTTCTAGCGAGGCATTTGTAATTTTGATATTTTAATTTGAATTTTGTCCTGCTAGAACGGCTAAATCGTATACTGCGTGATGGTTCGAGGACTAAAATAACACCAATATTATTGTCATTGTGTTCTCTTTGTTTAAATGATTTACAGCAACAGGAAAATTGGTGAATATTTTATTTTTAGTTATTATTTTGTAACCCTAAATATGTCCGAATTAACCGAAAAAAATACTAAAATTGAAAATTATAGAAGAAAATAATTGAGGCCATAAAGGGCTAAATCATGTTAAATTATTGTTACACCATAATAAGTGCTCATAGTATTATTTCAAAAAAAGTGAATGTATTATAAAATCAATTTATTTGGTTCACTTATATTTACAATAATCTGATGATTTTATTTTAAAAAGAAAATGATTTAGAAGTACGAGCATTTTTATAATTGATTGAAATGCATATAAAATTTTGAAATTTTCATGTGAGTACACCGGGGGGATTGAATTGTATCACGTGAAAACCGTCGGAGCGTGTCCCGAACACACTCAAGATAATTGTTTGGGAGTCTACAAAGTTTGTAATTTGCACGAAATAACGCAGATAATCTTCGCAAAGTTCAGATGTCAGACAAGACGCGGAGGAGAAAGACAGGGAAGGCCGCTCGCCTATTCCTGGATAACACATTTTGAACAACAATCTCGATAATTGCCTTTTCAAAAACTTCGTTCATCATAACAATAGACTTTTGCGACTCGGGCGACAACAGCGAAAAGCGAAACGTATTCTCATGTTAATTATGTTAAGATACAAAATTAACATAATAAATGGTCGTGTAAAGAGAAAAATAAAACGGGATTGTATTTTACAAAATTTTCTAAAATACAAGTTTACGTTTGCCAAATTGCCGGCAATTGAACTCCAATTATTAGTAAATACGTTTCAGAAAGTAAAAAATTACTCTTATTAAATATCACTATATTGTCTTTTAATATCTATGGTAATCTCGCTTGCAAAATTCAATCAGAAAGATTACAGAAAAGAAGTCATCAAATGCTATTAATGTTCTATTTGTTACCTTTTACCCTAAAAAGAACGATATAATGATTTACCAATTAATTACAGGTAAATCAGTTTTATTCACACGTTGGCCGAATTGCCGGTGATTGAACTCTAATTATTAGTAAATACGTTCAAGAAACTTTTAATACAAATGAAATACATATATTAAATATCACTATATTGTCTTTCAATGTCTATTATAATCTCGCTACAATAGTTTCGCCACACTGTGGCTTCTTCAGGCGAAACAATTGTAGCGAGATTACAATAGACATTAAAAGACAATATGGTGATATTTACTATAAGTGATTATAAACTTTTAACAATTATCAGCCTCATCGATCAATTATATAAATGAAATAAATAAAATATTAATATACATTTACACTTACTGTAATAATCACATTTTATTTGAAATCTTAGTAATTATAATTCTACGAGTGACACAATCTGTTTAATAGTAAATATAAACTAATTAAAATAGATAATGTGATATTCAGTTAATATCTTTAGTAAATTTATCCCGTAATAGCCCAACTTGAAAAGTTAAGGCGAGTCGTATTGAGTCGGTTAAAGTCAGCTAACAGACGGAGTCTGGCAGGACTAATTAGTAATTAGGTTCGGACGCTAACGCAATAAAGTGGCACCCAACCAGCGGCCATTCTCACCATTTGATGCGATTATTACGTTATTACCACGCCTTTACGCCGTGCACATATTTCTCCAAAGTAATATTAATAAATTACCACTTTACAACCCCCACAGCGCAAGCCAAAGCCACGTCTATAATACACAATGAGAAAACACGTTCGGGCACATTCACGAATATCAACAATATGTGATCGAAACTAAATTTATTACTTGAAATATTGAAATTATAAATTGAACAGAAGAAATGTTACCAAGAAAATAATACTAGAAAAAGTTACGCATATATAATTTTGAAAAAATATATTCAAGATTTTATTATATGGCGAAATGTAATTCGAGATTCATGTTTTTGAACAATCGTGCGTTTGATTTATATTGAATAAAATATTTCGGAGTTTACAGCTATACATCCGTAAACTCCGAAATATTATATTGAAAACGAGGTGTGTTTTAGTGCAATATAGTCCTAGAATCCTTCAATTATTAAAATCACTGATTATTTAATAATCTATTATTATTATTCGGATGATGATTCGAATAATGATTCGAATGATGATTCGAATGATGATTCGAATGATGATTCGAATGAGCATTCAAATGATGATTTCAATGATCATTCAAATGATAATATTAATACTCATTCAAATGGTAATATGAATGATCTTTCGAATGCATTTATAAATGCTTATACAGAGAACTTTTCTGTTGTGTATAAATATGAAGACGTTTTTTTTTTATTTAAATAGTTTAATTTGAAGCTTTAAACGAGGGTTTTCCACTCCCAGATTAAGCATGAAGTAAAATTTCGAGATTAGAAAAGCCTGAAAATTTGGTTCTGTCGCGTAGCGAAGCGAAGCGACCAAACCAAATTTTCAGGTTTATCTAAACTCGAAATTTTACTTCATGCGCCACGTGTATTAAACACTAAACACACTAAAATATTGCGAACAATTGATATTCACTTGAAATCAGTGTTTTCGCGAAGCGACCAAACCAAATTTTAAGGCTTTTCTAAACTCGAAATTTTACTTCATGCTTAACCTGGGAGTTTAAAACACTCGTTTAAAGCTTCTAATTGAAATTTAAAAAGAAACAATGAATATTTAAATATTTTCAGTATATAATTGGGATATGTATACTTAAAAGAAAATCATGTACGAATCATCTTTCGATTATTTAATAATCTATTATTATCATTCAAATCATGATTCGAATTGTCATTCAAATGACAATATTAATGATCATTCAAATGGTAATATTAATGATCATTCGAATGATCATTTAAGTGGTTATACAGGAAATGTTTCTTTTAAGTATACATCTGCATACGCTTTTTTATAGTTCAATTTGAAGCTTTAAACGAGTGTTTTCCACTCCCAGATTAGGCATGAAGTAAAATTGCGAGTTTGGAAAAGCCTAAAAATTTGGTTTGATCGCTCCGCGAAACGGAGCGACCAACCCAAATTTTCAGGCTTTTCTAAACTCGAAATTTTACTTCATGCGCTACACGTATAAAACACAAATTTAAAGTGAAGTGCAAAATATACTTCTTAATCAGTATACTAAAGCAGGATTTTTTTCATTTCAGAGTATTTCACAGTTATATATGCCTGGCGCTTAAAGAAAAACTGTGGTATTTAGAAAAGCCCGTAAATATAAATATCTGTGACATTTATTAGCGTGATCAAACTTAAGCAGTATGTTTTAAACTTTACTTTAAAGAAGTGTTTTTTACGCGTGGCGCATAAAGTAAATCTCCGAGTTTAAAAAAGCCTGAAGATTTGGTTTGGTCGCTCTTCTTCGCTACGCGACCAAACCAAATTTTCAGGCTTGTCTGAACTTGAAATGTTACTTTACGCTTAATCATAGAGTGGAAACACTCGCCAGAAACTTAAAATTATTTTTTTTTTCAAAAACAACGAATGCCTAAAAATTTACAGCGTATACATCAAGATGTGTATACTTAAAAGAAACATTCCCTATAAGTTTGCTCACTTACTTTAATAATTAAAAACATTATTTTCAAAGTTGCCCAAGTACACTTCATTATCAATAATGCCCAGAAGTGTGAATTTTCGATATCAGGACATTTATTTATACCGAATAAGAGAGATTTTGGCTTCTTAGAAATGTCATCAAACAAGCATAATTTATTGGTCACAACCCAAGACTAACATAATGTTATTAAAAATTGACGGAAAGGTAATAACACTATTCTAAACTAAATAGAATAAGAGTACTTCATATCAACAAAATTGTTGGAGGGCTCAGTTTTTAAAAGTTTTAAGAATTCTCGAGAATACGGAGAAACAATAAATTGGTTATAAATATATTTTTGTACAGTATGTTTTTTTTTATCGTCGGCCATAGGATTTTACATGCTTAAAATTATACCTTGTGTTAATGTATATGGTTTTTTAAAAGTGAGTAGTATTCTAAACGACTCGTATCGTGGCTAATTTTTATGCATTTTTTAAAATAAGGACAGTATTGGGTCACACTGAAAATGGGATTTTTTTTCCTTTTTGATCGTCATAGCAACAAATTTGTATAAAAACAGTTGCATAAAAAACAACATTGTATGCATGTGCCATCACAGGTTTTTCACATTAGAACACAATTTCTTTTGTCAAAACAATTAGTTATGCCTCTGCAAACTCGCATTAAACTTGTCCAATGTTATTACGAATGTGGACGAATAACAGTCTAGGAGCTGCACTTTGAAAGCTTTTCAAAAGCTGGGAGCAAAATATAAAGAAAGTGGTTCTGTTATAAATCAAAATAAATTAAGAGGACCCCCTGTGGTAACTGATGTTGCAGTTGCTGAAGTTTTACGAGAAACGCAAAATTTAGCAAATAAAACGATTATTCCAGCAAACGTACTTAGAGCTGCGGTTTATGGTATTGAAGAACGGTACTTCTTGTTCAAGAAGAAAATGGCGCCCACATGCAACAATTACGATAAATGCAATATTTTTAATAAATCCCATTTCTTTCTGCACATACATGCATTTTGAATTTTCAAATTGCTCAATGATTGATAAAAATATCAATGTTTCAAATGTTCTATTTCCATTGTTTGCCAACATATTATTAAATAGATTCATTATTTAATGGCATAAAACATTTTTATGCTATTTTAATTAAGGATAAAAATAATTGATTTATTACTAACAATCAAAATTTGCCCAATAAAACTTAAGTGACTTTAATCTTCACGTAACTCAAACAACTATATAAAAAATTAAAAAAATGCTTCAAAATTATATGATAAAATACATTAACACAAGGTATAATTTTTAGCATCTAAAATCCTATGGCCCACGCTAAAAAAAACATACGGTATAACATAACGTTTAACATTTTTTATAAGACATCAATATGTGCATCCTAAACATAAAATCCTAAATTTGTTACCAAGTCGGAGTCGACTAAGAAAATGTAAAAATATAGAATTGACATATTGATAATGAAGGTTTAAATTAAATTACACTTGGTTTGTTTCACAATTTTTTACTTTACTATTTACTCGACTAGTTTCGCGTTTTACAGCATTATCAGGAGTAATTCAAGAAATATAGAATTGACACCACCTTATAAAAATATAAGACCAATTACAACATCAAAATAAGACAAGATGGTTTTGCACTGTTTTATTTTAATACTTAACTATGGCGGTTTCTTAAAATCCCTCCCGCATGCACAAAATATAAACGAGCAGTAAATTGTTATGTACTTTATATAGTTAGAAGGTTACAGAATTGTATAAATTGTGTTTTGATGTGTTGTAATCATGCATTACATAAAATAAATTAGGTTTAAATAAAATACGTGTTACTTTGTTTAACCATTGCATTTAGTAAAAAGCAAAGTAAAAAGTGTCGAAGACACAATAAGTCTAGAACGTAAACATAAACGAGCATGTAACGACTTGCTCCACTCGCCTTCGGCTCGTTCCGCAAACATCGTTCTCGTGATTAATGGCTATTATATGCGAGATATACACTATACTTTGTTTACGAAAATAATAATATGTCGTACAAAATTTATTATATATATATATATATATATATATATATATATATATTCATCAAATACGCGTCAGTTTTAATGGTCGGTTTTGTTTTATAATAATTTGACAGATCATTGATGACAGATTGCGGTATTATGATTTGAATGTGTAATAGGGTTAATTCCACTTTAACACAAATATAAACAATCGTCCAACAATAAATAATACTCACACAGTCTACCTTTTCGCCTAAGTTATATAGAAACACGCTCTTTGCACAAAAAACGAACTCTTCCGTTTGGATAAAGTTTTCATGGTATTAACGTTTGTTCCGCTTCAAAAACACTCGCGATGGATAGAAGCACAATTGTTTAACCGATTTGAGAATGATTTATGTTTAAAAACGCGTTTTACGCGGGTTAAACTAGTGAGGACGGCGGAGATGTTGATGCGAGTACTTCGTCCTTTAACAAAATGGCGTCGACGACGTCATCACCACCATGGTCAAATGTAAGACAAAAGAAGCTAATTTGACTAGCACAGCGCTGTTACTGCATAGCGGCAAAACATCTAACTAGGCAATTATTTATATTCGTGTTAAAATACCACATTAAACAAGCAAATCCCGTACTTGAGTGTTAAAAGTGACTTAACACCATTTGTGGTAAGAAAACACATATTATTCACTTAATAATTGCTCTTATTTTAAAATAAATTGTAAATTTAACTCTCTTAGAAGCACTTAAGCCCTGTGGCACATTGGTATCCTATACGTATATTTTTAATTTTATTCAATCTGAAATTTGTAGATATCTCAATTTAAATATAAATGGACTTAGGTTACTTTCAACATAAACAGCTCACATTTCCCTATTTGCATATTTTCAGAAATTCGTTGTATTTCAAAAGCGTTCAATTTAAAACTTGTAGCAAGACATTTATATACTGTAAATTTAGTGACATGATCATAGCGACGTGCCCTTTCAAAATATAAAATTAATTTTTACAGATTACAAAATGTTTTAGCTTAAAACTTTATGAGCAATGTTACTTTGTAATTAGTCTCAGTAAATTAAACATGTATTCTATTTTATGTGATATAAAATTTATCCAGATAACTTTTCAAAAATTTGCGAAAATAATTGTTTTTTGTTTTCGACTTAAAATTCATCAGTGGTTTAGAATTATGACTTCCTATGCTTTTCAGTGTGGGGAACCCGAATAGCCCAATTTACAGTTATCATTATTTATATTATTACAAAAGTTTGCGATTTTTTTGTGATATAAACTTTCGCATTTAAAAAAAATATCTAAAAAATCACAAAGGATACTTTTTTCCTATCCTGAATTGGTTTACATACTTTATAATTAATATAGAGTTTAGAGTCTAAATTGAATTGCATATACGTAAAGTTTATAATTAGTGGAGATCCCAAAAAGTAAAAATTTTTTTAGATTAATTTATGAACCAAATTTATGTTTATTAAACAGTGTTTTTAAGAAATTCAACATAACTCCTGCGTATTATTCACAAATTAAAATAAAATCAATTTTAGGGAGTACTTTCAAAAAGGTAAATGATTTGGAAAAATCTGGTATCTACTCAATAAATTGTAACAATTGTGATAAAATCTATGTAGGACAAACAAGACGAAATTTGTTAATTAGATATAAAGAACCCATGCACCACATAAAATCATTTAACCCCGATAAATCTTCAGTAGCACATCATACCTTAAATACCGGACATAAATCTAATATAAATAATGTTAAATTGTTAAAAGAATCAAATTTTTATAAACTAGACATGTTAGAAGCAATTTATATGTTTAAAAATAAAGAAAAGCTACTACATTTCGATTTAAGCCCCCTAAATAATCCCCTCCTTGAAATTTTTGTTTAAGTGACACTGTCAATTAATAAAATAAACATATTTGTCAATTATAATACTATTGAGAATGAACACATAGTGTTCGAAATATACATTTAGTGAATAAAACTAATTTGTGAAGAAAGAGATTACTACAATAATTATTAGAAAACACTTCACGTAACTAAAAGAAGAATATTAATAAACATGTGTTCAGAACTAAGCAGTATATTTTGAACTTCATTTTAAATCAGTGTTTTATACGCGTGTCGCAAGTAGTAAAATTTCGAGTTTAGAAAAGCCTGATTTGGCTTGGTCGCTCCGCTGCGCTACGCTACCAAGCCAAATTTTCAAGCTTTTCGAAATTTTCTTTCATGCTTAGTCTAGGAGTGGAAAACACTCGTTAGAGCTTTTAAATTGAAAGGTTTTAATAAGATCACGAAAGTCTGAAAATTTACATTGAAAAATCATAACATCTATACCTAAAATAAAATTCCTCGAGTTTAGAACTTTTTTCAAATTTGAACATACAAATGGGCAGATAATAAAGAAGACAGATATTCCTGATCCTCAGAGACACTTTATTATATTGGTAGTAGATACAAATAATTTAGGGCGGTTAATACGTTTGTAATCGTAATCTTTGTGAGTTAATTGAATTGCCATATTAATGTCAGATTTCTCCTCACATTACCTACAAATTAAAAGTTGATTTACAACATAACATGTGATTAATCTTGTCCTAACCTAAAACACGCAACCTGCATCACACCACTAAATTCTTGAAATGTCAAATTTGGATGGTCATATTAAAAAAAAACAGATTATAGATAGGCTGATGAGTTTAAAATCGAACCCATGTTTATGACCATTTAATGATTTCTATTCTATAAATTCTACAAAAATATTCCGTGGTGTAAAAATCCGAATTCGACGTCTATGATAAATGTGAACAAATAATAATTTTGTATTAAAACTGTCTGGATTTTTTGTATTCTTTCAGAGCTTTAGCCAGCCTTTTAAGTTACAACATACTAACCGAAAACGAGATAAAAATATTACTCTCCGCCACAAAATTTCAATGTTTTGGCGTTGAGTGGTGCGGCGAGTAAAATTTACAACCCACGTTCGAGGACCGAAAAAGAGACCAAACAAAAATCGACGCTCTAGCAAGAGAAACGAAAACGTAAACTTGTTTTCGGCCCCGTCGAAACCGAAATATTATTATTGTCCGGACCTTATTTATGAATTTCACGTCCGTTTCGGGTTGCACAAAGGATAATACACCAGAAATAAAAAAGAAAAAAAACACAGATATTATTGTCTTACAAGCCGGGTCTTTTGTAATAGTTCCTTACACCCGACACGCTATGCCGGTAAGATCGGTGTCTTTCTATTGTTGCTAGTTTTGCCGTGCGGTGAAAATTAAATCGTTTGTGCGATTATTCTTTTGCAGGAAGGTTTTATGCTCAGTGAATATTATGCAGTCTGTTGGAATTGTATGTGGAAAATAGTGATTTATAAAGAGGTTCCAAACTAGCAATGATAATACATAATACGTATTACGTTTTTCTAATTTGAATTAATTTATTTTTATTCGAATTTCGAATCATTCTTATACTTTTTGAAATTGTAACATATTGTTTCCGTGTTTAAATAAAAGTTTTTTTGGAAACAAATATTTAATTTCTGCACCATTTGTAACTATTCATTTAAAATTACGTAAAATATTATTTAATTGGTTAATGTTATTTATTTGAGTATTTAGAACAAATACACTCAATTGTATACATATCTAAAAATAAATGACTTTTGAGAAAGAGAAAAGAAATTATATCACATTTAGCACAATAGAAATCATAACTTTGACTAACAATTTCGTAGTTATTAGGGGCTAAAATTTTCGTAGAAGTGCTTTACAAAGACAATGAACATTATTTTGAACAAATTTAGGTTTTCTATTAATTAATTATTGTTTTTCAACAATTTTAAAAATTATTACACCACAATTATCATTCATACAAATATTTAAATGATCGCTATAAAGGGTTTTTCTTTTAAGAATACATGTTCCAATTATATGCTGTAAATATTTAAATATTCGTTACTGTTTTTCAAGAGGTCAATTTGAAGCTTTAAACGAGTGTTATCCACTCCCAGGTTAAGCATGAAGTAAAATTTCGAGTTTAGAAAAGCCTGAAAATTTGGTTAGGTCGCTCCGCGAAGCGGAGCGACCAAACCAAATTATCAGGCTTTTCTAAACTCGAAATTTTACTTCATGCGCCACGCGTATTAAACACTGAAAACACTAAAATATTGTGAACAAGTTATCAGACTTGAAATCAGGTCTTATACGCGCGGCGCATGAAGTAATATTACGAGTTTAGAAAAGCCAAACCAAATGTTCAGGCTTTTCTAAACTCGAAATGTTACTTTATGCTCCACGCGTATAAAACGCTGATTTAAAGTGAAGTTTAAAATGTACTGTTTAAATTTGATCTCACGTTAATACATTTTACAAATATTTATATTTTTAGGCTTTTCTAAACTCCAAATTATACTTCAAGCGCCAGGCCTATAAAACTCTGAAATAGAAAGTATACTGGTTTAGCATACTGATTAAGTAGTATATTGCGAACTTTCCTTTAAATCGGTGTTTAATACGCGTGGCGCATGAAGTAAAATTTCGAGTTTAGAAAAGCCTGAAAATTTGGTTTGGTCGCTCCGCGCTTCGCGCTACGCGACCAAACCAAATTTTCGGGCTTTTCTAAACTAGAAATTTCAATTTATGCTTAATCAAGGAGTGGAAACACTCGTTCGAAACTTCAAATTGAACCCTTTTAAAAAAGCAATGAATGAAAAAACACAGCGTATACATCGGAATATGGATACTTGAAAGAAAAATTCCCTGTATGTGTTCGAAATTATTATATTTACAATATACTCAACCACAAATTGTTGTTTATGAAAGAAAACCAATACTTAAAGGTTTATGGGCCATTAAAGAAATCAACAAAAAAATGAAACATGCACTTATGGTACCTCTACACTTGCACATTTTCAGCAGCAACTTTATGTGGCGCAATTTATAAATGATCAGTTGCTTTTGCAAACAACTAAATGTCAGTTGACAACGTTTGCGCCATAAACGTGTATAAGCTACTTTTAAAGTAACGACCTACCCAAAAATGCCCTGTATAAATTGTATGTTGATTAAAATTAATTGAAGGACAAACTGTTTAGAAAATTTTTGAGGCTATTTTAATAGAAATATTTCGATTCAGTTAAAAGACATTTTCTTCTTACAATTTAAACATACAATACGCTTGATTTTCTGCATGTTATCTATTTTTAAATTGATTGATTACGTAAAGATCCAATTTCTTTGACAAATAAAGCACTAATAACCTTTTTTCACACTTTCACACTAAAGTGCAAAGAAAGGCTATTAGTACTTTATTTATCTATTTACAGTTCAACATTTTTGTATTGATTTTCACGTTCATCCCTTCATTACAAAAATATCCGCGCATGTATGCACAATTTCACTGAAATTTTAATGACAAACGCGCCGGCCCGGTGGCGATAAAATTTCAGCGGCGGATGTTTTTCCCGTAAAGGTTTTTCCGTGTTATTTTCAGGGTTAGGGTTAGAGCTGGGGCAACGCGGCGCGACGTGACGGAGGCCCGGAGCGGTATTTTTGCGGCGCGCTCTGGAAATCGATAGGCACGGCACCGCACGGAACGGCATCGCAGAGGTCCCGCACCATGACCTACCCGAACGAACAATGACTCAGACAAGTCCACGACTACGTCTGGCAGTTAATTCTACTACGAATTTCATATTACCTCAACACGATTACATCAATATTGAACGAGTTGTTTTTTGCCTTCTTTTTGTTGAATGGTATATGTGTTACGGCGAACGCAAGTTGCTCGGAAAATGTATACATTTCACGGTAAGTGTAAGTTGATCGGAACATGTATACATTTCCCTGTAAATGTACGCATATACCTCTGTGTTTGATAACTGGTGAAGCAACTTATATGTACGGAAATATGCACATTATCGAGGCGTTCATAGAAAAAGTAGATTGCGATTAAACAAAATACTGTCATGAACACCCGTAAAACAATGTTTTTGTTTTTAAACTTCGCTGCGCCGCACAGTGGTCAAAATGTTCTAAAAGCTGGCCAAAAGTCAAATAAATGTTTGGGTCTTAGTCAAATTTAGTTATAAGTGTTTTTAGAGTCTCTGACTATGATGATTTGCATGCACTAGCTGATTTACTCGACCCCATAAAAATGTAAGATGCAATATCTAAATTTAATCATAATTTTTATTTGCAAAATTTGATGCAGTGTATGTTGTGAAACATCACACTAAATTAGTGTTTTGTACCCGTGGCGCATGAAGTAAAATTTCGAATTCAAAAAAGCCTAAAAATTTAGTTTAATCAAACCAAATTTTCAGGCTTTTCTAAACTCGAAATTTTACTTCATGCTTAATCAAGGAATGGAAACACTCGTTGGAAACATTAAAATTATCGTTTCTATGAAATCAAGAAAGTTCCGAAAAAATTACAGCGTATACATCGGGGTATTTACATTCAAAAGAAAAATTCTCTGATAACGTTGTTAAACTTAATATATCATTTACAGAATGGGCTCTATTATTATAACTACATGTGAATAGTGATAAATAATATTTTATTTTCTTATAACTTTAATGATGAGATGATGTACAGCAAATTTTGTTTACCGTCGAGTTTTTTGTGACTTTGAAACTTACTGCATTAGTAAGTTTTCTTATTTTTAAGATACAAAAATGACAACTGATATAATTTGCCGGGAAATGTATACATGTAGATTTGTTGTTAATATTATTATAGTTTAATTCTAGTTGTTACTAGTTTACAGGATACTCATATTTCGTATGAATAGAACAAAATCTACACATTTTTAGTTAGTTTTGAACTATTGACAAAATAAACGTGGCAACATTGCGTTATCCCGTATTACAACTTCACTCTAATTAAATTTGGAGTAATTTAGAGGTTATGTTACACTGTTTTTGTTCATGTGTGTGAAAATATTTTTCCTAGTTGTTACTAGTTTACAGGATACTCATATTTCGTATGAATAGAACAAAATCTACACATTTTTAGTTAGTTTTGAACTATTGACAAAATAAACGTGGCAACATTGCGTTATCCCGAATTACAACTTCACTCTAATTAAATTTGGAGTAATTTAGAGGTTATGTTACACTGTTTTTGTTCATGTGTGTGAAAATGTATTTCTTTTACTGGGTTGTTTGGTTGAAGTTTACATCGAACGAGTGTTTCTGATCCTTGGTTAAGCATGAAGTAAAATTTCGAGTTTAGAAATGCCTGAAAATTTGATTTGGTCGCTACGCGACTAAAGCAGATTTTCAGGCTTTTCTTAACTCGAAATTCTACTTCATGTTTAATCAAGGAGTGGAAACACGTGCTAAAAGTATTTCAATGAAATAATTCAGCAGAAGAAATACATTTTCACAAACATAAACAATAACAATGTAAAGTAATCTCAAATTAAAATGTTAACTATAGAGGCTTCTACTTGGTAATACATCGTTATTACACAAATAAAACACTTAAGCTCTGTTTGTATAACTAAGGTTCTTGCAACTATAGTTTCGAAAACTTTAACTTGCCATTATCACACTAAAAGTACTTTTAAATTATAATCAAACTAAAAGTACTTTTTGTTTAATAACAATAAAAACCTCAGTTATACAAACATAGTTTAATGTCCGGTTTCACCAACATCAGTTAAATCTTGTTGAAAGATTACATTTATTTGCCGATTGAAATAAACATAATTTATATTATCAACGTAAAAAATATGAAATTGTTGATGTTTTGGCATGTACTTAACTATTTCTATTTTTTTATTAATAACTATTTGTTGATTTAACTGAAAAACTATTAGTCGATTTAACTAGGGACCTGACGTAAGTGTAACCTCAAATTACTTTAAATGTAATTAAAGTAAAGTTGGAAGATATGAAAATGCAATGTTGCCATCGACAATATACTATTATTAATAGTTCAAAACTAACTTATAATAGCACGTAGATTTTGTTCTATTAATACGAACTGTTGTAAGTATCGTGTTTATATGGGTTTAGTAGAAATAAATTAACATTAAACTATAACGATATTACCGGCAATTATATTAATAAGGCTGTTTAAGATTAATGGTTAACCTAAACTTATTTACAATGAGATGAATGAGAAACATTTAAGATGTGACCTTGAAAGGTGAAATTAGGTTCATTTATTTTTCGCGGTTAACTCTATTGGGTAAATTAAGTGATAAAAGACTCACCGTGTCCGATCGGCGAATTCGAATTTGGACTTCTTCTTGGAGTGAGCGTGAATGGGCGAAACGCTGGGCTCGCTGGAGGTGGCCGGTGGTGAAGACGACCCCGTGCTCGAGGACAAGCTCCCCGCCCTGGCCCTAGTTTCGATGGGAGCGGTAGCGTGATGCGCGGAAATGGCAAGCATTGGCCTGGAGTTTCTGTTCCGGCGCTTCTTCTTCTTGCCGGTGTCGATCTCCTCGACCCTGCCGAAGATGTTGCTGGTGGGCGGGGGCGGCATCCAGTCTAGGTCCTTCTTGAGGTGTCCGCGACCGCACTTACACCCGCACGCCTTGAAGGCCAAGTCGTAGCCCTTTTTCGTCCACAAGTTCTGGTGGCGTTGCCTCTCGGACCAAGAGCGTGCACGTCCGCAGGTCTTTAGATAGGCTAGTACAGTCTGTTCCCACTGATCGAAACACTCGCGGTGCATGTACCGGCCCACGGTGCAGGCCTCGTTGTTGCATGTGACGCGAACGGTGTCGCGGAGGTCGTCGAGGGAGATGAGCATGGGGTCGTTGTTGTTGGGGCTGAGCTGTTGCTGGGCGCGAAGACACTCGCCGGTGGGCACGCAGCAGCGGGTGACCGCGACGGCGGCGGCCTCGTCGGAATCGATGCTGCCGCCGACCCCGACGAGTAGTCCCTGCACTTGGCCGTGGTGGCGGCGCGGCGCCATCTCGCACTTACTCGTATATTTACAATATTCGAAAATTTTGGCAAAATTATCAAAAAAAACTATAGGTAGGTAATAGCGATTGAGAGGAGAGAAGAACAAGAATAAAGAACAGATGTTATTTCGATTGACCTTGGCACGTCTTGCAAGCGGCTCACTCAGCAGCCTACTGGTTGCAATGCGTGCATCGCCGGGGAAAGTGGTCGGGGTGGGGGGCGCGAGGGGACGAAAGCGAAAGGTAGGGGACGGACTCGCGACGGATTCACTGTTGTTGCGAGGGAGTGGGGGGCGGTTTGGCGCGATTTTCCCTTTTCACTTTCGGTTTCCACGGCCGACGCAGGCGCCGCCGGTTTCACTCTCCGCAACCGTGACCGCCGCCGCCGCCGACGCCGATGCCGCCACCGGCCACGACGTCGACGCTGCTGGCTGGCTGCCGTTGGCGTCATCTCCGTGCAACCACCTCCTCTCGCGCCGACACCGGCCTTGCATAACTAATCGCTGTTCAACGTAAATAAACAATTCACCTACGCACTCTATTTTTCATTATATGTCCACTTCATAAATTTATTACCCATATTATAGAATCAAGCCACTTAAATCATTCTTAATTTATTTAATTACTAATTAAGTTAACTTCAATCAAACCCTTGTTCTATGATCAAGTGAATTATAGTTAGCACCGGATTAAACCCCATGGGGCCCCTAGGCAGTAGAAAATTTGCAGTCCTTCTTAAACCATGTTACAATTATTGATTGCAATTTATTTTACTACACTGTCTATTTCAATCAGGGGCAGAGGGACCGAGCCTTCCTGTTGGATATTTATCGCACTTATTTTTTAAGTTAATTATGACAAATAGTTAATATTTTAGAAAGTTTGAAGCTAAGAGGAACTTTGATGTAGACTTAAAACGATTGAACTTTTAATAAGGAATGCTAAAGGCAAAAATCACAAGAAATGATCTACTTCACAGGAACATTTACACTTAAAGCATTAGACCGAATTTGATAAAAATACGGTAAAATTAACAAAATCTTCCAAATAGGAATAAAATCAACAAATTTAAACAGATCAACAATTATCGTCAACATTTGCAAAATTTACAAAATTGAAAGAGTAAAAATGGACGAAATGACTAATAAGTTGTACTAACATTTACTAATCTTGAAATATAACAAGATTTATAGAAAATTCATTAATATTTACAAAATCTATATAATTTATTGAAAATGCCAGTTTTTGTGTAATTTTGAAATTGAATAGTGTTTTTAACACTCCACACTAAATACGTGTTTAATACGCGTTACGGCAGAATTAAAATTTCGAGTTTAGAAAAGCCTGCAAAATTTGGTTTGGCTTCTTGCAGGCTTTTCTAAACTCGAAATTTTACTTCATGCTTAATCTAGGACCGGTAGACGCTCGTTAGTATAAAATGTGTCACAACTGTGTGTCATAACTGTCACAAAGAAAAATAATAACATGGCCATCTTATTATATAGTTCAAACTAAACTTGTAACTCCTTCACACGATAGACTAAATGTCGGCTAGCCTCGACTTATGTCAAGTTGACCAATTGACATTGTTAACTGTCATTAGAGTTCAAATGTCGACTAACACCGGCTTATGTCAACTCAATATAATGGAATAAATGTCGGCTAGCGGTGACTTATGTCAGCTGTCATTATAGTTCGAATGTCAACTGGCGCCGACTAATGTTAAGTTGATACGATAAACTGAATGTCGGCATACGACTTGTGTTAAGTTGAGACTAGCGCTAACTTATGTCAAGTTGACACAATAAACGAAATCTCAGTTTACGTCGACATATGTTTTGTTTTTTTAAATTTCTATTTTTAGTAAAATTCTTGCCTATTGACTAGTTTTTCGTGTACAGTGTTATGTATTATACAGAGAGTTTTATGTAACACCGAACATGCTAAACTGTACTCAATGTTAATTTTCCTATGTTCGATGTGTACTGGGACGCATCAAAGCATTGAGTGCGATGTGATTGGTGATTGATTTCTAATTGTAATATAGTCAACCCAATTTACACTCTTCTGGGTGCGATTTTATTGGCTACGATTTTTAGTAGTTCTAATGCAAATTAGGACTAATGTAAATAGGTTACACGTAACGTCAAAATAAAATATGTCAGTTATTAAATTTTGTGCGTTCATGGTAAGTGCAGTGTGTGGGAACATGAAACATACTTTGTTGCCCAAAACAAAACATCTGCATTTCAAGCAATCAAGATTCATACTGTCGTGAAACATATCTTCAATTCATTGTAAGTTATACAGTCAATAAAGTAATAAATACACCTACATTATCTTTATTGAGTATAATGTAAACAAAGAAATGAAAATTGAAATGTTTGCCAAATGAAGCAGCACACCTAATACCCCAGTGTTGTTGTGCTGCCAGCAGACCTAGGGGTGGTACTAGTAAACATTTTAAGCTGCCTCACCACGCTCTTCAAATTTGGAATATTTATATTTTAATCATCCGTAAGGCAGTTTAGTAACGGCAGTTTTACTGGTACACTCGAACAACGTACCTTGGGGTGGTCCTGATCAAATGGTTTATACAATACGCTGAATTGAAATTCTTAATAATCTCCAGTGAAATTGAAGCAATGTATAAACTTATCTTTAAATATTAGTAAACGGAAGTAACAGAAATCATCTGTGTTTCTATTATTTTTGTTTTTAAGTTAAATCTGTTCTCCTCTTTCTCATTTTTCTTTTCTGTTTAATATTAACATTCGATTAGTGATGTAGGCAATTAATGAATGACACATTTCATTTTGACGTTAAATGTAAGTTGCGTTAGAACTACTAAAATCGGAGCCAATGAAATCTCACTCAATGCTTTGATGCGTCCCAGAACACATCGAACATAGGAACATTTACATTGAGTACATTTTAGCATGTTCGGTGTTACAAAAAACTTACTTATTACTTATATGTAATATCTGTCCAGAGAAAAATAAAAAGAGATTATTATTATTATAATTATGTAAATATTATAGTCAAAAAAATGGCTCACAATTGTAATGTGACAATAATCAAAATACAGTCAATAGAAACATGATTTAATGAAAAAATCCTATCTTAGTCAAAATACAGTCAACCAAGTAACTTACAGCCATAATATCACTATAGTCAAAATACAGTCAACAAAGTGATTTAATGACAAAATCTGATCAAACTTACAGACTTATAATCGATGTTGCAATATTTAAAATACTGTTGACAAAGAAATGTAATTACTAAAAACCAGTTAAGTGACTTATAGTCATTTTATCAGGTGTTCATTTAAAAATCTATTCGAGATGGCGTTGTTTTTTTGATAGAAGGAAATGGAAAGAAAAAGTAAGGCCGCAGCTCAATTTACGTTTTGTCATATCTGACATAAATGTCAGATTGCGTTAAAAATAAAAAAATCACAACAACTATACCAACAAGGTAAATCAATGAGCTACGGCATTGATTTACCTTGTTCGTATAGATGTTGTGATTTTTCTTCCTTCGTGTGAGTGGGCATTGAAATATCGAATAAAATAACATAAACTTTTATAAAACTGGGTTAGATTAACATTGACAGAAACGACTGACAAATTACCGTACGACTTATTTTACAATGTTTTGAAAATTTCATAGCCACGTCAATCGGGTTTTTAACTGAACACCTATTATAAGAATGTTGCAATAGTCAAAATACTGTTGACAAAGAAATGTATTTACAAAAAAACAGTCAATTCAGTGATGTATAGTCATAATATGGTGGACAGAGAAATTAAATGACAAAATACAGCCAGCCATGCAATTTAGAGTCAAAATGTTAAACCGGTAAAATATTAAGTGATTTATGGTAAAATCAGTGCCGGAACTAGGTTCTCTGGCGCCCGTGGCAAAAAACTGGCTTGAGCTCGCGGAATATTTAAAATTAATGAAAATGTAGGAAATCCACACATTTAACGAACCCCCTTCGATTGCTACCAGCAAAAAACTCAAATCATTTAATTTAATGCCTTCTATCAGAACGAACAATTAACTCAATAAATTCATTATTAATTCAAAAGACAAATCTAATAAAACCACGAGCTCTGGCGTTTATTTGTTGGAATGTGGAGATTGCCCAAATGTAACCGTATTTCTGAACATCAAAAATGTTTTTTATTTAAGAAAACTTTCTCAACCTATGCCAATCATATAATCGACTAAAAAAAACATAACTTTACCCCAAAACTTAAAATGTTGCACGTCGTAAACTTAATTTTTTAGAAGAATTAGAAATTTATAAATATATCAAAAAAGTAGCGATAGTACCGCCGCTAGGTGAGCAGCTGATTAAACTAAATTTTATAAAACTATAAAATAAGAGGATTATTTCAATATTTAAAAGCGCAATTCTTTAAAGTTTAACTTCGTAAATACCTAGCAATAATCATAATATCAATATAATATTGATTTATCATTTAGATTTTGTTTGTAATGCATTCTTGTCAAAATGTATGACATCAGTATCATGTATACAACTTAAAATCATTTCGCGAATAAATGTCAGTCAGTGAAAGTTTTAGAAATAGTGTCAATTTTGATAAAAGAAATCAATTTTCAAGAGTGTATTAATCTATGTAAGTTATTTTATAAACCCATATAAGTCCAAGTGTAATGTGCTAATGCGTTATAATCATCATCCAGTTAAATCTAACTTCAAGTTGAAGTTAGATTGAAGTCTTCAACAAACATTTCTTTCGACCTCCCCAATGTCTCAAGCAAAGATACAATGGTTAACAGCAATTAAGAGCACCTTCAACACCCATATTAAAATAAAAAGATTCGTAAGAGTGTGTGCGAATATTTTCACAAGTACAGTGTTAAAAAATTATTTACATAAATTAATTGTAATGCAGTCCCAATAATATCTTCCAATGTATTTAATCTTATTTATTTTATAATAAAAAACAATTATTACAGCAATATATTCAATGATGATAGTATTTTTCATTTTTCATTTTGTTACTTTTCTCTTAAGGATAGATGTATTATAAATAATACATTTCTATTATATATTCTATCACTAAATTTTATATAGATATCACATTATGTCTTATTTCTTTTCATATTGTAAATCTTATTAGTTCTAAGGTTTGGATGGCAGAACAGTTTGGGGTATACTCCAAAACTGAATCCCGCCTTAAGATTAGCTAGTAGTAATCATTTTTGTTATTTTGGTCACTCATATCAACCATGTATGTTATGTTTTTACTATTTGGCTAATAAAGAAATTTATTATTATTCCAATTAATAAACAATGTGTATAATTTTGATAATATTATTTTATTTATAATTTATTTATATTTTATATGACTAATTGGTAATAATAATAATAACAATAAGGATTTCAAACTCCTGCCATTAGCGTGGATTTATATCTTGCTTTGAAGTTTTATCCGGTTGTGTTCCGTGCTATTAGTTCATCTAGCTGGCCACCAGGAGCGTTAGTGGGTGTTTCCATAGATTACTGTGGAATAAATTAATTTCTCTATGGCTTTAGCTAACATTTAGTCCATCGTGTCAACCTAACACAATGTTATTGTTCTTTTTTCTTTTGACAGTTGTGACACATATTTTGACAATTGTGATATATTTTAAACTAACAAGTGTCTCCCACTTGCAGATTAAGCATGAAGTAAAATTTCAAATTTAGAGGTGCCTAATAATTTATTCCGCTTAGCTCCGGAGGCTTTGCTACGCGACCTAAACAAATTGTCAGGCTTTTCTAAACTCTAAATTTTGCTTAATGCGCCACGCGTACAAAACACTAATTTAAAGTGAAGTTTAAAACATAGTGCTAAAGTTTTATTCCATGTTATACACGAAAACAGTTTAAATACAGAATGATGCAGGTAATTGTTACTCTTATTATTTGCCACAAAATATTACGATCAAAACCAAAATTCATTCTTCAAAATAACACATTTCTAACACTTCATTCTTAAAGTCATTATAGGTATTACTTTTCATGGTATTAATTCTAATTATTATGTATAGTTTAAAAATATGCATAGCATTCCCCATAGTTTTCAAGTTATTTTCACATGAACATAAAATTTTCCAATTTCACCGAACGCGAATATTCCTATTCTGAAGCTTTATTTACGAGAACGTTGACACCGACTGTCGCTTTTGTGATTCTCAACGGTTTATACATACAAACATTAACTTATTTTGTAATTTGGGTCGAATCGTTTTACGATCGAACGTTTCAAACTTTGTTATTTCACAATTTTCTACGCCGGCTAATTAACAACTTACTCAAACAAACGCTCACGAAAATGTAGTATAAAAAAACAAATAATTTGTCAAGCTTCGAA
Source organism: Philonthus cognatus (assembly GCA_932526585.2). NCBI lineage: Eukaryota > Metazoa > Arthropoda > Insecta > Coleoptera > Staphylinidae > Philonthus > Philonthus cognatus. The sequence continues at coordinate 27,712,387 of OW052245.1, read as the reverse complement.
TTTCAATTATAATTTTATTATCACATAAAACTAACAACGGGAAAATTTGAAATTTTTAACAGGCTTCATACAGAGGCACGCGTTCGTTCATCTAAACATGCAACTGGATTTGTTTCAACTTACAAGATTATTTGTCGGGATTTGCTAAGACGAAAATGTATTGAAACAATGTTGTATGAAATTGACGAAAGAAGCACTAATAACCTCTTTCCGCACGTTTATTCGAATTACCAAATTTACATTTGGGATACAAAGTGACCATTATGAGTGGATTAACAGTGTTAATCCATTAATAATGGTCACTTTGTGACCAAAAGGTACGTTTGGTAATTCAAATAAAAGTGTAAAGAAATGTTATTAGTGCTTTATTCGTCAACTTAATTTTATCTTCACCTAACTTAATCAATCAATGTTGAATAAGGTTGTGATTTTTTAAATGCTTTATTTTGAACTCAAGCATTTTATAGATTGTTATTATACTTGACTTATAGATCTTTAAATATTCATCCAATCTATTTGTGGTTTTGTATAAACGATAATACTAAAATTATAAAGCAATTATTGAATAGTATCAAACGTGAATGTATGAATGATTAAAGTACAATCATGTTAATATAATGAGTATTGAGTGTGGTTCTGTTTGTTAATTTCTGATAAAATTGCTATTAATCATGTACACCTATTTAATACAGACCTTATCTGAATGACTAAAGTAATGACCAACATGTTTTTAACAACATTTTCCTCCTGATTACACTCAACTAAAAATAAACTGGTTTCCTTGATAAATCAAAAACAGCGAAATATCTCGTCATTTCTTTTTTTGCAGCCAAATTTAGAATTAACAAAACTCCGCTGTTTTTTCAATTGAAAATTGTAAACAAGTTTTCTGTTTGTGTGTGTGGAATTCAAGAGTCGTGTATCGTTGTTTTAATTTTAATTAAATTAATTGGATAACGCGTACGAAATGCAGATCTATGACCGAATCGCTTCCTCTCGGAGCGACAATTTTACCGGTTCTAAAGAGCCTTAACTGGACTCTGGATTCAAAACCGTGTTGAAAGGCGAGGGAGATTATGCATACTGACTAGGAAGTGTTGTGATCTAATCGATTTTCATGTTTATTAGGTTTTACGTTCGTGCATTATCATAATTATTATTATTACTATGTAAAAACTATACAGGGTGTACAAAAGGTAATGTAACGGCTCGATATCTCGGCTTGTTATGAGTTTCGAGTAAAATGTTTCAAACAAAACTTGTAGCTACTAAATGACTTTTTTTAGAACAGGGTGATTCATTTTATGATATTCGTATATATGAAACTTACTTTTATTAAATAGAACACCCTGTATATTTTTTTAAAGCATACCTTCAAATTTATTGCAAATTGCTGGAATTTTAATAGCACATGTATTGATAGTACGAAATAAAGATTTATAAAATATATATGACATACGTAGTATAAATATTAGTAATGTTTTAAACGTTACTACGCAGAAATTTATATTAATTAATGAATGAGGAGTCTTTCTATTTTTTTATACGTTTATTTATACTTAAAAAGCGTTGTACATTTGTCCAGTGGTGGATCCAGAGGGCAATTTTTTAGGGTTTTATTAATAAATGCCCTAATACAAACTGTTACAAACTGTATTTATTATATGTATATAAATAAATATTCTATTCTTTAATTTGCTAAAGTTTTTATAAACTAGGTGCCATTCATCTACATTTACAAATTTTAAACTTAAAAAAAAATACAATATTTTTTAATTGTCGACTGACCATTTGTGATGGGGCGGGGGTAATTTACACCCCCACCCCCTGGATCCGCGCATTCATTTGTCACACTTAAAAATGACATTGAATGTGTCCAAACTCAAGTCGTGTTAGGTGTAAATAAAGTGGTATAATAACATAGAAATACCCCTCAGTATCATAAACAGGGTTGTCAAAAAAAAAAACGTTTTTTTACATTTCAATTAAAACAAACAGTTTTTTTTTGTACAAAACATGTTTTTTCATTGAAACAGTGTTTACAACATTAACAATTAAAAACATGTTTAAAACGTGTTTAAAACATGTTTAAAATGTTTAATTAACACAATTCTAAGGATGATATTGACATTTTCGGATTAATAAATAGTTTTAGTAGAATACTATTGTTAGTTTACAACTAATAATTTAATAGCATTAGTTTAAGTCTTGTACATAACCTCACTTGTCATATCAAAATAGGGTTATTTAGAATTTATTGAATAATGCAGTAAATCATAAATGTATAAACCTTATCATTTTTTAACTTTCACTTGAAATCATTGTTTTATTCGCGGGGCGCATGAACTAAAATTTCGAGTTTAGACAAGCCTGAAAATTTGGTTTAGCCGCGTAGCGCTACGCTCTACGCGACCAAACCAAATTTTCAGGCTTTTCTAAACTCGAAATTTTACTTCATGCTTAGTCTGGGAGTGGAGACTATCGTTAGAAGTAAAATTCTGTCTAATAATTTATCAGAAGAAATACATTTTCACAAACATAAAAAAAACAATGTCACATACCTTCTAAATTACTTGATTACAATAAAGTTAGAACACATGAAAATGTAATGTTGCCACGTTCATTTTATCATTATTTCAAAACTAACTAATAACATGTAGATTTTGATTTTGGATTGGCCGCTCCGCGCTTCGCGCTACGCGACCAAACCAAATTTTCAGTCTTTTCTAAACTCGAAATTTTACTACGAAATGTTAGTATTGTGTTTCTATGCGTTTAGTAGAGATTAACTAGCATTAAACTGTAATGATATTAACGGCAATTCTGTTAATAAGGATGAACGTGTTTAACACACGTTTTAAATCACATTCATGCACACATAATTGTGATATTTTATTATGATAACATTTTATGTTTAATAATGTAATTTAAAATATCTCAACAATTTAACAAAAATTTGAAAACGTAAACAAAGAATTTTAAAAAGTAGTATAAAATATAGTTTAAATAATTTAAAGTTAAAAAAACAAATTAAACGTTGAAAACATGTTTTAAACGAATTTAGCATTTAAACCATGTTTAAAACAAAACCGTTTAAAACACTACGGCTGTTTTTGAACATGCTTAAAACACTGTTTGAAAACAAAGTGTTTTGAACATAACAACCCTGTTCATAAGTAGTAAATTTCGAACTTCGCAATATCACAGTGTTTTATACGCGTGGCGCATGTAGTAAAATTTTGAGTTTAGAAAAGCCCCGTGAAAATGTGTCTCGGGTCTGCTAACAATGATTGACTGATGTCAATATTTTATTGATTGATAGATGTTTGATATATACGAATATCGGTATGTGATTATTGCAAAAAAGCAAACATTATAATTTTAAATATCAAATCTAAAATAAATCATGATTGTGATATATTACTGACTTCAGAAAAAAATATTCTTTCAAAAAATATGAAAATCCAAATTGGCGCCCATAACAAAATCAAAAGTTGGCTATGGTCCCCGGGTAAATGTTATAGTTATCTTAAAAAATGTATTCTACTAGATGCCTCATTAAAAAGTGCTTGGATAATGTCAAAGTTCTAAATGTCCAGATTCAGTAGTTTTTGAATAAAAAAAAAGATGTTTCAAAATTCTTTTCAGATTATTGTTAGGCCATAAAATACGCAACTTTGCCCCAATTTAACCGACTCTCTATTTCTTCAAATAACTGAGATCCCCATACTTTCTGTCGAAATACGGACACCCTGTAGAGTGATGTATAATTATCGGTAATTTAAAATTGGATAATATTTCCAGTAACATAGTAATATTAGGGAATTTAAAGTTAAAATTATTTATTATTAACATTGAAAATATAATAATTATCTGATTCCATGTTATTCAAATTAACGATTATGTTTTGATAAGCTATTGATTTCACTGAAATCAGTGTTTAATGCGCGTGGCGCATGAAGCAACATTTCGAGTTTAGAAAAGCCCGAAAATTTGGATTTGGACGCTACGCTTCGCGTAACATCCAAATCCAAATTTTCTATCTCTTCTTAACACGAAATTGTACTTCATGCTTAATCAAGGAGTGGAAACCCTCGTTAAAAGGAATTCTTTAAATTCTATAAGTTGAGTCGCCTATTTTCAAAAACCCCTAAATCCATTGTTTTCACATGGATTTATGGGTTTTTGAAAAAAGGCGACTGAGTTATCCATGTATTCAATGATTTTTAAATGTAACACAATGAAATTGTGATTTCCTGGTAAATTATCTGTAAATTTGTTTTAGTTAAAAATTTACTGAATTACCGGTAATTGAAAAAGTAAATATATTTACAATCTCTAATGATACTCTAAACAATTTGACGAATCAAATTAAAGCGTGTTTACTCATTAATTAATAACTCTTAGAATAAATTAAATTAGTTATACATTTGTAGGATAGGGAGAGGAAAAAGTTAAAAAATCCCAAATCTTTCTATTATTAGGGTAGACATCGTTTTTAAATACAGCCTATCATTTGACAGATTATCTAGAATTAAAAGAGCATTTATTTAAGCTTCTAATCATGTTTACAACTTGATAATTCCTTATTTAACGACACAACACCCTTTTACATGTTAATTCATTAAGTTTTAATTCGAACTCTAGGTCTTAAAATTGTTAATTTTCTTGTGAATAATAAATAGCTATAATTGTTTTTAGGATTAATAGGAAGATCCGTAGTTTTTATGATATTTTTTTAAAATATACACTTTTATTAGATAATTAATTTTTTTTTTTAATCAAATTCGCAAAAAGATTGTTTACTACAAATATTCACAGATATTCCTAAAATCATTCATTATATCTAATGATTTCAAGAATATCTGTTAATGTTTTGTGATTTTTTTTAGTAAACATTCAGCAACTTTTTCCAAGGTCTGTGATTTTCGTAAAATGTAAAATTTTCATTAGATAATTGAAGAAAATATTTACTAAAGACAATCCTAAAACATTTACAGATATTCGTAAAATTATTAGAAACAATGTCAGTAACTTTTATTTGATAATTTTTTTATACTTAACAATTTATTAAATTGTAAGAACAATAATATTTGTTTTATATTTGCACTTTGGGCTCTTGAGCAGTGGTTATTATTTTTTAAGTTTCAGTAATATTTCACACCTAAAATGAAAACTAATTCTATTCTTGATCGAACACTGTTCCAATAATACTGTTATAAAAGAATTGCTAAAAATATATTGGGTTATAAATCTATTTTTCTTTTGACAAATACAATTTTTTTAAATTGCTGGTCTAAACCTGCCTTTCCTGAATTAATGCCTAATGCCATTCAGTCACGACTACGATATTATTTTAATTTGTAAACTTCTTTTTGATTTATTTTTTGTATTTTTAATAGAAGTATAGAAGGCTTGGTTAATATTATTGTTGTCGAGGGCAAGTATGTGGGTCATGTTTATAGGTTATGATGTTTCTTTTAAGATCTCTCTATACAAGTCCTTAGTATGTTTTGTTAACAGAAATATATTTGGAATTGTAGAAGCTTTCATTTAAGCTTATTGGGATTTGTATAACTTGAAATTTGCGTTCAGAGCTAACGCTCAAAGTTGAATATTTATTTGTAATATCACTTGTTTTATATTAATTAAAATAATTTTTCAACATTTTTGAGATTTTTAACATTTTTAAAATTTAACGCCAAAAACTTATTTTATTTATGAAAAAAATCAACCCAGAGTGTTTGTACCTAGTATAATTTATAAGTTTTAAAATCGCGTTATTTAAAATACAAAGACTACTTAATAAGCACATAAGCGTGAAATCAATGTTACCAATTATATTGTAACAGCTGTGTAATTTACGATAAATTTCCAGTGGAAATTGCCGCCTTAAATTACCACTAACACCACTATGTTAATCAATCGAAGCTGAATCGAATGCCGACAAAAAACGTCATTTTTTCTGGAACGAAAATCGAAACCGAACCAATATATACTGCCTTTCAAAAAAATCAGAACAGAAAGTATTTATTGGACGATTTTAATGAAATTTACAGAATTTGATCATGTAAATGAACTGCATCGATGATCAAAAAATCAATTGTTTTGGTTACTATTTAATGGTATTTTTCCTTGATTTCACCATTATGAAGAGCTGCTGATTTTTTAATGTAATTGCTTCTAATATCCAAGTAGCATCTGAGTAGTTTGACGTTTCAGTTTGTAAAACATAAAAAGATGCCCCGTGTTCGTCGGCGTGCACAATATCATCATCTAAGTGAATTTGAAAGGGGTCGCATTATTGGAATGCGAGAAGCGGGTTTTTCGGTTCGCTGGTCTAGATGGTCCGAAGCTGGGGAGAATCGACGTAGACTTGGATCAGGACGTCCAAGAAGCACCACTGAGCGTAAAGATCGAGCTCTTCGTCTTACAACTTTAAGGGACAGATTACAACGTCGCGGGCATTGGGAAATGACTGGTTGGCTCTAAATGGCCAAAGAGTATCCATGGCTACTGTTTACAGAAGAATCCGCAATTTTGGTATAAGATCCTACCGTCCACAATTGTGTCTACCGCTTACTCCGCAGCATCGGAGAGCAAGACTTGATTGGTGCAGGGAAAGACAACATTGGACCCATGAATGGAATAACATTATCTTCAGCGATGAGTCTCGGTTCTGTTTATGGGCTCATGATGGTCGCAGAAGAGTGAGACGTCGACGCGGTGAACGCAGAATTTTACAATTTGCTGTTAAAAGACATACGGCTCTTATACAGGGAGTTATGGTTTGAGGGGCGATAGCATATGGTAGTCGGTCTCCTCTAGTTTTCTTAGAAGCAAGTCTTAACGCGATTCGGTATATTGACAACATTTTACGGCCAGTGTTAGTGCCCTATGTAAATGGCTTGCAGAACCCCATTTTTCAGCAAGATAATGCTCGACCTCACACAGCGGCCATTACAAGACAGTTTTTTGATAGTGCCGAAATCAATTTGTTACCTTGGCCATCTCGTTCCCCAGAGCTATCGCCAATAGAACATGTTTGGGATATGATAGGTGTTAGAATAAGTAACTTACAGCGCCCCGCTAACACTGTAATGGAACTTAGAGGTCAAATTATCGAAGTTTGGAATGAAATACCCCAAGTCGATATTGACAGCCTGATTTCTAGCATGCCTCGACGTGTTAATGAGTGTTTGGGAAATCGTGGGGGCCCAACACATTATTCATTTTTATTCATTTGTTTTTATGTTTTTCAAGTTGATTTTTTGAGCATCGATACAGTTCATTTACATGAATAAATTGTGTAAATTTCATTAAAATTGTGGTGTTCTGATTTTTTTCAAAGGCAGTATAGTTTTGTTCAATTGAATTGGAACGAAAAAATTAACGGCTCCAACCTCTGATTTTTATTTCTTAGTTTGTTTTATATTTGAAAACGCAAATTCCGACAGATATGTTGATCCCAAACAAGCCAAGATTTGTTCAATAATATCAGAAATTTCGAATGTGTGTATTTGCATGAATTTCACTCTCGACTGTTTATATTTTATTTATAAATTTCTCGTAGTTACACACAGACAAAGTTATGAAATTTGAAATTAGCCCATTCCCAAGATCGCGGCGCTTGAGCCCCCTAAATTGAAAAGCTAACTTAGCTACTGTAGTCACACTTACTAATTTCGGGATTGTCATCGAAACCTTAACAAGTATGGAAAAATGACGTAATTCGCGATGATTTAAGTGTCGCTTCAGTAAAATTAAGAATTGTATGAAATATCTTATTAAACCAATAATGTCCAATTTTATGGAAATATTTAATCATGTCCTCTTTAACAAACAAGATTTCTGATTATCAATTATCAATTTTGTCGCTTGTATCTAGGTCTCTTTATCTATTAGAAAAGAAAAATATTTTTTCGATACATAAAACATTTAGAATTTCGAAGGACGAATCTCACTAATCAAAAAACAAACAAATAACGTTATATCAACATTGTAACAACATTAAACGTTTTATTAATGTTGATGAAACATTATTTCGATGTGTTTGCTCTGTGAAGTAGCATTTGATTCTTCCTGCTCAACTCTTTTGGGCATTCTTTCTTTTTCAAGAGTTTTAAGCTTCCAAGGAGTGTTTCCAATCCCAGGTTAAGCAAGAAGTAAAATTTTGAGTTTAAAGCAGCCTGAAAACTTGGTTTCGTCGCTCCGCAAAGCGAAGCGATCAAACGAAATTTTCAGGCTTTTATAAACTCAAAATTTTACTTCATGCGTATAAAACACTGATTTCAAGTAAAGTTTAAAATACAGTTCGGCTTATGTTTCATCTTATGTTAATTCATTTTACAAATGTTCATTTTGATTAATTCGAACGTCTGAAGCAATTTGTTTTGGAATATGTAAAATTATACTTAGAGAAAAAAATCCCCGTATGTTTCTTAAATATAATTTCAAACGGAGAGTCAGGGGGTTAACGAAGCAATAGTGACTGATACTAGTTTATCAACTAATTTTGTAAACGTGCTTTGTTGGGCAGAAAGCTCGAGAAGTAGTTGTTTTAATGAATATCTCAACGAGACTACATTTTTGCAGAAAGTCGATTTTAATTTTAATCCGTTTTTATATTTGTAAATATTCTGCAAACTATTGACTAATTCAATTTTTCGTTATGAGAAATTCCTTTCTTTAAACTCATTATTTATAATTTTTGTAGCTGCAACAATCGAACATTTCGCTCAATATTGCTTTGTTTCGGAATAGCAACAGACGAATCATAGTAAAAAAATATTTTTCTTAAAATCTAGTTAGCGATCGTAAAAATGGTCCAGTGATCGATTGAACGCCCCTGGAATAGAATAACCTTGATGATTTACTCTAATTCCTAAGCAATATTGTGTCGATAATTATGAAAAAAACTTTTCGCAATTGCTAATTTCTACCAGTTTAAACTTGTTAAACAATAAAATAGTTCGATCTAGTGCGACCGTTGTTTAAATTGAAACAACTTCGCTGCTCCATTCTTGACTCTGTCTTTACCCTTCAGTCGTTAGTACTCTTATATATAAATACAAAGACTTTCGGATAATCCAGTGTTCTTTGTTGGAGGTCGGAAATATAAAAATAACGCTTCGAGTGTGCTTTAATAAAGAGCCGTCCTTTAAAGCACAACATGTGAACTTGGAAACTCTCCAAACGTTACACTGCACATTCGCTTTTTTCACTTTTGTGAGGCGTGAACGCATTTTTCCAGCTCTTGTTTCTTTTGAGGTTGTAAATACACGCAGGGGTGACATCATGGAGTGACTTCACCGAGCGCTTAACAAAGAGCAGAATTAGTGTAGAGATGAACATATTAATTCTGTCGTTTTACTCGGCGATAAATATTTGTCTTTAAGTTATTTGTTATTTATCAATGTGCACTAAGAATATTTTTGTAATTTATATTATTTTAATACATGTTATTATTAAACAGGGTGTACCACCGAAACCGCACATTGAAAGTATACGGACTTCTAATTAATGTATTGTAATGACATTTTCAGCATTTATTTAATCGAGTGTGCTATTTTTAGTAAAAATACTTTCAAGATTATAAGACTTCCATTTATACCGGAAGTCAACGCTAACTTCCTTGTGTTCAACAAAATTCTATATTTTTATTGCAAATTTCAATTTTACATAAAATTCTGTGAACAAATTATTGAGTAACATAATCTACATTTAACCGTTTTCGAGATATTTAACGGATAAAAAAAACATCTAAGAGCGTTTTATTTTAGGATTTAGTAAAATTATCTTTGTTATTATTATTGTATTCGTTTTTTTTTTCGAGAGAAAACAAAATAAATATGAAGATTTAAGTATTATTTGATCAATGTTTTATTTAAGGTTTCAATAACATTTTCTTTTTTCTTTTAGAGAAAACAAAATCAATAAATACATTAAAGTATTATTTGATCAGCGTTTTATGTATTAAACATTATATAAATATATTTTTAAATATACAGTGATTTTGTTACTTCTAAGTAAACCTGCATATCAAACATTGTGGATTTTAAACTTCACCATAAATCAGTGTTTTGTACGCGTGGCACATGATGCAAATAATATTGTGAAGTTAGAAATACATTTTAAAATATCTGAGTAATATTAAGAAATAAAATATTAACATTTTCATTTAAACAGACTCAAGTTAGGTCAAATAATACAATTTATCAAATTAACTTATTAATTTAATAATTTAATTAGCAAAACATCAATAATATCGCTCTATTGCAACAATGGCATTAAATGGGTTCATTTTACTTTATTATCTTTAACAAATGACTAGATATATTTCAGTTTTCTACAGAGGCTTAATGTTTATTTATGTCTGAATATCAGAGCTGGGCAGGATTCGAATCATTCAGTATTCGAATCCTTTTAGAGGATTCAAAAGAGGCATTCGAAAACTTTAGTTCAGCTGGATTCGTGATCCGGATTCGTTACATTTTTTTAAGAGGATTCGTATTCGAATCCAAATGTGGGTGATTCGAATCCATATAAAAGGGTTCGAATCCTTGTGAAAGGATTCGAATCTTATGAAAGGATTCGAATATTTATAAAAGGATTCGAATATTTATTAAAGGATTCGAATACTTACAAAAGGATTTGAATCGCCAAAAATAATTCGAATTAATTGTGAGGATTAACATAAAAAATGTCTTTTGTGTGTTTTTAAATTTCTCGTTAAATCGCTGTTTTATACGCGTGGAGCATGAAGTAAAATTTCGGGTTTAGAAAAGCCCAAAAAATTTGTCTCGGGTCCCGTGACAAATTTTCACGGGGCTTTTCTAAACCCGAAATTTTACTTCATGCTTAGTCTGGGAGTGGAAAACACTTGGTAAACGTAAATCTTTAAATTCTATTAAACAACAATATAATGATTTCTCGGTGAAATATCGGTAAACCGGTTTAGATTCATTAATTTATTGAATCACGGGTAATTTACAATTCTTAATAAATATATGTATATTTATTAAGAATTGTAAATTACACGTATAATTACCCTGTAGTAAAAATGTACTATTCAAATTAAAGCGTATTTAGTTATTAATCAATAAAAACGAGTGTTTTCCACTCCCAGACAAAGCATGAAGTAAAATTTCAAGTTTAGGAAAGCCTGAACGTCCAAATCCAAACTCAGGCTTTTCTAAACTGAAAATTTTACTTCATGCACCACGCGTACAAAACGCTGATTCAGTGGAAAGTTTTAAATTTAGATGCTTGCGATTTATGGCGGCCAACTAGGGGCCACAGCGTTAGCCTGGCTCCAGGTTGGGCGTCAAAAAACCTCAAATGCAAGCGTTTTAAGTGTTTTTAAACGAGTGCTCTCCACTCCTGGCTTAAGCATAAAGTAAAATTTTCAGTTTAGAAAAGCCTGAGCGTCCAAACTCAATCTTTTCTAAACTTGAAATTTTACTTCATGTGCCACGCGTACGAAACACTAATCAGTGTGAAGTTTCTAACTTTTACTTTCACAATTTATGGCGCCCAACAAGGACCCATCGGTAGCATGGCCCCAGGTAGGGCGCCAAAAGAACTTCAAATCTATGCAAGTATTGGACAATTTCTAGATAATTAAGAACTCACTTACACCGGTTTACCGTTTCGTATAGCATAATCTGAGATATGTAATTTGTTTTCCAGAGCAACGTTTTCATAGAGTTTTTATTTCTTTTATTTCTCTATTATAAAATTTTTCAAGTTTTGATTAAAAAGCCTATTTTTAGTGTCTCTTCATTATGATTATTTGTTCAGTTTACACTGCCATGGCTGGATACACTGCCATGGCTGGATACAGTGCGATGGCTAGATACACTGCCATGCCTGGATACACTGCCATGGCTGGATACACTGCCATGGCTGGATACACAGCCATGGCTCGATACACTGCCATGGCTGGATACACTGCCATGGCTGGATACGCTGCCATGGTTGCTTTCATAATCTAATGAAATTTTTCTGTGACGAAATTTTTTAAACCAACTTTGACATTTTCAATTATCATAGCACCTTCATCGAGAGGACTGCAACTATTTTTTTGCCAATTTGTTTTTTTTTTCAATTGGAACTTATACAGCGTGCAGTGATTAATGTGTTTATTTTTATTTCCAACATTTTTAATTGTTTCAACTGAAAAATTGTCATCATTTATCTGCCTGTGTGGCAAAACAAGTGTTGCAGTGTCAACTAATAAACAGTGAAATCTTAACCAAGTGTGTTATTTACTAAAAGTGTTGAGAAATTGTTGTTGTTACGCAAAAATCGTGGTCACTAAACTTTAAACTCTCTGTACATATAAAATGTTTTTATGTTATAATGCTTAGATTATTAACAAACTTTATCATCTCTATCAACGCACACAATAAAAACGACATTAAATATTACTAATTACTAATGATATATTTGTTCAGTAATGCGCAAAATCAAGTTATTCCATGATTATTAAAAATTATAAGTTTTTAAGAATCTTTCAACAATCTGTTATTGTTCTTTAAGAAAGAAGATAGTTACGAAAAAAATTAAAGATAGAAAAATTGTCTAACATTTTCATATCTAAAACTTTTGTTTGAGCAAGTTTTTGTATTCCCATTAGTTTTTGAGTTATTCGCAACTTTTGCAAAATACCAGATAGCGTAAATTCTCGACTTTCCTCAATTTTGCCAAAAAATGTTATAATTCAAATACTATTCGAGCTACAGAAAAGTATATTACATGCATTTAGGCTATCGTGGCGAGATCTATAAGATGGTCGTATTTGTTTTTATACAGGGTGATCCATAAAGTATCTAAAAGAAAAAGTCGATTGTTTTTTTTTCTAAATCAAGAAGGCGAGTGTTTATCGAAAGTTATCAATTTTATATACAAGACTGTTTTCCACTCCCAGACTAAGCATGAAGTAAAATTTCGAGTTTAGAAAAGCCTGGAAATTTGGATTGGTTGCGTAGCGCTACGCGACCAAACCGCGCTTCATGTGCGTAGCGCTACGCGACCAAACCAAATTTTCAGGCTTTTCTAAACTCGAAATGTTACTTCATGCGCCACGCGCGTAAAACGCTGATTTATTCCGAAGTTCAAAAACATACACAAATTCCAATAAATAGTTATAAGAAGTTATTTCATGATTTTGTGAAAATTATAAGTTTTTTACGAAGCTTTCAACAAACTGTCGATTTTCTCCAAGAAGAAAGATAGCTACGAAAAAACTTGAAGATAGAAAAATTATCCTAAATTTTATTATCTACAACTTTCATTCTAATAACTTTTCTGCATTCCCATTAGTTATTGAGTTATTCGCAACTTTTGCGAAATACAAAAAAGTGAGCGCGCTCGCGTATATTCTCGGCATTTTTCAACTTTGACAAAAAAGTTATAACTCAAAAACTATTCGAGCTACAGAATATAATACACGCATTTAGGCTATTGTGGTGACATCTACAAGATAGGCGTATTTGTTTTTATACAGGGTGATCCATAAAGTATATATATATTTTTCTAAATCAAGAAGGCGAGTATTTATCAAAAGTTATCGATATTAAAAGTTATCAATACAAGACTGTTTTCCACTCCCAGACTAAGCATGAAGTAAAATTTCGAGTTTAGAAAAGCCCCGTGAAAATTTGTCGAGGGTCGCGCAGCGACCTGAGACAAATTTTCGGCCTTTTCTAAACTCGAAATTTTACTTCATGCGCCACGCGTACAAAACACTAATTTGAAGTGAAGTTCAGAAACACACAAATACATCTTTAATCAGAGTAACAGGGAATTAGATATTTAGTCTGTTATCAACGATGTTCAGTGTTAGTAATAAATAATTAGGTTTTGAATATTTTTGTTAAAACAACTGGTAACGATATTTATATATTAATGGTTGCAACAAAATATTAAAATCAAATTTATTCTTAAAGGATTTGTATTCGTGATTCGAAAAAATAGCATTTGAATCCTTTATTCGAATCATATTTATCTCTTACGAATCCTTCATTCAAGTATTCGTGATTCGAATCATATTAGGTGATTCGGATTCGTGATTCGAATCTTTTTTACGAGGATTCGTCCCAGCTCTGGTATAGATCAATGCAGAATTGAATTTTAAACAATTTGTTGTCTATTATTCGAAAAATATATCACCATTTGGTTCGGTCGGCAAATTTTCAAGCATGTCTAAATTCGAAATTGTACTTCATGCTTTCATCAAAGAGTGGAAACACTCGTCAGTAAGATATTATAATTTTTTTGTAATATGATCTGTTCATTACTATAAAATATTGCTCTACGTTTGTTCGAATATTTCGGTTAGATATTTGTGGTATGGTAATAGATATGTTCAGGTGTAAAACTGTGCAGAAAATATGCGTGGAGAGAATTTGGGTCAAAAGACACGAACAAAGGCGCACCCTGGCTGCGAGCGTGCGGCCCACGTGCTCAACCGTTTCTTGTATTTTATTAATTTCATTTAACCGTGTCCGTATTTATGTACATTTCCAATTTATACCTATGTAATTAGGTCTTTCATTTCCACACAAACTCACACACACACACTCATGATTGCCTTCAAGTTTTACAGACAAAAAACGACAACGACAACGCTGTAATAAATAATACTTTATTACACTAATTGATTTAATCGGTATTCAATAAATAAAAATAATGAATATTATTTCTGCAAATCAATGAATAAATTTGTTAGTTGTTCACAGTTATTATTTAAAAAATATATAGTATATACATAAGTTGAAAATTAAGTAAGTATTTAGTTTGATTTATAAGAAATGAATACATTTTGCACTGTGCTTGAAAGAATGAAGTAATTATTTCCATTACATAAACATACCATTTCTATAGAAATATAGGTATTTTTTCTATTGTCATTTTTTTATTGATGGTTTTATCCCGGAAGTGGAATTACACTCTGGCAATAGCAATCATGTTCATTAGCGGGCGCGGCTTAAACGCTCTCGCGTCGGTTTATTTAATAATAATTGATGGCGAATATCAATAAAGCAATCAAAAAATGGATATTAAGGGATGCGACCTTTAATCCGTCCGCCTCGGATATCCATAATTCAAAAGGGCTTAATTTGATTGGGCGGACGTGAGTTTTGACCGAGCTCACACATACACATACGCGAGCTCTCGGGGAAAAAGTCCATCTGGAAAATTGAAAAATTTTCCCTATTTACCCGCTTGTGTATGTGCTCACACTCGTATGGGGAATCTCAAATGAAAAAAAAAAAAGTTCATGTGTGCGTTCTGGATTTTTTTTATTTCAATGTGTTTCTAATCAGTGAGAGAGGTATGGTGGGATTGATAAAGTTTATAGATATTCTATGAGTTTTAGTTTTTTTTTGAGATAAGTGAAATTAATATATGATCTTTGAAATGTATACAGGGAGTTTCTTTTCAGTATACATATCCCAATTACTGTGCATATATTGTAATTTTTCAGATATTCGTTATTTTTATCTAAAAGAGTTCTACGTGAAACTTCCAGATTAAACATGAAGTAAAATTTCGAGTTTAGAAAAGCTTTGCTACGCGACCAAACCAAATTTTCAGGTTTATCTAAACTTGAAATTTTACTTCATGCACCGCGCGTATAAAACAGGATAACGAATTTACTGCTAAAGAAGAATATTTTGAATTTTGTCGAATTTAAGTGTTTTATACGCGTGGCGCATAAACTAAAATTTGGAGTTTAGAAAAGCCTGAAAATTTGGTTTGGTTGCCCAGCAAAAGTTTTCTAAACTCGAAATGTTACTTCATGCTTAATCTGGGAGTGGAAACCCTTGGTTAAAGTTTTATATTGAACTTTAAAAAAAACGACTATCTAAAAAATCACAGTTATTTTAACAAACATATTCAAAACCTATTTATTTATTATTAACACTGATTATCGTTGATAACAGACTAAATATCTGGTTCCGTGTAACTCTGATTAAAGATGTGTTTGTGTGTTTTTGAACTTCACTTCAAATTAGTGTTTTGTACGCTTGGCGCATGAAGTAAAATTTCGAGTTTAGAAAAGCCTGAAAATTTGGTTTGCTCGCGTAGCGCTACGCGACCAAACCAAATTTTCAGGCATATCTAAATTCAAAATTTTACTTCATGCTTATCCTAGGAGTGGAATCGCTTAAAACTTCAAAGTGAACTTTATTATAAAATCGACGAATGCCTGAAAATTACGCAAATAAAAAATTCACTAAATATCATTAAAACTGGAAAAGGCAGAGAAATGACATGGAATTATATTCAAATTGACTAAAACACTAACAAAAAGCCATATGATATTATTAAGTTTGTCAAGATCAACAGGCAACAAACAAAATGGGGTTTCCTACAGAAGAAAGTTATATTAAAAGATCAGGGAAAAAAATCTTGAATTAGGGAAATGCCGAAAAAATTTTATATTGTGGCTACTATGTCAGTTATACTTTAAATAATATTAAAAAAATTAAAACTAGATTATTATCGTTAAAAACAGTTTCAGTCATTTAATGTTCTTATCAAAGTATTCAGTTTGAAGTTTCGAACGAGCGTTTCCACTCCCAGACTAAGCATGAAGTAAAATTTCGAGTTTAGAAAAGCCCCGCGTAGAAAATTTGTCGAGGGTCGCGCAGCGACCCGAGACAAATTTTCACGGGGCTTTTCTAAACTCGAAATTTTACTTCATGCGCCACGCGTACAAAACAGAGATTTAAGGAGAAATTTAAAAACACACAAAAGAAAGTTTTCATGTTAATCCTCACAATTAATTCTAATTATTTTTGATGATTCAAATCCTTTTGTAAGTATTCGAATCCTTTTATAAATATTCAAATTCTTTTATAAATCTTCGAACCTTTTTATGAATATTAGAATCCTTTTAGAAGGATTCGAATCACCCGCATTTGAATTCGAATACGAATCTTCTTAAAAAAATGTAACGAATCCGGATCACGAATCCAGTTGAACCAAAGTATTCGAATGTTTCTTTCGAATCCTCTAGGATTCGAATCCAGGATTCGAATCCAGGATTCGAATCCTGAATGATTCAAATTCTGCCCAGCTCTGATGGTTATGTATACTTCTCTGTATTTAAATCATTAAAACATAAAATTCTAACAATTGCAAGAGTTATTTTTCGATTAACTTACTTGTCATTGTTAGCATAATTTATATTAGTTTAAAAAAACTGAACTAAAAAAATCTTGAAGAAACCTAAAAAATATCTAAAAAATAATACTTTCAGGAAAAAATAAAAATAAGATATTTAACTACAAATTAAAGTAAACAAAGAAAAATTTCAAACATATTTACCACACAGAATTGAAAGAAAATGCTAAAGTTGCAGTTTTACATGAGTATCGAAGATGTAATAAAATATAAGTGTAATATACCACTAAATTTAGAAAATAAATATAAGAAAAAAAAATCCGCCCTCCATAAGAAAAACAAAAGTTGTCCGTGGTTCCTGGGTTCATTCAAGAGTGTTTATATCATTAAACAGTGTACAGAGTGGTGCATTTTGGAGGTGTCACATATGAAACAATTTTTTTATTTGAAGAAATATTTAAAAACCCGTTTTTGCTAGCCAGGGTCACTTTTATGGGTTTTATTCAATGGCGAAAAGAAAGTTGATTTAATTCTAATCGTTTCTGCTCTAAACCTGGAAGTTTATAAAATGTCATTTTAATGAAGTTATTGTAACTTGTTTGTTTTAAAAGTTATAACCAAACTGTAAAAACTTTCTTGTGGCATCTTTTTACGCCCATTAAAATGACGTACTGTTTTATTTCAAGGAATTTTTGTTTTTCTACACCGAATTCACATTTTTCTTACCGGCACATATAGAGATATGCATTGAACAGCATTTTTGATGCCGATTTCAACGATGTGCAACTTGTGTATCGATGTGATAAAAAAACATTTTTTGTTATATACGACAAGCAAAGTAGCAGTTTATGTCAATCAAGAGTGCTTATTTATACAACAAAATTTACCACATCGATAGTAGTCATATTTGTAAATTGCAAGCATCACCTAGTAACGAAATTGTTTACCGGTTGTCATGGCAACTTTGCCAATGACTTTTTTTTTACAAACGTATGCATATGGCACATCATTTAAATCAGGGTTAAAAATTATTTTCACTGATGTGAACACCTCTATATGCGCCTATAAGAAAAATGTAATTATGATAAAAGAAAACAAAAACGAAACGTCCTTGAAATAAAACAGGTACGTCATTTTAATGGACGTAAATGGGTAAATGGGCTTTTATAATTTGGTTATAACTTTAAAAACAAATGAGTTACAGTTACTTCAGAAAAACAGCATTTTTATCAACTTCCATATGTGGCACCTACAAAGTGCACCACCCTGTATAATATATTCCATTTGTTTCTGGATCTCGCCTAGCTATGGAAAAGTGACAGTTTAAGTATTGTAAATGGGACTGGTTGTGTTTTAAATCAGGGTTTTTAAATGTCACTGTCAGATGTTCGATTTTAAGGTTATAATTTCTGACTATTGTGATCTTACACTGTTGCCTGTTTTACAAATTTTCAGATATAAAAGGATAATAATATGCAGTTTTAAGATTAACAAAATTTACTACTTGGTTTTTGTACATACAAACACAGCAATAATATTGTATATAACAAATATAATGAATTCGGCTCTGCAAACTTATTTCGTCATCCATTTGTATTTCTCGCTTGGGTCTTCCCGTTAACACATTTTGGTCATTCTCTCTTCTGTTGGCCCTCAGTATTTTTTTGTAGAATTGCAAATTTACTCCCACCCTCTTGTGTTACTGATAATTTTCATGTCAAACAATTTTTAAGCCCTCATTCCACTTTTATTATTTAGTCAAGAGAACCTGCATCTGAATCTTCTGATGTTTGTTCTGAGCCAGATTCCCCAAGCGAAATAATAAAAGGAGGAATGGTTTCAAAAGAAAGGTTCCCCATGTGTTTTGTCCAGTCATCCGAATTTGTAACCTTTTTGATTAAGAGATAATCTGTTAATATTTAATATGTTCCTGAAATTATTTTTCACTTTGACATTGACACAGCATTGCAACACTAGATTAATTTGATTTAATAATAAAATGCTCGAAGAAGCGACCGCGTGGCGAAATAATTGTTGCAAGATTAACAATAAACCTCTTGAAAATTAAAAAGAGGATTACTTATGATATCATAAATTATTGCAACACTGTTAAAATAAGGAATCAGGAGTGCCAATTAATAAAAAATGTAAATGTTGATATTGCAACATAACAACACGAAAACATGGCTAGACGAGATCCAGAAACAAATGGAACGGTGTATATATATAATGTTAAAATGTAAATGTGTAGATTCAATAGTTTTTATATAAAAAAAATAAAAACGAAATTTAAAAAAAAAAACGTATGTCACACTTTTTTTTAAATCTGATTTGAAATTACAATTTCATCTTGAATCGATTTTTTTTCATTCATTATTTCTTATAATACAATAATATTAACTACTTTTAAACAATCATCTACATTTTCAAATGTCTCTAAAACTGGTTTTCTCAATTTACTGTTTTAAGATCTTCAAATTGCTTTGAGTGTTCAATAATTTTCGAACGAGTGTTTTCCATTCCTTGATTAAGCATGAAGTAAATATTTCGAGTTTAGAAAAGGGCGAACATTTGGTTTGATCGCGAAGCGAAGCGAAGCGAAGCGACCAAACCAAATGTTCAGACTTTTCTCAACTCGAAATTTTACTTCATGCGGCACGCGTAAAACACTGATTTAAAGTGCTGTGTAAAAACACACAAATACAAAATTTAATAAAAGTATCACGAAATCAGACATTTAGTTTTAAACATTTTTGTTAATTAAAAATGTAGTGATATTAAAATGTGAATGGTTGCATAAAATAATGTAATCAAATTTATTTTCAAAGGATTTGTACTCGTGATTCGAAAAAAACAGGATTCAATTTTTTATTTAATTTATATTTTGCTCTTACGAATCCTTCATTCCAGTATTTTTGATTCGAATCATACCAGTTGATTCGGATTTGTGATTTGATACTTTACTTTGAGGATTCATCCCAGCTCTGACATATCCTGATATATACATTGTACATTTTCAGACATTCGTTGTTTCTGAAATGCATTCAATTTAAAGCTTTTAACGAGTGTTTTTACTCCTTCATTAAAGAAATCCTTTATTCGAGTATTCTTGATTGGAATCATATTAGGTGGCTCGGATTCGTGATTAGAATCATATTAGATGATTCAGATTCGTGATTTGAATCATATTAAGTGATTCGGATTCGTGATTCGAATTTTTTTTTTTTGAGGATTCGTCCCAGTTCTGACATATCCTGATATATACCTTGTAGATTTTCAGACAACCGTTGGTTCTGAAAAGCGTTCAATTTGAAGCTTTTAACGAGTGTTTTCAGTTTCTCAATAAGGCAATAAAAATTTTCAGGCTTTTATAAACTCGAAATTTTACTTCATATGCCACGCATATAAAACACTGAAATATTGTGAATTTCAAAATATACTAGGAAAACAATATTCGAGAGCTGTATATCTTAAACTTTACAATATTTTAGTGTTTTATACGCCTAATGCAAGAAGTAAAATTTAGTTTCGTTTCGTCTTTTCAATCGTGTATCTGTTAATTGAATAAACTGAAATCTCTCAATAAGGTAATCAAAATTTTTAGGCTCTTATAAACTCTAAATTTTACTTTATATGCCACGCATATAAAACACTGAAATATTGTGAATTTCAAAATATACTAGGAAAACAATATTCGAGAGCTGTATATCTTAAACTTTACAATATTTTAGTGTTTTATACTCCTAATGCAAGAAGTAAAATTTCGATTCGTTTCGTCTTTTCAATCGTGTATCTGTTGATTGAATAAACTGAAATCAGTATTTAATTGTTATTGATATTGTTATTGTTATTAAAGATACAAAATGTTAATCATTCAATGTCTAGTTTCTGTTAGTTTGGCCATTTTCAACATTATGCAAAATATTACCAGCATATACAGAGACTTTTATGGGGTTCGATGTATATCGATTTACCTTGATTTTTGAGATTCTGAAAACAGAATCGGGGTAAACGTGTATGGGACGCACGAATCTAAAGTAGTCTTGGTAAAGGCGACTTACCGTTTGGCCACGAATTAAATTTTAAGTTCCACTTTTGAGGTTATATATGGTCGTATTTTAGGCTAAATAAGCACATTAGGGATACCTGTTACACACATGATGAAATTATGTCCAAAATGATGACGTAATTCATCCAATTTGTAGTGTTATCTCCATCAATTCAGTCAATATCACGATATTAATTTTACACTAAAATTGACGTCTACTGACGTTTATTTAAAATAATGGATATATAAATCAAGATTGATTCACATCAATCAAGATTACATTTCAATACATCTAGCGCCATCTATTTTTCATATCGTAAATTAGAATCATAGGTATTCTAATTTACGATATCAAAAAATAGATGTATTATAATGTAATAAATGTAACGTAATAAATATTTTAATAAGATTTAAGCAATTTATTCTATTGCAAACCTTTCTCCTAACATAACCTAACCTACAAGTATGTGGAATAGTCACCGTGCGCAAAGAGACTTACGCAGTTTATTCTATTGAACACCTTTCTCCTAACCTATTCTAAAAGTATGTGGAATAGTCATCGTCTGCAAAGAGACATACGCAATTTATTCTATTGCAAGCCTTTCTCCTAACCTAACCTAACCTAACCTAGAAGTATGTGAAATATTTAACTTGCACAAAAAGACTTTCGCAATTTATTCTATTTCAAACCTTTCTACTAACCTAACTTAAAAACACATAAAATCGCCTAAGCATAATAAAATGTTTATCTGCATCTTATTATTTTATAGAAAAATGTGTGGCCATACTTAGCCTTAAATCAGATATTTTGCTTGGTTATGTGGTTCTATTAAATTATTTTAATTGTATTTAAATTTAGCTGTGTGTCTACTAACCAAACTGGATATGCCGTACAAATTTAGTTTGAGTAAAAACAGTGAATTAAATATAAAAGTAATATTTGTTATTATCTATTGTTTGTTTGTTAATATTTTATTATTGCAGTAAATATCCTAGTTATCGTACGAAAGTGCCATCTATTATTTATATCGTAAATTAAATTACCTATGATTTAATAATCAATCTCGATTTATATATCCATTATTTTAAATAAACGTCAGTAGACGTCAAATCTAGGGTAAAACTAATATCGTGATATTGGCTGAATTAATAAAGATAACACTACAAATTGGATGAATTACGTCCTCATTTTGGAGATAATTTCATCATGTGTGTAATTTGTATCTATAATGTGCTTATTTAGCCGAAAATACGACCATATATAACCTCGAAAGTGGAACTTAAAATTCTATTTGCGACCAAACGGTAAGTCGCCTTGACCAACAAACTTTAGATTCGTGCCTCCCATACACTTTTACCCTGATTCCATTTTCAGAATCTCAAAAGTCATGGTAAATCGAAATGCAATGAATCCCTTTTATGTAACATGCTAGAATGTACTCAATGTTAATGTTCGTATGTTCGATGTGTACTGGGACGCATCAAAGCATTGAGTACTATGTGATTGGCTACGATTTTTAATGGTAATATAGTCAACCCAATGTACACTCTTTCCGTCAAAAATAAATTGAATTTGTCAATTATTATGTCAACCACAATATGTTGTATCGTGAATATTTTAGGTCAACGGAATGCTTATCAACTTTTGTTAAAATTTTAATCAGTAAAATACTAGTTAAAGAAGGTAAGAAGATATAAACGTTTCATTAGTAAACACAATCGCTTAATTTTGTCATACAGCAACTAGTAATGTCAACATTTGTATGACCTACACTTAAATTCTTGTAAAACTCTTATGTACAAGGGATTTTTAAATATTAAATGATTTTGCAATAGTAAGGATATTATTGGGCAGACTTCGACATAACAGAAATTGTTTAATTTCATTTTTTCCGATGATATCGACGGACTTCTAGCCCCTCGCTTGTGAAATTTATCCAAACAAACTGTTTTATAAGTTTCGAAATGGTTGAAATAAATGGTATTGGTCAATCAGAAAATTTTACAGAAAATAAATTATGGGAATTACTTAAATTGTTTTCTCTATGGTATAGGTTTACCAGAAAAATCGTTTCCCCCTTTGTATAAATTATTGTTATGATTAATACTCTCCGTTGTTTGTCTACGTCTGCTTCAAGTGCTAGAACAGCAAATATCACTTGCTTGCGATAACGGACAGATTTCATTTATTTTTAAAGGGAAGAGTGTAAATTAGGTTGACTATTATATCGGGTGTGTATAAATTGGCGGATAATCTACACGTGACGATATTCTACATACAATTCTGAATAGAAAATGTTGACACAAAAATGTTGTATCATATAATTAAATTATTGTTGAGTTACGTGAAGGTGAACGAAGTTATTAAATAGAAGAATTGAGTCTCCTTTCTTCACAGGATTTATTTAAAAATCGCAAATGTACATTTCGGTCACGATGTGACCATTATCAATGCTTAACTATTTACAAAAACAAACGGAAAATCTATACCATGGATACAGATTCGGATTATAATTACAATGTTTCGGGTGACTGGGATTAGAGCGCTGGGATCAATTCTAGAAAAGGATTTAATAAAATCCGAAATATAGCAAAACAGTTAAATTTCAAAGTTCATATAATCAATAAAATTATTAAAAAAACATACCCATAGATTTAAAATACTAAATTCAACAAAATTACCTTCAATTAAAGATAACCCGCCGAAACAATACATTAAAGTCTTTTATGTACCTAAACTCACTAACAAGATTAATAAACTTTGTAAAAATTTCAATTTAATTCCAGCTTATTATAATAATACCAAACTAAAGAATTATCTCGGAAACACGTTTGACAATAAAAGCTATCTCTCTTTATCTGGCATTTATTCAATAGAGTGCTGCAATTGTGATAAAATTTATGTTGGAGAAACTCAACGCAATTTGCAGACCAGGTTTAAAGAACATACCTTACACATCAAAAACTTTAATGCAGATAAATCAGCGTTAGCTCACCACGCCATCGAATCAGGTCACAAATTTTCAATAGATAATATGAAATTATTAAAATTCTCCAGTAATTACCGGCTTAATACCTTGGAGGCAATAGAAATGAAAAAAGTGGAAAACAGGCTATTAAACTTTAATTTAAGCCCATTAGTAAATCCTTTTCTACATTGTAACATTGTAATTATAATCCGAATCTGTATCCATGGTACAAATTTTCCGTTTGTTTTTGTAAATAGTTAAGCATTGATAATGGTCACATCGTGACCGAAATGTACATTTGCGATTTTTAAATAAATCCTGTGAAGAAAGGAGACTCAATTCTTTTATTTAATGTTGTATCATGCTTCATATACCATCAGGAGCCATTTAAAAGAAATGGACATTTGGCAACATTGCATTTTCGGGCTGCCATGCTTTTTTTTCCATTAATTTCATGATTAGTTATGTGGGTTGCATCAGAAGAGTAATAATGGTAGAGTGGGGGGGTTTAGTAAATGTCTCGTTTCTCGGCAGCGTTTTTTCTTCTTCTAATGATACAGTATAATTCAATTAATTTGTTCGAAATGAAACCCATCTGTTTCCAAGCATAGTTGCAATCCTTTTTTCGCGCCAGTTTTCTGATGTAATTTCCAGTACAGCCGTGTGAATTCTTTTTCTAACCTGGTCAGCATTTTGTGGAGGCTTAGCGTAAACTTTTTCTTTAATAAAGCCCCAAAAAAATAATAAATCGAATGGATTGAGATAGGATAGGAGCAGGTATATCATATTAACTCGTAAATTCAAGGGCAACTCATCAATAATTTGTTCCATAAAGACGATGCGGTAAGTAAATTGGTCATAAAACAGTATGGTTTATAATGGCTGTAGGACCAAATGAACGGTCTTGTTACGGGGGAGATCTAATATATAATTGTCGGGTACTTACGGTAGGATCTTCTCCTACTGCACCTAGAACTTGCTTTTTAAAATCCATTATAAATGAACAAAACAATAAAACAAAAATAACACAGAAACACAAAAACATTAAAAGGCGGGAACTAATACAAACTGATTATAACGAGAAAAACCGAATTGGCACAAAATTAGAACAAGCAAGTTTAAATGAATTCGTAACAGTAAGTGTCAAAATGTATCATCACTGGCGTAAGCGGAAGTCGACGTTGCCGGCTGTACTTTATATGAAAATAAGCTGATTAAGAAGTGTTAAAAATAAACGTTTGAGATAGAAAGATTGCACACACTCTCAAATAATCTTCAAACTGTTCATTCTATCGAAATTGCAGGTTTTCTGTAAATTAATATCGAATAATAACGCTTTTGAAACGATTGAAGGTTCAAACTTTGAGGACCTCATGAAGGCTCAGGAAGCATGGTACAACATTTTAGAATTAAGATATGTTGCTTAAAATTTTACGAAGAATGTCACCACCTGTAGATTATCCGCCAATTTATACACACCTGATATTACAATTAGAAATTGTAGCCAATCACATCGCACTCAATGCTTTGATGCGTCCCAGTACACATCGAACATATGAAAATTTACATTGAGTACATTTTAGCATTTTCGGTTTTACATAAAACTCTTTGTATATTGTGCAAAGGACACAATATACCGGGTGTTGACTTGGCGGACGCAACATAGGAAATCCCATGTAAATTTTGAAATGTTCAAATTTTGGCTTCCCTATTGATTTTAGAAACAAAATGTATTTACCTTTTTTGTAGAGGGAAAAATTCTGAATTCATTCGTGTTAACGTTTATCACTTTAAGTTTCTCTAAGTTAAAATAATTAAGAAAAATAATGTGACTTTATAAAAATAATGACATACCATGGAATTGAAACAACTGTGGATGTCAAAATGGCAAAAGATATCGTAGTCACTTCATTAAAGTAAATGTTTTCGAAATGATTTATACTATACAAGAAAAATGTCATTATTTTTATAAAATTACATTACTTTTTCTTAATTATTTTAGCTGTTAATTTTCTGACATTCGTTGATCTTTAAAAGTGTTCAATTTAAAGCTTTAAACGAGTGTTTTCCACTCCCAGACTAAGCATGAAGTAAAATTTCGAGTTTAGAAAAGCCCCGTGAAAATTTGTCGAGGGTCGCGTAGCGACCCGAGAAAAATTTTCTGGGCTTTTCTAAACTCGAAATTTTACTTCATGCGCCACGCGTATAAAACACAGATTTTAAGTAAAGTTCAAATATACACAAATTTGACAATATTATAGTGTTTTATACGCGTGGCGCATGAAGTAAAATTTCGAGTTTAGAAAAGCCCAACATATTTTCACGGGGCTTTTCTAAACTTGAAATTGTACTTCATGCTTAGTCTGGGAGCGGAAAACACTTGTTTAAAGCTTTAAATTGAACTTTATAAAAACAGGGAATATCCGCAATTGTTGTATCAATTCCATGGTATGTCATTATTTCTATAAAATTACATTACTTTTTCCTAATTATTTTAACTTAGAGAAACGTAAAGTGTTAAATGTGGACATTAATAAATTTAGAATTTTCTCCTCTACAAAAAAGTAAAATACATTTTGTCTCTAAAATAAATAAAGATGCCAATATTTGAACACTTTAAAATTAACATACGATTTCCTATGTTGCGTCCGCCAAGTCAACTCCCTGTATATGCTGCTAATATTTTTTAGACATTGAATGATTAACATTTTGTATCTTTAATAACGATAACAATTAAATACTGATTTCAGTTTGTTCAGTCAACAGATACACGGTTAAGTAATTAGCAAGAACCTGCTGAAGTTGTGTATCATTTTATAATATCTGGATGTGTACAAGTGATCACATTCTAAAACAAATATTCCAATAGCAGGATTAAGCAATGCAAACACTTGTTAGAAGCTAGAACGCTTTTCAAAATGTCGGAAAATTTACAGCACATTTATCGAGATATGTGTATGTACTTAAAAGAAACAATCCCTGAATTTGTTTTTCTTATATTTGAAAACGTTTCCAGTTTCATTAATTTTGTTTCTCATCTATTTCGATATTTTGATATTTTCAAAACATTATAGTCTTGTTCACCTATGTTGAAAACTAGGTATCTCGAACATTTTCCAGTATGATTAATTTTGGTTGTCTATAGGTTAAGATTGATAGGAATTACAAATTGAATTGCGATAGTCTAACACAAAGGATTTAGTCGAGTGTTTTACATAAATCAAATTTGAATTACTATGCTCTTACATTAAGGTGATTTAAACAATTTTTAAATAAACTTTTCTATTGAGCATTTAAAATTTAATCAACATCAAAAGAAGGTCGCGAAACGTCATATTTATATGACACAATAGAAACACAATTAAAATAACATTATTACCTAAACTAGAGGACATTGTTTAGTTTGAAATAAATGAAATTGGACATGTATGCGTATATGCATGCGTAGATACACGCCCCAACGACCCTCAACAGTATGCAAATATCCGAGTGAAAGAGATTCCGTTTCCCCGTTAGGAGGGCAAGATGAGAGCCGGGGCGAATGGGAGAAGGATTAAAAATATAGGGGGAAAGCCTCTCTTCCCCCGTTGCTTGGGGAGCGGTGTCAAAGGGTTAGCAGGGTGATACGACGCGGGGATGTAGGGCAGTAGGTGGCCACGCGGGGGTGGTACTACAAAACTAACAACTCGTACGCAGCGGGAATACCCCATTCAATTCGAAAAAACGCGTTTCAATGAGACCCTTGATGATGATGACGAAGGACAGACAAAGAATTCGCCATTGGGGGGTTTCGCTAAAAGGGAATTTCAATACGAGATGAAACAAAAAAAGGAAAACGCGGACAATTGGAATTGTAATTATAGTGGGTTTTAAATTAAAATCAGCGGGATTCATTAATTTTAACGTGCGTTGTTAGGGTTTTATATTTTAGTGAAGGACT
The DNA here is from genome assembly GCA_932526585.2 of Philonthus cognatus. Taxonomy (NCBI): domain Eukaryota; kingdom Metazoa; phylum Arthropoda; class Insecta; order Coleoptera; family Staphylinidae; genus Philonthus; species Philonthus cognatus. The sequence continues at coordinate 27,684,291 of OW052245.1, read as the reverse complement.
TTAATAAAATATGTGTATCGTTTCAATCGAGTATCGTTTGATTGATCATCCTGAAATCAGAATTTAATTGTCGTAATCATTAAAGTTACGAAATGCAATCATTCAATGTGTAACTTCTATATTTTTTTTGTTAATGTTCAACATTATACAAAATATTAGCAGCATATAAATTATGTCTATAGCTAAGCATAGTAAAAATTTGCCAAAGAATTCTATCATTTTATAAGATCCAGATTTGTAAAATTAATTTTTATTGGAATCTGTTTGTAATCCTTTTATAAATGTTCAACGCCGCATAAAATATATCGAATAGATGATTTCATTTTAGAGGGAATCATATTTTAGAAAAATGGTCTAAATAAGTGAAATTATGCACTTATCATAGTTACTTAGTAATTGACCAAAGTTAAATATATTTATCAAAATTATAAAGTATTGCTTCGCCTCACAGTGGTCTGGGTGGCGACAAAACCCTACTTATTTCAATTTGCTGGAATAAAAAATAACTTGTATTCTCAGTTTATAACATAGCTAAGTACTGCATTCCAGTTACTCAAGTCACAGAATTCAATATTTTTATTATTGATATCAGTTTTTAAAGTTCACGAATTTTAATAGTAATTTTGACACAATAATGTGATGTTAATATATTTTTCTCATATTTCAAGCATATAAATGTATGTCAAAATGTACTCACAAGTTTAAAATATATGTTTTTCAAAAATTTTATAAGTTTTGAAATATACTGTAGAACATTTATAAAGCGCAACTTTTAAATGCAGGCTAGCGCAGGTTTCTAACTTGATAAAGACCTAACCTAAGCTCTAAACAAAACAAATTGATGAGTTTTAGCTGCAACGACGTGCGACCTTAGGATATAACTGGTGATTTAAGCCATCCGTGCCAGACATTTGTTATTGAATTATTTTTATCCTTTTGACTTCGAAAAAAATCATTTGCAAAACCTACCCGAATATTTCAACGAGACTTTTTAACCTTTACCGCTAGGGGGCGCATAATAATGCTTACTGAGATAGATAGTTTTTTTAAGTTAACAATTTCAAATAAAAATCAATTCTAATTTTATTCATTTTCCAGTATTTTCTTGGGAAAATAAACAAACCTGAAAATAAAAAAAAAATTGAAATAGGAAAGGTATTAAAAAATCTTAATATTATGATTGAAATAAAAATGTTTGATATTTAATTATTTCTTTCCTATTTTTTTGTATTTAGAAAATACTGATACTGAATCATATGGGAATTGATTTGTAATTGAAGTAATAATTTTTATTTTAAATAAAATATACAAATATAAAAATTAACAGTACTTTTCTAAATTTTGAAGTTAACACAAATTAAAATTTAATAATAAAAAAAATAAAGATTATCTATCCTCAATTTGACTAGCGTAGAAAATTTGCCGAGGATCGCGCAGCGACCCGAGACAAATTTTTTCGGGGCTTTTCTAAACTCGAAATTTTACTTCATGCGCCACGCGTATAAAATACTGAAATATTGTTAGGTTTAAAAAATACTTGCCTTTATTTTGTTCGGTTGGTTGACAAATTGTGTTAAATCTTCTGAGCTGATTATACATACTAATTCTATTTATAAATTTTGATAGCTTTTTCTCAATTTCTAAGTAGATCATTTCCTTAGTTGAGAATATTTTATTTTCTAATCGTTGGATAATTAATAATTTATTTGAATTTTGATGAAAACTTGCCTGCAACAATTTTAAATGTATAATTTTTTGGTGTCTAATAGGGGGACCGGGCAACCTCCTTTGAAGTAACGAGTGTTTTCCACTCCCAGACTAAGCATGAAGTAAAATTTCGAGTTTAGAAAACCCCGCGTAAAAAAGGGTCGCGACTCGAGACAAATTTTCACGGGGCTTTTCTAAACTCTAAATTTACAGTAAACTTAAAAATATATAACGCTTAGATGTGATGATGATCAATATTTACCTAGATGTAGCAAAAAAATGCAAGAATTACTTTTGTTCTGAATAGTTTTGGAATAATGATAAAAGTAGAATACATTTAGTTTAAGTTTTTACATATTGTTGTTATTTAAATCATCAAATCTTTAACAGCGAAAGTGCTATGATGGACACATCATCATTTTTAAAATTGATGAAATTTCCGGTGAAACCAGAAGTGCAAATAAGGTTTAAGAAGATCTGTAATTTCGAATTTGTATTCAGTATAAGCAAACCAAATTTCAAATTGATATCTCACAAAATAAAAAAAAAACGGTGGTATTTTGTCGCATTTTGGTCGGTTTCACACCACTGTGCGCCCGCCAAATCAAAACTTTTAGGCTTTCCTAATCTCGAAACTTAAAATAATTCTTAAATTAAGAGTAAAAAAATTGTGTTAAAAATAATGTTAAACACAAATAATTGGCTAATCTTACGATTTAAACTGTTTGACATATTTTTGTGTCTCATGCCTCTCCCTTGTTAAAATCCTGACTAAGTCCATCATATTTTTGTGTTATTGTAACATTATTTCTAATATATTTATAAGGATCTTCATTAATATAACTCTCGCCCTGTGCTCGCCCTTAACAATGCTTGGTCGGTGTTGATAGGAACAGACAATGAGGACCTAATGTTTATGTAAGCGGCTTTTGTGCCGTCTCTATTTATTAGCCCCGAGAAGCATACATATCAGGGTCTAAATGCTAATACTCGTAAATAGGGTGTAATGTGTCCCTTTGGCGAAGCGCTTTTTGCCACTTCCTCGCAGATTAAGACGATTCCTCCTCCGCCGAAAAGGTGCGAACCCTATCTTGTGCAATTACTATAATTGCTCCGTCTCGAACGCTATACATTTGCATCTACGCACGATTTACACATGCAATTAACGCGATAAGGAGTAATTATTCATTGCGGCCGAAGGAGAGGAAGTCCGTGATGGGATAGTTGTGCTGAACTTCTTTTGCAATTCGTTGGTTTTGTTGTTTTCATGATAGGTCAGGAAATCAGAGCGAGTGCATTTTAAAGGGGAGTGTTTCTTTGTGGATTTAATTTGCATCGAAGTAATGGGATATCGTACTTTTTTTAAGAGCCGGTGAAATGTTTATGGGGTTAATTAATACACGAGCGAATAGTTGACATATAGAATTGAGGAGTAAATGCCATTGAAATGTTACTATGAATAAATTTATTAGACTTAAAATTTGATTGTTTCGTTGAACAGAAACTTTAATATTCTCTAATTTGTTTCAGGGGCGGGCTGTTGTCAGGGAGAGAAACACTCAACCCATATACCAGGTGATTCTGAAAAATTCAATGGATCTAGTTTCAATGGCCTAAACTTACCGACAGAGGGCGTATATGCAAACCACAGATTTATATTAAATGAAATACTCATTCTATTTTATACTTGAATATTTGGATCCCTTTCCAATTGTAATAATTTTTTTGATAAACTCATATAAATATTTAAAATAAAAGTATTAACACTTTTCTTGCGGAAATGTTGCTTATATATTTTTTTCTAAAGAGCGCAGAAGGACACATATGCGTCTTCCAAGTTAAATCAATAGAAAATTTAAATCTGAGTCAAAAGTTAAAAAGTCATATGGTTCTAATAAAACAAATACAGTGACAGTTAATGTAACTATATAGTGTACCTTAGTGATGTGCGTTAACAATTTTTTTTCAATAATCGAATGATCGGTACTTGAATGTTCTTGATAGTCTACTGATCATTTAAATGATCAACAGAATAATCATTCAAATGATGACTCGTATGATCATTGGACTGATCATACGAATCATCATTCGAATGTTCATTTAAGTAATCATTCGAATCATTATTCAAATAATCAATTAAACGCTAATTCGTGATTTTCTATCTACTTGAATGATCTTAATAATTTACTTGAATGATCTTGATAATCGATTTACAAACAATTATTAATGTTGTTTTATAGCATCCCCATTGAAAGGTTAAATGATTAATTTAACTATCAACGTTTATAATCAATTCATTTATATTGTCTACAATCCGTTTTTTTATATGTTTTTAGAAAGTTTAGATTAGATTTGTTTCATATTTTTAATTATTTATTCAGACTAATTACGACTTGAAACCATTTTCAAGCTACATTCCTTGAAAATATCTGCAAGCAGAAACCAGTCGAAATGAATAATTAAAAATGAGAAACAAATCATGTATAATATGTTAAGTTGAGTATATTTAAATATTTAATCATGTTTCACAAAGTGATCAATGAGAAATTGATTGATTTTGATCAAAATGAAAGAACAAAATTTAATGTATTTCCATTTAATTACTGCAAATTTTATCTCATATAAAAATCTTATATTATCTTTCGTATCTCTTTGCATTAGCAAGAAATAGATATCTAATTGATCTATCTATACAATATATGATATTTTCTAGATATTACCGATAATTTAAGACTAATTAGAACATAAATATGCAGTTTGAAGACTCCCAACAGAAGCACTTAAGCATTCCCCAAGTATCTTTAATTACCAAATAAAATTTTATTATTTTAATCGAAATTGGGGTTAATAAAATCCAAACAAATTACAAACGAATACCCGATACTGGGACAGGCTTGGAGTGTAGCGTGTGTACACATTTTAAAACGTGATTATGGCAATCAAGTGTAATTATCTTGCACAATCCTCAGGCGTACACCATAAATAAATTACTTTATTAACAAATAGAGTTTACATTATTCATGGGATATACGCGCCGAGACGGGTGATTATGGTATGGTATTTTCTGCCCGATTAAACTTTGCCAGTTTCGGCCTGGCGAGAAAATCAGTCGCGAATAATTTATTTTGCGGAATGGCGATAACCGATTTCGATCGATAAAATACTGCGGCGATTAATTTGTAATAAGGAATGTTGATAAGAAGAAAAAAATAGATTGTGGTTTTACGTCGACTAATTAGTGATATAAATCAGTGGTAGGTAAATGATTGATGAGGCTCCGGAAGATTACTGAATATTCCTCCGGGGAGTCGTTTAATTGCGAAATTAGCGTGCGTTTAATTACGAATTTCATGATTGAGTTGAGTTAATGTGGATTGGATAGATTAACACTGACTTATTTTACACTTTTTAACAATTTTGAGAAAAAATCGTGAATATTCAATTTAAACAAAAAATTAGTTGACATTTTTCACAAATTTATTGTTATGGTACAATTTTTTAACACTATATGTTTTTTTATAATTAACAAGCATTGCTAATCTGACTGACATGTAGATAAATATTTAAATTGTTTGCAATTTTTTCGTTTTTTGTAATTAATCATTATTGTAGAGTGGGGCAGGTTGGGACATGGGGCACCTTCGGACACTTCAGATATTCATCGTTCTGAAAGGTCTACACGTTAGGTATTTTGAGGATTGATAGCAACGACAGTTTATTTGCGGACTGTAAAGTTGTGTTCCGAAATCACAAGGTTATTCGTTTAAGAGTGAAGTGAAGTAATTACATTACAAAAACATCATAATGTGCAGTAGAAAGTAAGTTTTGTGATTATTAATTGCTCGCGTAGTAAATGTTTGTTGAGGTAGCATTTCAAATTGTCAACGAAGTATATTAGAAAATAGATATTTGTGCACTACATCAACCATATTGCATTACCCTTAAATATCGGGAAATATAGATTGATCACATGTAAACACATTTTGAACGCATCTGGCAGTTTGGGACATTTGAGATGGGGAACTTTGGGATAGCTAAATGTATATGCTAAATTTTAAAATTGGCCAAATATGGATGCTTTTAAGTTAAAATTTTTGGGCACTCAAAAAAAGATGTTGACATATATTTTGTTGATGATAAGTTATCATTTTCAGGAATGATGTGGAGTCGAAATTGTTTCGACCAGTTTCTATTGCAAGTACTTCATAGTTGGCTAATTTTGTTAAGTTAATGACAAGTTTGACTCTCTTAATATTAAAAACAGTCTGAGACAATAAAAAAATTGGATATAAACTTTTTTTTAATATACATATCTACTTTAGGAAGTACTTAATCGATGTCCCAATATGCCCCACCATGGGGCACCTCTGGACAAATTTCACTTTCTAAGTACTTTTTTAAACAAACTGGAGACATGTCGAGTTATCTTCTAGATATAAATTTGTAGCTCCTGGCTAGAGAAATAAGGTTACGGAGTTAAATTTATAAAAACTGTCCTAACCTGCCTCACCTTACCCTATTGTCATTTAATCTAACCTAAGTAACCCATAGCTTGAAAGCTATGGGTTACTTATTCCACAGGAATTTCTTCAATTGCCCGAGCAATTTCCCTTCGTAAAGCAAGAAGGGTCCTTGGTCGATGCTGGAATACCTTCGATTTGAGGTAACCACAAAGGAAGAAGTCACATGGAGTGAGATCCGGTGAGCGCGGCGGCCAGCCAATATCACCTCTCAGAGAAATGAGGCGTCCGGGGAACATTTCCCTGAGAATGTCCATTGATCGTCGCGATGTGTGGGCGGTTGCACCATCCTGTTGAAACCACACATTTTCCACGCCATTTTCTTCCATTTTGGGTTGAAGGAAATTTTCCAGCATGAAACAATAGCGCTCGCTGTTGACCGTTACGGTTTGCCCATTTTCTTCAAAAAAGTAAGGCCCCCAGACGCCTAGGCGGGAAAGAGCACACCACACAGTCACTTTTGGTCTATGGAGGGGTTTCTGATGGATTTCCCGAGGATTTTCGTCACTCCAATATCGAAAATTCTGCCTGTTTACGGCGCCACAAAGGTGAAAATGGGCTTCTTCCGTGAAGAGCACAACATCGTCTATTGGGAGTTCTCGGAGATCGCGACACAGGTTCATACGGGTTTCAAAATCCCTTTAAATTAATTCCTGTGCAACAACCAATTTGTAGGGATGCATTTTGAGGTTCGTCGAATATTGCGGTTGGAAATCGCCAAAGCGAGCGAATGTTTTCGTGCCGAACGACGCGGGGAACGTTCAATCGCGGCTCTCATATTGGCCACGTTTTCAGGTCCTGTTGCTGTCCTGGGACGTCCAGGCGACTTCTTTTTCAATGCTGAACCCGTCTTTCGAAAATTTGACACCCACACTTTAATCGTAGCGCGATGTGGAACAGGATCATGACGCCCGAGTCCGAAATGAATTCGAAAAGCACGTTGTGTAGCAATTATCGAACCGCCGTTTTCGATAAACCGCTCAATAACAAAAGCACGATGTTCACCAGACCAAGGCATGTTGACTAATGACAAATGGCATAAAACCGGCTTTCTAACGGTTTTTACCCCACTAATCTACCTGTTCCCTCTTCTGAGAAAAAGGGATTTGAAATCGGATAGCTTTTTCTGCCCCTCCCTGTATATGTAATATTTAGGTCAAATTCTCTTTAAACCAACTAACAAATATAAATAAAAAATAAAAGGAGAAATTACAAGAAATTAGAAATGAAAAGGAATTGGATTTAAACGAATGTCTTAGGCCTTCTATAGACACGTTTTGAGATTTATTTCTCTTCAGTATAGCATTGCTTATGACTTTTTTGAAATAGATATATAGGAATATAGGACAATACAAATTAATAATAATAATAATAATAATAATAATAACATAAGCTTTATTTCTGAAAATGAGAAAAGAAAGGTTTATAGTAAGAGCATAAAGGAAATAGTGTTAAAGGCAATTAAAATTAGAACTATTACAGTATTTACAATGAAATAAAAAAATGTGGAAATTAGTGTAATAGTTAAATAAAATAATTCAGGAATTTTTAATACAATCAATAAAACTGTCTTTAATATCATTCTAAAAAGTGTCTTCTACTGCCAGATTAAGCATGAAGTAAAATTTCGAGTTTAGAAACTCGAAACTGAAAATTCTAATTTGCTGGGGCGCGCTAGCGAAGCGAGTCGCGCCCCAGCAAATCCAAATTTTCAGGCTTTTCTAAACTCGAAATAGTACTTAATACACCAGGCGCATAAAACGCTTATTATTCTGAAGTTCAAAAACACCCGTTTCACGAAGTAAAGAAAAGAAGATTTATGGGTGTGAAATAAAAGTTAAGGATATTGATATGAGAAAGAAGGAAAAAATATCTGTTCTCAATAACATTTTGAAAGGTCTCGAACATTTTGGTACTCGCTTTTTTTTAATTCAACAAATAAAGTTATTTAAACTTCTCAGGGGGCGGCGATTAATATTCAACGCCTCGTAAATGTTCTTTTGGCTAAAAAAGCCCCTTTAGATCTCTTAAATGCCCACCGTGAACGGTACCGCTCCCGTTGAGAACCACTGACCTAACCTGACTGATGTGTTTTAAATTCTTTAACCCGATTACATTAGAATTTTCTTTTTCACTGATGTTCCTGTGTAAGGGAGGTATTGTGATCGGTCAAAAGTTGGCACACTAACCGTGTCGACTGTTTATAATCTAATCACTTATTTTCTTTACAACTAAATTACATTATCAATAATAGAAGTAAAAACAAAATATCATACAGAACTGATTTGTGTCGGATTTACAATTTTCTTAAATGTCTAGGCCACAGGTGGTAATACAATCGTGGATGCACGCGTTCCTTATTTTCTCCCGATTTATGGCGCATAAATTATTCCATTCCTGTCCGGCCACTATCACTTACAAAAGGCGAAATTAAATTAACAGAATACTCACAAAACTAAAAAAAATACCTTCTATTGTTTAAATTAATTAATTACTCCCCGGACTGCAATTAGCTATTACTCCTTAAGATGATTTATTTAAAGTTTAAATTACACTTTTTTCCAACGTAATTGAATCCGAATCTGAATATGCTGTGCACACTTTTAATTGATAAAATCCAGTGACAGGCGCGGGGGTCGGACTAATTGGACCTGACTAAACAAATTTAAAATTCGCTTCTTCCGAAATTGCCTGCGATACTCTTTTGTGTGCGAGTTGACCAATCGAGGAAAGGGGCAGTGTGTCCGTTGCAGGACTTTAAAATCACATTAATACCCTCTCGCCGATTAAATTAGCAACAGGACGATGCGAACAAAGGACGTAAATAAAACACGCACTGCGAGAGAGAAAAAGTGTATGCATAGAGGAAAAATTGCCATTAGCTAGATTACTTTCGGTTAACGTTTTTCGAGAGCCTATTTATCATGGAAATTAAAAACGTATAAAGCATTGTGTTGAGTGTTAATATTTTACGATTACTTAAATGTATGGGATGGATAATTGGGTGTAACTTGGGAAAATAACAAGATACCAGTATACATAACAACAATTTATTTGGTTCTTTGGTGATGTTATTCATATTTATATTATTTACTAGCGAAGTACCCTGGAACTTAATCTTTTAAAAAAGGAATTTTTAGCTTACCCGGCACATTCACCACGTTTGCTTTGTGCAGCCTACCACCACCCCTTGGGCAGTGTTTTCCAACTTTTTTTTTACCATGCCCCACCTTATAAATTAGAATGCCTCCAAAAGCCCCATTTAAATTTTGTTCACTTCACATGTGTAGAAAGTTACTTTAGGCTACAGGAATTATAACAGAGAAAATGTGTGTTTTGTATAAATTTGAACTGCGACTTTATTTTATAATTTATTTACCATCGATAACTACACTTTTGTGAATATTTAAAGATAAATTAGTTGTTTTTTAACTTTAGAATAAATTTGGATTTGGGCGCTGAGCTTTGCTCTGTGGCTAAATTAAAATATTTAGGCTTATCAAAAGTCGAAATTTGAATTTATGCTTAATCAAGGAGTGGAAGATACTTGATAGAGTGGTATTAGGGACTTCAATAAAAATATATACTCTGTTTTATTGATTTGATTGAAAGTTCGTGATATGTTTTAACTATTTTAACTTATTTATTGCATTTCAAATATTGTAACAGCATGAATAGTTTTCAATATTTATGATTTTCTGCCAGTCATATTTTGATTCTATAAATAATAATAACATTGCATGGAGAAAAATTTAAATGTGCATTAGATGAAATAATATGCGTATTCATTGTAAACATTAGATAAAGTATGTTTGCATTACAAAAATAACTATAGCATTGAATAACATTTTTTTATTTTATGTGGTATACATAAATAAGAGTTCTATTTGAAACTTTAATCGAGTGTTTTTCACTTCCAGATTAAGCATGAAGTAAAATTTCGAGTTTAGAAACGCTTTAAAATTTGGTTTGATCGCTCCGCGAAGCGGAGTGACCAAATCAAATTTTCAAGCTTTTCTAAACTCGAAATTTTATTTCATGCGCGACGCGTATAAAACGCCGATTTCAAGCGAAGTTCGAGATATACTTGTAAAGCAGTACGCTAATGACGTACGTTCTGAACTTCACATCAAATTCGTGTTTTGTACGCGTTGTGCATAAAGAAAAATTTCGAGTTTAGAAAAGCCTGAAAATTTGGTTTGCTCACTCCGCTTCGCTTTGCAGCGTATGCATATGTATACTTAAAAAGTTCAAAAATGTTATTTAATGCTACAGTTATTTTTGTAATGCAAACATATTTTATCTACTGTTTAATGTGAAAATAACAGTGTGTACAACTAGATACGTATGTTTAAAAGCAAAAAATCACTGTATTCGTTACATTCTTACAAGGTGATTTAATAAAATAGTTAATTATCTAATTATTCGAATTCAATATTGTCTGATCTATTTTGTTTGTCATGAATTTATTTGAAATCGGTTCGTTAACATCGGGTGGAATTATTGAAAGCGATCCGATTTTCCACTCGACGGCACGAAACGAAGCTGTTATTCCGAACTGGCGTTGTAATCAAGTTTTAATCTGATTATGAAATTATTAACTCAGTTAATATTGAATAGCAATTGATTTCAGTTGGATAATTGATAGAGATTTAATACTAGTCTAGGATATTTTAATAAAATATTTTACACAATGCTTAGTTTTTACATCTGTTTTTTTGTTTTCATGAAATTATGTAAGATTTAACTTACAATAAATAAACAAATCAATACTCTCACATGATAATTTATGATTAGGTAAGGATAAATATTTAATATACAGAAATTAGTAGAAAACAGCCCAATTGAGAAATGGTTGTTCTCAATATCGGCAAGACATGAATTATTCCCAAAAAAGATCATCATTACACACAACAATAAACCAGATTAATGAGGTGAGTTGTGGAAAATCGAGGACACTCATAAGGGCATCCATAAATCGTTTCGACTTTCACAGATTTTACAAAGCATCACGTTTCAGTTAGTATATATTATATAAAACTTAAATTTAAAAAGTATAATTTTACATATCTCACATCATAAAAAATAAGCACCTCATCATTAACAATATATATATATATATATATATATATATTTATGTATATATATATAAAAAATACCCAACAAATGAAAATAACTGTCTGATTTTAATCAGTGGTTCTTAGCCTTTTTTGATGAGGTACGCCCATGAAAATGGCTCATGTTAATTTTACCCGAATATCTGAATATCACCACTCAGAGCAGATAATTTGCTATCTGTAATTAGCACACTGTTATATATTTCAGAATTTTAAATAATCATGAGATAATATAATGAGAGAATAATAAAAGACTGTTGAGTAGATAGTCAAAAATGACTTTTCCTTTGTCGAGCCAATGTAGCCAATGTTGTCCTAGCATAAATTTAATCTTGTTTAAATATTGAAAAACAATTTTACAATCTTGCAGCGACAATTAAACGTCAACACAAAATGTAACAATATAGAATTATTGAAAATATATTTGTATTCTATATTGAACAATATGATCACGTGTTAATATTTAGTCATTGTTGAATAATCAATGTTATTCATTATTAATACAATATTGAATGTTTATATTGAATGATGCCATCGATACAATATTGTGCATGTATTAGATATTAATATTGAAGAATGAATTATATTCGTTATTGATACAGTATTGAATATCTATATTAAATGATACCATTGATACAGTATTGAACATTTATATTGAAGGATAAATGATTAATTAATATAATGAGAATATAACTCAAGCATCACATGACTACATTCCCTCCAATCAGAATCGCTTATTTCTGTTGTAACGTGAGTTAACAACGTATTCACTTTTACTTTTAATGAGTAATTTAGGAAAAAGGTAAATTTTAATTAATGATGCACACAGATTCAGGTTTAACTTAAGACTGTCTATATACAAAAATGTCTGCACGGATGTGCATAAAATAAAACGATTTTGCGCACAACATAATTATTTGGCGCCAATTATTATACATTCAAATATCTCTACACCCTTACCCTTAAAATTAAACATAATTAAAAAATTAAAAAAAAAAAGAAAATAAACATACAATTTTATTGTTAGGAATTATTTACATTTGGATCTTAGAAAATAAGGTGGTTCATGTGGTTCTGGAATGCTTTCAGTTTTAACATCAACCAACTTATTTTCGACATTTCCAGTGTCAACCAAAATTGTCTCTTTTACTACTTCATTGTTCTATTGGTGAGCACTTTCCTTCGCTCGTATTTGATTTGAGTGTCTTCTCACTCTTTTGTCCTCACCAACGTTACTTCATACGTCACTTTACCGAACTTTTTTACTATTTCTCCTTCCCGCCATAATGGCTGAGCGGGTTTTTCAAAATCACGCACTTACACTTGTTGACCGTTTTTAAAAAAAGCTTGATGCTTATTTTCGGGTATTTTGTTTTGCCTATTTAATTCAATATTTGATTTTGTATTGGGTATCAGTAAATTATATCTGGTTTTTAATTCACGTCCAAACATTAATTTTGCTGGGCTTTCGTTAGTGATATTATGTTTTGCAATTCTGTAATCGAACAGAAATCTTAATAAAGCGGTATCCACATTTTTATTCATGAAATATGTCTTTTTTAATGCTAATTTAATTGTTTTTACATCAATTTCAGCAGCTCCGTTACTGGCTGGATGGTATGGTGGTGAAAATGTATGCACTATACCATTCTTTTCTAAAAAATATTTAAAATCACTGGATGTAAACGGAGGCCCGTTGTCTGAAACTAATGTATCTACAAGTCCAAAACGTGCAAATAACGATCTTAAACATAATATAACGGATTCTGCTGTAGTATTTTGTAATTTAAAAGCTTCTGTCCATTTAGAGTAGGCATCGGTAACAATTAAATATTTGTTACCATATAATGGCCCTAAAAAATCAATGTGAATACGTGACCACGGTTTTTCAGGAACCGGCCACGATGAAAAACATTTTACAGGGTTAGGTCTGAAAGTATTACATGTATTGCAGTTTGAACATAAATTATCTATTTGCTCGTCCATACTTGGCCACCAGAAATACGATCTCGCAATCGATTTCATCTTATTTCTGCCCAGGTGTGAGCGATGTTAATCATTTAGAATTAAATTACGTAATTTGCTAGGAATAATAATTCTGTATCCCCACAATAGACAACCATGTTCTATATGAAGCTGATCTTTTCTAATATAAAAAGGTTTATCCTTATCGCAATTTAGTTCATTCGGCCAACCATGTAAACACCATCCCAATATTTTATTTAATGTGATATATTTTTTTGTTTCTAACGCTACAGTTTTGTGATTAAATTTAATCGCTTCATTTAAATATAATAAATTTCCTATATCATCATTTTCATTTTCAGAAACATTTAAATTATTTACAGGTAACCTTGACAATGCGTCTGCGCAATTGTTACTAGAACTAACATATTTAATTTCGTACTGATATGCTGCTAAAATGACTGACCATCTCTGTAAACGACTAGCTGCCATAATGAGAATTCCCTTCTTGTTTCCAAAAATAGCCAACAGTGGTTTATGATCCGTTAATAAAGTAAAAAATCGCCCATACAAATATTGGTGAAATTTTCTAATTCAAAAAATTATAGAATGTGCTTCTTTATCTATCTGTGAATAATTTACTTCACTTTTAGTTAAAGTACGCGAAGCATAGGCAATGACTTTACTAGTTCCATCAGGATAAGAATGTGCTAAAACTGCACCCAACCCATATGAGCTTGCATCACATGACAACGTCAACGGTAATTCAGAATTGTAATGCGTTAAAAAATTTGATGAAGTCATGTCTGTTTTAATTTTATTAAAAGAATTTTGAAAATCCCTGCTCCAATGCCATTTGACATTCCTTTTTAGTAACTGATGCAAAGGATATAATTTAGAACTCAAATTTGATATAAATTTTGCATAATAATTTACAATGCCAAGAAATGACTTAAATTCAGTTATATTTGTTGGACTTCTCGCTTTAATTATTGCCTCAATTTTATCTTTAGATTTATGTAAACCATTAGCATCTATTTCATAACCTAAATAAGATATCTTTCTTTGAAAAAAATTGCATTTATCAAACCTAACTACAAGTCCATATTGCTTTAATTTATTTAATACTAACTTTAATCTGTTCATGTGCTCCGCTGTATCTCTGCCAGTAATCAGTATATCATCAAGAAATACTGAGACACCCTGTATATCAGAGAATATCTGATCAATGATCTTTTGAAAGATTCCTGGCGCGGATGCAACTCCGTATGGTAATCTGTTCTACATGAATAAACCTTTATGTGTATTTATCGTTACTAATTTCTTTGATTCTTCATTTAATTAAATTTGAGCATATGCTTGACTTAAATCTATTGTACTGAATAGAATTCCACCATAAGTATAAATGAAATTGCCAATTCTTGGTTGCAGAATACTTCAAACATTAAAAGTGCGATTCTTTTCGCAATCTACAACAAGTTAGTCTTACAAAGACCATATCAAACACTTATTGAAACAACTACTTCCCGGGCTGATACCCCGACGAACATTGAATTATACAACAAGTTTTTGCTGTTACATACAGTAACCTACTGCAAATGTAACAATTTGGGTCAAATTATTCAGGCCATCTATAGACGCGTTTCGAGATTTATCTCTCATCAGTATAGCTTTGCCATTCCCTCTAAACAATTTGACACCCTAGACTGGCGGTCACGTTACCGTTCAAACATAAGTATAAATGAAATTGCCAATTCTTGGTTGCAGAATACTTCAAACATTAAAAGTGCGATTCTTTTCGCAATCTACAACAAGTTAGTCTTACAAAGACCATATTCCACCACTTAAATTAGCAAAAATGCTTTCTATTCTCGGCAAAGGATATTTATTTATGTGAAGTTGTGGATTTACTGTAACTCGACAATCGCCACAAATTCTAATATTGCCATCCCTTTTAATAAGGCACTATAGGTGTTGCCCATTCACTATAATCTGTAGGTGAAATTATTCCTTCCTTTATTAATTTATTAATTTCATTTTCAACTTTTTCTTTCATAGCAGAAGGTAGAGGTCTGGCTCTGCAGAATACTGGTTTACTATTTTCTTTTAAAAACAAATCTACCTTCCCACTGTTAAATGTCCCTAATTTTTCACTAAATACTTCAAAGTAGTCTCTCTTTAAATTATTTATTTCATTTTTTATTGAATTGTCAACTAAATTTAAAATACTTAAATCATGACTTATTGATATTTTCAAAATTTTAATCCATTCACGGCCTAATAGTGGAGGTCCGCCATTAGGTATAATAAATAATTTTAAATTATAAAAAGTTTTATTATTATACTCAATATTTACTGTAATATGCCCTAATGCCGAAATTTGATTACCATTATATGATTTAAAATTACTATAATCTTTTACCAATACTTTATGTTTAAAATGCTCTCTGTACGTTTTTTCTGCAATTGCTGAAATACCTGAACCCGTGTCAATTTCCATTTTTAAGCAGGTACCGTCTATATTAATTTCTGTTTGAATCGGCCCAGAATTATTTTGAATAACAAATAAATTTAAGTTTGAGTCTGAGTCACTAGTATTTATATTTTTATCAATAAAATGATTTGATTTACTGAAACCCTTTACGAATTTGCAAATCGATTTAATGTGTCCTTTTTGTCCACAATTATGACAAATAGCCCTTTTAAAATAACAATCAGCATCATTGGTCATGCCGCAATGGCAACACTTCGAATGTACTTGCGTATTACGCTGAGAACGGTTGTGAGGCTGCTGTGTTGTGACGTAGTTCCTGCCGCTTGGTCCTGCTGCACTCGCGGCGGCTGCATTGTACCTGCTGTTCCACCTATTGTGTCCATTGCTGGCAACACTGCCTTTCCTCCTTGCTGCAGATTTCGCTGTCGTCTTCATCCCGCTTGCCAACGAACGACGCTCCCAATGATGCACAGGGAGCACTTTTTAAATCACATGCGAATCACTATCTGCTCGCTCCATGTTGATTGCGATATTTACAGCTTTGATACGTTAAAGTTTTCTCCGAAAAAGGACTGATTTTAATGGATTCACTTCGAATTCCATACACCATATGGTCTCGGAGATTTTCTTCCAATGCACTTTTAAACTCACACGTTTTTGCTAAACTCTTCAATGCCGTGATATAATCCGAAATTGTTTCCGATTCTCCCTGCTTCCTTACGCGAAACTTGTACCTTTCGGCGATTGCTGACGAAGCTGGTTCCAAATGCTCTTTAACTGTTTTCACTAATGCTGTACGTACACTTTTCCGGTTTTTCCGGATCACACACATTTTCCATCAGTTCGTAAGTTTTGTCTCCTACGACTGTAAGTAACACGGTCACTTTATTATCATCAGCCACACTATTCGCCTTAAAAAATTGTTCGAGGCGTGCGATGTATGTTGACCAGTCTTTTACACCAATTTCGAATTCGCAGATTCTTCCGATCGACATTTTTATTACTTTAATTAGGTTTACGTTTATCCTCGTCGCCAATATGTTGTAACGTGAGTTAACAACGTTTTCACTTTTACTTTTAATGAGTAATTTAGGAAAAAGGTAAATTTTAATTAATGATGCACACAGATTCAGGTTTAACTTAAGACTGCCTTTATTCGTCTATATACAAAAATGTCTGCACGGATGTGCATAAAATAAAACGATTTTGCGCACAATATAATTATTTGGCGCCAATTATTATACATTCAAATATCTCTACAATTTCCAAAGATACATTTTATCACAGCGGTGATAGAATCTTATCACCTTGTTTTGGTCGTTGTTTTGGTCGTTGCTATTTGTCAAATCTGACGGTCGATTATTAAAAATGTTAACCGGGCGATGGGGTGAGATTTCCAAGACGGAAATATAGTGAAATTCGTTATATTCTTTCATCGAATATAACTCGTGGTATGATTATTAATCGATAATATTTATTCTTGAAAATGGAGCAGCACATCCAACTCGCCCTCCGGGCTCGTTGAATATGCAGCTCGGTTTCACTCATGAATATTATCGACTATAATCATACCACTTGTTATATTACAGCTGAATATAATAATACAATAGAGATATTCAATTTCTGTACAATATTGTATGTACAAAAATTAAATATCTATTATTGTGTAATCAATTATATTCATTATTGATACAATATTGTATAAACATTTAATATCTATTAGTGAATTATCATTGTTACAATATTAAAAACTAAATTGTTTGTATACTGGATTTATGCAATATTGTATCTATAATGAATATTAATATAATACCAATAACCGCAAACAATGTTGTGACAGTATTGAATGCTAATTGAATAACAATTTTAATATATAAATATTGATACAATATTGCTACAACGTAAATACAAGATTAATTTCTACTAGGGTGAGTACGTCGCCTCGCAATGTTACATACATACTCAGTGGCAGAGCTGGGCCGGATTCGAATCCTTTTAGAGAATTCAAGAGAGGTATTCCAAAACTTTAGTGAAAACGGATTCGTGATCCGGATTCGTTACATTTTTTACAGGATTCGTATTCGAATCCAGACGTAGGTGATTCGAATCCTTATAAAAGGATTCGAATCCTCATACAGAATTCAAATCCTCCCAAATAATACGAATAATCGCTATTAAGGCTGAGATTCGAAACTGATTAATTTAAATTGTAGAATATTGTAATATGAATATTTGAATCACTTAATTATTCATTTTTGAATATGTTTTTGAACGAATATTTAAATATTTAAATTTTCTAATAATTCAAATATTGTGAATGCATATAAGGTACCTTAAACTTGAAAAAATACCAGCCTTAATAGTATATTTTTAACTTCACTTGAAATCAATGTTTTATACGCGTAGTGCATGAAGTTAAATTTCGAGTTTAGCAAAGCCTCAAAATTTTGATAGGTCCAAACGAGACCAATCCAAATTTTCAGGCTTTTCTAAACTCGAAATTTTACTTCATGCTTAACTAAGGAATTTCAACACTCGTCAGAAGTTTTAATTATTTTATTATCACAACCAAATGTATCAGGATTCGAATCACGAATCCGAATCACCTAATATGATTCGAATGACGAATACTCGAATAAAGAATTCGTAAGAGAAAAATATGATTTGAATCAAAGATTCGAATCCTCTTTTTTGAATCACTGATATAAATCCTTTAAAAATAAATTTTAATCAATTATTTGCAACCATTAACATTTTTAATATCGCCGTCAGTTTTTATTACCAAAAAT
Organism: Philonthus cognatus; assembly: GCA_932526585.2. Classification (NCBI taxonomy): domain Eukaryota; kingdom Metazoa; phylum Arthropoda; class Insecta; order Coleoptera; family Staphylinidae; genus Philonthus; species Philonthus cognatus. The sequence continues at coordinate 27,665,699 of OW052245.1, read as the reverse complement.
ATTCAAAACCTGTTAATTTAAAGACTAAATATCTGATTAAATAATTATTTTAATTAATAATAATATATGTGTTATTGAACTTCAGAATAAATCAGTGTTTTAAATGCGTGGCGCATGAAGTAAAATTTCGAGTTTAGAAAAGCCCCGTGAAAATTTGTCTCGGGTCGCTGCGCGACCCTCGACAAATTTTCTACACGGGGCTTTTCTAAACTCGAAATATTACTTCATCCTTAGTCTGGGAATGGAAGACACTCGTTAGTTTAAAATACATCACATCGTAGTGAAGAGTATCGATATTCAAAATATCAGTTATTTTTGATACCAGATATTTTAGATTTTAAATTTACAATTATTTATTGCTGTAAATTATTTTTCAAAAACCTCCACATAAGATTATTAATATTGCCAAGACTAGTTTAATGACGGTTACGAAATTGTCAATATTAACCTTTTACAAAATAATAATAATAATATTATATTGTTTTATACGCGTGGCGCATGAAGTCAGAAGTTTCTAAACTCGAAATTTTACTTCATGCGCCACGCGTATAAAACATTGAAATATTATTATTATTATTTTGTAAAAGGTGAATGTTGATAATTTAATAACCGTCATTAAATTTTTCTTGGCAATATTATCAATCTTAGACAAAGGCCTTTAAAAAATAATTTACAGCAATAAATAATTGTAAATATTAAATCTACAATATCTGGTATCGAAAATAACCGATATTTTGAATATCGATACTTTTCACTACGATATGATATATTTTAAACTAACGAGTGTCTTCCACTCCCAGACTAAGCATGAAGTAAAATTTCGAGTTTAGAAAAGCCCCGCGTAAAAAAATTGTCGAGGGTCGCGCCAGCGACCCGAGACAAATTTTCACGGGGCTTTTCTTAACTCGAAATTTTACTTCATGCGCCACGCGTATAAAACTGATTTATCCTGAAGTTCAATAACACATGTATCATTAATTCAAATAATTAATTAATCAGATATTTAGGCCCGTTTGCACCCAAGTCAATTAATTTAATCAGTGATTAGTACTTCTTAAAAAGACAACAATTTTATTTACAAATTGTTTACACAATCTCATATTGATGAAAGAGACATATTTAGGATATCTTGCAAATTTATAACATTCTCATATTCTAGAAATCTGACTTAATCAGTGGTTTAATCAATGATTAGTGGATAAAATTAAGTTAATCAGCCTGGGTGCAAATGGACCTTAGTCTGTAAATAATTAGGTTTTGAACATTTTTGTTAAAAAAACTGACGGCGATAATAAAAATGTTAATGGTTGCAAATAATAGATTCAAATTTATTTGGAAAGGATTTGTATCAGTGATTCAAAAAAGAGGATTCGCATCTTTGATTCGAATCATATTTTTCTCTTGCGAATCCTTTATTCGAGTATTCGTGCTTCGAATCATATTAGGTGATTCCGATTAGTGATTCGAATCATGTTTTTAAGAATTCATTACAGCTCTGCTCAGTGGGTTGAAAATCAAGTCAATCCGTGAAATACTACGTATATCATGTAAATTATAATTATTATTAAGTATCATGAAATTCGAATTGAGAGTGAATCTCTAACAGTAATATAAAAACGACAGAGCCCAATAAAATTAAAATCCTCCATAAAAGAGAGAGCTACGTTATTCCATTTTTTTTTTCTACCAGCAACACTTATTTATTTTCTTATCTCTAGAAAACGCTTTGGTGTGATATTCATGTAAAACGTTATAATTAAGCCCCGTGTAATTAGCTAATTAGGGAATTGAGACGAGAGTGTGGGAGTGTTGAAAAGACTGAAAAAAGGAAGAACATTAAGGGGTGTGGGGCTATTTAGCGTAAAGGCACCCTTAGCGCGCATAAAGTAACCAGCTAGTAATCCTTTATGCCAACCAGACACGAGTTTCGTGCACTTTGAAAAGTTGTGAACCAACGACACTCACACAATAAATACACCTCCTTTAGAAATTCGAATTTAATTAAGAATTCTATTATACTGATATTTCTTAAAATATTGATTTTATTATACAATAAGTTTATTAAACAAAAATTGTATTTTGAAATAGCTTTCATGTTTAAAAAAAAAGTGTTAGTTTCTCACTTAATCCGTGGTGAAACATTTTTTAATCTAATTCTGGATATTTAATCAAAACACTTAGTGTGTTTCACTAATTAAAATTAGAATTAGTAAATCAAACCAAGTGTTTTAATTAAATATCCAGAATTAAAAAAAAGTGTGTATATTAGAGCTGGTCAGAATTCGAATTATTCAGGATTCGAATCCTGTATTTGAATCCTTTTGGAGGATTCAAAAGAGGTATTTAAATACTTCAGTGAAAAAGGATTCGTGCTCCGGATTCGTTATATTTTTATAAAAGGATTCATGCTCGAATCCTTTTAAGAGGATTCGAATACTTAAAAAAGGATTCGAGTCCTACAAAGGGATTCGAATTGTAAAACATATTTTGAATTCATTGTGAATAGCGCATAAAGTAAAATTCGAGTGTTAGGGAGGGTACTTATTGAAAATAAATAGAATAGCTAATCATTAAAATAAACCAAATGCATAAAAATCGACTAAATATCATAACAAAATTACTCAATTCTCAATATTAAAATAGAGTAAAATCATTACATTTGTAAACAATTACTAAATACACTGATAAAAACAATTAGCGGGTCACTAATTTGTGCCTCCATAAAATTCAATCAGGAAAATAAAATTAAGGACATCTGAAAGACGCTCTATATAATTGTTATAATTGACACATAGGGAATTATCAGCATCGCAGACTTCCGGAGTATCCGTAATAATGAACAAGAACTACCAAAACTAAAGTGAAATAATGTCTCCCAAATTTAATTCAAAGAGCTAGGAAAGCCTTGTTGAGATCAATAAACAAACGAAAATGTTTGCAACTGACAGTTTGACTTAAGTTAAGTGAAAATGAGGCATCTCAAAGAAGTGGAAGTTGTTCGTGCTATAACATTAATTGAAAATGGCGAAAGCCTTCGACAAGTTTAAAGAAATTTCAATGTAAGCCTGTCTGTGATTCAGTGATTGTGGAACAGGTACTTAGATACAGGTCAATATACCAGGCGAGGTGGGCAAGCTCGCAAGCGAAATACAACTCAACATCAAGGCCGATTTTTACTGATTTTGAGTCTTCGCAATAGAGTTTCTACTGCGAAAGACCTCTTAATTTCCCCCAGGACGGCGCATGGAGTCACTGTTTCAGACCAGACAATTCGGAATAGGTTGAGGGAATCAAATTTGAGGGCAAGACGACCCGTCCGAAAACCCTATTTGACACGACGCCACAGAAAAGCAAGGATTAATTTTGCTCGTGAACATGTCGTATGGCAACTTCGACAATGGAAGTCTGTGCTCTTCACGGATGAATCAAGGTTCCGTATTACACATTGCGATGGCAAAGTACGTGTTTACAGACGCCCAGGAGAACGCTACGCAGCTGCTACTGTCCAGGAAGTCGAAAGATTTGGAGGTGGTTCAGTTATGGTATGGGGTGGGATTAGTATCGACAGTAGAACCGACCTTGTTGTAATTCCAGGAAATCTTAACGCTAATCTTTATGTTGACATTGTGTTAGGAGAACATGTTGTCCCTGTGGCATATGGAATAGGTCCTAACTTTTTGTTAATGCAGGATAACGCAAGACCACATACTGCGCGAATCACTTTAGACTTCCTACAAGAACTGGAAATTCAAACAATGGTGTGGCCTGCGTTTAGTCCTGATTTAAATCCCATAGAGCATGTTTCGGATATGCTCGACAGACGTGTTCGTGGTCGCCCGCATCCTCCTCAGACCATCCAGCAGCTAACGGCGGTTCTTATTGAAGAATGGGACGCTATACCACAGGAAGACCTTCGAAGACTTTTGCGAAGCATTCCAAGACGGTGTAATGCCGTTATTCGTGCTATGAGAGCACATACTCGTTATTAAGTTACCACTTTATGTACAAAAGTTTATATTGACAATTAATTTAATTTCGTTTTGCACTTTGGTTTTGGTGGTTGTTGTTAATTATTACAGGTACTTTAAAAGTACGTGATGCTGACACTTCCCGTTAGTTGTTTTGAGCAGTGTATGAACACACTTTAGTTTTTTTTTTAATTCATGAAGTCTGTAAATTTTTCTCATTAGAATAAAACGAACTTTTAATGGAATGACATATCTGGAAATCTGGAAATTAATTACTAGAATAAAATCGACTTTAAATAACAGAATAACCATGTAAGATATTTGAATATTCTTTGCTGATTTGCGAATTAAAAATATATAGTTGATGTCTATGTTAAATAAAATCTATTCATGTAGCAAAATCAGTACATTTTCATTACTAAAATAAAACCAAATTTAACTCAAAATTATAAAGTAACTATGTGAGATATTTGAATCACCTGATTCTTAAAAAGCATTCGCTTTAAAACAAAACCTGGAAGTTTTATAATGATTCAACAGATTTAAATGTTCACAACTTTACAATAATAAAATAAATGGTCTCACTTTTAAAAACTTAACTTTGATTTAAAATTACAGAAAACATTGCTGAGGTATTTATGTCTTTATTGATAGAGTAATTTTTTAAATATAACCTGTCTGTTATTTTATTTTCGAAAATATTTTAACTTTTGCTTTACACACAGAATTACAAAGCGTTATATTTATATTATCTTTACTGATTCTTAAACAATATCTGTGAGTATTAAAGGGTTTCAAAAGCGCGTTGATTTTGTACTAATTTTGTTAACCTAATTTGAAATATCGCTTAGTTATTAATTATTATTAAATTTCAATTTTGTGTGAAAACTACAATAAAACCAAGCGGAATATTAAAATGTTTATGTTTGTGAACATTTTCTTTTTCTATCCATTGCGGCTCTGTATATCTTTTTATAAAAACTGGCTCTTAGCACCAAACAGGTTAACGACCCCTAGTCTAACAAAATCTTTCAAAATTCGACCGGGAGCAATTTTCATTAGTATATGTACGTATACGTAAACGAAAAAAGGACATATTTAAAGGTCATATATTGTGACTTTGTTTTATTTTTGCTGTAACTCGAAAATAATTATAATTATACTGGGTGTTTGATAAAAAAAACGCCCAACGCCATAACCCTTGTATTTATTGACCGATATTATTGAACTAAAAACCAAAGTCAATGGCCGTTTAGATACTCAAAAATGACTAGAATATTGATTTTTTTTAATAATAACTTCATTCCCAAATGATAGCCAACTTAATATTTTTAAATAGCTGCCTATATTTTTTTAAATTATATTACATTAGACATTATTTTTCTAAATCCAATAACGCTCAATTTCCTGTTATTGTTCAATGTTTTTGTAGATTTTTTTAAATCTTGTATTAAAAATTATTTTTAAAAAAATTATGATTAGTGTGCCTTGTAAAAAAAGTGACAAATGTCATTTATTGTGACGTTATGCCATCAATAATAACAAAACGGCAAATAAGTACCTCCGTTACAACTTAATGTAGAATAAAAGTAAAAGAAAAATGTAAATATTTTGTTATTTCAATATTTCGACTAAAACTCATTTTTTCTAAGTGTATTTATAACTTTACAACATTTCAGTGTTTTATACTCGTGGCGCATGAAGTAAAATTTCCAGTTTAGAAAAGCCCCGAGAAAATTTGTCCCGGGTCGCTAGCGCGACCCTCGACAAATTTTTTAAGCGGGGCTTTTCTAAACTCAAAATTTTACTTTATGCTTAGTCTGGGAGTAGAAATACTCGTTTGAACTTTAAATTTAACTCTTTTATAAAATCGACGTATGTTATATAATAAATCATTCATTGAAATCACAAAAACCTAAAATCAACTTTTAGAGTAAACTTTATAATTTGCTCGGCTCTTAATGGGTTAATATTCTATTCCTAAGAAAACCAGTACTTAATAAATATTAAAGTTGCATTTAATATAATTACAAACTGTGAAAAAATCGACAAAAATCTAAAAATATCAAAAATCTCGACATGTTAAAAATCTTGATGGTCCACTCCCAGACTAAGCATGAAGTATAATTTCGAGTTTAGAAAAGCCCCGCGTAGAAAATTTGTCGAGGGTCGCGCAGCGACCCGAGACAATTTTTCACGGGGCTTTCCTAAACTCGAAATTTTACTTCGTGCGCCACGCGTATAAAACACTGAAATATTGTAAAGTTTTAAAATTACTAATCTTTATTTTGTTTGGTTGGTTGACAAATTGTGTTAAATCTTTTAAGTTGATTATGCATACTAATTCTATTTATAAATTTTGATTAGTATAAAAAGTCCAATTTTGTTTTATAGCAGACTACATTTATTGCCAATAAATCATATGAACAAGATTTATTTTACATTTTCACTTGCATAAATAATAAATTATAATCAACATATAGAGCATAATTGGATTTAGAAAAATAATGTCTAATATAATAAAATAAGGAAAGTATATGCAGCCATTTTAAAATTTAAAGTTGACATTAATTTGGCGATGAGGTCAATTTTGAAAAAATATATAATTAGTTTCAATTTATAGTATTGAAACTGCGATTGACTTTGTTTTTAGTTAATTCAAATCGATCAATAAATAACAGAGTTATGGCGTTGGGCGTTTTTTATTTATCGAACACCCGGTATACAAATGCTTATACACTACAATTCGGATAGAATCACATTAAGAATCTCTCAATTTCAAACACATTACACAAATACAAGTTAAATTATAACAAACAGCATGTACAACTCCTTAATTTCTCTCCCCTGTATCTCTTTCCACACCCGAAAAAAGCAAAACCCATTCCATCCTATAATTAAGACCGTTGTTCTCGCATTCTGGGGCCATTAGCTGTTTTAGTTACAACTCACATTCGCCCGATACTTTCGGGATTAATCCCCTGAGAGGACTACTCTAATTGCGCGCCTTATCCCCATTTCATCCTCATCCGACACTTTTTCAGCACAACGTTTTCTTCTGCATTATTTAGACTCGCAGCCGCAAAGTCGTCCCCGGCGGCTCTCAATAATTAATCACCCGGTTTAACAGTCGATACGTGACTTTTACATTTATACACAGAGAACATAATAATAATAATATAGCCGGGATACATGGCGCAGAGTGAATATATAGCTAAATGTGGAATACCTACTCGTTAAGCTGGAACCGATCATTTCTTTTATTTCTGTGAAGTATTTATTGAGTGTGTACCAAGAATCGTGAATTTTGTTACGTCTAGGTGCGTGTTGTTTTAGTAAACTTTTCATTTTAGTTTAGGTTTTATTTACGCGGAATTAAGGTTATATTGCGTTTAAAACGTATATCGAATGGTAAAAATAATAAATATAATTTTTAAGACAGAGCAAGTCTTGTAGTTTGTGTATAAAGTTTAGTATCAAGGGCAGTGGTTCCTAACGTGGTGCCTAAGCCTAAACTCCAAATTTTATTTCATGCCTAATCAAGGGAACACTTGCTCGAAATAAATTTTAATTAAATAATTGAGCAGATAAAATCAGAACTATGCAGTACTCGAGTACAAGTACTCAATATTTGTACTCTGAGCTTTTTGTCTACTCAGTACCAGGCGCGCATCCACGGGGATGGCTCGCGGGCTTGAGCTCCCCCAACACTAACTAAATTGTAGTATGTCGATGTAATGTTGCGGACAAAACACGAAATACGGACAAAACGCGTTTTCTCTAGACAAAATGCAAATTGTCCAATGTTTTTAGACAATAGCCGAATAATATTCAATTCGTCTGTCATTTCGCTCATTTTCTAGACAAAATGCATTGTGTCAAAGAGCTATTAGACAAAATGCGTTGCAAGATTTTATATAGAAAAAATTAAAGTACTAGAAAACATAATTGCGTTGTATAAACATAGTGACAAATAATTTATAAGGAATATATTTTGAACTTCACTTGTAATCAGTGTTTTATACGCGTGGCGCATGAAGTAAAATTTCGAGTTTAGAAAAGCCTGAAAATTTGGATTTGCTAGGGCGCGACTCGCTTCGCTCGCGCGCCCCGGCAAATCCAAATTTTCAGGCTTTTCCAAACTTGAAATTTTACTTTATGCTTAGTCTGGGAGTGGAAACAATCGTTAAAAGTTCAAAATTGAACGCTTTTATAATAAACCTTGCATAACAAATCTACTTCTCATGATTGGGTGTGATTAACTATATATATTTCTATGTTATTGTATAGCAAATGATACTAAATAAAGATTATTATTATTATAAAACAGTTATGCCTATAAATATTTACTTTTTAAATTAAGTACTTTTATTTTAATTTTAAATTTAAAAAGTGTCTAAATTTGAATAAAATCAATTCATTTGGTTTAATTTTTTTTATACAAATCAAGTCATTTTATATTTAAATTTAATATGAAAAAAATAATAATCATTTTTTATCAAGTGATCAATGATAAACAATGCAATCATTAAGACCCAATTGTTGAATCGTGGCCTAAGCTCAGTTTTGATTTAAACTATGTTTAAATATATTTCGGTGTTTTTCAATTATGGCTTATCGCTAAGCAGTGGTTCAAACTCGAGTTTTCGTAAGCAGCCGATCACTACCGCTTAACGCGCTAAACTCGAATTCATAACCTCAAACATAAAAAAATAGTTGACGTTTTAACCCATTAACCCAATTATAAAGTTAACTCTAAAAGTTGATTTTAGGAAAAATTCTGCAAATTTTGTTATGATTTTCTATGAATGACGATTTATTGTATATCATACTGGAAAGTTTTCTTTTGAATATACGTAATGTATACTCCGTACGTTTTAAGGCAACCAATGATTTAATAAAAGCGTGCGATGCGGAGCGCCCAAACCAAATTTTCAGGCTTTTCTAAAGTCGAAATTTTACTTCATGCGCCACGCGTATAAAACACTGAAATATTATGAAGTTGACAATATAGTATAAACTTTTTTTTTTAAATAAGTAACAATCGAAATATTTAAATAATAAATTTTATGCATTTTTGTTCATGCATTGTTAAGTCACGTCAAATAATACAATGTATCAAATTAACTTGTTTAGCAATTTAATTTTAAAAAAAATAATAATGTTGCGTTTGCGCATTAATGGCGTTTAATAAGTTAATATTGTCCGGACAATGAAGTGGATATTAGGTATTTCTATAGTTGAATGGTTGTCTATAGATCATTCCTGAGCCGTTCGAATCGTTGACGTAGGCATTAGATTTCCTTATTTTTTGCATCCTTTCGGTCAGACCATTTTTGGATCAAATTCTTACATTGCTTTCTGGTGTACCTACCTCATCATACTAATTGTATGTATCTTTTCCTTTTCCTATCTCTCAGAAAGGGCGAATGATGCAGCAATAGTGTTTGCATTTAAATCTTTTCGGTTACATCTGTTTTAATCTTTATTTTCTTTATATTACTTTAATTTAGTAGTTGAGGCTATTACTTGGTGAAATTCCATATCATTATTCATCTGCCTGATGAAGCCACTGTGTGGCGAAACAATTGTTGCAGTGTCAATCAATAAACAGTAAAATCTTAACCAAGTGTGTTATTTACTAAAAGTGTTTATATTACTTTGTTGCTTTCGAGTGTAGTGTAATTATGCAGCAATTGTCGCTAAGTTAAGCCAGATTTTAATTCAGTAGAGACTCAATAATATAATTGATATCTTATTTATTTTAATAACTAAAATCACAAGCTAGAGATGGATAACTGACATAATACGAGTAGTTGTCAAAATTATTGTGTCAAATGATGACGTTTCTTGCAAAACGGTACATGTGACTGTAACGAACAACTGCAGAACTTTATGAGCATTTTATTTATTATTTATTAGGTTAATTTCAACACTAATTCACACAGTTCGATAAAAAAATACATAATCATTAATATTATTTACAGCACTCGTCCGCTACTTTCACATGTAGCCTTTTGGAACATAACATATTTACTACCAACTTAATTTTAGCTACGCTAAAATAAGCTTGGCTTAAGATATGATTCAGAAACACATTGCAAAGTAAAGCCCAGTTTATCTATAACTACAGTTTACGAAAACTGCAGCCTACGCCAAAATTCAACAACTGGCCCTAAGAGTAATACATTTTTAAAATTTTGAAAGTTGTAATATTTTTAGACAGTCGGGAACATGTTTGGATTGTCACTCTATCAGTTATGACATTCCTATGGCACTTGGTATGTTTATTTTGAATTTGTATCTTAATTACTATGTGTGTATTAATCCATAAAGACAGTTGACGTAAGTCGATATATGAACTACATTTCCAGTTTATGTAAGTCGGCGTTAGCTGAAATTTAGTCGACAGAATGACATTATACCTAACCTAACTTATCAGAGCGCCACCTAACCTAAAAAACATTGATGATGTGAGATACAACCAAACACGGTGACCATGTCGAATGTGTCAAAAGTTGGGTTATGTTAGATGTTACATCATCTACCTAAATTTTTGTGGCACCTAACCTAACCTAACTTTTGACACATTCGCCGTTTTATACCACTTTCAACACATAATGTTATGTTACTTTATGACATATAATAATAAGTAATTTATTTTCCAGAAATTGTAAACAAATATACAAATTAGTGAAAAACTATGTCATATCATAAATGATAGAGTGATAAACAAAATATGTTCAGCACTGTCGAAAAATATTACAATTTTCAAATATTACAAAATTATAGCTATCAAATAATGCATTGCTTATCATTGTTCACTTAGTAAAACATAATCATAATATTTTTTAATATTGAATTGAATTTAAATTAATTAATTGTATTTGAATTTAGATACTTTTTACATTTTAAATTAAAATAAAACTACTTGATTTAAAAAGTAAATAATTATAAGCATAAGTTCAACTTCAAATAAAATCAAATTAACCCATTAAGATGCACAAACGCAACATTATTATTCTTTTCCTACTTAAATTACTAAATAAGTTCATTTAATACATTTTGGTATTCAATATTTTGATTACTACTCGTGTTAAAAAAGTATTTTTAAGTGTATTTCTAATTTCGCATCGCGGAGCGACCAAACCAAATTTTCAGGCTTTTCTAAACTCGAAATTTTACTTCATGCTTAGTCTGGGAGTGGACAACACTCATTCGAAACTTAATAATAAACCATTTTTCATAATCGACGAATTACTGAAAATGTACAGCGTATACATTATGTATATTTAAAAAAAATCTCAATATGTAATATAATAAGTCATTCATAGAAATCATAAAAGAAGTGAAGAATTTTACTTAAAATCAACTTTTAGAGTTAACTCTACAAATGTTCGGTCGTTAGTGGGTTAAACTGGATTATGTAATAATAAATCACTATCGATTATAAGAAGTACATTTTTTATACAAGGTTAATTATAAAAGCGTTCAATTTAAAACATCTGATGAGTATTTTCACTTCCAGATTAAGCATGAAGTAAAATTTCGAGTTTAGAAAAGCCCGATAATTTGGATTTGCCGGGGCGCGCAAGCGAAGCTAATCGCGCCCCGTCAAATCCAAATTTTCAGGCTTTTCTAAACTCGAAATTTTACTTCATGCGCCACGCGTATAAAACACTAATTTAAAGGAAGGTTTAAAATGTACTCCTTATAAATAAGTTTTTAAAACAAAGTGATGTTTTTCAATACTTTTTTTGTTTTGTTTTGTTTATTCTATAACTTCGGAAAAAACGGAAGAATATCTCATATTTTTTATAATTTAATTTAGTCCCAACATTTAGCTCTTATAGCTTTATCGGCTCAATTTTGTACTTGCTTTTTTACATGAAAAACAAAGACATTAATATTTCCTTACAAATTGTTTATTTGTTTTTATTTCTTTATTATTTTGCGAGCGTTAAAATAAAGCACAATGTTCTTATATTATTAATAATTTCAATTAACGTGGAGCTTCTGCTATTACAACTTTACAAATTTGACATTTTTATGACACTTTGCATGTTAGGACTTGTCTAAACTCTTGCGGGAAACAAACAATTTGTCTGGACACCCCCCCCCCCCCACACAAGACTGGGATGGGCCCCCTTCAAGGCGTGTGAGCCCCTCTAAGACAAATTTCTTTCGCGCCTACTGGGTACTGAGTCCATGAGTACTTTATTTTCCAAGTATTTGTACTTATACTCGACGCGTGTTTAGATCGCAAACTCAAGTACATTTAGATGCACCTACATAACGTTATTTTACAACACATTTAGACATTTAGAGCATCACAACAAGTGAGTCGTTGTACTTGATATCTTCGGTTACCATTTCACCAATCACCAGACAGATTACTCGAGCAATGATTTAAATAATAAACTTTTCTAAACTTGAAATTTTACTTCATGTTTAATCTGGGAGTGGAAAACATTCGTTTAAAGATAATATTTTCAATTTCTGAGTGAATTGTATATTTGTTATGTATACTTAGAATGTAATGCCAGAAAATAACATTTACGTTAAATTTAATATTTTATTTACAGAATCAAGAGTAATATGATTTCCCCGTAGAGTCTACGGCCATCTTGCTTGCGCAGTACTACTAACTGAGCTATCGAAACTTCTTCAGTTCCTTGAACTAACAACGTGAAATTCATCACGATATCACAATTAACTTATGTTTTATACAGTATTAAAAGTGTACATTACATTTGTAGTAACCTATATCATATTAAACGGCTTTATTTTAATCCTGAAATCCTCCTGATGTATCTGTATAAATAATCTTGAAGAGATAGAAAGTCGGTTAAATCAAGGCAAAGTTGTGTATTTTAGGGCCCAATAATAACCTGAAAACAAAATTGAACTATTTTCTATCTTTTTGGAGATACTGTCAAAAAACTGATTTTTTGAATTTTTTTAAATTTTTTTATTCAAAAACTATTTAATTCAGACATTTACAACTTTGATATTATACAGACACTTTTTAACGAGAAATCTAGTAATATATTTTATTTTAAGATAACTATAACATTTACCCAGGGACCATTACCAACTTTTTTTCTTATTTGGGATATTCATATTTTTTGGAGGATTTTTTTGTCTGAATTCAATGATGTATCAAACTTATAATTTGTTGTACATTTTATATGTAAAAATTTAATCTTTTGATTTCTGTAAAGAGTGCCTTGGAAACAGCTGAGTAACTTATTTGGCTACTCCTAGGACCCATCATTTTATCATACATACATATCACCCCTAAAAACGGACATCCAGCTGATTAATTACTGTACTGATAGAAAATGTATTTGTTTACAAAAAAAAAAATACTGGACTATCATAGGATTTTGTCATATTATATCTTTATTGACCGTGTTTTGACTATTGTGACTGTAAGTGGTTAGATCGACTGTCTTTTGACTATGCTAGGATATTGTCTGATTATATCTCTATATGGACTGCATTTTGGCTATTGTGATGTTATGATTTTAAGTCACTTAACTCACTATATCAAATACAGTCAATATCGTGATTTTATGACAAAATACTAATACGATTCATATTTTAACAGTTGTGATGTATTTTGAACTAACGGGTGTCTTCCACTCCCAGATAAGCATGAAGTAAAGTTTCGAGTTTAGAAAAGCCCCGCGTAGAAAATTTGTCGAGGGTCGCGCAGCGACCTGAGACAAATTTTCACGGTGCTTTTCTAAACTCGAAATTTTACTTCATGCGCCACACGTATAAACCATTGATTTACAGTAAAGTTAAAAATACATAACGCTTAGAGTGATGGTAATCAATATTTATTGAGAGTAGCAAAAAATGCTTGAATTACTTTTTTTTGTGAATAGTTTTGGAATAATAATAATAAAAGTAGAATAAATTCAGTTTGTGCAACTTTTTCATACTGTTGATATTTAAGTCATCATATCTTAAACGGAGAAATGGGGATGGACACATGGACACATCACAATTTTTTTTACTTTATGTTTTGTATGATAATCGATACTTAGTATTATTATTACTAAAGATTGACAGTTATTTATTAATTTTTATATAGATATGACGTCATTGTTTCCAAGGCACTCTTTGCAAAAAAGAAAATATTATAATTTTAAATATCAAATGTAAAATAAATTATTAGTGTGATACATCACTGAGTTCAGAAATATATATTCCTTCAGAAAATATGAAAATCGAAAATATCGTCCGAAAGAAAAACAAAAGTTATTTATGGTCCCCGGGTATGTGTTATAGTTATCTTGAAAAAAAAATCTACTAGATTCCTCATTAAAAAGTGCCTGTATAATGTCAAATTAAAATGATTTCTGAAAAAAAAAATGTATTGCTGATATCTCAATATTAAATTCAAAACCGTGCAGAAAGCACATTTTTAGCCGCACGAAACAGCGCAGAGGGCCGCGGGTTGCTCATCCCTGTTATAGACGATTAATACATTTGATAATAACTAAATAAATAAAGAAATGAAGGTATGTTATTAAAATATAGTTAGCAAAAGATACAAAATAATCATCAGAAGAAAGAACCATTAAAATATTCACATCAATGTCAAAAAAAAATTATCGTCAACCCTTAATGAACACGTGGTTTGAATACATACATAAAAAACACGCTTATTATCGAAGTTTTTTTTTTGAGATGGAGAAATAGATAACCCGAATACGACATTGTCTGCGTGGACGCTAATGGCGAACAAGTCGGTAATTTGTATTGGTGAAATATTAATGGCCGCGTTTCTAATTGTCCGGACGAAAAATTACATTTAATTGGGCCGAGTTTAATCCACCCTGTCGAAAATTCAGGCAGAATCACCCTCACGTGCACGACCCAAATTGATGGATATAATTATTGGACGCGGACAACAAAAGCCTTTACTAATGAGGCGAGCTGATGCAAGATTTATCAACTGGCAGTTTGTTTAATTAACATGTAGATTTGGATAAGTGTACATACACATCAGGAATAATGTTTAATAAATTGAACGTCATATTCATTACTTTACTAATATCAACAATTTGATAAACATTAATTATAGAATAGTAAGTTAATACATTATTTACGAACCAATATTTTTTGTAATACATGGGTGAAGAATAAAAAAACACATCTCGTTTAGGGGCCGATTTAAAGACAATAGGTTGAATAAACATTGATCCGATTTTAATTATTTACAAAACCACAGCTAATTAAAATTTTGCGAAAAACGGAAATAGAGTCAACAAACAATAAAATCGATATACAGTCAAAACCGTTTATAACGAAACCCGGTATAATGTACAATCAGATGTAACGAACAAAATACAATTCATCACATCTTTCGTTCTTTGAAATGAAAACTAATGCTTTGTTAACTACGTATATTTGCGAGATTAGTGGTAAAATAACATCTTAATAAGTACAACAAGTTATACAGGGATTTTTATTGTAAGTGTACCTACATATCCCAAACTAAATTTAGACTTAATAAACACTTGTAAAATTAATGAATGTGAGATGAAATATAGAATCAAGTTGAGTGTATTTTGAACTTTACCTGAAATCAGTGTTTTAAAATACGTATGGCGCATGAAGTAAAATTTCAAGTTTAGAAAAGCCTGCAAATTTGCATTTGCAGGCTTTTATAAATTTGAAATTTTACTTCATACTTCATACTAAAAACGAATCCCTCGTTAGACAATTAATCAAAACTTATTTGATCAGATAATACTAAAAATAAATGGAATTTACTAGAATGAAAAAAATTCGCTGATAAAATTTATCTATATTATGTCAAATTTTAACTTTGATTTGATATTTTGGAATATCTTGTGAAAATATTTAAATTTTAATTATAGCCAATCAAATATATGAATAATCTTTGATTGGCTATAATTAAAATTCTATGAATTTTATGTTAATTTGAAAATATATTAATTTTTTACAATTGTTTCAAAGAAAACGTTCTCCTAAAATAATTGATTTTCTTGCATAATTTGCAAGAAGATGCGTTGAGATAATTTAGAAATTTAAAGCTTCTAACGAGAGTTTCCAATCCCATATTAATTGTGAAGTAACATTTCGAGTTTAGAAAAGCCTAAAAATTTTGTTTGGTCGCGTAGTGAAATATTGTGAAATTAAAAAATATACTGCTGAATCAGTATTAAAATATAATTTGCTAAAACAAGATTTAAAAAATACTGCTAAACAAGAAGACATTTTCAGGCTCTTCTAAACTGAAGTAAAATTTCACGTCATGCTTTCAAATTAAACGTTTTTATGAGGTTGGAGCTTTTTCCATTTAATTAGGCAAGAAATCAGAACACCGTTCGCTTAATATTTTAAGAAGATGCGTTGAGATAATTTATTTTGTTAGAAATTTAATTTGTTAGATAAGTGTTTCAAATCCCATATTAATCGTGAAGTAACATTTCGAGTTTAGAAAAGCCTAAACATTTTGTTTGGTCACGTAGTGAAATATTGTGAAATTAAAAAATATACTGCTGAATCAGTATTAAAATATAATCTGCTAAAACAAGATTTGAAAAATACTGCTAAGCAACAAGACATTTTCAGGCTCTCCTAAACTGAAGTAAAATTTCACTTCATGCTTACAAATTAAACGTTTTTATAAAGTTGGAGCTTTTTCCATTTAATTAGGCGAGAAATCAGAACACAAAACCAAAATTCCTAAAAGGCGATTTGTACAACTTTTCAAAAATAAATAATGTTATCACAATATCATTATTTTTAGTCACACAGATAAACTCCACAGATGTGGACTTGAAAAAATTGACTTTGTCTAATAATATTTTGTTCTTATATATTTTTTGTAATGTTGTAAAAAGAAGAAATCCCTAAATAGATCAATAAATATTTAAAATACTAACTTTTAAAATTAGATTATACAATAATACAATAATATATCCAGATTATATATATATATATATATATATAGATTTATTGATTGTAAGTATTTTCTCTTAGAAATTAGCTGAATATATCCCGTATTTTCATTAATCAATACAGGGAGCTACCATAATCTGCTTCAAAATCATGTGAGCTTCGAAAATAAAAATTTTTAGAAAATGCTAAAAAAATGAATGTTGTATATCAAAAAAAAAATAATTTTAGGAAGACCTATTTTTTTCCATAATTGTTCATTAACAACTGATAATCGTCCAAATTTACGTGCTTGCTCTAAAATAATAAGGGAAGATATAATATTATTATATAATGGAAATAACATTCTGAATCTTATTTATACATTTTACATATGTAGTTTTGCTATATTTTTTAAATAAATATCTAAGCTTTAATAGAGATTATTTTATTTAACATTGTTTTATTTTTCACTACTTACATACATAATATGTTTATATTTTTTAATTTTAATGTTTTTTTAATAATAATAATAATAATTCGTTTATTTCCCAACAGATACAAAGGATCTAATAACAGGTTTTACAGGTATAACAGTATAACATCGTTTACAGCGAACTGTTCGCCAAAACCAATGCTACTGCTCAAATAGAAACCGATTTTGACTGTATTAGATGTTCTAGTTTATTAATAGATTAAAATTATCAACCTGAAAAAAATCGAACGTTTTTAAGAGATTTCAGGTCAAAGTCTTTCAAAAATACAACACTCTTGAAGTAGTCGGTTAAACAAATCTCAAGAAATTAAATCCTTAGTTTCCTGAAATTCTAAAATTTCAGATTGATTTTAAATAGAGTCGAGTGTATTGAAAAATATACACTATTTTCTAAGATTGTGTTATTTTCTGGTAGTAAAATATGATTGTATAAAGAAAACACAATCAAAACAACCCTGACAACCTAAAATCAGATTTAAATAATCTATACAAATCAAATATTTACACTATAGAGTTTTAAAACAATGATAACTTCCTTTTCTTGACTTAATAATCCATAGAGTAAACGATAGATGAGAATTTAATATTTACATAAGAACCACACACTTTCAATTATATCCATGCAGATTCGAATATTCCACAGGAACATAAAATGGCAGCGTTTTTCTCCATGATTCATAGAGCAATTTACTTACTCTCTGTAAAATATAAATAGAGAAATAGAATTTGATTCAATATTAAAATCTGCAATTAATTACAATAGAAATATCCTTATAACATTAACTAATAAACACTTACATTAACACAAAATAAAATCTACATCTTGCTTAAAACTTAACTTAGAACGAACCTAAACCCAAAAAAATATATAGTAGACTTATTTACACATCTACAAGAGAAAATAAATATAATAAATTATTTTAAAAAAATCAATTTTTGTCCTGCCCTTTACACAAATATACAAGTGAAGTCTCTCTTAGGAAACACATTCAATAAAACAGATAACTTGCTAAAATCAAGAATATGTTCTACCAACAGTAATCAATATGATAAACTGTATATATTACAAACGCTGAAAAATCTGCGGTAGCACTTCATACCATAACAACAGGGTCAAGAATTTTCGATAAACAACACAAAACTTCTAAAATGTTCATAAAAAAATAAAGTAAATAAGTTGGAAGCAATATAAATAAAAAAACAAACTCCTAAATTTTTATTTAAGCCCATTAAGTAATCCATTGTTAGATTTAATAATCTCAATCAGATCCGCGTAACATATTTGTTGACCTTATTCGGGGATTTCCCAATAATCCCTTTACAAACGTAATTTCCCGAAATCCCTTTTAGGTATAAATACACCGCATTTTATGTAAACTAGTTAGTAAGCTATTAATAAGTACTATGTAATACTTGAAATATACATCTAGCATAATAAAAATTATTGTAAAGAAAGTGTTAGTGTTTCATTTTAAGTTTAGTTCAAATTTTCACGTAACTCAAAATAGCAAATTTCTAGTTAAATATGAATTGATGATATCATTAGGTTCACTTATTCTATAAATAATCTCGGTAGATTTTCTTAATCACAAAGAACCAGTCAATGAAAATATGAAATAAATTGACAGTGGTAAAAAATCAAAAAGTGAAGGGTTTGTTTTATAACGAATACGACATTCGTTATAAAACAAACCCCTCGATTGACAATAAAACATAATAATACAGTTGAAGTCAATGTTGACGACAACGTAGTCAATATTAATGGACCATATATTGACTAAATTGTCGTCAACATTGACTTCAACTGTATTATTATGCTTTATTGTCAATCGAGGGGTTTGTTTTATAACGAATGTCGTATTCGTTATAAAACAAACCCTTCACTTTTTGATTTTTTACCACTGTCAATTTAGTTCTTATTTTCAGGAAACGTTTTTTTGGTCTGTCCCAATGAAAAATAATTTCAAACAGTGTACATTACAACCCCCGCTCAAGGAGGAAAGTTTATTTAAGCCAGCATTTTCTAATTCCGCAACGAGTCTCTCTCTTTGGATTGCTGTATAAACACAACGGCCAACCCCCGCGTGGTCCTCCGCACCCGGGGGACGATTCCACTGATAACTCCTCTGCCATTCCAACGAGACACGAATCATCCATTCCCGGAAACACAAAAAAATAAAGAGTAGATACTCTTTAATTTAAAAATATATACCCCACCAAAATGAGTATGGAAACTCATTCAATAGTTACAAAAAAATGCAATTACAATTTTATTCAATATCTTATCCAATTAACTCCTCCTTTTGTGTTTCAAATTCCCGAATTTCCAATTTTGAATTTCATTAATCCTCGTGATTTTTTAATTACTTTTCACCCCTAATCTGATTTCATCAAGACGAATTAAATTACCGGTGTGTCTCTGCTTAACTCGCCCCGCTTTTTTTAGATTGATGAGCCGTCCCTCAATCCCAATAATTTTTCACTCTCGCAACGGTAATCCCTTTTCATTATTCCGCAATTAAATTTTCCAAACTTGAGAATTTTTAATTAGAGCGCGCGTGTCTTTCATGAAAAATATTAATACAGAAAGGGTTGTGATATGCAATGAGGTCAAGAGTGCAGTATAAGGGGGAGCCCCTTTTCTTCGCTTATATTTCTTTCTTTTCTTTCGAGTGATGATTTATTAAATCCTCGCTTTTTTCACCCTTCAATTAAGCCGGATGGAATAATCATAATATTTAATGGGGAAAAGGTAGGGTTGTGAGATGTGCACAAGGAGCGGGTCTAATTTGAATTTTTTGTGTGTTGGATTCTTTTTGCATTAAATATTCATGCTAAAAAAATGTAATGTGCCAAAGGGAAACAACAGGAAATGTCGACGGGTAAGCTCATATTTTTTAATTAAATAATTATGAGCTTATCGCAACTTTTTTACAGAAAGTACGGTTTGGAATTAATTCATTATGTTTCCGGATTAAATCGGGTATAATGTAGAAAATTCAATTTTCTGCTTTATCTGCGATTGCTGTTATTATATTTTAATTAAATCGTCGGTTTAATAAATAGGATAATTTCTGGCTGGTAAATATTACAAATGTTATTCATTTTGTCAAGCTAAATATTAATAACTTTTAACTGTTGCTTAAGTTCTTGCGTTAACTTGGAGCAGTGGCGTACCCAGAACTTTTACATGGGGTTCTAACAAGTGCAGAAAAAAAAACAGTTTAGACATAATTATAATACAATTTGCATAATAATAAAATATTTCTATAGAAACTACATAAAAAACAACTATTTATAATATGATTTCGGGTTAAATTAGGACGTGTGCAGATGCTTACTAACGCCTAACTCTTCGTAACCCCTTCCTGGCTACTGACTTATTAATTCTACAAATTTTCATATGGGATATGTGAAAGTATACTTAAAAGAAAAAAAATCCTGTTTGTCAATATTTAACAAACCTTACACATTTAAAATAATTTTTACTATTTATTTATTTAACGGATTCACCTTTTTTTACAGATTATTACAAATATAAATAAATATTTTAAATAAAATCGTCAAAACACACATCATATCATTTAAAAAAACTTCAGAACTGAGAAAATAGAAACAGTTTGGCAAAAATGTAAACATTTACCAAATCAACAAAAATGTAAAATTTCAAAGTTGAATTGAACCTTAATTTTAAAACTGTCGTTGAAAGATAATTGCCGCCCCTCCTCAAATTGCGTTCTGGTTAGCAATTCTGATTGTATTAATAGCAGTAGAGAGGCATCTTTCATTAGGATCGTCCTCGTTATTTCACTATCAACAAGAAAGTTAACATGTTAAGAGTTTTAAATTAAAAAATCAACAATACTGTAAAGCAAAACAATTTGACAGTTCATCTTATCTATTAGAGTTCTTTTTGGCGACTTAACAGGACTAGTGCGAGAATTGCGGATATCCGGTTGTCATAAGAATGCGCGAAGCCTAATTTTCGAGACGGTGAGCTCAAATCCGGTTTTGAATTTGTCATACCTTCACAAAAACATAATATTCCAGACTTCTAGAGTGTAAAAAAACTTTGTATGTAGTAACGTCGTGTTTCAAAAGTAACTGATTAACTCAGTCGAATTCAGTTGAATGTGTTATTGTACATTCCAGATCAATGCGGTTTGGAAAAAAATCCGAATCTATATAAACGCGAACAATAGCATGAAAACGTGTTTGATTTTATACGATACGTTTTTCCGCCGTGCAAATATTGTAATACTGAATGTGAGCTTATTAAAAGCGACGGCGAGCGAATGAATGAATGAATGGATGGATGGCGGTAGACGCGGATGGCGAACGCCATTCGCGACATGTTCGAAAAAAAAATAAACGAGAGCCGAAACCGATTTTGCAAAAGTACAATAGCTCTCCTCCGCACTCTTGGCTCTCTGCTCTGCATGCGATATAATCTCATTTCACGGTCGACCGAACGAAAAATAAATTACAATACGCTTCGAACAAGACTTTATTTTAGATGATGTGTGCATACATAAGCGTTTCACGTGTGTTTGTTAAAGTTTATGCGGATCGATTGGGGGAATTATATTTTTATGCAATTACTATTCAAAAAGTGTTTTGCTATAATAGTAACTAGAAAAGAGGTTCTATAGACTAAATTAAAAAAAAAAAGAAAATGGTAACCTTTAAATGTCAGGATTCAGTGAAAAACAGTCTGGACAAAGGAGTTTTATTTACAGTGGATCGAGAGCAATGGCAGCTCGTCCATAAGGGCTGCGGCTGCAGCCCCTTCTCCCAAGTATACATTGAAAGATAAATATCACATAAAAACAATCAAAATCGATCGATGAAGAATTTAGTTATGCAATAAAATTAGAGGCAGAAAATATTATATTTTTATAAACACTGCTTTTGTTTACTCATTATTATGACAATTGTAATGTTTCATAATGTGGATGAAACTAGTAACAATAAACTGTAATGTATGTGATACTAGCAAATTGTTTAGGTATTATTTTATTTTCTTTAATTTAATTGACATTGGCATTTTCTTATTTTAGTAGAATTGAATGGCTTATTGTAATAACGTGATGTGCCACAAGTAAACAAAAATTAGTTATTGGAGTTTTAAATTTAAAAAAAATGTGTGAAATGTATCACTACGACATTTGAAATTAAAGCATTTTTAATAAGTTTATTAGGTATCTTTCTGACTAATATGCTTAGAAAGAGGATACAAAAAAGTGTCTTCCGAAAAACAATTTTCTTTTAAAATATTGTGGTTTATCATATTATTGCTTACAAAACAAGCATATATGTGTTTACAAAAAATATGTTACTCTATATTGTTAATATTTATCACCACACAAATCTGCATTAACTGTTAAAAAATGGAAAGCACTGGTTTTAAATTGAAGTTCAAAATATACGTCTTTAGCATACTGCTTAAGTAGCATATTGTGAACTTCACAATCTTTTAGAGTTTTATACACGTGGCGCATAAAGTAAAATTTCGAGTATAGAAAAGCCCTGTGAAAATTTGTCGAGGGTCGCGTAGCGACCCGAGACAAATTTTCTACGCAGGGCTTTTCTAAACTCGAAATTTTACTTCATGCTTCACCTGGGAGTGGAAAACACTCATTTAAAGCTTCAAATTGAACTTAAAAAAAAACAACGAATACCTCAAGATATACAACATATACGCTTTAATGGTAAAATATATATTTAAAAGAAAAACTCTCTATATATTGCCCACATTAAAAAATAATCAAAATATTTGATTTATTCCGACTAGTTTCGGCTTCTAGCCATTATCAAAGTCTTTGATAATGGCTAGAAGCCGAAACTAGTCGGGATAAATCAAATATTTTGTGAAACGTACCAAGTGATTTTTATTTAAATAATATTCATACTTATATAGGTGTAATAATACCTGTTGCTATTTTGATATGGCTTATTTTGTTTTAAAGTGATATTTATACAAAACCCCTAAAATGTAATACCTTGATTTTAGGTATAGTGACGATATTTGTTGAACGATGACCACACTGTGGCTTATTATATAACTGCTTAATCGAACCCAAGAATAAAACAGATTTTCTTGTTTGTGTGGCTTATCATGTTATTACAATAAGCCCTTTAATTGTAAAAAACGTAAGCATTATAGTTAGAATATACATAGTCGAATCATAAGTTCTGTTCTAAGTCTGAACACTACAAAATAGAATTAAAAAAAAACAATAAACAAAAATCATATCAAAGAATAAATAACATACACTTGTGAACACGTTATTGTATAATTTATTCAAAATATCTTCCTCGCGCATCACTTTCATGTCAATATTAGCTAATGCTGGAACCAAGGCTAATTTTAATTGCTGCAAATTATGGGGACTGTTAGCGCAGACCTGCTCTTCTAAAAAATTACCAATTCTTAACAACTAAAGGACTTAGATTTGGGCTGAATGCATCTTTATGTCTAATAAAGTCAGTATTTTAGAGACAAAACCACTCCTGTGAAGACTTTGCCTTACGAGCCAGTGCCGAGTTTTGTTGGAACATCCAGGGCTCATTATAAATTATTGTAGCACTAAGGGCCTTCACAACTTTATCTAGAATATCCTCTTGATAGACCTTAGTTCCAATCTTAGCACCTTTTTTTTTACAAAAATGAACTTCAATGGTACCTAATTAAGAATCCCTCAGCCCAACCATAATACAAGTTGGCTTCAACTTCAACAACCTTAACCACTACTGCGAGCGTACACTTTATCATATTGCTTGATTGGATGCTCTATAATATTAAAGATTTTATTAATCCTAAAAAGAATTTTGCGGTGTTTGTAACCCGCGTAACTGGCCAGAAGCGCCTTTGCTTTTTCTTCCTTAGTTTTTGTTAAACGGGAAGTAAGCAAACACTTCTGACACTGTTACATTCACCGATTACTAGAAAAATAACACTCCTACTTTCGATGTTCGCCGGTTAGTCTGATTATAGAAATAAACAATAAAGTTGTAGGAGAGAACTTATGACCTGACTATGTAAACATCCTTTAACTGAGTCGTTACTTCCAAGTCTTCAGTGTTGATCTTTAAATGTTTTCTCCTGCAGATTCTCAGCTTGCGGACTCTGTAAACTCTCAGTCTTCTTTCTATAAATCCTTCAATTCTCGCCTATTCATAAACATCTGGGTCTCTTGAGCATCTATTATCAGATAATCTGAGTATTTGAAGCTTAACATCAGTTTTTTGATCTATAAAAGAATCATATTCTCTTGTAGATTCGTAACGCATTGACTCTGTAAACTCTGGGTTGTATTATTTTCATAAATTCTTCATATTTCATAGACTCGCAGTCTGAGTCTTTTCAACTTTTATGATCAGATCATCTGGGTCTTTGAAACTTTAGATCAGTGATCTTCAATTGGTTAATCTTCTCCCATATATTCTTAGGTTGTAAATTCTGTAAACTTTGAGTCTTCTTTATATAAATTCTACATATTCGCAGCCTCGAAAAGATTTGGATCTTTTGAATCTTCTTCTCTTGTAGATTCTTAGCTTCTAGACTCTGCAAACTCTGGGTTTTCTATCTATAAATCCAGTATATGTTCGCAGATTCATAAAGATCTGGGTCTTTTGTCAGATAATCTGGAAATTTTAAATTTCAGATCACTCTTTCGATCTGCAAAAGAATTATATTCTCCTGTAGACTCTTAGCTTTAGATTCTCTAAACTCTGGGTTCTATTCTTTCCATAAATTCTTCATATTTCGTAGACTCGCAAAGATTTAAGTCTTTTTAACTATTATCTATTAAATCTTTTTCTCTTGTACATTCTTAGCTTCTAGACTCTGTAAACTGTGGGTTTTCAAACTATAAATCCTTAATTTCTTTTAGATTCGTAAAGATCTGTCTTCAGATCACTCTTTTAATCTGCAAAAGAATCATATTCTCCTGTAGACTCAGAGTAAATAGATAGTAAACTCTAGGTCGTATTCTTACTATATATTCTTTATATTTTGTAGACTTATAAAGATCTGTGTCGTTTAAACTTTCATAATCAGATTATCTGGGTCTTTGAAATTTCAGATCAGTCTTTTGATCTTCAAAAGAATCATTTTTTCTTATAGATTCTGTGCTTGTAGACTCCGTAATCTTCTTCTTATAAATTCATCACATTTCCGAGGCTTTCAAAGATCTGTGTTTTTTAAACTTCCGTTGTTGGATCATCTGGATTTTTGAAATCAGTATACAGGTTAGGGATTGTAATACCGGTAAATCGGATAACCGACAAATCTTAAAAAATGCTTTTCAAAATTTACCGATAATTTGGTGACTTCTTACAGGTATTGAGGTTAGTTACATAAATCTTTCTGGATGAGCCAAAAAAATGTGTACATAGTATACAAATTTCTAACTTCACACTGCGTGAAAAAACTTGTGATTTAATATTTGGGGCGTCCTACATAAAACGAAACGACGAATAAAAGGGAAAAAAAACAAGACTGATCTGCTCCATATTTAAAAATGGTGTGTAATTTGGGTACCTATTTAAATTATTTATACATATAGTGATTTTTTCTTGTATGTGTACATATTTCGATGCATGCGCTTCACAATTTTAAGCATTCACTGACTATTTTTGCAAGGCTACAATTTAAAAATTTAAACGAGTGTTTCCACTCCTAGATTAAGCAATTTCGAGTTTAGAAAATCCTGAATATTTGGTTTGGTCGCGTAGCGACACACATCTCTAAACTTGACATTTTACTTCATTCTTAATCAAAAACTAGAAACACTCGTTTGAATCTTCACATTGAACTCTTTAAAAATACAACGAATGTCTCAAAATGCACACGTTTAATCGTAATATGTACAGAGAGTTTTTCTTTCAAGTATACATATCATATTGCAATTACGTTCTGTAAATTTTCTGATATTCGTTAAAAGAGTTTAATTTTAAACTTCAAACAAATGTTTTTCACTCCTAGATCAAGCATGAATTAACATTTCGAGTTTAGAAAAGCCTGAAAACTTGGTTTGGTTGCGCAGCGCGGAGATTACCAAACCAAATTTTTAGGCTTTTCTGAACTCGAAATTTTACTTCATGCGCCACGCGTATGTGAGACTGATTTGAAGTAAAGTTCACTTGTTCACAATATTTAGATGCTGTCTGTCAGCGTTTAATACGCGTGGCGCATGAAGTAAAATTTCGCGTTTAGAAAAGCCAGAAAATTTGGTTTTTTCGCTCCGCGCTTTGTGCTACGCAACCAAACCAAATTTTCTGGCTTTTCTAAACTCGAAATTTTACTTCATGCTTAACCTGGGAGTGGAAAACACTCGTTTAAAGCTTTGTATTGAACTTTTCTAAAAAAAGCGTATTCATCATATGTATACCTAATAGAAAAAGTCACTGTATACTTGGAAGAAAACTGCCCTGTATGGTTATGTCCGTAGCCCCACCAATAAAAATTCTTACGAGCTGCCTCTGATTGAGAGGCCGTGAACCAAGCTGCAAGAAGTTTGAGATTGTTTTTTCTGTTTATTTTGAATTTTAAATTACTTACATTTTATCCATACCTTTAAAAAAACAATCATACAAATCCTTTTCTTAGTCCACATTTTAGATTTTTTTTTTTTTTTATTGAGCTTTTTTAATGAGCCCAAAACGTTTAACATTCAACATGATTGGATTTGTTTGTGATGTATGTTGGTATATAATGAACAATACTATGGCTGGTCTATTTCGTACGATTGCAAAAATCCAAAACACGTTCACGATTAACAGTCCGGTCATCAGAGAATTCCGCAACAGTTGGCAGTAAACTCCTAACTGTTGTGTTTGATGAACGGGCCCAATTATATTGTCTATCCACTAGATTAGAAAATGAATTTACCGACGTCGTAATTTTAGCTACTGTTTTAATTACAGATGATGTCTGCAGATAAAAACAGAGTCGAAAATGTTTCTATTAACTGTGTACCAAATAAACAATTAATTGCAATAATAATAATGTTGATGAGATATTTATTCTAAACACTATGCGTTAGCACTATTAAGAATACCTTTTATATTTTAACTGTCTGTATACAAAGAAATAAAGTATACAGGAAAATCAATAGTTAGGTTAGCAAAGCTCGAAATTGCCGTCATGTACGCGACGCCATAAATATATAATAACCCCATCACGTTGCATAATTAAAAAGTTCCTTATACGCCTCATTAACGTTCAAAACGAGAGTTTCAACATTGATAGCCATAAAACTCTGTGTAAAAGTGTAGTTAAATCCGCAAGAATTCATTTCATGCCGTCTTCAATAATACGAGAGGAAATTGTCTGCTTGGTAAGAAAGAAAAAAAAACAATTCTACAAAACTGTAAAATTGATTGCAAAACAAGAAAATGTATGTGCATGCAAGTGTGTTTTTTAAAACATCCTGCAGTGTATCAAGATGTCCCAAGCTGGGACTATTCCTTTGCCAACCTCTTTGCAGCCCTTTTATTTTTGCTCAGAGAAAAAATAAGGGGACGTTTTCAAGTCCGGAGGGACGTTTTCATCATGGAGAGAGTCTCCTTTTCTGCACCTCATTTCTGGAACGACACGAGCCGATAGCTGCTGCTTTGAAGGGACCCCTGGTCTCGGAAAAAAAATAACGAAAAGAAAAAAAAAAAAGCGTGCCGATTGTGTGTTGGGAATCCGTTGCAAATTTCATTCCGGGGATGAAAAATCGCGTTCGGATGTTCCACATTTACTTTCAGGCGCCGGACAAATCCGTTCAGGCCGAGCGTCTATTCACACATGCACACATACATAGACGCAAATAAACGCCTGTCGTCTTCGCGATTCAATTGAATTTACATGGAATTTATGGTAGTTTTTGTTTCTTTATTTCTGATTTATGTTAAACTGGATTATACAGCGATTTTAGTATAGAAAAACGTAAACATAGACTTATAATAATTTTCTGTCTGGGAATAAAACCTAAATTCGGGTTTTACTAATTTATTTAATCAGAAGGATTCAAAAGAAAAGTTAAATATTTTAAGACGTGAGTAATAACATCGGACAAAAACGTTGATATAATCAGTTATTTAATTCTAAATGGTTAATCTGAATAAGCCGATTACATTTGAAAATGAAACAAACAAAAAGTAGTTAGGTGTTTTTTTTTATCCACTTTAATAATAATTATTAGATACGAAAGATAAAGGTTCTACAAAGCAAGAGCGCAAGAAAGGACATTATTTTTTGTACTATAAATAGAAAATAATTTATATCTAAATAATAGTAGTAATGATACAATAAATAACTTTAAAATTTTAGCTTCCTATAATAGTTAACGAACACAACCTAAGCAAATATTTTAAACTTTACATTAAATCAGTGTTTTATACGCATGAAGTAAAATTTCGAGTTTAGAAAAGCTTGGAAATTTGGATTTGCCGACGCGACTCGCTTCGCTCGCGCGCCGGTAAATCAAAATTTTTAGGTTTTTCTAAACTCGAAATTTTAGTTCATGCTTAATTAAGGAGTAGAAACACTTGTTAGATGTTTTATTCACATAAAGAGTATATAATATTGGTCCAGAGTGAGTTCCTCGAGGAACCCTAGTAGTTACGGACATTGGTTTTGAAATGAAGGTATTTTTTTCACGATTTGGAAGATAATCCTTCCAATCAACAAATAAATTTAGATTTATGGAGAGTATAGGATTTTGGGTTTGTAATATAATATAAAATTGGCACTCTTTCTAAATTATGTTGTCGTTTATTTTTTAGGTTTGTAATATAATATAAAATTGGCACTCTTTCTAAATAATGTTGTCATTTATTTTTTCATTTAATTAATTTTCCTCTGGTCTCTAGTTGTTTTATTTAATTTAATGAAAAACTTTGTCTGCACTTTGGAAATACGACTAGATATATTTCTGTCAAGTTTATGTAACCTTAATTTTAATATTGAAAATTTTGCTTTATACTACTAAACCATTTAAGTATTGCTAGATATGTTTTTACATGAAAGAAATACGCACGAAAAAATATTGAACGAAAATTGACCGGTTGATATTTTCTCACGCGAAAGTTATGGAAAAGTACACCATCGAACAACGGGTAGAAATTGTAAAAACTCACTTCAAACATGATAAGAAGTTTGGTGAAACCTTTTGAAGTTGCCGTACTTTGTTCTGTCATCATAATGCTCCTACTCGTAACACCGTGGTGAATTTAATCAATAAATTTAAGTCGACCGGTTCAGTTAAAAATAAAAAAATCAGTGGCTGTCTTCATTTCCGGGAGCTCTCTTCAACGAATTTTAATGAAAGATTTGAAATTGTTTGCTTACATATTTCAATTAACATAGAAATTGAAACTACAAGATCATGCAAGTCGTCGGGCTGATTTCGAATAAAATCATCTTTAGTGATGAGGCGCATTTTCATCTTGCCGGCTATGCTAATAAAAAAAATGTCCGAATTTAGGGATGCGAAAATCCAAACGTGATTGAAGAACTTGCTATGCATCCTCGACGGGTCATAGTTTGGTGCGGATTTTGGTCTAAGGGAGTGATTGGACCTTACATTCGAAATTGAAAATCAAAATGCGGTTACTGTCAATAGAATGCGATATCGTTAGATAATTTTACCCTTTTAATGCCTGAAATTAATGGGTTGGATGTTGAAGAAAAATATGGTTTCAACAAGACGACAAGAAATATTTAATGGGCGTATTATCTCTAAGCGAGGTAATGTGAATTAGCTACCAAGGTCATATGATTTGACACCGTTAGACTTATTGTTTTATTGAGTTATGTGGAGTATTTAATCACAATAAAAAAACACGTTTATTCCTTACTTCACTATTATTTTTATTCGTTAGATGTACATTTCGAGTGCAAAGCACTCATTATCATTAACTAATGGTCTTACAACTAGGTGCGCAACTATATACACCTGACAAGATGAGAAAAACCTAATTTTAATTATATAAGGTGTCGCAAGGCTAAAAAACATTAAGGGAATTAAAATTACGGACTGTTGATAGGATTACACTTTTTCGGAACTTATAAAAGGTTTAACAAAGGGTTTTCCAAAGGACTTAAATCAAAATTTAATAATTTATCTTAATGTTTGTGCATTTCTATGGCTTCTAACATATTTAATCGAAAATGTGATGATTGTTTTAGTAATGTGATATTGTCTGTTGAAAAATAATGTCCTGTTTTTAAATTATGGTCAGCTAAAGCGGATTTATCAATGTTTTTATTTTTTACATGATATACATGTTCTTTGAATCGTTTTAATAGATTCCTTTGAGTTTGGCCTATGTAACATTTATCACAATCATTGCATTTAATCGAATAAATTCCGGACTCTTCTAAGCGGCTCCTTTTTGTAAATTGATTGCCTAATAATGTTTTTAATTTGTTGTTATTATAAAATGCAGGAGTCATATTGAATTTATTCAAGATCTTTGTGAATTGGTTAGAAGTTCTGTTGTTATATATAAACCTAGCAAATTTGTTATTTTTTCTTTCTTTTTGTGGTGTGAGATTTGTGACGGAGTTTAATGTTTGGTTTCTTTTGTGTCTATTAATTAGTTTGTTAATTGTGAATTTGCTGCAACTTATGAAATAGCTATTTTTCTTATTAGTGTTAATTCATTGTTACTATTTTCTATTGAAAGAGGAAGATTTAAAGCTCTAAAAATCATACTGTTAAATGCTGAAAGTTTGTGTTTAAAGTGTGTTGATGAAGAATTGTGAATATAAATAAAAGTATGTGTGGGTTTTCTATATACATTAATTTCTATTTTGTTATTTATTTTATTGTTTGTTAGTAGTAGATCGAGGAAAGGGATTTGATTATTTTGTTCAGTTTCGTAAGTGAAGTTAATGCTGGGGTATAACGCATTCAGACTAGCTTGTATGTCTTCAATACGGGTATCAGATTTTATTATTGCGAGTATATCGTCTACATATATAAACCAGACTCTCGGAAAATTAGGAATTTTACTTTTGGCTAAGTTTTCCAGATTATTCATTAAAAGATTAGCCAAAAAGAGTGACAGAGGGTTGCCCATTGCTGTTCCGAAAATCTGTTTATAGATTTTATTGTTGAATTCAAATGCGTTACACTCCATCACTAGTTTTGTTAGATTAATGTATAAGTCTATTTCTTTTAGTGGAATTGAATTTTCTGTTAAAATATTTCTTAATATGTTAATTGTTTCCTCTATAGGGATACTGGGGAATAATGCTTCTACATCAAAAGATACCAACATATCATCCGGCTCGATTGGGGTATTTTGTAACTTGTTACATAGGTCAAAAGAATTTATTACAGAGAAATCATTGTTGATTTTAAGTTGTTTAAATTCTTTAACTAACAATTTTGTTATATTATAAGTTGGTGAATTTAAATTGGAAACTATTGGTCTCCATTTGTTGCCGGGTTTATGTATTTTTGGTAAACAATACAATTTTGGTAATGACGGGTTTTTAATTTTTAGTCTATAAATCAGCTTTTTGTTGATTAAATTTGTTGGAGTTTTGAAAAAATTGTTAATTCTGTTTATATATGTGCTTAGAGGATTTTTTACTTGTACTGTGTAGGGACCATTATCAAGTAAAGAATTTACATTTTTGTAATAATCTTTCTTGTTTACAATTACGACCGCATTACCTTTATCCGATTTTAAATAAAATACGTCTTTTTCTTTTAGTGATTTTACCGTATAGTTTTCTTGCTGCTGTTTCAATGTCGTTAATTATTATTTCTGTGGGGATGTGTGTCGGTTCTATTGAATGTTTTAATCCTCTTCTTAATACTTCTATTTCTTCTTCAGAAAATCTTTCATCAGAGTTGTTGTGGATAAGTGTCTTGTACGGGTTGATGAATTGGTGTTCTATTCGGTTTTTGTTGTTCACGTAATTTTCTTAATTTATTCCTAAAAGTGAATGATTTTTTATTTAATTTAGCATTTGAAACGATGTTGATTTTCTTTAATGATTCATCCCACTCAGGCTGGGTAAAGTTTTTTGCTAATTTTAGGTGAAGCTCATATGCGGTGAATTGTAGGTGTTGTCGTTTCGCATGTAGTTTTATAAAATCACCAAAGAGTTCCCAAATTGGCGTTCAAGTGGAAAGTGAACTGGATCCAGTTTGAAAAGGGCAAACTACATGCGAAACGACAACACCTACAACTCACCGCATATGAGCTTCACCTAAAATTTGCAAAAAAACTCTCCCCAGCCTGAGTGGGATGAATCATTAAAGAAAATCAACATCGTTTCAAATGCTAAATTGGTTTTTCCCATCTTGTCAGGTATATATAGTTGCGCACCTAGTTGTAAGACCATTAGTTATTGATAATGAGTGCTTTGCACTCGAAATGTACATCTAACGAATAAAAATAAAAGTGAAGTAAGGAATAAAAGTGTTTTTTACCGTTAGACTTCTTTCTGTGCTGATTATCTTAGGGATAGAGTGTACAGCAATAAACCACAAACAACTGAGGACCTCAAAGATAATATTCGGCAGAACGTTGCGAATATTTCCCATCAATTATATGAAAATGTTGTGACAAATTTTATTAAAAGAGTGAATATGTGCTCCAACAGCAGAGGCGGTCATTTGTCAGATGAATTTTATCTCACATAACCTCCATGTCTCTACTTTCTAAATTGATAAAAATATTATCAGTTATCAAATACAACATGTGTTTTATTAAAAATTTAAAATGTCTGTTACTTTTGGGACATCCTTTACTTTCAGATCTTTATTAATTTAAGTATTCAAAAATATCCTAACCAGTGTTTTCCATTCCTTGATTAAGCATGAAGTAAATATTTTAGGCGAAATATTTACTTCAGGTACTAGGCGTATTAATCAATTATCGGCCGAGCAAATATATATAAAGTTAACTCTAAAAGTTGATTTTAGGTAAAATTCTGTACTTTTTTTACATACTGAAAATGTTTCATTTAAATATACATAATGTAAATTTTCAGGCATTCGTCAATTTTACAAAACCGTTTCCTTTCCCAGATTAGGCATGAAGTAAAATTTCGAGTTTAGAAAAGCCAGAAAATTTTCAGGTTTTTCTAAACTCGAAATTTTACTTTATGCGCCACGCGTATAAAACATTGAAATAGTGTGATGTTAGAAATACACTTAAAAATACATTTTTAAAATGAGGAATAATACAAATATTTAAATAACAACATTTTTACATTTTTATTCACACATTCTCAACTCAGGTCAAATAATGTAATGTATCAAAGTAACTTATTTAGTAGTTTAATTACCAAACAATTAATTATGTTGCGTTATTACATCAATGGCACTGAATGTGTTAAACACTGATTTAATGTGCAGTTTTTAAAACACGTCACTCATCTTATTAATAACACACAATAAACAAAGCAAAAGTATTGAGAGATTGATATTTTCCAGGCTTATAAGTTGCTATTTCTAATTTAAGATCTTCTGACTATATTTAATAATATTCAATTATTCACAATAAATCGAATATAAATGGATTTTCATTCATTAACAAGAATTTTTGATACATTTCTTAAACTTTGTCAATTTTTAAGTAAATAAGTGCATAAATTTATTAAACACATTTTATTTTTTTTAAATTTGATTGTATTCGATTTGCATTTGTATTGAGCCAGGATTTTGTCTTAGGGGCTAAGACAAAATCCTGGCTGCGCCCCTGCTACAAAGATAATATTTGATTGCATTTTCATTAAAACTAAGGTTATACTTATAGTATTTTCATTAGTTTCTGTGATTTAAAAAACAATTGTAGTAAAGAGTTATTATTCATTTATCCTGGAAAGTTTGGTATTGATTTCCAAAAAACAGCATTTATTTAAAAAAAAAGTTCGCATAACCACGTATTTATATTTGAATAGCAATATAGACTGCTTATTATTATTATATATTTTGATAGGTAGGAAATACATCCATATGTGATATTTGTGTTTATAATTTATGGCTTTCCTAATTAATCATTTGTAATATATAGTCGAGGATTATGTAATAAATTCCTCATTAAATACGAATCACACAATAAATAATAATTAAAACATTATGGCTCTCCGTAATCAGAGTGTAAACATGTGAAATATATCGCGTTACTAGCGAACGAAGCAAAATAAATGTCACGTTTTATTTCGGCGATAAATTAGT
This sequence comes from Philonthus cognatus, assembly GCA_932526585.2. Taxonomy (NCBI): domain Eukaryota; kingdom Metazoa; phylum Arthropoda; class Insecta; order Coleoptera; family Staphylinidae; genus Philonthus; species Philonthus cognatus. Next base: position 27,631,113 of record OW052245.1, on the reverse strand, counting down.
CAAAACAAACAGAGCATCGAATTATTAACATAATCTCAAATATAAATGACGTAAGTCTTAGCAAATTCGTATGCAATATTTGAAAAGAAATTACTAAGTGCAATTAATGCCTTAAGTACTTAATGATTTTCAGCTTGCAATATGTAAATATTGTTTAAATATTTGTGAACGTATATGCTTACGAGTACATACACAAAAGCCAAGAAGATTAAAAAACTCCTTTTCGGGGCCTCTCAAAGAACCCGAGCTCGTTAATTATTCTGTAAATTGATCACATTACGCTCATGTGGATTTCAAAGAGAATATGAATGGGAAAAAATGAATTTATATATAGGTCACAATTCGGCAATCGGATTTCAAAAGTGGATTTGTTTGCGTTTATGTGTGTGTATGTGTATCAAAAAGGGATAAAACTGAATGGAGTTGTGTTTTTGGAACACCTGGGAGATCTGAAACGAGAGCTGCTTTTGTGGGACGTCGGATTGAATGGGACCATTTTGATTATTGTTCCTTTGGCCGTGTCAAGGGCGTCTTCTTGAGGAATTGGGTCAAGCACGTTCCATTCATGCAGGGCGCGTGTTTGCAAAAGAAGAAACCGAAATTTTTGTTTTTATTTGTTAATATTTTCACGTACGTAAAACGTAAAGTTGTCATACAATAATTACAAATGAAAAGGATATAAACAGGCATTGTCAATTTATCAATTTAAAAAATATAATTCCTTTAATACTTGTTGGGTTGTTTTAAGATCAGTAAAGTATTTTCTGAACTTCATATTAAATCAGTGTTGTACACGCTTGGTGCATGAAGTAAGTATTTCGAGTTTAGAAAAGCCTAAAAATTTGGTTTTGCAAATCCAAAGTTCAAAATATAAACTCATTGTATTCGTTGGTACAAACTCATTTCGAAAAACACATTGTAATTATTTTTTCTTTTATATATACGATATATACGCTGTACATTTTGTTAGCATTTGTTATTATAAAAAAACGTTCAATTTAAACTTCAAATGAGTGTTTTCACTCCTTAAGTAAGCATAAACAAAATTTCGACTTTAGAAAAGCCTAACAATTTGGTTTCATAGCGAAGGAAAGTGGAGTGATCTAGTCAAACTTTCAGGCATTTTAAACTCAAATATTACTTCATGCGCCAGGCATATAAAACACTGCTTTCATGTGATGTTAAAAATATACTGCTTTAATCTTGATTAGAGTAGAAAATATCTTATTAATGAAATTCGTAAGGAAAAAACATGTTTACTAAGGTAGAGCAAATTAAAAAATATGGTGATTAAAGTAGACAAATATATCATTCATAAAATTTGAAACAAAGACATTTTAGCGACTCAGTGGCATTAAAAAATTCTGACATTTATAATTTTTTAGACCATGATTAGTTTTTTGTGTTAGTTGCTTTGAAGAGGATTTGACCTAAATGTTACATACAGAGAGTTTTATGTAACACCGAACATATTTATAACGAGAATTTTTCTTTTAGGTATACATAAGCATACGTTGTACATTTGTCAACGCTCGGTTTGTTAAAAGAATTTAATTTGAAGCTTTAATCGAGTGTTTTCCACTCCCAGACTAAGCATGAAGTAAAATTTAGAGTTTAAAAAAGCCTGAAAATTTGGTTTGGTCGCGTAGCGCGAAGCGCGGTGTATTTACATGGAAAATAGTTTTTTTTAATGGATATTTATTGTCTTAGTAGTTTTATTAATTAAGACTTATTGTTTTCTGTTTATATAAACACTATCGTAAATTGATATATCATGAATAATGTTAAGCTCAAATTAGAATAGAATCATTGCACAAATACATATATAAACAGATATTAGGAATGAAAAAACGAATCAAGCACTTATTGTGTGATATAAACAAATAGAACATAGACGTACAAATAAATATACAGATATGTGTATACAGGGTGTTGATTCGACGGCGTTTAGTATTTATATTATTTTAAAAAAAAGGAAAATTTAAAATCTAAAAAAGCACGTAATTACTGCCATTTAGAGGTCAAATACTCAACTTTATGCCTAAAATCATCAACGCCGCACTCGTAGCTGTTAGTTAAGGCCCCGCCGGCTATTCTAGTGCATTCGTATCAAAAACGATGAATGAAGACAAATTTTCAAAACTCGATAAAAAATAGTAAATGATGCCCAATTTTAACTAAATAGCGACCTAGAAGAATTTTTGTATACTCTTGTAGTTTTCTTCTAAAATGAACCTGGAAGCAGGAAAATGGATAAATGTTGCTTTACATGTTAAATCCTTATGTATACCTGATCGCATCAACACCCGGTATAATAAAAACTATGTATCACAGAAAATTTATAGAAAATATTATAAAATCGTTAAATAAATAAACATAAACGACAAATTAACAATTTAAAATTGGTAGACTGATAAAATATGAAAAAATTAAATATAAAATAACCCTAATTAAACACAAATAATACATTAACATTGGTAACTAGATAATAAACAAATAAATAGACATATACAACACAACAAAATGGTGTATAAATACAAACATAAAATAAACAGAACATAAACAACAGGATAACGTTGGTAAAAAATAAATGACGATTCTTTAATCATTATTATACAGACACATACCAACTTTAAAATAGATTTCATTATTATAAAGCTCTGAATTTATCAGGATTTCTTTAACTATTTGTTTAAATTTAATTTTAGATGAATTTCTCACACTATTAGTTAAATAATTATAGGTTTGTATTCTAAAACAAAATTTTTGTTTGTTTTGCTTAGACGATGTGTTGGCTTATATAAGTCAGTTTTTTAACTCGTATCATGGCTATGTATGTCTTCGTGACAACGGTGCATTGTTCGATCGTACATATACAATAAACAAGATTGTATATATATTCCAGGTGACATAAAAATGTTTAATTTCCTAAACTGACCCAGACAGTCCATTTTCTAATGCATTATTATTATAATGCACTCTAAAAATTAGAACTTTTCATCGCAGGAACACCATCAGTAGTAATAGAAACTAATAAAATACCTCCTCTCTTGCTATTATTCTAATGCATTCTAATAATTAGAACTAACAATCGCAGGAACACCATCAGTAATAATAGAAACTATTTTAAAAGAGGGAGTTGAATATTTTTAAATGCAGCAAAATTATCGTCTCCACTTGCAACGGTATTATTTTCTAGGGTTTTATTTTTATTTTTGGAATCGGAAAAAAAAATATTTCTACATCAATAAAAGATTAACCTTATTAACTCTTCATCAGTGAACGACTTTTTTGCTATTGCTAGTAAATGGCACACGCTTAACGAAGCAATAATGACTGATATTGGTTTGTTTGCTAGAAATGTCTTTCTCTAAGCGCATTATCTTTAATTTTTATATCTCGGATTGTTTTGGTAAATCCTCGTCCTATTGGCCGTGCAACGATCGAAAATGCTGCTCAATTTTGCATTTTTTTGGGATACCAAAAGACCAATTGCAGATTAAATACCAATCATACTGACATCTAAATTATTTTTCACTAAGTCTCACAGGAGGGTGACACCGGTAGTTAATCAACCAAAAAAGATCTAGTGATCTAGTGCTTTAGAGGAAAAACATCCCTGTATGTACACTTAAAACAAAAGTCCTTGTATGTTCACGTACGTTAAATTAAAAATAAATAAATATTTTGAAATGAAATTCTAAACTAGGAGGAAATAGATATTTATCGTAAAATAATAGTGGTAGTGGACGTTGGGAAAGGTTTGTATTAAATCTGTCCCGGTCCCTGCGTTTTGCACAGTTTCCTTCGCTCTGCGGCAGTAAATTAACTTTTTGCGCAATTAAGCCATAAATTTTCCCGCAATTATTGCGGACTAATCGTGTATTCAATGAGTATAGGGGACATAATTTATTAGCCGCATCCAAATTTTCACAGTGATTCCCGTCTTGCGGGACCCATCCAATCAAAATTCAAATGAAATTCATATTCAGACATATAAGTATTACATTGAAAAGGACTTGTAACATAAACAACAGTCAGCAAAGAAAATTATACAAAAGAAATGCCAATGCCTTATAAGAAAACCTTTAATTTTTCAAAAGATTAATAAGGCATGGAAATTATACTATATTATAAATATCTTTATATGGGAGGTCAATTACATCAAGTCACATGTTTTAAACTTTACAATGCTTTACCTCTCGATGGAGTAACAAATCCTGATTCCAATAGTGTAACAACCGTAGTTTGAAAACAAAATTGACTCGGTGTAGTTTTCCTTCCACGTACAATTATATATTTAATCATTAATATTTCTCACTCAACCACCCGTGGTAAAACATTTTAGAATCTAATTATGCTATATTTAGGAGTAAGTGTAAAATAAATGAAACAAAGTAGGCGTTTTAATTAACAATAGCATATACTATAAATAGTTTTTAGATTATTTGCATAATCATTTATCGATTTACAACATTCAATATTATAAATATTCTTAATGTATGTTTTTTTAAGTTTACGTGAAGAATATATCAACTAATTAACCACCGTTGTATCTTTTCTTTACGTTTATAACAGTGATTAAGTAATATATTATAATTTTCGTAATATACTAATATTATTTTTAATATGTTGATTAAGTGAGTTACGCGACGATTAAATTTAATTGATAAATGAAGTACTAATACATTCTTAACACTTTTATTTTTACCTTCATATGTACATTTTCTACACAACGTGACCATTATCAATGGAATAATACTGTATTAATCTATTGATAATGGCAACTTTCTGTCCGAATGTAGATATGGAAGTAAACATTAAAGTGTCAAGAAAGGTGCTTTATTTATCAATTACTTTTAATAATTATAATATCACAATTAATAACACCCAATTACTATATAATCTTGATTCTGTATATAAATTTGATTAATTAAGGTGTTAGGTGTAAGTTTTGGCAGAGGCAGAAGAGAACTTGGACAAGATCTGGCAGAGAGCCGAACTCGCCGTTTAATTATAGCGATCGTATTATGTTTATAATATTAGATTTTGCAATATAATAAACCGAAAATGTTTCAGGTCGTTCACACCGCGATCAGAAAATAAATATCGAAAGGGTTAACAAACACACTAGCGCAAATAGCAAATATATAAAAGTGCGTTTTACGACTTGGATGATGAGAATAGAACATATTGCACAAACAGAGTAGATTAGAGTAAATACAAAATCAATTTCACAAGTTACAATAGATTACAAATTATCTGTACTGTGGTGATAATTTATACATTTTTAATTTATTATTATTGTTTTTTATATTGACTAATGTTGCATTTAACCATTTTTCTTTTTATACAGAGTTACCACAGAGGAAATAGACAGTTTTAGTATTGTATAAAATATAAATTATTTAAGATATCGACATGCAATTTACACTGTGATTCCGGAACTGAAGAATAATCGATAGTACAGTTGGTAGTACTGCGCAAGCAAAATAGCTGCAAACTCTACGGAGAAATCATATTGCTCTTGATTCTGTAAACAAAATATGAAATTTAACATATATGTTATATTCAGGCATTACATTTTAAATAACAAAACAAATACAAACCTTACTTAATTGGTGTAATTAAAGTTAACATACACGTTAAATTTATTAGTTCTAACTGTAATTGTTGTCTAACAACATTTTCGAGTGACATAAGGAGGAGATACATTTTCGTGTGACATAAGGAGCACATACAGGGAGTTCGTTTTATAAGTATGTATACATATTTTAATAACTGTAAATCATTAAATATTGTTTAAGATTAAAATAAAGCATGAAGAAAAATTTCGAGTTTAGAAAAGCTTGAAAATTTAGTTTGGTCATGTAGCAAAGCAGAGCGACCAAACAAAATTTGCAGGCTTTTCTAAAGTTGCAATTTTACTTCATGTATAAAACACTGATTTCAAGTGAAGTTCGAAATATGCTAGTAAAGCAGTATGCTTTACGTACATTCTGAACCTTATATAAAATCAGTGTTTTATACACGTGGCGCATGAAATAAAATTTCGAGTTTAGAAAAACCTAAAAATTCGGTTTGGTCAACCAAACCAAATTTTAAGGCTTTTCTAAACTCGAAATTTTACTTCATGCTTACTCTGTTAGTGAAAAACTTGTTTAAGGATTGAAATTAAACTCTTTTAAAAAAAAAAACGATGTCGGAACATTTACAGCGTAGCTTATGTAAACTCAAAAGAAAAAGTTTTTGTATTGAGCAGCTGTAAGTTCCCAAAGTAAACTTTAAGAATCACTTACACTTAAATAGTGTAAATTAATTATTAGTTTTGGATTAATAAAATATTAAAAGTGTCTATTTTTTTATAGCACTCAATTACACCTAGGAAGTAGGGATTATACATTTACAGACTTTACTGGTATTTACTTATCATTAAATACATTGATGATGAATAGCATTTAATTACTCTTTACATCAATTGATTAAGCATGAAGTAAATATTTTGAATTTAGAAAAATCTGAAAATTTTGATTTGAAACTTATTTATTAAAAAAATATTCAAATTTTATTTAAAAAAAAATACGGAAATATTTCGATATTTGAATTATTATATGTAAACATTTTAGTTATAAAAATATTCATGTTTGAATATTTAAATATTCGACTATTTGAGTTATTCGTATTCGAATCGCAGCCTTAATTTTTGCAAATACAATCGCTAACTGGGACACCATACATGATGGAAAAGATATAACTGAAAAAAAGTTCAGACAAATAAGTAAAATTTACATGTTTCAAGTTTATTTGTAGTATTATGTATTACCAAACTATAAAGTAATCTAGTAAAATAAATAACGGAAAAACGATTCGTGATTAATAACGGTGATTTTATTTTACGGCGTTGTTCCGTCGTCGGGCATGCAACGCATCTATCCACGTCCAACGCAAAACATAATTTTGAAAAATTCGACGCTTTCAGCAACGGTGCATGAATCTTCATCAAAAGCACGCAGACACCGGCCGCCCTTTTGCCCCTCGATGTACACAAACAAATCAGCATTATTGGAAAACACTCATTTTTCAAATCATTATTTTCAATCTATAATAATTTATGTATTACAATAATACTATTTAAACAATACAAAAGATATAGTGTCAAACTAATAATTTTAGCTAATTAATAATCCATTTATTGAACCCAAAAGAGTTACAAAAGCCCATCGACCGAGATCTTTTAGCCGATTTAAAATACAAACATCCCACTAAACAAAAAACAAACAAAAAACGTTATATCAACATTGTGGCAACATTAAACGTTGTTTTAATGTTGATGAAACATTACTTTAATAGATTTGCTCAGTGGGATACCTTTTATAAAACTCATTACATAAACATATTTAATATTTACAGGTAGTTTATAACATTATAGTGGCTATACTATTAATATATTATATTATATTACAACGTAGTAATGATTTTAAATTGCTTAATAATTGGAATAAGAATAGAATTGTAAATTTAAAAAACAACAACTTGTTACCACTTGCTTAGATGTACGAAATAAAATAGACTGAGATATTTTCGATATAACATTTTGTATGATAATAATCTAATTTTCAACCACTTAATATGTGTGTGCAACTTGTCGTTATTCAAATAATTTTATTTACATATTTTTTTATTGTAATCTAAACTAATTATGTGTCTATAACGATTGATTTAATACAATTAATTTTGTAAATAAATGTGATTTTATTTAAATCACATTTAGTAATTTTAATTATTTAAATACACTAGGAATATTTACTCAATTATACATTTTGTGTGATTGTAAAATAGCAGGTGGATAAATTCCTATCCTCTTGCATCTTTTCGGTGACATCCTTTTCAATTTTCTAATTCCCTACATTTCCTTCTAGTGTACCTGATCCTGCTAACTGCGCGTGTATTTTCTTCTTCCTATCCTTCAGGAAATTTTAAAGTAAATAATATAATTATTAAAACAAACAAAACAAAATCTAATATCACCTTTTTGTATAATAATTTTTCCTTTACTCATTTATTTATTTAAACAGTAAAACCATAATTTGATTAATGAATATTATATTAATAATATAATAGTATTTGAGACTGGTATAAACGGTCTAGTTGCCAAGGCTTCTAATCAAAGAGAAGAAGAAACTGATTGTAAAATAAAATCCTTTGAAATTCCTTTGTTATGCAAATTCGAAATTATCTTGATTTTATTACATTGCTGATTCACTAATGACTACTCTTACAAATGTCAACAATCCAGACAATTATATCAGATATGTTCACTAATGTATAAACTATTATTTTACCCTTTTTAACATGACACAAATTACGAGTTATCGTATATTGCATCAAAAAGGATAATCTACAATTTTACATAAATGGGACCACATAAATATTAATTTAATATCGTTTGATCGATTATAAACTAAGTAAACTAATGGTATATAAATAAATAAATAATAAATAAGTAATCGATTGATATATATATACTAATACAGTATATAAACTATAGGCGTAGCGAAGGGTGGGCAGGAGAGGGTACTGACATGAAGAAATCATAAATTTTATAATTATTAAATTGTTTTCTTATATCAGTTTACTGAAACAATAATAAGTACAGTATATATTTTTAATTTCACACTAAATCAGTGATATATACGCCTGGAGCATGAAGTAAATATTTCGAGTTAAGAACAGCTTGGAAATTTTGATTGGTCGCTATGTTATCAATCAAATTTTTTGAGGCTTTCCTAAACTCCATATTTACTGCATGCTTAATCACGCAGTGGAAATCACATTTTTCAAAAAGTAAATACAATACAGTAACGTCGTATGCTTAATTTTGCCTCATGTTTTACTTTTAACTAAGTATTCTTTGTCTCATACCCTTCTTTGTTTAAAATGCTGGTTACGCCGATAATATTAAACATACTTATTAGTAGATAATAAATTATTAAGATAATAATAAAACTGCTGCAAGCCTTTTTAACTCTATTTGGGTTCTATGAATTGATTATCAGTTAATTAATAAAACTGCTCTTGGTATTTTATTAAGAAATGTAAAAGTAATTAGTAAACAACGTATGTGATTTATTAATTTTAATTCTTGAGATAAAGAAAACACTTGACGTTTTAATAATACATATTTTACCACTATAAAAGTAGTAAATGCAAACATTTTAGGTGTTATTAAATGAAAATGTACCACGAAGTGAACGCTTGTAAGATTCAAGAATTATTTAAATTTAATTTTGAAATTAATTATTATACTGTACTTATTTCTTATTTTCGATCATTTCAATTATTTAAATTATACATCGATCGAAGGGAATTTGCAAATTTAATTAATACTCTATTGTCTGGGAGCTTTTATAATATCGAACGTAGAACGTGAACAAAATGCAAACGCGTCCCGATAAATGAATTTTAATTGAGCCATTGTTTCGCCTGAAAAAAAAAAACGACAAAACCGATGGTGCACGTTATTTCAATCGGACAATTAAACAATTAAATGAAGATTGCAGATGCTGCAATTGAAAAATGTTGATTTATTTTGAAATATTTAAACCTACTATGTTAGGTAGTAAATTTAAACAACATTTTTACAATTACATTACAATAACAAGAAATATTTGAAGCTACTATGTTAGGTAGTACATTTAAACAAAATGTTGACAAATTTATTATACGTATATATTCTCAGGCTCACTACCGGAAGTTAAAGTCGAGTTACATCAAATAAAGTTCACAGATTTCCAAGCTTCCAGATTGTTTACAAAATCGATTATTACAGATTTGTGTTTTCTTAATTTTTATTGTATTAATTTAACTTGATTGGAAGCTTATTAATAAGTCAAATGTTCGTAAATTTCGAGTATAGAAAAGCCAAATTTTTAGGTATTTATCTTATGCTAAATCTGGGAGTTGAGTGGAAACACTCGTTAAAAGCTTCAAATTGAACTCTATTCAAAAAGAACATTTCCTAAAATTTACATTGTATATTTCGAGATATGAATACTTATAAAAAAAATCGTGTATGTCGTATCTAGTAGCTTTAATGTGTATGCTTTCAAAACATTTTAACTTATTAATAATTTATTTCTATTGATTATACATCTTCTAAAAACGTTTCTAAAATAGCGTATTATCTGATTCGAATCTTTTGAGAGAATTACAATCTTTTCTAAGGATTCGAATCCGTTTTAGGATTTAAATCCTTTTAGAATGATTCGAATCACCTACATTTGGATTCAGATACGAATCCTTTCAAGAGTTGTACGAATCCGGAGTATTCAAATACCTCTCTTGAGTCCAGGATTTGAATCCTGAATGACTAGAATCCTAACCAGCCCTGATGCCATGTTAACATTTTCTGAAGTAATACACAAAATCGTGACAATTTTAAGTAGTTATTAAAGAAACGTTACATATTTTATACACTCACTGTATCCATATGGTCTGCACAGCTTGAATTTACGATTGTTCTCACGATATTTATTATTGCTATTATTTGGAGTATCACTGATGTCAGGCTATACACATTATTATTTCTTATTATTATTATTAAGTGTAGGGGATTAGAAAATCTGATTAGAGGGAGGAAGCCATGTCTAAGCAGAGGGTATATCATCCAGATATCAGAGGGGGGTTGAATAGCACAATGGCCGAAATAATGCAATTTTCCCCACACATACACGTGGTCGCTCCTTACTCGCATACACGCGCAAATTCGGATCGATTTATTTAAAACCCTATGCTAAAAATTTGTATTAAAATGGCCGGCATCGGACTCTGGGGGAGCCACCCTCCGCCCAATCAGAAAAGGGCGCAATCAACAATGCACACATACATATGCATAGAGTTGATTCATCATGCAAGGTCAATCATGAAAATAATATATAAACAGTAAAAAGAGTTGAATGTGTCCTATAGGCATGGGCCAGGATTTTTACTAGGGAGGAGCACAAGCAAACAAATATGCCAAACTTAGTTTAGATCTTAAGAAATGTCGATTGTTACAATTTATTTTCTTTTCCAACATGGGTTTGCACTTCTTGTTTAAGCAAGGAATAACATTTCGAGTTTAGAAAAGCCTAAAAATTTGGATTTGCTTAGGGTGGTGAAGTGTTTTTTTTACATAGTGTTTCTCACTGAATTCGTTACATCTTATCTCCGTCATCAATGATCAGATTGGCCCATTATTACATGTATATTACATGCTATATACTTAAAATTAAGGTCTTAAAGACCTTAACCCATTAACGGCCGAGCAATTATAGAGATAACACTAAAAGTTGATTTAGGTAAAGTTCTGCACTTCGTTTTATGATATCTATGAATGACTTATTGTATTACATACTGTGATTTTTTTTAAATATACGTAATGTATATGCTGTAAAATTTCAGGCATTCTTCGATTTTATATAAAAACAGTATGAAGTTTAGAACAAGTGATTCCACTCCCAGACTAAGCATGAAGTAAAATTTCGAGTTTAGAAAAGCCTGAAAATTTGGTTTGGTCGCTCCGCGAAGCGGAGCGGCCAAACCAAATTTTCAGGCTTTTCTAAACTCGAAATTTTACTTTATGCGCCACGCACATAAAACACTAAAATATTGTGAAGTTAGAAATACATTCACATTATTTTTTTTTTAATGAGTAATCATCGAAATATTTAAATAACAAAATATTTATATTTTTCTTCATACATTTTCAGGTCAGGTCAAGTAATCTAATATACTAAATTAACTTTGTTAGTAATTTAATTAACAAAAACTAATAATGTTGCTTGTATGTATCACTGGCGCTTATTGGGTTAATTTTAAGTATATTTACTTATACAATTGTTAATTTAAGTCACTCTTAACTTGTCATTTTCAAACTAAAAGTGATTTAAACTAACAACTGTACAAGTAAATATACTTAAAATTATCCCATTAAGCGCCATTGATAAATACACGTAACATTATTATTTGTTGTTAATTAAATAACTAAATCAGTTAATTTGATATATTATATTACTTGACCTGATCTGAAAATGTATGAAGAAAAATGTAAATATTTTGTTATTTAAATATTTCGATTATTTCTCATTTAATAAAAAATAATTATGATATATAACGAAGTAGAAGCCTCCACCTTTAACAATTTGTTATATCTTGTGTAGCACTTTTATTCTTCTTGGTTGAATCTTAATTTCATATCAAACCTGGTGCTCGTCAGTTTCTATTGAACCACACTGTACGAATTAAAATAAATAATTGTGGCAGTGCCCCTGCTCAATGTTTCATATTCAAACTACATAACATGAAATATTCGATTGCATATTGTGATATTTGGAATAAAATGAACATTTTATTGTATCATCACACGAATCAGAATGAAACCATCAGAAATTGATAAATTCAGTCTGTTCCCGGGAGAAATATGCGTAATAAAACGCCGAAGATAGATGCCCTCAATAAATCGAAAAAAAAAGACCGGAGAGGGATATGTTTTATTTATTTAAGATGATCTGCATTTGTGCGCGCAGGAAATGTATCGCATTTAGTGATTTATCAGCATTATCTCGACCATAACCGGAGACCGTATTTATATATAGCGTGCGATTTGTCAAAATCGCTTCCTCCGGAGAAATTTTTCGATAAAAATCCGTTTCCTTTTCCCTGAAAAATTGTTTTCGGGGCGATTGATGTGTTTTGCAAAAGTTGAATGTGTTGTGTTTAAGGAAAATGGGAGTATAGCCCGTGTATTTCTTTTTTATTTCAGCAATTGATGTCTTAAATATGTCGTGTGTGGAGGGGTTAGTTTATCTGTACCTTTTTCTGATGTGCAATTGATGTCGGGTTTTGTAAACATGCAATTTGTATCCCTCTGCGGTTTTCGAGGAATGAAAAAAAAAATGTGCATGTGTGTGTGGAGATGTGGAACTGGTCAGTTATGTGAAACCTGTTTGTGGGTTTATGTGGATTTCCTAGTATTTCGAGTTTGTTTCCAAGAAGATGGATTTGCTGGTTTACCTGGACTCCATAAACATTTTGTGTATGAATTAATTTACAAAGGAATAGATGCGTTCGAAATGAAAAATAATCATTCAAATATTCACATACAGGGAATTTTTCTTTCAAGTATACATATCCCGATGTGGATATGATTTAAATTTGAAACTACTTATAAAGTGTTTCCAGTTCTTGATTAAGCGTAAAGTAAAATTAGCTGCTCTGTTCAATGGTATAAAAATCCAATATGGCTACCATTGAACTTTGATGTCTTGAAAATGGGACCCTCTGTATAAAATCCGTCAACTTTGTTGTGTTTCTTGGATTTTATTTAGGGTACATTTCGTTATCTTTTTCATTAAAAAAAATTAGAGCAAAGAGAAAATGTTGTCGATTTCAACGTATTTTGAGATATTCTGAAAACGAATTGTCGCTTGATACACTTTGTTAACGCAGTTTAGTATTGTGTTGAAAATGTGTACTTTTGTCTTATTTAACCGTCTCTAAAAATTTACTAAATCCCAACGATAAGCACGATAAAACAAAGGAACGGTGTATGACCAAAGAAGATTTCAGTTAGAATTCTCTTTGGAGTGTTTTTGAAATGCCTGAATTATTTTGACGTCATTACAATATTTTTTACACAAAATTAATTAAGGTACGATTCACGAGAGGTGTTCCACGGATTTATTGATTTGTAGTGATTTCTGCACGAATACATGTAATACAAAAATGGTTTTATGTCATCAGATTACGTGTGTGAAACGAGACAGAAAACTTCATAATATGTCTACTATAGCTTTTAGATGGAACATGCGAAAACGTATGTTCCGGTATGCAACTTTGAAATTTTAAGGTTAAACGTCACATTTTGACAATCTCTTCGTAAAACTAAATCTGCAAAAACCCAGCCACAAATCATTTTAATTAATGTGCACAATCGTTTCAAATGTAAGTATAAGTGGTCTAAATAGTTCAGGTTTTTACAGAAATAAATAATGCATTTATGTTGATTTTGTGTAAGCTGAAACGAAAATGTCAGTTGATTCGAATGCGCGTTTAGTAGATTTGACATCGGATTAATAATAACAGATTAATTAGGGAATTTTTCTTTCAAGTAGACATACAGGGAATTGTCTATTAGGTATACATATGCATACGCTTTTTTTAAAGAGTTTAATTTAAAGCTTAAAACGAGTGTTTTCCACTCCCAGACCAAGCATGAAGTAAAATTTCGAGTTTAGAAAAGCCTGAAAATTTAGTTTGGTCACGTAGCGCGAAGTTTTAGGCTTTTCTAAACTCGAAATTTTACTTAATGCGCCACGCGTATTGGACACTGAAAGCACTGGAATATTGTGAACGAGTAAACGTCGCTTGAATTTCGAGTTTAGAAAAGCCTGAAAATTTGGTTTGGTCGCTCAGCGCTTCATGCTACGCGACCATACCCAATTTTCAAGCTTATCTAAACTCGAAATTTTACTGCATGCTTAACTTGGGAGTGGAAAACACTCGTATAAACTTCAAATTGACCTCTTTTAAGAAAACAACAAATATTAAAAATCACGTAATTTAATTATGATTTAAAGCTTTTCTAAAAGAAAGAACACTAATATACTCGCGACCTAAACAGTATGACATTGTCATGTAACGTCAAAATGACACAACTAGGAAAAATCGTTGCAGATACAACTGTCGACCTACTCTCTAAGAAATTTGAACCACACATTCCACATCAATGAGTCATAGGACATCTCTCCCGAATTCCACTATAACATATTGGCCAACATTTTTTAACTAGTTTCTGGAGACCTTGCTAATGCTAGAAAAATAGAACTATTTTAAACTAAAAAATAATAACAACGTTAGAGAGAAGAATATCTTTACGGCCATTCCCAGCTCAGCTGATTCTAGTTTAATTGAAATTAGCACATTATTAAACGCACAATTTTAACTGACAATCTGTTACGGCAATGTAAACTATTAATTAAATGTGCTCATTGTATTTGACGAATTTTCACAATTATTGTATACCAGATTTATGACTTAATTAAAAGTTTAATTATGATTAATGGATGGTTAACAATTAATCATCCGCAGTGTAAATTTGCCTGTATCTACTTAATAAAGAATTAAGAAAATTAAATTGGAAATATTTCAAAATTGTAATACATGGTTTATACGAGTAATAAGAATAAATTTATTGTATAAAGCCGAAGAGTCTGGGAGTAGAATCTTGGTAGAAGAGAGTGTCAGCTAAATGATTAGACCCAGGTTTGTAAGCGTCTTTTACAAAGTGTGAATCGTCTACAAAGCGAACTTCAGTTGGGGGGTCGCGTCACAGTTCAAAACCGGTACGGGATAACATAATCTGGTAAGCTGAAAATTAGCAACTGAAACGATTGCTATGTTTTGGAAAGCATATTTGAAGGATGCTTAATCAAAAGTACAATTGTTGACAAAAACTATTCAGAAAAGAAAGAGAACCTAACTAGGATAAACATCGCGCAGAGAGGTCCTCAAAGTTTTAGAGTTAATAAAATGCAGCTAAGATAAACGCAATTTTAAACTGTGATCGACATTTACATTTTAGCTTAGTAGCAGATAAGTTAGGGCTTTAAAAATCTATTTGCATGAAATTATCACCACAAATTTGCAGACGCGGAGAGTCTTTGCTAAATCTCGACGCTACGGAAAATGTTTCGTTGGTCTTATCAAACGATTTTTGCCAAAAAAAGTTCTATCGACGATCCAACCTCTCTGCACCCCAGATCTGATCCTATTTAACTTTTATTTATGTCCTAGGTTAATATTTACATTAAAAATATTACAATTTGGCACTATCCAACTCGTGTGAGATGTCGTGACATGAGCGCTCTAAGCGACTTACCAGTCTGGGACTTTTTTGAGAACCTCTCGCGGTTTTACCACATGTCCTAACATGTGTTCAAATTGCGAGGATCGGTGTATTAGTACTAAAAAGATATATTTTCAAGAATACCAAATGAATTTCATCATATTTTCAAATGTAAGAAAGTGTTGGCATCATTCTCGTTACTTACCGGACAAACCATGTATTATGTTATGCAATCACCGTTTTGAATGAGTCTATTATGAATGGCGTAGGAAGGAGAGTGAAAACAATAAACACTGATGACAACGTGACATGACCCGCATTGCCAAAAATAACCAAGGTCAAGGACAAATGCCTAGAACAACAACTCGAATTGCACAATCATACATATAGTTTGCGGAGTTGTGTAGACCACATTTAAGATTAACTGAATTTTGAGTTGCAATTTTTCTAAATTATGTTAACCTGAATATTTACCTAAATAAAGCACACTTTACTTATACATACATTGAAGATAGTTGAGCTAAATATTAAACTAGTATTAAAATGTCTCACTAATTGGGTCTTTTTTTTGAATATTAATTTGGAGCTTATTGTTTATTTTAGCTTACTTTAAAATTAATTTTTGACTAAATCTCAACCGTGACAATAAATGCATACAAAAAAAAATTGAGAATTAATTAAATACCCAATGCAAGTTTTATATAGCTTAGCTCAGTGTCTGCCAAAACTGAAGCTTTATACGAGTGTTTTCCACTCCCAGATTAAGCATGAAGTAAAATTTTGAGTTTAGAAAAGCTTGAAAATTTGGTTTGGTCGCGTTTGGTCGCGTTTTATGAAACTTAATATTCTGTTTATAACATTTAATTCATTTTGAAGTCAAATTTGTATTTTATTGCTGTTGGATCTATATGGAAATTTAATTATATAAAAATGTATTCCAAATGGTTTCAGTTATTAATTTAATTAATAACTTGATGCCAGAATATTAATAATAAAGTTAATAAATAAATAACTCTTAGACGGATTTCCTTGAAATTTTGTATGGATATTACCGAAACCTGACTCATTAAACTGTTGAGGTTAATTATGAGACGAAATTATTAAACAAAACGTACATTATATATTTTCAAAAAAAGGTCAATCATTTAAAATTAATAACACATATTATTGCAATTTTGTCACCCTTTTGCTGATAACACCCGGGGCGGTTCGCACCTCGCCCCCCCTTGCTACGCCTCTACTAATATAGCAAATAAAAGATAACCATGATATTATTTATGATACAAAAGTGTATATCATAAATAATATCACTGTTGATGTTTTGCTCGCTACATTCGTATCGCCACACTGCGGCTTGTTTAGGCGAAGAATTGATATTATCTAGTGCTTTACTAATATAAAAGCGGATATAAACTTTTAACATGCAGCCACATTTATTGATATACTTTTAAAGTACTTTTATAAACATTATTGCCACCAATAATAGTGAGATGTTGATTAAGAAATTTTACAAAATCAATAACGGAATTTGAAAAAAATGTGTATGACAACTAAAGAATGTCTATAAACTGTCGGCATCTCGGTTGCTTTGAAAAACAAATTACATATCTTAGATTATGCCATACGAAACGGTGAATCATGGAAACGTCAAATACATTTTATTATACAGAGAGTTTTATGTAACACCGAACATACTAAAATGTACTTAATGTTAATTTTCCTATGTTCGATGTGTACTGGGACGCATCAAAGCATTGAGTACGATGTGATTGGGTAGGATTTCTAATGGTAATATAGTCAACCCAATGTACACTCTTCACGTCAAAAATAAATTAAATTTGTCAATTATTATGTCAACCACAATATGTTATATTATGAATATTTTAGTACAACGGAATAGTTATCAACTTTTGTTATATATTTATTCAGTAAAATACTAGTTAAAGAAGGTAAGAAGATATAAACGCTTCATCAGTAAACACATTTTTTCGCAACATTTCGTTGTTTAATTTAACATATTAAATACAATTTTACAAAAATGTTATAGCTTAATGTTGTTTTACAGCAACTAGTAATGTTGGAATTTGTAGGATCTAAACTTAAATTCTTGTAGAACTCCTACGTACAAAGGATTTTTAAATATTAAATGATTTTGCAATAGTAAGGATATTATTAGACACTCTTCGACATAACAGAAATTGTTTAATTTCATCTCTTCCGATAATATCGACGGACTTCTAACTCCTCGCTTGAGAAATTTATCCAAACAAACTGTTCTAGAAAGTTCGAAATGGCTGAAATAAATGGTAGTCTGATTGAACAGAAAATTTTTCAGAAAATAAATCATGGGAATTTCTTGAACTGTTTTCTCCATGGTATACGTTTACCAGAATAATCTTTTCCTCCTTTGTATACATTATTGATATGTTTAACTCTCCGTTCTTCGTCTGCGTCTGCTTCAAGTGCTAGAACAGCAAATATCACTTGCTTGCGATAACTGACAGATTTCATTTATATTTGAAGGGAAGAGTGTAAATTGGGTTGACTATATTACAATTAGAAATCGTAGACCATCACATCGCACTCAATGCTTTGATGCGTCCCAGTACACATCGAACATAGGAAAATTAACATTGAGTACATTTTAGTATGTTAGGTGTTACATAAAACTCTCTGTATGTCACTAGGTACTGTCACAGTGCTGAATTTAATTACGACGTATGTTTCTGAGGTAAGAACCTATTGGGATGCCGACAGTTTATAGACACTCGTTATTATAGTAATTAATATAGTACAGTTAACCTGGAAGCCGTCCCCGCAGACAAGCATTTACAATTATCTGAGCAACCTATTTAAAACGAAACACAGAAAAAAAAAAAAACAACGAGACTATTTGAATAATAATCATAAAGAAACGCTCATGAATATATGTTAAACAATAATGGCAATAAAGCCTTGATTTGAAGAGGATCTGTGAAATAAGCCGCGTTAAATTATTTGCTATTGCGCCACTCCAACAAAAAAAAAAAAAAATGAAAAAGTATAGCTCCGAAAACCTCCTCTCGTGAAATTTATTCAAATTTTATTCCGGCGCGGTTACGTTACCGTAAATCATGCTCGCGTCCGTGTGGCGTAATAAACACAAAAGCATAAAAATAAAAATTTGTTCTCTATTTATTCAAATAAAAACAGAATAAATGCACTACCGCATCGCATCCTCTTTTTTTCCTCTAAATTGCATTGAAAATAGAAAGCTGTTGCAGCAATTATCAAACGCAACGCGCTTCCTAATTAATCTCCAACTTCAATCAGTTGGTTCATCGTCCTGTTAAATAATTATGAATATTTAAAATTTGTCTGTTTAAATTGAAGCTTTAAACGAGTGTTTTCCACTCCCAGATTAAGAATGAAGTAAAATTTCTACTTTAAAAAAGCTTGAAACTTTGGTTTGGTCGCTCCGCAAAGCAAAGCTCCCAAACCAAATTTGCATACTTTTCTAAACTATAAATGCTACTTCGCGTATAAAACACTGATTTCAAGTTAAATTCGGAATATACTACTAAAGCAGTATGCTAAAGATGTACATTTTTAACTTCACATTTAATCAGTGCTTTGTACGCGTGGAGGCATGAAGTAAAATTTCGAGTTTAGAAGAGCGTGAAAATTTCGTTTTGTCGCCCCGCTTCGCGGAGCGACCAAACCAAATTTTCAGGCTCTCCTAAACTCGAAATTTTACTTCATGCTTGATCTAGGAGTGAACAACACTCGTTTAAAGATTCGAATTGAATTCTTTTAAAAAACATCGAATGTCGTACCATTTACAACGTATGCATATGTATACTTAAAACCAAATTTTTCTGTATATAAACATACAGGCATCTTTTTAGCTATACATATCTATATAACTGTGAATCTTCAGATATTTTTGTAAATAGTTCAAATTGAAGCTTTAAACGAGTATTTTCTACTCCCAGATTAAGCATAAAGTAAAATTTCTAGTTTAGAAAAGCGCGAAAATCTGGTATGGTCGCTCCGCGAAGCGGGGCGACCAAACCAAATTTTCATACTAAAACACTGATTTCAAGTGAAGTTCGAAATATACTAGTAAAGCAGTATGTTAAAGACGTATACTATTAACTTCACATCAAATTAGTGTTTTGTACGCTTAGCGCATAAAGTAAAATGTTCAAGTTTAGAAAAGCCTGAAAATCTGGTTTAGTCGCTCCGCGAAGCGGGGCGATCAAACCAGTTTTTATTTTCTAAACTCGAAATTTTACTTTATGCTTAATCTGGGAGTGGAAAACACTCCTTTGAAGATTCAAGTTGAATTCTTTTAAAAAACAACGAATGTTGTAAAATTTACAGCGTATGCATAGTGTATATAAACATACAAGGATTTTTGTAAGCATACCTTAGAAATAGCGCTCGCATTTTGAAAACGCAAGATTTGGCGAGACAAAATACCTATTTGTAAAATTTAGTGACGAAAGATAAAACAGTAAACAGTGAATTTTTCTTTTAGGTAGGTAGGTAGGTAGGTAGGTAGGTATGCATAAGCTGTACGAGGGTCGCGTAGCTTTTCTAAACTCGAAATTTTACTTCATGCTTAGTCTAGGAGTGAAAAACACTCGTTTGAAGCTTTAAATTGAACTTAAAAAAAAACAAGTAATACCTAAAAATTTACGGAAAATAGGCTGAATTTGGAATACTTATACTTAAAAGAAAAACTCTCTGTATTTTGGACTTCATCTAGTAATCCTTGATCAGGTATAAAGTAAATATTTCGGGTGTATATATACGTGAAATAAAAGTACTTATTGTTGATAAGAGAAAGTTCTATTTTTTGTAAACTGTCGTCCGGATGTGCATCACGTTATTGGAATTTTCGGACTTAAATAAAATCATGCGTGTTTTCTTTAGCTATTTTATTATTTATTAGCAATTAACGTGTTTTTGGAATTGTGAGTAGTAAAATTATAACATAAAGTTATTAACTAATTTGTTCTTCTTTCTAGAGTTTGTTCACAATTTTATTCATAAACTGTAAATTCAACGGATAGTAACTGTATGTATTAAATAAGTATATTCGAGGGTTGAGAGTGGATTAGAATAGTATATATTGATAAAATCTGTTTGTGTGTAATCGCCGGAAAACTCATCGGGGTGTAAACGGTGGACGTAAGATAATAAATTAAGTTCTGCGAGAGAGCGGATAATTGGATCTGGTGTCAGCAGTATTTGAAATAGTGGCCATTTGTTTACGGGATCATGAGTTTGCACTGTAAATAAATCCATCTGACCCGAAAATACGGAACATGAAACGCGCATCCCTTTTCCACAAGTGACAACATCTGTCCGATGCGACCGACCGAACTGTGTGTTTTGTAATTGATTGTATTGCACGAGGGTGAGTGAAGGCGAATCTCGATTTGATATGAAAGAAAATATGGTAAATATTGAATGAACGCCGAAATTTGTTTACAGAGTATTTCTACTAATATTATATATGAGTGTTATTGCAAGGGCAAACTTATAGAAAGGACAAATGAATGAAAGTGACGGACCATTTTCTCTATAAAAAATCGTTTAATGTTGTTGTCTTTCAATTACATATTAGCAAACTGTAAACTTCAAAGCGTATTAAAGGTCAAAGATATTAAGTACTATAAAAACAGTAGACAAATTAAATATTCACAATACAGTACAAAATGTATTTCCCATAGAATCGAGAATAACGAGCTTCTGGTTTGTTAGATGTAAATGTGCGTTCCTTCTTTCTATGATAGCATCGACATTTCTTACCAAAAGCATATTTATTAAATTTTGAGAAGAAACTTATCTAAATTACATATCGATCAACTACGTTCGTTACCTCGTAAGTCCCGATTTTCAAAACAAACAAAAAATCCTCGTAAATCAGATATTATCATATATATAAACATCTTTATTGTGCACTAATAAATTACAGTTTGTTAATTTTTACAATTATATTTTATTATATAATCCTTGGCTCTCGACCGTCAGTCTTTCAGCCTGAGTTGTAGTTGCCGGTTAGCTATGATTCATGTGAGATGAGATGAATTTATGAATGCTGGTTTCTGGGTTGTTGAATTTCTGAGAAATATTCGCGATTCGTACTAGACAGAGGTGATTAAGGATGTCATGGATGTGTGGGTTAGATGCGAAATTTTAGAACAGTTTTGTAAGTCGTTGTTGAATAGGGATTATTTCTTTTTTTTTAGAATAAGGTATTGGAGGGGTTGAGAAGTGGGTTATTGGGATGTCAGATTTTTGTGAGAGTTCTAAGGGCTGATCGTTATTTAATTTTAATTTTTTAATTTTGGCAAACCAAAGAGATAGCGAATCTATTAGCCCTTGTAGAGTAGAGAGACCTTTAGGAAGGGTAGGCAGAAAATAAACTGAGGGATTAAGGTACTGTGGGTTAGGGTTGCATATGTCACGAGCATAAATATTGTATAGGATGGGAGATAATGGAGAGCCTAAGGGAACACCTTGTTGGGGGATATGGGGCCAAGAAATGGTATTTTGGAGTTGATTGTTCAGGAAATGATCAATGAGATAAATTAAGTGCAATGGGATATTGAGGGAGTTGCACTTAAACAGCAAACCTCGATGCCAGACTGAAGAGATATTATTAATTTACCAATATTAGTATAAACATCCACTCAAAAAACTTATCAAAAATCGCTCGTGGTTAGGCTAAACGTACCATAAAAAATCAGAAGGATTACACAGCTCATATAATAATTAACTATTAGTTTGCATATCCTTTCAAATTTCATATTTTGCACTTACGAGGTTACAGAAGTAGTTAATCGATATATTTTACTTTTAAGGAAAAAGAAAATAAATATACTTTTTTTTTAGAAACCTATTTTCATAGTAAAGTTCAGATTATGTTTTTATAAATCTTTAAAATGTTTGAAAGTAGATTATTTCTAGTCACGTATGCAATAGTTAATTATCCTATTCAACACATGAATCACTACTGTTTGCTTACATTTATCTACACTCATATAAATTAAACATGAAGAAGTATCATTACAATTCAAGGTAGTTCATGTTTATTTTCATGCCATCATATACAAGATATTTTTTTGTTAATATCACACTTAGCAAATGTTTGCAATTTTATATATTTCAATTATCATTATTCTGTATAGTTGTTAAATTTAAGTAAGTGCTATTGCTCATATTTAGATATTGATGATCACTTGCACCACAGCAGATTATCTTTAATCAGTGATTAGTACTTCTCAGAGCTGGGACGAATCCTCGTAAAAAAGGATTCGAATCACGAATCCGAATCACCTAATATGATTCGAATCACGAATCCGAATCACCTAATATGATTCGAATCACGAATAGTCGAATAACGGATTCGTAATAGATAAATATGATTCGAACCAAAGATTCGAATCCTGTTTTTTTGAATCACGAATACAAATCCTTTAAGAATAAATTTGATTTTATTATTTTTTTTGCAACCATTAATATATAAATATAGTTGTTTTACAAAAAATATTCAAAAACCTAATTATTTATTATTAACACTAAATATCGTTGATAATAGACTAAATATCTGATTACCTGTTACCCTGATTAAAGATGTATTTGTTTGTATTTGAACTTCACTTCAAATCAGTGTTTTGTACGCGTGGCGCATGAAGTAAAATTTCGATTTAAAAAAAACCCGAAAATTTGTCTCGGGTCGCTGCGCGACCCTCGACAAATTTTCACGGGGCTTTTTTAAACTCGAAATTTTACCTCATACTTAGCCTGGGAGTGGAAATACCCGTTTAAAACTTAAAATTGAACTCTATTATAAAATCAACGAATGCCTGAAAATTACGTAAATAAAAAAATCATTGAATATCATTAAAACCAAAAAAGTCAGAGAACAGTTGTGGAATTATATTCAAATTGACCAAAACACTAACAAAAAAGCCATATGATATTATTAAATTTGTCAAAATCAACAGGAAAATTACAAAACACGTAAAAATTAACTTAAATATTGACAAAAACAATGAAAACAATTTAACAAAAAACCCCCACTTCCACAAAAGAAAGTTATATTAAAAGGTCAGGGAAAAAAATCTTGAATAAGGGAAATTCCGGAAAAATGTAACATTTCAGATTGTGGCTACCATGTCAGTTTTACTTCAAATAATATTAAACAAAATTTTGAAAACAAGATTATTATCTTTAAAAACATTTTCAGTCGTTTAATTTCCTTATCAAAGCATTCCGTTTAAAGTTTTGAACGAGCGTTTCCACTCCCAGACTAAGCAAGAAGTAAAATTTCGAGTTTAGAAAAGCCCCGTGAAAGCCCCTCGGTAAATCACTGTTTTATACGCGTGGCGCATGAAGTAAAATTTCGAGTTTAAGAAAGCACAGAAAATTTGTCTCGGGTCGCGCAGCGACCCGAAACAAATTTTCTGTGCATTCTTAACGCGTAAAAACAGTGATTTAACGAGAAATTTAAAAACACAAAAAAGGAATGTTTCAAGTTAATCCTCACAATTAATTTGAATTATTTTTGACGATTCAAAACCTTTTATAAGTATTCGAATCCTTTTATAAATATTCGAATTCTTTTAAAAGGATTTGAATCACTCACATTAGGATTCGAATACGAAAAAAAATGTAACGAAACCGGGTCACGAATCCAATTGAACTAAAGTATTCGAATGCCTCTTTCGAGTCCAGGAATCCAGGATTCAAATCCTGAATGATTCGAATCCTGCCCAGCTCTGGTACTTCTTTAAAATATAGTCATTATAATAGAAAATTGTCTACAATGTGCACATTGGTTAAAGAAACATGATTGTGATATCTTAGAAATTTGTTACATTTTTATAGTCTCACATTTTGATTTAATCAATTACACAAGCCAACAGTGAATTTGGTGACAGATAGACTAATACGGTATTTGAGAATACTCGTCATACTAATTGTAACTGAACATTTTTTCATGGCCCTACCTACATGTAGTTAAGAAGATATGCGATGATACAAAAAAACACAATTATTTGTATTTATTACCATTTATTTCAATATTGGAAAAAGAGAATGCTTTGATTTCGTGATTCCTTTGCGTAAGATATATCAGGACACTCCTGAATTATTCCATAGCAATAATCAGCCATCATGCGCTCATCGTAATGGCCTTGGTAACTTGCATCCACATTTTGTTAGGTCTTTCTGGATAATCTCCCAATGTTCCTCACTGTAAGAGCCAAAGTTTTTTGGAAATTCGTCGAAACTGCTGTGAAGGTAGTGGACTTGATTGCTCAAATTGTACCAATGCTTTTTGTAACATTTCAACATGATTTGTACCAGTTCAGGATAATATTCAGACTTGTGATTTCCTAAATAATTTTTAACTGGATCGCCAGAAGAAATCTAGGCTAACAATTCCAAAAGATTCATGGAAAGCACGAAATTATTGTCTTTGATTAAAGCCTGATCTGAGGACCGCCGAAAAGACTACCTTGTAATTTTTCCTTACTAAGACGAGAAAATATCTTAGCTATATAACTAAAATATTGGTATTTTTTGTCTATAGCTTTTACGAACTGTCTCGTTGGACGTAATCTTATGTGCAATGAGGAAAAAAATATTCTATCTCTATTGACTAACGGTGGGTTTATGGTATTCTGCTTTCCAATGGTCAATTTTCTTCCCCCAGGCATTTGTTTTACTCGTGTGCAAGTTTATGTCTGCTATCCCACAAGCAGAGTAATATATGTATTGTGTATGACTGTTTCGCTGTCCCAGTAAAAAAGTTGATGAGTTTTTCAATGTACCCACTATCTTAAATATCTGTTACATATTTTGCAAATACAATTTGGTGCCCAAAGTTTTCAGTGTCTTCAATTTTCAAGTTTAAGTAAGTACGCATTTTGCACTAATTCAGTGAAATATTTCCGACATTGATTCACTGTATATTTGCCACAAACGTAACAAAATATGTATAGATCGTTAAACAGGATTGTCTTGATATCGACATTATTATGTATAAAATAAATCACGAAACAGTCAAAATAAACTTTAAACACAACTGTTCACACGAAAATATAAACAATGCCGGTAGCTAGACAATTGTATGTAATTTTGAAACTTCTATGTTAATAACAGTGTTACCAGGTCTTGTGCAATAGAAATATACTTAAATTCCAACGGCACCATTTTTTAAAATTATTTTGTAGACCAGTGTTATTAGTGGGTGATTATAATGATACCAGTGGTGCTAAATTTTAAATATATATATGCAAGCACTACACTCTTCGTGGAGTTTGGCTGCTTCTTTTTCGAAGCTTTCATGATCCTCTTTACGGGGGGGATCAGTTCCCATTTTCTTCGGATTTGTCCTATTATAATTTTAGTGTTTAACTAATACTTTTTATTTTTTCTACTATGTCTTTCCATTCTTTCCTGTTTGCTGTCCTTGGTTTCCAGTTGTTAGCGCCTATCTTCTTAAGATCACTTTCAACTTCATCAATCCATCTAGATCTGGGGCTCCCTTGTCTTCTTTTTCCTCCTGGGTTCCACTCTACCATAATCCTTGTTGTCGCTACTGGTCCTGCTCTCCCAATATGTCCTAGCCATCTTAATCGTTTAAATAATTGATTATAAATATAATTTTCATTACAACTAATTGTTTCGAAAATGACTTCTAGGTAAATGAAAATAAATTTTTTATGATAAAAACGATTAAATATTCAATATATTAACATTCCTATAGACTCAAACTTATCACAGACTCCTACTGTTATCTTTACATATTTTCCAAGAACAATGTGTAACCATAACATCAATAAAATTCATATACACTGAATAATGTCTATGTTTGATAATGTACGAATAGAACCAAACTAGACACAATAAAGTGACAAAGTGTGTGATACCAGCAGCGTTTTATTATTTTAATTTCGTTAGAGTTTCAATATACATCACAAATTCAATATGCATCACAAAATCAAATAAAATTGATAAAAGTTGGTCATAAAATTTGTAGCATCTGAAAAAAATCTATCATTAAGAAGTAACGAGAAAAATAACTGTATTTTCTGTATTTATTTCGTAACTTTACCGTAAGTTTGTTAATATAATCCAAATTAACGTTGGACTTGAATTTTTGCATTGTTAAACCCACTAGGATATTCATATTACAGGGTTTTTCAATTGATTTTTACTATTTATTGAATGAAATTCTCATTTTACCAGAAGGAACTCCAATATGTCAGTTTTATATCAACTATTTGTAAAATGACTTTTCTCTTTTATGAAATGATTTTTTTCCATTGTTTTTCTGCAGCCATACAGATCATTCATAATTTAAATAGAAGAACTGTTGAGCCCATTAAAGAAATCAATCAAAAGATTAAGTCCTAATAATAAAGATGTACTTTGTATTTTAAAGCATCAAATTTCAAAACACTAGATCTTCATTACATACTGAATCATATTTGAGCGATTATTTAGAGAGAAACAAAATATTTATTCTGTTAATGAGTTTAATTTGATGCTACTAACAAGCGCTTTCACTTCTTGATTAAAGTTAAATTTCGAGTTTAGAAAAGCCTGCAAGTTTGCGTCCAAATCCAAATTTAGGCTTTTCTAAACTCGAAATTTTACTTTATGCTCCATGCGTATAAAACACTGAAATATTGTGAAATTTAAAATATTCTTATTTATACTTTATTCGCATGAAGTTTAATGTTAGGGAAACATACGGCTTATTTGACCTTGTTCGCTGATTGGCCGAAATTCGACGAAAACTCACAAAGCCGATAAATAGACAATTCGTTCTATTCCCCACTCACTCTCAGTTATAGTGGAAAATGAATTGTCACTGTGTTTTCAAATTTTTAGTTATGTCTAATAACGAAAAACTAATGACTATTTCTTCTTATAAAAATCAACAAGGGAAAATAACTCAAGATGGGTAGAAGCTAATGGCATATGCATAAGCTGTAAATTTTTCGAAATTCGTAGTTTTTTAAATAAGTTCAATTTGAAGCTTTAAACGAGTGTTTTCCACTCCCAGACTAAGCATGAAGTAAACTTTCGAGTTTAGAAAAGCCCAGAAAATTTGTCTCAGGTCGCTGCACGACCCTCGACAAATTTTCACGGGGCTTTTCTAAACTCGAAATTTTACTTCATGCTTAGTCTGGGAGTGGAAAACACTCGTTTTAAGCTTCAAAATGAACTTAAAAAACACAAGGAATATCCAAAGATTTACACAAAATAGGCTGAATATGGAATACGTATACTTAAAAGAAAAACTCCCTGTATGTATAAATACAAATAAAATATTTCCAGAAGAAAGTTATTGTTACTGCAAAAATTTCAGCAAAAATATTAAAGTGAAAAGTATTTCGTATATAGTGAAACTTATTTCGTAAATCGGGAACTCTTTTGGCATTTATTTAACAAATTGAAAGATATTTGGGATATAGTGAATCTCATTTGATCAATAGTGAAATGCAATACAAAAACCCTGTACGTTGTGAAATTAAAAAAAAATCTATATTAATACTGAAAAATATTGTAAAAAGGAGTCAAATGATATTCAAAGAAACAATAAACTATAAATACTGTTGCTTAACAGCTTTATTTGAATACTTATCCTTTTATTTTGACCAGTTTGGTCTAACTGATTTCAGGACAACATGTGTTTCGTTTTCCCCAAATTTAAAATTCCGCGCCCAAAAATGTCACTAGATTCCGCTATTTTAGCCGTATAAACCAGGTTTCTAGTTACATTAATCTTAAAATGAATGGAGTGGAGAAGTATACTTTGATTCCTGCTTTAGCAGTATATTTTTGATACTGATCTAGTAGTTTATTTTTATTTTCAAAATATTTCATTGTTTTATACGTGTGGCGCATGAAGTAAGTTTCAGGATTTTCTAAACTCAAATTTCGAGTTTATGCTTAATCTGGGAGTGAAAGCACTCGTTCGAAACATTTAAAAGAAACAATTCCTGTATTTAACGTCCTTACACATTATTTAATTTGTTTTAATAAAAAGGAAATTTAATTTGATATCAATGGTAAATTATTTGACATATAGTGAAATATGTTAAGACAAAACTGGCATGTGGGATTTTCCTTTGATAAAAAGGGATTTTTTTTTGTTACATGGTGAATATCAAATGAAAAATATTGTGCTTTGATTATCGTTAGATACTACTAACTATGGAAATCACAATCCTATTGTTCAAATAATGAATTACCGCAATATTTTAATTTCTAAATTTAATTTCCATATGTTTAATTCATCATTGAAACTATTTAAGGGTGGTCTAATGGCAACTGACTTATATAGTTGTATTATTAAGATGTATATTATTATGATGTAGTATTAATTCAAGTTTATTTCGTATTTTGTAATACAGGTAGCACTTATTTATAGTTTCAACATTTATAGTTTTTACACTGTTAACGGTGGAGTGTTATACATCATAATTTACAAGTGAAACACTTGTTAACTTTTTTTGGATAACTGGGACTTTATTAAGTTTCAAAATAATAAGTTAAAGTTGTCGCAACTATAATTACTTAATAAAGTCTAAGTTAGACAGAGTTAAAAAATGTTTCGATTGTGATTTATATGTTTTGTTTATTAATGCATTATATTATTGTTAAACAGGCAATGTCCGCAAATAAACAAATTGTTATACAAGTATTTCATAATTATATAAATTATTATTTTAATTAATTAAAAAAGTAATTCAGTGCAATTGTTAAAATGTTTAAACATATTTCAACAAATCATCACATGAAAACGAAGCAACAAATATTTCCGATATTGAATTATCTATTTTATTAATAGTCTAACGTTTCCACATAAAATTAAGTCGAGCAATGATAACTTAGTGGAATAAATGAAAAATTTTAAATTAGAAATATTTCATATTCATAAGGAGCAGAAAATGCCGATTTTCTAAATAAGTCAGATTAGATTATTAGTAAACTAGTTTTCATATTTAGATGACGAAATGATTGCTGTTACACTTTTATGTTACATGTGGAGTCATTTAGACTTTCTAACAGTTTAGGTAAGACGCTAGTAGGAATATTATTCATTCCTTAAAGAGTCTCTTCTAACTTCAATTATATTGTTATTAAAATTTCCACTCGTAATAACAAACAAATTATTTAAGTCAATTATATACACCCAGATGCGTAGCTACCGCAATTGGAGTAAACTTCTCCAAACGCTCTAATTTTTAAATGAAATTTGGTTATACAATTTGTATAAAGAGCATAAGATCAAACAAAAATTGACAATAAATCATAATTTACATTTATAGTTAATAGTTTATTAGAATTTTAGCTTCATGTAAGCAGTATATTTTGATCTTAACAACATTTCAGTGTTTTATACGCCTGGCGCACGAAGTAAAATATCAAGTTTATTACAGCTTAAACATTTTACATTATGCTAAATCAATGAGTGGGGACATTTTTAGGCTACTAATTAAAATTAAATGTTTTATAAAAGCAGAGAATGCCTATATTATATTTCAAATAAATTGTTTTCAAGGCTTTTCTAAACTTTAAATATTACTTCATGCGCGAGGCGTATAAAACACTGATTTTACCTGATTTAGCGGTATATTTTAAACTTCTAGACATTTCAGTGTTTAATACGCGTAGCGCATGAAGTAAAATTTCGAGTTTAGAAAAGCCTTAAAACTTGGTTTGGTCGCTCTGCTATACTACGCGACCAAATCAAATTTTCAGGATATTCTAAACTCGAAATTTCACACTTGTTTGAGGTTTCAAACTAAACGCTTGTCAAAAACGGCAAACGCCTGAAAAATTACAGAGACCACTCTGACATATGCATACTTAAAAGAAAAATTCACTATATTACTTGTTTTTTAAAGAGAGTACAATTAAAAGCTTTAAACGAGGGTCTTCCAAAGAGTTCCATTTGAAGCTACAAACGAGTGTTTTCCACTCCCAGGTTAAGCATGAAGTAAAATTTCGAGTTTAGAAAAGCCTGAAAATTTGGTTTGGTCGTGTAGCGCGTAGCGCTACGCGACCAAACCAAATTTTCAGGCTTTTCTAAACTCGAAATTTTACTTCATGCGCCACGCGTACTAGAGACTGATTTCAAGTGAGATTTATTTGCTCACAATATTTCAGTTATTTCAATGTTTAATATAGGTGGCGCATGAAGAAAAATTTCGAGTTTAGAAAAGCCAAAAAATTTGGCTGGGTCCCTACGCGACCCAAACAAATTTTTAGGCTTTTCTAAATTTGAAATTTTACTTCATGCTTAACCTGGGAGTGTAAAATAGTCGTTTAAACCTTTAAATTAATTTCTTTCAAAATAGGGTATGCAATTTATACTTAAAAGAAAAGTTCCCTGTGTTTAGCTACGCCATTGGGAACATAAATAAAATGATTCTTGAATCTCAATTAGTAATTCAAAATAATTGTAACAATTATCACTTCAGGTATAAATATGCGCGTAATTATTGCCACAAATAGGATCCATTTGAAATCGTAACTACAAATCATAAACATTTTCTCACATCATACATACAAATCGAAACGATTAAATAATTTTTACGCAGTATAAAGTACTCGTAATTCTAGTAGTTGCATAGTTCGCCGAGTTGAGTCGAGCTATTTAACCTTTGCAACGTTTAATACACAATATAAATGATTATATTGTCACTCAAAATGTCAGGCCCGAGCAAAAATGGGAAGATCGTGATTACAAAACGCGACTGATATTCCAATGTTTCTCGATATGGCCATGTCTGCGGTCTTGTTTATAAACAACAAAACGATATAGGTGCGGCCGTTTTAATTTATGTTTATGCACCGAGGTACGGTCACATATTTACGTATTGTGGTTAGCTACAAGTAGAATATTGCGCTGTTATTTTAAGTTTTAAGTAAATATCTACTTTTATTGTTTACGAAACTTGTATAAATGCGTTATTTTTAGTAAGGTTGGGATTAAATACGTATTTGTTATCCTTCTCCCAATATAAACTCAATTTATGCGAAAAAATTATAACTTCATAATTTGTTGTCATAATTGAAAATGCAACCCATTATTAGTTGCTATTTACTAGAGCTAGTCAGGGTTCAAATCAACCAGGATTCGAATCATTTTAGAGGATTCAAAAGAGGTATTCGAATACTTCGGTAAAAAAGATTTGTGATCCGGATTCATTATAGTTTTTTTTAAGGATTCGTATTTAAATTCTAATGTAGGTGATTCGAATCCTTATAAAATGATTCGAGTCCTTATAAAAGAAATCATACACTTACAAAGGGATTCGAATCGTCACAAAATTGAATTCGTTGTGAAGATTCTCATGAAAATTTGTTTTTTTTTTGTGTATTTGAACTCTACGTAAAATCAGTGTTTTACAGGCCTATCGCACAGACTATGTTCTGATTTTTGCAAAACAGCTTAAAACTAATTGAAACAACAAGACTGTGTTTTATTTTGGTGTTTATAAAATGAAAAACAAAGCAAGGCATCAGATATTATTGAGAGAAAAAACTAAGTTTTGATTTTGGAATACCCAATACTGATGGACTAAAAAAAATATACATTCGCTCAAATATTATATTTAATTATATTTTTATGGTTAAATAAATAAACAATTAAACTTATCATTAATTACGATAAAATTAAAAGAGTGTTTTATTCAAATTTGATTGTCTCTTATTTCATTTTCAGCGGTTGGATTTTGTTCCTTCTAACACTACACAAAGTTAATTATTTTTGTAACAAACTACATCAATTTGAATAAAATTTGATATTAATCATATTTTTTATAATAAAACTGAGAATATAACATTTTTTTCAATAATTATAATTATATTGAATGATGTTTATTAAATTTTTAGTGTTTCTTTTTAATTGATTGAATTCAATTTTTTCAAAATCATATCAACAATTATTTATTTCTCAACCATTTCGATTAATATTTTTATCAATATCTAATACACAATAAATCTTGACGAATAAAGCACTTATAACCTTTCTTCACACTTTTATTTAAATTACCGAATGTACATTTCGGACACTAGTACATTATCAATGGATTAACACCGTATTAGTGTTAACCATCGATAATGGTCACTTTGGGTCCGAAATATAAATTTGGCAACTTAAATAAAAGTATGATTCTTCAATATTCGTCAATTTCATTTGATCAATTAATCAATTTACACAATAAATCTATTATGATTGAATGAATAAACATTGATTTTTTTCTATTATCATTTTTGACAACTTTCGTTCTTTATAATAATTTTATTTGTTATTATTAGTTTTCTTCTGCAACAAAAACTATCAATTTAGGTTAACAAAAACTTATTCTTTTTCTATTTACTAGTGTCGAAATAAATTAAACATTTCTCGTATTTGTTCATAATCAATTTTAGTCAACTTTAAATACAAATGATCTTTGTTATATACTTATGCTTAAATGAATTACATATACCGGGTGTTCGATAAAAAAACGCCCAACGTCATAACTCTGTTATTTATTGACCAATTTTATTGAACTAAAAACCAAAGTCAATGGCTGTTAAAATACTAAGAAATGACATAAATTTTCAATTAAACTTTATTGCCAAATAATAGCCAACTTGACATTTTTTAATAAATGCCTCTAATTTTAAAATTTTATTGCATTGGACATAATTTTTCTGAATACAATTATGCCTAATTTCTTGTTTTTTGTTGAATATTTTTGTCGAAAAAAAATTAAAATAAATCTTCTATTTATATCTACACTTTTTCAAATATTATAATTAGTGTGCCTTGTAAAAAAGTGTCAAATGTCATTTATTGTAAGGTTATGTTAAAAATGTATAATAACGACCCAACAAATAAGTAACTACGTTACAACTTAATGTAGAATGGAATAAATAAGAATAACACAACATTATTATATTATTTTTTAATTACTAACTAAATAAGTTAATTTGATACATTGTATTAGTAAAGGAAGATGTTTGACACATAACAATTTCAATTATAACTTATTTTTAAAGTGTAATTCTAACTTTACAATATTTCAGTGTTCAATACGCGTGGCGCAAGAAGTAACATTTCAAGTTTACAAAAGCCTTACTAAATTTAAAGGCTTTTCTAAACTCGAAATTTTACTTCATGCTTAATCTGGGAGTGGAAACACTCGTACGAACTTTAAATTGAACTCTTATAAAATCGACGAATGCTCGAAAATGTACATCGTATACGTTATGTATGTTTAAAACAAAAAAAGTATTTATTAAATATTAAAGTTGCATTTAAAATAAGAACAAACTAAAAACTATACTATAAATTAGTTAACGAAACACACAGATTAAATACAAACAATTTAAACAGTATTAAAAGGCCATTTTTTAAGGCACACTACATTTTTTGCCAAAAAATCACGTGAACAAGATTAATTATATATATTTTTTTCTAGCATAAATATTAAATTAAAATCAATATATTGGGCATAATCAGATTCATAAAAATAATGTATAATATAATGAAATGAGAAAAGTATATGCAGCTATTTAAAAATTTAAAGTTGACTACTATTTGGCAATGAAGGTAATTTTGAAAAAATATGCAATTATTGTCAATTTATAGTATTGACAGAGCCATTGACTAATTTTTCAATGAATCAATTTTAGCACGCATAATAACAATTCATTTAATAAAAATTCCTGTTAACTCTATCAAAATGTGGTATTTATTTGATTTTTTTTATCGCGGAACTGCTAATTTAATTATACTTTTTAAATAATGAGAGAATTTCTTTGAATTTTGAGCGTTAAACAAAGTTCATTAATTTCTAGATATTATCTGTTAACTCTCAAAATTGGAGGTTTAATGATGTTTTACATCTCGCATTGTTAATTATTAAACTGGATGTATTTTCAAGTAAAGTGTGAACATTTTTTTTTAAACTAAAAGTCTCCGTAAAACGGGTGACCTAAATCCATTTCTTAAAGTTTTGTTGACTGAAATAATCTTCTAAATTTGAGATTTTCTGTCATAAACAACAATTTTCGGGTAAGTCTATTCAAAATATATAATGTATATGTATTATAAATATATTTTAACACAAATAATGTTTTGTTACCAAAAATGGTAAAAATGGAATGTACAGGGCTATTCAAAAAGAAGGAACAGATTTCAAACATTTATTCCTTTCCAACTACAAAAGGTAGAACCATAATTCTAACGTCCCTGGACAGACAAAAGTTTAAAATTTAAACAGTCCAAGCAGAAGTTCTAACCACGGCCGCATTGGCGCTGTTATTTGTCATGTTGATTGTCTGTCAACTGTTTAAATATTTAAATATGTTATTGAATGTTCATTCGAAAAGAAGGAACAGATTTCAAACATGTATTTCTTTCCAACTACAAAAGGTAGAACCATAAGTCTAACGTCCCTGGACAGACAAAAGTTTAAAATTTAAACAGTCCAAGCAGAAGTTCTAACCACGGCCGCATTGGCGCTGTTACTTGTCATGTTGATTGTCTATAACAAAATGGACACACAACAAGAAAAGGCATTTTGTGTGCTGCAATTAGCAAAACTAGAGTCCATTATTGAAGTTCAACGTGCTCTTTGCCGTCAGTTTAATAAGCAACTGCCTCGTCATGAGCAGATTTACTAGTGGTATCGAACATTCGTAGACGATGGTCGCATCTGCAAAAAGAAAAGCACGGGATGTCCACGCACATCGAATGAAATTGTCAAGCGTATTCGTACAGTTTACGAAAAGCAGCCCAAAAACCTCTCTTGAAAGTATGCGACATCAAACTGTTTGTTTAGGCTGTGAATTCGATAACTAGAGATCAGCTGATTTGTGTGTGACAAGAAATGAGCCACCGTTTTGATATTTGTCGTGTATCACATGGTGGATATATTGAATGCATAAAAATTGAACTTTTCTTTTTCCAGGAACGTTGGAATTGTGTTTCTATCTTTTGTAGTTTGGAAGAAATAAATGTTTGGAATCTGTTCTTTCATTTTGAATAACCCTGTATATTGTAACACATACTCTAATTTAAAAAAATCCCAGTCCTAATTTTTAGCATAAAGGAATGTATTTTAATAATAGTAATAATCCAATTGTCAGTATTAGACAAATAATATTATTTTAAAATTATTACGTCAACACATTTTTGCAAAAATAAAGGTGTCATAAGACATTCAGTATATGTCTGCTTTAAATAGACTATTTGATAATAGAATAATTTGACTAATTTTCTCGCAACGGGCATAAAGCACAAAAAGTATATTGGCGTCAAGATTTGGATTGCAAACTTTCCCAATTGCACTAGACATATCTTTGCACGGTTAAATTTGTAACCCTTTTCGGTTAGGAAAGGTGAAGTATTTCATGTTTAATAATGAAAGGGTAAACTTAATCTAAAGTTGAACAAGAAATATGAATATTAAGAAATATGCTTTGATTATTCTATGGAATATAGATAGACTGATGACTATGACAATATTTTTAAATATTTAAAAGTGATAATGTAATTAGACATTAGTATTTTAAATGCATTTTTTAAAATTATATTGACGAATGCTTATGATCAAAGTAATTCCCCCTGTTACGTTAAGGATTCTCATACACAGGGAGTTTTTCTTTTAAGTATACGTATTTTAAATTCAGAATATTTTCTGTAAATCTTAAGATATTCCTTGTTTTAATTTAAGTTCAATTTGAAGCTTTAAACGAGTGTTTTCCACTCCCAGACTAAGCATGAAGTAAAATTTCGAGTTTAGAAAAGCCCCGTGAAAATTTGTCGAGGGTCGCGTAGCGAACCGAGACAAATTTTGTGGGCTTTTCTAAACTCGAAATTTTACTACATGCGCCACTCGTATAAAACACTAAAATATTATGAAATTTATGTATATTCGAACTTCATCTAAAATCTGTGTTTTATACGTGTGGCGCATGAAGTAAAATTTCGAGTTTAGAAAAGCCCAGAAAATTTACTTCATGCGCCACGCGTATTATAACTAAAATATTGTGAAATTTTTATATATTTGAACTTCACTTGAAATCGTGTTTTATACGCTTGGCGCATGAAGTAAAATTTCGAGGTTAGAAAAGCCCAACAAAATTGTCTCGGGTCGCTGCTCGACCCTCGACAAATTTTCACGGGGCTTTTCTAAACTCGAAATTTTACTTAATGCTTAGTCTATGAGTGAAAAACACTCGTTTAAAGCTTTTAATTGAACTCTTTAAAAAAACAACGAATGTCTGAAAATTTACAGCTTATGCATACGTTTACCTGAAAGAAAAATTCACTGAATCAATGTCATTACATGACGAACAGTAGGGACACCCAAATAATCAAAAAACCTAAGAAAAATAAATAACAAATCTGGTTGGCTAATAAAAAAAAAACCGAATATAGTTATTTTACATTTTTCTAATATAAAAATATTGAAAGTAAAACTTGATTTTGATTTCTTTAACATGAAACTCTTTGAACCGGAATACATATAATATAATATTTAACATTTTTCTAAGTTAAAAATGTTGAAAGTTAAGCGTGAGTTTGATTTCTTCAACACGAAACTTTTTTACCTACATTCAGCTGAAGAAGCAATGAATTTGCGAAACAATTGTTAAAATAAACACACTTTTTGACAATCCTAAAGGTATTTATAATTTTATTTATACAATGTGAAAAACTACATTTCTGTTGAGGTGAATTTTGATGTAATAAACGTTTGACCTTTATTTAATAATCTTTCTTTTTTTAGTAATTATCACGGTGGATTCATTTATTTTGAGTAATTTTTGACATGTGTAGGTAAGTTTTGCAATGTAAGTGATATATTTTGTCGTGAACATTAAGGCACAAGTTTAATTGGGTGTTGCTTCAATTCATCATTGTTTAATTGTAACACTTACACTGTAAAACTTATACCTTAATGTTTATTTTTATAAAAGTATAGATGATTGCTTTCATTTAAGCGGTACATTACCATTTAAATAAATGCAAAACAAAAACCAAGTGACCTACTGAGCAAATTCATTTATGTATTGTTTCAACAACATTAAAACAACGTTTAATATTGCTACAATGTTAATACAACTTTATTTGTTTGTTTTTTGCTCAGTGGGGATAATGGATTCGTATTTTCTATTTTCGTTTTTTGATTAATTTTGTTTCTTTTTTTTTATAAGGTGAAAAATTGTCATCATCGTAGTTGTAAGAGCATGCAAAAGACAGAAACGCGACAGGTTGAATTTGATGAGGAAGTTTTTGGACGTGCCCTAGAAACAGAAATTCCTGCTCTCGAATTTCGGTCACAAAGAGAAAAGATCGCCGTTATTTCCCAAGCAAGAGCAAACCGCGAAGAGGGTATCTATTCCTAAACAATTCCAGTTCAAACAAACGACTTTAAAGAAAAATTTGGATTTTATTTATAAATGTATTTAATTTGTTAGAATTACAAGGTTGAACATATTGTTTATTATTAATATATTATGTGTTGTTGTTGTCAGTTGTTCCTTGAATTTCTCCTATGTTCCTTCTTTTCTCGCCTCGTGATGTCTGGGTTGGTCCCTATCTCGGGCTATCGGTATCAAATTAAACTTGTAGTTTCTTCTGATTTGGACAATTTCTTTATAGTATTTCGTTATTTATTAGTTTCTGTTTTATTTTTAATTTAAATGGAATAAATTTTAATCATTTTATATTTGGAGGTAGTTTGTTGTAACTGCTTATTGTGTCCGTTGGCAAGTGTTGGGTAAATTTTATGGTTTTAAATTTGTCCGTTCGAAGGTCTGATTTTCGTCTTGTCTTATAGTCATGTATTTGTTTATTTGGTTTGATTATGATTCGTGTCTTTATTAATTTGTGTTGTATTTTGTATAGCAATACTAAATTCTTATATGTTAGTTTTTCTAGGTCTAATTCTTTTGTGATTTCATATACTTTTGTGTACTCGTTTTTTAGTATTTGTGGTATTTTATTTTGTTGGCGCCGTAGTATTTGTTTATTTTTATCGGTGGTGTTACCCCATATTGTTGATATGTAATTAATATTCTATGTAAACAAGGCATGGTATAGATATCTCCTTCTATGTTTTGGGATGTATTTTTGAATTAGATTTAATTATAAAAACATAAGATTAAACATTGCTTTATACAAGAATTTTTATATTTTAGTATACAAATCTGGGGTATACCCAGAAAAAAGACGCATTGGAACATTTGTGTGCACCACATTATGTTGTTATTATAGGCAACCAAACGTACGTATTAAAACGTCAATTAGTGATAACATTTGTTTCTATTTCGTACGCGTGAAAGTTGCCAGTAGTAACGTGTTCCATAGAAAAAATAGTTGAAATAGTAACCAAGGCTATTTACAGTACCGATGCAATTTGACATCGGTGACAAGTCGCACTGAAATGACGTCACTTTGTAAAGAATTTACCAAACCGTATGGAGTAAAGTGACGTCATTTTAGTGCAAGTTCTCACCGATGACAAATTGCATGGGTGCTGCGAATACGGGCCCTGGCATCACAATGATAACAGCTTGAGGAGTGTAAGGCAATATCCGGAACGATCAATTCCGTGTACAAGAACAGTCCAAAAGGTCATCACAATGTTTTCTTTAAAAGGCTGTGTGGTTAATTCACACTCAAAGCGGAAGAAATTGAATCACGTTTTAAATTATGAGTTAAAATAAAATATTTTATGCTTTGTGGAAGAAAATCCTGTTTCTGTATTACAAGAAATTGCAAAATACTTTAGAATATCTCGAAGTTCGGTATTTGAAACTACAAAAGTAGGTGGTAGTCGTTTCAAACACTTATAACTTTTTTTGTGTTATTTTCTATTGTTCAAATAATATTGTACTTTACATTTATTAGAATGTATGATATTTCCGTTTTAAACAATATCTGTCTTATTATTAGAAGTAAAAATAAGTTTAAATACCTAATTAATCAGTATTTAAGATGCTTAACAAAATCGGATAAATACCTTCTAATGTCTATTAATTACAGGTACGTAAAATGAATGAATTAATATTTTTAATGAGATAGCAGCATTTTAACAATGTTGGATATAATAAACACTCTTACTAATTTGTTAAATTTAAGCTACTATTTTGTTTAATTGTGTTACAATTATTTTAAATTGTAATTTAATTTGATTACTTTTTGACATTTTAGTATGTCTATGAAAGTTTGGTTGCCTAAATTCGAAACATAAAGCATAGTACCCAACATTCTAATGCGTTTTTTATATAGGTATACATAGGAAAATGTATACCTGAACAA
This sequence comes from Philonthus cognatus, assembly GCA_932526585.2. Classification (NCBI taxonomy): domain Eukaryota; kingdom Metazoa; phylum Arthropoda; class Insecta; order Coleoptera; family Staphylinidae; genus Philonthus; species Philonthus cognatus. The sequence continues at coordinate 27,590,875 of OW052245.1, read as the reverse complement.
AAATTCCCCGGGGAATTTTTCTTTTAGGTACATACGCTGTACATTTTCCGACATCCGTTGTTTTTTAAGAGTGTAATTTGAAGCTTCAAATTAGTGTTTTCCACTCCCAGACTAAGCATGAAGTAATATTTCGAGTTTAGAAAAGCTCCGTGAAAATTTGTGGAGGGTCGCGCAGCGAACCGAGACAAATTTTCTGGGGTCCTCAAATTCGAAATTTTACTTCATGCGCCACGCGTATTAAACACTGATTTCAAGTGAGGTTCAAATATACATACATTTCCCAATATTTTAGTGTTTTGTACGCGTGGCGCATGAAGTAAAATTTCGAGTTTAGAAAAGCCCCGTGAAAATTTGTCTAGAGTCGCTGCGCGACCCTCGACAAATTTTCACGGGGCTTTTCTAAACTCGAAATTTTACTTCATGCTTAGTTTGGGAGTGGAAAACACTCATTTAAAGCTTCAAATTAAAAACAATGAATATCTAAAGAATATCTAAAGATATAAAGAAAATAAGCTGAATTTAAAATACGTATACTTTAAAGAAAAACTCGCTGTACTTACAGCCTTAATAATAGAATTTCCTTTAATATGCTAATCTCTAATAGACGCATACAAACACAATACTAACATTTCATATAAATAGAACAAAATGTACATGCTATTAGTTAGTATTGAACTATTAATAAAATTAACTTGGCATTTTTATGTGTTCAAACTTCATTGGCACATTCACCAGAAAAATGTACTCTGTTTTTAGTAATGTTTGTGCAAATGTATTTCTTCTGCCAAATTATTTGATTCAAATTTACTTCTAACGAGTATCTACACTCCCAGATTTAGCATAAAGTAAAATTTCGAGTTTAGAAAAGCCTGAACGTTTGAGTTTTAATCAAAATTCAGGCTTATTTAAACTCGAACTTTATGCGCCACGCATAACACAGATTTAAATTGAAGTTTAAAATATACTGACCAGGTACATATTTACATTTATAGTTTATAGAATTAAACTAGGTGCCACGCTATTACATTATTAGTTTTAAGCAAACAATAGTAATCTACTAAAACGTTTTAATAATCTGAAAATGTTAAAATCATCCTTAAAACCGTACTAAAGATGTATGCTAACGTATATTAATAAGGCTGTTAGTATTTATTACTCAGTACTAAGCAATACTTTCTATAGTATTAATTTATTACCAACTAAAACAGTTATACTTTTTCAATAGTAAGATATTCACACTTCACTTGATTTCAACCTACGTGATCTTAAATTAAATCACAACAATGTATAAGCAGATATGTTAAATATAAATTTAGATTATAAAATTTGCTTCCTAAATGTAGATTTCAGTTTTCACAACATAATATGGAAATCAGGTCAAGTAAATTATTCCTTATACATTTTGGAATTATGTATACAGTGCATTTTTCCTGCCAGTATACGGATCAAGTAATCTAATCCTAATATATTTTTGAAGTAATGTATACCGACCATTTTACTTTTAAATATACGTATCCCCAAACATACTCTGTAAATGTTTAGGCATTGTTTTCATAAATGTGTCCAATTTGAAATTTTTAACGAGTGTTTCCCCTCTTTGTTTAAGTATGAAAGTAAAATTTCGAGTTACGCGACCAAACTAAATTTTCAGGCTTTTCTAAACTCGAAATTTTATTTCATGCGCCACACGTATAAAACACTGATTTAATGTGAAGCTACAAATACACTGCTTTAGCATACTGATTTAGTTATATATTTAAGACTTCACAATATAATAGTGTCCAATACGCGTGGCGTCTGAAGTAAAATTTCGAGTTTAGAAAAGCCTAAAAATTTGTTTTTGTTGCTCCGCTTCGCGGAGCGACCAAAACAAATTTTAAGGCTTTTCTAAACTCGAAATTGTACTTCATGCCTAATCAGGGAGTGGAAACACTCGTTAAAAGTTTCAAACTGAACCTTTTTCGATAACAATGATTGCCTAAACATATACAGAGTATAGTTTTGGATATGCATATATACTTATAAGAAAAACTCTCTGTATGTATATTTATCTTTGATTTAATTTGGACGAGTATTCGAATATTTTATAAACTGAATCCATGCCAATGTATTACAACTGGTGATGTCCTGAAATCACGTGACTTGGCATACAATGGCGAAAAAGGGGGACATCCCCAACGACCCTCCTCAATGATTCTCCCTCGGCATGTTTTATTTTTTTATTTTTTTGCATGATAAACAGGGATGAATTCGAAAGGGAGGTGCCCTCTATAATTATGTTAATTGGCTTCAGTCCACTCTGAACAGAAAGGGTGTGGCCTATATCCCAAATAAAATTTTAAATAACAATGGAAGGACGTAATCCCGTGGATATTTTGCACGCCATATTGGATCGATAATTAAATTGAAAATGAAACAATAAGTTTAAATAATGTTTCAGTTTTATTGTTGAATAATGCAACATATTTCATTATACCTCCACATCAGGAGCAGATGAATTATGAATAAATTTGAATTCGTAATGCCAAATAAATTAAAAAAGTAATCAACACTTAATCATTATTTAATAATTGAGAAATTTAAGAAAATGTGAGGCCCACGGCAATTAGAACATTTGAGGCACTGGATTATTTTTCTTTAATTAAATAAGTCTTCTTTATCTAATATCATGTACTTTTATTTCAAATCTGTTACTCCATTTTTTAAATTCTGTATTAGTATACATGTTAATTTCACAATAGACACTTTTTACTTTATTCCTATAACACTTTTTTCATTTATTGTGATTGCAGTTTTGACAAATTTAGCTTGTTATTGGCTAACATGAATAAAAAGATGAAATAGCTGTTTTTGATTTTCAGAATAATTCAGTGTTTCGTACACAGACACGCTACGCGACCAAATCATATTTCCCCCGATTCCGTACGTGAAATGTTAAATTTAACGTATACGTTATTAATTACCATTACAATCTTAATATACAAATCAAGTACTAAACGCGGTTAGACTGTGATGTCGAGGAGTAACATGTACGTTGAATTTAACATTTCGTGTACGGAATAACCCTGATTGTCAGGCTTTTGTAACTCAAAATTGTACTTCAGGCTTAATCAAGGAGTAGGAGACATGCGTTTTTGTCATTTTATTTCACTAACAATTTTTAAATTTAAGCGTCCGTATAAAACGCAATTATTAAATGTTCAATTGACTGAAAGAATGAACCAAACAGATTTGTTTAAAGATTTTTTCAACAGTTTTAGAGATTTTACAAAACTTGTAAATTTGTCAAAAACACCATTAATAAGATAAAATTAAAAATTAAGCTATTTTTACTTTGTTTAACCACTGTATTTTCACTTAATTTGTGACTATAGTTTCGATTATCTGGTAGTCATTATCAAACTAAAAGTATTTTTTAAAAATGAAACCTTAGAATCGCCGAAAAAATGTACGTCATCAAAAACGTTCGCTGAAAACGTATACTTCAAAAACGTACGTCAAAAAATCGTATGTAAAAAATATAAACACCTAAGTTGAGTAAGCTCTTCATATTGTGAGGCTCGGGGCATCTGGGCTACTGATAGACGTTGAAATTTAGAAAATAATCCTGAATTTAAACGAATAGTTGTTAGCTTAAAGAAAGTCCCGCTTATTAAAACAAATCTGCGTAATTATTTCATAAACTTGATAAACATTCTGTCCATTTTATTGGCCTTCCATATTAATTTGCAAAATTATGTAATTAACTATCAATTTCGAAAAGCACATCTTTTATAGACATTGATTTACATTTCAAACAAAGTGCAAGACAAGAAATATTTAAGATCTCACTGGAATTTTTATGATATTTTGTGAAGTATTTAATAAAATGGATAAAAATTCTTTGCATTCAATAAAATGTATTGACCTTTCATGTTAATTTGCATAATTGTGTACTTAACTGTCTATTTTAAAATGCACATCGTTTATAGATATTTTTATCGCCATTGAATGGTTCAACATTGATTCATTATATGCAATAAACAATTACCATTATGTTTATTAATAGATGCAAATTAGTATTTAGTTTAAAAACGTACGATTATTGTTCTTCCTGCGGCTAATGTAAAATGCATAGGCTTTTATTGATATGTAGTTTATAAATAATAACAACTTTTATTAAACACATTACCTGTAATGTAACACAATTGGTTATTAAGATCAGTGTAAAATAACATACAATATTTAAATTGAATAATAAAGCAAACATTAGATTCTAGTCTACATTTGTGCACCGATTTTAATACAAAAATCCGAAGGTTGACATAACGTATTTTCTGATCACTGAAATATTGGCAGTTTTGAGGTAAAAATCAAACCTGTTAAGCAACCATAGATGTGTTCAATTAGTAAACTAGCTTATTCGAAATGTGTAATTGTGTAATAGGTGAAAAGGGGTAAATACCAGTGGCGTAGATAGAGGAGATAAAGGGGTACAATTTTATTTTATTATTCTATTATTCAAGAGTCATGGGGAGCCATGACTCTTGAATAATAGGAGAATGAAATAAAAGGCTCTCGTTTGTTAGCGATTTCTCTTGTTATTATTTTCATTTTGTTTTAATATACATTTAATTGAATCATAGGATAAATTTTGGTAATACTAACTTTATTTTTCGACAGTTTTACAAGAACAAACACAAAACATTTTCCTATGATTCACTTAAATGTATATAAAAACAAAATGAAAATAATAACAACATACATCGCTAACAAAAAAGAGCCTTTTATTTCATTCTCCTATTATTTACGAGTCATGGGAAGGATTAATCCTCTATATTCGCCCTATCTACGCTACTGGTATTTACAAAATATTAAGTCAAATCCGCCTTTATCACCCAAAGCTATCTATACCACTGGTAAATACTATTCTAAATTTCAGAAAATCCGCATGTGCCTGTTCGAGCTTTGAAGGTCGAAACTCGAAACAATAAAAATCTGTACTTCTAATATTAATCACCTTCTTTGTTCAGAATTAACGACGGTCTCTGCTCTGTATTTCCACAGTAAAGCACAGAAGTAGATCTTTTTTCGTATTCTTTTCTTTTTTAAGCGTTTAAGCCGTGAAATAATTAATCAGCACTTATACCAACCGTGCGGAATTAAATATTTAATTAATTTAAACACGGCTGCACTGGTTAAACAGATACACGTATAGTTGAATAATAATCTTTCGGCAAACATCCTGTTTGATGTTTATAAATTGCTTCATTAAAATCGACTAGGAACGCCGAGCGTTTCCGCGGGATAATTAATCGAATCGATATGGATTCTTTTGTTATAATATTATTTTGTTACAAAATTTTGCATGAATCACTATATATTTTATTCATAGCCGACAGTTAAAGATCATTATTGGTATACAGGGTCCCGTATGTCAACAGAATGTATATGGATCTCGGTTATTTGAAGAGATAAAGAGTCGGTTAGGGCAAAGTTAAGTATTTTAGGGTCCAATAATAATCTAAAAACAAATTTAAAATACCTTCTTTCGTTTTTGAGATATTGTCAAAAAACGGATTTTTTTAAACTAAGTTTTTATTTTTTTATTCAAAATATTAAATCCAGACATTTACAACTTTGACATTATACAGGCACTTTTTAACGAGAAATCTAGTAACATATAGATAATAACATTTACCCAGGGACCATAGCCAACTTTTGTTTATCTTATGGGCGCCGTTTTGAATTTTTTTATTTTTTGTAAAAATATATTTTTTTTTATTCAATGATGTGCACTTATAGTTTATTGTACATTTTATATGTAAAATTTTAATCTTTTGTTTTTTGTAAAGACTGCCCTGAAAACAGTTGAGTAACTCACTTATTTGACAGCTCCTAGGATCCATAATTTGCTTACATATTACCCTTGAACACGGGCACCCAGCTGATTAATTACTGTACTAATAGAAAATGTATTTGCTTATAAACGAAATACTGGTGTGACATTTCAAATCTTAATAAATTGCTTCACTGTCTTTGAAATATCATAGAATTTTGTCATATTATATCTTTCTTGACCGTGTTTTGACTATTGTGACTGTAAGTGGCTTGATTGAATGTCTTTTGACTGTGCTAGGATTCTGTCTGATTATGTCTCTCTATAGACTGCATTTCAGCTAGTTTGATGTTATGCTTGTAAGTCACTTAAATGACTTTATCAAATACAGTCAATATAGTGATTTAATGACAAAATACTAATAAAATAGATATTTTAACAGTTGCGATATATTTTATACTAACGAGTGTCTTCCACTCCCAGACTAAGCATGAACCGAGACAAATATTCACGGGGCTCTTCTAAACTCGAACTTTTACTTCATGCGCCACGCATATAAATCACTGATTTACAGTAAAGTTAAAAATATACAACTTTTAGATGTGATGGTAATCAATATTTATTGAGATGTAGCGAAAAATGAAAGAATTACTTTTTTATGAATAGTTTTGGAATAATACTAGAAAACTAGAATACATTTAGTTTGTGCAACTTTTTCATACTGCTGATATTTAAGTCATCATATCTTAATCGGGAAAGTGCTATAATGGACACATCACCATTTTATTTACTTTATGTTTTGTGTGACAATCGATACTTATTATTATTATTATCACAAAAGATTGACAGTTATTAATTAATTTTGACTGCTAACAATAATTGACTGCTAACAATAATTGACTGCTAACAATATTTTATTGATTATTAGATATGACGTCATTGTTCCAAGGCACTATAATTTTAAAAATTAAATCTAAAATAAATTATGAGTATGGTACATCACTGAGTTAAAAAAAATGCTTTCAAAAAATTCGAAAAAAAAAATTGCGCCCATAAGAAAAACAAAAGTTGGCTATGGTCCCCGGGGAAATATTAGAGTTATCTTAAAAAAAATATGCTACCAGGTTTCTCATTAAAAAGTGCCTCTATATTGTCAAAGTTCTAAATGTCTATCCTTAGTAATTTCTGATTAAAAAAATAAAAACAATTTTTCGAAAAAACAGTATTATGTTGCTATCTCGAAAACAAAAAAATATATTTCAAAATTGTTTTCAGATTATTGTGAGGCCCTAAAATACGTAAATTTAACCGACTCTCTCTCTCTTCAAATAGCTGAAATCCCCATACAATTTGTCGAAATACGGACACCCTGTATATCGCTTTTCGATTTGTATACGTTTTATACTCTTACTTCAAAATATCTATAAGAACAACGCTATATGAAGTCCTATCGGTGGAAACAAAACGTTGGGACACGTAATTTTTTTTTAGTGTGTGTCAAACTTTGGACTTATTAAGTTAATTGTAATCTGATGTATCAAAAATGAAAATCTTTTTCTGTTTCGATAGTTCCTATCATTTGGATATTTTCATTGTCACTCAATACTATATCCTCTCTTTAAAAAGACCGACTTAACCGGTATAAATTTGGTGATGTTTGACATTATCCAACTTTCGATTTTTCCCAACATTTTATGGGCACCGATGGTAGATATAGGGATTTATTTCTTACAGCGTATCCATATCTTGATGTAGACGATATACATTTTCAGAAATTTGTTGCAATTGAAAAGGGTGTTCAATTTATTGATGCGTGGTGGGAATCAAATGGCAAACCCTATGCATATATTGTATATTTGAATCTATTGCATAGATTGTAAATTTATATTATTATTACATGTACTGGTACACTCACTTGTGGAATTTATAAATTAAATTTATATGACTTTTTCTTTTAAGTATACATATACATACACTGCAAATTTTAAGACAGTTGTTGTTTTTTTAAAGAGGTAAATTTAAAAACATAAACATTCGTTTTTATGTTTTCCACTCTTCGATTAGGCATGAAATAAAATTTTGAGTTTAGAAAAACCTTAAAACTTGGTTTGGTCGGTCCACAAAGCGGCGCGACCAAACCAAATTTTCAGGCTTTTTTAAATTCAAAATTTTACTTTATGCGCCACGCGTATAAAACACTGATTTCAAATGAAGTTCTCAATATACTAGCCAAGCAGTCTAGAAAGAAAAAAAAAACAAATTTTCAGGCTATTCTAAACTCGGAATTTTACTTCATGCTTAATCTAGGAGTGGAAACACTCGTTAGAAGCTTCAAATTGAACGCTTTTCAAAAACAATGAATGTCTAAAATTATAAAAATTTTAAATAACTAAGAAAAAAAACGTTCTTATTTTACTTTAGAATTAAACATTATAATTACTATAATTTACTCTTAATATAATTTAAATGAAATAATAGTCTAGTTCGATCGTTTCGACCACTGTGCGGTTGGCGACCGCTGCTCTAAAATATGGCAATGAATTTGACCAGACATTAATTCTTTTAATTTCATTTAACCATTATTTTTTTGTTTAATATTATTCGTGTTGAAATTTTACACGAAATGGTATAATCGCAGACATTAGGTGGTTTTCGTTCGGCGAGTGTGTTTGTAAAAAAGGAAAAAAAAACAGGATGGCACCCCGTTTGCATGTAATATGAAGGTAATTAGGGTGTACACCGACCGGCTTGTTGTTAGTAGTGACCTTTTCGTGAACTTTAATTATCCTTTGTTTACGTAGAAAACGGCCCTTTTATTTCGCGCGCTAGTCTACGCCCCCGGCCCCCCCTCCCAAACCTATTTTCCAGTCTAATATTTGGGAGTTTTCGACGTTTCATTTCCTTTGTGGAACCGATCTACACGCTCCACTTTATTACGTTTCAGACGATTCCGCGTCGAATTTTACCTGGGGGCTGTGAATGCCTTCGTTAGCGATAGAAATAATTGCGCGCGTTTAATTTCGAATTTGAATGATGATTGTTGAAATGTAAGAGTTTGTGTGAGAGAGAAGTGAGCAGAAGAATTTATGTTTTCGACAGCGCTGGTCATGAAGTGCATACTTCCCACCCCCTGCGGTCATCATCATAAATAGTCATACATTTTAAATTGTTTCAGATATGTTTTCTCATTTATTTCAAAAAATGTAAAATTTCTAAAAATAGTATAAGCTATTCATTAAAACACTTGGTATTGTTATACTGATATTATATTTACCGTGTGTTTTGAGTTATATGAACTAATCAATCACTAATTTCATTTCCTTTCTTCACTAATTTATTTTTATTGTAAGGCCCAATTCACACCGAAATGGCGGAGGCGAGGCGCAGGCGAGGCGTAAGCGACACGAGGTACAGGCGCAGGCGAGCTCAATGCACACAGAAAAGGCGGCGACGAAGTGCTGTTATCGCGAGAAACACTTTGACAGATCATATATGTCAAAATGATTTCAGACAACGAAAGAGACGAGGACAAACCAGAGAAGGTTTTGGGTTCATCTTTTGTGGTTGAAAAATCGAAAAAAGGCAAATGTTATGTCGCGAGAGAGCTGAAAATGCATCCGGATAGGTTTCAAAATTATTACAGAATCCCACGAGGGTGTCTATAGAGTTGTTATCCTAGTAAGCCTTACAAAAGAGATACTAATTACAGAAAAACTGTTAGTCCAGAAAAAAGGCTGTAAAATCATTAAAAATAACAAAGACAAAACTGTATAAACTCAGCACAGTGGTGTCTACTTACTAACTTGAAAATACTGTCCAAAAATGTACATAGGACAAACCGGAAGATCGAAGATAGGGCCCTTTACACATACACTTTTGCATCGACGATTAAATGCCACGTGCCAGGAGTTGGCGCAAAAGTGTACGTGTAAATGCAACTTTTGCGTAAAAACAAGAATGACAAAATTCGTCGACCAAAGAACGCGGTCCAGCATGCAGTTAAAACTGCACGTATAAATGGCACTTCTGAGTCTAGGAAAGAGTGGAGAGACATTTGTAACAATAATTTCTAACATGCTGGAAACCATTTCTTCGTCTGAAGAACCTAAAACCGTCTCTGATTGTTTAAATTTAATGAAATTAATGACAAATTGCACCATAGCTAATTAACTTTAACGAATAATTAGTACTTCTTAAAAACACAATAATTATATTTACGAATTGTTTAAACATTTGCATTTTGATGAAAGAAACATGTTTGGGATCTTTCAAATTAAAAAAAAAAAATTATATTGACGAATTTTGACTTAATAGACATCCTCGTGGGATATCCGGTAATAAATGTGAAACCTATCCGGATATATTTTCAGTTCTCACACGACATAAAATTTGCCTGTTTTCGACTTTTCAACCATAAAAGATAACCCCAAAACCTTCTCTGGTTTGTCCTCGTCTCTTTCGTTGTCTGAAATCATTTTAACAAATATCATATGATCTGTCAAAGTGTTTCTCGCGATAACCGCACTTCGTCGCCGCCTTTTCTGTGTGCATTGAGCTCGCCTGTGCCTGTGCCTCGTATCACTTACGCGTCGCCTCCGCCATTTTGGTGTGAATTGAGCCTAAGAGTGAATATGCAGTATTACTAACCAGTTTAAATGTCGTTTAGCGGATAGATACAAACTTGAGGGGCGATTAAACTTGACGTTTCTAATTTTGAGGTTAAATTACATAGATTTAATAATCATGAATTCAAGTTCATCAAACTTCACCAGCAACTCTTCGGATCAAGAAATATTCGATTAGGTAACAGAAGACGTCCAAAAAATATAAAAATGCACCGAAAAAAAATCTTATAACGATATCGCTTCAACATTGTATTCGATAAATAATACAAACTAATATACAGGGAGTCTTTTAAGTGAGCGTATTCTAAATTCAGCTTATTTTCTTTAAATCTTTAGATATTCGTTGTTTCTTTTAGAAGAGTTCAATTTAAAGCTATAAACGAGTGTTTTCTACTTCCAGGATAAGCATGAAGTAAAATTTCGAGTTTAGAAATGTCCCGTGAAAACTTTTTTGAGCTTTTCTAAAGTCGAAATTGTACTTCATGCGCCACGCGTACAAATCAAAAATATTATGAATTTATGTATATTTGAACTTCACTTGAAATCAGTGTTTTACATGCATGATGTAAAATTTCGAGTTCAGAAAAGCCCCGACAAATTTTCACGTTAAAAGTTTTAAATTAAGCTCTTTTGAAAAGCAACGGATGTCAGAAAGTGTTTTCCACTCCCAGACAAATGTTCAAGGGGCTTTTCTAAACTCGAAATTTTACTTCATGCTTTGTCTGGTGGGGTGTGTATCCGGACGAAGTTCGAATTGGAGGTAAAACTTGTGAGATGTTAAGATTATGTTTTGTTCATGTTCATATCTCTAATAATTATAGCATTGTCATATAGTGACAATAGTTAGGATGAATGTAGACTAGGAATATATGGATTGGGAATGAGGGCAAGTTCAGGATTGAGTGAAGACATTCATTGAGAGGGTTGTTTATTTTCGGCGGATTAGTTTTTCCCATCATTCATATATTTACTTGAACAATGTCACTAGGATGTCGCGCGTAAAACAGTTTTTAAATTTTTCAAAAATTCATTATCGCTCGACACTCTAGTGAATTTATTGTAGGATAGAAATAAATTAGAAAAAATTCAAATATTCGCAGAGGAACCTTTTACTTTTCTTAAGGTATACCAATTTTTTTTAAATATTTGACCCTTAAATAAGGATGTAGTTAAGATGACAATATGCAGAGTTTTAAACGTTTTGATAGCAGTTGGTTTCCTTTCAATAGTCTTATTTATTAAAACTTACTATTTGCGGTTTATACGAATTATAATACGAATTCCAAACTATTTTTAATTCGAAAAAGTTTACTTACGCTTTTGGTTTACAGAACTTTAAATATAAAATTAAAATTCTTATAATTTTAGTATTTGTTGCCGTTATTTAAAGTTCTGCAAACTAAAAGCGTAAGCAAACTTTTTCGAATTCAAAATAGTTTTGAATTCGTAATATACTTATCTGGGATATATTGTTCATGCATGTTTGCTTCTGAACTTTAAAAATTTTATAATACCATATAATTTTCAGGGTACATACCATCTGGATTGGTACAAAATCGATTTCGACACAATCCCTTTTGCAAAACTAGTGTCGAAAGGTAAATTCATAGTGACTGTGCATATTTTCGATGCCAATATAGAAATGGACCAGACATGCGTTGTTATTGTAGTTGATAAAAACTAAATAAACCGCACTGTTAATTTATTTTGTTAGATGGTAATTGAGAATTGCCTTCAAAATGATAGATAGATGTATACAGCGTTTGGTTAGTTATCGGGAACACGATGTCTTTAAAAAGCTTCAAACGAGTGTTTTCCATTCCTGGCTTAGGCATAAAGTAAAATTTCGAGTTTAGCAAAGTCTGAAAGTTTGGATTGGTCCAAACCAAATTTTCAGGCTTTTCTAAACTCGAAATATTACTTCATGCGCCTTGCGTCCAAAAGATGGATTTAATGTGTTCTAAATGTTCTGCTTCAGTTTGATTTTTAAACGAAAGTGTGAAAATATTTATATTTAGATAATAAAATATCAATACAACGTCATCCAATAAATAACGTTACTTATCTGTATTGATCTATAACAGTAAATATTATTGTGCTATTCGAAAGTCTAGTGATAACTTATTTATAAAATGTTCAATACCAATAAATCTCATTCAATACACAACAAAATCATTTAAATTACTTCATATTAATTTAAATTTAAAATTAGTATGAAGTGATATAAAATGATTTTGTTGTGTATTTAATGAGATTTCTTGAAAAATAATTTATCAAAAATACAAATATTTTATTAATTTTCCTGATTAATTAATCGTATAATTGTTATTTAAGTAATTGGTAATTGTTGATGAAGATGGTGGGCTTCGGTGATGGTCCCAGCTGTAAATACGTCGACACGGAGTCTAATTGTGTCTGGTTAAAAAGCAATTCATGAGCGTCTGAATTAGTTTAAATTGGCCGAAATTAAATTAAAGTGTGTCACTTTGTCTTAGGTTGGGTTAGGCCTCGTTGAACGCCCCGCGATGTACACACGCCAAGACCAAAACATCTTTCTCACAGACTACAGACATTTCCAATTACCCAATCATAAAAATAATCAACAGTTTGAAGAAGAAAAAAATCTTACACAAATCAAATCGAGTTTTATTGTTTCATAACGATATAATAACGTCAATTGAATTAATAATAGTAAGTATAACGTACAGGGGAATTTTTCTTATTTTAGAAGTTTTTTTCTTTAAGTATAATCTTTAGATGTTTGTGCAGATTTCAAATTGAAGCTTTAAACGAGCGAAGCGGAGCGATCCAACCAAATTTTCAAGCTTTTCTAAACTCGAAATTTTACTTCATGCGCTACGCGTATAAAAAACTGATTTTCAGTGAAGTTCGAAATATGCTAACAAACAAATCAGTGTTTTGTACGCGGGGCGCATGAAGTAAAATTTCGAGTTTAGAAAAGCCTGAAAATTTGGTTTGGTCACCCTGCTTCGCGGAGCGACCAAACCAAATTTCCAGGCTTTTCTAAACTCAAAATTTTACTTCATGCTTAGTGTGGGAGTGGAAAACACTTGTTTATAGATTTCAATTTAGCTCTTAAAAAAACATATAACGAATGGCATAGAATTTACAGTCAAAAAACATGTCATACTGACATCAATAATTTGTGATTGTGTTAAGCATGAAGTAAAATTTCGAACTTAGAAAAGCCTGAAAATTCCGTTTGGTCGCCCCGCTTAGGCTCAGTTTAATATATTGCCTTATTGTAGGTCAAAATAATGTCCTATTGTTGGTTAAAGTATTGTTTAGTCATACGTCAAATAATAGCTTTATTACAGGTCAAAATATAGCCACATAGAGTATGGCCACATTTTAACGTAACAAGGTTTTATTTTGACCCACGACAGGCCTTGCCTTAGGACCAAATATAGGCGTATTGCAGGTTGATATATAGCTTTATCGCAGGTCAAAGGATAGCCTAGCCGTAGGTCAGTTGTGTCATATTAACAAAATCTTGATACAATAATGTTTGAATCTTGATTTTCAAGTTATAACTCAATCTTGTAAGAATATAAAATTTCTACTTAGGGTTTTATAGAAAAATATATTGTAACGTTATTTTTCTTTGAAATAACTACGTGAACTATTTATAATAATATTAAAACAACAACAATTTAAAGCTTGACTTTATTTAAATAAGAGATGTTATAGAATTTTGGATCCGGTAGACCGTGAAACTCGGTGAAACTCAGGTATAGGAGCCGACTTTTCTGGGAGTCTGTTAAAGGTGCCAATCTGCACCTGTTGTAGGATGATGGTGAAAGACATTTAATATCACACCTTCACAATATTGTTTTTATATTGAATGTACATTGTATAACAATTTTAATTTATAATTAACATAACAATATTGATATAATATTGCTACAAGATTCATTTCTACTAGGACTCTAGAAAAAAAGTCAAGGATTTTTTTAAGTGAATGTTCAATAAATTTTTCGACATTCGCTGTTTTTTGAGTTCAATTTGTAGCTTAAACGAGTGTTTTCCACTCCCAGATTAAGCATGAAGTAAAATTTCGAGTTTAGAAAAGCCTGAAAATTTGATTTGGTCGCTCCGAGAAGCGGAGCGGCCAAACCAAATTTTCAGGCTTTTCTAAACTCGAAATTTTACTTCATGCGCCACGCGTATAAAATACAAATTCCAAGTGAAGTTGAAAATATACTAATTTACAGAGCTGGGCAGGATTTGAATCAGTCAGGATTCGAATCCTGGATTCGAATCCTTTTAGAGGATTCAATAGAGGTATTCGAATACTTTAGTTAAACTGGATTCGTGATCCGGATTCGTTGCACTTTTTTAAAAGGATTCGTATTCGAATCCAAATGCTGGTTTTTCGAATCCTCATAAAAGGATTCGAATCCTTGTAAAAGGATTGCAATCCTCATAAAAGGATTCGAATCCTCGTAAAAGTATTCGAATCCTCATAAAAGGATTTAAATCCTTATGAAAGGATTCGAATATTTATAAAAGGATTCGAATAGTTACAAAAGGATTCGAATCGTCAAAAATAATCCTTACAATTAACATGAAAAATTTGTTTTGTGTGTTTTTAAATTTCTCGTTAAATCACTGTTTTATACGCGTGGCGCATGAAGTAAAATTTCACGTTTAGAAAAGCCCCGTGAAAATTAGTTTCGGGTCGCTGCGCGACCCTCGACAAATTTTCTACGCGGGGCTTTTCTAAACTCGAAATTTTACTTCATGCTTAGTCTGGGAGTGGACGACATTCGTTTGTAAGTGATAAAATCAATTAAATTAATGATTTGTGTCAAATTTGACATTTTGATAAATTTTGATGATTTTTGCCAGATTTGAGATTTTTACTTGTTTTTCAGTAATTTCGCCAAATACAACATTTTGATGAATATGAATTGACATTCCCAATCAAATGTTTACACTTAACATGTCGATTTATAACATTTTTATAAGATTTTCAACAAATCGATATTTTCATAAAATTATCATTATTTCGAGATTTTCGTCGATTAATCAAATTTTTATCAGATTTTGCAATATTTCATTAATGTATCGAATGTTGATGAAATTTTCAATATTTTAAGATTTTTAATTAATTTATGAAAATGTTTATCAGATTTTCAACATATCTTGATTTTTGATATTTTGTCATTTTTATCGATTTATAAAATTTTGATGAAATTTTCGATATTTCGATATTTTCTCGTCAAATATATAAAATGTTTATATGTAAGATTTTCAATATTTTTATTTAGATTTGTAACGATTTTCAAACATTATTGAAGACACACATTTGATATTTTTTTGTTCTACAAGACATATTTAATCATTTTTGACATTGAATGACATTTTTGATATTTTTTACCTTTTGAGATGACATTTTTGACAATAGATTATATTCTTGATATTAGACTACGTTTTTTGACATTAGATGACATGTTTCACATTAGATGTTACTTTTGATAAACAATGACATTTTTTACTATTTCTGATGTTGACATTAACTGACGTATTTGACATTAGATGGCAGTTCAGACATTTTATATTTTTTTACTTTTTTGACATTAAACGACAATTTTGATATTTGATATTTTTGATATTACATATTTACTTGTTTTACATTAGATAACAATTTTTATATTATTAGATAACTTTTTTGACATTATTACTGATTTTAACAGAAATTTTCGTTTTTGTAAGAACGTTTTTGTCAAACTGTGACATAAAATGATAATTTTGACGTAAATCGATTTTATCAACACGCCGAATTTTTGACGTTTTTGATATTTTTTATATTTACATTGACATTTTGGCCATTTTGATGATTTTGGCAATTTTAAATAATTTTGGCATATTTTGATAACTTTTAAAATTGAAAACAGTTTTAATATATTTTGATATTTTTAACCTTACTTGAAATTAGTGTTTAATACGCGTGGCGCATAAAGTAAAATTTCGAGTTTAGAAAAGCCCCGTGAAAATTTGTCTCGGTTCGCTGCACGACTCTCGACAAATTTTCTACGCGGGGCTTTTCTAAACTCGAAATTTATTTTCAAAAAAATCATTCTCGGTTTATTGAACAAAAACAAAAGAGCTGAGGTGAAAATTGTTTAGGTAAAAGTGGTTTATTTTTTCGTTGACTACAACTTTTGTTTGAAACATTTTCTGATTTAGACGTCGAAAGCCATAATCGGTGAGTTGTTGATGTCCACTAGATTTTTTAGTTTCTAATTCAAAAACAAAAGAGCTGAGGTAAAAAGTGTTTAGGTAAAAGAGGTATCGTTGGCTACAACTTTTGTTTCAAACATTTTTTGACTTAGATGTCGAAAGCCATAGTGAAATTCGTTTAATAAAAAAACATCTAATGATTTCTGGTGATTTTTAACGCAAGATTTTTAGACATTTGATGGCATAATTAATATTGAATTGCTGAAATAAGTATTTATTTTTAATATATTCGTAAATATACGGTAAACAATGTAAAATATTTATTTAATTAAAATATTTAGAAAATAACACTACAATTATTATATTATTATTATTGTTATTATTATACTGGGTGTCCGTTTTTCAACAGAATATATGGGGATATCTGTTATTTAAAGAGATAGAGAGTCGGATAAATTATGGCAAAGTTTCATAAAATAGGGCCCAATAATAACCCGAAAACAAGTTTAAAATATCTTATTTCCTTAATGAGATATTGTCAAAAAAACGTATTTTTGAAAATTCGTTTTTATTTTTTTATTCAGACATTTACAACTTTGACATTATAGGCACTTTTTAACGATAAATCTAGTAACATATTTTATTTTAAGATAACTATAACATTTACCTAGGGACCATAGCTAACATTTGTTTTTCTTATGGGCGTCATTTTGGATTTTGATATTTTTTGGAAGAATAGTTTTTACTGAATTCAATAATGTATCACACTTATAGTTTATTGTACATTTTATATGTAAAATTTTAATCATTTGGTTTTTTAAAGAGTGCCTTGGAAACAGTTGAGTAACTCAGTTATTTGGCAACTCCCAGGACCCATAATTTGCTTACATATCACCCCTGAAGACGGGCATCCGACGATACATATTTTAACAGTTGTGACATATTTTAAAGTAACGAGTGTCTTCCACTCCCAGACTAAGCATGAAGTAAAATTTTGAGTTTAGAAAAGCCCCGCGTAGAAAATTTGTCGAGGGTCGCGCAGCGACCCGAGACAAATTTTCACGGGGCTTTTCTAAACTCGAAATTTTACTTCATGCGCCACGCGTAGACCCATTGATTTGAAGTGTGGTTCAAAAACACACAAATACATTTTAAATCAGAGTAACACAGAAATACAGTCTGTTATCAACGATCTTCAGTGTTAATAATAAATAATTAGGTTGTGAATATTTTTGTTAAAACAACTGATACCGATATTTATATGTTAATGCTTGTAAAAATATAATAAAACCAAATTTCAAATTTATTCTTAAAGGATTTGTATTCGTGATTCGAAAACACAGGATCCGAATCTTTGATTCGAATCATATTTATCTCTTACGAATCCTTTGAGTATTCCTGATTCGAATCATATTAGGTGATTCGGATTCGTGATTCGAATCCTTTTAACGAGGATTCGTCCCAGCTCTGCTAATTTAATGATAAGGCCAAAAATGAAGACATTTGTGAAAAAATTGAAATTTCATATAACATATAAGTTTTATGTTACATGTTTTAAAAAAAGATTTCATTTATTGATGTTTTACTTTTTTCCCTATAATATAAAACTAAGTGAGTAGATAAAATGTACAAAAACAAAATAACTGAGTACAAGTCAAAAACCCATGAATCCCGGTTTACTTTCAAAACCAGCTAAATCCAATTGTTTTTTAATGATTCAAGAAAAAGTATGAAAGTAAGATTTTACTTATTAGAGCCCCTTATTTATCATTGTAAACACTAGCGATTTCTGCTATTGCAATTATAAATATTCATCATTCATTAAGTGGATATAAAAATGTTAAATTACTCGAAACCAATCAAAGTGAATTTAGGGGGTTTTGGTAATAGGCGACTCAATTATTTAACAAACTGATTGGCAATATTAAGGAAAAATCTTTGAAATTCATGCAATAACATTAATCCATATGCAACCAACTCTACTCATACGTACAATTACTTCGTAACATAAGGCGCACATTAGCAATGAAAGAATAACAAAGGCAATAATTTAATAATAATTTAATTAAATTATATAAACATTATTTTTATAATTGGCTTATTTACAATTTGCGTGTTATTCATTTTCAAATATTCAACGTAATTACATTAACCATCCCAAAATAAAAAAATAAAACGTTCCCTCCTTGTTAACGTATTTGAGGAGCGGGTAGAAAAAAATTAATAAGCAAACTTTCCTGTGCTTTTCTGAAAAATACACACACACATTTTTTTAGCGGGGGTTGAGCGCAATTACCGCGGTTACCTCCAGTAAATACGTTGTTGGCGTCTGCCAAGAAAAGTTAATAAAAGTGCCTTCAGGCCGCTTGTAATCATTACCCCCCAGCAATTAGAATTATATACCCGACTAATTTCCATATACGCACCACTTTTCCCCGTCGGGATTACAGCGGACCAATCGAGTTTACAGGGTGAACGTTTGAATATTTCGTGGTATTATACACGACAACTACCCCTGTGTTTAAACGATTATCGGGAGGGAGGTTGAATGGGGTGGATGTAATCAGGCCTGATTGAGGGATTTAATGAAGTACACGGCTGATTATAACTTAAGAGAATTGATGTGGATTTAATCTAAGCAGGTACGTTATAAGTAAATATCCTAGTTTCACTCGAGATCTAGAGTTGGGTACCTATTTTGATTTTGCTTTTAAGTATACACACACATTTTGTGTAATAAAATCTTCAAATTGATGAACCTACTTTTGTGCAAAATCTTTCAAACTTTACGATAGCAAGATTTAGTTAAACGAAATTATCATTTATAAAAAAAATCAGAGTGAAATAAAACTAAAGCAGTATATTTTGAACTTCACTATAAATCAGGGAGTGAAAACACTCATTAGAAGCCTTAAGTGACACCTTTAGAAAAATAATGAATTTCTGAAAATTTATGCTGTAATCATTAAGATAGAAATGTTCGATATATTATCGATATCTTGGAAAATCGATATTTATTTGCAAAATTTTATATTGTCCATATTGTTACTCTTTATATATTAGACGCCATCTATTGTATTAAATTAAGGAAAAAATGAAAAACATTTTAAAGAAAAAAAAATCTACGTCCATGCGAGGTTATGTTTTTTTAGGAAAATTACCTGTATTTAATAAGGTGCTTTTATAAGTAAAAAACATCATACTTACATAACCTAACGAAAGTTGCTGAACGATTTAATAAGTGGTATATTTTTGACTTCACTTGAAATTATTGTTTTGTACGCTTGGCGCATGAAGTAAAATTTCGAGTTTAGAAACAGGGAATTTCCAGGCTTTTCTAAACTCAAAATTTTACTTCATGCTTAACCAGGCAGTGGAAGACATTTGTTCGACAATTGCCTATAGCATATTTTCTATTTTTTGTATTGTATTAAATAAAATATGCGATAAAAAAAATAATACAATTATGAATATTGAGACAAGAAATGACAGTTTTTAATGTAATTCAAATCATGAATTAATAGAAAAATCTTAGAAATTCATCGAAAGCGTCAACATTTTTAAATAGACTAAAATCTTGAATATTCATAAAAAGCGCCAATAATTTAAAAATCAAAGAGAATTTTAGAAACTCACGAAAATACAAAAATATATAATAAACTTATATCGTCAGAAAGTTAACGGAAATCAAATATTAACAGACATTTTCGAAACTCACTAAAATTCATGAAAGGCGTCAAAATATTAAAAATTCATGAGAGACGTCAATATATTAAAAATGCATGAAAGGCATCAAAATATAGAAAATTCATGAAAGGCGTCAAAATATTAAAAATTACAGAATTTCTTAGAAATTCAAGTGTCCAAATTTGAAAGACTAACGAAAATCTTGAAAATTCAAGAAAACTAGCAAGATTTAAAAAATGTTGACGAGAATTCATGAAAAGTATCAAGATTATCTTAAAAATTTAGGAAAATATTGTAATTTTATAAAAACCCTTAACATTTTAAAAATTAACGTATATAACCGAAATTTACAAAAATTGATAAGAATTGTTTAAGTTCTAAGCAATGTTCGTGCATTTCTTAAATATTTGTTAATTTTAAAAATGTTGAAGCTTGAAAATCTCGAAAATTTATGAACATTATCAACAGTTTTAATATCAACCAAAATCCACAAAACTTAAAAATCATCAAATTATTTAAACCAATTAAAATCCTGAAAATACTGGAAATTCACAAAAACTGCCAGGGTTTTAAGAAATAACGAAATATTATGAAAAGTATTAGATTATTTAATATTACCGAAAATTTAGAAAATTCACAATAAATAAAAAAAACGTCAGAATTTTCAAAATTTACGAACATTTCAGAAATTCAAGAAAATTGAAGTTTTTAGTTCATTTTTAAAAACTTGACGCTTTTCGTGAATTTCCTAGATTTTTAATAGAATTATAGAAATGCAGACGATTTTCATGACTTTCTAAGATTTCCGTTAATATTTAAAAATACTTAATTCTTTTCATGAATTTTCAAGATTTTTATGTATTTCGAAAATATTCGTTAATTTAAAAAAGTTTTTCATGAAATGTCAAGATTTTGGTTGTTATTTGTAAAATGTATGTTGTTGTTTGTAAAATGGAATTGCCTTAACTCAAAAAACAAATGTAATTTCAAAAACAGAAGAAATGTTTCTCTTGATTTTCAAAATTCTCATGGTTATCCTAAATTTCGTAGTTTTGGTAATTTCAAAAATGTTTTGTCAATTTTCAAAATTAAATTAAAAATGATTTTCGCTTTTCATGAAATTTCTCGATTATAATTGATGTTTAAATACTCTTTTTATAAATTTCTGGGTTTTTAGTTCATTTTCAAAATCTGGACGCTTTTCGTAAATATCCAAGATTTCCGCTTATGTTTAAAAATGTTGACGGTTTTCGTAAGTTTCGTAGATTTTCGTTAATTTAAAAAAAATGATTCTTTTCATAAATTTTTAAAATCCTGACTACTTTCGTGAATTTCAAAATTTTCGTTTCATTTAAAAATGTTCGCTTTTTATAAATTCTCGACGATTTTCAATTTTTTTAAGTTCTTGACGGTTCTTCGTGATCATGATGAAATGTCAACAGTTTCGAGTTTAGTATGATCATAATTATAAATATAATTAGGAAATCATAATCAGTAAACTCGCCTATCATTCAGTCATGTATTTGTGATAAGCGCTAGACGATTCAATTTATGTCCTTAAGAAATTCTCATGAGTGTTTTATAATCCGAGATTAAGCATAAAGTAAAATTTCAAGGTTAGAAAAGCCTGACAGTTTGGATTTTACTGCATGCGCCACGCGTGTAAAACATTAACTTAATATGTATACTTATATTTTGTAAAAGGTGGATTTTGCTAATTTCGTAACCGTTACTAAATTATTCATGGCAATGTTATTTATCTTAGCTGAAGGTCTCTTAAAAATAAAATGAAAATATTAAATAATATTAAATTTAAATTATCTGGTATTAAAAAGTATCGATATTTTAAATATCGATACTTTTCATTACAATATTTTAATGTATCGATACTTTGCTATACGATATAATCGATATATTTTGGGATCAGAACATACCTAGTGTACACATAAATGAAAATTTTGCTATATAAGCCATTTTACATACAAAATAATTGTTAGAAGTTTATAATATTAATAACTAACATATAGCAATTCATAAAATATTATTTTTTAACGAGAAATTTTGCGAAAAAAATAGAAACATGTGATAATATATACAAAGTGTATTTTTATTAGTACCGTTGGATGCAATTGAAAGAGTTTTTTTATCGTTTTAAAATATATTATACAAGATAAATTCAAATTCAAAACTATTTGAATTCGAGAAAATAAGCTTACGCTTCTTATAGTTTGCACACTTTAAACATAATATATAAAATTACGAAAAAACTATTCGTGAAAATGAAAACAGTGTCTTAATTATATTTCTATTTGCAAATATGAATATGATAAAGATAACAATAAAATAACAATATCAATACATATATTTCCCAACAGTAACTAACAAAACATTGATTCGGAAGTCGATTTAAATTAATTTTTACCATAACCTTATATTTCATTTATTAAACTCACTTAAAAATAATGAGAGTAAGAGATAAGGTGTTTCGTGTTTTACCTCATTTACGAGTAAATAAAAAG
The DNA here is from genome assembly GCA_932526585.2 of Philonthus cognatus. Lineage (NCBI taxonomy): Eukaryota > Metazoa > Arthropoda > Insecta > Coleoptera > Staphylinidae > Philonthus > Philonthus cognatus. The sequence goes on along the minus strand of OW052245.1, from coordinate 27,568,019 downwards.
TGGGAAGAATTTTCTGCCTAAAATGGGGATATTTTACATTCTCCAGAGGGAACATTTATTTACTTTAGTTACCAACACTGGATGAGGTACGTTACAACAATATGGAATATTTGTTAATCATCGTTAAACAAATAAAAAATAAAGAGAGAATTAAAAAATGCACTGTGAAAATTAAAATGGAGTTTAAGTTGTACGAAATTTATGTTAGATTAGGTTAAATACAAATATGAAAACTCTTTTCTGAAGAATATTATACATATATTTTATTTTCCGCCTGGTAGGATCATTTAGTAAAATATTCATTGTAATGTTAGTTGTAATGATTGTAAACAACCTGTTGATTTTACTTGGTGAAAATAAATAAACTTTAATAATAATAATAATAATATACTGCCTTTCAAAAAAATCAGAACACCAAGTATTTATTGCACGATTTTAATAAAATTTACACAATTTGATCATGTAAACGAACTGTATCGATGATCAAAAAATCAACTTGAAAAACAAACAAAAAATGAATAAAAATTAATAATGTGTTGGGCCTCCACGAGATCCCAAACACTCATTAACACGTCGAGGCATGCTAGAAATCAGGCTGTCAATATCGACTTGGGGTATTTCATTCCAAACTTCGATAATTTGACCTCTAAGTTCCATTACAGTGTTAGCGGGGCGCTGTAAGTTACTTATTCTAACACCTATCATATCCCAAACATGTTCTATTGGTGATAGATCTGGAGAACGAGATGGCCAAGGTAACAAATTGATTTCGGCACTATCAAAAAACTGTCTTGTAATGGCCGCTGTGTGAGGTCGAGCATTATCTTGCTGAAAACTGGGGTTCTGCAAGCCATTTACATAGGGCACTAACACTGGCCGTAAAATGTTGTCAATATACCGAATCGCGTTAAGACTTGCTTCTAAAAAAACTAGAGGAGACCGACTACTATATGCTATCGCCCCCCAAACCATAACTCCCTGTGTAAGAGCCGTATGTCTTTCAACAGCAAATTGTAAAATTCTGCGTTCACCGCGTCGACGTCTCACTCTTCTGCGACCATCATGAGCCCATAAACAGAACCGAGACTCATCGCTGAAGATAATGTTATTCCATTCATCGGTCCAATGTTGTCTTTCCCTGCACCAATCAAGTCTTGCTCTGCGATGCTGCGGAGTAAGAGGTAGACACAATTGTGGACGGTAGGATCTTATACCAAAACTGCGGATTCTTCTGTAAACAGTAGCCATGGATACTCTTTGGCCATTTAGAGCCAACCAGTCATTTCCCAATGCCCGCGACGTTGTAAATCTGTCCCTTAAAGTTGTAAGACGAAGAGCTCGATCTTCACGCTCAGTGGTGCTTCTTGGACATCCTGATCCAAGTCTACGTCGATTCTCCCCAGCTTCGGACCATCTAGACCAGCAGCGTACGATCACCGATACACTACGGCCTACCATTTCAGCAATAGCACGAACCGAAAAACCCGCTTCCCGCATTCCAATAATGCGACCCCTTTCAAATTCACTTAGATGATGATATTGTGCACGCCGACGAACACGGGGCATCTTTTTATGTTTTACAAACTGAAACGTCAAACTACTCAGAGGCTACTTGGATATTAGAAGCAATTACATTCAAAAATCACCAGCTCTTCATAATGGTGAAATCAAGGAAAAATACCATTAAATAGTAACCAAAACAATTGATTCTTTGATCATCGATGCAGTTCATTTACATGATCAAATTCTGTAAATTTCATTAAAATCGTCCAATAAATACTTTGTGTTCTGATTTTTTTGAAAGGCAGTATATATTATTATGAACATTGTTGTAATCTCGGGTTAAACAAAGTTGCCACATTGACTAAAAAGTAGCAGTGAAAATAAAAAAATGTTAAATAACTATGTACTATTAATGAAAATACTTGGTTTAATTTCACAAAATTATTCAGTGAATTAAAGTCCGTTTTAAAAGTATTGGCCCTGTGTTTAAATGCCAATAAAACAATAAGTGTTTTATCAATAATTATTGTTTAAAAATAAGTAGAAAAACCAATCAATTCTAAGTAACATATTTTAATTTTTAATTTTGCCCTTTACAAATATTGTTTATATTAACCTTTAAATGAAAAAAGGTACTAATTTTTTTGTAGTATTACAGAATACTTAACTTTACGAGTTTATTTCTCGGCATGTATCTTATAGAAAAAAATCATTTTTTCATATGTAATGTATATCATTTCCCTGTATAAGATCCCTTAATTAAAGATGGATTAAATATTCTACCGGGTGTTGATTCGATCAGGTACATGGGGATTTAACATGTAAAACACAAGAATAAACTAAAATTCATACAGGTCAAATTGGTCGCTATTTGATTAAAATCCGGCGTCGTTTACTATTTTTTATCTAATTTTAAAAATCACTACAATTTAAAATAAATAGCTTCACGAACACTCGTTTTCATTCATTATTTTTGATATGGAGGCGCTAGAATCGTGGAAGGAGCAATAAATGAAAGCTACGGATGCGGCGTTGATGATTTTAGGCATAAAAGTCAAGTATTAGACCTCTAAATAGCTATAATCTCGTGTTGTAAATACCCATAATATTTTCTTATACCCAGCTTGATGCTTATTTATTAAATTTTTATGCATTTCAAAAATTGGTTAACAATAGGAAACGACATTGGATTTTAACCAAATAGCGACCAAAATGAATGGGATTTTTTTATTTTTTCTTTACTCCCGTACTTTTCCCCTTAAATGATCCTGGAACCAGGAAAATACATAAATGTGATTTTACATGTTAAATCCCTATGTATACCTAATTGAATCAACACCCTGTATAATATTTGTTTAAATAATAAATATATTTCAAAGTGATAATATGGAAATGTATAGGGTAATTTTCTAAATTCTTACACTGGGTTGTTGATATTTATAGATTGCATTAATTACTTTACAAAAATCAAAATCATTTTCGGCGGAATAGTTACCATGATCTTTTGAAACATTTAGAAAAGGAACGTTGGTTCTAGTTTAAGGGTTTATTTAAATTGTGTTAAAACGCAATATGTTGTATAAAAATATGATATTATTTTGTCGTAATACTTTATAATCAACGTACTGTTGTAATAAAAACATGATTACATGAATATTACGGAAGATATCGTATTATTACAAATAAATTAATAACTTTACATATATAAATAATTTACAATTTTGATTTACACAACATATGGAATCACGCATATTAATTTGTTTATTTGTGAAGTTTTAGTAATTTTTATTTATGAACAAAGAAGTTGCAACAGGTTAATGTTGGGTTAATCGTGAAACGACTTAAAAATATCTACTTTTTTAAACACTTTCTACAATAAAAATTAATTCAATAAAATTAAAAAGTCAGTATGTTATTGAAAAATGTTTAAATATTAACCTGTAAAAGTTATTTTTTTTTTGCTCTACGGATTTTTTTTATTACGCTTCTAACACAGGGGCCAAAACTTTTAAAACAGATATTAATACTAGACATTTTAATTTGGAAGTTATAAAAAGAAGGCACTTCTATTTTCTGTTATGCATTTTCATTCGAACAATTAACAACATTCTATTAAGAGTCGATTTTTGAACTGTCTGATGTTTTAATGTGGAAGTTATAAAAATAAAGCACCATTATTTTCTGTTATGCATTTTCACTTCAACAATTAACAACACTTTATTTAAAGTCAATTTTTTAAACACCTAAAACAAAATGTTTAAATTATCTTTTTAATTTAATAGCATAGGATTAGCACTACTGGCTGCATATCAGCGATATAGAAAAAGAGAGAGGGGTCGCTTTTGTGCATATAATTCAAGCCGCGAGGGTGTGATTACGTCCTAATAAAATTACGAGAAAAATAAACCCTTTTATCTGGAGCTACATTCGGGCTAAATCCTTAACCGTCATTTCTCCCTCCCCCACAGGACGAATAAATACCGGGTGGATTTGCAAAAATGCCATATTTCGCCGTTATCAAGGTCATTATCGAAATTACGCCCGCCGGCTTATTGCGCGAATTAGCAGGCCTTTTTGACTTTTTATCAACCGTCTACGCTAAACCGCCTACTGGATAATGTTGATAGTCATTGTAATACAAGGGGTAGAGATTTTTGTTATCTCTGTAAAATCTAACATGAAACCTGATCAAAATCTACAGATTTTAAATATCTCGCATGCAGATTTTCTGATACACTCTAGAATTTCATAAAATATTGTTTAATCTAAAATAGCTGATACAGTTAGCAATAATGACATTTTTATGAAACTGTAACTTTGTCCATTTTCAGTTGTCTGTTTTAACATATCATTGCGGTAATAATCAGTTAATACGTAACATAACTTTCATTAAACTTCAAATTGATTTACTTTTAAATAATATACGGAACATTTTTGTTTTAAGTATACATATCCTGATTCATACGCTGTAAATTTCAAGCATTTGTTGTTTTTGAAACAATGTTAAGTTTCCAACAGGTGTTGTCCACTCCTTGATTAAGCATGAAGTAAAATTTCGAGTTTAGAAAATCCTGAACATTTTCAGGCTTTGTTAAACTCGAAATTTTATTTTACTTCATGCGCTAGGCGTATAGAACACTGTCATACTGTGATGTTAAAAATATACTACCTGAGCATACTGCTTAAGAAATATATTTTAAAGTTCACTTTAAATCAGTGTTTTATACGCGTGGCGAATGAAGTAAAATTTCGAGTTAGAGAAGCGTGAAAATTTGGTTTGATCGCTCCGCTTCGTTATATCGTATATATCGGGATATTTATACCTTAAAGAAAAATTCCCTTTATATTGTCCTTACATGTTTGCTCACCATAAAAGCAAATCAAAAACTGAATACTTGAAAACTAGTAAACACTAAAAATATTATCTTAAATCCCAAGTTACTAATTGGCCGTAAATTGTGTGCATTTTTTTTACACAGTTATTAATGGCTAGTAAAATCTGATATCCAGTTTTTTATTCTGTACTTTTATAAATATACATTGCTAATAGTGGAATTTAAACGGTGGTGATATTTTTTCAGTTTCCTAATCGTAATTAAATCGGCGAGAGGGAAAGATCATTTGTATTCACCCTGATTGCTAATCGCAATCGTAAATTATTAGCCGATTATTGTGGCCATGTTTGTCTCCCCGTGTGTGCGATAATGAAATATCGTTATGTAAAGGATGTAAACATATACGATAATTGCCGGTATTTCACGATAGTTAGCTTTAATGATGATGACTCTGATCCTTATCGCACGTGAAACATGGTGCTTTTACCTGAACGGCTAAACTAAATTAAATACACATAATCGTGATCATATATTTGATAATTTGGAAATGACAATAAATAAGAAGTATTAAAAACTAGTGATTTATAGCAACAAATTTTGACAAACTATATAAATCATTCCTGAACTCACCATACTTTCAGTAGGAATTGTATTTCCAGAAAATTGAACACTTATGTAAAATTAAATAAATCATGAATGTTTCAAATTTGAAACATTTGAATTTGAGAGAATAAGCTTACGCTTCTTTTAGTTTGCAAAACTTTAAACATAATATAAAAAATACGAAAATGTTCGTATAATCAATATACAATGAAATATTTAAAATCTAATTTGATTTCAAATAACGCTACATGATAGTATACAGAGCGTCCCATGCATGAATACCTTCTAACCGGTAGGAGATATAAAATCCGTTAAATTAGAGAAAATATGCAGGACAATGAGTACTCTCTATATCCGGTAAAAAATCTGATAAGGAAAAGTTAACATAAAGAAAAATGGAGTTTTTTAATAGTTTTCAGAATATTTACAAAATATAAAAACGAATTAAAATTAATATCGACTTTCTGAAAACATTTTGTCTCATTGAGAGTAACATAATCAGAAAGCTTACAGGAATGTTGAAGTGAAACAGGTACACAAAACTGTGGCGAGTGAATATGAATTTTTTTTTTATATTGAAAGTCTAAAGCATAGCTATACTGATGAGGGTCAAATCTCGAATTGCGTCTATAGGTGGCCTTTTATCATTTCCGTAGTGAATCTATTGATTTCAATTGGTGATGTATGTCAATGCAGTGTGATTCCATATTATAATGCATATTATTCCACGGGGTTTGAAGTAAAGTCGAGCCCATGTTTTGAATTGGTAATGTTTTAAGCGATGTTTCAATGAAAAAAAACACGCTTTGTAAAAAAAAACTGTTTGTTTTAATTAAAATGAAATATAAATAAAATTGTGTTAACAACCCTGATTGTGAATATTTAATATTAAAAAATGAATCAATTCAAACACTATGATTATATACCTTTCAAACATAACTTTTAAATAAACCCAATTCAAACCCATTGAACTCTAACTTTCCTCCGCCGCCTTCGTTTTTTCTTCACTCTCGCAATTCCACCTCGTTTTTGTGTGTGTGTCGGATCGCGCATCTATGACAGAATTATGGGTAGTTATCTCTCCCTTCGGGGATTTAAAATTCCCCGTTACCGTTTGCATTATTCCCCCGATTGTTGGCGATCCGTGTTTAGCATGCGATCCGCACGTTTCGCTTATTGAGATTACGGAATATTCAATACACTGCGAGATCGACAGAGACCGACAATTCGAATTTCGGATTCCATTCCGGGGGCTGTGCATTCGTATTCGTGCGCCGACCGAATCATCCCTCCATAAATATATTCATTATCGTTTATTCAAAACTCACACAAGAACGAATGATAATGTAATATCGGTGGATTGTTCGCACCAGCCGAAATCACGCGATATTGCGAGCTTTAATTGGTCGTTTGAACTGGCTTTTGATGATAAGTATTATTGTTCCACCTCTACATAGTGCATACGCAGGGTGTTGAGTTATCAAACAGGCCGTTACAAAATTTGAAATGTAATATTGGCTCTCCTAATTATTTGACAGTATTAGCACAGACAAATATATAGACATACAATTCAATGGATATTGGATATTGAGATATTTGAATATTTATATATTTGGATATTTAAATATTTAAATATATGAACAGTGCGCTGAATAAAATATTCTAAATTGAATATTCGTTTAAGATTAGAATTAGAGTTGGGCAATCCGCTCCTGAACCACTTAATTGAACCGGTTCACTAAAAAGAACACTCCTGAACCGGTTCGAAAAATAGGAGTTGCGGTTCAAGAGTGGATCCGCTCCTGAACCGGTTCTCGAAATTAGTGGTTTAGGAGTGATAGACTCACAAAACGGTTCGTGAGCGAGTTAGGATCCGCTCCTGAACCGGTTCGCGAAATGAGTAAGTAATACTCACGATACGGGTCAGGAGCGAGTGAGTTAGGATCCGCTCTTTACCATATCGTGCATTTTGTAAGCGCAGTGGCGATGACGGTGCATATTTTTAATTCACGCGGTTGTTTGTTTTACAATCGTTTTCGGTATTATTTTATTGCGATATGCAATTTATTTTCAGATACGTTTAATATTAAAAACCTCATTTCAGATTTTTGAAATATTAATGTTCTTATAATACTTTGTCTAATTTATTATACATTTTCTATTTTATTTAAAAAAATAAATTATAGTTTGCCATAAAATATTGACTATAACATAAAAACAATTTCAATTGTTTATAACAGTTGGTTTTATTGTTGTAATGATTTCATTTTTGGTGTTAAATAGACTTTACTAAAATATAAATATTACAAGAGATGTTTAGAAAGTTAACCATTAACATTATAGCATAAATTATATCTTAATTAAATGCTTCAACCACCGCTTATCTGCGGTCATCCTCGAATGCATATGATATATTAGAATTAGGGTCATTTGACAAAAATTAAACAAACTTTGTATTATATGACAAAGAACTGTATTTGTTTAAATAGCTGTTATTGTTTTATAGCTTTTTTTTGTGAAATATAAAATTGTTAATAACAATCGTTTCATATTCCTTGATAATAATAATAATAATAATGATATCATTTATTGCCCAACAGGAGACCCATTTACAGGACAATTTTACAATTAAAGAATAATATTTAAAACAAAACATGAGTATATATAATAATAATTAATAAAATAACAATCAACCAACTCACATCTTATCAAAAAATATGTCTACTTCTACACATAACTGGCACAGGCGCACGTCGCAGACAGTTCGTTCGTGCTCCGAAGATGTAAAAGGAACTTGATCGTGGTACATGTAAATTAATTCTTGATGGGAGAAACGGTGCATCTGTAACATTATTAACAATTTTCCAGAGAAATTTCGCAGATTGCTCTTCTCTTCTAGCAGCCAGGGAGACCACGTCATGTTTTTGAATCAGTAGATCCTGCTCTATTCCACGCTCAAGGTAGACGCCGTCGACCCTATATGAAAGTTACTTTAAAAACCTTCGATGAATCCTGTCCAGAGGCATATTTTGGCTCATATATAGTGGAAACCAGATGAGACTTCCATATTCTAGTTTGGAGAGGACATATGCAGAATAAAGTGTTTTTATGAAGTTAATATCTCTGAAGGATACACAGACTCGCATTATAAATCCGAGAGTACGAGATGCGGCCATTGCTATGTTAGTGATGTGTTTTGAAAAACTTAAATCAGTTGAAAATAAAATACCCAAATCTTTCGTCTCGGTGCAGGATTTAAGTTGTAAACCATACATTGTGTATGACAGTAAGAGTGGATTTCTTTTCCGAGTATAAGAAAACGAACAGCACTTATCAACGTTGAGTAAGAGTTTATGTTTGTCACGCCATTCTGTAAGTTTGTTGATATTGTTTTGAATGGGTAAAGCATCACTCAATGTTGTTACAACTGCAAAGAGCTTAATATCATCTGCATAAGCAAGCGCATGACGGGTTAATGAATCTAATAATGAATTTATAAAAATTATAAAGAAGAGCGGTCCAAGGTTAGAGCCTTGTGGAACCCCAGAATTAATTGACATCGTTGATGATTGGAATCCGTTATATGCAACTTATGCCTCGCGGTTAGTTAAGTACGATCTTACAAGTAGTTGTACTTTTGGAGCTGCTCATAGGTCCGTTAGTTTCACAAGCAGTATATCATGGTCAAAGGTGTCGAATGCACAGGAAAAATCCGTGTACATAACGTCCACTTGTCCTCTGTTATCAATTACTTCCGAAACAAATTGTGAAAAACAGCTAAGATAAGTAGTTGTAGATCGACCCAACATAAATCCGTGTAGGCTAAAGGAAATAAATGGGCAAACATTTTTGAAGATCGTATAATAAATAACCTGCTCAAATATTTTTGAAAAATTTGATAATAACGAGATAGGTCTATAATTTGTAATGACATGTTTGTCTCCTTTTTTATGAACCGGACTAATCTTTGCGACTTCCCATCTACTCGGAAATTCACACGTATGAATGGCTAAGTTTATAATAGTACAAAGTGGATCAGCAACAAATCTACAATCTTTAATTAAGAATGATGGAACACAGTCATCTCCAGCAGATGTTTTGTTCTGAAGTTTAGCCATTACGTTAATTAAATCTGATTTGGAAGTGGCATCAATCGTGAAGGATAGGCATTTGCTTTCAATATCAGGAAGAATTGTATTATTGACGGGTTTATAAAGCTGAGAAAATAAAGATGCGAAACCATTTACAATATCGACAGGCGTAGAGTATTCGCGCTGCTCATCCGTTAATCTGTTTGGGATCCTTGTGGTATCTTGTTTCAGATGTGCGTATTTCCATAGTCCGGATGGATTGGATTTGATTTCCTCCTCCACTTCTCTAACATATGTTGTGTATGCATCCTTGAACTGCAGCTTTATAAGGGACCTGAGCCTTTAACATTCGTTGTTATGCCGTATATCTTTACTAGACAACCACTTACGTCTGTGGAATGTCTTCATTTTAATATTCCTTTTTATTTCTGAAGTAAACCATGGAGGATATGTTGATCTCCTGGATCGTGATAAGGGAACGGATTTATCAAATAATTTGTATAGATTAAGGTAGAACATATCAACTGCTTCATTTACCTCACTTAAATTTCTTAAAAATGACCAATCAGCGTTACGTAGATCTTCGTATAAAGAAACAAAGTCAGCCTTTTTGAAGTTGTATCTGGTGATAATGGCTTGTAGCCGAAACTCTAGTTGGAATAAATTAAAAAGTAAGTGAAACAAACTAAGTGTTTTTATCCTAAATTTTACAATAGTTTCCAGTTAAAAATGTAAGTTTGTGTTATATCTTAAAAACTAATGTTGATAAAAAAATGTGATGTGTCCATTATGGCACCTTCCCGTCATTTAAACAATTGATGATAATTGACATACTAAACTTATTGTACTTGTCAATTGGTAAGAGACTATTTCACATTAAATCAGTGTTGTGTACGCGTGGCGAATGAAGTAAAATTTCGATTTTAGAAAAGCCTAATTTGGCTCGGTCGCTTCTCTTCGCTTCGCGCCCGAGCCAAATTTTCAGGCTTTCCTAAACTCGAAATTTTACTCCATGCTTAGTCTGGCAGTGGAAAACACTCGTTTCACATTAAAACAATTGATAATTGATTATTGATGTTTTATTATCAAAGTTTAAAGAAAACAAGAGAAAACATATAAAAAAAATATCGAGTTCTATCAAAGTTTGAAATTTCAATAATTCGTACAATTTTTTTAAACATTTTTCACAAATTTGATTTTACGACTATTCTTATATATTTGCTAATTTCAGTAATTCTCGTCAATTATGTTAATATTTAAAAGTTATATGGTAATTTTTGTGTTATCAGTCTTTACTACTTCTTCGAAATTATGATAAATTTTTGGGGATTTGTAAAATTTTCAACATGTTTTGATTATTATCGTTATGTTTCATGTTTTGTAATTTAATGGATTCCGTCAATAAAGTAAAGTTTTTCTTAAAAATTATAAAATTTCTATGATTTTTATAAATTTGATTTTATTTAAATGTTTCATCAATTTTCCATTTTATTTTATTTTTCATCACTACTGCAAAGTGTGTGTCTCAAAATTATCCAAGTATTTCGCGAAATCTTTTTGTTTTAACATAATTGTTGAAATAAAAGTGGAAAATGTAAAGCTAGTATATTTACTAGCTTTAAAATAAGTTTTTGAAATTCAGTTAAGTCTCCTTTCCCTTATCAATGTCCTGTATATTTCACAACTTTAATTCCACTTTTAGTAGGTTTAGGTAATAAAAGATGAAATATGTATCTGTTTCTGAACCTGAGAATACATTAGTTTTGTATACGCGTTGCGCATGAAGTAAATTTTCGACTTTAGAAAAGCCTAAATTTGGATTTGGACGCTTACCGTCCAAATCCAAACGTTCAGGCTTTTCTTAACTCGAAATTTTACTTCATGCTTAACCTTGGAGTATAAAACACTTATTTTATCAATCAATCAATTGATAATTGATTATCGTTGCTTTATTATCAATCGTGTTTTATATAAGTTTGAGATTTTACAAATTCGTACAATTTTATAAACGTTTTAGAAAAATATGATAATTCTTCTTAATCATTTGCCAATTTCGGTGATTTTCGAGAGTTATGTCTTAAAATATCAAAGTTATATCGTATTTTTGTATCATCCATTCATCCATTTACTACTTCTTCGAAATCATGATACATTTTTTAGGAAACATTAAGATAAAAAAAACATTAAATAATTGGAAAATGTTTGTTTTAAAAATTTGTAAAAATTTAAATGCGCTTTGAATCCTTTTTAATCTCACAGATTTTGTTTGAGATTAAAAGCACTTTAAAAATCTAAATATCACTCTCAATTTTGTGTATTTACAGTCAAAGTAACAACCCTTTCCACTGCACAGATGGAATTGCTGCTTCTGTTGATTTGACAAATAAAATGAAATATTATGAAAAGAAAGATTGTGTTTTGAGTAAGCATAAATGAGATTATTCAAAAAAAAAGAAAAAAAATACTGAAATATTTGCATGATAAAATTTGCAAATTTTATGATCACAGCATCCCTGTTTGAAAGATAAAACTCATTAAATACATGGTCGATTAATAAGCATGTGATGACTTTGACTTTAACGAGTGTTTTCCACTCCCAGACTAAGCATGAAGTAAAATTTCGAGTTTAAAAAAGCCTGAGCGTTTGGATTTGGACGCGAAGCATCCAAATCCAAACTCAGGCTTTTCTAAACTCGAAATTTTACTTCATGCGCCACGCATACAAAACACTGATTAAAGTGAAGTTCAGAAAACACATCAAAACATTATCTTTAAATAAAATATTACAGAATCAGATATTATATCGGTTATTAACGACTTTCAGTGTTATTCATTAATAACTGGGTGCTTATAGGAACTTGTTTGCTATTCAGAATTTTTGAAAATATTTATTTTCTATAAAATTAAGAATATTAAGAATATTCGTATAACATAAACTCACCTTATTTTTCAACAAATGTTTCTTGTTCCTGTTAAACTTTGTTTGTAAGCCTCACTTATATTTTCACTTTTCTACAAAATAATAATCATGACAAAGTCAAACTAAAGTTATTAATAGCAATAGCCTACTTATTCAGAGAAATCAATTCGAAAAATTCAACATTTTAAAACAATATAAATAAAATAACTAAATGAGCTATGTCATAAAGCGAATACGTATTAAATGCAGTTTAATTATTTAGTGTGAAATGTTTACTGTTTTTCTATCTATTTTAATAATTGAGAAACATAGATTTAAAAACAAGTTAGAAATGAGCACACTTGCATTAAAATGTCGAACGAAATTTAAAAGTTTACTTGTTTGAAACAGCTACATAAAAAAATATAAATAAAGGTTTCTAATCATGTGAAATAACTACAAGGCTATCATGTGCAAAGATTTTAAAATACTCTGATACTATATAAGACAATAAAAAAGCGACAGATAGACACATACAAAAATATATACGAAAACATAACATGTAACATAAAGTATATGAAAACATAAATAAGTACTAAATAAACCGTTGAACTGGTTTTAAGAACTGGTTCACTAAAAGGAACGAATCGGTTCGGAACCAGTCACATAAGTGAACCGTTTTGCCCATCTCTAATTAGAATATCAATAATTCAAATTTGAATTCTAATCCTAACCTTAAAATATTACTTCATGCTTAACCAAGGACTGGAATCACTCGTTAGAAGCTTTAAAATTGATCGTTTTTATAAAATTAATGAATGCTTGAACATGTACTGCGTATAAATTTACGTGTTTTGAACATTTTTAGAATAAAATTCTGTATACATCAACATTTTCACTTGAAATTGATTGAATATGAGAATATTTTGTATCCAGCTTATCAAATACACATGTCGCCGTAACATCAATAACTGTACCTAATGGAATTTGCAAAACTCCGATATTGGAGGAATGATGCAAAATATGAATGCATAAACCCCTGCTCTGTGAAAAAGGAAAAAGCCCTCGACACGACAGAAACACGCCCGGCAACCAATTCAATAAACATATGCAGTTTATCTACGCATTAAAAGCAATATACATCAGGGGAGAGTACTTAGACCCGGAACGATAGGAATTATTCAATCTGCTAGCAACCATCTCCATTTCTCTCCTCCTCCATCGAACAAAAGGAGACGGCTATAGGACATCCTTGTGGTGTGGGAGCCTTACGGACCCTTCGAATAGCAATAAATGTTTACATTTGAGAAGCTGGATAACATAATAGCTTGTAGAGCTATATATGACCGGAGTCTCAATGGGCGGCCTCGAGTGCTCGCGACTGCAACGGACAGCACAGGAAATACGCTCCTTCTGCTCAAATGTTGAATTTTCGTATTCGTATTCCTTGATATCAAAACGATTACGAGTGTATATATACGCGATACAATAATCGTTGTCTAAGAATTGAAATCCTTTACTGCATATTAGATGTCTAGTCATTCTTATTTTAACTCGCTAACGTGTGTAATAAGTTCACTTTTTAGTAAGATAAAATAGATACAATTTCTACTAGTTTATATTTTATTTATGCAATACAAGTTTCTTTTTTTAAAGTTTTATAAAATCTAATTTAAAAGAAGATTTCGTTATTGTAATCAGAGACAAGTTTAGATTAAGGCTGGGATTCGAATACAGATAATTCATATAGTCGAATATTTCAATCACTAAATTATTTACATTTTCGAAAATTTTAAGGTATTGTTAAACTTAATATTTTACATTATTCTTAATCTGGGACTGGAAACACTCTTTCGAAACTTCAAATTAAACGCTTTTATAAAATCGACGAATGGTAGAAAATTAACAGAGTAGACATTATGTATATTTAAAAAAAATAACTCATTCATAGAAATTATAAAAAGAATTGCAGAATTTAACCTAAAATCAACTTTTCTAATTGCTCGGCCGTTAATGGGTTGACAAAAAAGTGAGGAGTAGAAATAACTGTGTATTATTTGTCGAAAATGAAAATGTTTGTGTTATTGCTAAGATAAATAAAGTGTTTTTACCACTGCACACTAAATCAGTGTTTAATACGCGCGGCGCATAAAGTAAAATTTCGAGTTTAGAAAAGCCTAAAAATTTGGTTTGTTCGCGTAGCAAAGCGGAGCGACCAAACCAAATTTTTTGGCGGTTCTAAACTTGAAATGTTACTACATGCTTAATCTGGGACCGGAAGATGTTCGTTATACACCATTCCATTTGTTTCTGGATCTCGCCTAGCCATGCTTTCGTGTTGTTATGTTGCAGTATCAACATTTACATTTTTTATTAGTTGCCACTCCTGATTCCTTATTTTAACAGTGTTGCAATAATTTATGATATCATAAGTAATCCTCTTTTTAATTTACCTGCTTTGGCTAAGCTTTCAGGGAAATGTGTAGTTATTATGGATAATGCTGCATACCATTCTGTGCAATTAGACAAAACTCCTTCATTTTCTTGTAAGAAATGCGAAATGCAGGAGTGGTTGGTTAAACACAATGTAAATTTCAATCCAAAATTAACCAAAAAGGAACTATGGGCTTTATTTGTACCTTTTCGATCAAATGACAAAATTTACGTAGTTGATGACATTTTGAGAAAGAACGGGCACGAAGTTCTTAGATTACCGCCATACCATTGTCAATACAATCCAATTGAAATGGCATGGGGGTTTTGTAAGACTTACTACAATAAGCACATAAATTCTAAGCAACCATCTAAGGATCGTGTTCAGAATTTATGGCTTGAGTCTCTCTCAAAATGTACATCCGATATGTGGCAAAATTTCTGTGATCATTGTGAAAAACTTATTTCGGATGACTGGACAAAACACATGGGGAACCTTTCTTTTGAAACCATTCCTCCTTTTATTACTTCGCTTGGGGAATCTGGCTCAGAACAAAAATCAGAAGATTCAGATGCAGGTTCTCTTGACTAAATAATAAAAGTGGAATGAGGGCTTAAAAATTGTTTGACATGAAAATTATCAGTATCACAAGAGGGTGGGAATAAATTTGCAATTCTACAAAAAAATACTGAGGGCCAACAGAAGAGAGAATGACCAAAATTAAGGTGGATGGATGGAGTTGATCAAAATGTGTTAACGGGAAGACCCAAGCGAGAAATACAAATGGATGACGAAATAAGTTTGCAGAGCCGAATTCATTATATTTGTTATATACAATATTATTGCTGTGTTTGTATGTACTAAAACCAAGTAGTAAATTTTGTTAATCTTAAAACTGCATATTATTATCCTTTTATATCTGAAAATTTGTAAAACAGGCAACAGTGTAAGATCACAATAGTCAGAAATTATAACCTTAAAATCGAACATCTGACAGTGACATTTAAAAACCCTGATTTAAAACACAACCAGCCCCATTTACAATACCTAAACTGTCACTTTTCCATAGCTAGGCGAGATCCAGAAACAAATGGAATCGTGTATAGTTTAAAATATGTGACAACTGTCAACATGTGTGTCATACCTGTCACAAAGGAATGTCTTTTTAAATGGCCATGTTATGTTTTTCTCATAACATGGCTATTTAATCTTATCCAATTTAGCAAATACGGTAATAATTAAACCAGACTTGCAGATTAAATCATTCTATACTTTATTCCACATTAGAGTGCACTCAAGACAAGATAAGGACTATTTGGCTTTGTTTTCTACTTGATTAAAAACGAGGGCAAATTCAAACAGGCGCTAATTTAGTTTCCATTTATTCTTATTCACCGTTATATTAGCGAACAAATTTTTGATAAATGGTTAAAATTATATGCTATTTCAATATAAGAAAAGAAAGAATGCATATACTAATATACTGAAAATGGCTGTAGTTTAGACTATTTTTGAAACAGGTCTGCCTGTCCTGCTGTCCTTAAACCTGGCGTACAGCCTAAACCGATCGAGATGTTCAGATGACACTGTAAACTTAAGCTTTATATTACAATCCTAAAAGCGGTGAAAATGCAGAAACCGGTAGTGGTACTTTACTCTCAGGACAATTTTTCTTCTTCTTTAATAATGATCATACAAAAACACTTGTTATTATAAGTTGAAGAGAATATTCATTTAATGTATATACACTTTTAATTGTAGCTCTTTTAGTTCTTTTTTATTATAATTTTGTAAATGAAAATTTTTGATTTTATTTTCCCTAAATCAGGAGGCATTGATATTAGTGATGCTAGTTTGACTTTGAAATGATTAATATTTTGTGGAAAAGCGAACACATAAGTGGAGCTTACTAACAAAGTTTTGCAGGAATAAGAAGAATATATTAAAAAATAGGGTAGGTGGATTACTGAAAAATATTGGTTTCAATTATCTAACCAAATTTCAACAGATCTCGCTGATTGAGACTGGACGTTGAATGGAGAAATTACTATGATGGACACACCACAATCTTTTATAATTGTTTCAATTAAAACATTCTCCTAAAAACGGTTGATTTTTTTGAATAATAATATTGAGTGATTTGTTTAACTTTGGCTAAATATTTTAAGAAGATGCGTTGAGATAATTTATATTCTTGAGAATTTAAAGCTTCTAACGAGTGTATCTAGTCCCTAATTAAGAATGAAGTAAAATTTCGAGTTTAGAACAGTCCCGTGAAAATTTGTCGAGGGTCGCGAAGCGACCCGAGACAAATTTTCTTGTCTTTCCTAAACTTGAAATTTTACTTTATGCACCACGCGTATAAAACACAGATTTTAAGTGAAGTTGGAATATAAATAAATATCACAATATTTTAGTGTTCTATACGCGTGGCGCATGAAGTAAAATTTCGAGTTTAGAAAAGCCCAGAAAATTTGTCTCGGGTCGCTGCGCGACCCTCGACAAATTTTCACGGGGCTTTTCTAAACTCGAAATTTCACTTCATGCTTAGTCTGGGAGTGGAAAACACTCGTTTAAAACTTTAAAGTAAACTCTTTCAAAATCAACGAATGTCATAGAATTAACAGCTAAAATAATTAAGAAAAAGTAATGTGATTTTATAAAAATAATGACATACCATGGAATTGATACAACAACTGCGGATATTCCCTGTTATTTTTAAAGTTCAATTCAAAGCTTTAAGCAAATGTTTTCTACCCCCAGACTAAGCATGAAGTAAAATTTCGAGTTTATAAAAGCCCCGTGAACATTTTCTGGGCATATCTAAACTCGAAATTTTACTTCATGCGCCACGCGTATAAGACACTATAATATTGTCAAATTTATGTACATTCGAACTTCACTTAAAATCTGTTTTATACGCGTGGCGCATGAAGTAAAATTTTGAGTTTAAAAAGCCCAGAAAATTTGTCTCGGGTCGCTGCGCGACCCTCGAAAAATTTTCACAGGGCTTTTTTAAACTCGAAATTTTACTTCATGCTTAGTCTGGGAGTAGAAAACACTCGTTTAAAGCTTCAAATTACACTCTTTTAAAAATCAACGAATTTCAGAAAATTAACAGCTAAAATAATTAGAAAAAAGTAATGTGATTTTATAAAAATAATGACATTTTTCTTGTATTGTGTAAATCATTTCGAAAACATTTACTATAATCAAGTGACTACGATATTTTTTGCCGTTTTGACATCCCCAGTTGTAGTTTCAATTCCATGGCATGTCATTATTTTTATAAAATCATCTCAATTATTTTAACTTAGAGAAACGTAAAGTGATATACAGAGAGTTTTATGTAACACCGAACATACTAAAATGTTCTTAATGTTAATTTTCCTATGTTCGATGTGTACTGGGACGCATCAAAGCATTGAGTACGATGTGATTGGCTACGATTTCTCATGGTAATATAGTCAACCCAATGTACACTCTTCACGTCAAAAATTAATTAAATTTGTCAATTATTATGTCAATCACAATATGTTGTATTATGAATATTTAAGTACAACGGAATAGTTATCAACTTTTGTTATATTTTTAATCAGTAAAATACTAGTTAAAGAAGGTAAGACGATATAAACGCTTCATCAATAAAAACAAATTTCCGCAACATTTCGTTGTTTCATTTGACATAATAAATACAATTTTACAAAAATGTTATCGCTTAATTTTGTTATACAGCAACTAGTAATGTTGGAATTTGTAGGACCTAAACTTAAATTTTTGTCGAACTCCTACGTACAAAGGATTTTTAATTATTAAATGATTTTGCAATAGTAATGATATTATTAGACACTCTTCGATATAACAGAAATTGTTTCATTTCATCTCTTCCGATAATATCGACAGATTTGTAACTCCTCGCTTGTGAAATTTATCCAAACAAACTGTTCTAGAAGGTTCGAAATGGTTGAAATAAATAGTAGTCTGATTGACCAGATTTTTTAGAAAATAAATCATAGGAATTTCTTGAACTGTTGTCTCCTTGGTATAAGTTTACCAGAATAATCTTTTCCTCGTTTGTATACATTATTGATATGTTTAACTCTCCGTTCTTCGCCTACGTCTGGTTCAAGTACTAGAACAGCAAATATCATTTGCTTGCGATAACTGACAGATTTCATTTATTTTTGAAGGGAAGAGTGAAAATTGGGTTGACTATATTACAATTAGAAATCGTAGCCAATCACATCGCACTCAATGCTTTGATCCGTCCCAGTACACATCGAACATAGGAAAATTAACATTGAGTACATTTTAGTATGTTCGGTGTTACATAAAACTCTCTGTACGTTAACATGAATGAATTTAGAATTTTAACCTCTACAAAAAAGGTAAATACATTTTGTTTCTAAAATAAATAGGGGAGCTAAAATTTGAACATTTCAAAATTTACATGGGATTTCCTATGTTGCATCCGCCAAGTCAACACCCGGTATATTGAAATACTGAAGTTAAAAGTTTGGCAATAAAGACAAGTTAAAATAATTTTATAAATAATTTAAGGAATGAATAAATTCGGCAATAAAATGACATGAAAAAAATAATAAAACTGAGACAAATCAAAGTGTTAGTAGTCTTTACAGCAATAGATTACTATTTATTTATTTTATTTATTTATTCACGAGATACCTCTTTAATATTGAAATATTACAAAATAAGAAATAACAAAAGTTTAAGAGCCGCAGAATGACTACACACATGCGTTATGATAACTACATTGCTAATTCTAACATAATCTTAAAAAGTTTTATCCAGAATAATGACCACCAGTGCTCTTCGAAAACATAAGAAATTGTTCGCAATTCGGGGATGAGAGCAAGCAGTTGCTGTAAAGATGTATTAACATTGAAATGTTTCATATAAATTAATATTTTAACATATATTGTCATTAGCAAATATAAAAAAAAAATGTTTCAAAAAAAGTTGAAGATTTCTAGGAAATACTTCGAATCCATATATAACTTTTTTTTTATTTCGAATAGTATTCGAGTTATTCGGTTTTATTTGTTTAGTTTTTAGAGATAAGTAATTATTATTTTGTATTTCTTTATTTCTCATGATCTCTTAGCAATTTCTACAATTTAAAAAATTCTGCAGCGTTAAATTAATGATCTACAATTTTTATTTTTTTTTTAATCAAAATTATACATGCGTTTTTAGGTTTCTTTCTTTTTCCAAACATCGACGACGCATTTATAGTTTTGCTTATAAAAATGAAAATGGCGGAACATTAATTAAACACTGTAGAATATTTCATTATAAATTTGATATTTTCAATTTTATACGTATGCCGCCAGTTCTGATTTTTTTTTAAATCTAATGATGGATGTTCAAAATTTTGCAGAGTTTTGTTAATTTGTTTTTCGGTCAATAAACGCGTTTTTCAATTTTAAATAATTATTTTTAATTTGTTTCAACTTTGATGTTCCGTAATTTTATTTTTGTAACGTTATCTAAAACATCAACTCTACATATTTTATGTCATAAATTTTATACTACATAATACGTCTAAAGATAAATAAATTAAATAAATAATGAATTAAATAGATAGCAGGCCCAAACAAAATAACTATAATTTATCTATTGATTGAAATTTTGCGGCAACATTTACTAGATTTCGTCATTCTAAGTGTGTAAATCAGGTTTTTAATTAGTCCAGTCTTATAAAAAACACAGTTTAGTTAAGGGTAAAAAGATTGGCATCATAATGTTCGACACAATTTAAGTGATAACATCTAAAGAGACCTATTATATTATCAAAAAAATACCTCCCAGATCGGAAGGCGCTTTTAATTAGTCAGCCAACATCTGCCCTTTTCCTCTTTCTCCTTTCTCTTTCCGGTTGTCAGATTTGCGATTCGCATGCACAGTTGAAAAAAGGGGCGAGGGCCGCTATTAGTGGACGGAATTTTTGGAGCTCCGCTTTTTTAATTGCGACACGTTATCGCGCATGCAGAATCTCCCGGAGTGGGGAATTGCGTGCGAATTTCCTACGCTTTCTGGTTCCGTTTCCTCCCCGAAAAAAAAATCCAAATTAAAATTCGCACGTTCAATTACGCTTTTTTTTTGGTAAGCCCAGACATTAAAGTTTGCGCTATTATTTCGAGCGTGAAAATTTACGGTTATCGCAACATGCGATGGGAAAATGAATAGAATTCATAAAAAATAAAAATATTTTATAGACTTGGGTATTTTATTAATTTTTATTTTAAATGGCTCTTATTTAATTATATATTTGTATTAATGGTTAATAGAAATCTATAATTTAGAATCAATAATTGAATCTATTTCGACATTTATATTTATCGTGAAAATAATGAAGGACTAAACCGTTCAATAATCCCATTTTGCTTTCCCCGTACAATAAAAAGGGTAAGTATTATTTTCTTAAACATTTTCAAATCAAAAATTCCAGAAAATAAATGCGAAACTAATAAATAAAACCTTAATGAAAATCGAATCATTAACTCCTTTTTTGTCCACTTCATGGAATTTGTGATTTCACAAATGTTTG
Source organism: Philonthus cognatus (assembly GCA_932526585.2). NCBI lineage: Eukaryota > Metazoa > Arthropoda > Insecta > Coleoptera > Staphylinidae > Philonthus > Philonthus cognatus. The sequence goes on along the minus strand of OW052245.1, from coordinate 27,546,583 downwards.
TTACGAAATTGTATTATTAACACTATTCCGATCCCATTGTCGACATAGTTTGAAAGTGGAAGGGGAAACGAAGATCTGAAATCTTGGTGGGTTCGAGACGTCCTGCAGGACACTTGACGGTCCCTTCCGACTTGCCAGCCAGGATTGTGTCGACACGTCCGAAATTGATTCCCTTCCTGTCCGCAACTATTCTGATAAACTTCTGCAACGGCTCTTTGAAATCGGGCTGACGACCGCAACAAACACACACATACAACCAAAAAACTATTTGATCGATGTCCCAGCTATACACACAAAAACATGTCCTTTTAAAGAAAAAACACAGAGAAAAAGTCATGGATGTCACGAGAGTCTTATTACTGGAATACAGAATGAAATTTCCAACAAAAATTAAAACGGGAATTTCTACTCCGCAAATATTTACATCTGTATATTCTATAATACTTGTTATATTTTTGTTGTAAAGAATTTCTAGGATTTCCATAAATGTTGGTCTATTTGACGATGTTAGTGAATGCTAATAAAACTCATTAGTGATTTCAGCAATTTCCACTGTTTTTTTGTGCAAATGTTGACGGTTTCTGTTAATCTGTTTAAATTTGTTGATTTTATTGATTTTTGATAATTTTTTGTATAGCTTCAACCTTTCTAAAATACAAATATTAACTATTACCTTTATTCTACCTTACAAAAAAGTGCACCCCTGGTTCAAAAGAATCAATAATGATGTAGGAATAACGATGTAGTTTATTGAAGGAAATTACCAAGAGAGTTAAGATTTTATCTTTGGTTTCACTTCAAACTGTCAAAATGTACCAAGATAACTATTAATGATTTCGATAGCTAACGCCATCTAATGCTTCATAGTGGAATCGTCAGTGACAGGAATGCACAATGTGCATATACAGGTCACTGTTTCGTCCACGAGCGAGCAGAACTCTGTTTGTGAAACCAGAAAACAAATATCAAAATTGAATTTGTGTTCAGTATTCCGGCACCAGATACCCACAGACGCGTTTCGGACTTCAAGGTCCTCTTTAGTGTAGTCGCGACCCAGTGCTGAGGAATACCACACTGAAGAGGACCTTGAAGTCCAAAACGCGTCTGTGGGTATCTGGTGCCGGAATACTGAACACAAATTCAATTTTGATATTTGTTTTCTGGTTTCACAAACAGAGTTCTGCTTGCTCGTGGACGAAACAGTGACCTGCATATGCACTTTGTGCATTACTGTCACTGACGATGCCATTATGAAGCATTAGATGGCGTTAGCTATCGAAATCATTAATAGTTTTCACATATTGGCTTGAAATAGTCAGAAATGTTCAGTATTCCTCAGCACTGGGTCGCGACCACACTGAAGAGGACCTTGAAGTCCGAAACGCGTCTGTGGGTATCTGGTGCCGGAATACTGAACACAAATTCAATTTTGTACCAAGATAGTCTAGATCAGGGGTGTTCAATCTTCTATAATACGTGAGCTATTTTTGCATACCAACATATTTAGCGATCGACAGGTTGTAGGTAATAAAAACAAATTTAAAAAGTATATAAAGTAATTTTTTTTCCAAGTATACCTTACAATGTATTGTAAATTACTTGAAATTCAACAGTGCGAGATTCGATTAAAATTTATTTACCTACGCCATATCTAGTAAACGCATCACACCACACTGTCATCTTGACGCGTATGATTGACTTTACCTACACATGCACGTAATAGCTTTGACAAGTATATTACATGCTGACAGCTAAACAGCTGATTGATTACCGCACAACCAAATGACATTTCTTTGATGTTTATGGATCAAGTAATTTAGTTTTCATCAATGTCATGTTACTATCAAAAATTATTGAATAAATAAGTTGTTCTTTCATGTTTATTTTGTTAGGGCGTAGGTAAAGTATCGTACGTTTCTCGAGTGGTATGGCAATTACATACTCGTGGAATACTGCGCTCGCCGCTGCGCGGCTCGTGCGCAAGATATCCGCTCATATGTAATATGGTGCATACCACTCTCGTGACGTAATATATTATAAACATAAGCAGTATATTCCCAACTTCAGAATATGTTCAGTGTTTAATACGCGTGGCGCATGAAGTAAAATTTCTAGTTTAGAAAAGCCTTTCTGGCTTTTCTAATCTCGAAATTTTACTTCATGCTTAACCTGGGAGTGGAAACACTCATTCGCAACTTCAAATTAACACTCTGCAGAAACTATGAATGCCTAAAAAATAAATCGTGATATGAATACGAATTGTCATTAGATTGTGAAGTAATCTTGTTTGAGAAATTATAAGAAAATTATAAATTTTTAAATCAACGTCAAAAGTTAAAATATTGCTAGAATCGTGTCAAAGTTAAGATTTAGTAAAAACATCGTAATAATATAAGGTAATCTTATTTGGAAAATTATAAATAACGAATTATTGAATAAACTTCAAAAGCACTCATTTTGTTTAGATATAAACACGTTTGAAGATTTTGATGGTGGAACTAAAATATATTTTCTTGTTTCTCTGAAAAAAATAGAAATTTAAAAGAATAACGGTCAATGTTGCCTTTTTCCATAATAGCAATATTCAAATTGCAGATTAAACAACAATATTTTTCACTAATCACACCGAAAAAAAATGTTCTTTACAAAATCTCAGCGGAGATTAAAACCAATAGGGAATTAACCAAAAATGGTCCAGCGATCGACGGGTTGAACACCTCTTTTTATATTTGATCTGCCTTTAAATGGCCAAAATTTACCAAGATAGTTAAAGTAAAAGTAAACAGTTTGTAGCATTCTCAGTAATGTTACTGTAAACGTGGAACAAATACATAATTCAAATAGATATGTAAGTAGTTGAATTCCTTAATCTTCACTGTTTTATTTTAATACTAAATGTACATTTCTTAACATCAATCCGTTAAACTAGCCGGCCTTTATCTGATTTCAAAGCAATCGCACTTGTTTGTAAAAATAATTTTTTAATGTTAGTTTATTTACTAATAAACTATTGAGAAATGGTACATCGTGCTTGAATTGTACATTTAGTATTAAAATAGAACAGTGAAGATTAAGGAATTCAACTACTTACATATCTATTACTAACACCACGTAACTCCAACAAGAATATCATACATAATTCAAAGTTATAAATTAAACTCATTTTATGACGATTTTGACATAACTAGGTTAAGTGGTAATATTACAGAAATTATATATTATATACATATCACAGAAATTATGGAAAATAAAATAAAGTATGTTTTTTCTACTCACGTAAAAAATTAATGAAACACAAATATTGATGAAATTAACAGCTAAGTTTATATAAGAACAGTTCAAATTGAATACGATTTGAATTCGAGGAAATAAACTTACGCTTCTTATAGTTTGCACACTTTAAACATAATATGTAAAATTACGAAAATATTCAATATTCGCAAGAAGTAGTTATTTTGATGGGTATTTATTGTCTTAAGTTGTCTTATTAATTAAGACGTTTGCATTTTACATGAATATTTTCGTAATTTTATATATTATATCTAAGTTTATGTTTAGTTTAATAATTCTCAATTCTTTACCAACTTTCAGACAAAAACAAACAAAAATGAGTTTATTCTTGACGCTCAATAAATCAGATCAAATCAAAGTTTATTGGTCAAGTAAATTGTTCAATTGCAATATTAGAAATGTCGTAGTTACTGGTATAAAATATAAGGACAAAATTTGTGAAGAAATATTAATAAGAAAATAGTGATTTAAAATTACGGGCAATTAAAAAATGAGTTATATTCTTGGTAATAATACTGGTAACGTGATATCAATTTGTAAATTCTCTATTTATGTTAAAATGTCGTTTTAGTTCAGTCATTATCCTAACTTCATAATTGCGTTTTATACGATGTCCAATTCTTGATTACGTTAAATTTCGAGTGTAGAAAAGTCGGATGAATCTTATAGACGTATTTATCTTGAGTATTAATTAAATTAGCTTCTACTTTTAATATTATTTATAAAAATTACCAATTTTCATTTAAGATATGTTGGTGAATGCGCCGGGTTAACCACGATTATTTTTCTTCTCTATGCTTTCAGGCTTCTAATTAACATTCAGATGTTTGTTTTAAAGAAATTCATATTACTTTATGGAGCTTTTACATAAAATGAAAGAGAGAAGAATGAACATCAAAAACAGAATTCGGAATTTGCCATCCGGATGAGCATGGATAGAACTCGTTCCGAAGTGCCCCGGGTGAATTTCCCGGATGATCCGTCTGAGTAGAATTAAAAAGACGTGAGTTTTATGAGTTTTATGGCATGCGTGTTGTTTTTCCCCTTTTCGTCCCCCATTTTATTCCTTGAAAATCCTAATAACATTTTCCCGGATTTTATGAATAAACACATAAATACGATCAAATAAAATTATAAGTATCAATAGCAGAATATTTCAAGAAATACAAAGAATGCTTTTTATCTCGGTTTCTACAAATATTTGTATGTCGTTTTAGTTTTATCAAGTTGAGCAGAAAGTGACATTTTTCATGGCATTAACGTCAACGTCTATATACATACAATAAATTGTCTTTGAAATATACAACATATCCCGATGCACATTCTGTAAATGTCCAGGTACTCGTCGTTATTATAATAAATTTCACTTCTAAACTTCTAACGTGTGTTTTCACTTCTTAATTAAGCATCAAGTAAGGCTTTTCTAAACTCGAAATTTTACTTCATACTTAATCAGGAAGTAGGAACACTCGTCAGTTTCAAACTAAACACGTTTCAAAATCAACGAATGCGTAAAAAAATTACAGAGTACACATCTAGATATGTATACTTCAAAAAATATTCTGTATGTATTTTGCAATATTTATGTAATCTGGTAAATACAGTACTAATTTAATCTATAATTTTTAAATCTATTGACTTTGATATACAATTAATTTAAAACAAGAATTGTTATGAAATCTACGTAATTTAAACTGTATTTCTAACAATGAATAATCAATAACAATAAATAAAGTAAAAAATAACTCATTGTTATATATTATTTAAGTTTGGAATTGAAATGTTGATTTTGGTTATCGGTTACATTGAAATAGTTTTGGACATAATTATTTCCACTCGAATAATTCACATTGTTCTGATGAAATTGATAAAATATACATTAAAGTAATTTATTCACGGCATCGACATAAAACAATGTCTGCTACCAACACGTGTATATACAAACAGAGAGAGAGAAAGAGAGAGTCGCGAGTGTAATTTACATTAAAATTACATTTTTAGATTTTCAACCCTCGATTCAATTTCATAACGTCGACAAAAAATGAAATGAACACACCGGGCAGACGAAATCAATGTATATTGTGTGGGTTTCTTCCAAAAAAAGTATGTTCCAGATATATGTAAATTGTAATGAAAGAAAAAGTGTTTTGTATAAAATCAATCAGACATTTAAATAGAAAAAAAAGGTCTGTATCTCAAAACCAGACGAGCGTAAGTCCAATTTTTAGGTTTCGTAGGTTTTTGGGTGTTATGTATGACCGATATCATATTCTATCGTGGTTGATTTACTAAGTAACCATACATTTTACTAGGAAATTCTTCTTTTAAGTGGGTATACATATTCCGATACATACACTGTACATTTTCAGGCATTCACTGTTTTTAGTCCTCTTCGCTATGCGACCAAACCAATTTTTCAGGCTTTTCTAAATTCGAAATGTTACTTCATCCTTAATCTGGAAGTAAAACACTCGTTAGATGCATCAAATTTAACAATTATCAAAAACAAAGAATTCTTAAAAATGGACAATGTATATATTGAGGTATGTATACTTATAAGAAAATTTTCCTGTATGAAATAATTATACCAATTAATACATCTTTCATTGTAGTTTAATGAATCTTTTTGTTATAAATATTACCATTACATATTTTTGTGATCTCTAGAATAAAATAATACCAATATAAACAAAAGTAGAATTATAGTAAAAGTAGTTGCTAAAAAATAAAAAAAACAATACTGAATATGCCATGAGTCAATAAATTGAGTTATCTATATTAGATTGCGGTCAACAACAATTTATTCAATCTTAAGTTTCTTAAATCGCCCTGTAAATTAAATAATACAGATATACATTATAATTAAATTATGTATCGGTAGGGGTATATACAAAACTAAAATTAAAAATAAAAATAAATTTTTAGAAGCAGTCAAGAACCAGTTACACAAAAAATGAAACTTAGTTCATCTCAATATTTATTGAAGTTAATGTGGTAATATTTATTTTTACTACACTATATATTTTTCGTGTCCAGTCGAATATAACAACTCTATACATTCCGAGAGCGCAATCGTGCCGCAGTTATTTTGTTTTTTTGTTAAATATAACGCTCGAGTTTATTTCTCTTTTTTATTTTTCGTGTTGTCTGCTGTCGGTGTGCACACGAAACGTGTTCATGAAATTTTCAGGCAGACGGGCTAATAACGCGATTAATTCGAAAGGGCCGCGCCGGGCGCCGAAAAAATAATAATGGCACCCCTGAATAATAAATCGACGACGACCACGGAAGCATTCACGAGGGTTCAATCACGTCCTGTTTGTGAGTGCATGTACACACGAAAACTGTAAGGTACTTTTTTTAAGATTAAATAAAAAGGGTTAATAAAGGTAAAACAAAATTCTTTGTAATGGAATACTATTTGTAACAACAGATTTATATGATGAATTTACTTTTCACTTAACACCTGATAAAACATAATAGGAGGAAGTAGTTGTTTAATGAATATATATGTTCAGTCTGATTCAACAAAAATTATTCGTGGAATAAAATTTAGTAATTCATATACAGGAATTTTTTCGTTCGTGTTTTTTTTTGAAAAGCGTTCATTTTTAAACTTCTAACGAGTGTTTTCATTGTTTAATTAAGCATGAAGTAAAATTTTGAGTTTAGAAAAGCGACCAAACTTCGAAGTTTTACTTTATGCTTAACCAAGGAGTAAAAAAAAAACATTTGCTCGAGTGAAATTATTTTCGAGACATACTAAAAAACCTTGATTAGACTTTAAAAAATATAGATATTAAAATTATTTTGAAGTTTACAATAATATGCTACTAAAGCAGTATGTAGAAGACGTGTATTTTGGACTTCAGTTATAACCAGTATTTTATAGGCGTGGCGCATGATGTAAAATTTCGAGTTTAGAAAAGTCTGAACGTTCAGACATCGAATGTCAGAAAGTGTACAGCGCATGTATATGTATATTTAAAAGAAACATTTTCTGTATTTGTATCTGTATGTAGTAGGTAAACTACATTTGAAATGTTACAGTGCTATTTACCTCTCGATAAAGTACGTTGTAATCTTGATTCCAGCAGTATAAAAAAACGTATTTTGAAAAAATGTGATTTGGTGTGATTTACCTCCCACATACAGATATAATAAAATAAAATGGTTAACATTAACTAAATAACATTAAAATAAATTATGAAAGTTATAAAAAAAAACAATACGAAAATACAAAAGTAACCAGAATTCTGACCAGGGGTAAGCAAGAGACAAAATGTATGCCATGAACTGTAAAAAAATACATTTTCTTGATATCCAGGAGAATAAGTGCTCCCCTTTACTACGCTCATGTTTATAATAAATAAGAACATTTAATTTAGTTATCTCTCAAAAAAATCATAATTACGTAAAATTTGTAAATTACTCCTCGGGTGTGGGTAAAACGTCGTTTCGCGGTCTCTTCCATAAATTATCATATTTTTGCATAATGGACGGATGTAAATCGTCCGACGAAAAAGGATCTTCTTTTTTCCATACATTTGTCATCGCATTTCTCGACCCATTAGTTGTTAAGAAAAATGCACAAGTGCGATTTAATTTATATTCTGATGCAATCGGAATATAAATTTAAGTGCTCTGAATGTAATTGATTGTGAGGGACTTATGACGATTTCTAATCTTTACATGAAATGTAATTGTACAGGTCATTCTTGTTGTTGAACGTGTTTCTTGTACTGTTAAATGGTTTATAATATATAAAATTACGAAAATGTTTTCTGTGTAAAATGCAAACAATGTGTCTAAATTATTAAGACAACTTAAGACAATAAATATCCATTGAAACAACTACTTCCCGTGCAAATACTTCTCCGGGTATTGAATTATATAATAAAATATTTAAAATCTTATTTTATTAGATTTCTTACAACGCTCTATTAAAGTATAATAATAATAATAATAATAACCATTTATTTCCGACAGACATGATGTCTTACAAAGAAATATACAAACTTAAGTTAAATGCATATAGTATTCGTTAACATTTATTTCATCAACAATATTAAAGATATGCGCCTATATTAAAGAAAACGAGTGGGGGTAAAAACAATAAGAATATAAGTATATGTAACATTTAGGTAAAATTCTCTTTATTTCTAATTTCTTGTAATTTCTCCATCCATTTTTTATTTTTATTTGTTAGTTGGTTTGAAAAGAATGCGACGTAAATGTTACACATACTTTGATAGAGCGGTGTAGCAAATCAAATAAAATAAGATTTTAAATATTTCATTGTATAATTCAATATCCTGATGTGTATTTGCACGGGAAGTAATTGTCTCAACAGATATTTATTGTCTTAGGTTGTCTTATTAATTAAGACACATTGTTTGCATTTTGCACGAAAAACATTTTCGAAAAAAGTATATATTATGTTTAAAGTGAGCAAACTATAAGAAGCGTAATCTTATTTTCTCGAATTCAAATATTTTTGAATTGGAATTATTCCTGATTAAATGGCTATTAAAATTTAAATTATGACACAAGAATAAAGCCAAATTCAAAAGCATTTAATCTCTCTAACTTTTAAATAAGTAGAGTTAGTAGACATCCTGGATATACGGTAATTTCATAATTTCTTGAAGAATTATTAAAACATTTAAAATAGTAAATTAATGATAACAAACTTAACGTAGATTAATTTAGTGTATTTAAAGATAAAAGTCATTAAGTACCTACATAGAATAAGTACATTTTAAGGCATTAGTTGTTTTTATAAGAGCGTTAAATTTGAAGCTTCTAACGAGTGTTTTCACTCCCAGATTTAGCATTACGTAAGATTTCGACTTTATAAAAGCCTGAAAATTTGCTTCGGTCGCATGGCTTTTCTAAACTCGAATTATTACTTCATGCGCCATTTGATATGTAGATAACTACATAGGTATAAACCAGAGGTGGGCAGGATTCAAATCATTCAGGATTCGAATCCTGGATTCGAATCCTTTTAGAGGATTCAAAAGAGGCATTCGAATACTTTAGTCAAACTGGATTCGTGATTCGGATTCGCTACATTTCTGTAAGAAGATTCGTATTCGAATCCAAATGCGGGTGAGTCGAATCCTCTTAAAGGGATTCGAATACTTACAAAGGATTCGCATACTTACAAAAGGATTTGAATCATCAAAAATAATTCGAATTAATTGTAAGGATTAACAAGAAAAATGTCTTTGGTGTCTTTTTAAATTTCTCGTTAAATCACTGTTTTATACGCGTGGCGCATGAAGTAAAATTTCTAGTTTCGAAAAGCCCAGAAAATTTACTTCATGCTTAGTCTGGGAGTGAAAAACACTCCTTTGAAGCTTCAAATTGAACTCTTTAAAAAAAGCGTGTGCACACTAGTTAAAAGTTTTACATTAAGCTCTTTTGAAAAACAACCGATGTCGGAAAATTTACAGCTTATGCATATGTTTACCTAAAAGAAAAATGTTTACGTTGTTTTTTTTTTAAGTTTAATTCAAAGCTATAAACGAGTGTTTTCCACTCCCAGACTAAGCATAAAGTAAAATTTCGAGTTTAGAAAAGCCCCGTGAAAATTTGCCGAGGGTCGCACAGCGACCCGAGACCAATTTTCTGGGCTTTTCTAAACTCGAAATTTTACTTCATGCGCCACAGGTACAAAACAAAAATATTGTGAATTTATGTATATTTGAACCTCACTTGAAATCAGTGTTTTATACGCGTGGCGCATGAAGTAAAATTTCGAGTTTAGAAAAGCCCAGAAAATTTGTCTCTGGTCGATGCGCGACCCTCGACAAATTTTCACGGAGCTTTTATAAACTCGAAATTTTACTTCATACTTAGTCTGGGAGTAAAAATGCTCGTTCGGAACCTCAAACTAAATGCTTTGATAAGAACATTAAATAACTGAAAATGTTTTTAGAGATAATAATCTAGTTTTTAAAATTTGGTTTAATATTATTTGAAGTAAAACTGACATGGTAGCCACAATCTAAAATGTTTTTCCAGGCCCTTTAATATAACATTCTTTTGTGTGAAACCCCCATTTTGTTAAATTGTTTTCATTGTTTTTGTCAATATTTAAGTTGGTTTAATAAATGTTTACGTATTTTGTAATTTTTATGATGCCTGTTGATTTCGACAAATTTAATAACATCATATGGCTTTTTTGTTAGTGTTTTGGTCAATTTGAATAAAATTCCATGAATTTTCTCTAACTTTCCCGGTTTTAATGATATTCACTGAATTTTTTTATAAACGTAATTTTCAGGAATTCGTCGATTTTATAATAGAGTTCAATTTGAAGCTTTAAATTAGTGTTTTCCACTCCCAGACTAAGCATGAAGTAAAATTTCGAGTTTAGAAAAGCCCCGTGAAAATTTGTCGAGGGTCGCGCAGCGACCCTCGACAAATTTTCGGGCTTTTCTAAACTCGAAATTTTACTTCATGCGCCACGCGTACAAAACACTGATTTGAAGTAAAGTTTACAAACACATAAATACATTTGTAATCAGAGTAACAGGGAATCATATATTTAGTCTGTTATCAGGGTTGTTTAGTGTTAATAATAAATAATTAGGTTTTGAATATATTTGCTTAAACAACTGGTAACGATAGTTATATTATAATGGTTGCAAAAAAATTATAAAATCAAATTTCTTCTGAAAGGATTTGTATTCGTGATTCGAAAAAACAGGATTCGAATCTTTGATTCGAATCATATTTATCTCTTACGAATTCTTTATTCGAGTATTCATGATTCGAATCATTTACGTGATTCGGATTCGTGATTCGAATCGTTTTTACGAGGATTCGTCCCAGCTCTGGTATAAACCTACTTTAAAGAAAAAATCCCTGTCTAAGTTTAAACATATATTTACATTTTTTGTTGTTGTTAATTTGAATTTTATGTATAATTTTAATTTTGTATACAGGCAAAAATTGTGTGTGAATTTGTGTAATTGTTATGTAATTTTATTTCTATTAACACAATAAAATTACATAATAATTACACAAATTCACACACGATTCTTGCCCTTACACAAAATTAAAATTATACATAAAATTCAAATAAACGACAACAAAAAATATAATTATGTTTCAATACATACAGGGATTTGTTTTTTAAACAGTAGTTATAGCATATCCCATACAGCTAATTTCTTCTCTATTTAAATCAGTGGTTCCCAACTTTTTTTGGGTCTTACGATGAACCACAAGTAGGGATTTCAAGTTTACCGCCTATTTCAATTATCGGTAATTATGTAAATTTGTAAATCAAAACAGTCGAACAAAGGTATTGTCCAATACTTTAATATTAACCTTATGTTACAATGTTAGAAATTATTTTTTATATTTAAAAATTATGTGTGTGTGTTTTAAATTCTAAAGTAAATCAGTGTTTTGTGCGTTTGACGCATAAAGAAAATATTTTGAGTTTAGAAAAGTCTGAAAATGTATTTTGGTTGCTCCGCTTCGCTACGCGACCAAGCCAAATTTTCAGGCTATTCTAAACTCGAAATATTTTTTTCATACTTAATCAAGAAGTAGATGACACTCGTTAGACAAATCTCAAATTATCCAACACTTTAATAACCATTATATCAACATTTCATTGTGTTGTTAATAGTCAAAAACAAATTTACAAAGTAAGGAACTTTATGTGGTTATCTTGAACGAATTTTATTGTTTCAAAGGCAACCAGTTTTAAGTCATATAGACTAAAATTTGAGCTATAATTTTTTTTGTTGCCTAAAAACTGCGCTAAGTGTAAGCCCTTAAAGAAGGATTTTTGTAGAATAATTTACTTTTATTTGTTTCTCTTTTATTACAAAAATAACCTGCTCTTCTTAAATCTTATAAAATGTATAGTAATATTATTTATAATATTTGCTATATGATTTATGATTTTTTTAAGATATAAAAAAATCAGAAATATTCCTATAAAGTTCATGTTTTGTCGATTTTCGGATGCTCAAGTTTCTATATCATCCAAAATAGTTAAACCTGTTAAGTTTTTCTAATAAATTAATTGTAAAACCCTTCTGCTGGAATTAAAAATTCTACAAATGAGACTGTTTTAAATTGTAATTATTTTTTTGGAGTTTTAAAATGGTGATCATGTTTTTTTTTTGTAGGGAGAATGAACTGCTTACAGTGTTTAATAAAAGTTTAATAAATTTTAATAATAATAATTAATAAATTTATAATTGAGAAAGTTTCAAAATAAAATAGTCATTGTATGACGAGTGTTTTCCACTTCTTGATTCAGCGCGAAGTAAATATTTCGAGTCTAATAAGCCAAATTTTTAGGCTTTTCTAAACACGAAATATTTACTTCGTGCGCCAGGCGAGCAAAACACTAATTTAGTGTGATGTTTAAAAGATCATACTACATTTTGAATGAGAATAGATATTTAGTCTGTTATCGATGATTTTCAGTGTAAATAATAAATAATTAGGTATTGACTATTTTTTAAAAAACCTTTTAACTGGTGATTTTTAAAAATATTTGAAAAAGTTTATATATAATCGTGTAATAAGAAATTTACTACATATACAAACAAGATGTTTTTATTTTAGGTATACATATTTCGACGTACCCTTTGTACATTATTTTATATGCGTTATTTTTTAAGTGTTCAATTTGAAGCTTTTAAAGATTGGTTCTACACCTTGATTAAGCTTGAAGTAAAATTTCGCTTCGCTAAGCGACCAAACCAAATTTTCAGAATTTTCTAAAGTCTATAATATCGTGAGTTTAAAATATACTGCTTAGGCAGTATTCAAAAGATACTAATATATTGTGAACTTAACTTGAAATCAGTGTTTGATACGAGTGGCGTATAATGTAAAATTTCAAGTTTAGGCAAACCTAAACCTTTCGTTTAGTCGCGTAGGAATTTCCAGACTTTTATAAACTCAAAATTTTACTTCATGCCTAACCTGGAAGTGTAAACACTCGTTAGAATTTTTAAATTGAATTACAAAAAAATGCCGTAACATTTAAATACATATTCTGAATACTTGATAGAAACATTTCCTGTATAATTGACACATCCCATGTTTTAATTGTATTAAATTAAGATATCAAAGTGCAAAAAAGCATTTTTTTGATTTACTGATAAAACGATTTACTGGTATTACAATACCTTACCACAATGTTTATGAATATTAGAGTCTGCCAATCTTAAATTATACTTTAATCAATATTTTCAGCATACTCAAATAAATAAAAGTTACTAAAATATTTCGCGGATCATATCTAAGACTGATTTAAACTATCAATTTGTAAATAGTAATCCTTACTATTAAGTTTTATTTTGTAAATGGTGTGTGGTATATTAATAAAAGCTAAAGTCACTTTTTAATCTACCAAACACATTTGATACATGTTTTCTCTGAATTTTTAGTTGTCTGATAACAATACACCAACTAAAAAATAACAACAAAAACAGGAAAGCATATAAAACACTTACCAGTTATCTATAAAATGATTTTCACGTTTGCTGAAATAAACGGCCCCGGCGCATCCACCAAATATTCATCATCCTCTCCGCACCGATAACCCTTGAGAGCGCGCGAGTTATCCGTACGGATTGGGGGCGGGAAACGTCCGGTCACGCCGATATCGGGAGTCATAACGATAAATCAAATTGTTATTACAAAGCAGAAATTGTCGTCGGGGGTAACGACGTAAAAGTCTTTCGCACACACCAAGGAGAGCGAGCGGGAGAGACGAGTTATTTTACAGGTCGTCAATTTTCTGCACTCTGAGCTATTGTTAATACGTCATTTGCACCTTTCAGAATTTATTACGGGCATTAAAGTGCAAATTGAACAATGAGGTAATAATGTATGAAATGTTATATCATTGTTGTTTTTTAGATACGCATTTAGAATTTTAAAAAACACGACCAGGAGCGCAGCCACGGTGAGAAGTCTGAGGTATATTCACATAATTTTCTTTAAAAATATTTATTTGGGAACTGAAAATACCACATAAAAAGATTCCCTTACAATTCGTTTAAATTGCAGTATAATAATTGTAATTAAAACTGACGTTAAAATAAACGGACCCTAATAAAACTAATAGGTGAATATCATCAATACCCATTCCCATTTAAATTTTCAAAATTAAGTTTGGCCATCATCTTAAGGTATCTCAATTGAATCAAAAATTGACCAATCATGCCTTTATCAAAATGCCAAGGCTTGATTCCTTAAAACTTCTATTTGTCAAAATATGCATAGCAAAAATTTGAATCGTCTAAAAAGTATAATTTAAATATCATTTAAAACTGATTCTTATAATCAAAAACATTTTAGCTGTCTCCAAATTGTCAAAATACTGCTAAATGCCATTTAAAATTGTACATCGCTTTTTATATTCAAAATATGGACGACAATTTTCTTTTATATTTCTTACATTCTATCAAATCGAAAAAAATATTTTCAACATTCAACTTTAATAAAGTCTGAATTAGATAAAATACTGACTTGAATCGATTATCATAAAACTTTTAAAATAATTAATTAGAAATTTAAAATCATCACATAAGTTTATTGTTTTAAATGTTTTAAGGTCAAAATGTAACTTAAACATTAACATGCACATACATTTGCTTTAAGATTTAAGTCGCATTCTCTGCAGGTAGATATTATTCTTTAATCTTGTATTGTGACCATGTATGTTCGTATGAGCACAGTAGGATTTTGGGTTTTCACGAACATCTATTAGACATTCCAATATATAAAGTGATAGGAGAGTAAGATTGTCAATGTCAATAAATTTACATTTGCATTCATCTTGATATCCCAGACCTGAGACAATACTTATGGCGCGTCTTTGGATGGCAAAGAGACGATGCATTGCTGAAGAATGATCCCATACTAAAATGCCATAGGTAATGTGAGATTGACAGAGAGCGGTTCGTAGTACGGACATTGGTAGCTGTTGCTTTAGCAGGCGTAGGAGATATATTAAATCGCATAACTTTCCTGACACTGCTTCTCATTGCGCATGCCATAACAGTTTGTGATCCAAGTGTATACCTAGAAATTTTGTGACAGTTTCACTAGACATGTCCGATCGGAGCAAAAATGTTAGGTTAACTGTTTTTCCCGTGTTCAGAGTCAGCTTGTTTGACTTAAACCATAGATCTATTTCGCCCTTGCACCGGTCGTTTAATTCCACTGCCTCCGCAATATCTCTTGATTTATTGATAAATGACGTGTCATCGGAAAACTGGAAAAAAACGGAAGAGCTTTATGCATATGACAAGTCATTTATGTATAGCAAGAGAAGCAAAGGGCCGAGTACACCGTACCGACATAATTACAGAAGCTCAAAGTTTACAATTTTTCGGATACATGTAATACACTGAAGAAATTAAAGTTGTCTTAAAAAAGCAACACCCCCTTAGATTTCGACGAAAATGCATAATGATTATTTAGAAATAATTAGTCGTTTAAAAATACCATAAGTATGAATGAAATAATATTACTTGGTTGTAGAATACTTTAAAACATTAATAGAGAATCGCACTTTTAATGTTATTAAGTATTCTACAACCTAGTATTGGCAATTTCATGCATACTAATGTTGGTCAGGGTATTAGCTCGAGAAGTAATTGTTTTATTGAGTGATTTAGTCTTTGTAAGACAAATTTGTTGTAGATTGCTTAAAGAATCGCATTTTTAATGTTTTGAAATAGTCGTTTGTATTAAAATTATAGTGAACACAGTCGCAGTCTTTAAAGCAAAATGACATAATCTAATATTTGATAATATTTCAAGGACAAAATATGTCTTTCTGATAGTAATTCATGTTTTCTTCAAAATATAAAAAATCAACCAATAGATTTTACTATATAAAATAAATCTTGTTAAAAGAGATTAAGAATTTGAACACTTTGAACACGTCTGTAAAATTATGCGAGTAATTTTTATAAGCGGCTATAAATATTTGAAAAAAGTGTACATTTCTACATAGTAAAGTAAATCCATCGAATTTATGTTTTCAGAATAATCATAAAAGTAAGGTATTCATTATTTCATGTTGCTTACAAAATACCATTTTTATTACTATAATTATTGGTATTAGAGATTTATCTGCGATTATTTCCCAGGGACGTTTGTTTTGGGGGTGTGGAAACCGTAATTTAATATTTGAATATTTCCAACGTTGAGATCTAATCTCCTGCTCGAAAACAATCCCGAACCCGACTCACGCTCAACTATTAATCCCCGGCGTGTGATTTAATAAAATAATTAACGCTATTTGTGAGCACAAGACATCTGAAACCTGTTATTATAACCGTATTTCTAAAAACGAACAGGCACGTAAATAAACACCAGGTGTATTTTGTATAGTTTGAACAAAAGGTTCCTCTCTCGATAAAGAATTTGAATATTTATTGCTTTACTTTTACCCGAATCATCCTGAAATGTTCTTAAAAGTTTCAGTTTTATTTGATAACAAATGTTCATTCTCTCATAATATATAGATAATGGCTAGAATTAATTTCAGGAAATTAACCCATTCACATACAATGTTCGTTTGCTCATAATGTAAAGGTATCATGTGTTATGTTTTAGTATATTATATACAGCGAATTCTTCGTTTACAAATAACGATTTTTCACTGTAAATGTTCAGATATTCGTTGTTTATATAAAAGCTTTCAATTTGAGCTTATAAGGAATGTTTCCAATCTCAGATTAAGCATGAAGTAAAATATCGAGTTTAGAAAAGCCTGAAAATTTGGATTTGCCGGGGCGCGCGAGTGAAGCGAGTCGCGCCCCGGCAAATCAAAATTTTCAGGCTTTCCTAAACTGGAAATTTTACTTCATGCGCCAGGCGTATAAAACACTGGTACATTGTGAAGTTCAAAACGTACTGCTTGTGTTTAATCTCATGTTAATTCATTGTATATCTTTTGTAATTAATACGAACGTCAGGGGCAATTTGTTTTAGAATAAGTAAAAGTATACTCAAAAGATACTATCCCTGCATGCATCTTAAATGTAATGTTAAATCGTAAGTCAAGGGATTAAGAGTATATAGTCGTTATTGATAATGAGTGTTATTATTAGTATTAGAAATATGTATCTAACGCTTAGTAATTATAATATAAATAAAGGTTTATCCAGTAGTGTTTAATTAATTTACTAATTTGTAAACTATATGCACATTATTTAATGATTAGAATAAGAATATATAGATTAACCTATTCTAATATTTAGTATTTATTATGTAAACTATTGTAAACACTTATACTATAATAAAGATAAAGATATACATAAATGAATTATACGTTTTTTTGTTGTTGTATGATTTTTAAAACTTGAAACATCCTTTTAATCTCGCTACAGGCTTTCATGATAACTCATTATTCCAATATCTTCACATGTGAATAAAGTCATAAATAAAACGGGGTATTATTTTTTCCTTTCTGATAAAGATTTATCGAGTTTTATGCAAATTGTTAATGAAACGCGCCGAGCGGGGATTACGAAAACAAAACTATAAATCACGCGCTGGAAATTAAACGTGGCCTATATTGAGATTAAACTTAGCCCCAGATGTTACAGGGTGTGGAGCTTTTTTTTATTTGGGGCACGCTGGAATTTATATGTCAGGAAGACGGGACGGACAGATGTTGGGGAAAAATCATAAAGCTTCCTCTCCGGTGCCGGGCTATTAATCAAAAAGCTAATGCGGACAAATCGGGAACTTAATGGAATCACCACTACCGAGGCCTGTTGGATCCATTGCAGGATTAATGATGTTGAGGGGACGCAGGAAGAAAAATGAGAGTGCAAAAAGACAAACAAGTTTCAATTTAGGTAAAAAGTAAATGGCAATTGGTAATTCGATATATTTTTACAGTAAGTGAAAATAGAATGAAAATTCAAACATTTTTACATGGGTCTCCGTTTAGACAAATTTTTGTTTTATTATTTAAGTCGTGATCTATGAAATTATTATTAGAGATTATTTTGTTTTTGTAAGACGGTAATTTGTATATAAATGGAAACGATGATATAGTGAAATAATGATTTACAATAAATCTTTAATTTATTTTATTTTGTTTCACCTGAAAGTTCAAACACTTGAAAACAATAATTCTTAAACATGGCATAACTAAACTTGTTGTAATAAAACCAGACTAAGATTATAAATTATAAATTTTATAACATTTTTACTAATATAAAAGTAAATCAAAACAAATTTGTTTATACAGAAACAAAGGAAAATCATGTTGACCATATTTTCATTGTTAATTAACAGTAAAATATATAACCTTAATAAAAAATCACAGTTTAGTTCTCTTCTTCTTCTACGTTCGAGAATCTCCGCTTTAGTAAACTTTTCACTCATAGTTTTATTTATCTTTTTCATAAAAAAAAATTTACTCCTTATATTCATAGCAAAATGTATAGATACAAGTTGTGTGATATTTAAAAGTCCCAGTAATGCTAAGCAATTTAGCCATGGTAATGTCATTATTCCCGTTTTTTGCCATTTTTGAAATTGTAATTATCGGAACTCAAATCAAAGATTGTTATCTATATATTCAATTAATTTCTCACTTAACTCGTGATGAAACATTTTTGAAATTATTCTAGATATTTAACACTTGGTTTGTTTCACTAGTTTACCTAGTGAAACAAACCATGTGTTTTAATTAAATATCCAGATAGCTATCTATCTTGAAGGACATAGGTAAGGCATTATTATATATGTTTTAATCAATTTAAAACGGTCCGGGATAGATAATAAATTACGGCAATGGTAATGTCATGATTAAAAACTCTTATTTTAAATTCGTACTTTCTAATGCTCCTTCACAGCGCTCATTCATAAACACGACACCTAATCAGTCATGTTTCTGTATGTGTCGATCATTATTATGGTAAAAGAACCCTACACAAAAATCGGATAGGAATTTCAAAATTGATTAATAAACTAAGATATCATTCAATTAAAATAATTATTTATATTCTATTATTATTTACAACTGTTTTGAATAATTGATCTACTTATTTTCCTGAAAAAAATGTTTAATTTTTGTGTTAAAGATGAACAATTGTGGTACAAATCTGAAAATGTGCAAATAGAGCACCCATGGTACTGTTATTTCAGGGCATTTAAATATTTTTGCTGTCTCTCTCTTTTCGTCAAACTCCTAGATTTTATTTGATATGACTAATCATAGGTTCTATGGAACTACAAAAAAAAAAAATGGACAGCTTTGATTAGCCCATCTTTTAGTTATTAGGCCTAGACAAGCAAATTACCGTGTTGCATATACACCCAAATATTGTTTGATCAAAACATGCATTTTAATTTAAGCACTTTCTGAAATTAAATACAGATTTTTAGTGTAGTTGCCAAATACAAATATTAAGTAATGTAAAAATCAAAGAAATAATGACTAGTTATAAAGTTATCGTTTACACTTGAGACTTTTTTACAGTAACCAACAGTCAAAGAAATATTCAAATGTGTTCAATGTGCAAGGGTGTAAAGTTATACGGAGTGGAAACTCTTTTGAACGCCCACACTCATCCCCCACCGGCATCTGTTTCTTTTCCCATCCCCCCATTTTTATCCCAATATAATATACAAAAAACTTTTACAATAACATCAAAATCTCTGCAAAACTATTCACCGACGACGTAATATCAACAAACGCGAAATAGTATTTACATATTCTTTTATCATACTTTAAGGAATAAAAATGAAAGGGAATATAACTGGAAGAAAAAAATCTCAGTCGTTTTTATTGGTAGTAGTGTAATTTAATAAATTATAAGTGTTTACATACAGAGGATTTGTCTTTTAAATATTTGTTAATGAGTTTAATTTGAAGCTTAAAACGAGTGTTTTCCACTCCCAGATTAAGCATGAAGTAAAATTTCGAGTTTAGTAAAGCCTGAAAATTTGGATTGGTTGCTTCCAAAAAAAATTGCCCAAACCAAATTTTTAGGCTTTTCTAATCTCGAAATGTTACTTCATTCGCCACGCGTATAAAACGCTGACTTCAAATGAAGTTCAAAATGTACTATTAAAGCAGCATGCTTTAAACGTATATTCCGAACTTTACATCAAATCAGTGTTTTAAGCATTTCTAAACTTGATATTTTACTTCTAGCTTAATCTGGGAGTGGAAAACACTCGTTTTAAACTTCAATATTTTAATATTTACTGCGTATCGGATATGTACTTTTAAAACAAAAATGCCTTGTTTATTATTTATTAAATGAATAAAACACGAATAGTAAGTTTTATAAATTATTAGAATTGATTATTAACTACCAAACTAATGTTCGATTTTATACCGATTCTTCTTTAACAAGCCGGTGTAGACAAAATGAATAGGTCCTTAAAAATGCGTCGAGTATAAGTACAAGTACTTAGAAAATAATGTACTCGTGGAATACCAAGTATGTGAAAAATATTCAGAGTACACATTTTTGGTTAGAGAGACTGCTGTTAGTTATACCAAGGTAATTAATTAATCGTTATTAATGACTTAATATATGCCTTAATAGAAAATACTGTAATTCCTAGTTGTATAGTAATTTAATAGACGTAGAAAAATTAATTTATCTAGTAAAGCCAACACCTAAATGATTAGAACACTCAATTATCACGAAGGGTGAGCGGAATAAAAAAAATCGCACGCGTCGATAAATTAATTGCGACCCGGGTCACGTCCTCACGGAAAATCGAATGATTTTGCCCCTCATCCCTCTACAAATGGAATTTATTAGCCCTCGAAGAGTTCCCTTTTAACGACGTAAATAATATGTGTTTCCTAATAAAAAATGTCTGGACGTTATTTTTTTGCGCGACCCCGACGTAATTTCAAATGAAAAATACACAACCCCCGTCGAACACACGCGGTGTTATTATTTATTTATCGAGATTGGGATTGTCTTTTTTTTATTTCAAGAGCTCTCTCGTAAAAAATATGAAATGATTAAAATCTTAATAAAGAGATGTTGGTGATTAATGTAAACAGATAAATTGGGAAACAGACTTCCAAACCGTGTTCGTGAACAAAACTTGATTCTGAATTTCAATTGCATTAAACCAGGGGTCGGCAATCTTTTTGGTGCAAAGAGCCATTTTTATAAAATGTTCAAATAAAAGTTCACAAAGTGTCGCAATGGATACAAATGTAGGTATAGTGAACAATTTACAGAAATGATTAAAAAAATTGTATATAATAATTAAAAATTATTTTAAAGAAATGGTGATGGTGATGTGTGTACTTTCCCCACTATTCACAATAATATTTTATAGATTTCAATAAAAATATGCAAAAAAATGGAACAATAAAAATATGTAAAATGTTTATTTTATCGTTCTATTCTTCATATTTAAGGCACATTGTCGCATTTTTCACAACCATAATTTTTTTTTAAATCTTTAATACTCATTAATCCGGTATCGTTTTATTATAATAAATGTTGAAATGTGGGTGCGTTTTTTTAACATAATCAGCGTTCTATACGCGTGGCACATAAAGTAAATATTTCTAGTTTAGAAAAGTCTGAAAATTTGGGCTTTGCTAAACTGCAAATATTTACTTCATGCTTAATCAAGAATTGTAAAGCCACCTGTTAAAAACAACTAGACTACAAATGAAGACTGAAACAATAAATAAATTTTGCAATTATCGAAAATTTAATAATTTTCATGTTATAATGTTTCATCTAAGAAAATATGTTTACCAATATTTTCTCATTTTGCTATTGTCGCTTTTTTCAGGGATAGACGTCGTCATTAATGTCATTGTCGACGAATCGAATATCACGTCGACGTCGACTGTTTGTAAAACATTACTAACGTCGACAATGTTGACAATTATTTTATTACCACAATTAAAGTCGACACGTCGAGGCCTATCCCTGCTTTTTTTGATACAAGAATAGTATTTATTATGAATCTATTTCCCTATTAATAGTCAATATTTATTAATGACTGATATAAAAAGTGTATTATTTGTAGTTGCAAAATTAAACATCAAAACACGATCAAATTGATAAGGATTATTAAAAAGAATATGATAAAAGATAAATGTAAGTTTTCAAATTATGGGATATTTTAACAACTCTAAGAGTAACCGATAAATATAAAAAAATAACATGCTATTTAGAAATGAATTAAACTTATTTTAAATCTAACAATTATACCTTCAAAATTGACTCAAATTATGCAAAATACTTGAAATAAAGGGGATTAGTATGAAACAAGTAAAATAATATCGAAACTTGGAAATTAGTTGAAACTAATATTGTTAAGTAAATGTATTTAAAGTAGAACTATTTTAGTTTAATCTTTAGAACCATAAAGTACATTACATTAGAAATAATATCTGGAATTTGGAAAATGATTCAATGATGTTTCATTATACTCACATTTTTAAATAACAATTAAAATTGCTAATTTCTGTTATTCAAAAAAAAAAAAAATGTATTTTGATACAAATTTTCTTAATGATAGTAGAGATATTTTAGGATTATACAATGTAGGTATTTTTAAATTTTCATTAACAATAGTTAAAAAACAATTTATTTATTTATTAATTTATTCTTACGGGTGGCCAATTACATAGCAAAATAACATATATAATAAAAAATACAATAACACAACAATACAAGAACATTACTTATGAGTTAGAATCTAAAACTACACGACACGTACGCTTCAAATACTTCAGACTAACTCCGAACATATCAATTAAATTATAATATTTGTTAACGTTATGTATTAAGTAATTACGAGGGCTATTAAAACCAAATACAGATTTGTGAAATTCACAAGCAAGAAGTTGCTGATACCGCGTTGCATGTCTGGGGATAAAAAATGATAAAGATGACAATCCATCTGAGCAATCGATTAAATTGTTAAATAAGCGATAAGCAAAGCAAAGCGAAGAATAAATTATTCGTTTATATAGTGGAAGGATATCAAGATATTTGAGCATCATACCAAAATTGTCATAATAAAAATGACAACGAGAACAAATAAGATTAACCATTTTCTTTTGGACGTGCTCAATGCTATTGATATGACATTTGTAATTGGGGGACCATACGATGGAGCAATAATCAAGGATAGGTCTAACGAATGATTTGTATAATGTTATAAATGTTCCGATGGATGTGAAGTGTATTGACAGTCGTTTTATAAAGCCAATTAATTGCAATGCTTTTGCCAAAATTGCATTTATATGACTTGTGAATTGGAGCTTACTGTCAAAAAATACACCTAGGTCTCTGATTATATCAACTCTCTCTTGCAGTAAAGTGTATTAATTGTACATCGTACCGTGCACGTGCGCATATTAAAAGTGTATGTTTTTTTGTGTATATAATTTTTACGTGTACCGAAATACAGGAGTTGAGTTTGAGCCGTTAATGTGTGCAGTTGTTATTTCTTCCTCCGCTATAATATACAATAATATATTATCAACCAAATAAGGGCAGCACCTTTACAACTGGCGACGAGGATTAACCAATTATTATTAAAAATGTCGATCGGGCAAATTAAAGAGTTCGAGCTGGGCAGCAAAAAATGGTCGACGTACATCGCACGGGTGAATCAGTTTTTCATCGCGAACAAAATAGACGAAGCAAGTAAAGTGCCGATTCTTTTAAGTGCCATCGGTGATAACGCGTATGAATTAATGACGGATTTATGTAACCCCGATCTTCCTGAAAGTAAATCCTTCAAAGACTTAGTAAAAATCGTCGAAAACCACGTGGAGCCGGAACCATCCATTATTGCCGAACGATACAAATTTCGTCAAAGAATGCAAGAACCAGGTGAAAAAGTGAGCGTGGAAAGAACATGGCGGACACCACAACAAGTCAACTGTCAAGTGCAAGAGTTGCGGATTAAATAATCACAAATCAGAAGAGTGTTTTTTTTTCAAAAATGCCGTGTGTCATAAATGCAATAACATCGGACACATTAGTCGAATTTGCGGACAGTATACCAAGAAGAATTTTTATGTTGCGGAAAATGGCTCGTCCGATTCAGATATCGATTCAGATATTGATCTTTTTAAAATAAATACAGCGGCTCATGAGACATTTAAGGTTAGTATTAATGTTGCTAATAAAATATTAGAGATGGAGATCGATACAGGAAGTGCTATTAGTGTTATTTCAGACAAAACTTATAAACAATTATTTAATGAGTATAAATTACATACAACACCTTTGTCTTTAAAAGCTTATGATGGTAAAAATATTATTTGTCAAGGATATTTTGTTACAGATGTAATTTTTAAAAATAAGAAGCAGGTCTTGCCGTTATATGTGATAGAGAATGGTGGGCCGCCCCTCGTTGGCAGAGAGTGGTTGCGTAGGTTAAGTATTTGCACTGAATTGGCTGAATTAAATTGTTTAAATATAAATGTAACTGAAAAGCAGTTAAAAGAAATTGTTTTTAATGAATTTCCAAATGTATTTAAGTCCGGTGTTGGTAAATTCAATGGTGGTGAACTCAAGTGGTTTATTAAAGATAACGCTATGCCAATTTTTTACAAGGCCAGACCTTTACCTTTTGCAATTAAAGATAAAGTAGAACAAGAACTTAAAATTTAGTGAAAAATGATATAATTGAACCAATAGAATATAGTGAATGGGCCACACCGATAGTACCTGTAATAAAAAAAGATTGCTCAGTAAGAATTTGTGGCGATTATAAAATCACTGTAAACTCAGCCTTGAAGGTTCAAAGGTATCCTCTTCCCCGTATAGAGGAGCTTTTTACATCTCTTAAGGGTGGTAAATATTATACTAAAATAGATCTTTCCCAAGCCTATGCACAATTTTGTTTGGACGAACAATCCCAAAACTTGGTAACGATTACTACCCATAAAGGTCTTTTTAAATTTAAGCGTTTGCCTTATGGAATTGCATCCTCTCCAGGATTATTTCAAAAATCAATCGACATGATATTTTCTAAATTAGAGGGGGTTGCTGTTTTCCTAGATAACATTCTGGTAACGGGGAGGAATGCATTGGAACATAATGATCGTTTGTTCCAGGTATTAAATAAATTAGAATCTTGTGGTTTACGTGTTAAACTAAATAAATGTGAATTTTTACAAACAAAAATTTCTTATTTGGGTTACATAATTAGTGATAAGGGGTTAAGTACATGTCCAACCAAAATTGAAGCAATTGTAAAGGCGACAGCTCCTACATCAGTGACAACATTAAAGGGTTTCCTGGGGCTTGTTAATTATTATGCAAAATTTGTGGCTAACATTAGTGCACAATTGTACCCATTATATAAACTACTACAAAAGGATGTTATTTGGCACTGGGGCAAAAGTCATCAAGACACGTTTGAATTTATTAAGAAAGAATTAACATCGTCCAAGGTTCTAGTCCACTATAATCCAGAAATGCCTATCATTTTAGCCTGTGATGCATAGGTTGTGTAATTTCTCATAAATTTCCCAACGGGGACATTAAACCAATCGCTTTCGCATCCCGTACATTAAATGCAGCAGAACAAAAGTATTCACAAGTAGATAAAGAGGCTCTAAGTATAATTTTTGGTGTTTAAAAATTTAACCAATATCTTTTCGGTCATAAGTTTATCTTATTAACAGACCACAAACCTCTGTTATCTATTTTTGGAGAAAAGAAAGAAATTCCTCAGATGGCCGCAAGTAGGTTACAAAGGTGGGCGATAATATTGACTAGTTACCAATACGAAATTCAATACATATGTTCAAAGAAACATGGTAATGCCGATAGTCTATCTCGGTGGCCAATAGATGAAACGGGTAATAGATGTTGCGACTCAGAAATTAATTATAATGAATGTGAAAATTTACCTATTAATTATAAATACGTTGCTAGTGAAACACGAAAAGATAGGGTTTTAGGGAAAATAGTTCAATATGTTTTACACGGCTGGCCCGAAAAACTCAATGAAAAGGTGGCCGATGAATTAAAACCATATTATGTACGTAAAAATGAATTGCATATTGAAGCGAATTGTTTAATGTGGGGATACCGAGTTATAATACCAAAAAAATTCAAATAAATGTGCTTAAGGGAATTCATAAACCGCATTTCGGAAATAATAAAAGTAAATCTTTAGCTAGATCCTATGTTTTTTGGCCAGGAATAGAAGCAGACATTGAGGGAATTTGTAAGAATTGCGAAGTGTGTCAAGCAATTAATATCAATCCGAGCAAAGTATCAGTTCGCCCTTGGCCGCGACCAAAGCTACCCTGGTCACGATTACATATCGATTTTTTTGGTCCAATTTACGGAAAAAAATATTTCTTAATAATAGACGCATATTCTAAATGGGTTGAAATTTTCAAAATGAATACGACGGATGCTAATGCAACCTTAAGTTGTTTAAGAACAGTTTTTGCTAGGTTCGGTTTACCTCACAGTGTAGTAAGTGACAACGGACCCCCATTCACTTCATCCGAGTTTGAACTATTTTTAAAGAAAAATGGAGTGTCTCATGTATTTTCCCCACCATATCAGCCAGTTAGCAACGGCGCTGCTGAAAATATGGTGAAAACCGCAAAAACTTTTCCTAAAAAGGCACATTTCGAAAATAAAAATCCGGAGGTGGCATTACAACTATTTTTATTTCATTACCGAAATTCGCCCCACTCATTAACAGGCGAAAGTCCAGCAAAGTTACTTTTGGGGAGAAACTTGAGATCACGACTGACTTTACTAACATCGATCGTTGACAAAGAAATCCAAATTAAAAACGAACTAATTTTGAATAATCTGAAAGAAAACGATTTAAAAGAAGCTGATTCAGTGTTATTCAAAGATTATAAAGACCCTGCGCAGCCGACATGGCAAAGAGGGGAGGTAATAAATAAAACTGGAAATGTAACATTCGAGGTTAAAACTAACGACAACAAGCTAGTGAAAAGGCATGCTAATCAGTTAAGACGTTCTATACCAGCGAATGTTAAAATTCCAGGGGTCTTCGAGGTTCAGGCTGAACCGCTAAACGAATCAATTAAAACTGATAACGCAGTAGTAACTGAAGTAACAGCACAGCCGGAGGTTCCAAAACAACCTTATAACTTAAGACCGAGGAAAGGTAATTAAAAATGTTTTTAAGAAACAATGTATTAAGAATTTATTTTCAATAAGGTATTATGAGAATGATGTTTAGTTTTAAGGAAAAGGGTGTGCAGTAAAGTGTATTAATTGTACATCGTACCGTGCACGTGCGCATATTAAAAGTGTATGTTTTTTTGTGTATATAATTTTTACGTGTACCGAAATAAAGGAGTTGAGTTTGAGCCGTTAATGTGTGCAGTTGTTATTTCTTCCTCCGCTACAATATACAATAATATATTATCAACCAAATAAGGGAAGCACCTTTACACTGTTCAGAGAGTAATCAAAACGCCACAGTATACTTTTTTTCTTTGAGAAACGCATAAGTTTACACTTATTTATATTGAAGTTAAGATCATTGTCATCACACCATCGCATGATCATATTTAAATCAGTTTGGATTATGTTGCAGTCTTCCAAACACCTAATGGTTTCAAATATTTTCATGTCGTCCGCATAAAGTAGAATATTGGAGCTAATGTTGCTGCCAATATCATTAATAAAAAAAGAAAGAGTAAGGGACCCAAATGCGAGCCTTGTACCATTAAATCTAACAACCAACTGTCTATTGCAAACAAATGATTTTATCCATTCAAGCATGCATCCTGCAACACCATAAGACCTAAGTTTATGCAAAAGTCTTGCGTGACTTACCCTATCGAACGCCTTGGAGAAATCGGTATAGACTGTATCTACCATATCGCCTTTCTCCAATGCACAAGATATATAACTAGTGTATATGAATAAATTTGTTTCTGTTGATCTAGATGGAAAGAAACCATGTTGTTGATTAGTTATTAAAGGTTTAAAAAGCAACATCATATGCTTTGAAACAATTTTATCAA
The DNA here is from genome assembly GCA_932526585.2 of Philonthus cognatus. Taxonomy (NCBI): domain Eukaryota; kingdom Metazoa; phylum Arthropoda; class Insecta; order Coleoptera; family Staphylinidae; genus Philonthus; species Philonthus cognatus. The sequence goes on along the minus strand of OW052245.1, from coordinate 27,518,271 downwards.
ACAGTTTTGGGATGCATGATTGAGTAGCTATTGGGCGGTAGTTGTGAATATCAGATTTAATTCCCGATTTAAAAACAGGAGTCACGTAGCAATTTCTCCACAAGGACTGAAATTTCCCATTTTGAAAGGATTTATTAAATAAGATTGCTAGTGGTAAGGAGAAGGCACTAGAACAGTTTTTAATTATAGAAGGAGGAATTCCATCGGGACCAGGAGAACTACTTGTCTTAATATCAGAGCAAGAATCCAAGATATCTGATTCATTGATAGTAAGTTTATTAAAATTTATGCCAACGTTAGGGACAAATTCTAGACCAGTGACGAAATTATTGGAATGTGACTCTTGAAAATAGGATGCAAATAGATTTGATATTTCTTTATTTGAACTAGCAGTAATTGATTCATTATACATTTTAGATAGGAAACAAGTGGTGCTATCACGTTTGGACTTGCAATACTTCCAAAACTCATTTATATTACACGATATTTTGTTTTCTATATCACATATATAATTTATATGGTCACTGTGAATTAAAGATTTAGATCTTAATTGGGAGAAATGATTGTAGTCATCAAGTCTACCAGAAAATTTAAATTTTTTATGAGCTTTGCGTTTATCCTTAATTAACTTAATCAATTCTGGAGAAAACCATCTAGGAAACTGAGATTTCAACTTTTTCCGCACCGGTACGTGTTTATACTGAATAGAATACAATATTTCGTAGAAAGCATCAACGGCGGCATCAACACACTGAGACTTGAGAATTTTCATCTAATTTACACTGTTTATATCATTACATATAGCAATAGTATTAGATTTAGCAAAGTCTAGGAAAAAATCATCAGCTTCATCTTCAATAAGGAGTGTTGCATCAAAGTCGATGTGTATAGGAGTATGATAGCTATCTGGAGTACATAGCGGGTCACCTACTGCGCAACTTATGTTAAGATTATTTGAAAATATAAGATCCAACATTTTCTGTGAGCTACTTACGATATCATTAAACTGATATAAGCCATTACTCATGACTCCTTCCCAGATTAAACGCGCAGAGTTATCACCACATGATGGCAAGTAGCCAACACAATCATCATCAGATGTCCAGTTGATAGATGGTAAATTATAATCGCCAACAACAAAGAGTTTCATATTTTCATGTTTCAATAAAATTTCAGTGATTGTGTAGATATGTTTCGCGTACGTATCTTCATGAGATCGAGGTGGAAAATAAACACAACCGATGATGTAACAGTCGTTAATAGCAATCAAGATTTCTTCGTGAGTGATGATTTAATTTTATTATTTACAGCAATAAACACACCGCCGCCTCTGTTGGCATTACATACAGCGTAATTACGATCGCACCGATATAATGTGTAACGATCATCGATTATTTCCTTATCAGAAATATCAGAATGCAACCAGGATTCGGTTATACATATAATATCGTAATCATTAATAATAACGTTATTATAGAATTCAATTAACTTAGTTCTAAGACCACGTATATTTTGGTAGAAAATAGATAAACTACCACCAATGGATGAGCTGCTTAGTTTTTTACCGGAGCAGGATTCAGTTGCGGTAAATTTCCAGTAGATGTGCGATTTTTATTACGCCGTGGAAAAAATTCCTTAATAGCAAGTCCAGAAGGCCACAAAGATGGATCTAAAAGTTTTTCGATCAAAGACTCCTTGACGCCTAACTTATAGGAACATATATCATCATTTTTGGTGAGTTCGTAACACTTCGCATCATTTATATCCAATGTATTATTAACGTAATCCAGAACTGATGTTACAGTTTGATTTTGGATTACATCTACCAATATATATCCATTGGCGCGTCTCAACAGATATAAAGTTGTTGACTTCAGGATTATTAACATCATCCTGATATTTTTTGTTGCCTATTATGATTTTCGGAGGAACTTGTTTAGTATAAGAAACATTATTAGAAGTAGCTTGAACATCAGATGAGGATTTAGACCTAGATCTGTTTCCAGTAGCCTTAATAGTTTTAGCAAATTGTTTATCATTATTTTCAGATACATGCCGAGTTGGATCAGATTGTTTTACAGTACTATAATTCTTTTCAGAACAAGCGGCAATGCTTGTTGGCAAAGTTGTACCGTTCTCTATATTGACTATCTTAAGAATAGCTGTCAATATTGATGAGTGTTCTTTAACTATGTCGAAAACAGCGCTTAATTTACTTGATATATTATTTTCATTACCAGCGCAATTCTTGCAAAACCAAAAGAGGCTCTTATTTTCAAGCAAAGCCTTGCAAACAGTTTTATTTAAGTTAGAGCATTTAGTCCCATGAAAATAACAATTGCAATTTCGATATTGAACAGTATCTTGATCAGTTATACTGACGGCTGAATCGCACGCTTTGCATTTAGACATACTTAAAACAAACAATAATTATATTTAGGATTATAAATTTAGTTACGGTTAAAATTATAATATAATTAAAAATATCTAATATAAAAATATAAATAAATAATAAAAATATATATATGTATGTGAATATAAAATCGGGTTAAATAAAAGACAAATCTTCACCACAAGGAGCCAGTCAAGTGGACTTTTATATACACAAACACGGGAGGACAGGAGAACAGGAAAAACACAGTGTTTAACAACGGATCATTAACCTACATATAAAGAAATGACATTAAAACGACTTGATCAGATAGATAAAATCAAACACAATACAATGATATTTAAATAAGTAAATACCTATTATAACTGGTATATGGAATAAAATTCAATTATTAAAAGTGCGAGAATAAGATCAAAACTATTGATTCTTTTTAAAAGATACATTTCACGAATGCAGAATTTGAACTCGGGACCGCAGCGTTATGAAGCTGCAGCTTGAGCAACTGCGCTAAGATCTATATAATATTAAGAAGATATTTAAACTAATTAAAAATGTTTTGTGAAAAATAATAATAAAACGTGTCTATATAAATATGATATTTGTAGGTTAAGTTTATTTATAATGTGAAAAAACTTATATTTAAGAGACAAACCTACAAATACTTACATGAGCACGTACTACATAGACTGATTCTTATTGTCACTTGTGATATATACAATAATATAATGGATTTTACACAAATATTGAACAAATTGACAGGACACACATACGGTGTACACAGCACAGCAACAGTTATTTACATATTCTTTTCAGAATCGAGAAAATTATTACATCCAAATAACAATTGTAGTAATTTAACAAAATTTTCACTTCACAGTATATACAAAAAAAAACGCGTTGAGATAATTTTGTTTTCTCTTGGGAAGTATAAAAGGTATTCATTCTCAGATTAAATCTGCGATTTACAGGGTTACCAATCAAATTGATATCCGGAGTTTTTTGTTAGTTTCTTAATCGGGCGATAAATCAATTGTAAAACAGATCGTTGAATTGTTCCATTTTACAAAAAATGAAATAATATGAGCTACAGAAAAGTATAACAAATGGATTTCGAATATTTAGATAAGATCTACAACTTATATTTGAAACATTTTTCGCCATTTTACCAAAAAAGAAATAGTACGAGCTACAGAAAAGTATAACAGATGGATCTAGAATATTTTGATGAGATCTACAACTTTTATTTAAAACATTTTTCGGTATTCTCAGAAGCAGGAGGTGAAGAAAAAATTCACTTATTGTAAAACTGAGTAAAAACTGTTTTATTATAAAAAAATGTATATTTAATAAACGTAAATGTTTTATTATCTACAACTTTTATTTAAATTATTATTTGATGTGATGAATATTTAAAATAATATAAGGAAACATCTAAAATCTAAAAACTTCTTAGATTTTACAATTGTATTAAAAGTTTCATCTCAATATCTCTAGCGGAATTTGCTGTACGGTTTCCACAGAGTAACAGACGGATAGACATTTTTCAAAAATGGTCTTATTGGACTCAGGCGACCTTACAACGGACATTTTCACTCAATTTTTTCACGACTTTCACGAAAACTATACTTTCCCTTTGTATTACAAATGGGAAATTTAAACATAAAAGTGCAAAAAATATTTATTAGAAATTATAGTTTGATCTAAAAAATATAAAAATATGCAAAACTTGATCAAAGATCAATACGTTAATTGGAATTTTGTAGCTAAAATAAGTTTGTCGTTAAATGGCATCATGAAATCATCGAAACTTACTAACATTCCAAAATTTGAGAAAAAATAGTTAGATTTAAATAGAATTCAGTCTACACTGTAGCAGTTTGTATAAATTCAACAATAGAACTACAGTAAATATGAAAAAATTGAAAATTTGTTATACATTTGTAATATTTGTTAACGTTAGATCAAACTTAAGCAGTACATTTTGTATTTCACTTTAAATCAGTGTTTTATACGGCTAGCGAAAATTTGACAAAAATGTGGTTTATTGGTTTTCCGACATTCGATGGTTTTTAAAAGAGGCTGATTTGAAACTTTAAACGAGTGTTTTCCACTCCCAGATTAAGCATGAAGTAAAATTTCGAGTTTAGAAAAGCCTGAACATTTGGTTTGGTAGCTCCGCGAAGCGAAGGGACCAAACCAAATTTTCAGGCTTTTCTAAACTCGAAATTTTACTTCATGCGCCACGCGTATAAAACACTGATTTAATGTGAAGTTCAAACATACGTCTTTAGTATCCTGCTTTAATAGTATATTTTGAACTCCACTTGAAGTCACTGTTTTATACGCCTGACGCATGAAGTAAAAGTTCGAGTTTAAAAGAGCATGAAAATTTGGTTTGGTCGCTCCACTTAGCTACGCGACCAAACCAAATTTTCAGGCTTTTCTAAACTCGAAATTTTACTGTATGCTTAATCGGAAATCGCTGGAAGCTTTAAATTAACCACTTTTATAAAATCAACGAATCCTTGCAAATTCACCAAATGCTGCAATAATCGAAATATGTATACTTAAAAGATAAAATCCAAGAATGTCTAAACTGTATAATCAAATATTATTGTTTAAATATTTAAATTTTAATGATGTAATATCTGCGCAATATCTTGAGGATGGTAATGTGGGTAGTTTTAAAACTGGCAACTGGCAGAAACTGCAAAGTGCAGTTTGCTGGCAGAGTATTTCAGAGAGAGCGTTGAAAAGGGGCGCGCGGGTTTCCTATATGGGGCCGTTAGTCGGCGCCCCAAATTGGCCGGACAATTTTCCTAAGTGCCAATAAAGTTGTTTCGGATTAATGCCGCCTCTCTTTCTCTCTCTCGTACGCCGAAAGGGGATTTTGGCGAAGTTTCCACCCGCACCAGAGACGGCACTACGTCTTACGGTAACGACCGCCATATTAATAAGTTCTCACTAATTAACGCCAGGTAATAATGAAAGTTTACATTGTAAATTTTCATGATATTTCAACTAAACTATATACACGTACATAGTAAATGTATAACTTGAGATACAGTACACTTCCTCCAAGTCCTAAGTTGGTGTTATAGTTATATCAACAAAATACAGGATTTACAATATTTCTGTTGATAAATATAAATACTGTCAACGAGCAATAGGCATTATAATATTTTGTTGATGTGTTAAAAAAGTGAGGTTTGCGGTGGTTTCGTTAAACTGACATATCTTAGAAACTGAATAAAATAGAAAGTAGCGATTTTCGGAATTATCTTGAGAATAGAGGGCGCTATCAGTTGCAGTGTAAAAACGCTTCGTTCGAATCCTATGGCTGTGAAATATAAAATGATGAAATTGAAAATTTTCAATCAAGGATAACATTTGACGAATAAAGCACCAATAACCTTTCTTCACACGTTTATTTGAATTACCAAATGTACATACATACATTTCAGACACAAAGTGACCAATATTAATGGATTAACAGAGTGTTAATGCTTTATTCGTCAAATTAATTTGATTTTTATGTAACTTAATCGATCAACTATGGATAACATGATTTTTATAAATGAAACCACATAAACTTTTTGACAAGATTTCACGCAAAATTAAATTCTCGTTTGTTAGAGTTAATAATTTTTATAGGTAACTGTTAAATAATTTTCTTAAAAAAACTTGAAAAGGTACGGATGAAAATGATGAACTTAATCGAAAGAAAATTCAGTTTTCAGTCGAATAGTGTTGAAAAAAATGGTGATATGTCCATCATAGCGATTTCCCTGTTATTTAAACAATTAATAATTGACATATTAAACTTATTTCACTTATCAATTGGTTACAGACCATTTTCACATTAGATTAGTGTTTTGCATGCGTTTTGTACGCGCACAAAGTAAAATTTCGAGTTTAGAAAAGCCTAATTTGGCTTGGTCGCTCCGCTTCGCTACGCGCCTAAGCCAAATTTTCAGGCTTTTCTAAACTCGAAATTTTACTTCATGCTTAATCTGGGAGTGGAAAACACTCGTTCAAAGCTTCAAAGTGAACTCTTTTAGACGACAACAAATATGTGCAGATTTACAGCATTTACGCTTAATTCGGACATGTAAAATGTCCTATATAATTAATAAATAATATAAATATTTATATTTTTGAACAATAATAATTATCAAGAAGCTAATATATATTTCGGAAAAATATCGATATATATATATATCTGATATTTTGGTATATATCTGATATTTTGGTATTTATCCGATGTATTGATATTAATATAATATAAATATGATCTTTAATTTCTCACTCAACCTGTTCTTTATCGATAATCGAGTATTTGTGTTCTTTCATTCTGGTATTTCCAGACAAGTCGGAATTTCCATACCAGGATGAAAGAAATATTTTATTGGATTTACCCAGCATTGTACAGTTAATAACCATTTCTTTAACGATAATGATATTAAGATATTGCATAAGGGTCGGCTATTGAACTACAAAGAGGGATTAGCAGTAAGGAATTAAATAGTAGAAAACCCATCATAAATAATATTGAGAAGTTTTGAATTTTCCCGATAATGACATCCCTTATTTTCTGAATTTTCAGTTAGGCACCTTTGTGAATTTTTGTATTCCTTGATAATGACTCGAAATTAGTAGGAAAGTTAAATAGAATCAAGTGTTTTAATTAATAGGTTATATAAATTACATTCCATTTCTGAACCTTGATATAAATTAAAACAAATGTAATACCTCAAAAATAACAGTATAATGGTTCTCTGAAAAATCTCTGCAGGACCCTGTACAGGGGTCTAATTTCGATGTTGCTTATGGGCATCTCGGTAAATATAAGAGTCATAACAAAACCGATGGCGCAATCGCGCGCTCTTTTTTTGAGACTAGGATAATGCCGAAAACAAAAATGCACGATCTTATTTTTTTCAGAAGTTATATTTCTACTCTATAGGAATATTTTTTAAGATAAATTCACAAAAGTATATATTTTTGAAATAAGTAAAAAATATTATTTTCAATTGTGTCAAAGTCAACTATGATTTACATTTAAAAAAAAAATAATTTGGCCATAACTAAAAAATGTGTGCATAAAATGAAAAATCGGAAGCAGTTATATCGGGAGATCTTGTAGGCAAAAAAATCATCTCTGTATTATCACAATAGATTTCATCAAAATATAAAATTTTATCGCGAATACTCATTGATTAATAGGATCATTTACTAGATAATAATAAGAGCGATAATAGAAATCGTTAATTAGTCGAGTAGGTTAACATAATAACAATGCGTTGCATTGTTGTAATGTCAAAATCGAGTCGCGTTTTGGGTCGAAATCTTCCGAAGATATTGATGAGCTGATAATACATACACGTTCAAAAAATACGATGTGTAGTAGAACGTATGTCACCAAGATGTTTAACGTGTTTAGCCAAGAAAAAAAAATATGTTCTGGATGGAAATATTTGCCTGTACAGCTTGCTGGTATACTCAAAGATTCCTGATTATTATTTCATTTGGAAAATCATCTACCCAAATATACGCTCGAGTTTGGATGATTTATCAGAAAAAAAAGTTTAATACCTATACACAACATTTATTGTCAACTGATTATTAACCTATAATAATAATTTACCACATAATAATAGGAGCGTTATTCCTTACTTCACTTTTTATTTTTATCGTTAGGTGTACATTTCGAGACACAAAGTACTCATTATCAACAACTATTTGCGCGGTATATATATCTAAAGGGATTTGGGAAAACCAATAAGTAATTAGCTAGGTGTTACGGGGGCTAAGGGTTCGGCATGGATTTCGGTGGGATTACATTTTCTGTGGGGTTTTTTTTTTTGGTAATAAATCTAATAATGAATTATCTAAGGGACTAAGGTCAAAATTTAGCAAAACATTTTTATATTTGTACATTTCAATTGATTCAAGCATATTTAATCTACGATGACCTGACTGCTTTAAAAGTTTAATATTGTTAACCGAAAATGTGTGTCCTGTTTCTAGTGAATGGTATGCCACCGCTAATTTGTCCGGGTTTTGAATTTTAAAGTAATATTGGTGTTTAATATATTGCGTTGTGTTTGACCTACGTATATTTTATTGCAATTGCTGCAGTTTATTAAATAAATTCCGGATTGTTTTAGGCGGTTTGTTTTTGCAAAAGTGTTGCCAAGTAAACTTTTTAATTTTGTATTGACATAAAAAGCAGGAGAAATGCTGAATTTATTCAATAAACTACCAATTCTCATACAAATTGATTAGTGGTAAATGAATCTAGCAAACCTTTTTGGGGCGGTTTCTATCGAGTTGATAAGGGTGGTACTTAATTTTATTTTGTGATTTATAATGTGTCTGTTAATTAATTTATTGATTATGTCTATTTTGTAGTTTACAGAAATGCCTATTTTCTTAATTAAACTAAATTCATTTTCTCTATTTTCTTTAGATATTGGTATGTTAATTGCTCGAAAAAGCATGCTATTAAAAGCTACTAATTTATGTTTAAATGGAGAAGATGAATATGAGTGGATATAATTAACAGTGTCTATGTTTTTTCTGAATATATTAAATTCTATTTTTTTCATTATTATTTATCAAAAGTAAATCTAGAAATGATATTTGAATATTCATTTATATTTCATGCGTGATACTGATACTGGGATAAAGTTTATTTAAATTGGAAGTTATGTCTTTCACGTTTGCATCTGTTTTGACTATTGCGATAATATCATCCACGTATCTATACCAAACCCTCGAAAAGTTAGTGATTGTTTTCATAGCCTCATTTTCAAGGTGGTTAAGAAAAATGTTGGCTAGGAAAGGTGACAGGGGGTTTTCCATTGCTGTTCCGAAAGTTTGTTTATAGTACGCGTTGTTGAATATAAAAGTATTGCATTCCATTACAAATTTCGTTGGTTTTAAGTATTCTTCTATTTTGTCTATTTCTGTTGAGTCTCATTGGTACACACAGTGCGGCGTCACTTATCTATATATTGCGATTATAAATAGAAGCCGTCAGAGCACCACCTTGAAACTTTACAGTTTTGTAGAGAATTTATCAAGGAAAATGGTCATATTTTTTTCAAAATTTAATAGTGCGGTTTTCATTATGAAAAATTAGTTTAAATAATATAAGTGTTTACAGCAATTATAGTATTAGTTATTACAATATTCAATGTATTGCATAAGCTTTACAATGAGGATTTTATGGGGCTTACAGGACAAATGCAATCGACTGTATGAATATTTATATGAAAGCAATTTTCCGATTTTTTGCACTTTAACGTATTAAAAAAAATGTAACGTTTAAAATTTTGAAGACAAAAAATGTGTTTCGTTTTTCTATTTTTGTTATAGAATCTATAAAAAAATACAGGAAAATTAGAAACAGTTAGTGATATTTTTAATTAATTTCGTTCTGCTTGACGTGGAATGGGTCATGTACAAATTAATCGTTTTTTACTGTCACATCAGTAATATTTCCATAGCAAGCTATAAAAAACCATTCAATTCAATTGCCGGACCCTGTAGAACCATTTAAATACATGTATATTCAACGCTAATATTTGCAACGTTATTGAATAGAAGTAAGGAGGTAATATTAATGGAAACCCGAGCACGTGTGCTCTGCCATAAAATATGTAATCCTGGGGGTGGATATGTGGAAGCGTACCTCCCGTGGTGTTTGTTTACTAATTCTCTTCGGCGGCGGATGCCCACCGCACTTTTACTGAACATGAACACGGTGTATAAACATAGTTTTACCAACCGGTGTTTATATTTACAAAAGTGCTCAGACTTTTACGTGCCGTCCGCTTGGAAAAGGATGCATACGCGTTCGTGTTTATTAAAAAATGAACAAACGTGTAAATGTCAATATGTGAACTACAAGAATAATTAAATTTTTGTTAGTATAATTACTTTAGACAAAGTAACACATACATTTCTTTATTTAATCTGGTTTATATAAATACATTTAGTCTAATTTACATTTTTTTTCAAAATTTTAATATTCTTTGAAGCCAATCAAACAAATTTTCTCAATAATTTATTGAGAATATTCCTTTCATTATCTTTAAAGCTAAAATGTATTTTCTATGATAAGAATTCCATTTTAATTTATCACTTTTATATTTAGAATTATCAATGATCATCATTGGAGATTATTCTTAAAAATACACATTCAAATTTAAAAAATAGTTTTTTTTTGAGTAAATGTAAAGGATTAACATTTTTGAACTTCAGAATAAATTAGTGTATTTATGCCTGACGCATGAAGTAATTAAAACTATTATTTAGAAGAACCTAAAAGTTTGGATTCGGACGCTCCTTGCTTAATCAAGGAGTGTAAGACACTCGTTTTCAGTTCACCAAATTTTTCAACTTTGTGCCTCCGCATGAGATGCAATTAATAAGTTATGATAATGAAAAAATTCAATGCAAAATTGGCTGGAGGGATGAACCAAACAGATTATATAAAAGATTTCTTTTAATTTGTTTGACAGATTTTAATTACCGATCGTATAGAAAAAATATTATTTGAATAAAACCGCATGTCTTAGATTCCTGGAAAAATTGTATGTTATAAAAAAGATATTAACAAATCTTGTGTAAAAAATCGTTTGTTAAAAAGACGTTTTAAAAAAAGCGCACATAGAAAAATCATACATCACGTAAATATACTTTATACTGCATTTATGGGCTATGGATATAAGTGATAGTTTTCAAATTTGAGAAAATATGTGAAAATCGTTACATTTATCCATCACTTAATTTCATTGTCTGTCATTTAATCTAACCTAGCTTTACACTCTTAGAAGGTAAACTTAGGGTGCATTTACTGCGAACAGTTGTAGTCCTGCTTTAATTTTAAAGATCAAATTTTGAGATGTTGGTAAATGATTATAAATGTAACAAATAAATCATAATTTGTCAAATAAATTGTCACGATGCACAGATTTTCAAAATAGAGAACGCTACAACTTGCAACTTTACAACACATACAGGGATTTTTTCTTTTAAGTATACTTTCACATATTCCATATAAACATTTGCGTGTGATCAGAACTAAGCAGTATATCTTGAACGACATTTAGTAGTTTTTTTTTGCTGCGCTACGCGACTATGACAAATTTTCAGGCTTTTCTAAACTCGAAATTTTACTTCATGCTTAGTCTAGAAGTGGAAAACACTCGTTAGACTTTTTAAATTAAACGTTTTTTTAAGATCACGAATGTCTGAAAATTTACATTGAAAAATCGTAACATGTATACCTAAAAGAAAAATTCCTTGTATTTAGAACTTTTTTAAAATTTGAACATATAAATGGGCAGATAATCAAGAAGACAGATATTTCTGAGCAAGGAATATTACTTAATCCTCCTATCCTATCTGATCCTCAGAGATACTTGATTGAATTGGTAGTAGATAGAATAGATAGAATTTGAGGCGGTGATAGGTAAATACATTTGTAATCGTAATCTTTATGAGTTAATTAAATTGTCATATTAATGTCAGATTTCTCTTCACATAACCTACAAATTAAAAGTAGATTTACAACATAACATGTGATTAATCTTGTCCTAACCTAATACACACAACCTGCACCACACCTTTAAATTCTTGAAATGTCAAATTTGATTAGTCATATTAAAAAAATAGATTATAGGAAGATTCGATGACAATTTGATTAGTTGGAATATAACAGATAAAAAATATTGTAAAGTTAGGTTTTACCGAACCTTCTGTAAATAGCTTTTATCTAACCTAAACCAATTAACTTTAGCCAGCAAACTTTGCAAAACTGTAGTATTATAAAAAAAAAACTATAAACAATATAACAATGGATACAATACTGTTGATTGTATCCATTGTTATATTGTTTATAGTTTTTTTTTATAATACTACAGTTTTGCAAAGTTTTAAACATTATCGAAAATCATGAATGCTTTTTTGACAACTTTTAAAATACCTAGTTATAGTTAATTGTGTCAATTTTTCTAAGTTTATAGTTTATATGTTTCAAATAATATATTGGCTGTAATTTTTAAATTTTCATTAATGTTCAAAATATGATCACTTTCATATTTGAATTTTGACAATTTAAAAATGTTGCTATGATTCCGTAATTTTTATATCAATACTCCGATGTTTATAAATATACAAGATTTTCGTCAATGCTGTGAAGACCTGTTTTTAATAATAGAACTATTACAAAAAACATCTGTACACTACAAGCAATTACCTGCCCCGCCTGTACGTTTTGCCGGTACTGTTTTAAATACTCTAATAAAAACATTTGTAAAAAAATTGACAATGTCATTATTTTATTAAAGTATCTAAACTAGTACCGGTGGAACGTACAGAAAAATGGCAAAAATCTTGTATATTGATAAAAATACAAATATTCAAATTATAAAGCAATCTAAAAATCGAGCATTCTGTTCAAAAATTCGTATAGATGGTGGGACAAATTATCGATTCGATTTAAGATGGTCTCCACGGGGTAGGTTTACTTTTTAATTAAACATCTCAACTTTTAGAGAGCCCTTGAAACTGAACAATTATTACCAAAAAGGTAATTACTTATAAAGTTAATATTCTGAACTTCTAAATTACAGGCTTTCGAAAGATATGACACTTTTATTTCTAATTCCGATTGAGATGTTACATAAAACCCTCAACTATAAGAACAAGGGCATTGCATTAAGTATTAATCCTGCGTAAGTACTGATTTATCTGTTGAAAAGAGTATAGCAGAGGGTATATTTATTGGTTAGGGTATCAGGTGGTGGTAGCAGGGCCTAACCATATCGTTTTATGTAGGGAATAAACAGTTTACGAGCGCAGGTCTCCGGCGGTTTAACACCACTGACACGTCACTATTCGCAATTAAACGGGCATTCCCTATTTATGCCCTTGTCACTCTCAATCTACTACCGCCACCCATTCCATTCCATCCCGGCGACTAATACGTTAAATCTGAATCCGCCATTAAACTCATACGGTTACGGTTCTGCACATAAAATTAGACGCACACATACATGCACGCACACCATCAGAAGCGCCCAAACACATGTACGTTCCTAAAAGGGAATTGCCACTTTTATTTCGGAACAACAGTTTACGAGATACGCCCAGGGATTTAAAGGTTTTCATTAAAACGACCTCCATAACTCCACATAAAAATTGCTGCCCTTTTAATTAAAGATCATTGCACGTTTTTGTATAAACCCATATTAATTTGTAACAGAGTTGGGCATGATAGGAATTATTCAGGATTCGAAGCCTGGATTCGAATCCTTTCAGAGGATTCAAAAGAGGTATTCGAATACATTAACGAAAAAATTCAAATCATGAAAATAATTCGAATTCATTGTGAGTTTTCGCATGATTTTTCTTTTGTTCTGTTTTTAAAATTTACTTTAAATCAGTGTTTTACCTCCTGTATAATACACATTAAAGTATGTATTTTATACAGGATTTTTTTCTTTTAAGTATACATATATGTGGATTCAAAGTAAATTTTCCCAGATTCGTTGTTATTTTAGACTTCGGTTTGCAGCTTTAAACAAGTGTTTTCCACTCCCAGATTAAGCATGAAGTAAAATTTCGAGTTTAGAAAAGCCCTAAAATTTGGTAAAGTCTCTCTGCGAAACTTAGCAACCAAACCAAATTTATAGGCTACTGTAAACTCGAATTTTTACATCATGCACCATCATGCCTATAAAACACTGACGATGTAAAGTTCATAATAACCTCTTTAACATACTGCTTTAGTAGTATACTTTAAACTTCACTTGAAATCACTGTTTTATACGCGTTGCGCATAAAGTAAAATTTCGAGTTTAGAAAAGCCTGAAAATTTGGATTGGTCGCTTCGCTACGCGACCAAACCAAAGGCTTTTCTAAACTCGAAATTTTACTTCATGCTTAATCTGGGACTGGAAAGCACTCGTTTAAAGCTTCAAATTGAACTCTATTAAAAAACAACGAATGTCGGAAAATGTATAAAGTACGCATAAGTATACTTAAAAAAAAAACTCCCTGTATGCATATTTATAAGAAACATTTCCTGTCAGCGCCCTAGTAAGGAAAACTTGCGCCTGGGGCCAAAAATCCAATTACCGCCCTCGAACTTGACAGTCATAATAAATGTCATTTGTCATTATAAACTAAATGTCAACTAATGTTGATTATCACTATTGACAAATGCTAATATCCACTGTCGACGCCGACTCATGTTCAATAAACGTCAACTCTCAAAAGTGTCAGCCGTCAAAAATATGTAAAAATATACGAAACATGCGTTAAAATGTCAGGTTTGTGCGCACGTCACAATTTAGACAAATAAAAAGAAAAACTGTCAAAAATATTAAAAAGAAAACAGAATTACTCTAAATTTAATTTCACTTTATACGCAATCTATGTAATTGACGCTCTTAAATACCATGTCAAAAGTAACATGTTGAGTCAAAACATCTCTTGAAAAAAGAAGCAAGCACAAAAATTGTTGCAACAACAACAACAACAAAAGCAGAGTATTCTGAGTATCTATTGACAGTTGATATAATTAACAAAATAATGACCATTTTAAAAGTTGTTTGTTTTTTTATTTTGACAGTTTTTACAGATACACACATACCACACACATCAGAATGATGACAATTTGTATAAAAATTCGTATCTTTTTTATGTTGGTTGATAATTTTTGTGTAGTGTCAGTTGTCAAGATATAGGCAGTCAGTATAGTCAAATGGCTATCAATACCTAATGTAATCATTAACAATCCTCAGTTAACGAATTTTTATAGATTTTTTGTAACAGTTACGATTGTTTTGGAAAGCCGTTGACAATTATAATAGCCAATAATGACTTTCTGTCACTATAATGGAATATGATTTTCGACATATGGATTAGAATTCTTGACAGTATTGTTTATAATTATTCCTTATATATTTTCATTATTGACAGTAACTCAAATATCATCAATCTATGTTAATAATGAACTTCTCTGACTGAAATTTAATGTCATTTTCGACATATATATTGGCTTTATTTGACAGTACTGTATTAATTGTGATTTTTTTCGGTTATTGCGATATTTACTTTTGATACGTTACATTTTTCGTAGTTACTAATCTTGTATTTATTATTATACGTTTTACAATTATGATACATTTCCGACATTTTGTTGGTAGTTAGAAATAAAATATAATAAAAAGAGTTGTAATAATAGGAAATAGTCTATTTTTGGCAAACGTGGCAAAAAGTTTGTAATTATTCCTGTGTGAGTAAAGTTTCCTTATAATCTTAATAAATAAATGTCATTAATAATTAGCATTATATTTTTTAACATAGGTTTCCACTCCCAGACTAAGTATGAAGTAAAATTGCGAGCTAGAAAAGCCCCTCGTAGAAAGTTTGTCTCTGGTCGCTGCGCGACCCTCGACAAATTTTCACGGGGCTTTTCCAAACTCGAAATTTTACTTCATACCCCACGCGTATAAAACATAATTTAATTTGAAGTTTAAAACAGGGCTGGCAATTCGAGTTTTTGTGAATATCCAAATATGAAACATTGAAATTAGTCAAATATTTAAACAATAAACTATTTGAATTTATAAATTCTTTAGTCTTAGAAAATATATTAGACATTTTCTAACACTAATTTATTGAAATATTTAAATATTCAATTAGCTAAATTAATCAAATATGTGAAAAAATGACAGATTGAATAATGTGGTATTTGAATATTCGCGAATATTCAAATTCCCAGCCTTAGTTTAAAATATAGATTCCTTGTATGGTTATAAATTTACGAAATATTGGATCTCAGGCTTCGATGGCGCCCTTCTGCTTGATGCGCCTGTGCCCGTCGTCCCCTTGGCCCCCTCCTTATTGCAGCACTGTTCTCTGTATGCACTTTTTTTTAACGATTTAGCAAAAAGTTAATAAAATTACAAAAAAATGCACATTTTTGTGATAAGTAATAATCGACATTTTCACGGAGTTTTATTTTATTTATAAAAATGCCCAGATCTTTACCAACATTATAATAAAAGTGAGGTGATTATTTCCTAAAGAAAAATTATTAAGTGATAAGTGGAAGTATAATGAATCGTTCCTAATTCTCACATTCCTTGGTCTTAAAAAGCATTAAAATAATGAAAGAGTGCTGTCAGAATTATTACTTTCAGTGGAAACAAATTGTTCAATTATTTTATATCAAGGAATATTTTGTGATGAATTTTACTTCTACAATATCTTATTCTTGTCTGTGCAGAAAAATACACTCCTGAACATTTCTTGGCAGGTAACATAAAAAATATATATTAAATTATAGATGCGAACGTAAAATATGTCTTTATATTTTCGCGTCTTGTGTCGAGTTTTCTTGTACAGTTTAAGCATTGCGGGATCATCATTTTTGTCTGCGAGATCGAGCGCGAAATTTTATGTGCTGCCGTCGTTATTCGGTTCGGCCGTTATGCTTAATCGAATTATTTTTCGAAATTGCCTTCTCCGCGGATAATAACTTTCTGATAAAGTAAACTGCTTGTAATCATGACAAATATCGTGTCGTTAAATTGTAACGACTATAATGTTTGAAAACATAAAACATGAACCTAAATATTTGTTTACGTATTTGTTTTGTAAGAATTGTTATTCATATTAAGGAGGCGGTAGCTATAAGTTTTTATTTCAACCCAAGGAACAATGGAAATCGGAAGACTGGCGTTCAAAATTGTGCGCATTGCTTCAATGCACTTACGCCTCATTAATCCCCTTATACTTGAGCCTATTGTCGTGAACTAGTGTTTTAACAAATATCAATCATTTTTAGTTAGTCACAATCAGAGCAGGGAATAATCCTAAAAAAAGGGTTTCGATTACGAATCCGATTTACTTATTATGATTCGGATCACAAATACACGAATATAGGATTCATAAAAGAAAATTATTATTCGAATCAAAGATTCCAATCTTGTTCTTCGAATAATGGGTACAAATCTTTAAAAAATAAATGTATATTTTTTCCAACCATGAACATTTTTAATATCGTCCATTTTTTTAGCATTATTTGTAGTAGGACACGATTGACACATGTATTACAATTAAATATCGTTACCAGTTGTTTCAACAAAAATATTCAAAACCTAATTATTTATTATTACCACTGAACATCGTTGAAAACAGATTAAATATCTGTCTCCCTGTTACTCTGGTTAAAGATGTATTTGTGTCTTTCTGAACTCCACTTCAAATCAGTGTTTTCTATGCGTGGCGCATGAAGTAAAATTTCGAGTTTAGAAAAGCCCAAAAATTTGTCTCGGGTCGCGCAGCGACCCGAGAAAAATGTTCACGGGGCTTTTCTAAACTAGAAATTTTACTTCATGCTTAGCCTGGGAGTAGAAACACTCGTTCAAAACTTCAAATTGGACTCTTTTATAAAATAGACTAATGCCTGAAATTTACTTAAATAAAAAATTGATTGAATATCATTAAAATCGGGAAAATCAGAGAAAAGTCACGGAATTTTTTCAAATTGACCAAAACACTAACAAAAAAGCCATATAGTAAAAATTTATAAAATTAACTTAAATATTGGCAAAAACAATGAAAACTATTAAACAGAATGAGTGTTCTCCACAGAAGAAAGTTATTTTAAAAGGCCAGGGAAAAAATCTTTAGTCAGGGAAATGTCGGAAAAATTTAACATTTCAGATTGTGGCTACCACGTTAGTTTTACTTCAAACAATATTAAACAAAATTTTGAAAACCAGATTTTTATCTTTAAAAACATTTTCAATCATTTAATGTTCTTATCAAAGCATTTACTTTGAAGTTTTGAACGAGCGTTTCCACTCCCAGACTAAGCATGAAGTAAAATTTCGAGTTTAGAAAAGCCCCGTGAAAATTTTCTGGGCTTTTCTAAACTCGAAATTTTACTTCATGCGCCACGCGCATAAAACAGTGATTTAACGAGAAATTTAAAAACACAAAAAACATTTTTCATGTTATTCCTCACAACTAATTCGAATTATTTTTGACGATTCAAATTCTATTGTAAGAATTCGAATCCTTTTACAAGGATTCGTATCCTTTTATAAGGATTCGAATCACCCACATTTAGACTCGAATACGAATCCTCTCAAAAAAATGTAACGAATCCGGATTACGAAACCAGTTGAACTAAAGTATTGGAATGCCTCTTTTGAATCCTCTAAAAGGATTCGAATCCTCAATGATTCGAATCCTGCCCAGCTCTGGTCTCTATCTTACTTAAAATTAATTTGTTTCATAAAACTATGCAAGGTAGAACGACTAGTCTTCGGCATGCCTGAATGATCGTTTACTTCTTTTAAACTTTATTCAAAGTTGACAGTTCATTTTTATAGAAGAAACTATGCACGGATCTCTTCACTACGTCATTAAAACTTGTAATTATGTCCTCCAAGCTGTTTAGGGCGACAAATCTCTCCGGATTTCTTATATTCACTAATGGTACGATAGACAGTGGAATTTACAATTCTTAAAAATTAAACATTTTATTATTTGATGCATATTCTTATGCTATTTGATATCTCACCTACTGCACCAATAATATTTAATACAACAGCAGTCATTTTCATATGTGAATAATCTGTTATCATCTGCTTGTACATATTTATTATGCACTGTTTTTCAGACAGATATAAATGTCACAAATCTAACTTCTTACGCTTTTTTGGAGGCGAAGGTGATAGTTTCACCGAGCTTGTACTGGGTCCACAATCCATCACTAGATCTGGATCTGGATCATAAAGGGGGTGTGTACCCAGACACAGCAATTAGGCCCCAATGGGCCCTTTTTGCATCCCCCCCTAGGGTTGTGTCACTCCTCAGCTCAGCCATGCCACTCTGTCGAGAAAGGCCAGCAGAGCAGCGGTTGACTCTTCCTTAATGTCGGCCAATGTCGGCCATCTGGACCCCAGAATTTCCTCCCTTTGCGAGGCGAGTGCTGGGCAATCACAGAGGATGTGCTCGGCAGTCTCGTCCTCCTCATGACAGCCTCTACAATCTGGCGAGTCAACGACTCCCATTTTGTAGAGATGCCCATTTAGTCCACAATGGCCCGTGAGAACGGCCGTTATGCGTCTCAGATTATTTCTGCTCATTTGCAGGTATTGTAGCGCCGTCTTTTTGTTCGGATACCCTAAGGTTTCCCTAGACATCTTACAGTCCTTAATGTCATCCCAGCGTTCCCTGAATTTCTTCAGGGTTTCGTTGTGGATCAATTCGTTTAGGGTCGAGATGGTGGGTTTTACTAGCAGCTGTGGCGAGGAAATAGTTTCCACAGCCGCTGCTCTAGCCAGTTTATCCGCCTTTCGATTGCCTACATTAATGTCATGGGCTTTCACCCATGATATCTCGATTCTGTTTTCTGCAGCAGCAAGCCTGAGTTTGCTGTGGCAGTCCAGAACTGTCTCCGATGTCGTTACTCTGTTTTTCAGAGCCATCAGAGCCTGCCTGCTATCTGTTAGGATGAGTAGCTTTTTGTTCCTCACGTTGCGGTTCTGTATGGTTTCAGCCGCAAGTGCTATTCCCATCACTTCTAGTTGTGCGATGGTCGTGTTCTCTCCCATTGGAGTCTTTAGGTTGATGCCCAGGTTCCTGGAGTATATCCCCAGTCCCGAGCGTCCTTCTTTACATGATACGTCGGTGTAAATGCAACTAGCCGATTCTCTCATGTCCATCGAGGGATGGACGCGTACCTCGTATCCTTCCGGTACGGTATTTGTGGGCGAGCACAGGTCGTTTCTAGCCTCTAATAGAGGTATATCTTTGCAGACATTCCTCTAGAGGCTGCCTCTAGCCATCCCACATGTGTTACGTGTCCATAACCCTTCACCTTGGAGACGGAGTATGATATTTATGGCCTCCTTCTCCACATACAGATCCAGCGGTGGAAGACATAGCATGACTTCCATTGCCAGAGTCGGGGTAGGGCGCATTGCACCCGTCGCGCCGAGACAAGCTATTCTTTGTACCTGGGATAGGCGCCTCATTGTGGTCTGTAGTTTCGTTCTTGACCACCACACAGAGGCGCCATAAGCAAGCATTGGCCTTATTATCGCTGTTTCAGACCCCATGTCCTCCCCACTACACGTCTACACTGCCAGAATGCCCTTATGGCCTTGTTTGTTTTGATATCGATATGCGATTTCCAGCTCAGTGTATTGTCGATGGATATACCCAGGTACTTCCTTGCTGTACTGCAATATCGTATTCCATTTGCCCTTTGAGGTACCCTCCTTTTCCTGGTGAACATGACCATCTCCGTCTATGCTGGGTTAACAGAGAGGGAGTGATCTTGACACCATTTGGTCAGCGTGTCAAGTGCCGTCTGCATCCTGCTGCATATGGCATCTTGCAAATTTTCCACTTACTAGGATGGCTAGGTCATCAGCATAGGCTGTGACCGTAAAACCTTGCGTGCGCAGTTCCTTCAGTAGGCTATCAAGCACCATGTTCCACAGCAGGGGGGATAATACACCTCCCTGCAGGCATCCACGGCTTATGTTGCAGGAGATACGTTGTCCCCCTGCCTCCGCGCTGACTGTCCTGTTAGCAAGCGCGTTGCTAATCCAGTCAGCTATTGATACTGGGACTCCGCGCCTATCCAGGGCGTTCCGTATCTTTGGTAAGGTGGTTCTGTCAAAAGCGCCTTCAATGTCAACAAATACACCTAGGGTGGATTCGCGTGAATCCAACGATTTCTCTATCTCGCCTACAGCACTGTGTAGTGCCGAGTTAGTTGATCTACCCCTTGTGAATGCATGTTGCGCCTTCTCCAGTGGTAATTCCTGAAGCGTTTTGCCTCTTATATATCTCTTACACAGTCTCTCCATTGTTTTTTTGGAGGAAAGACGAGAGCGATATCGGCCTGTAAGCTTTTGGTTCCGTGTAATCAGCTTTGCCAGGCTTGGGAATGACAACTACCCTGACTTGTCTCCAGGCCTTTGGGATGTATCCCGTCGCCAGGCTGGACCTATAAAGCACGACTAGGTGCTTCACAAGTTCCTCTCTTCCCCACTGCAGTAGGGCGGGAAAAACTCCATCCGGTCCTGGCGATTTAAAGGCAGAGAAGCTGTCTATAGCCTGTCGGGTGTTTTCCTCATTTATCACCTCCCCGGTAAGTGTGTAGTCATTACCGGTTTCGGGGGCAATCGTCACACAATCCATCACAACAATATAAACAAAACTAACTTTTACCTATGCTAAAGAAACACCGCACAAAAGGTTATTACGAACAGACAAAGTTGCAACTCGGTAACACATCGAATTAAGGTTATGTCACCTGTTGCGTCTAATAATGACGTAATTAGCATAGTGTAAAATGGCCAATCAGTTGTGGGTTTTAGCGCGTGAAATTTAAAACGCTCCTCCCAGTTATTAAACAGCCTATAGTCACAAATCAGAGCTGGGACGAATCTTAAAAAAAGGGTTTCAATTACGATTCCGATTTACCTAACATGATTCGGATCACAAATACCCGAATAAAGGATTTATAAGAGATAATTATGGTTCGAATCAAGGATTCCAATCTTGTCTTTGAATCACAGGTAAAAATCCTTAAAAATATAAATGTATATTTTTTCCGACCATGAATATTTTTAATATCGTCAAATTGTATTTAACTTTACTTGTAGTAGGAAACGATTAACACATGTATTACAATTATCAATGGTCCTAAAAATATCAAAATACATTAATAATAAATAATTAAACAAACTACATATAAATTAATAAAAATAGCACTTAAATCAAGATTGAAAGGTTTAAGGATACATTGGATTCAAAATCAAACTGCGATTTCGATTAATTTATGACAGCACAAACCTAAAAAATCCATTTTGGGATAAAAAAATATATGCAGTTTAATAATCGGCAATGATCATTTTAATATCTCGCTTTGTGTTTTAAGTTAAAATCATTATTTTATTGAATCGACTCGATTTGAATCGATATATTTATTTAATTGCAATTTATATATTATTTTTAAACTAATTTTGTTTAAAAATTAATGCAGTTAAATAATCTGCAAATTTAAAAGAAATGCTTCTTGTGTTTTTTCTCTTTCTCTTATGCTGTGTCAAAGTTATCATTTTATTTTTAAAGATATTTGTTTAAGAAATAAAAAAAATAATGTGGTATTGAATAACTTTGAGACAAAATTTCAACTT
The DNA here is from genome assembly GCA_932526585.2 of Philonthus cognatus. NCBI lineage: Eukaryota > Metazoa > Arthropoda > Insecta > Coleoptera > Staphylinidae > Philonthus > Philonthus cognatus. Next base: position 27,495,624 of record OW052245.1, on the reverse strand, counting down.
TGACACAACATTAAAGAGATAGAAAAAACAATCAAGATTTTTCCATTTGATTTGCAGATTATTTAACTGCATTCATTTTTAATCAAAATGGGTTTGAAAATAATACATAAATTGAAATTAAAACACATAAGTTAAAATTTTGCATCCTTTTAAAGCAAACAGATTTTGTTTAGAATTAAATGCAGTTTAGTAATTAGTGAAGAACATGTTAATCTTACACGCCAAAGTTTAAATATTTTGGAAAAGAATTAAATTGCTCAGGCTGCCTTGATATTAATTAGAAAAATATATAAACATTCTAAATAACTAGAATAATTAGTAGATACAATATTTTAAACATTTGAGCTGTTTTTTTTCTGTCTGAAATTTGACAATTTACGAAGATGATTATTTAAAAAAAAACTGTGTAAATTCAAGTCTATTGAATCATTTTAAAATTTATAAATTTTGTTTCAAAACGAATGTTTTTTATGAATTAGCAAAGAATATTAAAATATCTAGTTTGGGTTTTTTATAATTCTGAGCTTAAATTGATTTCAATAAAATCAAATCAAACTTTACAAACTTCATGAAATGTTGATAAGTAGAATAAACCTAAATTTCGTTAAAACTCAATGATTATTAACAAATGCCTTAAAGTCAAATTCTTAATTATAGTAATAAGAATTTAGTAGTGTTTGTTATATATGGTCAATGTTCCTGCCATGAATTTATTTTAATGAGCATAGCGATTTTATTTATTTTAAATTGATCTCCTCAGAACTCAAATTGTCATACGTTTCGAAACACTAATCTAAGTAAAAATTAAATGTTCAGGCTTTTCTAAACTAGAAATTATACTTAAAAAAATATTGATATGTCTATCATAGTACTTTCCCAAATGTTAGATGCTTAATATCAATAGCTGTTCCCTACCTTATTTTTTAACAAATGTTTTTTTATTCCTGTTAAACTTTGTGTGTAAGCCTCACTTATGTTATCAGTTTTACACAAAATATTAATCATGACAAAGTCAAACTAACGTCATTTATAGCAATAGCTCACTTGTTTAAAGTAATTATTTCGTAAAACTCACATTTTTAAAACAATATTAATAAAATTGTTAATAGAGCTATGACATAAAGTAAATATGTATTAAATGCCACTTTTTCGATTATTTACAACTTTTCTTAACAAGAGTTTTTAAATGATCAGTATTTAACAAAAATCCTAAAAATGCTAAGAGTAAACTACCACTTCCGGTTTTTCTTGTAATAAAAAGCTTAAGTTTATAGTGTTATCTTAATCGGGTTAGACTTTAGTGTGGCGAGAGAATTACAGAAGGACAGAATTACAGGCATTTTTTAATAATAAACCTAATTAGCTCGAAGGATCTCAAAATGGATATTTTAACTAACATTTTTGATTTGAAAATTTTCGCGAAAACAATACTTTCCCTTTGTTTTGCATATGGGGGAAAGTAAATAATTTATAACATACAGGGAAATGTTCTTATAAGTATTTAAACAATTAACACTGATAACTTTTTTGTATTCAGAGTCATTCTCAAACTAAAGTACTTAAACTAACATTGGGATCTTGTATATATACTTAAAATTCTCTATCAGGTAAAAATACGTCAATAAAATGGAGTATACACAAGCTCGATCTGGTCGTTTATTAGTTGGATTCCCGGATTCCCCAATGTAAGACTAAAAGTACATCTTCACCAAAAGTATATCATTCTTCTATGAGGTGATTAGAAAAGGTGGATTTATCTTGTTTGTCTTAAGTCTAACATTGAAATTTTTACCAGACTGTCCTGTGTATACACGTATACACGATTGACATGTTAGCTTATATAACCCGGATTTATTGTAAATGTTGGTTTTTGTTTTCGGGTTAAAATTTCATATTTAAGTTTTGAATATGGTTTAAATGCGACGGTTATATTTTGTTTTTTAACCGTATTTTTAATTTTTAGACTTAAAATGCCGAAAAAGGTCAGTTTTAATATTTGCATGCATATATTTTTTGACTTGTTTTAATTCATGTTTATCTATTAATTTGTCTATTATTTCTGTGCTGTATCCATTATTGTTCGCAATGATTTTAATAATTCCTATTTGTTTTTAAAAAGCGTCTGTTGTTAGAGGTATGTTTAAAGCATTATAAATCATTGAATTGAATGCTGCAAACACAAGCAAGCAGGAAATCCGAGAATCCCGTTAATAAACGACCAGATCGAGCTTGTGTATACTCCTCTTTTTGACGCATTTTTACTTCATAGATAATTTTAAGTATATATATATATATATATATATATATATATATATATATATATATATATATATATACCAGCACAAGAAGTAACGGTCGTACTACGTTAGAGGCAGAGTTCGGAATACCAAGCTTTCGGGACTCATTTTGTCCCTTCCTCATCGTTAACACTAAAGACAATGAGCAAAAACAAACAATTACTGATCTGAATTAAACTATTAGTTTAGGACGAATTCTTAAAAAAATTTGCGAATAAATGTTGAGCTTACATTTGTGATTATCACAAATATGTGATTATCACAAATGTAAGCTAAAAATTTATTCGCTAATTTTTTTAAGAATTCGTCATTAACTAATAGTTTAATTCAGATCAGTAATTGTTTGTTTTCGCTCATTGTTTTTAGTGTTAACCCTGAGAAAGGGATAAAATGAGTCCCGAAAGCTTGGTATTACAATAAAGTAGATTGCACACACATCTCTCCTGCCTTATTATTGGTCGAATGCCCTGTTAGGAAATTTTCCGAACTCTGCCTATATATATATATATATATATATATATATATATATATATATATATATATATATATATATATAAAGTTTAAGTACATTAGTTTGAGAATGACTCGCTGACGAGTCGAAACTGGTCACAATTTAAAATAAAAAAGTGATCAGTGTTAATTATTAAAATTTTTACAATGTATGAAAAAGTAACCGGCTCCACCACAAGATATTGTTCTTTTAAGCATACATATCCTGATGTATACACTGTAAATTTTATGGCATTCGTTGCTTTTGATAAGCGTTTCATTTGAAGCTTCTAACAAGTGTCTTCATTCCTTGGTTAAGTATAAAGAAACATTACCAGTTTAGAAAATTTTGATTAAAACACAGACTTCAACTTTATTTACGATCATTTATAAAAAATATCCAGTTAGAATTATCAAGTAGTAGACATATCAAGAACGTATATTTTTGTTAATGATCATCACGATCTAATATAGTTCATCTTCAACGTCACAGTAACGTGTTAGTCACTTTATTTTAAAGTAATGCTTTCCAATCCAGTTTTTTTAATAGGTAAATTGAGAGGTTGCAAAGTACATATTTACTGCAGCGTTATGTGTTATATTAGTTTTTCAGTTTATGCTTATATTGAAGTCATAAATCGAAAAATTCACGCATGTGATTATTATTATTATAAAAAAATATTAGTGCTTCTGTTACGGTTTACAAGCTATAAATTGAAAAATAACACGGGACATAAAACGGCGTGTAACAATAGCTGCGTGCCCTTATCGTGGCCCTGCAAGTCGCCATAACCTAACGTTCGATTTAGTCGAACAACTTTATGATGTTGTCACCCCGACAAGATCCGTCAACATGTTTTATACGAGCGGGGGGCTGTTTTGGGGTTAGTGGATGGGGGCGGGGGGTTGGAATAGAGCTACACACCGGGGCAATAAGGAATCAATAGCCGTGTATGTATGTGCTATACTATGCGAGTGTTATTTTCTGATATGGGAATAGTAAAATACTCATTTCGCCTCGAATCATTGTTTCTCGTTGCTTTTTCTTCGTGTAATATTTTTCGATGTTTCATAAATTCTATACGGGTACGTGTATTGAAACTTTAGCAAGGGTATTATTTTTTTGCTAATAATACGTCTATAGTTTCATTTCCTCAAGAGATTTAGTATTGAAAAGCAAAATGCTTATTTCATGAAATAAATCCCTAACGAGTGATTTTTTTTCAGTTGGGGATTGTAAATCGTAAGAAAAGCTCTCCAAAATGTACCACTGATTTTACAATTTTTTTCCGGCATTTCGTTTTTTTTTTTTATTGTTTTGTTTAACCAAAAAACTATCATTTTTCTACGATCGCTCCCGAAAACAGACTTTTCGTCGCTATAACTGTGTATTAAAAGGTGTCAATTGTATATTTGTATTTTGACAAGTAATGTCACGCTGGAAAATTTAATTTTCATAACTAGTTTTAAAAGTAAAGACGTTTGTGGACGTCAGTATCATAATAATTAAGATTAAATGAGTAGTGACGCTGTTTGGTCGTAGGAAAAGCAGAGTGGAAAACACGTTTTGAAAGATGCATTGCATGCTCATTCATACCTTGCATTTGATATTCGCATGCAAACGGAAGCTTTCAAAACTTGTGAAACAATCTAGTATTTAAATATTTTTGTTCAAAATCAATTAAAACATTTTCAAAAATAAGTATGAATGCAGTTACCAATATTTGGTTATAGAATACTTCAACACATTAAAAGTGCCATTCTTTACACAATCTACAACTAATTTGTCTTACAAAGACTAAATCAAACACTCATTAAAACCACTACTTCTCAAGTTTGGTAAGAAAGTAGTGGTTTCAATGCGTAATTGATTTAGTCTTTGTAAGACAAATTTGTTGTAGATTGTCTAAGAAATCGCTATTTTATTGTTTTAATATTTTTAACAATAATAAGAAGCCAACAGCTACCTGTTTTATAAATAATTAGATTTTGAATATTATTTTTAATGTCGCTTTTGAAATATCTACGTAATAATATTCCACCGACAACAATAGCTTATAAAGTACCAAAGGAGCGAACGCACAGATCTTTGAAAATGAAAAGATCAAATAACGTTAATAAAAAGGAATGAAGAGCTTGTGCGTGTGAGAGACGAGAGAGAGAAAATGTATATCTTTGATCCGGCTCCGGGACGTGATTGTTGCGACGATATTGATATTGATATTGGATCCTGTCCGCGAGCGATGGATGTAAAAGCATTGTGTTTTTTCCCTTTGATGTGGAGCAGGTGACCGTTGCTACGTCGGAGATATCAATTATGATATGGCCGGTCCTCCCTCCACCCATTCATTGACCGGATATCCAATTGTTGCCCGATCTAATTAAAGGGGAGATTGATTGGCGGAAACTAGAAAAAGCAGGCGCTTAATTGATGCCGTTTTCCCCGTCTAAGAGGAGAGTAGTACGCGATCTTTGCGAGATTTTTCCGAGATTTTCTTGACGTAATGCCAATTAACTTACAGGTTGAAGATTTCTGACTTATATGTCACTTCTATAAGTATATATTGACAGATATTAAACAGAAATCAAATATTTCTCTTCACGGATATTAGGTAACATAGATATATTACGTAGCTAAATAGATACTAAATTTCTTGTTCGACTAATGTCAAAGTCATTCATTCAATGAGTAACGTTTTTTTATAGTGTATCTACTTGAACATAATAATTATTTTCTCTATAACTGAATAAATATTACAAATGTGTACCCTGTCACATACTAATCTTTCATTATTTATTTATTAACATAAATGTGGTGGAATAATATAGTATCGTAGATTGGGCACACAATAAAATATAAATATCTTGTGGTGGAGGCGGTTACTTTGTGAAACATTGTAAATATTTAAATAGTTAACACTGATTACTTTTTTGAACTCACTTTTTATTTTAAACTGTGACTAGTTTCGGCTCAACGGCGAGCCATTATCAAACTAACTACTTAAACTAACATTAGGATCTTATATATACTTAAAATTATTTATCAGGTAAAAAAGTCCCCAAAGGAGTACATAAGTTCAGTCTGGTCATTTATTAGCAGGATTCCCGGATTTAGTTTTGCTTTGTGAATTTCTAATGACTCCAAAAGGTTCATTTTACAGCCCTTTTCCACACAATGCAAGACTGAAAGTACATCTTTACCAAAAGTATGTCCTTCTTCCATGAGGTGATTAGAAAAAGTGGATTTATCTTGTTTTAATTTATACGCTCTAAGATGTTCTTTCAGCCTAACATTGATATTTCTACCAGATTGTCCTATTTAGTTTTACAAGACTGACATGTTAACCTATATATCCCAGATTTATTGTGAATGTCGGTTTTCGTCTTTGGATTGAAAATTGCATATTTAAGTTTTGAATGTGGCTTAAACGCGACTTTTATATTTTCTTTTTTTTTATATTTTTAATTTTTAGGCTAAAAATGCCAGTGGGGGTGTATTTTTGTTCACTCTGATTAGTTTTGGTGTTTGCATACATGTATTTTTTAATTTGTATAAGTTTAATGTTTTCTATTCAATTATCTATTAGTCCTATTCTGTATCCATTATTGTTCGCAATGTTCTTAATTATTTCTATTTATTTTTTAAATGCATTTTGTAAGGGGTTTATTTAGTACTTTATAAATCATTGAATTGAATGCCGCTAATTTGTGTTTCATAGGATGTCTAGATGATTGAGGAATTATCGTGTCTGTAAATGTTGGTTTTCTATAAATTTCGAATTTTGAGTTCTCTTCTGATATTTTTAGGTCTAAAAAATGTATTTCATTATGTTGTTCTGTTTCTAGTGTAAACTATATGTTGGGGTGTAGGGAATTAATAAAATTTAAAAACTGATCTAGTAGTTTATTGGAGCCTATAAAACAGGCTAAAATGTCATCCACATATCTGTACCACTTTACAATATGTTTTTGTCCAGGGGGAGAATTTAAAATTACAGATGTGATGTTTTTCATAAAAATGTCTGCAAGTAGTGGGCCAAGTGGTGGTCTCATTGCTCTTTTTGATTGAAGAATTTGTTGTCAAATGTGAAATAACTAAATTTAAATATTGATTCTATGAGTTGGAGGAATTCATTTTGTATTATTGGATTTACATTGTTAATATCAAAAAACTCTTTTATTAGTTTCAGGCATTCTTGTGGTGGGATTTTTGCGAACATATTGGACACATCAAAGAATACTAATTTATAATTAGGTTGTTCTATCTTAAAAGATTTAAGTTGATCGACTAAATCTATTGAATTTTTAACTGCATGTTCGTCTTTAGATTCTGGGAGTTCTCTAAACATTTTGTTTAAATGTATACATATTTTACGAGCGGGGGATATAGGAGACCGGTGATAATTATTTAAATAAAATATAATATATCCACTTATGGGCACTTGCCATTGACATTTCGTTCGATAATAAGTTTTATGTATAATTTTTACTTACCCATTATAACCATATTGTCGGTAATATTAATGACAATATTACATTATTATTACTTTAAGAACACAAAAATCCTCATGTGAAATAGGAACACCTAAACTCTGTTTTTTTTAATATGATTAAACTTTGGGTGTATTCACTGCGAACAGTTGCAGTCCTGCTTTAAAAGTAGGGTATTTTAAACATCAAATTTTGCGATGTTGGTAAATGATTATTAATGTGACAAATAAATTATAACTTGTCAAATAAATTGTAGAGATTTTCAAAAAAGAGAACGCTGCAACTTGTAACTTAACAACACATACAAGGATTTTTTCTTTTAAGTATACTTTTACATATTCCATATAAACATTTGTAAAATTAATAAACATGTGATCAGAACTAAGCAGTATATTTTGAACTTCACTTTCAATCAGTGTTTTATACGCGTGGCGCATGAAGTAAAATTTTGAGTTTAGAAAAGCCTGATTTGGCTTTTCTAAACTCGAAATTTTACTTCACGCTTAGTCTGGGAGTGGAAAACACTCGTTCGAGTTTTTAAATTAAACATTTTTAATAAGATCACGTATGTCTGAAAATTTACATTGGAAAATCGTAACATGTATACCTAAAAGAAAAAATCCTTATATTTACAACATTTTCATAATTTGAACACAAATGGGCAGATAATAAAGAAGACAGATATTCCTGAGCAAGGAATATCATCTGACCCTCCTATCCTATCTGATCCTCAGAGACATTTTATCAAATTGGTAGTAGATACAAATAATTTGAGGCGGTGACAGGTAAATACATTTGTAATCGTAATCTTTGTGAGTTAATTGAATTGTCATATTAATGTCAGATTTCCCTTCACATAACCTACAAATTAATCGTCAATTTTAAACAAAAGATGTGATTAATCTTGTCCTAACCTAAATCACACAACCTGCATTACACCACTAAATTCTTAAAATGTCAAATTTGATTGGTCATATTAAAAAAACAAAACAGGTTAAAGCTATTGAAATTCCTACTTGAAGTTTATATAGGAAATAAAAAAATGAGTTTTTTATACTTGACACATTTTTCATATTTATTTCTGAGTACTTTTCGCAATTTTTTTGATTACTAGTTCTAAAGTTTTTTTTATTCGTTTTTTTTTTCGAATACATTTATATATTGGTTCAAACTCTTACACAAAATTGTTTCGAGTACTTTTATTCATTTACTATCTTGATTTAAAAGTTTTCGAGGAAATACAAAGTAAAAGTACCTACTCGGAATTTATAGAGTATTTTTATGGGGATATTTTTCAAAACCCCTTTTTTGAAACTATTTCTAATACTATTTTCGAGTACTTACATCAGTATTTTAATTTGTGTTGTCATCACGAACAAAAATTTTGCGCATTCTCAACTGATAAGATTTAAGAATAAAAGTATAAATTAAATTGCCAATACTTGGTTGCAGAATACTTCAAACATTAATAGTGATATTCTTTACGCAATCTACAACGCGTTAGTGTTACAAAGACTAATTAGTTTTAAATTAGAGATAATTTTATATCACTAGTTAATGTATTTAAGTTATTTTAAATTAAACAAATTATTAAACTGCTGTGAATGAATTGTGATCAAAGGTACGAATGAGTGTTGTATACATCTATTTTGAAATGGAATTGCGTTCGTACAGACGGACGATTGTGCGGAATTCCATCGGAGCGCGCGTTTTAGTACGTTTTCTGGCCCATTTGTGCATTGCTGCGGCTCTCTCGAGCATAAACCCATTGTGTACATGTTTTTTTATTACGCATCTACATCACCCTGGATTCGCATATTTGAAACGCGACGCACTTTTCTCAATTGGATTCCAGCTATCAAATTGTTATAGCTCTTTTTAATTTGTTCCGCTATTTTTTTCTTTCAAAACACCGAAATTTGAGTGGTGTACTCAATATAATTGCTAGGAAAATAGGATTTTATTGTTGTGGAAAAGTAATAGTCTATTTATATTTCTATCAAGTAATACTTAGTAGATTTCCTTGAAAGAATTCTATTCCGCTGTACGCGTAAAGCTACGTGTATGATGACCTCAGGGCCGTAGTGAGGAGGGGGCCAAGGTGGCGACGGCCCCAGGCGCATTAAGGGGACAGGTGCCATCAAAGCCAGACATCATGAACTTCATAAATTTAAATCAGATATTTTTATTTATATAAGTAATCGATATTTCGAACTTCACTTTAAATCGGTGTTTTATACGCGTGGCGCATGAAGTAAAATTTCGAGTTTAGAAAAGCCTGAAAATTTGGATTTGCAAATTTTCAGGCTTTTCTAAACTCGAAATTTTGCTCCATGCTTAGTCTCGGAGTAGAAACATATGTTAAAAAATAAAATAAATCACTAATATTTGACATTTCTTAAGATTTTATAAGGATTATTAAGGTATTCACAATGGCAAAACTACGAATTTCAAGCCACTTTTTTAAAATGTTTCACACTTTTTCGTTTTATTTCCTATTAATGTTAATAATAATAATAAACCAACTTTATTTCAAGAATAGCTCATAAAATAATAATTCTAAGAAACATAAACGAAATTGTGTCGAAAAAAAAAAAAATTACAATATACTAACATATTTTATTTATTTATTTATTAATGGGATCCATTTACATAATATTTACTTAAAATTCCTAAAACTAACAAAATTATGTAGATACAATTAAGTGTAAACCTAAAAACATTTTACAAGTTACAAATTAACACACACATCATGTTTACTATTCCCTAAGTAAAAACAAGCGTAGATTTTTCAAGTTTCAACTAAAAATGTCCAAATTAATTGGTTTTGTATGTTTGTTCATAAAATAGCTTAGTGTTCTGCAATAGGGCGACTTGGAACATGAACGTTAATTATACTTAGAAGCTCTAGACAGATTATCACAACTGATATTAAGTTGTAATAAATATTAAAATTGTCAAAACTCGGCTTTTATTATTTATTTAACGGATTTACCTCATTACAAATATTTTACAATATATTTTTATTTAATTGGTAAAATTTTATAATAAAACTGTCGAAAAGTATCCAAAAACGTTGTAAATGTTAAAATGTATCATTACTGTCACAAAAACATAATGTCAAAAAACTTTTAATAGATAAAAAAAATGTCCAACAAATTATAGGAGTAATATCTATTATAATATTATAGTCAGAGGAGAATGTATTAATATAGACTCACAGTTTATAAGAAAAACGTGTTTCTGTACGTTAAAAGTTTTTGTTTTCAAACAATATAGTCAATGAATGTCACTTTGTCAATTTAAGATGCACAAAAAAACGAATGACGGTCATTTGCTTGTATTGACTATCCTGACAAGACTATTTACAAATTAACAATAATTTGACTGTAGCTATATTCTGATATAATTGTTAATTTTTTTACGTCATTAATCTGTTAAATATGGCGTAACTGTCAACAGTTTGGTCGGGAAAATTGATTGTGATTTTCACACAGAATAATAATTCAGTGAATTACTGATTTTGTTTTACATTTTTGACATGTTTTCGTTGTATTTCGCAAAACTTTGACGCGCTTAAGCTTGAAATTTAGCATGAAGTAAAATTTACGTCACGTTTGACAGATGACGTTTATCAAGATACTTGGACATAGGTCGGCGTCGACAGCCGATATTGACATTTAATAATAGTGACATTAACTAGCATTTACTGTATGAGACATAATTTTTAGGTTATATTGATTGTCAAGTTGAGGGCGCAATTTAGATATTTGGCCCCAGGGGCAAGTTTTCCTTACTGCGGCGCTGGATAATATAAATTATGGATACAGGGATTTTTTCTTTTAAGTATACATATGCGGACAATTACGAGTTCGGTGAATATTTAAGAATTCGTTTTTTTTACGTTTTTATAAAAGCGGTTAATTTGAAGCTTCTTACAAGTGTTTGCACTCCTTGGTTAAGCATTCATTCATGCGCCACTCGTATAAAACACTGATTTGGAGTAATATTTAAAATTTACCCTTTAAGTTTGATCTCACATTCATAAATATTACAAATGTTTATATCCTGCAATCAGATCTTCAAAACCTTAAACGCTTAGAGCATTTAGCTTTCGGATTTTATCTTTCAATTATACTTACCTATACAGCGATTTTTTTTTTTCATTATTCATATGCATACTCTTTATTTAGAGTTCAATTAGAAGCTTCAAACGAGTGTTTTTTACTCGTAGATTAAGCATGAAGCAAAATTTCGAGTTAAGAAAAGTCTTTAAAAGTTTAATACACTTGGCGCATGAAGCAAATCCAAATGATCAGGCTTTTCTAAACTCGAAATTTTACTTTATGCGCTACGCGTATAAAACGCAGACATAGAGTGAAATTCAAAAACAATGTTTTATCTTTTATTGCCAAAAAAAATAGAGAGAAACATGTGAGAAATTCTACTCTTATAGACATACACAGATGTTAAGAGAAAGTCAACTTATTTTTGAAAATTGAATTTAAATTCGAAACACAAATTTATGTTAAATATTAAAGGGTCTCCACAATATTAGTTGCTTTGGGTGTCGGAAATATTCTCTGAATACTTATATTTCAAAATTACATCTGTGGGTAAGTTAGAAAGTTTTAGAACTCTGAAAAATTGGGACAAATAGTTGTATATTGTCTCCTAAAACTTGTTCCTATAAACAAATTTTGATTAAATAATACAAAATTGAGCGACTCGTGCTTTCTTTAAGGTATATCGTGCTAAACTCAACACTAATACAAAAGGATCTATAGGTAACCTATACCTTTGTGCTAATCTTAACCCATATAGTGCTAAAGCTGTAACATAATACTGTATAATTTTAACCTAGCGATATATGATACAAAAATATATATAATGAGATTTAGTATACGCATCGTCATCTACAAAATGGAACAAACTAAAAGTAACAATACACAAATAAAAAGCTATTCAGTTTTGACAAGTATTTCTCCATGTAAACAAATTTGACAAGTATGAGAATAGTTATTACAGATGACTGTGATAATTCTGTTACCGCTAATAATTTATTACAATAGTTCGATTTAATTGTATGAATTTTCCCTTTTATAAAACCGTAAACGATAAAATGATGATTAGGAACTTTCGAATTATGATTAATTTTTATAGCCTATGATAAAAAAATAAAACTCCAACCTTCTGGACGCATAACGATAATATTTATGAACAATAAACCCTATACACTCATTAAAATTGAGGGGGGCAAGAGATACTCGACTTAATTTGGCATCCCTGGAGGAAATTCCGTAAGGGTTGGGGGGATAATAAAAGTGGACGTTCAGTTCGAATCGAATTATAATCTAGTTGCACTTTACTGTCGGGAAATTTATACGGTCCGGCCATTAAGCGTTTTATATTCCTGCAGGGCATTAAAAATATTTTAACGCGGGAGAGAACCACCCCCTTCCCAAACTCCCACCATCATAGACCCGTCCGGTTTTACGATATCATTTTAGATAACTCACGGTTAGATTTTTTTTAGTTTTTTCTAATGAACAAAAAATGTTTACATATTAGTGGTATTATTTTTCATGAAGATTTTTTTAGAAAAAAAATCATTGAATTATGAATGGTGAAAGCTTCTACGTCGTTATACATGTTGATTTAATAAAATAAAAATAATTTAAATTTGTATAACACACTATTTTTATTTTCGTGACTGCAGTTTCGGCAACTCAACTTAGCCATTATTTATCAAACAGAGAATATCATTGAATAGCTGAAAATCAGAATGTATCTTTAAAAAACACTGAGAACCATAGAATACTAACCAATAGACTTGGAAAATCAAAGCTGCCAGGTCGTAAAATTTATTGGCGGCAGATGGCATACAAAAAAACGGTAGTAAACGGTAGATTAATAAAAATCTACCGCTTTCTAACGTGTATCTTTTTAGAGTCTCTACCTTGTATGATAACAGGGCGTCAAATTTAACGTATTTCTTACTGATAATTATACCGGGTGTTGACTTGGCGGACGCAACATAGGAAATCCCTTGTAAATTTTGAAATGTTTAAATTTTTGCTCCCCTATTTATTTTAGAAACAAAATGTATTTACCTTTTTTGTAGAGGGAAAAATTCTGAATTCATTCGAGTTAACGTTTATCACTTTACGTTTCTCTAAGTTAAAATAATTAAGAATAAATAATGTGATTTTATAAAAATAATGACATGCAATGGAATTGAAACAACAACTGCGGATGTCAAAATGGCAAAACATATCGTAGTAACTTAATTAATTTAAATGTTTGCGAAATGATTTACACTATACAAGAAAAATGTCATTATTTTTATAAAATCACATTACTTATTCTTAATTATTTTAGCTGTTAATTTTCTGACATTCGTTGATTTTTAAAAGAGTTAAATTTAAAGCTTTAAGCGAGTGTTTTCCACTCCCAGACTAAGCATGAAATAAAATTTCGAGTTTTGAAAAGCCCCGTGAAAATTTTCGGGTCTTTTCTAAACTCGAAATTTTACTTCATGCGCCACGCGTATAAAACACTCTAATATTGTCAAATTTATGTATATTTGAACTTCACTTATAATCTGTTTTATACGCGTGGCGTATGAAGTAAAATTTCATGGTATGTCATTACTTTTCTAAATTCACATTACTTTTTCTTAATTATTTTAACTTAGAGAAACGTAAAGTGTTAAGTGTGAACATTATTAAATTTAGAATTTTTCTCTCTACAAAAAAGTGAAATACATTTTGTCTCTAAAATAAATGGGAAAGCCAATATTTGAACACTTTAAAATTAACATGCGATTTCCTATATTGCGTCCGCCAAGTCAACACTCGGTATATATACTGCCTTTCAAAAAAATCAGAACACAAAGTATTTATTGGACGATTTTAATGAAATTTACAGAATTTAATCATGTAAATGAACTGCATCGATGATCAAAAAATCAATTGTTTTGGTTACTATTTAATGGTATTTTTCCTTGATTTCACCATTATGAAGAGCTGCTGATTTTTTAATGTAATTGCTTCTAATATCCAAGTAGCCTCTGAGTAGTTTGACGTTTCAGTTTGTAAATCATAAAAAGATGCCCCGTGTTCGTCGGCGTGCACAATATCATCATATAAGTGAATTTGAAAGGGGTCGCATTATTGGAATGCGAGAAGCGGGTTATTCGGTTCGTGCTATTGCTGAAAGGGTAGGCCGTAGTGTATCGGTGATCGTACGCTGCTGGTCTAGATGGTCCGAAGCTGGGGAGAATCGACGTAGACTTGGATCAGGACGTCCAAGAAGCACCACTGAGCGTGAAGATCGAGCTCTTCGTGTTACAACTTTAAGGAACAGATTTACAACGTCGCGGGCATTGGGAAATGACTGGTTGGCTCTAAATGGCCAAAGAGTATCCATGGCTACTGTTTACAGAAGAATCCGCAGTTTTGGTATAAGATCCTACCGTCCACAATTGTGTCTACCTCTTACTCCGCAGCATCGCAGAGCAAGACTTGATTGGTGCAGGGAAAGACAACATTGGACCCATGAATGGAATAACATTATCTTCAGCGATGAGTCTCGGTTCTGTTTATGGGCTCATGATGGTCGCAGAGGAGTGAGACGTCGACGCGGTGAACGCAGAATTTTACAATTTGCTGTTGAAAGACATACAGCTCTTACACAGGGAGTTAGGGTTTGGGGGGCGATAGCATATGGTAGTCGGTCTCCTCTAGTTTTTTTAGAAGCAAGTCTTAACGCGATTCGGTATATTGACACTATTTTACGGCCAGTGTTAGTGCCCTATGTAAATGGCTACAGAACCCCATTTTTCAGCAAGATAATGCTCGACCTCACACAGCGGCTATTACAAGACAGTTTTTTGATAGTGCCGAAATCAATTTGTTACCTTGGCCATCTCGTTCTCCAGATCTATCGCCAATAGAACATGATTGGGATATGATAGGTGTTAGAATAAGTGACTTACAGCGCCCCGCTAACACTGTAATGGAACTTAGAGGTCAAATTATCGAAGTTTTGAATGAAATACCTTAAGTCGATATTGACAGCCTGATTTCTAGCATGCCTCGACGTATTAATGAGTGTTTGGGAGATCGTGGAGGCCCAACACATTATTAATTTTTATTTATTTGTTTTTTTGTTTTTCAAGTTGATTTTTTGATCATCGATACAGTTCGTTTACATGATCAAATTGTGTAAATTTTATTAAAATCGTGCAATAAATACTTGGTGTTCTGATTTTTTTGAAAGGCAGTATATATAGATACCGTCAACAATTATAAAAATGGTGATGTTTCCATCATAGTACTTTCCCCCGTAAATTGCGTATTAAATCACTTTTCAAAGTTTGTAAAGAGGCTAATGAATCACCCTGTAGAAAATTGTGTTTGAAAGTTCCCGAAAAACGTTCTCCTTTTTATAACATATTTCGAAGTGGTCCTCAATAACTAGAAAATACACACAACTTTTGAAATATCTCAAAAACTAAGAGTGCTATGACAAAAAGTAAGTGAACAATATTTAAAATAATTTTTTGTTTGATGAACATTTATTGAAAAAATCTGAAAAAACTGAAAATCGCTAGGAGTAAAGTACCACTTCCGGTTTTCCGATTTTCACCCAAAGCTTTTCAGTTCTTCCGATTGTAACAAAAAGCTTAAGTTTCAAGTTTCATCTCGATATCTTTAGCGGTTTTTGCGGTACAGCGCACACAGATACACACAGACACACAGACAGACAGACAGACAGACATTTTTCAAAAATGGTCTTATTCGACTCAGGGGACCTCAAAACGGATATTTCCGCTAAAATTTTTGATTCGAAAATTTTCACGAAAACAATACTTTCCCTTTGTATTACATACGGGGGAAAGTAAAAATGTGGAAAATTATTAACGTCAATAAACGGAGAATTTTTCTTATTAGTTTATTTTATTAATTAGTTTTGTTAACGTTGATAAAATTTATTGTTGTCAATATTTATTTTAAAAATTGATAATTATCATTATTATTAAAAATATAAATTTTATAAATTTAGACAATAACAAATTCTATAAATATAGTTTATAATGGAAATAATAATAAACATTTTTAACATTTTAAAAGATAAAACAAACTAGAAATTACAGAAATCTTCTAAATTAAACATTATACAGATAATATTTATCAAAGAAAAACGTTAAAATCACAAAAATCATTAAATCAGTACAAAATTGTCAATATTGACAAATTCAAGAATAATACGACGTAAAAAATATTAGTTAATAATAAATTTCAATATTTACATTATTTCATGATTAAATATATTTTTCAATTTGAACGTTTTTTTTGTTAATAAATATTATTTTTGGTAATTTTGTTCTCTTTATGTGTATAATTTTATTATTTTAAGAAGTTATCCTTTTGTAATATTATTCTGTAATTGGGTTGTCCTGTTCGGCAATAAATATATATTATTATTAAAATGAAAAGACGTAAACACTGAAAATAATGTAACATATTAATTAAAAATATTTTTTTTATTAATAATAAAATTATAAAATTTTTAATCGATCATTTTTCTAAATCGATAAAACTTATAGAAGTGATTCTAAATGGTCAAATTGATAAAAAAATTGTCAAACAACTCAAAATCTATAATAAATACGTGAATATTCCAAAAAATGACAAAACATAAACTTTCAATAGAATTGTCAATATAAACAAACATTGTTGATTATGTTTTAATGTGTATTTTATATTTTTAGTTGTACTATATTATGTATTTTAAAATGTACTCTGTTGACTAAATAAATAAGTCAATTAATTGGCAAATAGGTGTCAAAATCTTCAAAATCAACAAAATAGTATGATTATATTTCTTCCGATTTCTGCGTTTTATTTTTTTGGATAAAATTCAATCGTACCCAGAAAACATCAAAATTAAAAACTAATATTTCAAAAATTGCAGGTTATTAATTTAAAAACATATTTTTATTTCATATAAAATCTATAAAAGCAACAGACGATTATAAAAATTGAAAAAAATTAAAATATTGAAATTACCACTAAGCAAATATTTTCCAAATGAAAATATGAAACTAATTAATTTTCAATTTTCTTCAGAATAAAAAAACACAAATAATGGCCAAAGTTAACAACAAAAAAATTATTGACAAATTCAATAATAAACAATACAAAAAGTAACAAAATAGATGGCATCAAAAAACTGATTAACTATATGGTGTTATTAAATTTGTCAAAATCAACAGGCATCACAAAAATTACAAAACACGTAAAAATTTATAAAATCAACTTAAATATTGACAAAAACAATGAAAACAATTTAACAAAATGGGGGTTTCCCACAGAAGAATTATATATTAAAAGGTCAGGGAAAAATATCTTGAACCAGGGAAATGGCGGAAATAAAGTAACATTTCAGATTGTGGCTAAAACAGTTTTAAAACTTAGGATTAACTCCACTAACCAATTATTCATTTAGAATTTTGTGTGTAAAATAACCATGTCAGTTTTACTTCAATTACCGTGCGATCATTTAAAACATTATTTTAAGTAGGCTTTGAATTTTAAATTAGATTGGCACTACTGACTGTTAACACATAGTTTACCATAACCTTAAATTAATTTCTTCATTCAAATAGCATTTTGAGCAACCGCACAAAAAAATGCCGAGTAGGCGGCATTGATTTTGTGCGGTTGCCCAAAATGCTAATTGAATGAAGGAATAAATTATAATTTAAACGATTGCACGGTAATATTATAAAAAAAATGAAAACTAGATTATTATCTTTAAAAACATTTTCAGTCATTAAATGATCTTATCAAAGCATTCAGCTTGAAGTTTCGAACAAGCGTTTCCACTCCCAGACTAAGCATGAAGTAAAATTTCGAGTTTAGAAAAGCCCCGCGTAGAAAATTTGTCGAGGGTCGCGCAGCGACCCGAGACAAATTTTCACGGGGCTTTTCTAAACTCGAAATTTTACTTCATGCGCCACGCGTATAAAACAGTGATTTAACGAGACAATTAAAAACACAAAACAAATGCTTCGTTTATTCTCACAATTAACTTGAATTATTTTTGACGATTCGAATCTTTTGATAAGTATTCGAATCCTTTCATAAATATTTGAATCCTCTTATAAATATTCGAATCCTTTTATACGGACTCGAATCATTCGCATTTGGATTCGAATACGAATCCTCTTCAAAAAAATGTAACAAATCCGGATCACGAATCCAGTTTAACTAAAATATTCGAATGCCTCTTTTGAATCCACTAAACGGATTCGAATCCAGGATTTGGATCCTGAATGATTCTAATCCTGCCCAGCTCTGCTATGCAATCAGAAACTAAGACTGAGGGACGACTATGAGAATGGAAAACAGATAAATTCTGAGATACTTTGAAACTTAAGAGTCCTAATTTCTCAGGATATTATAAGCTAATGAAAGACCAAGATATTGAAAAACTAAATTACATAGAAAACGTGGAACTAAGATAGTTAGAAGCTTAAAGACTGTATGTATCAATCTCTCAGAAAGATTAGTGACTAAAAGAATTATGACTAATTTTGATTAAAACATACATCGGTGCGATTAAAGTTACATTCACAGACGTTCCTTGTAATGTATCTAAATTATTTTCCATGTTAAAAATTAAATGACACATATTAAAATAAATAACCTCGATCATATAATTATGATGAGTACAATTTTCATTTATTATTATATTTGACCCACATATTTTTATTGAATTTGTCAATGATGGCATTGGCCGATCCCTAATGACAACGATTATCATCATTATTCATTGCGGTGAGTATGTGCATACAGAAAATGATAAAATCATTGAAATGTATTGTCTACACGAATTCTGCCGGGGAATGATGATGATACACGTTTATTTGATGAAAATGCGATAGTTCGTCATCAGCGGTTTCTATTGATTAATTTATAAAACATTTTAACCATGACATGATAAATATGGTCTATATATCATAAAAAATGTTATAATATCTTGATATTCAGTAGTTACATAATTTTAACCACAAAAGAACTAGTTTTTAAAGGAAATACATTTTATTATTTTTCTGCAAGAATGCGGAATTTTCATTACATTATTCTGAGAACACAGGAGTTCCAATCATATTTATTGCGATCTTCTATTTAAAGCATACAATGATTTTTTCTTTAAAATATGCATATCCCATTGTATACGCTGTAAATTTTTAATTATTCTCTGATTTTATAAGAGTATTTAAAAAAAATATCCAACGAGTGTTTCACCGTTCAATTGGAAGCTTCTCACTAGTGTTTGCACTCCTTGGCTAAGCATGAACAAAGTTAAAAAAAATATTTTACTAGTAGCGAATATTTTATTCTAAAAATTAACTTTAATAACTAATTAGAATAATGAATTTAATAATTATATATTATTTTAATTTGCGGTAGGTACCTGTGTTAGTCACAGCAGATTTTTTTTTAATATTATCAAAGTTACAGAAGATATTTCAAATAAGAAAGCAGATCAGATACGTATTTTAGATATATTCTAGTTTATTTATTGTCAAGGTTAAAAATTCAATTTAAACTTTCGAACGAGTGTTTCCACTCCCAGATTAAGCATGAAGTAAATATTCGAGTTTAGAAAAGCCTTCAACTTTAGCGACCAAATCAAATTTTCAGGCTTTTCTAAACTCGAAATTTTACTTTATGCGCCACGCGTATGAAACACTGAAATACTGTAAAATTGAAAATATACTACTAAGTCAGTATTAAAAATAAAACGCTTAAGCATAAATTAATATACAGCGAAAAATTTTACTTCATGCGTCGCGCGTATAAAACACTTATTCAGAGTGAAGTTCGTAATATACTGCTTAAGCTCGATCAGTATTTTATACGCGAGTTTAGAAAAGCCAGAAAATTTTCTGGCTTTTCTAAACTACTGATATGTATACTTAAAAGAAAAACTCTCTGTGTAATGCTAAACAAGAATATTTTTATATTTACAATATTTCAATGTTTTAAATGCTTGGCGCATGAAGTTTAGATAAGTTTAAAAAAGCCTGAAATTTTGGTTTGGTTGCTGGAGCAGTTCGCTACGCCACCAAACCAAATTTTCAGGATTTATTAAACTGGAAATGTTACTTTATGCTCAACCGCGGACTGAAGACACTCAATAAATTCAAATTTAAAATAAGCGAGACTCTCTGAGTGGTGGTAAAAAAAAACGCTCTGCTTTAGCAGAATAATTTGGGAGTGCGGCCCAACTAGAACTCTTATTTTCAACATTTGGGCTGACTGCTAAAAAGGTTGACTTCCCATGTGCTAGACAATGATAAATCAGCCACCCTGTATAAAATATTTATTATATTTTTTCGTTATTACATCTGCACTTGAAAATCCATTTGAAAAATTACTCGAAATTTTTTCAGCGACGGCGATTCTCCTCCTATCATAATGAAATATCCCCGAGAGTGACCGTTGACATATTTAGCCGCTTGATTAATAGTTTGACCCCCGCAGGAGAAGAGTATTTCATAAATGCGATTCGAAAAAGAGACGGAGGATTGAAGAAAAAACCCAGCTGACATTAAGAATGCGCAAAAAATCCGTAATAAATCCCCGTGGGGTAGTAAATAAGAAGTGTCAGCCGCTGGGGTGGCAGTGCCGGGCTCAATCGCATTCCTCGCATTCTTCGCAACAACTTATTAAAAGATTGCTTTATCAGCGAGACAATGCTCTCGTTCTCCCTCAACCCCATCAAAGACAGATGACTGATGGTCTCCGTGACGCCGGATCGAGAGAAGAACGGCTTAATTAAAGTCTAACCCCGAGGAATTAATCGCGGACGCGGCATTAATTAAGAAACCACCGCATTTGCTGTTTTCAATTGATACGCACTGCTTCTGCAGAATTAATTAAAATCTTAGTCATGTGCACATAAATAGAATTTTAATCACTAGGTAAATATTGTTGTTATACATAATTAATCTCAATATGGACCTTAATGGGATCCAATTTTATAACAGTTGGTTAGGAGGCCGGTAATTAGACTTTATTCCCAAACAAGTAATGCTGGATTTGAAAAACGAATAGTAAATTGTTTGACATACAAACATTGCTGTAGATCAGAGTAGGTAGTATTCGAGTACTTTTGTATTTTGAGTAAAAAGTACAAAAGTATTTGATTACAAATGTACTTGATTACAAATTTACTCAATATTTTGAGTAAATTTGTAATCAAGTACAAATGTACTCAAAATAAATGAATACTTGAGTAATAATGCAATTTGAGTACCAATTATGAATACAGATTTTGAGTACAAAATATATATAAAACCTGTAACTTCTGTTTAGATAGGATTAAATTTGTTAAATTAAAATTAATATATTCATTTACATCGGTGGGAGGGGTGGTTAAATTTACAATCCCTACATAATTAACCAACTTTTTCAATTACCGGTAATTTTATATCTTTCGTTCAAAATAGATGACAGTCATCTAACCTAGCCTAACATTAGTGATTGTACTCAATCCTAATTATAAAGTATCTAACCTATATCGTTAACTTGTTTCTCATTGATCACTTGATAAAACATTTCTATTAATATATAGGTATTTGATTGAAATTCACTTGGTTTGTTTTACTAATAAAAAAATAATAAATAATAAATAAATAGTTAGAAATGTTTACAAAATATTTAAATTCATTAAATAGTCAAATTCAATTTACTATAGAAAAGGAACTTAACAATAGTCTCAAATTTTTAGATTTAACTATTACGAAATCATCCAACAATACACTAACATATAAAATATTTAGAAAAGAAACATGTACGGATACAATAATACCTATAAACTCAAACACACACAACCAAATTAAATATAGTACTTTTCATTCATTTATACACAGATTAATTAATATTCCACTTAGTAAAATAGATTATCAAATCGAACTAAACACAATTAAAACAATAGCCAAAAATAACGGTTATAAACAGGCATTAGTTGATCAAATGATTAAAAAGAAAAAACAAAAACAATTGCGGAAGTATTTTTATAGTGTGACAAAAATAGAGAAAACCTACTGGAATAGATAAGAATACGACAATAACCTCTCACAGAAAATTAAACAAACAGTTAAGGGAAAGGACAATAACATAATTTTGACTAATTCTGTTAACTTAGGGAAAATATTAGTGAATAATAACATTAAAACAGACAATAGTCATATTAAAAAAAGCGGAGTATATGAGCTGAAATGTGATGACTGCGATGCAATATATATATAGGACAAACGGGCAGGTCTTTTGAAACGCGATTAAAAGAACATAGGAAAGATATTCTAAATAATAAACAGACCACGGGGTTCGCAAAACATTGCATCGCGGCTAATCACTTTTTCAGCTCAAACGACTGTAAAATGTTGCATTCGGGTAATAAGGGATTAGTTTTGAATTATCGGGAGGGTTAAGAAATAAGTAAAGCCATAAAGGCGGGAAAAAACGTGGCCAATGACAACGAGGACCTTTGGAATTCCCCGATAATTAGAGCGCTTATTACCTGAAATGCCGACATCTAGTATATATAATCAATTTTGCTCTTTTGTACACCATTCTTGAAAATGACATTAAGCCGAAACTAGTTGAAAATAAAACAATTTATTAGTAAAACAAACAAAGTGAATTTCAATCAAATACCTATGTATCTAACCTAATTGAAAAATAAAATACACGGTCAAAATTGTAAAAAACGACAATCTCTGAAAGGCAATTTACATCAATGCATTTTAAATTAATTTTGTCATTTTACGTCAAATAAACAAAAAGAAGAAAATTAATCAAGTCAATATTGATACGTAAAGTCACAAGTGATGTTTTACGCCAAAAATTGCAACTGACGTATATTACAAATAAACGAAAAAAAAAAAACAGCAAAATCAAGTCAATTTTGACACTTTCTGTCAAACGTGACATTTTACGTAAAACATTGCGATTCAAGTTTAATAAAACGAAAAAAAAAGAATTAAGTTAATATTGACACTTTGTGTCAAAAGTATCAATATTGTCTTAATTCATATTATTCTTTTCATTAATTCGCAATAAACTTGCAATGTTTGACGTCAAATATCACTTTTAACACAAGGTGTCAATATTGGCTTCATTGATACTTTTCTTTTCATTAAACTTGAATTACAATTTTTGAGGTAAAATGTTACTTATTGAATAAAATTTCAATATCCATTTAAAATTCATTGATGTGAAATTCCCATTGAGACGTTGTCTGTTCTCAATTTCGACCCCTTAAACGGATATATTTATTTCATTGATCCAACAAATTGAATTTTATGTAAACAATTTTACCCTGTACAATACATATTCCGTACTTAAAATATGTATTCATAATTTGTACTCAAAATACATTTACACTTAAGTACATTGGTATTCATTTATTTTGAGTAAATTTGTATTCGATTACAAATTTACTAAATATTTTGAGTAAATTTGTAATCAAGTATATTTGTAATCAAGTATTTTACTCAAAATACACAAGTGCTGCCCCACTCTGCTGTAAATAAAAATGTTTGGCCAATTTTGAGGTGATCGTATAGCACAGTGGCTCTTCACTTTATTTGATCAGGGATCACTGCGATGATTTTATTCTTAGCGGAGACCACAAAGTTGGAAAATATTAAATCGCCTTTTCTTAAAATATATTTTAATTAGTAATTTTTCGATGATCGATTATTATATCGATCATTTACATTAGCGTTTCTTAAACTGTGGGTCGTGCGTGATTTTCGATGATCGTTTTATACGCATGAAGTCAAATGTCAAGTTTAGAAATACCTGAAAATTTCTAGAAAATGTATTTCATACTTAAATCAATTAGTGGAAGATACTGGTTTATATTTTAAATGTACCGCCTGTATGAATTAACCTAAGTATCTAACTGATTGGCAAATGGTTAATGACAAATTGAAAACCTAACCTAAGTACAGTTACATATAACCTAATCTATTTTTAAAATTTAGTTCATGTTAGGTTATATAATAGACTAACCTAACCTTACTAATTGTTTTATTGAGTTATGTGGAGTATTTAATCACAATAAAAAACACTTTTATTCCTTACTTCACTTTTATTTTTATAAAAGTGTTTTTTATTAACCTAACCTTATCTAAATTTGGCTGGGTACCTAAGAGCCTGGCGTCCAACTGAACCTACTCAACTTCACAATCTTATGATAATAATAGACATTCTGAATGTTATTAAAATATCTCAGTCAAAAATAATCGATTATAGAAATATCTCGATTATTCCCATCCCTAATTGTAATCAACACTTTTTGACATCTTTAAATAGTAATAAATAAATGTTTCTAAAATACATCCCTAAAGAGAAAGAAATCAAACATAGCACTAACCTCGTTAATAATGAAAGACGATCCTTTAGACCAGTGATCTCCAAACTACGGCCCGCGGGCCAAATCCGGCCCGCGACTTGCATGAATCCGGCACGCGATTGTTTGTAATTTTTTTTTGTAAATGTCATATTTTGAAATATTGTAACAATTGTTCCTTAAATTTTTCATAATTTTATAAAAATAATCGGATCTTGGCCGACTTTATTATGTAGAATTGTATTTGTGGCCCGCGAAGAAGATAGTTTGGAGACCCAGGCTTTAGACGCAAATTTCTAGTGCTGGATTTTATTTTTAATAATCCGTTTAGCAAAACTTTACTAGCGAATCAAAACACTAACACTTCTTCTTCTTGCGTAATGACTTTGCAGCTCTATAGACCAGCTACAGCAATTACTGTCGTAGATAATAAATAAACTGTAGCACTTGTAAACTTTAAATCAAACTGAAAAACTGATCAGTGTTTTCTAAGAATATAAAACACGAAATACACCGTCTGAACGATCGATTTTAACTGGAGTCGAACAGGTGTATAAATAGAGGCGTTCTTGAAATCCGCCAAGAATGGAATTATCTTCGATGTTTGCCTGTTTTATTCGCTTGTTTGGTGATAGCCGATTGAATTTATTGATTGAAAACAGTTTTAATTTTAGTCGGTTCGTTAAATAAATACAAGTATTTCTGTACTTTAATAAAATAAAGGTGGGAAGGATTCGAATCAATCAGGATTCGATTCCTGTTAGAGGATTTAACCCCGGAGGACTTGCGCAATGAGCATTTTTCTAACACTTTTTCTGATATTACAATATTTTAAATGTAAACAAAAGCGCGGGGATTTCCCTTTTTCTAGCTGACTACAAGTCTATTTAAAAAGGTTTTTATGCAGATTGCTCATTGAGTTAATTTTGATGTCAGATATCAAATGTTAGTCGGCGACTGTGCCTAACTGTAAGTTGTGTATTATTTTAGTATCACACGAGAATTAAATTGGTAAGTTTGACTTTTATTATTTATTCTTGTTGGTCTAATGTGTTTTAAACTGAATAAATACCGTTCGTTTTTTTTTTATCTCTGAACATACAAATTCTGACCATATAAAATTTCCTGTGTTTAGTTATAAAAAACACACTTCAATCGCATTGCACCTTGACAGCTCGCAACCAAACGTACAATTTGAGCTGTGTTTTTCAAAATATAGAAAATTTTACATGCTAGGAATTTCTATGTTCAGAGATAAAAATCGCATGGTGTACACAGTTAACAGTTTTATTTAATATATATATTTTTACATGCGGGAAGTTTTTTTTTAAGTATACATATCCCTATTACAGCGTAATCTTTACATGTTTGTTTTTTAAGTTTAAATTTAAACTTTAAACGAGTGCTTTCCACTCCCAGACTAAGCATGAAGTAACATTTCGAGTTTAGAAAAGCCTGAACTTTCCAAATTCAGGCTTTTCTAAACTCAAAATTATACTTCAAGCGCCACGCGTATTTAACGCTAATTTCAACGCGACACGCGTATTAGACGCTAATTTCAAGTTTAAAATATACTTCTAAATTGGTATGCTGAAGCAGTATAATTCAAACTTCATTTTAAAGCAGTGTTTTATACGCTTGGCTCATAAAGTAAAATTTCGAGTTTAGAAAAGCCTGAGTTGGGAATTAGACGCTACTTAATGCTTAGTCTGGGACTGGAGAACGCTCGTTTAAAGCTTCACATCGAAGTTTTTTTAAAATAAGAACAAATCTCGGAAAATGTACAGCATATACATACAAAGATCGGCTCCCTGTATACCATGCGTTTTTTGTCTCTAAACATACAAACTCCGAGAATGTACAATGTTCAGTTTTTAAAAATACGCCTCCTATGTTCAAACTGAACATAGGACATTTTATATGGTTGAAATTTTTATGTTCAGAGATAAAAACAAAACGCATGGTATATCATTTTGTATCTTCTTTTTTTTTATTGGTATTCGTGTAATTTAAATAATGTAGAGTAAGAGAAATACATACGCGCGAGTTCTCATGCGAAGAATCTAGACTTAACTCCTCCGGGGTTAAAAGATATATTTCAATACTTTAGTCAAAAAGGATTCTTGATCCGGATTCGTTAAGATATTTTAAAAGGATTCGTATTTGAATTCAAATCTAGGTGATTCGAATTCGAATCCTAAAAGGATTCGAATACTTACATAGTGATTTATTTGAATCCGTTCAATGCATTCGACTCTATGATTCGAATGCATTGAAATGATTCGACAGGGTGAATTGCGGAAGGTACGCTATTTTATTTATAATTAGTAATCTAAATAACTGAATTTTCAAAATGATGTTTCTTTAGTTTGACAAAAAATTAAAATCGCGTATCAGTTATTATTATATACACATAAACATAAAACAGACTCTCTAATAGAAAATGTGATTTCTCAAAAGTACATCATATAAAGTTTATACGAAATTGTCAGCCATTTCTTCATGGATTACTAATGCAAGCATTAAGAACATCTCTTACTACATTTTAAAATAAGATAATTGTTTACGAGTCTGATATTTTCATTTGCTGCTTTAAATATTATAAGTTACAATAAACATATTTTATTACAATTAATTGATTTGTTATTATATTATCACTAACATACACTATAAGTGTATAATAGAAACAATGGGAATGTAATTAAGGGTAGGTACATCAAGCGTTAATAAGTAATTCACCCTCAGCATTCGATTTCGTCAGTTTCCACTTTTTTTCTACTAGTTAAGAAATCAATAAATATTTTTTTTTATTATACTTAACTGAAAACACTATGTTTACATATGCCTCCAGAATAATGAAAACGCCACTTTTTCTAATCATCGCAGGGAAAAACATTTGTTTGCGCGCTTATTCCGTGCTCTAACCGTGTTCCCATTCCAACAATGTATTTTTCATTGACGTTTTATTTTTCGTCAGTGAAATACGTAAATGTCAGTATAATGTAGTCAGATTTAAAAAGAAATTGATTTTGTAGCTGATATTCTGGATAATATATTAACGCAAGCGGCACAAGTATGCGAAGAATTACAACTAAATGGCGGATTATGAAAAATATAATATATGTAAGTAACGATGTCTAACTTCTATTTTATTTTTCCGAAATGTTTCTGCCATGTTATAAAGATATTTGGCTTAAAACGAAAGTGCTCACCTGAACAAATTTCGAGAAACTGGTATTAACTTTGATTTTCCTTAGGATTTGTCGAATTTTTTACTACCATAGATGTGACTTGTTTAAAAATAAGACATTAATTTAAATATTTAGTTTTCTGTTGTTGTTTTAAGACAAGTATAATTAAAACATAGCATTCATTACACGTCCAGAAATGGATTTTTCCGTGCTTGCATGACTTCCCGTGTTCGGGAATATATATATATATATATATATATATATATATATATATATATATATATATATATATATACTACTAAAACCTGTTAGGTGATCTTCTATTCAATATTTTAAATTGTATTAGTAATTTCGTTTGAATAAAAAAATTAAAGTACGAACTTGGGTGTACTAACTTAGAAATTCAACTATCTGTAATATAATACAGTTTATCCATTAAAAAAATGCAATTTAAATTTAAAATAAATTGATAATGTTATGCGAACTGTATATATTTTATTTAAACCAGTCGTGTTAATTTTGTTTCAAAAGCCCACTGTGCTAAATCAAAAAATCTAATTTGTACAAGAAATCTCCGCTTCAAAAAATGTCATTCTTGGGCATTCTTCAGAGAGACCCTGCGGTTGTTTTGATCGAGTCCTTCTGTTTCTACTTTTTTTGACCGTTTAAGAAATCAATGATAGGAAACCTATTATTATACATATTTAAATTATATATGTGTTTGTTTTGTCAGTGGGGTGGTAAAGGAACATTTTTTCGGAGACAACACTTCTGAATTTATTGAATCAAATAATATTTTTATAACACAATCTTCATATTTAATTATTAATTGACAGTGTTTTGAAACTACGAAGGTCCAAGTACGTAGTAATGTTATCAAAACGAGTAAATACATGCTGGTTTAATCAATATTTGTGTGTAAATGGCGATTGTAAATAGACATTCCACAAATCGAACTAGTGAATCATTTTCTGTGAATTTCCCTAATTATACAATTTTATTTTACAAAATTAAGCAATGTATAAATAAATAAATAACACAACTTCTAGTACTAAACTGAATACCTGTGTATATGGTATCTTCGGAGCATGCGAATTTTTATTTACAAATTCAAAACAGGTTTTGTATCGAGCAAAAAATTGGTTATATAATAATTTTATTTCGCGGAAGCAAACATTTGCATTGTTTCTTCTATTGTGAAGGTTAAATTTACGAAGATGAATACATTTTTCCCTTTTCTAAAAAGTAATAGCAAAAAAAGATTTATTTTAAACTTTATTAGAGAACCAAATTTATTTTGAATATTAAAAATGTACACGTTTGACTGTCGAAAATTATTTTGAATTCAAAAAAATTTGGTTACGCTTTTAGTTTGCAGAACATAAATATTAAATGTAAAATTACAAGAAAATTCGTATAAGCCTACTGTTTGCGGTTTATACGAATTTTCTCAACATTTTTCATTTAATATTTGAATAAAACACTTAGTGATTTCCATTTAATATGAATCGTACTTGATTTATACGACACCCAATGCGATTTTAACTTAATCATTTTAACCCATTTTCTGGCCTCGTGAAACAGCTCATAAAATGTTAACGATTAAATAAACAATGCGTGAGCAAACAGAGTCTAAACTGAAAATCATGTGTATTCAATAATCTTTCATCAGTCTTATCAATAATTTTATCAACTACGATGCATTTGACATAATTCCTTATTTCCAATGCCAGTGAAATAGTTCAAGGCGCTAACGATATTTTGTTTTTCTATTATAATTGAAAAAGTATTTTCCACTCCCAGTTTAAGCCTGAAGTAAAATTTCGAGTTTACAAAAGCCTGAAAATTTAGTTTCAGGCTTTCCTAAAATCATTTTTTTACTTCATGAGGCATACGTATAAAACACTGATTTCACGTGAACTTCAAAATATACGTCTTTAGCATACTTGCTTTAATAGCACATTTTGAACTCCACTTGAAGTCAGTGCTTTATGCACGTGGCGCATGAAGTAAAGTGTCTAGTTGAGAAAAGCCTAAAAAATTAGGTTTGCTCACTTCGCTTCCCTACGGGACCAAACCAAATTTTCAGGCTTTTCTAAACTCGAAATTTTACTTCATTTAATCTGGGAGTAGAAAAACTTTTTTAAACCTTTAAATTGAATGATTTTAAAAGATAACGAATTCCTGAAAATTTACGAAGTATGTTTGATCGATCCATTTGACATAATTCCATATTACCAATGCCAGTAAAATAGTTCAAGGTGCTAACGATATTTTGCTCTCCTATTTATTTCTGTATTCCGCAAAATTATAATTTTAAAGTCATTATTTTAGGAGATTGCCTTAATAAATATCAATATCGAGTTTTTCTTTAAAGCATTAATATTAGAATTAAAGCGTATATGCTGTAAATCTTTGAACGAGTGTTGTCCACTCCCATATTAAGCATAAAATAAAATTTCGAGTTTAGAAAAGCCTGAAAATTTGAGAAACTAAAAGTGTTATTAAAGTTTCGTTTATTGTAACCAATAGATGTCATTCAAGGCTTCAAATTGAGATAGAATTGGTGTAACTCATAATTACGGTTTCGCTATCAGAGGCGTGAGAAAATGGCATTCGATGATCAGAACTTTGGAAGTGACTTTTCCTAATAGAATAAAATATTTAAAGACTGTTTTATCGTTTGCATATTTTAAATTCAATTGGTCATTTTTAAGTTATAACCAATTGTTATATTTTCAAGAACTTTTAATATACACATTTAGAGTAGTACCACTTCTCAAAATTAGCCTTAATAATATTTTTAGTTTCTTGGTAATTAGTCTGGGGAGTATTAGGTAAAACACCCTGTATACTAATACAAACTATCATAAAACATCAGATAATAAGGGCGGACGTTATAGGAGAGTTCGAAATCTCTTCTATGTTATTTAC
Source organism: Philonthus cognatus (assembly GCA_932526585.2). Taxonomy (NCBI): domain Eukaryota; kingdom Metazoa; phylum Arthropoda; class Insecta; order Coleoptera; family Staphylinidae; genus Philonthus; species Philonthus cognatus. Next base: position 27,464,780 of record OW052245.1, on the reverse strand, counting down.
AATCGGTTTTCTCGCTTTAGCGCCTTCCTAATTTCCAAACCCTCACGGAAGTTTAAGTATCGACCCTTATTGCCTGAGTATAAAATTGTAAAATCTGTTGTGTAAAAACATGATTTTCTTCGATGCAATGCTGTACAAATCCGGTTGAACAGATTTTATTAACTATTGATTTTTAATGTTCTTCTAGGCGTGTTCTAAAATTTCTTCCTGTCTGGGCTATTACATCAATTTTCTATTGTTCATGTAAAATCTACCTATTTTTTTTGTTTTCCTATTTTTAAATTTTGAGCCCTCTGTAGTTTTTTACCATTTCATAACTTCACTGACAGGTAATTTTTCTTTAAGTGTACATATCCCTTTATATATAGGGTGTCTCGCAAGGTTCTCCCGGCACTTAAGTTGCACGTTCTTGAGATAATTTTAAGCAAAAAAGTTCATATGAATATGTGTGAAATAACAAAAGATAAAAGACAGCCATGCTAAGGTAATGAATAGAACGCATGGTATTCACAGGCGTGTGGAAAAATGCATTTAAATAGAAGGAGGCATTTTTGAACATCTATGACTATATTCTTTTAAATTATTAGTCTGCAATCATTTGTTTGGTTAATTTTGATGTCATAGCAATACAAATTATTTAAGATTAATTTAGTTTAAATAGTGTATAGCTCAGTAAACACATATTCATAGGAACTTTTTTGATTGACATGATCGCAATCATGTAAATTTTCGGGCATTTGTTGTTTTTATAAAAGCGTTCAATTTAAAGCTTCCAACTAGTGTTTCCACTCCCAGACTAAGCATGAAGTAAAATTTTGAGTTTAGAAAAGCCTGAAAATTTGGATTTGCCGGGGCGCACGTGCGAAGCGAGTCGCGCTCCGGCAAATCCAAATTTACTTCATGCGCCACGAGTATAAAACACAAAAATATAGTGATGTTCAAAACATACTGCTTGTTTTTATCTTGAATTTCTAGATTTTGAGTAGTCTGTAAAAACAAGAATAACTATGCTCTATAAAAATCACAGAGCCTATCAACATTTAACAAATAATTAAAATTCTATGTAGAATAAACACTTTATTTGGGCTAGGGCGCCGAAATCTGCCTTGCCTGTAGCGACATAAGCGCTAACGCTGGCACTGGTTTTACTTAAGTCTTACATTTGTAAGTTCGTTGATAGTGAATCAAATTCACTTCATGCGACGTTAGAGAGGAGTTAATTTCATTGCTTAAGTTCTTAGGTAATTCTTTATTTGATATAATAATTATATTCTTATTAAACTCAATATTACATCAATAAAATATTTCTAACCACCTATGTAATTCCCAAAGTTTTGTACACCTGAATGAAAATAAACAGTTCAAGGTGGTCGAATTTCGAGAATATATTTCACATCGCTTTAGTGTATATCTATGACGACTGAATGAAATTGAAGGTGTGTCTGAAAAAGAATATATAAAAAAAAAACAGCGGCGACCTTCAAACAAACCAAACCGAACATTATTATGCATTTCGAAACGCTCTTTTTATCTGATCACACTCCCGCTTGTAAATATTTTCAATCATCAGAGCTCGCACATAAAAAGCGCGCACTCGATTAGAAATTATCCAATTCTCGAATTGTCGAGTCGTACACCGTTTGTTTGCGTTCCGAAAACTTCACCTAGTTCAGTCGTTAATTAGTATGTACTAGATAGCATTACTTTTTTAGTGTTCAATTTTGATGGTTGAAATTGAAAAAGAAAATAATATTTGTGGATGTGCATGTGCGCGGTGTTATCTAGTTCGCGAGGTCAGTTTTTCGATAACATTTAGTTGAGAAAACAGAGATGGCCCATCAGTGAGTGTGTGTTGATACTTTGATACAAAATATGTTTCGCTCGAGTGCGGTTTTGGTTGTTTGGTTTTGTGCGTCGGTGGGGTTTGCACAGGAAGCACAGGAAACTGCAGAAAATACCACAATACTACCGAGTAAGTTACAAAAAGTGAGAATAGTCTTTTGCATGCGAGGTGGAAAAATATCTGATTAGGATAAGAGACTAAACGATGAGAAAAGCGCCGAGTTTAAAATGCAATTAATTTCCCGAAGTTGGGATCTATGCAATTATTAAAGTAATTATTAATAGTAAAATGTATAAAATTAGTTTATTGTTTAAAGTTTTTAAGTGTAATAATTGTATTTAAAGAGCAAAATGACATATCTACAGTTCGACAAATACATAGATTTAAAAATAGATATAAATTAGTTATTATTAAGACAATGAGTCAAGTTGCACCGTCTAAGTGTAAAAAGGACATTTTAACTAAAAATTCACTAACAATACTTTTAAGTATATATATATATATATATATATATATATATATATATATATATATATATATATATATATATATATATATATATATATATTCTGATGCATACTCTGTTCAGGCATTCTTTATTTCTGTAAAAGTGTTCAATTTGAAACTTCTAATGAGTGTTTCCACTCCCAGATTAAGCATGAAGTAAAATTTCGAGTTTAGAAAATCCTTAAAATTTGGTTTGGTCGCTCCGCGAAGCGGAGCGACCAAACCAAATTTTAAGGCTTTTCTAAACTCGAAATTTTACTTCATGCGCCAGGCATACAAAACATTGATTTAACGTAAAGTTAACATTATACTATTTTAGCATTTTTTAAACTGTACCGTTGAACCAGCGGTATAGTTTAAACTTCACAATATTTCAGTGTTATATACGAGTGACGCATGAAGTAATATTTCGAGAATAGCTATTTAACTTCATGCTTAATCAGGTAGTAGAAACACTTGTTAGAGTTTTAAACTAAACGCTTTCCAAAAACAATGAGAGCTTACGAAATGTCGTATGTGTCTCCAGTTTGACAAAACATAAATCGGAGTTCCAGCTGAAAATTCCCGAGCCCAAAAGCACATAAAAAATACGAAATCGCCAACCATATATTTGAGAAGTGAAGTAATAATTAGTGCAGAGTTGGGCATCACTCGAGTAAAACGTTACTCATAGATTATTCAAGATTAAAAAAAATAATCATCTCTCTTTAATTATTACTCATTTAACATAATTAACCAATTACTCAATGTATATGAGTATTACTTTTATTCATTATTTATCAATCATTGTTTATTACTCGTTTGAAAGTGAATAAATGTATAAAAACACGGATGTTAATAATTTAGGTGTAATTAATACACAGGGTGTCCCATTGATGCGTTCTTGGATGATATCTCGGCTTGTGTTAAATATAGGAAAACAGTTTCATCACCAAAGTTGCTTGATTTTAAGAGCTGCATAGCCTAAACATATTTTCATGTATACAGGGTGTGCCATAATGACAGTAGCGGATGCGATTTGCTAATTTTAATCGGATCACCTTGTATATTATTAGGTTTTTTAATGCCTTATAAAAACCACGTATTATTTTTTTAAAACATTTGGTCTAAATCGTACCGTTTCGAAGTTATTTGACGTTGATGGATAAAAATCACGTTTGCGGTGGTTTTATTAACCTATAATTTCTCCGAAAGTAAATTAGATAGAGAGTTGCAGTTTTCGCTATTCTCTATAAATAGCGCTATCGGGTGCGCTATAAATTTGCTGCGGTTAAGTTATTTGACAACGAAATAAATATAATCGAATTTATACATTTTCAATCAAGGATAACTTGATTTTTTTTAAACGAGACCATACATTTCTTTAACATCAATCGGCTTAAAATTCAATTCTATTTCGATTAGGTTTATAATTTTATCCGTTATTTCAACGTTTTTAAGATAATTATATTACATCTACAGATACAAAATTATTAACAAACTCGAAAGAGACTTACATTATAAATCGATTAATGTAAAAACAGTCCTATAGTTCTATTTAAAAAAAATCAAGTTACCCTTGATTGATAATTTATAAACTAAACTATTTTTATTTAACAGCTTTATAATGCAGCCGATAGCACCCTATATTCCCAAAAGAATGGTGAAATCTGCAACTTTCTATCTCTTTTAGTTTCAGAGATATTTTTGCTTCATTAATCCACTTCCAACATCATTTAAGTCTATACATGTCAAATAACTCCAAAACAATACGACTTAGACCAAATGTTTTAAATAAAATGATAGGCGATTTTTATGAGGAATTTAAAAACACAATAATCTACAGAGTGATCCATTTAAAATAAGCAAGTTGCATCCGGTACTATCTTTATGGCACACCCTGTATGTACATACATATTTTAAGGTTATGCAGCTCTTAAAATCAAGTAACTTTGGTAAAAAACAATTGTTCTATCTTTAACGTGAGCCGCGATATCCTCCGAGAAGGCACTAATGGGACACCCTGTACCGATATGTTTTCTTTTAAGTATGCTTGCACACAGTAACATTAAATAATTATTTGTAAAGTTTATTAACGTGAGATCAAACTTTACAAGTGTATTTTGAACTTTAGCTTAAACAAGTGTTTAGTACGTATGGCGCATCAAGTAAAATTTAAAGTTTAGAAAAGCCTGAAAATTTGGTTTGGTCGCTCCGCTTCGTGAAGCGACCAAACCAAATTTTCAGACTTTTCTAAACTCGAAATTTTACTTCATGCTTAATTTGGCAGTGGAAGCACTTGGTAGAAGTTTCTAATTGAACGCTCTTATAAAAATGGCGAATCTCAAAGTAAACAAAAATCACGAACAACGGCTAAACATGAAACATTTTAAAGTATTGTAAAATTTGTAATGTTGTATAATATTTATAAATTTATCAAGATAATTTCTAATTTCATTTTCATTTTTTTTATTTATCCTCCTGTTCAATCAAAATACCGTCTAATTTCGGTTCAGTTCCGGTTTAAATGCAACAATTTAGTATAATTAACTAATAAAACTTATTTTTAATGATTTTTAATATGATTTCATTGCAAATATCGAAAAATACATTTTCAATTTAATATTAATAAAGAAATTATTCTTTGCTTTTTATATCGAAAATGCATCTAAAACCCGTCATAAATGCTGTCAAATTATATGGCAGAATAGGCTAATATTAAACATCTTACACAATTTAAAATATTGTTTTTTTAAACAACTAAGTAATAATAAGTCTAGTAGCATTCTTTGACTTTCTTCTATTGAAATTTCAGCAATGTAGTATAAATGTTGTAATTGTAAAATGTTATGAGCCAACATTCAAATTTCAAGTAATTTTTTTCATTGAGTGATTCCCCCTTGAATTAAACTTATAATGGTCTTAAAATAGAAACACAAAATTCGTTGCAGATGATAATATTATAAAATTATATAAATTGAAAGTATAAAGTTTATGAGAAACTGAGATATTTATTAAAAATAACAAAATTATTTCAAAAGTTAAAAATAAATTTTATTTTTACTAATTCTATCAGTTTAATTTCAACAAATAATTGTTCAGTTCTTAGCAATAAAACAAATACATCCAGTTGATTACTAGTATCGTTAAGTGTGCAAGATTTAATTCAAATTGAAGGTTTTTGTTGTTTTGCTAACACTATTTATTTTACAAAACTCATGTTTCTTAAATACTCTTATGCCCAGTTTCACCAACTTCAATGAAAGCTTATTCGTAGATTAAATTTATTTGTCGATTGTAATAGTGATTTTCCATTTTATAAAGATCAATTCACATGACAATTGATTAATTTTTTTACATGTATGTAACTATTATTAGATATTTAGTCGATGAATAGGTCAATTTAACTGACGTTGGTAAAACCCAGTTCGTTTTTTAAAAATTTCATCGTCGATTAATTTTAAAATAATCAGAATAATATCAAAGTTATGTATTTAAAATATTTAAATTCGGCGCTTAAATCTGTCAACTGACAACAGAAAATGAACAAAGCTGCAATTTCACCACTTTCAAAGACATTAAAATGTTTTACGCTAAAATCCTTTTGAAATAATTAAATTATTATATAAGACAAAGTAAAAAAAAAAACTCAATATATAAATTGTCAGCTATGCTTTTTTTTATCGAAAGTGCCAACCATCAACAGTATTAACCAAGTTTATTTCAGAACTGCAAACTGCAATTCGGGGATTAATTGATTATAAATTGTATTTGAAATTAAACAACATTATAAATTAGTTATGCACAAAGTAATTTTATGCCAATTCAAATCCTTTCTCTATATACAATTTAAACAACTTCAATGTTTGAAAAAACTTGCTAAGATATTTAAATTCTCTATAAAGTAAGATAGTGTTCACTTTTGTGTAAACTCATTCAATTTCATAGGGATTAGACATCTGTTGATTTTGTATTTTCTTTAAATCAACAAAACATTTACAATAAATAAAATATAAAACTAAATTAAGTAAGTATTTAGTTTGATTCAATTCTTTCATATGTTTATAATTATTTAAGTGTGCAATAATATTGGAACGAGTGTTTTCCACTCCTTGATAAAGCATGAAGTAAATATTTCGAGTTTAGAAAAGCCGGAAAATTTGGATTGGTCGCTCCGCGAAGCGGAACGACCAATCCAAATTTTCAGGCTTTTCTGAACTCGAAATATTTACTTCATGCGCCAGGCGTAAACACTGTTTAATTGTGAAGTTTTAAAAACTCTAAATTCATTTTAACAATACGACAAACTTCTTTAAAATGTAAAAATATTCTTTTTTGTTTCATTGGTTATAATTTATAACTAAAATTATTTATATTAAAAGAATTTCATCAAATATAGCAACATGGCTCTGAAGTGCTAAATCCGCTACTGCATGCTACTCTCGACTGTGAAAATTGAGTGTATTAAGTAAATTTACCTCGTAAATCAACATTAGTTACCCCTTCTGTGAAATCCTTAAAGTCAGAGTTGTTATGTTTAAAACACTTGGTTTTAAAACAGTGTTGTTTTAAACATGTTTAAAAACAACCGCCGTGTCTTAAACGATTTTGTTTTAAACATGTTTTAAATCTTGAACTTGTTTAAAACTTGTTTTAAACGTTAAATTTGTTTAAAACGTTTTTTTTACTATCTTAAATTTGCTAAATTATATTTTATACTACTTCATTACGATTTTTTGCTAACGTTTTTAAATGTTAGTTAAATTGTTGAAGATATGTCATATACATTATTAAACATAACATTTGATTACAATAAAATATTACAACTGTGTGTGCATAAATGTGATTTTTAATTACAGGGTATTTATCTTTATCTTTTAGGTATACATATGCATATACTGTAAATATTACGACATTCGTTGTTTTGTTTTTAAAGATTAAAATTTGAATCTTTAAACGAGGGTTTTCCACTCCCAAACTAAGCATGAAGTAAAATTTCGAGTTTAGAAAAGCCTGGAAATATGGATTGGCCGCGTAGCGAAGCGGAGCGGCCAATCCAAATTAGGCTTTTCTAAACTCGAAATTTTACTTCATGCACCACACGTATAAAACACTGAAATATCGAAAAGTTTAAAATATACGACTTTAGCAATCTAATATGTAGAAATTAATAAAACGTGAGTCAAATTCTGCGCCGAACAAATTGTTTAAAACAATGATTATAGGCAACCCAATAACTATAACATATATTAGGTTGCCTATAATTGTTAATGTTTTAAACGCCATTTTAATGAAAAAACACTTTTTGTAAAAAAAAACTGTTTGTTTTAATTAAAATGAAAAAAGAAAACGTTTTTTTAACAACCCTGCTTAAAGTTATATCTACAACATTTTCAATTTTCTCAGATGTGAGAACTAATAATTTTATTTAGAAATATTCGAGTAATGAATGATGAGTAATGAGTAATCACAAAGAGACTGAGAGTGACGATTAATTATTTAATTTCCCATTACTCTCGAGTAACAAAATGCCCAACTCTGCTGATGACGAAACTGATTTGAAGTTTAGAAGTGATATATGTCTCTCTAATTTTTAATAAACGTGTTGTTCTGCGTAAAATATATTTATTTATCTTATATGTGATACGCATTGGAAATCCCAGGAGATAACGTTATATTTAATTGGTTATTCAAGTAATTATAATTTACTATTATATTATAATTTTAATTAAAAATAAAAGAAATAACAAGACACTAATGGAAAATATGGTATTTTAAAGGGTGGTTAATTCCTAATTTTATTTTAATTATTGTATTTATGAAGTTCAACTCAATGGTGTATAAATACAAGAATAAAAAGACACTAATTGAAGATACAGTATTCTGAAGGGTAGTTAATTCATAATTTTAATTGAATTATTGTATTTAGGATGTTCAACTAAATTCGCTAAATCATAATACCATTTTTTTTTAACTTACTCGTATGTGCGAGTTTGTCGAAAAGTAATGATTTCCTGCATGTGCTATATACATAAATTTGTGATATGAAATTCATTTTAAACATTCGGAATTACATATATTGTTTAAAATTCAAATTATATTTACAATATTATTAACTATCATTGACTCATAAAATAGCACGTTTGAGTGCTCCTTTAAATTGCAGTTCAGTTAATCTTGAACCGCATGTTTAAAAGAAAATCTGATAAGTTGAGTCTATTGCAAATCCGTGAACATTAGATTAGTCAATAAATCGAGAAAGCGGCTTTTTTTTAATAAAGAGTTTATTCAATATAGTATTTCAAAAGAAGCTGTTCAGGGTTCAATTGGCTTTAATTTGAAATTAATTGCTCATTTCTAGTACGGTCATTGTATTCATAGTGGATGCTAGAATTCTAATTTCGTTTTTGGCAGATTTTATGAAAGCCGACATTTTTGTGAAATTACCTTTTCGCTACTTTATAAAATTAAAGCTTGACCTATATATTGACATTATTAACTAATGCCTACTTGTTTATTTTTTAATTATTGAAAATACATTTTACTATTTTTCAGACACAAAATTTCGAGTTAAGAGTAAGTTTTTATTTCAATAACTGATTGTGGGAGATGGTTTGCACTAGAATGAAGTGTTTTAAATTAAGCAATGGAGTTTTAAATGTGTGGTATAAGATAAAGTTATTGGTAAATTTGATTTAATTTCGAAATAAATTCCAGAAGTACAAAATTTGTATTATTATTTGTACGAAAATTATAAGTTAAATGTAGAGATTAATGTAGATGAAATATGGTATTTTGTAATTTTGTCTAACAATATTAATAAATCCAGATAGATAAATTATTGCATTTCTTTGAACTTATTTCGAAAAGTTAAATCATAATTGCTAATTTCCTGTTTTTGGGTTGGTAGGTGTTTCATGTAAAAGAACCAATTACTTATTGGTTCATAAAAGAGTGTTCAAAAACTGCCATTTTATTTGAATCATTGTTTGGGTAATTAACTGATTCGTTTCAATTAATTTCTTTTCAATTCGTTTCGTTTCAACTCGTTTCAAATATACCAATATAAATTGAACCGATTTGATTAGAAATCATCTCTGAGAAGGCTGAAGAATTTGAATCATGAAACCGTTTTCACTGAAAATTCGAATCTCGCATTTGATCCGATTAAATAATTCCAACAAGTTCTGCTATTAATGACTTTGATTGGTGGCAGAGACCTGCTATTATTCAAGGTCATTAATATCAGAGCTTGTTTGTTCTCTAATATTTATGTATTAGAAACTTAACAGATAAATAGGCAATTTATAGCATAATATAATAAATACATAGATTGTAATACCGCTAACCTGGTTACCAGTAAATCGTAAAAAAATGCTCTTCTTTGTGTTCTTGCAATTAGCCAATTTTTACGGCTATTTAATTAAATAAAGCAATTTAATGCACGTGTCAATAATTTGTATCTAGTAAACAATTTTGGCCGGTTCTTCAAATTAATCAGTTCTTGAACACTACTTGATTTCCTTCTACCTGTCTGTTTGTATGTTTGCACTAACAATAATTGCAAATGACTAATTTCAATATGTGCTCTCTGTTTTCAGGATTTATAACGCAGTGCACGACACCGAATAATGATAAGGCATATTGCGTAGACATAGATAAGTGTCATCTGTATAAAGATGAAAATATCAATGAAAAACATCCCTCGTACAAGTTCATACAAGACTCGAACTGCGCTCCCAAAGGGAAGAAACCGAAGATATGCTGTGGAAAACATAAAAATTATGCTAATGGTAAAGAAAATAATATTTTATAACATTATAAATTCTATATGTTGGAGGTGTTTGCGTCCTGGTACATTTTTAATACTGAGATAAAGAAAGCGCTTAATTTTGTGAACCACTTGCATTTATTTGTATAATGTCGGGTTTCACCAACGATAGTTAAATCGGCAAATAGTAATTAATCGAATTAAATTTAGTAATCGTTACATACATTCTAAAAAATCAATAAGTTTACAAATTTTGACGTTGATGACATTTAAAATATCTATTTTAATCGACAAATAAACTTAATCTTTGAATGCAATTTAACCGACGTTGGTGAAATCCCCCAAAGAAGTTGTATAAACAAGTTAAGTATGACTTTTAGTTTGAAAATTACAAGTTGAACTTGTCGAAACTATAGTCACTAAATAAAGTCTCAGTTATATATACAAATAAGGTTAAAGGGTATTTTATTTGTGAGATTTATAACGAAGTAGAAGCCCTCACCGTTATCAAGTAAAGTATGTTCTTCAACTCTATATCTTGCATTAAATTCTCATTTAATTCTATGTAAAATATTTTTAAAATAAAAATGTAAATATGTTTCCATATAATTACAATTGAATAATTATAATCCTCAAATTTAGTTTTTCATTGACTGACTTAAGCAATACTAGTCAAATAAAACTAATTGAGTTTCAATAAACTATCCAAAGATTGATAATCGAATTTATTACGACTATGAGTTGTGACTATAGATTTAACTGAAGTCATTTATTATATTTTAGAAATTATAACTTTTATTATTCAGGCTCTTCCGAGTACAAGTAAAATGTACTTAAGTACTGAGTTAAACTACTCTCCACAAAATATACTCTAGCACTGAATGCAAGTATGTAATAATTAGTACTTGAGTACTTATTCGAGTACTGAGTACATCGAGTGATTAGGAAATATGATACTAATAAAGGACAACACGAAAACGACAGCCTTGTTATACAACGATTTTTTCTTTTAACTATACGTATCCCAATTACAGCGTATTTGTTGTAATCCTTTAGATACTCGTTATTTTTTAAAATGCTTAGATTAACCATTAAGTAAAATTTTGAATTTAGAAAAGCCTGAAAATTTTTTTCGTCGCTTAGCGAAGCGAAGTAACCAAACCAAATTTTCAGGCTTTTCTAAACTCGAAATTTTACTTTATACGCCATGCGTATAAATCGCTAAAATATTGTGAAGTTTACAATACGCTACTAAAGCAGTATGTTAAAGACGTATATTATGAACTTAATTTAAAACCTGTGTTTTGTACGCGTGGCGCATGATGTAAAATTTCGAATTTAGAAATGCCTGAAAATTTGGCTTGGTCGACCAAAACCAAATTTCAAGGCTGTTTCTAAGCTCGAAATTTTACTTCATGCTTAACCTGGGAGTGGAAAACACTCGTTTAAAGCTTCAAACTGAACTTTTGAAAAAACGAGTGTCGGAAAATATACAACACATACAAATGTTTATTTAGAAAAAAAATCATGTATAGTTTATTACATATTTTGAATTTCATCAGCATTTTATACTCCTGATACATGATAGTAAATTTCCTTTCATTTCTAGAAAATTTACTTCAAACTTAATCAAGCAGTGAAAAACACTCGTTATAAGTTGTAAAATGAACATTTTTTTGTAAAAAATATAGGGCTAAACGCTTAATGTTTCACATAGCGATACAGCCAAATAAACAGTCATAAGAGTAACGCGACTTTGAATGTTCTTAACTTGTTTGTTTTTTAAAACTAAAATTGTATTTTCAGTTAACTTTACTTTGCATTCAGTTTACTGTGATTGCTAATAATATAGCAAGAAAGACTAAACAGTTCAGAAATAAACAAAAAATGAGTAACTTTGGACGTTCCTATTTATCTTTTTCTTCTTTGGATCTTTGGACGTTTCTATTTATCTATTAATCCTTTTATATAGATATTAATAATTTTTCCTTTTGAAGCTACATTGCCCACCGACTGCGGGCGACACCAACTGGCTATTTTGGGTAGTCGGATTTTTGGAGGTACGGAGGCTGCTTTGGGTGAATTCCCATGGATGGGAAGGATAATCCACCGAAGTAAATATGGATACAAACATTTTGGATGTTCGGCGGTTTTAATTCATCCACGATTTGCATTAACTGCAGCGCATTGTGTGCAATCGAAAAACTTGCTTCCATTAGGAGAAATGTAAGTTAATCATTAATTAGTCCTTTGGTCAATAGCCTTTATGTACATTAAGTATTGCAAAAAAAGGAAACTACAAATGTGTATATGCTTGGATAATCATTTAGAAATAAAGGAGGGCCAGTTTTAAGTTATATTACAAAAATAAATTTAATTTCAAATACGTTACATTAGGCATTTTTAAATTTGAGACTAGAATAGTTCTATTATTAAATAAAATAGATATTGGCTTGATCTACTCATAAATGTTTAGTATTCGTCAGCAATGGGTCGAGACCACACTCACGAGGATCTCTAAACCCGAAACGCGTCTGGGGTACGGTGAATTTGTGTTCAATATTCCGGCATCGCGGAAACACTGAACACAAATTCAATTTGAAAATACATATACAGGGTGATTTATACCAGGAGGTGAAAAATAAATATTCGTGTAAGACTGAATTCTAAGCAAAAAATGTGAAATAACTTTTTTTTCGATCGTCCTTTGTTTTAAGTTCTCGGAACGTATTTAATTTTTGTCCATTATATAAATAATAGGTTATGGGCTCGACTTTACTTTACACCCCGTGGAATAACATGCATTTTAGTATAGATTCACACTGTATTGACATATATCACCAATTAAAATCAATAAATTCAGTACGGAAATGATAAAAGTTCCCTTCTTTCAACTTTGAAATTTTGACTAGAAACTTCTATAAAACCTCACTGGTTGCTGTTAACAATTGCTATATTTACTAGAGACATTGGGGAAGTCAAAAGAAATGTTTGTTAAAGACTTCAATCTAACTTCATGGATTTATAAAATAACTAACATGATTTAATACACTCTTAGAAAATAGGCTAAATTCTAGTTTGTCAACGGCTATATTTCGCCAAAAAAAATGTTTGCTCATGTTGAATATTCCACATACTTCTAGGTTAGGTTAGGTTAGGTTAGGAGAAAGGTTTGCAATAGAATACAGTCCGTAAATCTCTTTGCGAACGATGATTATTTTACATACTGTTAAGACTCAATATTTTCAAAATTTTCAAACTATTTATTTTTATTTATTAAACATTTCCGGTCGAAATTATTTGCATATCTAAATAGTACTCGTACTTTCGAATAATATTATTTTTATCTATAATACCCACGGGGTGTATAATAAATTCTAACCAGGTTATGGAAATTGCTTGGAAATAAAAGATTTATTTATTTATTATTGACAGTTGTCACATACTTTGAGTATTGCTATTAATTTTTAGTTTGGCAATGAGGAATATGCCGACATTATTTTTGTTTACGGCTTTTGCAACAGCAATGCTTTAGAACGTTTTGGGAATATCAAAGAAGATTATTATATAGAGGAAAATTAGAATGAAAAGCAATTACGAATTTTGAATGCTGCACTTGAAATTGAAAATGAAAGAGAGTTTGCTGCAGTTTATAATTCTGTAGGTTTACGATGTCAAGCTTGCATCGCTCACGGTTGACATTTCGAATATCTCTTGTAAGTTAAACTAGTGTTTGTTCTCTCTGTGACTAAATAAAGTTTTCATATTACCTACTATTATTTTTTTTTTGTAAAACTTGAAATCATTATATGTTTCAATAGTTTTAACCTCGATATCTCCAAAACATAGGCCGATCTAAATAAAAGTTATTTCTCATTGTTTGCTCAGAATCCAATCTCGAATACGAATTTTATTTTTTCGCCTCCTGGTATAAATCACCCTGTGTATAATTCTCTAGATAAACTTTACGGACATCTATAAACTTAATACGCACTTACTTTTTATCTACTTTCCTATTTTGTTGCAATTAAATTAGGAATATAAATATAGGTAGTTTTTATAAGAAAATATATTTCTTCATGTTTTTCGTAGACATCAAATAGTTTTTGGTAAGCACGACATGGATAAGGAAAAGGAGTGTTCTACAGACGATCCAAAGTTCTGCGCAGATCCCCCAGTTTACGTCCAAACTGGAAAACCTCAAGTCTATAGCGGATACAACAACACACTACACGAACACAACAATGACATAGCAATCATTCCACTAAAAAACGACGTTAAGTTTTCAGGTGCATTATTTTTATTATTAATTTATATTTTATATAAAAATAATTACATAATTTAGATAAAAATAAAGTTAATTTCAACAAAAAATAAATACACCCCTTACTCTGTATGTGGAAGAGGAACTACATGAAGTCACATTTTACAGTGGTATTTACTTCCCGATAGAGTTAAAAATCGTTACCAACAGTATAAAAAAACGTATTTAAAAAGAACTTGGTGACATATATATATTTAAATTTAGTTTGTGGAGCATAAATTATCGCTTGAAATAAAGTGTTTATTATTATTAATTTTTGAAATTAGTTAATGTTATTACTGGTTTTTTTCTTTATAGTCTTCGTTCAACCATTGTGTTTACTAAAGACGAAAGGAAATGTCCAATCAATGTGGATTGCTGGTTGGGGACGAACTGAAACTGGTATTAATTTATTTATGATCATATACTATTCTTACCATTTAATTGAATTTGTTTTTGTAATTACGAATGCTGCTTGTATATCCATAAGAACATTATTTTATTTTCCTGCTTCTCGTGTATAGCAGTAGTAAGCAAACTTTTTCTAATTTGCGACCCTCTATTTTGTGCATAAACTATTCGCGATGCCTGGATAGATAGTAGGCCAGCGGTTGTCAACGGGTGGCAAATGTCAGTTTTAAGGGGCAGCAATTGAAAATTAATAGAATGTATGTATATAACCAAATGCATAAAAATCGTCTAAATATATTAATTTCATACGCGAGCGAAACACCGTAGCGTACGTACGTACACGGAGCGAGCGACTATTTACTCCTCAGCGAGAAACAAAAAAAAATATATTCAAAGTGCCACAAGCCAGCAGTCCTCATAAACTTCAGACATAAGACACCCGCATCAGGGCAACAGCCCTTCAAAATATGATTGAATCGGATTTATCCGATTCGTCATACGAGCATACTAACACATACAGACGATAACGCAGCGGCTGGCGATAAATTCATCACGGTCACCATGGCGCGCAAGAAAGGCCGAGGACGGCCCAGAAAAAATAAAGCATCAAAATAACAGTCAACAGGTAATTTAAATATGCCTAAAACCACAAACACTACACTACAACAATTATTATCAAATATATCAACACAACAATTACAACAAACATTGAACCCTACAGTTACACAAACGCCACACAACAATCTACAACACAACAATTAACAGCAAGACAATTAACACAAACAAATGCTTTATCACGACCATCTTCATCCAATCAACACACTGCACAAAATATTCAAACAGCAACTACGTCACATATGCCAACACTACAACTTCAGGAAAGTAATTTTAAAAATATCTATTTTTTAAAACCAACATGCGAGGTAACTCGCTTCAAAAAGGTCAAAATATGGGACACCAATAAATTTGACAGTGAGGACATCGAAATAATTAAGACTAAATTTGGATTCCTTCTAAAATCTAATCAACTAAAAGACATAATTAATAAACAGCTTGAACGACTAGTTACAGAAAAAGTAATTAGCTCATTTTCCGAATACAAAAGAAACACCAATATCAACGAACGCAACTCAACAAGTCAATCATATTGTTGTGTTATCCGTGGAGTAGAACTCGAAATAGAGGATGAAACCATCAGTAACCGTCTCAACAGCCTAGGAATACAGCACCGCTACTGTAAAAGAATTACAGCAAAGGCTACAGGTAAAAAACCAGAATTATCCGCATTATAACTGGATCCCACGACGCGTATACGAAACTTTTGCACGATAAATTCCGATTTCTATGCAAAATCTACAATGTGGAAGAAAGCAGAGCACCAGCACCTATTCCATGACCATGTGGCAAATGCAACAAGTTCAACCACGTGACAGATCAATGTAAAGAGACTATCCTATGCGCCAAATGCTCCGGCCCCCACAACACAACAGATTGCACCACAGCCCTCCCGCCAAAATGCCGCGCTTGTGGAGGTACCACCCACGGAGCCTGGTCGACCAAGTGCCCGAATAAACCGCTACAGCCGATTCAAGGTATTCCCAATGTAAAAATTCACTCTACAAACAAAAAATCAACTCACCAAAAACTCCCGAATCCATCAACCCATAACCCTGCACGATTTCATTATAGACACGTATACAACGGAAATTGATTTCGACTTCCCAGAAATTATTCCCTCCGTTATCCCAACAATAGGTGTACAGTCAGGTTCAACGGAAATTGTAAGTAAAAATGGCTAGCGATGTTTTTTTTTATATACCAACATTAACTCCTTCCACAGAAAATCCCAACTAGTAAACCACTACCTCTCCAACAATCCTGTCCATATCAATATGATGGTAGAAACAAAGTCCCCAAACCCCATCTCCTTCCATACTTGGTCATCCATCCAAATCCATGCCTCTGTATACAACCAAAACCGACGAGGTGGCGCTTCTATACTAACCCACCCCTCCATTTCACTAGGAAAAGCTAATCCGCCTCGAATAAACCATATCCTAAATGAATGTATACATGCAACTCTCAATTTCCCATCCTTCCAAATTCATCTATTCCTGGTGTACATCCATCCTTCCTCGGCAATTGAAGACACATTATTTACAAAGGCATCCCTATACGATAACGTAATAATTATAGGAGACTTCAATATAAACTCTGCCAAAAAGATGCACTTATCACATTTCCTCTCCCACTCAAATTGTGTCCAAGTTAAAACCGATCCCACCTTTATTATGAACCAACACCAAGCTAGCAAGCCCGATATCCTATTATGTACCAATAATTTGAAACCCCTTATCCACTCAGTCCAACTAATTCCAGATCTATGTTCAGACCATCTTTCCATTTCCTTCAAACTCAAAATCCAACATAATCCTACTCAATTGTTACCCGAAACCATAGCAGATTACAAAAATGCAAACATTCCACAAATTACAAATGACATATTAAAATTTATAGATATACACCCAGAAATTAAAACCTGTACCACTTCGCAGTTCAAAAGGCTACTTGTAAAATCTATTGATCAACATACCCGCAAAATCCCCAAACAACACTACAAATATCCTTTACCCAAATTTATCCTTCGATTAATAATATACAAAAGACAACTATACCGGGACTTTAGACAGTTAGAGGACGAATAAGTTAAATTGACATTCAACAGCATCCACAAACCCAAAACTGATCCTATACATTCAAACAACTACCGTCCCATTACCTTACTGCCCGTACTTGGGAAACTGTACGAATCCATCCTCAAACAAAAAATACTCAGCCATGTTTTACCCTATATCCCTATCTACCAATATGGCTTCCTTTCAAATCGCTGCCAAACAATGCATCTAGTAGGTAAAAAATCTGCCATTCTATTCCTAGATATATCTAAGGCCTTCGATTCCGTTTGACATCGGGGCCTTTTATATAAATGCAGTATCCTTAAACTACCCAACCACCTTATCAACCTAATCCAAAACTTCCTTTTCAACCGCAAACTTCAAATCCGTATACGACAAACCTTATCCTCGACATTCCATCCTGAACAAGGTGTTCCTCAAGGCTCCCCTCTATCTCCTTTATTATACAATATATATTGCTCCGACTTATACCATCCCAATCCCAACTTTATAAACCCAACCTGTTATCCCCTACAGTTTGCGGATGACACTGCATTAATCACCCATTCATCATCCCTAGCCTCAGCCCTTAACTCCCTCCAAGATTTAATAAACAAATCCGATACTTGGTTCTCCAAGTGGAGGCTTAAAACTAATCCCAACTATTCCTACCCTACCATCGCATACCGCCTAATCCTCTCTCCATAAACATTAACGGATCCACTATATACTCCTCCCCATTATGTAAATACCTAGAAATCCTATTAGACCCAAAACTGTCCTTTAAAAAACACACCTCCGATATAAAAGCAAACATTGTAAAGCGAGCGAAACATTTCCGTTGCCTGACATACAAGAATCAAGGAATTAATACCAACACCTGTACCAAAATTTACAAAATGATTTGCCGTCCCATCCTAGACTACAGCCTTATCCTTTATATAAATCCATGCAATGTCACCATTAAAAACCTCGAAGTAGCCGAAAGATCCTCCCTCCGTACCATTACAAAACTTCGACACCCTCTAAATCCCCTCCACAATCCATCCAATGCACTCCTCTACGAAATAACACAAATTACCTCAATAACACAAAGACTTCGATTTCCTGCAGAACGATTCGCATGTAACGAATCGAATTATGAACACCTTAAAAAAATGTGCATCCCTAGAAACCACGACATCACCCCAAAATATAAAAACCCACCTAGAACCCCTATATGAATACATCTCCTCCTTTTATCCTACTTTCTTACCTTGAAATCGACTAAAAAACACACACACATGGCACAGGGTCGATAGCCCTTGCACGAGATGGAAGTAAAAAAAAATTAGTTGTAAATATATTTATAAATTATATTTTATTATAATACATTTCTCTCTTTTTCAATAAAGATGATATAGTAGTATATTAATTTATGCAATGATTTATAAATGTGCATACTTAATCTATATATTTTGAACTTCACTTGAAATCTGTGTTTTATACGCATGGCGCATTAAGTCAAATTTCGAGTTTAAAAAAGCCTGAACATTTGGTTTAGTTGCTCCGCTTCACTACACGACCAAACCAAGTTTTCGGGAATTTTCTTAACTCGAAACTTTATTTCATGCTTATTCTGAGAGTGGAGAATATTTTTTAGAAGTAAATTTAAAATAAATAATTCAGCTGATGAAATAAATGTTTACAAATTTAAACAAAACAGTGTAATATAACTTTTAAATGACTCTAAATCGTGTAATTTTCAATACTAAAACAACAAAAAAAAAAACAATTTATTTGTATTTTCTTTACTGAATATTCATAAAACTGCATTCAATTTTAAACAACAACTGTGAATGAAAAATCTTTTATTGTTAAAATTTTGTAAATATAATTTGTACAATAGAAGGGAATTCTCGTGAATAAATAAATAACAATCAAATTTATATTAAATCGTAAACATATTTTACGTTGAATAAGCTATTATCATTTTGTGTCCAAATAAATTCTATTTAAGATTAATTATACTAAACCATAATTAACTTAGTCATTTATTACATGCATCACTTTAGTGATTATTTAAGCATTGCAAATTATTATAAATCTATTATTACACTGTATCTTAAATATGCACCCTTATAGATTTAACAATAAACATTATTATTATATTGCAGAGGGTTTCATTGAAGCGTCAAAGTAACTTTTTGACCTTAAATATTTTAAATAGAAGAATATGATATATATACAAGTTGTAGATAATTATCGACTCTGTAATCGGAAAATACTTTTATGTATACAGTTTTTTTTTAAATGAAACACTAGGCATATGTTTGACTTTTTATGCGTAGTTTTTAATATTAATTAAACTGAGAATTACTTTTATTATGCTAAACTTAACCGTTTTTGAGTTATTCTGGTTTTTAGGGCATAAACAAGCAATATTTAAATAGTCACAGAAAAATAATAAGTTAATATTTTAAAATTATCGAAGCGTCTTTTAAAAATGGAAATGTTACATTGTTAGATGTTTAAGTAATTAAATGAAGTAAGAAGATCTTTGCTAAATGTAAAGAAACTTTTGTTTTTTTAATGGAACACCTAGTATATTTTAATAGGAATTTAAAGTCCCTTTTCTTGCCTTTCTAAAAATACCTAGTTTGCTAGGTTTATAAATAATACTTTGAAAGTTATTACTAGAGCTCGGATTTTTAAGCAAACAGCTTGTGATGAAAATTAAAAGCATCAACATGAATTAATAAAATGTGTACGAATTAGAGAAAATTGAATCATTTAACACTAGTTTTTTGTCGCTTTTTTCGTCTTTTTTCGATTGTATGATTGTTTTGCATTTATATGCCTATTTAGTGCTTATTTCGTCAAATTTTAGATCGTGAACAATTATTATATGCGCAAGTAAAACACGAATTATTAATTCATTTATCTAGTTCCGTGGTTTTCAACCTTTCTTGGCGATGGAAAGGGTTAAAGCATTAAATATTTTACGGAGCCCCAAAATAAAATCGGGTCGCCGATTTATTGTAGATTTATTATACTTTGTGTCGACTATTTTTTTTTTCTCAAAGGCCGTGGAAGCAGGACATTTTGAAATTTTTAAGCAAATTATTGATTCTTTAATGTGGCTTTTGTATTCATGTTTTTGTCCCAACTCTCTAGGACTAGCTGTTTTCGCAGAATGTATTAATGTATTAATTAATTGTGTTTACATGTCGAGAAAAAAAATGTACATGGTGGTCATTCGAATTTATAAAGTGGGACATGATAAAAAAACACTTCAGTAGACGTTATAGTAATCGTCAACTTAGTTACGATTAACAAACATTTTGAAGAAAAGCTTCCTATTTTTTGTCAAATAAATTTCTTTAAAATTGGCGGCTCCAAAAAATTGCACCCGACCCCACAGTTTGCGCACACCACTGCTGTATAGGGATTGCAATACCGGTAAACGGGTTACTGGTAATTTTAAAAAATGCTCTGAATAATGTAAATATTTCGGCATTCATTGATTTTGTAAAAGCGTTTAATTAAGAGCATCCAACGAGTAATCCTTGATTAAGCATGAAGTAAAAGTTCGAGTTCATAAAAGCCTGAAGATCAAACTCAAGCAGTATATTTTGAACTTCATTTTTAAGAAATATTTTCAAGCTTTTATACTTTTACTCCAAGCCTAATCAAGGACTGGGAACGCTCGTTAGAAGCTCTAATTGACCAATTTTATAAAATCAACGAATTGCTGGAAATTTACCAAACGCTAAAATTATCGGGATATGCATATTCAATAAAAAAATCCCAGTATGTATTATTGTAACTAAAGCATTTCTTATTTGAATATGATATTTGCAGAAGAGTCAAGTACCGTGAAGCGAAAAGTGGAGGTGCCCCGCGTGAACACCGAGCAGTGCTTCGACCGTTACAAGTCAATGGGGGTGACGCTGAACACGAAGAACCAGATATGCGCCGGGGGCGAAGCGGGCCTGGATTCCTGCACCGGAGACTCCGGCGGCCCCCTGATGGTCAACATCGACGGAAGGTGGTACGCGGAAGGCATCGTCAGTTTCGGCGTCGGCTGCGGCCGAAAAGGGTGGCCGGGGGTGTACACGAACGTGCCCATATACGTCGAATGGATTGAAAGAACCATCAGTAGAAAATTGGAAAACAAGCAGCTGAAGACGGAGGCTAGATTTGCTGCGAAACGTATCAAATAATTTAATTTATAATATAGCACATCGTTTATTTTAATAATAAAAACTCGTATTTAATTTTAATATTTTTGGTTCATTCTCATTTTATCAAGTAGCTTAGCTCAAGGGGGGAGCTCATTCCACGCGGAACATTTTTGAGAAAATTGTACAAATGTAATGATTTTATCACTGATAATTATCTTTTTGCAGTCAAGGTGTCAATTACATTTTTTTTTGTATACCGACAGTAATATTGTTTTTCTGCTGAAGATTATTAAGGACATTAGCGCTTCAAGTGTGCTTATTATTGCAAGTATAAGCTTTCAAAAAGTGCAGTATGTTTGAAATTCGCTATTAAATAATGTTAATTATTAAATTAAATTAAATCGTTAAATATAGGTACCATATTTATAAATATTTAATAACTGTAATGATGACATACGTTCTAGAATTAGTAACAAGTTCACATCTAATTTGTACATATTCAATAAATTTAAAAAATAATTATACGGTGATAGAGAAAATTGTATAGACAAACAATTAAACATCTGTTATAATTATATATAATTATTAGTTACATTATCTATAACTCTACGCCAATGAAAGGCATTCATAGAGTCTACGTTTGACATTCTTCAACTACGCAAACAGATAAAGACATAAATATATATTAACTTTCAGAAAATTTTAAAATTTTGGTTGAATTCCAATGATCAATTGAATGGCTTATTATAATAACGTGATATGCCACAAGCAAACAAAAATGAGTTATCATGGTATTACTGAGTGTCTGCAATTGTTCGTGCATTTGCATGGTGAACCTAACTCAGGAGATTTAATACTTTTCTTGCTTTTTGCTGTTGAATATTGTTTTAATAATTTGCTCCTTTTTTATATGACTTTTGTCTTTTCTTTGTCGGTTTTTCTTCAGGTGTTGTTTCTGTTACTGTTATCATGTTATTACTGCAATAACATGGTAACCCATATGTAAAATTATTCAAATTAAAAAACACTTGGTATTGTTTCACAAATTTGTGAAACAATACCAAGTGTTTTTTAATTTCTATAACTTTCCATATTCTAATATGTTTCACCAAGTGCCATATGAGAAATTAATTCAAGAAAAAAAAAAAAAAAAATGGCAAGCCATGTTCAAAATGTTGATTTTTTTTGTTGGTAAAACATGATATGCCACAAAAAAAAAATACATGGATTTCTTGTATCCGAAGGCCTACCATTGTTTGGTAGCACAAAGTCTTAATTAATAACACTCTCGTCCATTGTGCCATGCTTTCATCACTTGAACTCAAACTCTCACACGAAATTGATTTTTTTCGGAAGGTGTAATAATACCTGTTGCCATTTTGATTTGGTTTAACGTGTTTTGAAATGATATTTATACAATACCTCTAAAACGAAACAACTTGATTTTAGGTATGGTGACGATATCTGTTGGATAATGACCACAATTCATCTACTGTGGCTAGTTATATAACTTCTTAATCGAATCTATTTTTCGTTTGTGTGGCTTATCATGTTATTACAATTACTCGTTTGGAATTTTACATTTTTGTTGATTTGCTAAATGTTTACATTGTTGTCGATTTGTCCTAATTTTCACAGCTTTTAAGTTTTTTTAAAACTTTATGATGGTTGTTGGTTTTGATGATTTTATTTAAAATTGTATCTGTTATTTAAAATTTGTGGTTTTTGGTAAATATTGATATACATCGATTTGTTTTCAAGTATATTTTCACCTAATCCATATAAAAAAATATAAAACCAATGAACATGTCATCAAACCTTAAAAGTGTATTTTATACTTTATTTTAAATCAGTGTTTTGTACAAGCGGCGCATAAAGTAAAATTCAGAGTTGGGAAAGCCTAAACATTTGGTTTGATTTTCCAAACTCTAAACCAGGCGTTTCTAAACTCAAAATTTTACTTCATGCTTATTCTGGGATTGGAAATACTAGTTAGAGGCTAGAGGCTTCAAAATGGAAGTGTTTAATAAAACAACTAATGTCTGAAAATGCACATTAGAAAATTGTGATTATGCCTCTATAGTGCTTCCCCCGTTGACCGAAATGGCAAGTTGGTGTCTTTAGATTGGCTGTTACACTTTCTGCTACAATAGCAATATTTTCGTCTGTGCGCAGTGGATGAGGAACTTTTTGCACAGATTTGCGCACAGCAGGTGCGGTTGGTGCTTCATTTCGACCGAAGTTTTATTTCAAAATTCGCACTGTTTGGACAACAGAGAGAGCAGTCACTTTAAAAATAAGTATTCAATATACTTGTGTCCCACAAGGGTCAATTTAAGGGCCACTAGTATTTGTCACTTTTATAAATGACCTACCGTCTCAGGTAGGGAATTTGGATACAATTCTATTTGCGGACGACAGTACCACTCTTGATGAGAGTAGTACCGCTGCAAAAGCACAAGCAAAAAACAATATCTTAAACAATTTAGTAGTAAAATGGTGCAAGCAAAATGAACTAATTCTAAATAAATTAAAAAAAAAAGATTATTTTCTTTACACAAAGAGATCTCAATTACTGAGAGCACGCGCTTTCTAGGTCTACATATAGACGCAACTCTACGGTGGGATCAGCACTGCAATCACCAATCACCATCCATACATGTTCCAATTGACCAAAGACATGTTTTGTCTCAGAAATTGATAAAAACATGTCTTGAGAAAAATTCTAAAATCTGCCTACTATGGCACAATTGAATCACACATAAGATATGATATTCTATCATGTGGTCATTCTGCCTCCACTCATAGAATTTTCAGACAACAACGAAAAGCAGTCAGAATTATAAGTGGGGAACGCTTTAAATCAGATTGCAGGCCAAGTTTCAAAGCCCTTGATATGACTCTATCTATCTACATTTTAGAATCCTTATTGTATGTAAGAAAACACCCTAGCAAATATATTACCTTTACGCACCTCCTTCATAAGACTAGATACAAGACGAAATATATCAGAAGAAAATGGGACTAAGCAAGTCTTATACTATTATGGTTTGTCTCAAAAATGGGACCACAACAAAAATCAGCTGATCAAATTACGCGACCTTATTGGATGCCGAAAAGGTAACGGTAAAAGGTAAATTCACACTGAAGTCACAACTGACGTTTCTTCACCAAGTTGCGGTTTATGTCTATTTACACATCTTGTTTTCGAACAGTGTTATAAAAGTATTACAAGTAAGTATATCTGTATTACCTCTTTCCACTAATCAAAATATATACTTATACAGGGTTTCCGTATTTCGACAGAATGTATAAGTATCTCAGTTATTTGAAGAGGTAGAGAGTCGGTTAAATTAGGGCAAAATTGCGTATTTTAGGGTCTAACAAGAATCTGAAAACAATTCTAAAATATGTTTATTTGTTTTCGAAATATCAACCAAAAAGTATTTTTTTATTCAAAAACAACTTAATCTGGACATTTAGAAGTTTGACAATAGCACTTTTTAATGAGGAACTTAGTAGTATATTTTTTACTAAGATAACTATAACATTTACCTGGGGACCAAAGCCAGCTTTTGTTTTTCTTATGGGCGTTATTTTGGATATTTATAATTTTTGAAAGAACATTTTTTTCTAAACTCAGCAATGTATTATACTCATTATAAACACCACAAACTAAATGTATTCTACTTTTATTATTATTATACTAAAACTATTCACAAAAAAAGTAATTCTTCCATTTTCACTACATCTCAATAAATATTGATCACTATCATATTTAAGCGTTATATATTTTTAACATTACTGTAAATCAGTGGTTTATACGCGTGGAGCATGAAGTAAAATTTCGAGTTTAGAAAAGCTCCGTGAAAATTTGTCTACGCGGGGCTTTTCTAAACTCGAAATTTTACTTCATGCTTAGTCTGGGAGTTGAAAACACTCATTACTTTAAAATACATCACAACTGGTGATGTATTTTAACAACAATTATGAGCCTTAGGAGTTGTCAAATGAGTGAGTTACTTAACTGTTTTCAAGTCACTCTTTGCAAAAAACAAAAGATTAACATTTGACATATAAAATGTACAATAAACTGTAAGTATGATACATTGTTGAATTCAGAAAAAAATATTCTTCCCAAAAATTTGAAAATCCAAAATGGCGCCCATAAGAAAAGCAAAAGTTGGCTGTGGTCCCTGGGAAAATGTTATAGTTATCTTAAAATAAAACAAGTTACTATATTTCTTGTTTAAAAGTGCCTGTATAATGTCAAAGTTGTAACTGTCTGGATTCAATGGTTATTGAATAAAAAATTAAAAACGAAATTACAAAAAATCCGTTTTATGACAATATCCTAAAAACAAAAGAAGATATTTCAAATTTGTTTTTAGATTATTATTGGGCCCTAAAATACGCAACTTAACTCCAATTTAACTCTCTATCTCTTCAAATAACCAAGATCCCCATACATTCTGTTGAAATACGGGCACCCTGTATTTCTGCTATGTAAACTGGAAAGTTTGTTGTGGTCCTTCTACTTTTTAGAGAATGTATAGCACAAACTTATTTTCAATTAAATTCTTTAACAAATTACCTGCAAATGTAAGACAATTGCAACTTAAACAATTCAAGGCCCTGCTCACAAACCCGAAAGTTGCTGGTTCGAATCCTTTTATAAGTAATGAGAATGTCAATTCGGGTCCATAGCAGAGTGTGTTGTAATGTCCAAAGTGTTATTTATAAAATTACAAGTGTGTAATATAATTAAATCTTTAGAAACCAATAATTGATTAATCTGACCTCTGGCCAAATGGACAAGGTTTTCTACGCCAAATAAAAGAAAAAGAAAAAGGTGTATATATTGCAACCTACTCATTCATCATCATCGGCAAAGAAGAGAATAAAATGTATAATTTTACTATTTTTTTAATGTTTCTTTTAAAGGTTCAAATGTGTAATATATTTATATCTTTAGAAATAAATACTTGATTAATTCGGCCTCTGGCTAATTGGACAAGGTTTCCTACGCCAAATTATATATATATATATATATATATATATATATATATATAATAAATTGAGACATACTAATGTCATCCAGATCGACAAAGATAAGAAGAAAATGTTTGATTTTATTATTTGTGTTTTGTGAATTCGATATTTAAGATGCACCTGGATTTTTTACACTAAGAACATGGTTTTATCAATCTT
This sequence comes from Philonthus cognatus, assembly GCA_932526585.2. Lineage (NCBI taxonomy): Eukaryota > Metazoa > Arthropoda > Insecta > Coleoptera > Staphylinidae > Philonthus > Philonthus cognatus. Next base: position 27,437,914 of record OW052245.1, on the reverse strand, counting down.
CGATTCTGTTCATACCGTTTGACTTTTAAAGAAAATTAAATTTTGTGAAATAGTGACTTGACTTATTAAACGTTAGAAAGCTTTAAGAAATTAGTATGAATATTTTCGAGTCATTAAAATTATGATAACATTCTCCATTAATGTCAATTAATAAGACAGCTTGGGCAGCTTGGTGGTGTAGTGGTTAGAGTGTTGTACAGCCACGCCACGGGCCGGGGTTTCAAATACCGGCCTGACAAGTTGTCTGCATTTATATAGGTTAGGATAAAAATGCCAAACACTCCGGAGGTCTTCTCGGATATGACGTTAAATGCATGTAGGACCCGTGTACTGCCTGGATGTTGCGTGCACGTTAAAGATCCCTACCGGTGGGTTGGAACTGCCACCGGGTTCGGCAAAATTCCCGGATAGCTGTAGACCTAATCTCCGGCGTCATGATTGGCCATAGCAGCGGAAATAGATGACGTAAAACCCCAAAAAAAAAAATAATAATAAGACAGCTTGTGAGTTTGTGAAGTTAAACCACGTGCTTAATTTAATTATCTTTAAAGAATAATTTTAATTCAAAAAAATTGAATTCGAGAAAATAAGCTTACGCTTCTTATAGTTTGCACACGTTAAACGAAATATATAAAATTACGAAAATGTTTTTTGTGTAAAATGCAAGCAATGTGTCTTAATTAAGACATTGCTTGCATTTTACACGATATTTTATCAAAATATTTTCTTTGTCGAATTACTAGAACACGAATAATAAATTAAATAAGGAGACATTTTAGTTACAATTGTAAATGATAGGTTAAAATTAATTCAAAAATGTCTATAATTTAGTGTTTTTTGTCGATGTAGATGAAACGAGTAGGTCCCAAAAGTAGTGTTTTAATTATATAATTTGAACTAATAATGATTTAAAATTAGTTTGTGCAGAGTAAGTTTACGAGTATAGCAAGTAAAAAGGCGAACGATGCTTAAATCATATTTATTCTAGATAAATCTAAAGTTTACGTGGTTACATGATTTATAACCCATACTTATCCGACACAGATAAATATATTCAACTTTATTTGTAAGATCACAGACAATTATACAGACATACAATCTAATGTAATTTTTTAGACGCCGAAAAATGGAATTAAGGATTAGATTGCGAGACATTTTTTAAAATCTAGGGTTTTTTTTATATTTAAATAAAATAATACATTTATCAATTGATAGCTTACTTTAGATTTAGCATTATTATTATTTTGGTAATACAAAAGTATCATATTTATTTTTAACTGGAATCAGAACGGATTACTTTTCATGTTTTATATTTTTATGTTTATATACATATTTTGTTATTAATTATTGTTTTTCCTTGCATTAATTATGACTTAGAATAGTTAATAGTGTTATAATTTTTAGTTCTAACTAGTTTTTAAGTTTACTACATGATGTATTTTATTTGAAAATGGAGACCTCCCGTAAATAAACCATTTATTTATTTATTTATTTATTTATTATATCTGATTAATAATGAAATTGTGAATCAGATGTTATCTGCAAGATTTTGTTTTAATCATAATTTGGGTTCCTGAATTCCATATTCCATAGATTGTCTGTATAGTTGTAAAAATGGTTTTAATCGACTTAGGGAACAACAACTTATCCACAAAAATGTTTGATTTAAAAATATTTACGAAAACAGACCTTTGCATTTGTATTACATACGGAGGTAGTAAAAAGATAACAATTTCAATTTCACCACAAATGTTTTAATGTATCTGTGGTTATTATCTGGCTATGATATTTAATTTAAGTAACAATTGATATATCGTTATATCATTGCTTTCATTTTGATATTTTTTGCATATCAAGTCATGATTAACTATATATCACATAAATGATATGATTAACAACGTTTCCCACTGCACTGCATATTTCTCAACGCTATTGATGATGAAATGTTTTCTTAATGCTTTAGCTATGATTACGTTATCAAATCAAACGCAAATACGCATTTCCTATTTGCACACGTCATTGAAAGACCCATAAATATTTCTTGTAAGATCACACAAGTGCAAGTAAATGGAAATCTTGATGTAGATTTCCCCAGCGAAAACAGGTTATCGCCAAAGTAACATTTAACTTAAATAGTCATTACAAACGTGTCTGCGAGAGTCCGTTTTAATTAATCAGATAGCCTCAAACAGTTACCAATCTCTCGCTTGTCTACGTAAACACGAGTGGCAGAAATCCCGAGACGGGATTACCAACTCTGTCGCATTTTTTTGAAAGAGAGGCCCGCACTGCTTTTGATATATAATGCGACAATTCCGCGTGATTATCGTTTAGTCTATCGTTCGGGCCGGTTTGTTTTCAAGGTGGTCAGCTGAACTCTGACTTCACTTTTGAAAAACATAAAACGCGACGGTTCGTCTTCGTATTCGCATTTAAAGTGCCTCCGAGGACATGGCTTCGTCGAGTGGGCTCGTCTGCCTCGTTCTAGTTTGTCTGAGTTTTTGTGTCGTGTCTGAATCTGCAAGTACGTATTTTATTTATTGTTATTCAACAACCATTGTACTAATAATTGAAATATATTCAGATTTTTTTGGGGTAAACTCGAATTCAGTGGCGTAGCTACATACAGGAAATTTTCTTTTTCGTATACATATTTCCTTACACATAACGGTATAAAGGAAAAATAAATAACAACAATAAAGTATACATATCCCAATGTATTACAGGACTTTGTGGTTTTTGAAAAATCGTTAAATTTGAAGCTTTTAACGAGTGTCTCCACTCCTTGATTAAGCATAAAGTAAAATTTCGAGTTAAGAAAAGCCTGAAAATTTGGTTTGGTCGCTCCGCGTGTGACTCACACTCTATTTTGTAATGATTTCTACTTATGTGCATTTCTAAACAAGTGAATATTAAATAAATAAACAACACAATTAAAACTTCAATAATTTCCAAGAAATTAAGTCAACTCAAGACGGTAAATTTGTGATTTTGTAAATTTTATTATATTATTTTTTATATTTATTACATAGCAGCAACCAACGCATGGATGTAAATATAATTATCCATATTGACCTGCATAAATATTGTAATATAAACAAGTTCTTATTACATATTGAACTTTAAATAAAATCAGTGTTTTATACGCCTGGCGCATGAAGTAAAATTCCGAGTTAAGAAAAGCCTGAAAATTTGGATTTGGGAGTTGCGCTTCGCTCCGCGCCTAAATCCAAATTTTCAGGCTTTTCTAAACTCGAATGTATATTTAGATAGATATTTTTGTTATGATGAAGAAGTTTGACAAAAAATTAGATTATTCGATATATTTTTTTAAATTAATTAAAGTCGGATAAAAATCCCAGACTTTACTCATAAAGTTAATAACAATGTCAGCCGATTTATCTTTAAATATGTACTGCTAGAACGTATCACTTTTTCAAACACCAGAAAACTGATGGCAAAATACATTTTAACTTTGAGCATCCAGCAAGAACACAATTTTTAACTTATGAATATGCAAATTACACCAATTTAAGGTTTTTTTTTTAAATTCTTAGTCGATTAAAATTTAAGTGATTAACATCGATTTGTGCTTAAACTACTTAGAGCGATTTTTGTAAAAACAGTAAACAAAATTATGTGGAAAACCTCTGGTAAAAACATTTGCTATTCTGTTTACAACCGGGTTGTTAAAAGAAAAACGTTTTTTTCGATTTAATTAAAACAAACAGTTTTTTTTACAAAACGCGTTTTTTTTCAATGAAACAATGTTTAAAACATTGACAATTAAAAACATGCTTAAAACGTTTTTAAAACATATTTAAAACATAACCAGTCTTATTAATTGACGTTAGCACACAGTTCTGAGCATGATATTGACATTTTCGGATTAATAAAACGTGTTAGTAGATTACAATTGTAAGTTTACAACTAATAATTTAATAGCCCTAGTTTAAGTCTTATACATAACCTCAATTGTCAAAACAAAATAGTATTTAGAACTTATTTCATACTGCAATAAATCATAAATGTATAAACCTTATCAGAATATTCACTTGATATTAGTGTTTTATACGCGTGGCGCATTAAGTAAAATTTCGAGTTTAGAAAAGCCTGAAAATTTGGTTTGGCCGCGTAGCGCAAATATTCATGCTTTTCTAAACTCGAAATTTTACTTCATGCTTAGTCTGGGAGTGGAGACACTTGTTAGAAGTAAATTTCAATCTAATAATTTATCAGAAGAAATAATTTTTCACAAACATAAAAAAAGCAGTGTAACGTTCATTTTATCATTATTTCAAAACTAATTAATGGCATGTAGGATTTTACTCTATTAATATGAAATGTTAGTATCGTCTTTGTATGCGTTTAGTAGTGATTAACTAGCATTACGCTATAATGATATTAACGGCAATTCTATTAATAAAGCTGAACATGTTTAAAATACGTTTTAAATCACATTTATGCATACATAATTAAGATATTTTATAAAGATAAAATGTTGTTTTTAATAATTTAATTTGAAATATCTTCAACAATTTAACTAAAATTTGAAAACGTAAATATTTTTTTTTAATAAAGTAGTATAAAATATAGTTTAACTAATTTAAGATAATAAAAAAAAAACTATGTAAACAAATTTCACGTTTAAAACATGTTTTAAACGAATTTATTATTTGAAACATGTTTAAAACAAAACCGCCTAAAACACGGAGGCTGTTTTTAAACATGTTTAAAACACTGTTTTAAAACAAAGTGTTTTAAACATAACCGTGGTTTACAATAACGAACTTGATTTAAGGGATAATCTTATGTATTTGATTTGAGTTACGCGAAGACTTGATTATACTTAAACTAAATAATACAGGAACACGAATTTGATACATTGTATTATTTGATTTAGTTTGAGAATGTATGAAGAATAATGTAAATATTTTGTTATTTGAATATTTTGATTATTACTTATTTTAAAAAAGTATTTGTAAGTGTATTTCTAACTTCACAATATTTCAATGTTTTATGCGCGTGGTGTATGAAGTAAAATTTCGAGTTTAGAAAGGATTCCAATTTTCCAAGCTTTTCTAAATTCAAAATTTTACTTCACGCTTAATCTGGGAGTGGAAACAATCCTTCGAAACTTCAAATTAAACGGTTTTGTAAAATCGACAAATTCCTCAAAATTTACAGTATATTCATTATGTATATTTTAAAAAAAAATCCCAGTATGTAGTATAATTTATATATAAAAATCAGAAAATAAAAGTGCAGTACTTTACCTAGAATCAAATTTTAGAATTAACTCTATAATTGCTCGACCGTTAATGAAATAATTTATGTAAGGGATTTGCATTTCGCTTAAATATTAAATTGAAGCTCTTAACTCTACATGTCTGATAACTCGTTATGATTATGATTTTCGGCGAGTTTTGCAATCTGGCGATTGCAAAACTCGCTGAAAACTTACAAAAAAATTAATAAATTATAAAATCACGAAACAGATATTTTGTTGAGATGAAACTGTTAAAAAAATGACATGAAACTGTATATAACGCGTTTAATTTAATTATCCATGCTCGGTAATTAAACACATTTTATTTAAATTTCACTTCAGGTTTTCTTGCATATGTTATCAATTATAGTTTTAAATTAAAACTGGATAATGTACAAAGCTAAGTATGAATACCCACAAACATTCCTTCATTTCTGGTAGAAAATTTAAATTAAAATTAAAGTAAAGTCCATTACTTGACGATGTTTCCGGTTTTCAGCTTTAATGAATAATTTCCATTTTTCTCACTCGTTAAACAATTAACTATTAAATAATCACATTTTTACCTAAGTAATGTGAATGTCTAAATATTTACATATTGAATCAATTATCTTAATTCTGAAAATAGAAACATGCTAAATCATTATTTATTCGAATGCCGATTAAGTAATAATCTCGGTGTTATTTGTTCTAATGAGAAATTAATGTAGTACTTACTTAATAGGTTTAAATCTTTATTATCTCGAAACCTCATTATACTTTTGAATAATAAACTATAATCAAAATTAATTATTTTTTTCATTAGCCATGATGTTTACTAGACAACTAAAATAGGTACAATTAATAATAGTATATTGTACAACGACGAACGAGCCAAAGGCGAGTGGAGCAAGTCGTTCGAGTGATTAATAGCCATTATATGCGAGTTATACACTATACTTTGTTCATGACAACAACAATATATAACACAACATTTACTATATATATTTATCAAATACACGTCAGTCTTAATGATCGGATAAGTTTCATAATAATTACAGATAAATGATGACAGATTGCGGTATTATGTTTAAATTTGTAATAACACAAATATGAACAATTGTTCAACAATAAATAATACTCACACAGTCTAGCCTTTCGCCTAAGTTACATAAAAACACGCTTTTTGCGCAAAAAACAAACTCTTCCGTTTGGATCGAGTTTTCACGGTGTTTACGTTTGTTCCGCTTTAAAAAACACTCGCGATGGATAAAACCACAATTGGCTAACCGATTTAAGAATGATTTCTGTTTACAAACGCGTTTTACGCGGGTTAAACTAGTGAGAACGGCGGAGATGTTGACGGGTAACTTCGTACTTTAACAAAATAGCGTTGACGACATCATCGTCACCACCATGGTTAGATGTAAGACAAAAGAAGCTGATTTGCCTAACACAGCTCTGTTACTGCATAGCGAAAAAAATCGAGCTAGGCAATTATTTATATTCGTGTTACACATTTATCACGCAAATCCCGTGTTTAATGTGCTTGAGTGTTCAATGCACCCTATTTATGCTGCTTACACAATTAATAATGAACATAAGATTGTCGTGAACAAAATTGTTTATTTAATTATTAAGAAATAAATATAAACATTCATTTGTTTTATGTCAGTATTCGTCATAAATTACTATCTGTTTTCTAATGACGATAAATCTTGTTTAGTTGTATAACTTTTTGACATTACTAATATATTTAACATTTTTGTTAGGTGTAAAAATTAAGAAATAAGAGTTATTTATTGTCAATATTTCTTAAATTTTTGAATAATAACAGTATTATTCAAAAATTCTTTAAATAAAAGTTGCAGGTCTTATAATAATCTACAAAATGTATTATTATTATTAATAATGATGAAATCTCTTTTTTTTTACAAAATAATATTATTTTGTAAAAAAAGAGATATTACAAATTATTATATTAAAAAGATATTACAAATTATGAATGAAACTAGAACAACTAGCAAAAATGGTATCTTACGCACATTTAGTATAAAAATACTGTTTGTATATTATAAACAAATAAATAAACAAATTAATATTGATCAATGAAAACTAAAGTTGCATCCAATTGAAACAAAAAGAAAAAGAAAAAGAAAAAAATTAATTTAAATTTAATATTGCGTGATTGAGAAAATATACTTTTCTATAGCTCTATTAACCAAAAACCTATACCGTTTTTTCAAAGTTAGAAATATATAAGTTTGTTTAAATCAACTTATCCGAAACTATTTTGAATAACTGAAATAATATATTTTTAATTTCTTATGTATTTTATTTAGTGAGTTTTTTTTATTTTAAATGTATCAATTATTGTATATACACAGGCTGTACATTTTTAGATATTCGTTTCGTTTTAAAGAGTTCAGTTTGAAGCTTGAAACGAGTGTTTTCCACTCCCAGGCTAAGCATGAAGTAAAATTTCGAGTTTAGAAAAGGCTGAACATTTGGTTCCAACCAAATGTTCAGGCTTGTCTAAACTCGAAATTTTACTTCATGCGCTACGCGTATAAAACAGTGATCTATTGTGAAATTTAAAATACTCTTATTTAACAGTATATTTAAAATCCTGCTTTAGCAGTATTATTAATACTGATTTAACAGTCGATTTTTAATTTTACTATATTTCAGTGATTTATATGCTTCGCGCATAAAGTAAAATTTCGAGTTTAGAAAAGCCCAAAAATTTGGTTTGGTCGCTTCGCTTCGCTTCGCTTCGCTACGCGACCAAACCAAATTTTCAGGCTTTTCTAAACTCAAAATTTTACTTCATGCTCAATCTGGGAGTAGAAACACTCGTATAAAGTCTCAAATTGAACTATTAAAAAAGAACAACAAGTATCGGGAAATTTACAGCACATGCATATGTCTACCTAAAATAAAAATTCCCTGTATAAAAATCAATCGTTTGTGATTGGTCTTAAAATATGCACAGTATTATCTTCTATGAATAAGAAAAACTCCACAGCATGATTTGAGTAACAAACATAATCCTAAATGTATGCCAAATGAGCTACAAAAAAACCATTGTTTGTTGATAATATACCTCAAATCGCTTACTAAATTTAATAATTGACTCATTTAAATAATATTTTGTAAAACTATCTATTTTTATATCAAAGTTAATTAAAAATAGACCTTGAAAACTTGTCCTTAAATTATCCTCCGCTAGATTGATTAAATGGTATACTGTGAATCGGGCCGGAAATTAGACATAGAATATTTTATTCTTGAGTTTAATCTTTGGATAATGGGCATTGAATTTTCAAATGCCTGTTAGATATAAAAACGTGCGAACTTTCTATGTGAATGTGTTTAAGAAGATGGACAGTGGTGGCGAAATTATTTTGCCCAAGGTAAGCATTGCAAAAATTATTAACGTTGCCTGTTAACTCTTAACGAAGCTTTACCTTGAGATTGTAAAATAAAACAGCCTAATGCTTAACTTGTAATCTACGATATCCTTGCTTTACTAAACAAGCCTAAGCAGAGCTCTATAATATTCTGCTATAATGCTTTGACACTTTTATAAATAATTACTAAAGACTATTTATTAGACGTTCTAATGTGCACTACATCGCTAATCTAACTCACTGCAATACCTCGATGCCACGATTTAGCTTGGTAGATCGATGTCAAAACAAATAAGGCACCTCCACAGAAGATATAATTTTAGTTTCCTGAGCCAAAATTGGATTTTCATAAAAGTTGTTATATACTTTTCAGTCTAGAAAATGTAGTATCTTTTTTCTGTGATACATGATTTTGATCCATTTCGTAGCACTACTTATACAAACTTGTTCATCCATTTAAGAAGATTTCAGTTACATATTCCTATTTTAACAAATGTCTGTGACTTTGATAAATGTTCGTACGTTTTCTAGGATTCCATCAACTTTTAAAATGTTCAATCAAAATTACTTATATATTTAATTAATTTCTCACTTAACCCATGGTGAAACATTTTTGAAATAATTCTGGATATTTGAAACACTTGGTTTGTTTCACTGGTTTATATTTTTTCCGACTAGTTTCGACCATAGGTCATCTTCAAGGAGGAATGTATAAATGATATGTACATTCCTCCTTGAAGATTACCTATGGTAACCAAGTGTTTTTAATATCCAGAATCAAAATTACTTATTTAGTATGTTTTATTAATTATCGCACAATTATATAAATATCTTCCGTTTAATTAAATAATTAATTTGATAAATAATACAACATTCGGGGATTTTTTTTTGGTATACAAATCCCGATTTTATGCTGTAAATATATAGGCATTCATTGTTTTTGTAAAAGCTTTTAATTTGAAGTGACTAACGAGTGTTGTTCAATCCCAATAAACAGTTCTTTTTTATCCCTGTTTATTTCAAATGGGGATTTACCCAATTTTATGGGGTAGGCCCCCAATTTTTTGTTTTGCTTAATTGTAAATTTACCTCTAATTACTAATCAAACAAAGCTCGAATTTAGATGGGTTATAGATAACAAGCAAATCTACGACTCTAATTTGAAATCACAAAAAATTCTACATTAACAACAATGTCACAAAAACTGAAAATTGCGGAAATTTTAGTATACGGTTACATGTTCCATATAAACATTTGCCAAATTATTCAACATGAGATCAAACCTTAGTACTATATTTTGAACTTCACAATATTTCATTCAGTGTTTACACGCCTCGCGCATGAAGTAAAATTTCGAGCCTAATTTGAATTGTGGGTCCACTTCGCTACGCGACCAATCGAAATTTCTAAGCTTTTATAAACTCTAAATGTTACTTTATGCTTAATCTAGGAGTAGAAGACAATGGCTTATTTTATTTGTTTCTGTTTTATATAAAATAAATAATGCGGTAAAAATAAAAGAAGCAATGAAATTATGAATATTAAGAAAAGAAAATAATTTGTTAATAATTCAAATCTTAAATTTTTATAAACAATTTAGAAATTCACTAAAAGCGTCAAGATTTTTAAGATCGATTAAAATCTTGAAAACTTATGAAAAGCGTCAATTTTAAAATGAAAGGAAATCATGGAAAATCACGAAAATAAAACACATATGTAATAAACGAAAATCGTCAGAAAGTTAACAGAAATCAAAAATTAACAAACAATTTTAAAATTCACGAAAGTTCATAAAAGGCGTCAGAATATTAAACATTTATAAAAGGCGTCAAAATATTAAACATTTATGAAAGTTGTCAACATATTAAAAATTAACAAATGTCTTAGAAATTGACTAAGTGTCCAAATTTTAAAGATTAACGAAAATCTTGAAAATTCAGGAAAACTGGGAAGATTTTTTTAAAATTTACGAAATACTTGAAAATTCAGGAAATCCTGGAACTTTATAAAAACGAATATTTAGGAAATATTGGAAAGTTGCTAAGAAATTTTTAAATACTACGCAATATATGTAAATTTCTTAGATATTTGTTAATTTTAAAAATGTTAAAGGTCGAATATCTCGAAAATTCAAGAAAATATCAACATTTTTAATATATAAGTAGTTGTCTCAATGAATATTCTTTGTTTTAGTAGTCTTATTAATTGCAGTTTATACAAAACCATATCGAAATGTTTATATATTATTTTAAATATTAACGAAAATCCAAGAAATTTATAAAAACCGTCAACATTTTGATATAAATATAAATTTCGTGAAAATCATTAAGAGATTAAAAATCATTTAAAATCCTGAACCTTTTGGACATTCACAAAAATCGGCAGGGTTTTAAGAATAAACGAAATGTTACGAAAATTGGTAGGATATTTAGAATTAACGAAAATCAAGGAAATTCATAAAACAAAATGTTAATGTTTTCACGATTAATGGATTTTTCAAAAACTCAAGAAAAACAAAGTTTTCAGTTCATTTTTAAAATCTTGACGCTTTTCGTGAAGTTCTTATATTTTTATAAAAAATATAAATATAGACGATTTTCATGCATTTCCAAGATTTCCGTTAATTTAAAAAAACAACTTGTTACTTTTCATGAATTGTCAAAATCTTTTAAATACTTGTTAATTTAAAAAATGCCTAAGTTTTTCGTTAGATTCAAAATTGTTGGTTGTTATTTATAATGTTTTTGTTGTTTTGCTAGTAAAATGGTTTTGCCGTAATTCAAAAAACAAAAGTAATTTTAAAAACCAAAGGTATTTTGAATGATTTCCTTTTGGTTTTTTAAAACTTTGATAGTTATGCTAAATTTTGTCGATTTTTGTTAATTTTAAAAATGTTGGTAGTTTTCGTGAATATATGAAATATTTGTTAAATTTAAAATGTTTTTCGACTTTCATATTAGCTTATGATTTTGATTGATTTTTATATACTTAGCATCTTTTCGTGAATTTCAGAGTTTTTAAAATCTTGAAGCCATTAGTAAATATCAAAGATCTCTGTAAATTTTTAAAAATGTTGACGGTTGTCGTACATTTTTTAGAGTTTCGTTAATTTCAGAAAAATGTTGATTCTTTGCATAATTTTTTAAAATCTTCACCATTTTCGTGAATTTTTAAATGTTTGTTACATTTAAAAACATTCGCTTTTCATAAATTCCTCACAATTTTCGGTAATTTTCAAGTTCTTGACGGTTTGTTATATATATAATGAAATGTCAAGAGTTTTGGGTTTATTATAATTATAATTAGGATTATGATTCCAGCCGTAAACTCGCCTATTATTCAGTCATTTATTTGTGATTAACCCCAGACAATTCAACTGAAGTCCTTAATAAATTCTAACAAGTGTTTTACAATCCCAGATTAAGCATGAAGTAAAATTTCTAGTTTAGAAAAGCTTAAAAATTTGCCCGGCAAATCCAAATTTTCAGGCTTTTCTAAACTTGAAATTTTATTTTATGCGCAACGCCTATAATACATTGACTTATTATACATTTTTTCTGTAAAAGGTGAATTTTGGTAATTTTTTAACCGGCATTAAACTATTCCTGGCAATATTATTTATCTTAGGTCTTTTAAAATTAAATTTCCGGTGTTAAAAAATGATAAATATTAAATCTAAAATATCTTGTATCGAAAAGAATCGATATTCTGAATATCGATTACGATATATTTTACCGTATCGATACACTAATATACGATATAATGAATACTTAATATCGATACTTTTTTGGGATCGGAACATCCCTAGTGGTAAAGTGAGCAGGTGGACGTGTTTCGATTTTGCTAAAGTAACGGCCTCTAGGCTTTTATGGAAAACATGGTACTTAAGAATTAGTAAGATTAGATTTTAAATACTTGGGTTGGTGTGCTCTATGAAATGTTCCAACCATTTAATGAACATAGGGGTGTTCATGTATCCCTTATCCGTGACCGCCATGCCACACCCTATTGGATCGCCATTATGCAATTGGCGGTTCTCTCTTTTTCCTGCATAAATCAAGTAGGGTGGAATGTAGTGCTCAAAGTGAATCCATGGCAGACACAGCGGTGACAGTTTGCCTCTGCTCAGCTGCAACCGTTTTGGCCACTTTTCTTTTTCCTTTGGGAGCAACGTGTAGAGGAAGCTTTTTGGGGACCATCTGGACACCAGTTTCGTCCATTTATATGTTTGGTTTTGCGTGAATTGAAGTTTTTTCAAGGTAGACCTTAAACTATCAAAGTATGGATAAGCTTATCCCTGTTGAAACCCACGGCTCTAGCGATGCAAGTTTTTCGTGGAACTTGCAGACAGCCTATTCCGCTTCATAAATTCACGCGTAAAACCCTTACCAGCAAGTTGAAATTGAACACAAATACGATGATTTATTTTGTTTTCCTCTGCATATTTAAAAAGAAAAAACCTTAATGATTTCAGAGTGAGGCCAAAAAATCTCTGGTCGAGAGCAACACAGTGAGCTAACCAACCACTTTTCTTGATCTGCAGAAAAAGTTGCTTGAAATAGTCACCTTTCTGCAATCGGTCCCTTATTGTGCTCTCTTGGAACCCAATTTGTATGGCTGTCTTAGGAATTGCCCATATGTGCGTGCTCCCATGAATCCACAGAGGAATGGAAAGATAAGTTTAGATGTTAATTTAAGAGAGAAAACATTTTGTATGAATATTCTGACAGCACAACACTTCTAATAAATATTTACTTAAAAATACCGCTCCCACGCAATTTCCTCTGTTATCACTAAATGAACGCTTCACTTTCCCTAACACATAAAATAAAGAATCCACGCCGTGCAAGACAACTTAAAGAAAATGTTTACGCTCTCGCCGGCTGATAAATAACAAACAGCGACCCCGTTCTCGCGAGAAAAGAGAGGAAGTCCCTTAGGCGCGATAAATTTTCGAAAAACCGTACCCCGCGACGCCTTTCCATCTCATCGTCGTCGGCGCCGTTTAAAGAGGATGCATGTCTGAGAGACGCGCCCCGCTCGCTCGTGTGCACACCATTTTTATTAATTCTAGGAATAGGCGAGACTTGTCTAACGCCCAACGGGGAGACCGCAAAGTGTGTGTCGATATACTCATGCCAGAAGTTCGTCGATGCCATCCGGAGCAAGGACGGCAGCGTCGTCGATTTCTTGAGGAAATCCCAGTGCGGCTTCGACGCTAATCCTCTGGTGTGCTGCGGCTCCATCGCTGCTTACACTGAGAAACCAGTCACTGTTCCGACAAGGACTAATGTACCGAATAATGCTATTGCTAAACGATCAGAATGCGGCGAGATTGTGAGTTTGCAATTGTTTTTTTTTTCTTTGTTGCTGATTATATCTGATTACAGGTTTCCGAAGATAAGTTGCTAGGTGGGACTGAGGCTGGTTTAGACGAGTTTCCATGGATGGCATTGTTGCAGTACACTAGGAAGTCTGACGGTTCGGACGTCTTCATGTGCGGTGGTAGTTTGATTGGGAAGAGATACATCCTTACTGCTGCTCACTGCGTTACTGGAAAAATTAACAACAGATATACACTGTAAGTGCAACCAGGTCAAACTAAAAGGATAGCGCCATATATTTCTCATAAATCCACAATCCGGGAAAAATAAACAAGAGATTGAAGTTTGCGCAAATATAGATTTATTTATTTATTTTTTAACGGATAAATCCGTTTTCAATTAATTACACAATAGCTCTATAACTACAATAGTAATTCACAAACGAATAAACAGTAATATAGAAAAAAAAAACTGGAATTGTAACAAATCATGAAATCAGTAAATCAATATGTAGAGTTTTCTACACAGTACTACTACTGTAACTTGAGCAGATTATACACAATCATTTTACCATATAAGTTTAGTCCTCAAGTATTAATAAATCAATTTTTCTGAGTTGAGATTTGAACAAAGATAATAAGATGATTAATTCATTTATATAATTGTATTTAACATGGAGGATATTGAGCATTTTAAGTATTCTGAATTAACAATCCCATTGTATAGTTGAAATTTTATACGAAATAATGGTTTCGACTGAGTTGACACCTCTAATAATGCATTGAGGCCAATACTTTCAAGAGACGAACAATCAAGATGGCCGTTAATAAGTTTGAATCCAATACACAGGTCTAAAAATATTCTTCGATACTTCATTCTATTACAGCTATGCAAAGTTTTTAATATTTTCTAATTTGCAACTAATTTAAGAGTATTAAAGACTCTGTATAATTGTAATGTTGCCTGGGAATGTCTTCTTGAAACTACTTGACAATATTTAGTTTACGCAGTTTCTAGAATTAATAATGCATTATTAATACTAGCATACTCGAGATGTGATCTGACCAACTCAACATATAATATATGTATGGATATTAAAAGTATAGGCAAATCTGATTACAAAGTTAGGTACTCGCATTTCTTTATTTCTAATTGTATTAATATGTTTATTAAATGTTAATCGAGAATCATGGACAATCCTTAAATCAATAATTTAATTTATATTATATAATGTAAGACTATCTAAAAAATTAGTTAGATGTGCCTTAGGGTCGTTTATGAACAAAAGAGCAATAATAGGTCCACAATATGAACATGGCATGTCTGAAGCAACATAAATCAAGCACAAACGGTAGTTGGAGATACGGTGAATTGTTTTCGATCAACCAAGTAATCTTTTAACCATGATACTATAGTCTCACCTAATCCAACTTATCTAAAATAAGTTCAAAGTTGAAAAAATCGGTGTAGACAGAATCTACCTGGATTCTCTTTTCCAATGATGGTCGTACATAATTTGGATAAGTTATAAGATTACTTAGACTTGATCGACCTTCCATGAAACTGTGCTGTTCCTTGCAAATAATGTTTTTACAATGACACATAATTTGTTTAGATATAATGCAGTCAAACATTTTTGGTATTTAGGGATGTCTTGGGATGCCTCTATAGTTTTGACCTGATAACCTGATTTGTGAATAGGTATAACATAAGATTCATTCTAAATATACGGGAATTTGCCGCTCTCTAATGATTTATTAAACATTATGACTAGTGTTTTAACAAAAAAAAAAAAACATTTTTTTATTAAATAGTTAGGAATGTTGTCAGAGCCGTTGTTGTAATCGTGAATTAGTTACTGGATGGCATTGAATATATCAACTCTCCTAACACAAAAATTATTAAGATCAACAGAATAATTATACTCATAAATTACTCCTGTGGAATTAACAACGCTATTATCATACACACTAGCAAAATATTCCGCAAATAAATTAACGCATTCCTGGCCGTCGTTGATCATTTTATTATTAATGTAAATTACACTTCGAGTACTTTTAGTCTGCTGCTGTTCATTCACAAATGACTAAAAACGGTTACAGTTGCTAGTAATGTTCATTTCAATTTCATTAATATATCATTGTCCAGATCTACTCATCTTAGATAATTGGTTTTACACGAAAAGTTAGTTGTATTTTGGTGCCATGGTAGCCGATCGGTTGAGTGGCTTGATACGTCCAATTGTCCACCGCGGAATTTGGGGTCCAAATCCTCGCCGGCGCACAGTGGGACCAAATTGCGACTACCTTGTCAAAACCTTTAAACATCTCAGATCTAAACAAATCCTCGTATGCAAGGGTTTTTGGGGTCGCTTATTACACATCTGAAGCTAAAATTACAGTAAACAAAATGGGGGATTTAATATGGTGGAGATATATTATTAAAATATATAAATAAATAAATATCGAGCTGTAACTTTTAGAAGAGGCTAAACTAATATAATAAAAAAATATATAAAATGTAAAATGAATAACTTAATTACCACATAATTTGCATTTTATGAAATAGCTTAGCGATGGATGCATTCATGTTTTAACGTATATATACGCTGGTGCATCACTATTATCAAAGTTTTTCTTCTAGGACTCCTATTATAGGAGCTAATTTATTTTTTAATTACACTTTAACGATTAAGAGCACATCCTTTAGGCTATATTGTAATTGTAATCCTGCAATAATTTCACTGTATTTTAATTTGAAAAACACATCTTAATTTAAAAAAAAAGAGATTTACTGGATTATTATATTGTAATGAATGATTCAATTGGTATTATATATATTATTATAAATTTAAAACTGTTTCGGCACCATACACAATGTACATCCCTTTTGGATTTAAATTATTGTCACCAGGTAAACAGCATGTGAATTTCGCTGAAATATACTTGTATGTTTAAAGGAGTGTCATAAATATGTTATTAACAGTTCAATACCAAACCTTAATCCAAGAAACTTTCGGATTACCTATCTTAATGAATGGATGCGTACTGCACTTTTTGAGGAATCTATAAATGCCACTTAATTCGATTATTTAATTATCTATTATGAATGATCATTCAAGTGATCATTCGAATAATAATCATTTAAACGATAATATTAAAGATTATTCAAATGGTAATATAAAAGATCATTTAAATAGTTATACAGGGAATTTTTATTTTAAGTACACATATGCATACGTTTTGTTTTTAAATAGTTCTATCTGAAGCTATAAACGAATGTTTTCCACTCCCGGGTTAAGCATAAAGTAAAATTTCGAGTTTAGAAAAGCCTTAAAATTCTACTTCATGCACCACGCGTATTAAACACTGAAAACGCTGAAATATTGTTATCAAGTGAACTTTACTTGAAATCAGTGTCTTATACGCGTGGCGCATAAGTAAAACTTCAAGTTTAGAAAAGGCTTAAAATTTGGTTTGGTCGCTCCGCTTCGTTACGCGACTAAACAAAATTTTCAGGATTTTTTAAACTCTAAATTTTACTTCATGCTTAACCTGTGAGCGGAATACACTCGTTTAAAGCTTGAAATTAAACTCGTTAAAAAACAACGAATATCTGAAGATTTACAGCATATAATTGGTGTATGTGTACTTAAAAGAAATGCACCCTGTATGAATCATCATTTTAGTGATCATTTAAATGTTTGTATAAATAAACAATAATGTTTAATTTTTATAATTATTGAGAAGCAATAATTAATTAATAGAAAAGTATTTCTTTAGCACCTCTACGAAAATGTTAGCCCCTAGTAACTACAAAATTGTTAGTCAAAGTTATGAATTTCTATTGTGCTTATTGTGCTATTGTGCTATTGTGCTTGTTATGAATTTCTATTATGATTTAATTGCCTTTTCTCTCTCTCTCTCTCTCTCTCTCTCTCTCTCTCTCTTTCAAAAGTCACGTATTTTTAGATGTGCATACAATCAAGTACATTTGTTCTTTATTCTCAAATACATAACATTATTAATTTAATAATACTTTACTTAATTTTATGTGAATAGTTATATATCGTGTAGAAAAAATATATTTGTTTCCAAAAACAACTTTAATTTGTAACTAGAAACTGTAACAATGTGTTACAATTCTAAAAAGTTCAGGAATGATTTAAAATTAAAAAAATAAAGGATAAAACAACAGGTATCATTTGAATGATTATTCGAAGATGATTAGAATGATCATTCGAATGATCATTCGAATGATCATTTGAGTCATCATTCGAATGATCAATTGATTGATCATTCAAATGATTATTCGAATTAGCTACTTACTGTATATTTCGTAAGATAATAGAGTAAACTACGACACCAAACCAAACCATAATTAACGTGTGATAAGAAGGTATATATAACTTTTGATCTAGTTGAAATTGCAAGTTTTTTGAAGTTATGTGACATGCGAAAGAGTATAAATCAGGCCTAAAATCTCAATAAGTTAAACAACAAATTTGGGCTATATTTCTATATAAACCTTGTCTACATAGGATCTCCATGATGTTAAATTAAAATAAAATATAACTTCCAAATTATCTGAACTTCAGCGAACCGTACTTTTTATTGCTTTATTATAAGCCGCATAACCGCTCCACGAACTCAATCTTTGAATCAATGTCGAAGGTGTAGGTTTATGAGTAGAGGATATATTTTTTGCAATTGTATGCATCGATCATCCCTGTACCCTTCCTCCTGGTCAAAATTCAAATCCAAATAATATGTTTGAGGCCTTTAGCTAGCTATTCGAGCTATTCGAGGTCTAAATGTGCTACTTCACAGCACAATAATTTTCACGAGAAATACTTGTCCCAGAATCCACAGATGTGTGTGAATGGTTCGTACAATGCAATTTTTTTTATTTCTAGAAAAAACATTAGATTAGGTGAATGGAACACCAACACAACACGAGATTGCATCGTGATACCCATTGACAACAGCGAAGATTGCTCTGATGACCCAATTGACGCCGGCTTCGAAGAAGTCGTATTCCACCCAAACTACGATACGGATTCAGTCCATCGCTACCACGACATCGCCTTGATCCGCCTCGATCGCGACATAAAATACACCGACTTCATCCGACCCATCTGCCTTCCATCACTCTCAGACGAAGCCCAAGCCGGCGCAAACCTGACCGTCTCCGGCTGGGGAAAAACGGAAAACCTCAAATTCAGCGCCATCAAATTGAAATTAAAAGTCCCGAAAACTTCGCAAAGTAGTTGTAAGGAGACATTCAGTAGGGCGCGGGTTAATATTAGGGATACGCAATTTTGTGCAGGGGGTCTTAAAGGAAAGGATTCTTGCAATGGGGATAGCGGTGGACCATTGATGTACAATTTCAGAAACGATTTGGCTAAATGGTATCAGGAGGGGATTGTGTCTTTTGGGACTGAGTGTGGATCCGATGGATGGCCTGGAGTTTACACAAAAGTTAACCAGTATTTGGATTGGATTGCAAGTAACGTTAGGGATTGAGTATTTTTGTGATGTAATTAAGTTACTTTTTTAAAATATAGTATTACAGCATTATGTTTCATATTTTTATAAAAAAAAATAAAAATCCTTTAATATAAGTCATTGTTTTATTCCACAAAATAATGTGTTTTAAATTATACAGAGTGATAACTACTAAATATTTAAAAGTAATTTATTTGTAATGCATAGTATCAATCTTTTCTAAACTCGAAATTTTACTTCATGCTTAATCTGGGAGTGGAAAACACTCGTTAAAGGCTTGATTTGATTTTTTTTTAAATTCGACGAATATATATTTACACAGTATACAGTATATTGAAGTATGTATACTTAGAGAAAAAACTGCCTGTATAAAGCGGTCTTAAATATTACAAAAATATCAACATATTTTAAAACTTCAAGCGTTCAAGTTCCAGACAGTGAATTTTTAAAGACTGTGCCAACTGACGGGGGACGGGGCTCGTAGATGTCCCGATGTATACAAACCTTAACAACTATATATTGGAACAAGCAAGGGTTTCTGAAGGAATGAGCTTAGTTAATGAAATATTTTAACTTATGCTTATACGGTTTTGTGGGATTATGTAGCAATGTTTAATGCTTAGTTTTGATGAAAGTTCAAATAATGACCAGCTTTGATTTTTATTATATATATTTTTTATTTATTTTATGTTTAGTTAGTGTGCAGTTGCAACTAAATGTTGAAACAAATATGTATATATGAATGAATACAGTGATATTTCACCATTTTTGTTTAGCAATATAACAATTGTAATATTTAAAAATCATTTTCAAACTTTCAATACAAAATTATCATGACTTTCTTGATAGTTTGCGTACAACTGGAAACAAATTGCAAATAATGGATGTTCAAGTATTCTGTAATTTTGTACTATAGTTTTGCCATGACATTCAGATTGAAGTTACTGGGTAGATGTAACAAAACCTTATCAATGTTAATTTAATTAAAAATTTAATTCACATTTAAATATGAATATAATATATTTAACATTAACTTGTTTTCAAGACTTTCTAGGTATATCCAATGCTTCTTCCATAAAATTTGAATACTTTAAATAACTGCAGAGTAATATAAGATTGGAGAGAATATTGCTTTTTTAATTAATCCTAATGAAATTTACTCATTCAGTCTTATTTCTAATTATACCGGGTGTTTAATAAAAAAACGCCCAACGCCATAACTCTTGTATTTATTGACCGATATTATTGAAATAAAAACCAAAGTCAATGGCTGTTTCGATACTTAAAAATAACATGAATATTGATTTTAATCAATAAAAACTTCATTCCTAAATAATAGCCAACTTAAGATTTTTAAATGGCAGCCTATCATTTTTTAATTTTATTACATTAGACATTATTTTTCTAAATCCTGGTCCATTTTTTTTTAAATCTTCTATTTAAAATTATATTTTTTTAAAATTATAATCAGTGTGCCTTGTAAAAAAAAGTGACAAATGTCATTTATTGTGAGGTTATGCCATTAATAATAACAAAACAACAAATAAGTACCTACGTTACAACTGAATGTAGTAAAAAGTGTAGAATAAAAGTAAAGGTAGGAATAATGTAAATATTTGTTATTTCAATATTTCGATTATGACTCATTTTTTAATGTGTATTTAAAACTTCACAACATTTCAGTGTTTTATACGCGTAGCGCCTGAAGTAAAATTTCGAGTTTAGAAAAGTCCCGTGAAAGATTTCTTTTTCTAAACTCGAAATTTTACTTCATGCTTAGTCTGGGAGTGGAAACACTCGTTCGAACTTTAAATTCAACTCTTTTATAAAATCGACGTATGTAATATAATAAATCATTCATTGAAATCATAGAAAAAGATGCAAAATTTTACCTAAAATCAACTTTTAGAGTTAATTTTATAATTTGCTCGGCTCTTAATGGATTAATATTCTATTCCTAAGAAAAACAGTATTTCTTTAATATTAAAGTTACATTTAATATAATAACAAACTGTGAATAAATCAATCAAAATCTAGAAATATCAAAAACCTTCACATATTCAAAATCTTGACAGTCCACTCCCAGACTAAGCATGAAGTAAAATTTCGAGTTTTGAAAAGCCAAGCGTAGAAAATTTGTCGAGGGTCGCGCAGCGACCCGAGACAAATTTTCACGGGGCTTTTCTTAACTCGAAATTTTACTTCATGCGCCACGCGTATAAAACACTGAAATATTGTAAAGTTTAAAATATACTAGCCTTTATTTTGTCCGGTTGGTTGTCTAATTGTGATGAATCTTCTAAGCTGATTATACATACTAATTCTATTTATAAATTTTGATCAGTATTAAAAATCCAATTTTGTTTCAAGGCACACAAATTGCCAACAAATCATGTAAACAAGATTTATTATACATTTTTTCTAGCATAAATATTAAATTATTATCAACATATTGAGCATAATTGGATTCAGAAAAATATTATCGAATATAATAAAATAAGAAAAGTATATGCAGCCATTTAAAAATTTTTAAGTTGACTTTTATTTGGCAATGAAGGTAATTTTAAAAAAATATATAATTAGTGTCTATTTATAGTATTTAAACTACGATTGTCTTTGTTTTTTAGTTCATTCAAATCGATCAATAAATGACAGAGTTATGGCGTTAGGCGTTTTTTATCGAACACCCGCTATATTTGCAGCATTGTTACAAATTTAAACTTTTTATATTGAATAATTTTCTAGGCAGAATTTTATTTTAGTTTTTTGTCATCCTACGTTCAAATGTTATTATTAACACTTAATAAGAGTTTTACTTCAAATAATTTTTCAAAATACAATTGAAGGGATTATTGTAATAACATGATAAGCCACTCAACCAAAAAATGCTCTATTATTCTTTGATTTGATTAAGCAGTAATATAAAAAGCTACAGTGTGCTCATATTCGCATGCAGGCCGAAGCTTTTAAAACTTGTCAAAAAATCTACTATTAATTCTTAATATTATAGTAATACATTTTACATTTTTTTTTTCTAAATTTCAAATATTTCAGTTCTGTTTACTTGTCGCATATCATGTTATTACAATAACCTCAATTATAGATCAAATAATAAACGCACTGTAATAAATAAGATTATATCTTAAATAACAACTTAAACTTTATCGATAAATATATGTATTTTGAAAAATACTCTTCGGCTATATTCAGGCCAGTGCCTTTATCTCAGCATCGACCCATAAAAATATTCATTTTTGCAAAATGCTTTTCATAATCTAATATATTTGCAATGTATTGAGCCATTTTTTTAGATGTACAATTTCCGATATAGGTGGTATACGCAATATATATTCAGGCATTCGTTGTTTTTGAAAATTGTTCAATTTGAAGCTTCTAACGAGTGTTTCTACTCCTTGATTAAGCATAAAGTAAAATTTAGAGTTTAGAAAAGACAGAAAATTTAATTTTTTGCTCGCTAAACCAAATTTTCAGGCTTTTCTAAACTCGAAATTTTACTTCATGCATCACGGGCAAAAACACTTAAGTATTGTAAAGTTTAAAATATACTTCTAATTTAGTATGTTAAAGCAGTACATTTTAAATTTTAGACAAATAATGTAAATCAAAGTCAACAACTTCCCCAGTTGGCCAGACAAAGTTTATATTTTTGTTATAAACATATTACTGATTTATATGTTTATTATAATATATAATTGTTTTATACTTTTAATTAATAATTTTGATATTCGTAAATTTCATATCTACATAATTTAACACGTCGATGTATACTTCAATGAAAAATTCCCTGTAAATAATAATTTGATTTTGAATGTTATGATGTTGAAACAAAGTCTATTCATTTCTTATCAATCTTTATTATTGTAATTAGAATCGGTTGAGTTCTTTTTTACTATTTTAAGAATAAAGGAGCTAGTTTTTTTATGCAGGATACCAGGAAAATTCTCGTCGTGATCCATATTTTTATCTCACTTCCAAAAATCGTATATTTGATATTTCAACAAATTATAAGGCTGGGAAAAAGTTGAAAATTTGGTAATAATTTACAAATACGCTACAGGTTAGGCGTTTAAAAAATGATTGATGAGGATTCCAAAAAGTTGAAAATTGAAGAAATCACTAAAGGGGTTTTTAATAAATCGTAAAAATCACAACATTAACAGAAATATCAAAATATATCAAAATTTAAATTTATATTAATATTTTGTCCAGAAACCACTAGTCATAAATTCTTTACATGCTACGTGAATCACGACTGACGCACACAGAGAATGTCAATGACAGGCTGAAAGGCCAATGGTCGATAGCCATACAATAAATTAGTAAGTTATAATTATAATAGTATATTGTATAACGAGAGTGGATATGATGCTAATATCTCACGACGGCAAGTTTGGGGCAAGACGCCGTAGACGAGTGCCCCAAATGCCGAGTGAGATACAAGCCATATCCACTCGAGTGTTACAGTCAACTTTTTCTACGACAAGTAAAAGAAATCAATAGTTAAACATTATTACAAGAACAATTCGTTGGACATAAAATTGTAATTATAGAAAGTGCAGTGAACGTATTTAGTGATATTGTGAGTAAGTTGATTAAAATTAATTTCATAACTATTCATTTTATTTAACATAGCATATCATTCTCAGTTATATAGTTTAAGTTCTTTGTAGTACACTAATCTATATTTTTTATATGAGCACCCCAGAAGCAAAGGGATGCATTAAACTTGATTTTAAGAAAATGTATTTTAAAGTTCACAAAAGATAAGTAGTAATTTAAGAAATATTTGCATTTAAAATGTTATAATAATATTTATACTTATACCTTCAATTTTATAAATTTTGCAATTATATCCTTTGGCTTATAGGGTCTTCATATGCAATTTTAATAGTTCTTACGAGGTTTTTCAGGCAAGTATTCTTGTTCTACATCTTTAGCAGAATGTTGAGACATCTGCAATGAAGTACACACATCACTTTCATAGTCACTACCCATAATGTTATTAATTATAAGGACAATTTGAATATTATTTATGACGAAATCTCTTGACATATGTTGTTTACAAAATTTTAATCAACTTAGTCCGAGTTGTTACCCGGATACGTAAACACTAATTAAACATTTATACCCTATGTGGTATATACGGCATATATCTCTACACTTTAATGTGCAAATATGATAGGAATTTTAGGGTAGGAGTAGGAAAAAATGTAAATAATATTATGTCATAAATCTAACTCGAGGAAATAGGACATTTTCTTTTGAAATTGTACTATATCAATAAATAATACTTACAGTATATTCGATACTTGTTCTGCTACTTTCTTGATAGAACCAAATTTTAAAATTGGGTAAAATAAAACACTTGTTTTGGTTTATATTTTTATTTTAATTTGCCTAACACGTTTCAATTTTACCTTTGAAAATGATCGTAGTGGATCGAACCGCGTGTCAGGCAACTGAAAATAAAAATATGGAACGAAAGAAAGGTTTTACCTTACCCAATTTGAATCATTTCAGATACAGAAAACTTGTACCACTTGTATTTAAAGAGTGAAGATTTTCAGAACTTTAAGAAAAAAAACGGCAACTATTTATAATCACAATTTAAAATATTTACACCAGTTTTATTTTACAGAAGCTGGTGATCCATGCACCACACCAAATGGAGAAAGAGCTGAATGCAGACCGATAAACGCGTGCAATAATTTGAAGAAAATAATGAGAAAACGAGAACCGGAAAATGTCGAGTTCCTATTGGCCTCACAATGCGTATACGAAGATGAACCCTTGGTTTGTTGCGGCACGAAAAGCAAATTTGAACATGCTCCGTCAAAACCGAACAATTTAATCAGAGGAACGTCTCCTAGTGCAGATTCTGATAAGGAGATTTGTGGTAAAATGGTAATGAGTAATGGGTATTTTATAACATTTAGTAATAATAATGTTTATTGCTAACAGATAATTAAAGTCTCCAAGAAAATATTGCTTAATTGTTAATATGTTAGAACCTTCTATCAAAACATATACAGGCAGTTTTTTCGTTTGTGTATATATTATATTTGTATGTATATTCGTTGTTTTATTTAGAGTTCAATTTAAAGCTTTAACCGAGTGTTTTTCACTCCCAGATTAAGCATGAAGTAAAATTTCGAGTTTAGAAAACCCTGAAAATTTGGTTTGGTCGCTCCACAAAGCGAGGCGACCAAACTCGAAATTTTACTTCATGCGCCACGCGTCTAAAATACTTAAATATTGGAAAGTTCACTATATCTACTAATGCAGTATGGCAAAGACGTACATTTTGAACTTTAATTAAAACCTGTGTTAGGCGCATGAAGTAACATTTCGAGCTTAGAAATGCCTAAAAATTTACTTCTTGATTAATCTGGGAACGGAAAACACGCGTTTAAAGATTCAAATGGAACTCTTTTAAAAAACAAAGAATGTCGCAAAATTCACTTCGTATTCATATCTATACTTAAAAGGAAAATTCCCTTTATATCAAAAGGAGAAATTAAAATTTGATTAAGAAATTATTTTATATATAATATATATTTAAATCTATATTACAAGTTAGATGCAACGTTAAAAATGCGATATAAAAGAGAACAGAGCTTCTTAGGTATTTTTCTATTTATTTTATATATTGTTTATAGTCTTCACAAGATAAAATTCATGGAGGCACAGAAGCAGGGATAGATGAATTCCCTTGGATGGCCTTACTTCGGTATGAAAATAAGGAAGGCAAACAGATCTTCAAATGCGGAGGATCTTTGATTGGGTCAAGATATGTATTAACAGCCGCCCACTGTGTTAATAAGAAAGACTCTCTACCGTAAGTTATAAAAGTTTCCTTTTCTGTGTTTGTTATTCTTGCGATTTTAGTCGGCAATTATTTCATATTATGACAAAATATATTTGAAATATTTCTAAAATGTATTTATTTATTTGACTTTGTAATCCTATCGGGAGCTATCCTAAATGAATTATTCATACATGACAATTAATCTTATATTTAAATACTTGCGCTTAGTTGCATTGACAGTTTATCTCTGAATTGTATTTGAAAATTACATTGTAACAATAAACAATGTTAAAAATAATAAAATTGTATTGTTCTCGAAATCTACAACTATTATTTCTTACTTATCCAATAGATATTTGGATTATCAATTTTAAGACATATTAGTTGTACAGTGCGAAAAGATTAGCAATTTTAATATTTTTAAAATATTTTACAACCATCTACCTATTGGCAATTTCATTCATTCTGCATGGTAAACATTTTGGCCTAGTTAGACAACCCTGCGTACAACATTATTAATTTTTTTTCTAAGACTACTTAGGTGTGTATGTTTCTTTTTTGGAAAATGTATCACGAGCGTAAAAAGATGATGACAGTGGTTACCAGAAATAACAAAAAAACAAACAATAGAAAAAATATATTAAAGAAATGTTTTATTTTCTACAGCCTAGATTTTCCATAAAAAAACGTAAACTATAATATTATATTGTGCCATGAGCACGGAATCATACCATTTCCCATGAGTAATGGTATCAAATTTCTCGCTCGTATAAATTGCTGCACTCTCCTGCGGCTCGTGCAGCAAATTATACGAGTGAGAAATGGCCATTATATGCGAATTGTGAACTGTACTTTTTTCTACAACTGTACACATAAATTTAAATAATATTAGTTTTATTTATTATAAAACTAGCACTAAATTTAAACCTTTAAACGCACAATTCTGCACAGAATTCCTTCGGGCTTTCTTTAATATGTAGCCCAATGTGGCCCACTAGCATTACTCCTTTCTCACACACTGAATCACACAACAGCAGTCGACTTAAAAAGGATTTATACTTAACTTTCTTATTCTGCACTTTTGAGCATCGAGAGTAGTCTTCACGTGTCGGGAGCACTGATTTAATACGTCGGTATTGACCCGTCCGGGGGCTCCATTTAGTCTTTAGACGAGCGTAGGATGTTTTGAAGTGTGATAATTTCCGACAAATACTTAACATTTTTATTCAGCACTTTTGAGCAGCGCGAGTGGTCTTCGCGTATCGGGGGCACTGACTTACGTCGGAATTGACCCATCCGGAGCTCTATTTGGTCTCTGTGAAACTAGCCGAGCATATAATAATTGGGGTTTCTGACGTTTGTCAGGTTCACGTATTCCAGCTCGCACTCAGTTAAGGTTATTTTGATATGTGGTCGTTGCCATAGAAACGATTACAGTTCTAGAGTAACAATACTCCTATTGTTACTTTAAACCTACAATGGTTTCAATGGCAATGATAACATAATAAAATTTTGCATATAATGTGTTAACTAATCAGTGATGGACCTATAAGCAAGACGTTTCAGAATAGCAGCACAAAAAAATAAATATACATTTTGTCACAGTTTAATAATCTACACACATAAAATTAATTATTTATAAATAAATGTGTTTCTAGTGTGCAAGTCCGATTAGGAGAATGGAACACTGCAACCGAAGAAGATTGCGTAGACTACAATGGATACCCAGACTGCTCCGACCCACCACAAAACATAAATATAGAATCCGTAATTTTACATCCCAACTACGCTGGGTTCAATCACGACATAGCCTTAATCCGCCTTGCAAAACCTGCAAATTACACAGAATTTGTCACACCAATCTGTCTTCCATCACCAATGGATTTCACCAAAGTCGGTTCAAATTTAACTGTTGCTGGTTGGGGGTTAACTGAACATCAAATTTTAAGCCCGATCAAAAAGAAGGTGCACGTGCCAATGAAATCAAGATCTTATTGTAAGAGGATGTATATGGCGGAGGATGTTAGGATTATCAAGGGGCACATTTGTGCTGGGGGTATTGCTGGAGAAGATGCGTGCGGTAGAGATAGCGGTGGGCCGTTGATGAATTATTTTGAGGATAATCCGTTGCAGTGGTATGTTGAGGGGGTGGTTTCCTTTGGAAAGAACTGTGGTAGGCCTGGTTGGCCAGGGGTTTACACTAAAGTTTCTAGATATTTGGAATGGATTTACAGTAATATGCGTTAATGAATTCACTTGATATTAAGAAATATGTAATGTTTGTATTAGAATATATTTTTGTAAGAAAAATGTATAATCATATTTATACATAGTGATGTACAATTACCAGTATTTTAAAATTTGGCAATATTCTCGATAATATCGAAAATATTGTAACAATTTGAAATTTAAAATTTGATATAAAACTTACTGTACAGCAGTGGCGGCTTGTGAGAATTTTTATTGGTGGTACTAAAGACGTAAACATACAGGAAATTTTTCTTTCCAATATACATATATTTTTTTAAATTTATTTGTAATACGACCACAGAAATGTATTTTATAAAATTACCTATAAGCAGAGAATTTTTCTTTTAAGTCTACATATCTCGATGCAAGCTCTGTAAATGTTAAGGCGTTCGTTGCAATTTCAATTTGAAGCTTCTAACGAGTGTTTCCACTCTCAGATTAAGCATGAAGTAAAATTTCGAGTTTAGAAAAGCCAGAAAATTTGGTTTGATCGCGCACTTCATGCGCCAGGCGCATATAACGCTGAAATATTGTAAAGTTCTAAATATTCTTGTTTTACAGTATATTTTTAATCCTGCTTTAGAAGTTTATTTTTAATAGTGATTAAGCAGTATATATTTTTAATGTCATAATATTTCAGTGTTGAATACGCGTGGCGCATGAAGTAAATTTCGCTTTTCAAAACAAGAAATGCTTAATCAAGAGTGGAAACACTCGTTCGAAACTTTAAATTGAATCCCTTAAAAAATGCAAAGAATACTTTAGGTTTTACAGTATATGCATCGGAATATTGTATTTAAAGAAAAATGCATTGAATAAATAATTTAAATAGGTACCCAAATTACACACCCTAATGTAATGAGTAAGTAATGATTCGAATCATAAATCCCTGAATTAGAAATAAGATGAAACATGTTTCGAACTCAAGGATTTAAATCCTAATTTTTGAATCACTAATACAAATCCTTGTATGGTAAAATTACTCTAAAAATCCAAATTTTAAATATCTGGAAAATAACCGTAACAAAGGATCATATCGAAAAAATTATAGGAATTATACACATTTGATACAAAGCATAAATGATATAAAATTTGAAAAGTACTAACAATTCAATTTAAAATCAAATTTATAAAAATTTCAATCAAAAGTTTTAATTTTTTTAAATTTTTTTTTTTAAATGTAAAGTTACATTCTTTTTATTTATATTTTCTAAATTTTGATTTAATATGACAACACATTAAGTACATGTTTTTAAAATAACATTTATTCACTAAAACTTCCTAGATTTGTTTAAATTTACTATAATTTTAATTTGAATTTTTTAATTTCCTTTACGAAACTTTAAAGTCCATTCATTTATAAATAAATTCTTTAAGTTTATATTTAACAACGCGTGATATTTTTGAAACAAATAACTATAGTTTGAAATGATTGATTTATCATCAAAATTTTAAAATTCGTTCGAGTTTAGGAGCTGTAACATTTTCTCTACAGAATATAATGATGCATTATTTATTTATCATTTTATATTGACATTCCTATAACAACGTTTTTTCAGCAAAATCGTCCAGTTTGGTTAAAATTTATAATAAATCAATATCAATTGAAATCGTTTAATTTACTTCACCGATTAAGAAAGTACATTCATTTTAAAATAAATTCTTCAAATTTGAAGTTATATTATGAACGCGTCATATTTTTCATACTTTTTCAATCAAATACCCACAATTAAAATTAACGATTTATCATTATAATGTCTAGTTTCTTTCGAATTTGCAGAAAAATTAAAAAGAATCCTTTAATTATCTCTACGAAGTAACAAAGCACATTTATTTGGAACGGATTCTCTAAGTTTTAGACTATTTTTAGAATGCTTTCTGGATGAATTCAGTAATAATGTGAAACGCTTATAAGTTCTTTTATTACAATGATTTAAAATTATTCTTATAGCTTCACGAAACTTATCCATTTCTACACAAATTCTGTTAGTTTGTTGTTATTCAAGAACAAAACTGAAATTAAATCAACAGCAACGTCAGCAACGATATTTTAAATAAAGTTTTTAATTAACACTTTCATTATCGAATATTTATCCAGCCACGCAGCTCTCATGGACAAGCCGCTACTACTGTACAGCAAAAAACATAAATAAAAAAATGCGTGATATCAATTTTTTACATTTTAGATGAATTTTTGTATTATTATTTTTAATCATTAAAAGACACGGATATTCTTCTTTATGTTATATATTTTCTGTAGAAAAAAATATTTCACAAACTATTAACTTAATTTTATACCAGCACTTAACGAATAAAGTAAATATTTCGAGTTTGGAAAAGCACCCGGGTGGTGCCTAGTTAATCCAAATGTCAGGCATTTCCAAACTCGAAATATTACTTACGCTAGGCATGTAAAACCCCGATTTGATGTAGAGTTCAAAATATACTGGTATTATTTATTTTGAGATAAATAACTTTCAGAAGTATACAAGTTGTTTCCGCGAAGAGCTGCCTTAATATTAAAAATCGATCAACTACTTCCAAAACCTAGTAAGTGCAAAATGTTAAATTGGAGAGGAGCACAATATACTACTTAATTATTATGACCTGCGTAATCCCTCTGATTTCTTTTTTTTTGTGGTACGCATAACTTTATCATAAGATTTTTAATAAGTATTTTGAGTAGATGTTTATACTTATATTGGTAAATTAATAATATCTGAATTACGAGGAAAACGTTTTGTAAAATCAGGACTTACGAGGTTTCGAAAGTAGTTGATCCAAATACGAAAAGATGTTCACATGTTTTTTTTGATAAGAAAATTTTTCTGAAACTTACCTAAGCTATGTTAAACAAATATTTATTTAATTTTATAACCTGTGTATGCTAATAGATGAATGTATTTAATGATGTAGTCATGTAGAACCAAAGATTTACAAAACATGTTATTATTGCCTGAACTAGTATTGATAGAAATTTAATAAATTATGTTCAAATTTTATTCATTACTTATTATAATTCCAATTAATCTAAATACCTTTTCAACTTTAATACAAAACACAAAAGCAACCCTCGATAAAAACTCACCCTGATTGTGCGTATTATACGCATACTTTTAATTAAAATTAATTTGCGCGTTGGTTGGTGTATTCTCCTAAGTCGAGTGAGAGGGCATAAGTAAAGTGTTATTCATTTGCGGAAAACGAAATGCAAAACAGAAAAGAGAAACAAGAACGCCGAGGGTGAGTGGCAAATATATAGACGTAGCGAATTGTAAATTGTGGAATCGAGTGAAATTAGACTCTCGACTCTTGTAAAGTTGTAATTACCGGCCACTCGAGTCCACTCCAGGAACCTTCAGCAGTGCTTTCAGAGCTCGGAGATTCGAGATTTTGCATTTTGCCAGACGTCATAATTACTTTCATTTATCACGTTTTCGCCATTTCTACTTAGGTCTTCGTTATTATAACAACAACCATCCGCATAAATTCAAAATTACTTTTTTTAAGAAAGGTAATAGGCAAACTTCATAAACTTTACAATTATTGCAGATGTTGAACAAATTCTGTAAGTGATGATTTTCATAATTTTACTATGTACTTTTAAAATAACAAAAAAAATGGTTTTCTCGGAACAAACGTTTCAAGTGTTTACTATGTCTCAGTTGGTTTATACTAGAGATGAGCATATAATAATCGTTAAAATAATCATTTAATGGAAAGGTACTTGCTTTTTGCCTAAATACTATAAAGGAGTACCCAGGAGCGGATGGGCTATACGGGAAAATTGGAAATTTCGAGGTGGACCACTGGCTAGGATATCTTATAGGCCGGTAGAAATATATGCAAAAATATCAATTAAATCAATTGTTAAGAACCTTCTTACAAACAAGGTAGGAGGATTTTATATTATAAATCAGTGAAATCAGAGAAAATGTGAGAAACGTATTTAAACAAACAATAAGTAGGCATTTTTCCTCTTATTAATATTCTCTACCATCACTACAATTCTCTACTCCACTTTTAGCAACTTTGGCTTCGCTTCGTTACGCGACCAAACCAAATTTGCAGCATTTTCTAAACTCAAAATTTCACTTCATGCTTAATCTAGGAGTGTAAACACTCTGTAGAATGATATTGGGGACATACTCGTAGATGAAAACAGATTCATTCTGTCTGTGACTTTAATTAACCGCCCTGATAATCTGAGGAAAGTCTCTTTTCAGACCCGAATCAAACCGAAAAAATTGTAATATGAGTATGTATTTAAAAAGAATGAATAAAATCCGGTGTCCTTAATCAAGCCACAGAAGGCAACAAAGTTGTTTTTTTGTGTAGATTTATCCTTTTTTGCGAAATGAATTAGATTTTCGACCTGCGATACAGTTAGATTTTGAATTCATATAAGGATAATTTTGATTTACAACAATATTTTGACCTGCGATAAAGCTATTTTTTACCTACAACAACGCTACATGTTGACCTGCTATAAGGCAATATTTCAACCTGTGATAAATATATGTTTTTCCCAAAAACAAGGCTATATTTGAAACTTTTACCTAAGATTAAGCAACGTTATATTTTGACCTACGACCAGGCTATACTTTGGCCTGCAATTAGGCTATATTTCGATCTGTGACATGAGACTAGCCTCTATTTTGGCCTGTCGTAGGTCAAATATAACCTTGTTTCGGGTTCAATAAAAGCCATATCTTGATCTGTAATAAGGTAATATTTTAACCTACGACTGTGCAATACTTTGCGATAAGGCTATATTTTGACCTTCAATACTGCAATATTTTCCCTTGAGACAATGCTTACTGTTAACCTGTAACAAGGCTATATTCTGACCCGTAACATATTTTAACTAACGACAAGACTATACTTTGACCTGCGATGAGGCTAATTTCGATCTGTGGACAGATATTTGGAGCTGGGTCAAGATTATATATATATATATATATATATATATAAAGGCAATGTGTTGACCTGTGGCAAGGTTACATTTTGACCTGCGATTAGTTAATAAATCGATAATTAGTAGATAAAGCTAATTCGACCTGTGAACAGATATTTAGACCTAAGGCAAGGCTCTATATTGACCTGTCGTAGGTCAAAACATGGCCTTGTTATTTGACTATATATATTTATATATATTTTTTTAAACAAGACTATATTTTGACTTAAGATTTGGCAATACTTAATTCTGCGATAAGACTATATTGTGACCTGCGATAGAACAATATTTTGACCTATGATAATTGAAAAAAACCTGAAGCAAGGCTGTATGTTGGCTTGTGGCAAGGCTATATTTTGACCAACGACTAGTTAACATTTTAACTTATAACGGCTATATTTTGACCTTCCACAAGTCACGAAAATCCATTTTTAATTACCAGAAGTTGAGAAAGTGTTACAAGGGTAAAATACCCAATTCTTTTTAAAGGCTTCGAAAATATTTATTGCTTCAGTCCTCACAATCATTTGTCACGCAACAAAGAAAATTGGCATTTTATATCACAACTCTGACACTTATTATCATAACACCATAATAATATGGCATAACGTTCATTCAGCTCATAATTCGTTCAGACGTACGAATGTCAGGTTCTCTTAAAAAACACTATATCTAGGCAGGTTTTTGGCCTTGGTTTCTTTGTCATTGTGTAATTAAATTGACTTTCTGTTGCATCAGATAAAAGGGGAGTGTTATTTGACAAAAAGTGAAATATGTTGAGATAAAACTACATGTCAAAGATTTTCATTTAATAAAATGGGAGTTTTACTTGATATATAGTGAAAATCAAACGAAAAACCCCGTATCATTCAATTAAATTATGGTTAAAACAAATATTAACGATTTTAATTGATTATGCCCATCACTACTTTATGCAATCAAATATTTAGAGTTTAGAAAAGCCTAAGAAATTGGACTAGTCGCGAAAAATGATAGCAGTATTCAAATAAAGAACTTACCTGTCTAAGCTCTAATTAGCAAAAATTGCATGCTTACGTGAAAAGGCCACTAAGAACATAAAAGGTAAGTTTTGTTGTACTTTTTGCATACCTGCGGTTCATCGCGATATAAAAACACCCAGAAGAGTGCTTTTTTTGTCGGTTAACAAGTAATAGTCATAAAGTGCCATTCATTCACGACACACTTAATGACGTTTACCATTAAACCAACGATATATGATTAATGCTAATTTCTGCGTAAAAAAATAATAATACTTGAAAGTTTGGCAGATTTTTTTAGTTCAATTAATTTCTTTGGGATAGAAAATTTTACACAAACTACAGCTCATTATAAATACAGCATAACTGCACGATGATTCATGTGTTTGCACGACTGTGTATAAAATGTTAAAGTTTATATTTTTATTTACATAAAGACACGATGCATTGGTGAAAGAACGTCGTGTTTTCAAATTGGACAACAATTTTTGTAATAATTTGTTCCAAAGTGATTTGTTTGGATGAAATAAACATGAGGTTGTGCTTGTTATCAGTGATTGCGCTCATTGCTGGTAAGATTAATAATCTCTTGCATGCATCTAATTAATATAGTAATTTTGAACAATAATTTTAATTAATTAATTATAAAACTACATTTTTTTAAATTACTTTCAATTTCACATTAATAATTATTTTAGTTTTCACTTTAGATCAATTACATTTAATATAATTACTGTTATTCTAAATACCTGCCGGATATTTAAACTACGATTACTAAATTGTATTCAAAAAGATTCCTAAAATATAGTGCGTTTCATAAATAAAATAGTTATACATTTTAATCACATAGGGAGTTATTCTTAAGTATACTTATCCCAATTGTATGCTGTACGTTTACGTTTAGATATTCGTGTTTTTTTAATAGTTCCATTTTAAGCAAAAAAAGAGTGTTTTCCAGTCACAGGTTAAGCATGAAGTAAAATTTCGAGTTTAGAAAAGCCTGAAAATTTGGTTTGGTCGCGACCAAACCAAATTTTCAGGCTTTTCTAAACTCGAAATTTTACTTCATGCGCCACGCGTATTAAACACTGACTTAAATTAAAGTGAACCTGTTCACAACATTTCAGTATTGTGGCGCATGAAGTAAAATTTCAAATTCAGAAAAGCCTAAAAATTTGGTTTGGTCGCTCCGCTTCTCTACGCGAGAAATCCAAATTTTCAGGCTTTTCTAAACTCGAATTTTTACTTTATGCTAAATCTGGGAGTGAAAAACACTCGTTAGAAGTTAATAATTAAACTCTTTAAAAAGCGTATGTATACTTAAAAGAAAAATTACCTGTATATATTAAAATATATGATTTGCATTTCTACGCCCGGCAAATTCAAATGTTCAGGCTTTTCTAATCTCGAAATTTTACTTCATACTTATTAAACATGCAGTGCAAACTTATGATAAAATAAAATTTAAAAATGTTTGGTCAAGACTACCCAATTCAAAACCTGATAGTGTTTATATACTCTTTAGATAGAACTTTAAGTCATAAATGTATTAGGAAACAATCTTTTTTTTTTCGAAATTTTAAACGCGCATCAAGGTTGTTACTGGACACGCATTCAAAATTACAGGTTTGTAGTCTGTGATAAGCTAACGACGAAATCGTGTTTTTATTTTTTAGATTATTATATCTTGAATTATTTTTTATTGAACTCGTGAAATTTTGCGAAACAAAAACAATAAACATTTTTCCGCAAAGCTTTACAAGTTTAGTGAAAATATAATTTAAGATATAATTATCTGCGAACTAAAAAAAATGGTCATAAGATAATAATCTTATGAGCAATCATATTTTATGAGGTGTAATTTGAACCTAAAGCAATAATTTTATGGATACCCTCATCAAAACTCAAATGAATAAATAATATTTTATTAATAAATAATTAAAAATCATCACGATGGTCTTGACCGTTACCACGTGGTAATCCATATTAAAATAATATGAAACTATTACTATTTTAATTTTAAATAAAAGTCACTTGGTTTATTTTACTACTGTTTTTATTGTTAACTGTTGATGCTTCTACTTCGTTATACATCATTATTAACATAAATAAGACACTTAAACTTTGTTTGTATAACTGAGGTTTTTTTATTGTGACTATAGTTTCGATAACTTTAACTTGTCATTATCAGACTACAAGTAGACTTTTCAAAATTATCAAAAACCTCAGTTATACAAACAAAGTTTAAGTGTCTTATTTATACTGTTTTTATTCTCTCAGACTAGTTTCGAATTAACGTTATTGCCAAGGAGTAACAATTACTTTTTGATAATGACGATAAGTCGAAACTAGTCGGAGAGAATACCAAAAAAAAAAACCAAGTGACTTTTATTCAATGATTAATATTGTAAACATGTTTCATCAAGTATCAAATTAAAGATATATTAATATTTTAACTTCTATTTTTCAGTTTATTTGCCAAAAAGTGGGACGAAAGAAGTTTTGTCTTCTTTAAATTGCATCCCAATTACAGAATGTCCCGTGTTGTATAACTTATTGAAGCAAAAGCCGGTGACTTCGGAAACTATCACGTTTATTAGGACCAGTCATTGCGGTTTCGAAGGAATGATAGAGAAAGTTTGGTGTCCAGATATAATTGAAGTTATAGAAGGTATTTAATAACAAACAAATAACGTAGGTCAACCCTTCAAAATCTCCTTAATTTCGACAATTGGAAGCTCTTATGTTTATTTGAACGTAATGATATATTACATTTATGCATAGTGACGTAACATTACCGGTAATTAAAATTTGGGTAATATTCTCGGTAATATTACCGGAAACATGATGATAATAGATATTTTAATGTTAGAAAAATAATTAACATTTTGTACAAATTGTTTAAGTTGTAATATTTATTCAGTTTCCTGTCATTTAAATAATTTAGTTTGATTAAACTCAACGTATTATGTATACTTATAAACTTTAGTTTTTGTTTATGTAAAAGGGGTGTCCCATACCGGTTGTTGACTTGGCGGACGCAACATAGGAAATCCCATGTAAATTTTGAAATGTTCCAATTTTGGCTCCCCTATTTATTTTAGAAACAAAATGTATTTACCTTTTTTGTAGAGGGAAAAATTCTGAATTCATTCGTGTTAATCACTTTACGTTTCTCTATGTTAAAATAATTAAGAAAAAGTAATGCGATTTTATAAAAATAATGACATGCCATGGAATTTAAACCACAATTGCGGATGTCAAAATGGGAATAGATATCGCATTTACTTGATTAAAGTAAACGTTTTCGATATAATTTACACTATACAAGAAAAATCCTCCTAATAAAGTGGTATTATGCAGACCACAGTTATCACGATGTTTGTGTTATGTTATTTGTCGTTAATTAAGCAACAGCAATATCTTTTGCTATTTTGACATCCGCAATTGTTGTATCAATTCCATGGTATGTCATTATTTTTATAAAATCACATTACTTCTTCTTAATTATTTTAACTGTAAATTTTCTGACATTCGTTGATATTTAAAAGAGTTCAATTTAAAGATTTAAACGAGTGTTTTTCACTCCTAGACTAAGCATGAAGTAAAATTTTGAGTTTAGAAAAGCCCCGTGAAAATTTGTCGAGGGTCGCGCAGCGACCCGAGACAAATTTTCTGGGCTTTTCTAAACTCGAAATTTTACTTCATGCGCCACGCGTATAAAACACAGATTTTAAGTGAAGTTCGAATATACATAAATTTGACAATATTATAGTGTTTAATACGCGTGGCGCATGAAGTAAAATATCGAGTTTAGAAAAGCCCCTCGCGCTGCGTGACCCTCAACAAACTTTCACGGGGCTTTTCTAAACTCGAAATTTTACTTCATACTTAGTCTAGGAGTGGAAAACACTTGTTTTAAGCTTTAAATTAAACTTTAAAAATAATAACAGGGAATATCCGCAATTGTTGTATCAATTCCATGGTATGTCATTATTTTTATAAAATCACATTGCTTTTTCTTAATTATTTTAGCTGTAAGTTTTCTGACATTCGTTGATTTTTAAAAGAGTTCAATTTGAAGCTTTAAACGAGTGTTTTCTACTCCCAGACTAAGCATGAATGAAAATTTCGAGTTTAGAAATTAGTCTCGGGTCGCTGCGCGACCCTCGACAAATTTTCACGGGGCTTTTCTAAACTCGAAGTTTTACTTCATGCTTGGTCTGGGAGTGGAAAACACTTGTTTTAAGCTTTAAATTGAACTTTAAAAATAACCGGGAATATCCGCAATTGTTGTATCAATTCCATGGTATGTCATTATTTTTATATAATTACATTACTTTTTCTTAATTATTTTCTCTGTAAGTTTTCTGGCATTCGTTGATTTTTAAAAGAGTTCAATTTGAAGCCTTAAACGAGTGTTATCCACTCACAGACTAAGCATGAAGTAAAATTTCGAGTTTAGAAAAGCCCAGATAATTTTCACGAGTGTTGTTTAAAGCTTCAAATTGAACTTAAAAAAAACAGGGAATATCCGCAATTGTTGTATCAATTCCATGGTGTCATTATTTTTATTTTATATAAATGTTAACTTAGAGAAACGTAAAGTGTTAAGTGTGAACATCAATATATTTAGAAATTTTTCCTCTACAAAAAAGTAAAATACATTTTGTCTCTAAAATAAATAGGGAAGCCAATATTTGAACACTTTAAAATTAACATGCGATTTCCTATGTTGCGTCCGCCAAGTCAACACCCGGTATATGAATATATAAATATTACTTATACTCGGACTTAGTAAAAAAAAATTGAAAATTGTGCTTTATTTCGACACTTTTAGAACAATAAAGAAACGCCAGACTAAAAAAATCGGCAAAAATTGTGAAGAAATTTATAAACTGTGTTTATTAAAAAACACTTACTAAATTTGAATAAAATACAAAAAACGAAAAATTCTTGTTGTAATTTATAATTAATAAACTTCGAATTTTAATAAAATTAACAACATTATCTGAAAATACAGGCTCACACATTTAACGTATATTTAAATGTGTGAGCATTTATTTTTAGATAATACTGTTAATTTTATCATAGTCCGACGTGTGTTTCAATTTGTAATTAATTGTGTTGCTATGTTTTAAAAATGAAATACATTTAAAATATTACAGTTTAGTTAATCTGGGATTTGAAATTTTGTCAATTCCTCAAAAGTATAATTAAATTACTTTTTTTCGCGGCTTAACAAGTACATTTCAATAAGAGCAGATTTTGATTAAATTAACAGAAATTGTTAGGTAATGAATAAACTTAGTTTTTATGTGGGAAAGCAATTTTGTGATTGAAAAGTCAATTACATATATTCAAAGTTTACTGTAATAAAAATATAAGTGATTTTTAATTTATTTCGATACTCTCAAAAACTACGATATATTGATAAAATCAAAAGAAATTGGCAAGGAATTAGTGCAAAAAAAAACAAAATGTAGCGATTAGAAATAAAACTAAATGTGAATTGACAAATTACAATTACTGAAAAAAATCTATGTTTATTTATTCAATCTTATAGATTAATTGTATATTGAATTTGGATAAAATTAATAGAAATCGTTGAGAAATGATTCAACTATGTTATGATTTTAAAAAAATAAGAACTCATTAATTGGAAACACAATTACAGACACTTAAATTCAAATAAATATTAATAAACAAATAATTCATACAGAAAATTTAACATAATGAAAAATTGAGATTCTCAATAGCTTGCAGAATATTTACAAAATATAAAAACGACTTTCGACTTTCTGTAAACATTTAGTCTCACTAAGACGAGTCTCCAAATATTCATTGAAACAACTACTCGAGCTAATACCCCGACAGATATTGAATTATACAATGAATATTTGAGTTACATGACAGATTTACTGTTCTATGCATAATTTATATGCAAAATACAACATCAGGTCAAATTATTCTCTCACCAAACTAAATGAACCAAC
Source organism: Philonthus cognatus (assembly GCA_932526585.2). Taxonomy (NCBI): domain Eukaryota; kingdom Metazoa; phylum Arthropoda; class Insecta; order Coleoptera; family Staphylinidae; genus Philonthus; species Philonthus cognatus. The sequence goes on along the minus strand of OW052245.1, from coordinate 27,397,392 downwards.
AGGAAATTGAAATAAATTGAAAAAATTACAGGAAATGAACATTAATTGTCGTAAGCTATCTATAGACACGTTTCAAGATCTATTCCTTATCAGGATGCTTTAGACTTTCAATACAAGCAAGCTATTAAAATAAACAGAAAACTTACAGGAATGTTAAAGTGTGTTGTAGAAACAAGTACAAAAAACTGGGGCGAGTGAAAGTGAAGGGATGTTAGTTAAAGGGATTAAGTCGTTAGAAGGTGCGAACAATTTGATACCTGAGAGAGAGTGACATACAGCCTTTAACGGTACAGTTTAACATAAAGAAAATTTAAGATAACGAAAAATTAAGTTTGTCAATAGTCTGCAGAATATTTATAAAATATAAAAACGAATTAAAATTAATATCGACTTACTGCAAAAATTTTGCCTCATTCAGACAAGTCTCCAAATATTCATTGAAACAACTACTTCTCGAGCTAATACCCCGACAGATATTGAATTATAAAATGAATATTTTAGTTACATGACAGATTTACAACAAAAACAACATTTGCAGAATATTTACAAAATATAGAAACGAATGAAAATTAATATCGACTTTCTACAAAAATTTAGTCTCATTGAGACAAGTCTCCAAATATTCATTGAAACAAATACTTCTCGAGCTAATACCCCGACAGATATTCAATTAGACAATAAATATTTGAGTTACATGACAGATTTACTGTTCTATACATAATTTATATGTAAAATGCAACATCAAGTCAAATTATTCTCTTACCAAACTTAATGAACCTACAGGAAATTGAAAAAATTGCAGGAAATGAATAATTATTGTCTTAAGCCATTTATAGACGCGTTTCGAGATTTATCCCTTATCAGTATAGCTATGGTTTTGACTTAGACTAGATTTAAGAATAATTCAAGTTCAAAACTATTCACAAATATAAAAACAAATTAAAATTGAAGTTGTCTTATTAATTAAAACGTATTTTTTGCATTTCATACGAATATTGTCGTAATTTTATATAAAATATTATTAAATTCTACTAAAGTTGAAATCAGGTTATGGTTTTCTAAATATAAAACCTTATTAATTAAAAACGACATTACAATCACTCAAACTTAAATAAATATCATTAAATTTCATTGAAATTAAATTAAAGTGTGATTTTGAAAAAAATAAAATACATCAAATAAAAGCTACCCTACAGACACTAAAACTTGAATAAATATTATTTAATATAATTAAAATTATTGAAAAATTGTCTATTCTCTATTTTATTATAAAAAAATATATTCGAATGTTAAGTTTTAACCAAATTGATGTAAGTTGTTAAGAATTGAATCAACTTTGTTAAAATGTGAATGACGACTAAATTCGAATAATTGTTAACATTAAACTTTGTTCGTAATTATATTAAATTGATTTGTATCTATATTTATTCATAAAAAGTTGATTCGATATCAATTTTTATAAAATTACCTAGTAATGTTCAGAAGGGAATAAACTATCCCTAATAGAAATTACATCTTGTAGCAATGTTGACACAATATTGAATTTCAATTTTACAATCTTGTAGCAATATTGGGATGCGAGCACGACACTAGGTTAACACAATATTGAAATGGAATTTGAAAATATATAATTATACAAGATTATTGTGTCATTTTGATACAATATTGTATCAAGTTGATTCAATATTGTCGACACAATCTTGACTCTATGATGAATTTCAAGATGGTGTCAAGTTGATACAATATTGTGTCTTGTTGATACAATCATGGATCGATAATGAGTTTCTAGAACTCAAGCAAAATAAAGTCATAAAACTAAATACTTATGGCCACTGCACCATAATGATTAACTTTATTCAGTGATTAGCACTTCTTAAAAACACAACAATTTTACTTACAAATTGTTTACACAATTCCAGCAAAGAGTGTAATCTGCAGAATAAATTAATTTTGAGGTTAAGGTAGGCCATCACTATTTTACACGTTTATCTTATTATTCTAACTAATAAAACTAATTACATACAAGCACACACCTATATTTATATAAGTACTTACCACAGAAATAAGCAAACTATTCAATTAATCACACATAATTACACTTGCGAACAAAAATTAGGCGTTTATTAGACTTGGCGCCCATGTAGAGTGTCAGGAATCAACGAGTTCCCGTCACAAATGCGCAAACTATTAATGTTTATCAGGACATAAACAATATTGTATCTATATTTAATATAAATAATGTGTCAATATTTGCAATATATATTGATCATTATTTTAATTCTGTATATCAACATTATTGTGTCTAGATTGAATATTATTATTGTAATATTATTTGCATTCAATATTGTGTATCTATTGTATGCACTTTGAATAACAGTTTCAATGTATATACAAAATATAAATATTGACACAATATTGCTACAAAATACATTTCTGCTAGAGATGTTTCAACCTGGAAACGTTGAAATTGAGCATTAAACATCTGACATTTTGTTTACAATCGCTTATTTTCACTCGATAATAATAAAAATTTACAATTTGAAATCATAATTAACCCACGATAGAATAATAATATATTCTACAGTATAAGCATTAAGCTGGTAATGCACTTACTCAATGGAATAATCTGACTTTACACTAACTAAGAATTTTATTTAAAATTTCGGTAAGAATTTACTACACACCCCGTGGGTATTATAGATAAAAATGATATTATTCGAAAGTACTCGACGAGTACTATCTAGATACGCAAATAATTTCGACCGGAAATGTTAAACAATAAAAACAAAATTGTTTAAAAATTTTGAAAATATTGAGTCGTAGCAGTATGTAAAATAATCATCGTGCTCAAAGAGATTTACGCAATTTATTCTATTGCAAACCTTTCTCCTAACCTAACCTAACCTAGAAGTATGTGGAATATTTAACGTGAGTAGAAAATATTGAGTACTAGCAGTATGTAAAATAATCATCGTGCCCAAAGATATTTACGCAATTGATTCTATTGCAAACCTTGTCCTAACCTAACCTAACCTAGAAGTATGTGGAATATTCAACGTGAGCAGAAAATATTGAGTCCTAGCAGTATGTAAAATAATCATCGCGCCCAAAGAGATTTACGCAATTTAGTCTATTGCAAACCTTTCTCCTAACCTAACCTAACCTAACCTAGAAGTATGTGGTATATTCAACGTGACCAACCTTTTTTTCGGCGAAATATAGCCGTTGACACAAAGAATTCAACCCAAATGATTTTCAAGAGTGTATTAATTTATGTTAGTTATTCTATAAATCCATATGAGTCCAAGTGTAATGTGCTAATGTGTTATAATCGTCATTCGGTTAAATCTAACTTAAATTGAAGTTAAATTGGAGTCTTTAACAAACATTTCTTTCGACTTCCCCAATGTCTCCAGTAAAGATTGCAATGGTTAACAGCAATCAGTGAGGTTTTATAGAAGTTTCTAGTCAAAATTTCAAAGTTGAAAAAAGGGAACTTTTATGATTTCCGTAGTGTATTTATTGATTTTAATTGGTGAAATATGTCAATATAGTGTGAATCTATATTATAATGCATGTTATTCCACGGGGTGTAAAGTTTAGCCAAAATTTCATTAAGTTGCAAATGTAAGATATGATGTTCTTTACCGATTACTAAACTGTATTCAATTCTAACCAAAATCTGTTGGTTTTAAAAGGATACAAAATTTCAAGTAATGATTTAATGTGAATAATCAAATAATTTTTTGCACAAAATCTGAGGGTTTCGAAGTTATTCAATAACACATTCAAATTTGGCTAAATTCTTAAACAAATATCTTCACAAACATGGCAATTTTAAACAAAATTTCAACTATGACACAAAATTAGAGAGGGAACACACAAACGGGATTTTTATTTTTCCTTTGTTGATTACTAAACTGCAATAATTTTTAAACAAAATTAGTTTTAAAATAATAGATACATTTGAATTAAAAATATCGCGCTTCAAAGCGAGATTTTTTAGTACAATATTAGTTTTAACTGAAAGACAAAGTGAACGAGATATTCAAATTTTCATTACCGATTATAAATCTGCGTGTATTTTTAAGTTTGATTTTTAAAATTAATAAAAATGGCAGTTTGAAAAGTGACACAAGTAAAAAATTAGCATTTTTGAGATAACTACTGATTAGATATACTGATTTCAAAAAAGCATATGATACAATTGATCACTACGTAATCATTAACAAACTTTCATCTTTTGGTTTTACGGAGGGAACCGTTTCATTGATGCAATCATGCCTGCAACTTGACACCATCTTGAAATTCATCATAGAGTCAAGATTGTGTCGACAATATTGAATCAACTTGACACAATATTGTATCAAAAAGACACAATAATCTTCTATAATTATATATTTTCAAGTTCCATTTCAATATTGTTCCTCAGGGTACGAACCCGGGACCACTCTTTTTATTATTTTTATTAATAATATTGTTGAGGTAATTCGGTGTAACGTGCTCCTGCATGCGGATGATATAAAATTATTTAATTTCATTGAGTCCAGGGATGATTGAATTCGGTTGCAGGAAGATATTAATAACATTCATAAATGGTGTGAGGTAAATGGATTATCGTTGAACTTATCAAAGTGTAAATGCATGTAATTTTATAATAATAAGGATATTTTTATATTTGATTATGGTATTAACAACGTATTATTTAAACGTATAAACTCAATTAAAGATTTAGGAGTAACTTTTGATCATAAGTCGATATTTACTGATCATATAAATAAGATTTGTGACAAAAGTATCAAACTGTTGGGGTTTTTCCATCGCACTTGTAAAGATTTTCATAACATTTTTCATACGTTCATTGTAACCTAGAATTTGCTTCTGTTATTTGGTCACCGTAATACAAAATGACTGTAAGTAGAATTGAAGCAGTTCAACGAAAGTTTTTGAAAATGTTGTTTTTTAAAAAAAATTAGGGAATATCCATCTGCATCCATTACATATGATAACCTCTTGCAAACTATATTGTAGCACTTTAAATAACGTTTTGAATGTATATACAAGATATAAATATTGACACAATAATGCTACAAGATACATTTCTGCTTGGGAAGTTTTAACCTGGAAAGGTTGAAATTAAGCATTAAACATCTGACAATTAGTTTGCAATCGCTCATTTTCACTCGATATTAATAAAAATCTACAATTTTAAATCATAATTATTTCACGCTAGAATAATAAGATGTTCTACAGTATAAGCATTAAGTTAGTAATTTACTTACTTAATGGAATAATCTGATATTACACTAAGAATTTCATTTAAAATTTCATTAAGTTAATCTTTATCGTTTAACAGTGTTAATGTCAGGGTTGTTATGTTTAAAACAGTGTTTTAAACATGTTTAAAAACAGCCGTCGCGCTTAAACGGTTTTGTATTAAACATGTTTTAAATCTTAAATTTTTTTAAAACATGTTTTAAACGTTAAATTTGTTTTAAACGTTTTATTTATCATCTCAAATTTCATTAGGATTTTTTGTTTACATTTTTAAATTTTAGCTAAATTATTGAAGATATTTCAAATTACATTATTAAACACAACATTTTATTACAATAAAATATCAAAACTGTGATAAATCTGATTTTTAAATACAGGGAATTTTTCTTCCAGGTATACATATGCATACACTGTAAATTTTACATTTGTTGTTTTTTTTAAGATTTTAATTTGAATGTTTAAACGAGGGTTTTCCACTCCCAGACTAAGCATGAAGTAAAATTTCGAGTTTAGAAAAGCCTGAAAATTTCGATGGGCCACGTAGCGAAGTGGAGTGGCCAATCCAAATTAGGCTTTTCTAAACTCGAAATTTTACTTCATGCGCCACACGTATAAAACACTTAAATATCTGTAAGTTTAAAATATACGGCCTTAGCAATTTAATATGTAAATGTGAATAAAAGGTGAGTCAAATTCTGACCTGAACCAATTGTTTAAATCAGTGATTATAGGCAACCCAATACCTCTAACGTATATTAGGTTGCCTATAATTGTTGTTGTATGCGTGGGATTTTTTAACTTTACTGTGAATTGGTGTTTTTAAGCGTGGCGCATGAAGTAAAATTTCGAGCTTAGAAAAGCCTAAGCGGATTGGCCGCTCCGCTTCGCGGCCAATCCAAATTCTTAGGCTTTTCTAAACTCGAAATTTTACTTCATGCTTAGTCTGGGAGTGGAAAACACTCGTTAAAAGCCTCAAATTAAACGGTTTGATACAACAAATTCCCGCTAATTTGAAAAACGCTGTAATAATCGGGATATGTATATAAAGAAAATGCCCCGTCTGTTCCGTTTTAAACATGTTTTAAACACGACTTCAACATGTTTTTAATTGTTAATGTTTTAACCTTTGTTTCAATGAAAAAAACACGTTTTGTTAAGAAAAAACTGTTTGTTTTAATAATGAAAATGAAAAAAACTTTTTTTTTTAATGCCCCGTGCACTTAGTGCATTTTAACTTTAAATGAAACGTCTTGTTTATTTTGCAAGAAAAAATAAATCAAAAGGTTCATTTTTACTCTAAATAATATTAAACTAAACTCGACTATTTGATAATGAAATAAATGTCAAATTACAATAAGTACATTTTTGATGTATTTTTTATTTTTATTTGCGTATGTATAAGAAATAGATATATAAGGGTAATATACTGTAATTTGCGGTAAATTACTAATGGTAATTACCGCCTTAACTTACCACTAACATCACTTTTTATGTAAAGGCTACTTTTATATGCGAAAGTGGATAATATCTTTCAATAATGCACGTCTTTTTAAGACTACTGTATAAAATTTTATCAATAGTTTAATTATAAATTAAAAACTCTAATTAAACAATTTACTATGTAGAAAACCAGTAAACAAGGAATTGTAAAGATGAACAGATATATTGTATATTTCGTATTTATCATTTCATCAATCTCGAGACAATAATTAAATGCTCTCAAGGCAAACTTCTGACTTGTACTATGTCTATATTTTCACATAATTAACGATTGTATTCAATTTCAACTTCCCCATTAAAAAAATATCAATTAAAAAAAATATTTTTCCTTGAATTAACGAAAATATATACAGGGAATTTTTCGTTTAAGTATACATATCCCAATGCATACGTTGTAAATTTGCAGGCATTGGTTGTTTTTCAAAAATAGTTTGATATGGAGTTTCTAATGAATTGCTTTAGCATACTGTTTTAGAAGTACATTTTATTTAAACCTTACTCATGAAGTTCATAATAAATTGCTTTAGCATACTGTTTTAGAAGTACACTTTATTTAAACCTTACTCATGAAGTTCATAATAAATTGCTTTAGCATACTGATTTAGATGTACATTTTAATTAAACCTTACTCTAAATCAGTGTTTTATATGCGTGGCGCAAAAAGTAACATTTCGAGTTTGGAAAAGCCTGAAAATTTGGTTAGGACCAGGCTTTTCTGAACTGAAAATTTTACTTTATGCTTAATCTGGGAGTGGAAACACTCGTTAAATGCTTAACATTGGACAGTTTTCAAAACAACGAATGCCTGAAACTAATAAATAAATAAATAAATAAATAAATGGTTTATTTACGGGAGGTCCCCATTTTCAAATAAAATACATCATGTAGTAAACTTAATCACTAGTTAGAACTAAAAATTATAAAACTATTAACTATTCTAAGTCATAATTAATGCAAGGATAAACAATAATTAATAACAAAATATGTATTTAAACATAAAAATATAAAACATGAAAACTAGTCCGTTCTGATTCCAGTTAAAAATAAATATGATACTTTTGTATTACCAAAATAACCTTATAAAAGAAACTAAAACAAACCGGAGCATTAAAAAAAAGGAAAAAAAAACAACTATATCTTAACAATATCTATTCTCATTCAAAGTACTTGTTTACTAACGTTTTAAACACATATTTGTTAGAACTGAACAAATCAAACCAGCCATTTCTGTTTAAGGAATTGGCAAGTCTCAACAAACGACTCATCGAGTTATTGTAAGAATAATTTGTTGAGTGAGTTTTAATGAAAAAAAGGTCTTTGTTTCTTAAAATTGTGGAATAATTTGATGAATAGATGTTTATTTCAGCTAATAGCGATGGACACACGATAGACGAATTAATTAATCCGTATAGAAAGCAGAGATCAGCGACTTGTCTACGAAATGCGAGTGGTTTCAGATTAATAAGTTCCATAACATTATCGTAAGACCCTTGAACATGGCGATGTCCTAATTTGAATTCCATATTCCTTAAAAAAATCTTTTGAATAGATTCCAAACGGTTCATATCGCCTACCAAATAGGGAGACCAGACAGTACAGGCATATTCCATGTTGCTTCTAACAAGTGTACAATATAATAGTTTGAGGCACTCGGCGTTTAAATCTTTTGAGATATGCCAAACAAAGCCCCATTTTCTGGAAGCTTTGGTACATACCGAATGAATGTGGTCTTTAAGTGATAACTTGTTATCTAATAATATCCCTAGATCTTTCACCTGCTCCGCGCGTTCCAACTCGATTAAATTAATGAAATAAGGCACATTTAAACTATTTTTATTTTTGGTGAAAGAAATTGTAGAACATTTTTCAGTATTTAGAGTTAACTTATTAGTCCTGCACCACTCACAAATATTATTTAAATCATTTTGTAATAATTTACAATCATCTATGTTCTCTACGATCTGATAGAGCTTCATATCATCAGCGTACAGTAGGCAGCTGCCAAAGTTGATGACATCAATTATGTCATCGATAAAAATTGTAAATAATATTGGTCCAATATGTGAACCTTGGGGTACATCCGACGTAGCTATTATTGGATCCGATATGAAATTATTAATTCTAACTTTCAATGTCCGAGAACATAGAAAGGAATCTAGCCATTTGACAACATTTTTGTTGTAACCTAATTTATTTATTTTTTCTATCAGAATAGCTTGATTGACTTTGTTAAATGCTTTAGAAAAGTCCGTGTAAATAGCATCAACTTGAGATTTATTTTCTAAAGCATTTGACAGAAACGTTTTAAATTCCATCAAATTCGTCGTCGTCGATTTTCCACTTCGAAATCCGTGTTGGTTATCAGAAATAGCTGATTTTGATATCCAAGCTAGTTGATCGCTAATTATCGAATCCAGAAGTTTGGGAATAACCGATTGTATGCTAATACCGCGATAGTTAGTTATATCATCGCGAGCGCCATTTTTGAAAATCGGAGTGATGAAACATTCTTTCCAAATTTAATGACTGTTTAAACAATAAATGTATAGGTTTACATAATGAATATAAGCAGTTTAGTAATATTGTAGATGGTACACCATCAGGTCCGTCTGTAAACGAGTCGTGCAACTTAGTGATGTGACTGAATATAATTTCCTCCGAGACGTGGAATTCCGTGTCTTGAACAGATCGAGAACTATTATCATGAGTACCAAACGTGTAACCATCGGGTGCATCAAATACGGATGAAAAATGTTTTGCAAACAGATTAACAATATCATGTCCTTGGTCTGTAGTAATATCTTTAAATTTCATCATCTTTGGTGTGCCTCCGTTATTTTGCGTTTCTCTTGCAAATTTCCAAAAATGTCTCGGGTTAGAATGTATGTTGTTTTGATGTTTTCCAGATATGTCTCATATAGTTCTTTCGAAAGACGTTTACATGAAGTTCTTAACTTACAGAACACTAAATAGTCCTCTGAACAGCTACTTTTCTTAGCCGTATATATCCGGATATGTATACTTAACAGAAAAATTCCCTGTATATGAATGAATATATATAAACATCTTTATTCAGACAATACAATATACGGTACAAACAGTTATATACTTATCACACATGTTAGTGTTAGTCTGTTCGGGCAGACCCTTTCAATTTGAAAAACGTTATTTTTTTCTTTATTAACCCTGTCTTTGTTGAATCTGTTTTCAGAGTTTAAAAAATAATTACTTCTTGAAAATTGTTCTGCATATTTCTAAGTATTGATCCGTTTTATAGAGAAATCACCCGTTCCAAACATGTTCCGTAAATAGATTAATAATTTTAATGCATTAATATTATCAATGTATGTAATTATAAATTTTAGAAGAATCAACTTTCAAGTCAACACTGCGATCTCAAAACTACACAAACCAAAACATTAAATCGTATTATAGGATCGACACAAATGAGATTTTAGATAAAGAAAATAAGGGAGAAAATGAGGAAAACGTAATGGATTTGTTTCCGGAAAATTGTGGAGGCACGGTCGAAGACAAAGTTTTCGGTGGGACTGAGACAGCGATTGATGAATACCCATGGATCGCGTTATTACAATACGAAAACAGAAAAAGTAGGAAATTGTACAATGGATGTGGAGGAATTCTGATTAATAAGCGATATGTGTTAACAGCTGCACATTGTGTCACATTAGGAAATAATCCGTAAGTTTCTTTAATATATACAAACATTGTTCTAAATTAGTGAAATATAGATCCATTTAATACTTTGAGTTAAAAAAATAAGTGTTCAATTGTTTAGAAACACTGATGAACAGATTGTAAAACACCCCTTAGTTAAGTGGGTTTTCATTGTTGTTCTCCACTAATTTGGGTACGCTGAATTCGAATTCGATGCTCATTTGGGCCAAAAGTCGCCAAATTTTGAGATATTTTATCTCAAAGTGGTCAAAAGGGCTATTTTTGTCAATTTTGGACCCCCAGTAGCTAAACTTCCCGTGACTTCTGGCTGGCGAGTAATGACGCGTTTTAAAGACACAGATCTGTACTTTTGGAATCAAAAAAGGGAATATTATTAACCCGCTTAGTTTTTGAGCAATCTCAAAAACCGTGAGCTATATTTTTTTATTTTGGCCTTAAAATTAAAAAATAAACGGTCCTTCTAGAGGCAAAATAAAGCCCTTCAGACAGCCAACGGGCCGTCGCGTCGGCTACACTGTTAGTCGTTTCGCGGGGTAATTTGAAATTGTTAATTGACGATTGAATTTTAAATGCGATCCGCAATTTGCGATAATACTAGTAAAGTTATTATTATTGCAGGGGTCCTCTTTCTTGATCACATACAAATAAATTACAAATACAAAATGCAGTAATAATACATTTATTTATAAATAATATAAATAAGATGGGAACGACTAAAACGTCTAGCCTAGTTTTTGTTTTTGTTTGGCTTTGTTTATGTTTGGAAGGGCATACTCTTAAAGAGGAGCTTTAAGAGTATGCCCTTCCAAACAAAAACAAAGCCAAACAAAAACAAAAACTAGGCTCACGGTTTTTGAGATTGCTTAAAAATAATAGGTTAATTGTATTCTCTTTGTTTATTCTAAAAGTATAGATCTGTGTCTTTAAAATTCGCTATTACTCGCCAGTCAGAAGTCACGGGCATTTTAGTTACTGGGGGCACAAAAATGCCACAAATGGCCCATTTTAACTACTTTGAGATAGGATATCTAAACAAGCCTCGAATTCGGATTCAGCGTAGCCAAATTAGTAAAGAACAACAACTAAAACCCACTTAACCATATTGTTCTAAATGAGTGAAATTGATGATGTTAAGTAGGATTATAAAAATATTGATTTCTGTTATATTCTTATTTTTAGAGTACGAGTAGTTTTAGGCGAATACGATACAAGAAACGAAACGGACTGTGTGATCCTTAGACCGGGCTATGAAGATTGTTCAGATAAGCCAATTAAAGCATCGATTGAAGAGGTACACGTACATCCCGAGTGGATCGTTAAAAATAGAAGACCGTTTTACAACGATATAGCTTTGATAAGATTAAGTCAGGAAATTACTTTTAGCGACTTCGTAAACCCAATTTGCCTTCCCAGTAAAAACTACACTGTTCCGGTAAATGAAAATCTCATCGTTTCTGGTTGGGGAAGAACAGAAAGCAGTGAGTAACATCAGATTTATAATAAATTCATAAAATTTCACTGTGCATGAATTTTAACAATAAATCATATAATAATTGATATAATTTATCCATTTTTGTCATCAGTGACATTGTGGGTTGGTTTTAAATAAAAGTGTGTTTAATGCACAGTTGGGCATTTATTAAAAACATTTTAAGTCATGATTAAAACTAATTATTAAATTAGTCATAAATAATTTAGTCATGTCAGATTTAGTCATTAATCATTAGTCATTTGTTTTTATCAGTCTGTCAATCAGATGCGAATATTAGTCAACTAAAAAATGGAACAATAATAAAGCTGTATGTAAATATTTGAAGGATATTGTCATCTGTCACATTCTGCATCTATGCCGATCGCTTTCGTGTAAATAGTTATCCATTTTATATTAACTCCAAATATTAGTTGAAAAATGGGCATTATATTTCGATATCAGAAAAATATTTTGTAACTAAGGAATAGATATCATACAATACAATCTAGTTGTTTCTCATTGTTTTTAGGTAAAGATTTTTATACGTATTTTTTTTTATTTTAAAAGTGGTTACATTGATGATGCAATATTTCTGTACCTTTTTATCATGTCTGGTAACTTTCATGTTTATTTTGTATATATTATTTAGTTTTTGAATTACGAGGGTTTGAAATTAAAAAAAAATAATGTTAGCGTTTCCAGATATTCTAAACATTTAAATACCATTATATTAAAAAATTAATAGGTCTTAATGATCGATGATTATTGGAGTTATTTTATTTTCCTATAAAGTTTAAATTTAAAAAATTAGTCCATATGTTAAAAAGTAAATCATAATTAATTAAATCGTATTTCCAAAAGCTTTCGACGACATTTGAACCTAAGAAGTTTTTGTTTTAACATATCCCAATTACATCGGATATACTTAAATCTTCAGATATTCGTTGTTTTTTAAATAGTTCAATTAGAATAGTTCAATTAGGAGCTTTAGACGAGTGTTTTCTACTCCCAGATTAAGCATGAAGTAAAATTTCGAGGTTAGAAAAGCCTGAAAATTTGGTTTGGTCGCGTAGCGAAGCGGAACTTTACAATATAGAGCAGTATGGTAAAGACGTTTGTTTTGAACTTTACTCACAACCAGTGTTTTACACGCGTGGCGCATGAAGTAAAATTTTGGTTTTTAGAAAAGCCTAAACCAAATTTTCCGAATTTTTAGGCTTTCTAAACTCGAAATTGTACTTCATGCTTAGTCTGGGAGTGGAAAACACTTGTTAATAGCTTCAAATTGAACTCATTTAAAAAACAACGAATATCGGAAAATTTACGGCTTATGCGTATAAAGCCTATACATTTCTATAAATAGTAACATTTTTAGTTTTGAATATTTAAATTGTGTCACAAGTATTTAAAACAAATAGTATTTTTTTTTTAATTTCATACCTATATTTTCTTTCTCACTTTCTCAGATTTAAAACACAATTATTTTAATCAGTAGTTAATTGATAATTTTGATTAATCACCAATAAACAAAATTAGCCATTAGTCTTAGTCATCAATCGACTAAAAAATAATCAACTCTGGTTTCATGTGACAAGATAGAAAATACGACTGAAACAACATAAACAGACTGTTATTGATATTTTATTGGAAGATTAATTATATACTGTTTGTCTACTTTTAATAATTCTATCAATTTGTGTTATTTTCATCATGATTTCTTTACTTAATTTGATATTCAATTTAATATCATTACTAAATTTAGCCTTAAATTGAATTGATTGAAAAAAATGATTAACTGAGGCTGTTACTTTGTGAAATTCCATATCAACACTTTTAGTAAATAACACACTTGGTTAAAATTTCACTGTTTATTAGTTCAGTGGCTTCATCAGGCAGATGAATGATATGAATCATTCATCTGCCTGATGAATCCACTGTGTGGCGAAACAATTGTTGTAGTGTCAACTAATAATCAGTGAAATATTAACCGAGTTTTATTTACTAAACGTGTTGAATTGATTGAACATAAAATAAATTAAAAAAACACAACATTTTTAACACTAATACATTAAAACTTCGATACCATTTAATTTTCAAATTTTGTTATTATATCTTGACTAAGTTTCTCATCTTTCATGTGGTGAAACATTTTTAACTATGATTTTTTAAGAAAACACTTGGTTAAATTTCTAATATTAGTGAAAAAAAACTAAGTGTTTTCTTTTGAAATCGTTTAATTATAAAAGAAAACACTTGGTTACATTTTATTAATATTAGTAAAATTTAGAAAAGTATTTTTTTATAAAATCTGGTTGATATATTAAATTTTGTCTTACTTTCGCATTCGCAGGAGGGCCGACTTATGTGAAGCAACAAGTGTCCCTGCCTTTAGTGAACTCCGAAGAGTGTTCTCGAGTGGTGAAAAAGGTCGTCAACGAAGGGCAAATTTGCGCCGGGGGGGTCGCGGGGAAGGACGCCTGCGTTGGGGATTCTGGGGGGCCCTTGATGTCATTCGACCAGGAAAAGGGCGCCTGGGTCGCCGCTGGTGTGGTGTCCTTATCTTTGCAGGGCTGCGGGATAGAAGGAGTCCCAGGGATATACACATTTGTTCCTCACTATCTTGAATGGATATATTCAAAAGTCAAACCTTGATTGTGAAAAAAAAAATACATCATGTTTAAGCGAAAGAAATGTGCATTTCAACATTCTGTGATAATTTCGACATATGAGGAAATTTATAATCAAGGGAATTGATTTTTTAAACACCGGCAGGGAATATTAAAATTATATTAATCGCTAAAGCTGTTAGTTGGTGGAATTCTGTATCGATACCTTAGTAAATAACACAATTAAGATTTCACTCTTTATCAGTGGTTCCAGTGGCAGATGATAGATCATTCGTTTAACTGTGTGGTAAAATAATTGTTGCAGTGTCAACTAATATAAAGTGAAATCTTAACTAAGTGTGTTATTTACTAAATATTTTAAATTAAAAGAAGTTGAATATGTGGATCAATATTAAAACATATATACAGGGTGATGACCGACGGGAATCGGACGTCTTTGAAATGCTCAGTACACTTGTTTTCTTTTTAAGAAAAATCAATTTTATTATACAAACATCTTAGTAATTACATGCCATTTCAATTGAATATAATGAATGCATACAAATATCAGACAGGTGGTGTCCACAGGGACGGCCCTAGTCTAGTGGGCGCACGGATCTGCGCTGATTTACTATCGTAAAAGTAATCAAAAATTTGGTATTATTTCGCCTAAATTTATAGACCACATTACCATTAGTGCCTAAATGCCATGTATTTGTTACTTCGTGCCGTAAGACGACCAGGTTGTACACTTTCTAGAAAGCAGTTTTCAAGCATATACTAAAAGTTGGTGTATACGCCAACATCTTACAATCAACTTTTGTTGAGATTTCTTTAAAAAAATAAGTCACACATGATTAAATATGGGTCATTGAGAAGCTTTCAGCGAACCACTACCATTGCCAATTGCGCAGTGTGCGCGGTGTCCCTAAGTATACTAGTCACTTGAGATTTTTTTGTGGGGATATTTCAATTAACATGTCTTTACACACAAACCTCACAATAATTGATCATAAGATGTTGGAACCCGTATAGACCGATTTTCGGCAAAATTTTAGAAATCGCATTTAAGAAAGTGGGCATCACCTGCATGACAATATATTTTATTCATAATATGCATACGAAATAGCATATAATTACGAAGATTTTCGTATATTAAAATAATTTTTTTATTAAAACACAAACAACTACTGACCATTTAAAATGTGTCCGGTTCCCGTCGGTCACCCTGTTTTTGTATTGAATATTGTAATTTTCTTTAATAAAAATCTGTACAAATATGTTACGATTATTGGCGAATAAAAATTGTGAATAGATTGACTTTTTAGCATGAATGTAACCATCATTAAATTTGGTTCGTAAAATAACTATTTGACAATTTAATTGCAGTGGGTGAGACCCGTAATAAGTATTGAAAAAATAAATATATTTATCGAATAAATAATAAAATTAAATATAAGAATTATTTAATTGTGCTTGTTTAAATCATTTGTTGCGGATAGGTGTAGCCAAGAAAGGGCAAATGCCATGCAAAAACATACACCTCCCCCCATAAATGTTGATTAAATAATTTGTTGATGACCAATTTTTTATTATATAATAAGTAGAAGGATCTAAACATAATACTTGTAATCATTTCGTTTTAGAGAAAAGTTGAAACCTGAGGCAAGTAATATTTTTGAAGCCCCTTAAAATTCTATTTTATATCTATAACGCCACTTTTGACAATTTTACAATAAATCAGTATTTTATACGCCTCGCGCATGAAGTAAAGTTTCGAGTTTGGGAAGGCCTGAAAATTTGGATTTAGGCGCTACGCTTCGCTCCGCGCCCAAATCAAAATTTTTAGGCTTTTCTAAACTCGAAATTTTACTTCATACTTGATCAAAGATTCCAAAACACCCATTAGAATAATGTTGAGTACTAAAATCAGTGATTCCGAACGTGAAGCAATTTGAGTTTTAAGGAGAACAATTGAAAATGACTAAAATCACTATACTCATTAAAATAAATTAAATGCATGAAAATTAACCAGATATCATAATAAACATTGCTAAATTGTCATTACTATATTTAAGAATTTGAACTTAAATATCATTGAATTTAACCAATATTTAGGATTATTCCATTTATCAACATTTCATGAAGTTTGTAAAATCTGATTAGATTGAAATTATTACTAACTCTTAATAATTAAGATATGGAATTCCATTTTCGCGCTAAATACATTGTTTAAATTAGTCTTATATGTAATGTTAGAGACACAAATATACATTATTATTCTTATTAACTCGAGCTCAAAATTATATATATATATATATATATAATTATAGAAAACCCAAACAAGATATTTGAATATTTTTTGTAGACTCTTGAATTACCACAAATTAAAATAATTATCGTCATACATTGGCTTTTTTCAACTTTGACTCAAAATATTACAGAAAAAAAAGACCTTAACGATTTTTTTTATTTTCGTAATTTTATATATTATGCAAACTATAAGAAGCGTAAGGTTATTTTCTCGAATTCAAATAGTTCTGAATTTGAATTATTCTTAGTTGATGTAACTAAGAATCCGTCCAATGACTTAAGCAGTCGACGTCGGTTTAATAATCTAAAAACAAAAAAATGTAACTTTACTGATTATTATAGGGATTTTGAATATTGCATGTTTACACATTTTTAAAACTTCACTTCTTTTTAAAAAACATTAGAACTTTGGCGTTTAAGATTTGATGTTCTTTACTGATTACTAAACTCTATTCAATTCTAGGCAATATCTGTTGGTTTTAAAAGGATTCAAAATTTCAAATAATAATTTAATGCAAATAAACAAACTATTTCTTGCACAAAATCTGAGGGTTTCGGAGTTATTCAATAATACATTAAAATTTAGCAAAATTCTTAAACAAATATCTTTATTTTTTCAACAAAATTTTAACTTACATTTATCGACTTTTGTGAAATTTTATATTTTAAAACATTTTCTAAATATTACTAACTTTTATTATATTTTATAAATTTATAATTTCTATATGATTTTTATTATAAAACATTTTATTCTCTAAATAAAGTAATTTATTCCTAAGATTTCGGTATTATAAACACAAAATAACTTTATTTGGCTAATAAATTTCCCCAGTAAATTATTTGTTTGTTTTTCTGCTAAGCAAATTTTATTCTATAAATAATTTGACAGTTAAAAGTCAAAAGTGTATTACATTATTATAATTACTTTAGATTCTACTACTTGTGTTTATTAATTTCATTACGGTTATCATGTCTACCATATCATCCGTGTCAGATTTAAGTTCGCTAATAGTATCTTCCCTGATAGTGATTAATTCGAACCACAAGACATTCTAAGGAGTCGAAGACCTTGAGTTTTTTAAATCAGACATAACCAGGGATTTTTATACTTATGCATACGCTTTTTAAAATTAGTTCCATTTAAAGTTTTAAACGAGTGTTTTCCACTCCCAGACTAAGCATGAAGTAAAAGTAAAATTTCGAGTTTAAAAAAGCCTGAAAATTTGGTTTGGTCGCGTAGCGGGAAGCGCGAGTTATCGCACCACCCACACTAGAATTATGCTTAGAGAAGAATTCCATTTGATATAAATACATCTTATCGCACTATGATGATTTAATATACGCTGCGACGTTGAGCAGGTACAGTCGATTCCCACTCCCAACAAAATAAATTCTTTTTAAAAAGTTAATCTTCGGTCCGCGAAAGATAACTGGCGAATTTTTGATTAATTCTCCAAAAAATCCGAACGACTGGGATTTTTTGGAAAATTAATCAAAAATTCGTTCGTTTCAACGATTCACCAAAAACCCAAAATCGTCGTGTATTTGTCCGGCTTGTAACGTAAATTCAATTTCCTGACTATCGCAGTCGCAACCATCGAAGAGGACCATCGTGTTCGGTTTCTAGAATCGCCCAGACTCTTCCAACGGTAACAAATTCCCCCTGACTATTGGAGTCAACCACGAGAGAGGAACATCGTGTTCGACATCTGGATCGACCAGACTCTCCGACGGATCCCAGTCCCCCAAGAAGAAGAGAAGAAAAGATGAAAGAAAAAGAAGCCAATCCCAGGATCACCATGAGGCCTTGCACTTAATAATTTGATGTCAAAGTGTCAAATTATTATAAGCCCTTGAAGAAAAGAAGACAGTTGTCAATTTCAAAGACCATAGGAGAACTTAATACCTATGTAGAAATTTGACACAGAAGAAAGAAACCATCTTTAAAGAAACCATCGCGAATACCCGAAATTCCCATCCTCACCTTAAAATGCCGATATCATTGTTTGGTTATAAAACGTCAAATTAAACGATATCGACGACAATAGCATTTTTCAAAAGACAATAGCATTTTTCAAAAAACAATAGCATTTTTAAAAATTCGAAATTTACAAAAATAATACAGTTCAATTCAACATATTTTTCCAATCAAAATTAAAATAATAATTTAATTGTGCAAGTGATACAATTCAAATGAACATTATCAAAGGAATCATCATTTTAATTCTCGTGTAAGTAAATGAATAACAATTTAAATAATTTAGACGAACTAATAGAACATTTTCAAAACATCGATATAAACCCTCAAATAAATAACCCTCAAATAAATAACCCCCAAATAAACAACATGGCTTTACCACAAATTTCAGTTAAAGACATTCTAGACACAATTCCTAAATTTGACGGAGAACCTTCAAAATTATCTACTTTCATAAGTTCATGTGAATCTGTAATGGCAATGATGGCACCAAATAACGATGTCGCAAGAACAGGTTTCACCTTATGTCACATAAGATCAAAACTAATTGGAAAAGCAGCAGTAATGTTAGCAGCCAGACCGTTTAACACCTTACAAGAATTAAAAGATATACTAATTTCACTATTTGGAGATCAGAGAGATGAAGAATCACTTTTAAGAGACCTTGTCATGATAAAGCAAAAAGCAAATGAAACACCTTTACAATTTGCAGACAAATGTATCGACATTCGATGCCTTTTATTGAATAAATTAGAACTTCAAAATATTCACCAAGATATCAAAGACGCAAAGAGAAATTTATATAATGCAACAACACTAAAAGCATATTTAGCAGGACTAAACAGCCACATGAGTCATCTATTACGTTGTAAATCACCAGCAACAATCGAAGACGCAATGCGTATGGTAGTAGAAGAAGAGAATATGAACTACCACCGATCTCAGTTACATTTAAATCAAAATTCAGGAAAACAAAATAAAACACCAAATCATAATTTGAGAATTCAACCTTTACCGATTCGAAATAATCCGAATTATCAACAACAACAAAATCTATGGCCACAATGAAAATGTAGAATTTCGGTCTGTAATCTAGTAATTACATTATTTATTTCTAGAATTGCTATTTATTAGGTTTGCTTTATAATACGCAATTTTATTTGCCTATTAGTTTACTAGGTAAATAAATTTACTCCACAAATAGTTATCTAATGATTTATTAATCGTTTATAATACCGGGCATTTATCAAATAAAAATTAGTTTGAATAGCATTAATAATTATCTGTTTTTAAAATTTAAATAATTACTCGATTTGCAATAAATGGTTTTAAAGATTTAGTTTTTGACTTGTGTCACTTTTCTATCAACGCAGCGAAATGTCTCCTTAAACCTTCCAATCTTGATGTAAGTGTTATTTTTATTATTTATTTTTATTTTGCACTCTTAATGCAACTATTATCAAACTATACAACCACCAAATCGGTTCACTTATAGGCTCCATAAGCGAACCCAATTCATAAGCGGAAGTTTTCAATTGTCAATCAATCGTCAGTGTCAAATGAAAAATTCAATATTTTATTTATTTACATTTTTGTAACAATGTACAATTACTCTATACTGTAACAGTTAGAGTATTATGATGAATTAATTTCTCACTTAACCCGTGGTGAAACATATTTAATTAATACGCTTTGATTTAATCAAAGCGTATTAGTTAGAGTATTGGTTTCGTGGGCATTAATTGTAGCTCCGCCATTTGCTACAATCTGACTGTTAACTTGTATCTGATTAGTATTTGCTTATTCCGTACTTAGTGTTGCTTCAAAAGAACCACTCGTGGGCGTCGATGTGTCGGCAGAAAAAGGTCGTGCTATATCGATTATATTTTTGATTTAATCCTCGATGTAACCCTCGGCCACGGCTGAATATTTTTATCCCCCATGTCGCCTTAATGTCAATACCCCGTATTAGCCAAATGTGAAGCACTTGGCGTCTGAAACAATGTCCAGAAAAAAGTTCGGGATTTGGTAGTTTCCAAAAAGGCTGCTATCATTTTGGGCATTTTGTCAATAGTATTTATTCCAATTGGGCTGGTGGTGCAACAACCATTTCGATATGTTGTCGTACGCTTCCCTGAATGTTCTGGCAACAACATTTGTAATGTTCCTCCAGCGACTTTTCTTAACTCGGGAGGAGTACAATTTACGGGATCGTCCATAGTATCGTGGACAAATGCATTTTCATATGTTATATATGAAAATGCATTTGTCCATGACAAAATAACGTGTTATCCTTGAAATAATGTAAATACGCTTTTAATTACATCACGGATGTAATTTAAAGCTAAGGGCCTAATTTTTATTGTATATTATTCTGTGTATGTAAAATAGAAAAAAATGGTATATAATACACGTTTCATAAGGCGTATTACCGCACTTGTTCATTAGGAAACTCGTCGCTACGCTCCTCGTTTTCCAAACTTGAACGCGTGCGCTAATGGATGTATTTTATTTTTGATTATTGTATTTTAATAATTTTAGAATCATTGATAATTTTAATACAAATGTTAATAGTGACCTACCACAAATAAAGTTAAATAAAATCGGACAATTGTTAAACAAAAGATTAGGTTTCGGTAAAAATTACAGAAATACCAGCTATTGGGTAGAAAATCTTTGCTGATTATTAAAGTGCTCTCAAAATTTACAACATCAAAGTGTTAATGTAAAATATTAAAATAATAGGATATTTTTGCATTTTGGCAGAATAAAGTTTTAATTTTAGAGTGTTGAAGTAGAAATTAGTGAAATAGTTACAAAACAACTCAGCAATTTTAAATATAATCAATGAAACAGAACCAATATTATTTTATTGTATTTCTTAATTTCATTCTAACGAGTGTCTTCCACACCTTGATTAAGCATGAAGTAAAATTTCGAGTTTAGAAAAGCCTAAAAAGGGCGTTTCTAAACTAGAAATTTTACTTAATGCACCAGGCGTATAAAACACTGATATAATCAAAATTTCCAGGCTTTTCTAAACTCAAAATGTTACTTCATGTACCAGACGTTGAGAAGTTGAGAAAAGTGGAGATACAGGTGTGAAATAAAAGTTGAGGATATTGATACGAAAAAGAAGACCCAATTATTTTTTGCAAAAATATCTGTTTTCAATAACAATTAAGGCTTCAAAAATCTTGGTCCTCACATTTCTTTTGACATTCAACAAAAAAAGTTATTTAAACTTCCGCGTTCTGAGAAAATTGCCCAAGGGCGGAGGTTGATCTTCAACGTCCCCCAAATTTGACTTTGATAAAAACAGCCCCCTTAGATTTCTTCAACACCAGGGGGCGGTACCCCTCGTTGGAAACTATATACACAATTCCATTTGTTTCTGGATCTCGCCTAGCTATGGAAAAGTGACAGTTTAAGTATTGTAAATGGGGCTGGTTGTGTTTTAAATCAGGGTTTTTAAATGTCACTGTCAGATGTTCGATTTTAAGGTTATAATTTCTGACTATTGTGATCTAACACTGTTGCCCGTTTTACAAATTTTCAGATATAAAAGGATAATAATATGCAGTTTTAAGATTAGCAAAATTTACTACTTGGTTTTTGTACATACAAACACAGCAATAATATTGTATATAACAAATATAATGAATTCGGCTCTGCAAACTTATTTCGTCATCCATTTGTATTTCTCGCTTGGGTCTTCCCGTTAACACATTTTGATCAACTCCATCCATCCACCTTAATTTTGGTCATTCTCTCTTCTGTTGGCCCTCAGTATTTTTTTGTAGAATTGCAAATTTATTCCCACCCTCTTGTGATACTGATAATTTTCATGTCAAACAATTTTTAAGCCCTCATTCCACTTTTATTATTTAGTCAAGAGAACCTACATCTGACTCTTCTGATGTTTGTTCTGAGCCAGATTCCCCAAGCGAAATAATAAAAGGAGGAATGGTTTCAAAAGAAAGGTTCCCCATGTGTTTTGTCCAGTCATCCGAAATAAGTTTTTCACAATGATCACAGAAATTTTGCCACATATCGGATGTACATTTTGAGAGAGGCTCAAGCCATAAATTCTGAACACGATCCTTAGATGGTTGCTTAGAATTTATGTGCTTATTGTAGTAAGTCTTACAAAACCCCCATGCCATTTCAATTGGATTGTATTGACAATGGTATGGCGGTAATCTAAGAACTTCGTGCCCGTTCTTTCTCAAAATGTCATCAACTACGTAAATTTTGTCATTTGATCGAAAAGGTATAAATAAACCCCATAGTTCCTTTTTGGTTAATTTTGGATTGAATTTTACATTGTGTTTAACACACCACTCCTGCATTTCGCATTTCTTACAATAAAATGAATGAGTTTTGTCTAATTGCACAGAATGGTATGCAGCATTATCCATAATAACTACACATTTCCCTGAAAGCTTAGCCAAAGCAGGAATAAGTTGATTAACCACCCAATTTTGAAAAGTATTACCATCCATTGTGGCATGGTAATCTCGGTCATTGTTTTTCGAATGTAATAAAAAATCGCACCCATCCAAAAACCCACCCCTATACCCAGCATGTAGAATGGTGAAGCGTTTGCCTTCACTTTTGAATTTAGTTGGATTACTTTTTATATCCGTTTCATGTACCCAGCGTCGAACCACGGATCCATTCTGATATATCCATGTTTCATCCAGGTATACGAATTGGATATCTTCACTAGAATTTTGATACTGTAAAAATTTTCTAAGGAAAATAATTGTAGCTGCAACAACATGTTTTTGTGCACAGAGAATTTTGCGCCCATTAATTAATTTGAGTTTATACCCTATACTTTTAACAAACCTATAAAGTGTTGTTCTACTCCCATGGAACTCATAATTTTCTTTCATATCATTCAAAAGATCTCTCACAGTAAAATACTGATTTCTAGAGTTATATTGCAGATCTTTTCTAGCTAGGTGATTCCAAAAATGGCTGTTTTTAGATCGTTTGCCAGAAGTAGTAGATTTCAATTCGTCAGGTCTTTGTCGTAAAATTAATTGTAATGAAGATCTCCCTACCTGAAACGTAATTATCTTTAATTAAATATATAGGATAATTAAAATACTAGACATACCCCAAAAATATCTATTAAAATCGTAATAATATTGTGATGCTGTAGATTTGGATTACATTGCCTAAAATGTTTGTAGGATTTCAGAATTTGTAACCTTTTTGATTCAGAGATAATCTTTGGCATGTTAATATTTAATATGTGCCTGAAATTATTTTTCACTTTGACATTGACACAGCATTGCAACACTAGATTAATTTGAGTTAATAATAAAATGCTCGAAGAAGCGACCGCGTGGCGAAATAATTGTTGCAAGATTAACAATAAACCTCTTGAAAATTAAAAAGAGGATTACTTATGATATCATAAATTATTGCAACACTGTTAAAATAAGGAACCAGGAGTGGCAACTAATATAAAATGTAAATGTTGATACTGCAACATAACAACACGAAAGCATGGCTAGGCGAGATCCAGAAACAAATGGAATGGTGTATAGTCTGTTTGAAAACTAGAAGGAGTAAGTGCCAAAGCCCAATTTACACTATAAAATGTTACCCGAAATATCACTAGATACATTTGGCGGCAATTTTAAATAATTTTATAATTACTCTTCAAATAAAATCAATTATCCATTTTGTACATTTTAATTGTGGTTAAGTATTTTCTTTTTCATCGTACGATATCGTCAGTTCAATTAAAATGCTTATACGGAATCTCGCCATATATCTGTGAAATAAAACATATTTACATTATGTTCATGGTATAATATGGAATTTATATATTAATGTGTCTCTATCAGAGCTAGGACGAATCCTCGTAAAATGGATTCGAATCACGAATCCGAATCACCTAATATGATTCGAATCACGAATACTCGAATAACGGATTCGTAAGAGATAAATATGATTCGAATCGAAGATTCGAATCCTATTTTTTCGAATCACGAATACAAATCCTTTAAGAATAAATTTGATTTTAATATTTTTTTGCAACCATTAATATGTAAATATCGTTACCAGTTGTTTTAACAAAAATATTCAAAACTTAATTATATATTATTACCACTGAACATCGTTGATAACAGACTAAATATCTGACTCCCTGTTACTTTGGTTAAAGATATATTTGTGTGTTTCTACACTTCAGTTCAAATCAGTGTTTTGTACGCGTGGCACATGAAGTAAAATTTTGAGTTTAGAAAAGCCCGAAAATGTTAACGGGGCTTTTCTCAACTCGAAATGTTACTTCATGCTTAGCCTGGGAGTGGAAACACTCGTTCAAAACTTCAAATTGAACTCAATTATAAAATCGATTGATGCTTGAAATTTTCGTAAATAAAAAATTCACTGAATATCATTAAAACCGGGAAAGTCAGAGAAAAGTCATGGAATTATATTCAAATTGACCAAAACACTAACAAAAAGCCATATGATATTATTAAATTTGTCAAAATCAGCAGGCAAATTACAAAACACGTAAAAATTTATAAAATTAACTTAAATATTGGCAAAAACAATAGAAACTATTAAACAAAATGGGGGTTTCCAACAAAAGAAAGTTAAATTAAAAGGTCAGGGAAAAAATCTTTAGTCAGTAAAATGTGGGAAAAATTTATCATTTCAGATTGTTGCTACCATGTCAGTTTTACTTTAAACAATATTAAACAAAATTTTGAAAACTAGATTATTATCTTTAAAAATATTTTCAATCATTTAATGTTCTTATCAAAGCATTCACTTTGAAGTTTTGAACAAGCGTTTCCACTCCCAGACTAAGCATGAGGTAAAATTTCGAGTTTAGAAAAGCCCCGTGAAAATTTGTCGAGGGTCGCGCAGTGACCCGAGACAAATTTTCTAGGCTTTTCTAAACTCGATATTTTACGTCATGCGCCACGCGCATACAACAGTGATTTAACGTGAAATTTAAAAACACACAAAAAACATTTGTTATGTTATTTCTCACAATTAGTTCGAATTATTTTTG
Source organism: Philonthus cognatus (assembly GCA_932526585.2). Classification (NCBI taxonomy): domain Eukaryota; kingdom Metazoa; phylum Arthropoda; class Insecta; order Coleoptera; family Staphylinidae; genus Philonthus; species Philonthus cognatus. The sequence continues at coordinate 27,371,497 of OW052245.1, read as the reverse complement.
ACGATTCAAATCCTTTTGTAAGTATTCGAATCCTTTTACAAGGATTCGAATCCTTTTATAAGGATTCGAATCACCCACATTTAGACTCGAATACGAATCCTCTTAAAAAAACGAATCCGGATCACGAATCCAGTTGAACTAAAGTATTCGAATGCCTCTTTTGAATACCCTAAAAGGATTCGAATCCTGAATGATTCGAATCCTGCCCAGCTCTGGTCTCTATCTTACTTAAAATTGATTTGTTTCATAAAACTCTACAAGGTAGAACGACTGATCTTCGGCATGCCTGCATTATCGTTTACTTCTTTTAAGACTTTATTCAAAGTTGGCAGTTCATTTTTATATAGGGTGGCGCAAAACTACCGATATGGTTTGAATGTTTAATAACTTTTTATTTAATGGTTAATTATTATTATTATTTTTTTGTTATACAGTATATTAATGGGGAATATTTTTGGTTTAAGTATGAAAAATTATATCCCGCAAGTGGTGACTATTTTCGGCTTCGCACATTCGTGCTCTTTCCAGTACAATTTCCATAACTTTTCGTAAAATTTCCGGTGTTATGGCTTGAATTCCATTGCGAATGTTTTGTTTTAGCTCTGGTATGGTCGCTGGCTTATTTACGTATACCCTTTCTGCAAATAACCCCAAAGAAAACAGTCTGGAGCTGTTAAATCCGGTGAACGTAGGGGCCAATTGAAATCGCTTCTGCGCGAAATAATGCGTTCGCCAAAGAGGTCCCGTAACAGAGCCATTCCCTTGCAGTGTGGGCTGTGGCTCTATCTTGTTGGAACCACAACTGTGGATGGTTTTCTACAGCTGGCCTCAAAAAATTGTCTAGCATCGTTCGATATTCAGCACCATTAACCGTAACTGAGGCACCATGTGCATTTTAAAAAAAAATATGGACCAATGATCCTTTTAGACGATACACCGCACCAAACAGTACACTTAAGTAGGTGTAATTGTCGCTGATGAACTGTTCTCCGTAGCCCATATCCTGCAATTTTGCTTGTTTAGGAAACCATTCAATTGGAAATGGGCTTCATCGCTCAATATCAAATTGTTAATGAAATCGCGATTTTCTTCTGTTTTTTTTTTTTTTCGGAATGAAATGGCATAATCAAGCTGTTGTTGGTAGTCTATCGGCTTCAATTCTTGCACAAGCTGAACTTTATACGAGAGCATGTGCAATGTGGCCAAAATCCTCTGAACGGACCTCCGCGATAGCCCTAGTTGTGCCGAACGTCTTCTTGTTGATGTTTCTGGACTGTCCTGCACACTATCCACAACACGTTGGATATTTTCTTCCGTGTGGACCGTACGCGGTCTTCCGGTACATGGAAGGTGTCTTACTGTACCATGTTGTCGAAAATTTGCAACCAGGCTGTTTATTGTTGATGCTGAAGGTCCATTACGCACATTAAAAAAACGATTTTGATTTTCAAAAAAAGATTTAAAATTTTTGATTTCTGTTCTGTTGTGTACTGTTCCATTTCAAATTCCCCAAGTTTTTTCACAAAATTGTGAAATAAAAATTAAAAATATAAATAAATTTAAAAAGTTATTAAACATTCAAACCATATCGGTAGTTTTGCGCCACCCTGTAGAAGAAACTATGCACGGATCTCTTCACTACGTCATCAAAACTTGTAATTATGTCCTCCAAGCTGTTTAGGGCGACAAATCTCTCCGGATTTCTTATATTCGCTAATGGTACGATAGACAGTGGAATTTACAACTCCTAAAAATTAAACATATTATTATTTGATGCATATTCTGATGCTATTTGATATCTCACCTACTGTACCAACAATGTCTGATACAACAGCAGTCATTTTCATATGTGGATCATCTGTTATCATCTGCTTATACATATCTATTATGCACTGTTTTTCAGACAGATATAAATGACCCAAATCCAACTTCTTACGCTTTTTTGAAGGTAAAGGTGATATTATCACCGAGCTTGTACTGGGTCCATAATCCATCACAACAATATAAACAAAACTAACTTTTAACTATGCTAAAGAAACACCGCACAAAAGGTTATTACGAAACAGACAAAGTTGCAACTCGGTAATGTTTCGAATTAAGGTTATGTCAGTTGTTGCGTCTAATAATGACGTAATTAGCATAGTGTAAAATGGGCGTTCCTCCTAGTTATTAAACAGATTATAGTGTCCTTTTATGTAAAAGAGTACCGCAATTGACAAGGCGTCACCATGGCGTCATAACTGTTCCATCACAACGCTTGAAACAGTCGTGTGCATGTCCTGTAAATCATGTGATGCATTATATTTATCTATAAAAGAATGTACTTGAACCTAGATTCTCAATTCATAACAGAAATATATAAATAAATAATAATTATGATTTATTACTTAATAAAATTTTCATAATTTGTAATTGTCTAACATTACTTGGAATACTATGCTCCAACAAGGATTTTTTTTATATAGAGTTGTTTGGCCATTTACAGGTTTTTTTACAGATAATGTATCTACTATATTACCATTAACCTGAAAACTATTAAACGCTTTTGGTGCAAAATATAAAAAATCTAGAATTACTGAAATACAGTACATAATTTAAAGAAAAATTAATAAGGAAATATTGCTACTAAATTTTATAAATAAATAAAACTGGGAAATTGCAAAAAATTTAGTGTTTTATAATTTAATAAAAATGTTAGGGTTGTTGGGTAACACTATCCAAATGGTGGCACGTGAATTCACACACTGTCCTGAATCCACTTTTATAAATTGTATATCTCCCACCCTTTCCTTTATCTAACCTGCACTAATTACACCGACTTTGGACCAGGGGCAAACAGTGTAAGTTTGATGTAAGTGAACTGAATAGACGAACACAGTTCAGTTCAACTTAGTGCATGTAACAAACAGTTTCAGTGCAGAATGTGTAAAACGTGCTGCACTAGTTCACGTAACGAACAAACCTATTCATATATATACTCGAATTTTCGACAATATAACAATGCTTAAAATTTGTCAAATATACTAAGCCTGTGTCTTTCAGCAATATGCCATTGTGTAAACAATTTGTGAATAACATTGATGTTCACTAATCACTAATTAGGTCAGTATCAATGATTAGATGTTAATTTCGTATTCAATCGATTTCTCTTTGTCAAATTAAAACCTTACATTATAAATTATAAAATGTAACCCAATTTAACAGAAGAATGTGAAAACATTCTGAAGACGCTAAATTAATGAAGTTGGGGCAAAAGAATCAATATTAATATACAATATGAAAAAATGTCATTGCTTAAGAATTAATATAGACAAAAAAATTGAACTTCCGAAACGCCATCAGTTTTTAAAGTTGATAAATCCAGTAAATATAATTTAATAAATAAAATTATATATAGAGAGAGGTACATACTTCTCTCTTGAGATACCTTATGTTATTTAAGAGTTTAAGATTTGATAATGAATAGAATATTTTTTTTGTCAAACAAAACTTTTTGTGAAGAATTACTTTTTGCCGGGCAGTAATCCACAGAGAATCGTTCTACTGATGCAAATTCTTAGCTGATTTAAATGACGATTTTCTTTTATTGTAAACAATTCCTCGAATTTATGAATCATTAAAAATCATAATAAAATATTTCACAACTACATATGTTTCTTTTAAGTACATAAAGGAAGTTTTTATCCTAGTAACTGTACATCTTCAGATATTTTTGCAAAAAGTTCAAATTGAAGTTTTAAACGAGTGTTTTCCACTCCCAGAGTAAGCATGAAGTAAAATTTCGAGTTTAGAAAAGCCTGAAAATTTGGTTTGGTTGCGTAGCGCGAAGCTTAATGCTTAATGCTTAATCTGGGAGTCGAATACACTAAGGTTTCGATTTATTATTGGTAAAATCCAACGTTTTGAGTAGTAACTAGTTCCAGCATCATTGATGTTCTGATTACGGCAAAACATTGCATAATACATCAAAACAATGCCCAAACTCTTAGGATTTCAATTTAAGCAATTTAAAACAATTGATATTTAGTTTTTTGTAAAAAAAATCCTGAAAATAGCCATTTTTGCGTCATTTATTTACTCACTTTTAAGCAACAAAAACTTGTGCTAAGTAAAATTCAAAATAATAAAAAAATGGATTATATCTTACAGTTTTATTTTTTCTTTCTAGCTTTCTAGCTAAAGGCTTGAAAAAGTCTGTCTCACTCTAGTAAACAGCAACTTTAAAATAATATCAAATTATTATTATCGCTAACAAATTCTGTTACGCTTATTAACTCGTGTTTACTTCCTCACTTCGTCTACAAACTTAAAGTCAATAATATTTACTAAATTTATTTTATTTAAATGCATTCTAATCATTATGAGTTTATTTTAGTTCAAGGATTAGATTACATATTTGTTTAATAGTTATTTCTATAATCTGGGCATTTACTCTAAAGAAACTAATAAATTTATCCAAACTTTTGGCCTGTACTGTAAATGTTAGCTTTCATTTTATTTTTAGATGCGTTTTTGGGGATCTACGGGTCCTTAAAGTCCCAGGGTCCAGGTTCCACGAAACCCGCGAAACCCCTGTAGATACGCTACTGTTTTAAGTAAATAGACTTTTTTTTCGGAACCCCAAATTATATGCTCTTCACGTGGAAATAATCTGTTTTTTTAAGATTATTGTTTTTTTTTTGTCTTGACTTTTCAATAAGAAATTCTAGAATGTGACAATTACCAAGAAAATCCACAGCGTCGCAATAATTAACAATGATTATCAATGATGAGTAAATCAAACGCAATTATCTCGCCAATTTACAGCATTTCCATAAAAACATAATCAAACAATATGCATGTTTATGTGTGATATCTAACGAGATTAAATTATAAGCAATTAACAAGATTGCGATTGCCTTACCACAGGATACCACAATATCTTCCTCCACGAAAGAGATAAAATGAGTAGAGTACGCAACCACGTAACGTGCAATATCCTATGACGTTCAGATTTTCATATCTGCATATCTCCTTTTAATATCAGTGTTGTGATATCCATTCGCGTGAGTGACTCATTCGTTTACCTCAATGGAGATGGTTAGAGGTGGGATATATAGAAACCAGAAAACAGCGTGGATTAACCAGATTTAAATCAGACTCGCAACGCCTCGGACGAACAAATATTTATTTGAACTAAGTGCGGCATTTTTGTATATTGTGAGAAATAAATACAAGGTTTTCTTAGAATTATGATTAACATGTGGAAATTTATTTGTGCTGCTGTGATTGCAATAAGTAAGTTTATTTTCTTATGTACTAACATAAATGTTATAAATATCATCATCAATATTATGAATTATATTATTAACAATAACAAAGTTTAGTTTAAATAATAAACCAAATGTGGGTCTTTAAGGGATTATTTCCGTTTAATTTTTGCTACAAAACAAAAAATAAAATATGCGTAGCCAAAGGGGAACAGGGAAGGCTACTTTCTCTTCAAGGAGATCAAAAAATCAATGATTGCAGCTATGAACAGTGATTTTTTATATCATTTTACAATGTGATTTTGTGCTCCTCAAGATTTCAAATGTTTACCATTATCGTCCTAAATTGCCATTCTCATATCACTAAGAGACAAAATATGTGATATTAATTTTTAAATTTTAGAAAATCGGCCCCTTTTTACAAAAAAAATATTTAACATTGAGTTTAATAACTCCGTCTGACGATTAACCTCAAAAAATCAATATATTAGGATCATCTTGAAGGGTTTCTATACAATTTTAGATTTTGTTTTTTAGAATGAATTTTCAGATTTTGTACCGAATCTGACTTTTGCTTTAACACATAACGATCGTGTTTCAGTATCATAATGTGACATGAGTCTTTTTTCCTTTTGGGATGCATAGGGTGCATTTCTATCAGTTTTTATGTGTAAAAATGCTAGCAAATGTCATAATGGACAATTTCTTCGTTGGAAATTAGATTTTTCCAAAACTATGGTTGCAATTAAAAAAACAAAGTTTTGTGTCTACGTCAACAACATATTTAAAAAACTGTTGTTATGCTAAACAATGGATATTAAAAGAATTAAAATAACTCCAAAACAATAGATTTTTTCTACAACCGACAAAAAAGGTGACATTGACACACTGTTTTTAATTTGCAAAGTGTGCTGTTTATTTACCGTGAAAAAATGTAATAAATTGGCGTAAATAATGTCGGTAAATTCCAATATGGCGGCAATAATGTAAAATATAAATGAGCAATTTTTATTTAATGCGATACCCAGTAATTAATTGTCCATAAGTGCTCATAATATAGGTGGTTTTGAATTTGTAGATTTCTCTTCTCAAAAGGCCAAAGGTACGTACTTGAAAATGTTTACTATCTTTTTCTTTGCACACGAATCACGAAATTGGCAGTTTGTTTTTTCGTATTGCATTTTTTATTTCTTCGGCAATTGCTGCATCCTTTATCTCCGTAAGAGTATCACTACCACTGGAATCGTCGTAATTCATCAACATTTGCATGATGAATACAAACTGTAGAAATTTTAACAAATTCGTTCACTGAATAATGTTTTTGCTAACGAACTCGTGTCCATGGTTACATTAACTTAGGCACTTAAGTATAATGAGATCTTTTAAATGAATTATTTAATTATTAAAACTTATTTATGGTAAAATGTCTTCCTTTGCGGTTGTAGAAAAAATGTTGTTTGTATTTTGTGCAAAAAATCGGTATGTTTTTTGACGCATTCGAATTCATTTTTAGTCTCGACCTGCGGTCTCCAATAAAAAAAAAACACTGATTTTGCGCACATAATACAAAAAAAATATTTCATGACATTTTTATTGACAAAGTTTTAAATTATGATATTTTTTAATATTTTAGTAAATTAAATCTGACAATAAGCGAAAATAAACCGAAAGGTGAGACTATCAATACTACTATTAGATAAGTAATAATCATATTTAAATACAGAAATATTTACATTTTTCTTCACAGTCAAGTCAAATAGCACAATGCATCAAATTAACTTATTTAGTCATTTAATTAACAATAAATTAATAATGTTGCGTTTATGCATCAATGGCGCTTAATGGGTAAATCTACCTATAGTTACTCATCGATTAAAATCTATTAATAGTTACACACATGTCAAAAAATTAATCAATTCACATAACATTGATAATTATGATGGATAATATCTATTCCAATCGACAATTAAATTTAATCTACAAAAAAGATTTAATTAAAGTTTGTAAAACCGGAGATAAATCTCGACATTCATTCCAGCTTGTTCAATTGTTCATTATAAAAGATGCATTCATTCATAAATTTTTATTATTGTTTGTTCTTTAAAAATTGTAGTTGTGTAGTTGTATTATACAGGGAGTTTTACTTTAAAGTACACGTATTGCAAATTCAGCTTATTTGCTTTAAATCTTTAGATATTCGTTGTTTTTTTTAAGAGTTCAATTAAAAGCTTTAAACGAGTGTTTTCCACTCCCAGACTAAGCATGAAGTAAAATTTCGAGTTTAGAAACGCCCCGTGTAGAAAATTTGTCGAGGGTCGCTCAGCGACCCGAAACAAATTTTCACGGAGCTTTTCTAAACTCGAAATTTTACGTCATGCGCCACGCGTATAAATCACTGGTTTCATAAGTACATAAATTTCACAATATTTTAGTGTTTTATACGCGTGGTGCATAAAGTAAAATTTCGAGTTTAAAAAAGCCCAGAAAATTTGTCCCTCGACAAATTTTCACGGGCTTTTCTAAACTCGAAATTTTACTTCATACTTAGTCTGGGAGTGGAAAACACTCGTTTATAGCTTCAATTTGAACTCTGATTAAAAATAACGGATGTCGGAAAATTTACCTTAAAGAAAAATTCCTTGTATATGTAAATGATTTCCTTATAAGCATAAATAAATTTAAGATGTGTTCTATTCTTTACAATGATAAAAAATTGTCACACGCAGTAAATCAGTGCAAAATTATAGATTTTTTTAATAAATTAATTATTGCTTTGAAAATGAAAAGAATATACAGAGCTAGATTCAAATCACCATTGAAGTATACAGGATTTAGATAACGTGAGCTCAAACGGTACTTAAAATTCAATGGTGGTTTAAACCTAGCTTTGTTTATTCTTTGCATTTTCTAAGTACTAATTAGTTTAAGTTTAACTCAAAACTATTTTAAATTAGGTTTAGATGTAAATGTGCGTTGAAAAAAGTGTAGCGAATTAATATTAATGAATACTTAGAAAATGTTAATTAACTCAATCGATTTGTTTTCCTGTGTAATTCAATGGTGGTTTAAACTTAGCTTCGTTTATTCTTTGCATTTCCTAAGCACTAATTTTTTTTTTATTCATACTTTGGGAATTACACGCAAAGAAGTGCACAATTAATTAATTGCACATGCACACTGTGCATGAGTCACGATGTACACTGATAATTAAATGTAATTTGTGTTTTGTTTTAACTTACAATTAAAAGAAATCCATTGTGTTAGCATTTTCTAAGTTTTAGGTAATTTTAATACACGACACTTTTTGCAATGACGATTTAAATTTATGGTTAATTTAAAATAGTTTTTAATTAAGCCTAAATTAAAATCTATTTAAATTGAGCATAAATTTAAATCGTCATTGAAAAAAGTGTCGTGTATTAAAATTACCTAAAACTTAGAAAATGCTAACACAATGGATTTCTTTTAATTATAAGTTAAAACAAAACACAAATTACATTTAATTATCAGTGTACATCGTGACTCATGCACAGTGTGCATGTGCAATTAATAAATTGTGCACTTCTTTGCGTGTGATTCCCAAAGTATGAATAAATAAGCTAGTTTTACCCGCATTACTCATCCAAGACTATTTCAAGTGTCATCGGGGATTTTCATGCAAATTTATTAATCGCAACCACAAGTTACAAGTGCAATTTAATTAAGGTTGAACATATTATGGAAATGCAAAAAAATACGGAATAAATAAGTAACTAATTTAAAATAATCATGTTTTCGCACAATTATTACACACGATGAGAAATCGAACGTAAAATAACAAAAATACATAAAGGTATGCAATAAGTATTTCTCAACGAACCGTATCAAATTCACTTATATAACATGCTTGTTTTTTTTACACAAGTATTTTATTTTTTAGTTTTAATGTGATTAAATTAATTAAAGTAATTAAAGTGTAAGTGATTATCCTTAATTGTGTAATTTTTAACATGAACCATGACCTGTGTACACTAAAATGTAATAGCACGAAATAAAGTATTATTATTATTATTATTAATGGTACAATATTTCTCTACCTCCATCTTTTACTAAAATGTTATATTATGTCTTATAATTTTCATAAAAAAATACTCTTATTGAAAGATAAAAACTATGCTTAAATTATGTTTTTGATTATTTAGCTTTTGAATTATGAGGGTTTGAAATTTAAAAAAGTTATTTTAGCCATTCTGGATATTTTAAAAATTCAAATTTCATTATCTTATGAAATTCATGGGATTTAATGATAGGCATTTATAGGAGTTATTTTATTTTCCTATAAAGTTTAAAATTTAAAAAAATTATAAAGAAAAATTAGTCAACATTGTGAATTGATTATATGATATTTCTAAAAGCTGTCTGCGGTATTTTACCTTCAGATCTCAATGGGCTTTTAATTAAAAAAATTAAAATCAGCCCATCGTGCGGCATATAAAGAGTTTTTCTTTTAAGTACACATATCCCAATTACATCATATATACTTAAATCCTCAGATATTCATTGCTTTTTAAAGAGTTCAGTTTTAAGCTTTAAAAGATTACAATATATTTATAAGTTTACGATATGGTACTACAGCAGTATAGTAAAGACGTATATTTTGAACTTCACTTAGAACCAGTGTTTTATATGCGTAGTGCGTGAAGTAAAATTTCGAGTTTAGTACAGGCTGAAAATGTTGTTTGCTCGCTCCGCTTCACTACGCGACCAAACCAAGTTTTCAGGCTTTTCTAAACTCGAAAACTTCAGCTTAATCTGGGAGTGGAAACACTCGTTAAAAGCTTCAAATCGAACTCGTTTAAAAAACAACGAATGTCGGAATATTTACAGATTATTATATAAACCCTATACATTTCTGAAAATAATGATATTTTTAGTTTTAAAATATTTAAATTCTGTGACAAGCATGTAAAATGATTAGTATTTGTTTTAATTACAACCTTTACTTCATCTTTCAATTTCTTAGATTTAAAACACACCCAACATATTTAGTCAAATAGTTAGTCATTAGTAACAAATATTTTAATTATTAGTTGATTGATGATTGATTAGTCATCAATTAAGAAAATTAATTCACGACTAATGACAAAAAATGGTTATAAGTCATAACTAACAATTGTAAAATTTGTCAATAGTCTTAGTCATCAATCGACTAAAAAACCCCCAACTCTGATACCGGATAATCATAAAAAATTCTTTCCAAAATTTACCGGAAATATGTTGATTATTACAGGTATTTCAGTAAATGAAATAAAGGTTTCTTTCCTTGATGAAATTTAATATATATAAGCTTTTACATCTCTTATACCCTATCGGGTGTCGAGATTGACTTGTGTTCTTCAATCGATTTCGTTGACAGATTCTTTCCATTTCTTCCTATCTCTCGCTATTCTCGATGCCTGCTGGTAGTTGGTATTGTTCCTGTTGAGTATTTCATTGATAGTTACTTCCTATGTCATCTGTGGTCTTCCTCTTTTTTTCTTTTTCACGTCCCCCGTCTTTCATATTACCTAGGTTTGTCTGTCTTCTGGCATTCTTATAAGATGTCTGAACCATGCAAGTTGTCGTTTCTCTATAGCGTTTTGAGTGCTATTTACTTCTAAATTAATACGATTTTTTATACTAAATCATACAAAACCGACAAGTATCGCTGTAAAAATTTAGGCATTCGTCCTTTTTATGAAAGAATTCAATTTGAAGTTTCTAAAGAGTGTTGCCACTCCTTTTGATTCACCCTGTGTATAGAGAATGATACATATATTAAATCAGTTTATTTTTGTGAAATTAACTACGATAAAATAACATATATCATACCAATTTTTATGTTTCATCTCATAAAAAAAGTGTAGGGAATTCCCAAAACTGGATTTATGAAAGAAGTTTATTAAACCCAACTCACGACAATTACAGCATAAACTTGTTCTTGGTCATAATATATAAAATTACGAAAAAACTATTCGTGAAAATGCAAACAATGTCTTAATTAATAAGACAACTTAAGACGATAAATATCCATTGAAACAACTACCTCCCGTGCAAATACACCTCCGGATATTGAATTATACAATGAAATATTTAAAATCTTATTTAATTTGATTTGTTACAACGCTCTATTAAAGTATATGTAACGTTTAGATCAAATTCTCTTCAAACCAACTAACAATACATTTTTAATAAAAGGAGAGATAGCAACAAATTAGAAGTGAAAGGACTTGGATTAAAATATTAAATATTTAAATATTTCATTGTATAATTAAATATCCGGAGGTGTATTTGCACGGGAGGTAGTTGTTTCAATGGATATTTATCGTCTTAAGTTGTCTTATTAATTAAGACATTGTTTGCATTTTCACAAATAGTTTTTTCGTAATTTTATATATTATGTTTAAAGTGTGCAAACTATAAGAAGCGTAAGCTTATTTTCTCAAATTCAAATAGTTTTGAATTTGAATTTATCTTGTTCTTGGTCTTTACGTTTTCTTTTTGCTGGGTATTCCCCTTGCATTTTTACACACATTGAGATACATACACATGCATACATAAATATCGTAGAATTACTTATCAAAACCAACAGGATATGTTATAGATAATACAACAAATCATACAATTTTATTGCAGATTTGAATGTTGATAAAATATACATTTATGCAAGTTGTAGTTACACCAAGTTTTACTCAAACATTGTAATTTTTGAGGAAATATCTTTATTTGTAGAAGACTCTCCTTGAACGGTGTTTGTGTAAAACTTACATAAACACACTTGAAGTGGTATATTTGTTGAATAAATAGTTATACCACAGACAATTATACAGACAGTTTATCCAATGTAATTATTTCTAAGCCAAAACATGGAATCAAGGGTTTTTTGCGAGACAGTTTGGAATCTAGCATGTTTTTACGTTTAAATAAAATAATAACAACTAATAATTGATAGCGAACTTTAAATTTAAAATTATTATATTAAATTAATAATGAAATTGCGAATGGAGATGCCCTGTTTATGATTTTGTTTTAATTTTAATTTGGCATCCTAGATTTCATATCTCACAGACACAACGCCATAACTCTTATTTATTGACCGATTTGAATGAACTAAAAAACAAATCCAAAAGCCGTTTTAATAGTATAAATTGACAGTAATTATATATTTTTTCGTAATTAACTTCATTGCCAATTTAATAGTCAACTTTAAATTTTTAAAAGGCTGCATATATTTTTCTTATTTCATTATATTAGACATTGTTTTTCTAAATCCAACTACGCCCGATATATTGAATTTAATTTAATATTTATGCTAGAAATAAAATATTATGAATCTTGCTCACATGTTTTTTTTAAATAAATGTAGTGTGCCTTGAAAACAAAATGGTTTGAATTGTTTATTGTAACATAAAGATAATTTAACAAAAAGAAAAATTTAGTTTGTCAATAGTTTGCAGAATATCTCCAAAATATAAAAAAACGAATTCAAATTAATTATAGGCGGTATGTCACTCTCTCTCAGATATCAAATTTTTCGCACCTACTAATGACTTAATCCCTTTACCTATAAATAACATTCCTTCATTTTCACTCGCCCCAGTTTAGTGTACCCGTTTCGACGACACAATTCTTGGAAGTTTCCAGTTTATTTTAATATTTTTTGTATTGAACGTCTAAAGCATACCTATACTGATGAGGGATAAAACTCAAAACGTGTCTATAGATGGCTTAAGACAATTAAAATTCATTCTCTGTATTTTTTTCAATTTATTTCAATTTCCTGTTGTTTTATTTAGTTTGGTAGTTTAGTGAGAGAATAATTTGACCTGATGTTGCATTTTGCATATAAATTATGCATAGAACAGTAGAGCTGTCGTGTAACTCAAATATTCATTGTATAATTCAATATCTGTCGGGGTATTAGCTCGAGAAGTAGTTGTTTCAATAAATATTTGGAGACTTGTCTCAATGAGACAAAAATCTTGCAGAAAGTCGATATTAAATTTAATTAGTTTTTTTATAAATTGTTTATTGGTTTATATTTAATCCGTGTGTTCCGTTAACTAATTTATCATACAATAACTTATTATATTACATAATGAGTTTTTCTCTTTTAGATATACATACATAATAAATACGCTGTACATTTTCAGCCATTCGTTGATTTTATTAAAATATTCAATTTTAAGTTCGAATGAGTGTTTCCACTCCCAGATTAAGCATGGAATAAAATTTCGAGTTTAGTAAAACCTTAAAACCAAACCAAACCAAAATTTTACTTCATGCGCCACGCGTATAAAACACTAAAATATTATGACGTTAGAAATACACTTTGAAAATGAATAATAATCGATATATTTAAATAACAAAATATGTTAGGTCAAATAATACAAAAAATAATATAATATTGTTGTGCATAATGGGTCAAATTAATACTAGCACTACTTACTTATTCTATTCTACATTAAGTTGTAACATAGATACTTATTTGTTGGGTTCTTATTATTCATGTTTGACATACCCTCACAAAATATGTCATCTGTCACTTTTTTACAAGGCACAATAATTATAATTTTTAAAAAATATAATTTTAAATAGAAGATTTATTTTATTTCTTTTTCGACAAACATAATAAACAAATAACAAGAAATTGGCCATTATTGTATTTAAAAAAAATATGTCTAATATAATACAATGAAAATATTATAGGCAGCTATTTAAAAATGTCAAGTTTGCTATTATTTGGTAATGATGTTATTATTGCTTTGTTGTTTTTAGTTTAATTAAATCGGTCAATAAATAACAGAGTAATGGTGTTGGGCGTTTTTTATCGAACACCCGGTATACCAAATAAAATTATCTACAATACATAATTTGTTCAAAAAGTTTAGATGAAAAATCAGTAGAGCATTTTTATTTGCTTAAGTTGAATCTCATTTTAAGATTTGTAGATGATAGAGAATAATTAAGTTATATTAAAAAAATAAAACAAAATTCACAAATTCGCTATCAACCAGAGATGGCTTCAACTCCAGTTTCTATTTTATCTAAAACTGAGTAAATAAAATCTGTATCAATTTAATTTTTAATAAACTCAATCTAATCTATCTAAATGATAATTGTTAATGTTTTTTAGTTGTTACTATTATAGTGCTTGTACTGACATTGGGGACATCTGAAGCGAAGAGTGTGTCTGCCATAGAATGCGTGAAAATAACAGACTGTCCAGAATTGGTCGATCTGTTGAAACAGAAACCACTTTCGCCGGCCGCAATGGAGTTCATCAGATCGAGTAATTGCGGATTCGAAGGCGATGTCGAAAAAGTTTGGTGCACCAGATTTAAGAATGATACGGACGAAGTCAACGGCACAAAAGGTAAATATCTGTTTAATATAATCATAAAATAATATAACATCAAATTATAAAATCGACATTTATATTAAGTATAAAGGTAATTGCTTATCTATTTTAAGACGTACTTGATATACACATACATTTCTTAAAAAATGTAATGCAGACAAATTGCATTAAAAACAGTACAATTTTTTTAACATTAAATTTTCATTTGAATATGCATGAGGTCGCGAAGAGGTTAAGGCAGTAAATCCAGAAATATTGATTCTAACGTTAAAATTTATGGAAAAAAACTAGAGAAATCATAAAGGGTTTTTTAGTAGGTTATGTAAAAAGTCCCAGCTCCCAAATATTCATCGTCTAAGGGTTAAAAAATAGTAAATGCCAGATGCATTAAAACTATTGATGAATTGAAACTATTAATAAAGTCTTATATGTTATTAAAAATTGTCAAGATATGGTTCTTCAAAAATTAATATTATTATATATTTTTAAAAATTTATAAAAATGTTGCAAAATTGCAATTCCTAATCTATAATAATAAGCCCTTTATATTGTAATAACACACAAACAAAAAAATCTGTTTTCTTCTTGGATTATATAATAAGCCACAGTAGATGAATTGTGGTTATCGTCCAACAAATATCGTCACCATACCTAAAATCAAGTTATTACGTTTTAGAGGTGTTGTATAAATATCACTTAAAAATATTATAAGCCACATCAAAATGGCAACAGGTATTATTACACCTTCCGAAAAAAATCGATTTCTTATGGGAATTTGAGTACAAGTGATGAAATGCATGACACAATTGACGAGAGTGTTATTGATTAAGACGTTGTGCTACCAAACGATGCTGGGCCTTCGGATACAAGTAATCTGTATTTTATTTCTTTTTTGTTTTTTATTTCATTTTTGTGGCATATCATGTTTTACCACAAAAAGAATCAAAATTTTTAACATTGCTTACCATGTTATTGTAGTAATAGCAGGATAACATTAACCAGAGTAAAAGAAACCACACTTGAAAAAACCCACCATTTCTTTGGGGATAAAAAAAGACGAAAGTTATAAACAAGTCATATGAAAAAGAAGGAACAATTAGGAAAGAAATATTGAACAGCAAATAGCAAGAAAAGTATTAAACCACGTGAGTTGGGTTCACCATGCAGATGAACGAACAATTGCAGACAAACTTAGTAATACTATTGATTAACTAATAATATTCTCTTTATTAATTTGTAATACATATGAATTAATTTCTACAAATCGAAACTGATGAATATCAAATTGGAAATAGGCAATATTAAATCGGACTTCAAGCAGAGCTGCCAGTTTAATCGCAATCAAATTAGGTATAAACAATATCAAATTAGGAATCAGCAATTTCAATTTGGGATTGAACTAATATTATCCAAGAAATAACCAGTTTATATAATTTAGCAAAAATGACAGAAACTATATTAGTTTGTCATATTTTTTATCAGTCTTCTAAATTTTGAGTATTTTTGAATGTGAGCAATATACAATTTTTTTTTAATATACATTTTTCTATTACAGCGTACAGTTGAATTTAAAGGTTTAAACTCTCTCAGGTGAAGCATGAAGTAAAATTTCGAGTTAGTTCATGCTTCTGCGCGACCCTCGACAAATTTTCCTACGCGGGGCTTTTCTAAACTTGAAACTTTACTTTATGCGCCATGCGTATAAAATACTGAAATATTGTGAAATTTAAAATGTGCTACTGAAGCAATATGCTAAAGCCGTATATTTTTAACTTTAATTTAAAACCAGTGCTTTCCATTTTTTAACAGTTAATGCAGATTTGTGTGGTGGCAAATATTAACAGTATAGTATTACATATTTTCTTGTAAAAACATTTACACTTGTTTTTGTAATCAATAACATGATAAACCAGAATATTTTAAAATAAAATTGTTTTTCAGAAGACAATTACATTAAAATAACCTTTCTAAGCATATTTGTCAGAAAGATACCTAATAAACTTATTAAAAATGCTTTCATTTTAAATTTCATAGTAATACATTGTACATTTTTTTTTAATTTCAAACTCCAATAACTCATTTTGTTTACTTGTGGCATATCACGTTATTACAATAAGCTATTCAATTGTTTAGAAAAAATAGTTTCTTGAAATGAAACATTTTTTTGAAGTGAAACGGTTTTTATTTTTAATTCGATGAAAACACTTTTGGTAGAAAATGAATTACAGGAATTTTGAAGAGAATGTATGTAATGTAAATGACAAAAGTACAGGGCATAACGGTATTCCTTAAGTTTAAACCACAGAGTATACACTCGTCGTTAAGTTCAAACCACAAGGTATACACCGGTATACCCTCCACTACAGCCCTACTTATAAGCATAATCAGCAGAGTTCAGATTACATAAACATATTAGATAATTACAATATAAAAAAAGATAATAAGTAATGTCGTAATAATTTGTTATTTACAATAATACGTCCTTGTAAACAACGTTGTTTTATTCGTTAGTTGTATAGTTATTCTTGATATATGCACGATAATTGCTGTGATTAATTAATTATCTGCGCATTTGAATGAATGTTCGCGTGTACGATATATTTATTACTGGTCTGGCAATTATTTTATTCTAATGATAAAGTTCAAATTTGGTTTAAAATTCAAATTTCTAAACGTATACCGATTCAAAGACTTGTGAACTGGGTATTTAATTTTAAATTAGGGGATTACCCGGGAATTAATGATTTTATAGCTTCAGTTGACTGGGACCAGGTTTTTTCTAGTTCTAGTATAATTGAAAATGTTCAAGATTTCAATAATATTTCATATTACTGCTTCAATCGATTTATTCCAGTTAAATTTTGTTGTTTGTCTTATTTTAAGTCTGTTTTATAATTATTTTTTTTATATAGAGTACTCATTGTGATATACATATTAATATTGTAAAAGTTTTACATATACTGTTTTATACTTAAATGTATATTGTACAATCAATATACATTTAAGTATAAAACAGTATATGTAAAACGTTTACAATATTAATATGTATATCACAATGAGCACTCTATATAAAAAAAAATAATTATAAAACAGTCTTAAAATAAGACAAACAACAAAGGTGATATCGAAAATAAATGAATTAAATTAAATTATGCAAGGTAAAATGTATGTATATCTTGCATAAGTTTTGGAATCGGTATACGTTTAGAAATTTGATTGTGATGGAAAAACCACTAGTGTCACCCCGAGTACGTTTTGCCTAATCGCAATTTGATTGCGAAATTTATGATAAACTGACCAGTGCTGAAAATAAAATATTTTGTGAAAATAAAACGTATCCTTCACAAATTGCGAGCTGAGTTGCAGTGGCTGAGATAAGTTAACGAATAGAAATTTAAATTGGGCAGTGGTTGGTTACCTGGGGTTTTAAAAATAATTGACTAAAGACAAGTAGCAATTTTACTTTTAACTTAACTGCATTTTTTGTTCCTATTAATATTAGGAATTACTATACTTTAAACGCGAAGCGGAGCACAGTATACGCTTTAACCAATCTAGCGGGACAAAATTCATGGACTGGTTTTTATGGTCCATTTTGGATCATAAATGAACTAATTTTGGATTATTATAAAAATAGATAGTTTTCCAAGATAAACGTTTAAATGAGTCAATAATTAAATTCAGTAAGAAATTGGAGGCGTATTATCACCAAAACAAATATTTTTTCTCGTAGTTCATTTTGCATTCATTTTGCATTATGTTTGTCGCTCAATTCATGTTGTGGAGGTTTTCTTATTTATAATGTGTATCACTGTGTATACTTTTAGACTAACCACAAGTGATTGACTTTTATAAAACATTTTTTGTACAGTGAATTTTTATTTTAAGTAATATCCTCGATATTCGTTGTCTTTTTGAAATAGTTCAATTTGAAGCTAGAAACGAGTATTTCTACTCCCAGATTAAGCATGAAGTAATAGTATATGCTGTAAATCTTCAGATATTCGTTTTTTTAAGAGGTTAATTTAAAGTTTTAAACGAGTGTCGTCCACTCCCAGACTAAGCATAAAGTAAAATTTCGAGTTTAGAAAAGCCTGAGCGTTTGGATTTGGACGCGTAGCGTCCAAATCCAATCTCAGGCTTTTCTAAACTTGAAATTTTACTTCATGCGCCACGAGTATAAATTACTAAAATATTGTGAAATTAAAAATACACTGTTAAATCAGTATTAAAAAAATACTGCTAAAGCAGGATTAAAAATATACTGCTAAACAAAAATATTCTAAACTTCACCTGAAATCAGTGTTTTATACGCGGGGCGCATGAAGTAAAATTTCAAGTTTAGAAAAGCCACGTGAAAATTTGTCTCGGGTCGCTGCGCGACCCTCGACAAATTTTCTACGCGGGGCTTTTCTAAACTCGAAATTTTACTTCATGCTTAGTCTGGGAGTGGACGATACTCGTTTATAGCTTCAAATTGAACTCTTTAAAAAATAAAACTAATATCTAAAAAGTATAGCTATAGCTTCAAACTGAACTCTTTAAAAAAAAACTAATATCTAAAAAGTAAAGCTTATAAGCAGTAATTGACATATGTATACTTAAAAGACCTCCTTATTTAAAATAAATATATAAGAAGATAGAAAATATTATTTGAGTTATTTATAATAGTATCGGTTAATTTGATTTGAACCAACGTATATATTTCTAACTTTTAATAAAAAACATGGCCTAAGTTTGCAGTTGATAGAGCTATATTATACATTTTATAGATTTTTATGAAACCTGCAATTTTTATTTAAAGATTTTTTTAATTAACAGTATTTTAAGAAATACTGACAATAAACAAGGCGTGTTCACCTAATTTTTATACTAAAACAACGTTTAATATCTTAGTAATCGCAAAAAGTTGCACAATTTAACAAGATTTATCGTAAATAAGACATCTTGAGGATCATTAGAAAACAGGTAGTAGTTTATGACGATGATGACACAAAATATATGGATGTTTTTATTAGATGGTCATATTTTTTTTATAAATTAAATAACCTATTATGTTTTTGTTATATTATATAATATTTACATAAATAATATATGATATAGTAGCTACACTTTTGCAGAAAAAGCCACTAAAGAAAGAATATTCATCAACTTTGATCAAATGATGCAATTTTAAAATATTTGTTAGTAAAATAAATCAACAACAAATGAAATTAGTTGTTTACTTCAATATTGCTACTTCGCAGAAAAATTTAAGTAAACTGAAATAATTTTGTATCAGAAATCTTTTTCTGATATATATGAATAATTTGTGGTAATGCATTTGTAATTTTCATATTTTAATAATTTGCGTCCCCCTAGAAAGGTTAAATCGTATATTGTGCAGAGCGACCAAACCAAATTTTTAGGTTTTTCTAAACTCGAAATTTTTCTTCATGCGCCACGCAAATAAAAACCGATTTCAAGTGAAGTTCAAAGTAATCTACTAAAGGATTATGCTTAAGTTGTATACTCTAAACTGCACATCAAATTAGTGTTTTATACACGTGGCGCATGAAGTCAAATTTCGAGTTTAGAAGAGCCTGAAAATTTGGCTTTTTAAAACTAGAAATTTCACCTCATACTTAATGTGGGAGTGGAAAACACTCATATAAAGCTTCAAATTAAATGTTTTTTGAAAACAACAGCATATACATACAGGGTGGTCTATCTCAGAGGTAACAGGCGACTTTGTTGAGTTACGCGGCATTTTTGGAAAAAATCGCCGAGACATGTCGATTTTTGTTTCAAGGGGGACAATTTTTAAGAATATTTCTACCTCCATAACTTTAATCGCACAACCTAACCTAACTTCACCTCCCGATTTTTCATAAAGCACGTGGGTCGAGTGATATATTGTTAAAAAGCTCGTTCTATTCTGAATACAGCTGTGTCATTTGTTTTCGTTTTCATTGATTTCTCAGGAAACTGCAACACTTAAAAATAGTATTTGAGGTAACAAGATTTGTGCATCTATCTCAACCACATTTCATATACATGATTTTAAAATTTGTTTTTTCATGTGAATTTTGACATTTGTCTCTTGCCGAAAATTATGTATCTTTTATATTAATAAATCATCCATCAATTTTACATTCCTTGTTAGATTGTTAACTTTTTTTGTGGCGTTATACAGGTTAATTTGCAATTTTGAAATGTTGTTGTTGCTTTAAAAATTGATAAAATCGAATAGAAATGATACCGTTGTATTCAGAATTAAATAAGCTTTTCAACGATATATCTCGACCCACTTTCCCTATTTAAAATCGGGGGGTGAAGTAAGGTTAGGTTAAGGGGTTGAGGTTATGAAGGTGGAAATTTTATCGAAAGTTGTTTCCCTCAAAACAAAAATCAACGTGTCTCCTATGTATACTAAAAATAAAAAAGGGTGTTTCAAATTCGAGCCCCGATAGGGATCTCGCTTATTATGGGAGATAGAGGGTATGTTTAAATTCGGCACTTTTGCAGAATATGTCTTTCAATAATACGTTAGAAAAAGTACTTAAGTTCTTTTGTCGTCGAGTTTTTTTTTTTGGGGGGGGGGGTTTGGCTTTTGCCTGGCCTTGGGAACTTGCCCATTAGCCAACATCATTTTATTTATATTTGTATTTGTTTTATTTCTTTAACTTATTGCTAATTACCTATAACTATATATTTGGACGTCACAACACATTCACACACACCCATGGACTCCGGGACGAATATTTTTCGTTAGAAAAATTACTCGCCCCGGCTGGGAATCGAACCCAGATCACCGCCGTGAACGATTGGCGAAACCAGCGGCTCAACCGCTCGGCCACGGCGGGCCCCTTGTCGTCGAGTAAAGTCCAAAAAACTGTATTTATTTTTTATTTATATTTCGTTATTTGAGGCAATATTTAAAAACGATAAAAACCTTCTTTCCGCATTTTTTTTATTATCTAACAGTTAACGTAATTGATTTCTTTACAACATGTTTTGTTTCTTTTGTATCATCATTAGCTTTCTTATTTCTTATGGGTGCTTTATTTATTTTTATCATGTCTAAATGCTTTATTTTTTGTGATGACAACGATATAACACAATATACATTTAATCCATAAATTGACATACAATCGTTAAAGATACTTTTGTTAGCAGTTTGTTATAGAGCCAACTAAAAATCATCCTTGTCATGGAATTATAAACAATATAGCATCTGAATAACTCATATTTGATCAAACAATATTATTGTTTATTAATAAAAATGCCGTCCGGTGATTTAGAATAGCGAGAAATTTTAGGTATTTTTATTCATTGAACAGAAATCATTCACTAGTAAAAAATGTTTACAATTGTATTCGGAGGCAACCGAATCGAACAATTATTGTGCATATGGATAATCGTTTAAGAGAATTTAACAAATACAATCATATAAAAATCAATATTAATGAAATTTTGAGAATTATAAATTAGAAATTGTGTTAAAAAAAATCGTTTACATTATAAATCGGGCTTAGATGGGTCACGATTTTTCACATACATGAGTTGTGCGAATCAAAAAAATACTTAAGAAATATCTCGCTTTTCTGAATTACCGAATGACTTATTTATTGATAAACGATAATAATAACAATGACTTATTCTAATTTTTTTGTATTGTTTTCAATACCATGGCAACTAAGATTATTAGTTAGCGCTAATAAAATTATTTTTACCGATTGCATGTTACATAGAAATAAATGTATTGTTTGTTATATCGTTGTCATCACAAATAATAAAGCAATTAGATGTAATAAAAAATAAATATGGCGTCCATAACGAATTAGAAAGTTTATGATGGTTCAAAAGAAACGAAGCATGTTATAAAAAAATAAATTACAGTAACTTTAGATAATAAAAAAATGGTATATGAAGATCTTTACCGATTTCAAATACTGCCTCAGATAAAAAAAGAAAAACAATTGTTTTAGTTTTTCAGATTTTACTCGAAAACAAAGAAATTTAAATAACTTTTTTCAATGAATTATTAAAAGGCATTAAATTCTGCAAAAGTGCCAAATTTTAACCTACTCTCTACTCTAACAAGCAAGATTCTCATAGTGAGGGTTGAATTTGAAACACCCTGTATACTAAATCATGGGCAATTGACGGTAAATTGACATGCTAGTAATCAATTTCATTATCAATAAACTTTGCTCAATCGTCGCTTCTTATTAATATGGTTTGCAAGCACCTAGTAGAAATTTTGTAACATAAACTCTGTTTATTTTTAATCTGACCAAACTTAGGGTGTATTTACTGCGAACAGTTGCAGTCCTGCTTTAGCAGTAGAGTATTTTATACATCTAATTTTGAAATATTGGTAATGATTATAATCAATGTGACAAATAAATCATAAATTTTCAAATAAATTGTCACGATGCAGAGAGTTTCAAAAAAGAGAACGCTACAACTTGCAACTAAACAACACATCTTGAGAACGTTTTCAAAATGTATTAGTGTATTGTTACCTACAACTATATCTTTATCAAACATCTAGAAAAAAAACATCTAGAAAAACCCCGCAGAACTTCTAGAGCAAAGAATATGTACCTGATCCTCAGAGAGACTTTATTAAATTGGTAATTGATACAAATACCTTTGTAGCAGTGATAGGTACATTTGTAATCTAAATCTTTGTTCAATGAATTATCTATTTTATGAGTTAATATTACTGTCAAATTTTACCTTACATAACCTACAAACGTTGATTTACAACAAAACATGTGATTCAACGTCTTTGGATGACATACATATCATGTATGTAGGTCTGACACAATCGTATCTCTCTTTGGTTTCCATTCCGTAACCCCACAGCGGCCTATGTACCCACTGACGTTATATGTTGCTGTATACAGTTCACAGATGTATTATAACAATGCCAGTGCATGTCTAGAAGTTCACTGTCATTGGATATATGACGTGTTAATTAATACCTCATAATTCTTCTTCTTTAGCGTAATTAGTGACCCTGGCGACCGTCAGAGCAACCTAAATCAAATTGTTATTACAATTATTTGTATAGAAAATCGGCTCTAGAGAAAATAAAGAAGTATAATGTATAATGTATCGGGTGTAACGTACTGGTTACACACGATACATTTATTACGTTTTTTTCTGTGTGTGATCTGTGCTTGTACCCATTGACGTCACGGCCCAGCGAAAACGTTAAATTGTATCATACCTATAGTCTGTTTAAAAACTAGAAGGAGTAAGTGCCAAAGCCTAATTTACACTATAAAAAGTTACCAAAAATATCACTCTAAATTTGGCGGCAATTTTAAATAATTTCATATGAACTCTTTAAATAAAATCAAATATCCATTTTATAGTTCTTAATTGTGGTTAAGTATTTTCTTTTTCATCGTACGATATCGTCAGTTCAATTAAAATGCTTATACGGCATTTCGCCATATATCTGTGTAATAAAACATATTTACATTATGTTCATAATATAATATGAAATTTATATAATAATGTGTTTCTATCAGATCTGGGACAAATCCTCGTAAAAAGGATTCGAATGACGAATCCAAATCACCTAATATGATTCGAATCACGAATACTCGAATAAAGGATTCGTAAGAGATAAATATGATTCAAATCGAAGATTCGAATCCTGTTTTTTCGAATCACGAATACAAATCCTTTAAGAATAAATTTGATTTTATTATTTTTTTGCAACCATTAATATATAAATATCGTTACCAGTTGTTTTAACAAAAATATTCAAATCCTAATTATTTATTATTACCACTGAACATCGTTGATAACAGACTTAATATCTGACTCCCTGTTACTCTGGTTAAAGATGTATTTGTGTGTTTCTGAACTCCACTTCAAATCAATGTTTTGTACGCGTGGCGCATGAAGTACAATTTCGAGTTTAGAAAAGCCCGAAAATTTATCTCGGGTCGCTGCGCGACCCTCGACAAATTTTCACGGGGCTTTTCTAAACTCGAAATTTTACTTCATGCTTGGCCTGGAAGTGGAAACACTCGTTTAAAACTTTAAATTAAACTCTATTATAAAATCGACTGCATGAAATTTACGTAAATAAAAAATTCACTGAATATCATTAAAACCGGGAAAGTCAGAGAAAAGTCATTAAATTTTATTGATCAAAACACTAACAAAAAAGCCATATGATATTATTAAATTTGTCAAAATCAGCAGGCAAATTACAAAGCACGTAAAAATTTATAAAATTAACTTAAATATTGGCAAAAACAATGAAAACTATTAAACAGAATAGGGGTTTCCCACAGGAGAAAGTTATATTAAAAGGCCAGGGAAAACATCTTTAGTTCGGGAAGTTTTGGAGAAATTCAACATTTCAGATTGTGGCTGCCATGTCAGTTTTACTTCAAACAATTTTAAACAAAATTTTGAAAACTAGATTAATATCTTTAAAAAC
Source organism: Philonthus cognatus (assembly GCA_932526585.2). Taxonomy (NCBI): domain Eukaryota; kingdom Metazoa; phylum Arthropoda; class Insecta; order Coleoptera; family Staphylinidae; genus Philonthus; species Philonthus cognatus. The sequence goes on along the minus strand of OW052245.1, from coordinate 27,346,413 downwards.
ATTTTCAATCATTTATTGTTCTTATCAAAGCATTCACCTTGAAGTTTCGAACGAGCGTTTCCACTCCCAGACTAAGCATGAAGTAAAATTTCGAGTTTAGAAAAGCCCCGTGAAAATTTGTCGAGGGTCGCGCAGCGACCCGAGACAAATTTTCGGGCTTTTCTAAACTCGAAATTTTACTTCATGCGCCACGCGTACAAAACACTGATTTGAAGTGGAGTTCAGAAACATACAAATACATCTTTAACCAGGGTAACAGGGAGTCAGATATTCAGTCTGTTATCAACGACTCGAGAGAAATTTGCTGGGCTTTTCTAAACTCGAAATTTTACGCCATGCGCCACGCGCATAAGCGAGAAATTTAACGAGAAATTTAAAAACACTCAAAAACACATTTTTCATGTTATTCCTCACAATTAATTCGAATTATTTATAACGATTCAAATCCTTTTGTAAGTATTCGAATCCTTTTATAAATATTCGAATCCTTTTATAAATATTCGATTCCTTTTACAAGAATTCGAATCCTATTATAAGGATTCGAATCACCCACATTTAAACTCGAATACGAATCCTATTAAAAAAAAAATGTAACGAAACCGGATCACGAATCCAGTTGAACTAAAGTATTCAAATGCCTCTTTTGAATCCTCTAAAAGGATTCGAATGCCTCTTTTGAATTCTCTTAAAGGATTCGAATCCTGCCCAGCTCTGGTCTCTATCTTACTTAAAATTGATTTGTTTCATAAATCTATACAAGGTATAACGACTCATCTTCGGCATGCCTGCATGATCGTTTACTTCTTTTAAAACTTTATTCAAAGTTGGCAGTTCATTTTTATAGAAGAAACTATGCACGGATCTCTTCACTACGTCATCAAAACTTGTAATTAAACCAAATTTTCAGGCTTTTCTAAACTCGAAAATTTACTTCATGCGCCACCGGTACACAACACTGATTGAATGTAAAGTTTAGCGGTGTGTTTTAAACTTCGTAATATGTCAGTGTTTTGTACTGGTGGCGCATGAAGTAAAATTTCGAGTTTGGTAAAGTCTGAAAATTTGGTTTGGCCGCTCCGCGCTTTGCGCTACGCGACCAAACCAAATTTTCAGGCTTTTCTAAACTCGAAATTTTACTTCATGCTTAGCCTAGGAGTGGAAAACACTCGTTTAAAGCTATTAACTAAATTCTTTTGACAAACCGAGCATCGCAAAATGTACGACGTATGCATATATGTATATACTTAAAAGAATAATTCTCTTTACTAAAATGTTCGGTGTTACATAAAACTCTCTGTATGTGTCATCCAATTACCTTGCATGTGATTAATCTTGTCCTAACCTAAAACACACAATCTGCATCACACCAATAAATTCTTGAAATGTAAAATTTGATTGGTCGTATTAAAACAAAATAATATATACGTCATTGCATTTTTATTATTTGCAGGAACTAATGGCGTATCAAAAAGTGGTAAAAAACCACGACCGGGAAACAGAACATTTTGGAACGACATACCCATTGAATACACCGATGATTCCAAACCTGAACAAAAACATCTTTTGGACAGATTGGGAAAATGTGGTTACCTTTCTGAAGCCGACAGAATCCACGGAGGCAGTTCAACCGCACTGGACGAATATACGTGGACCGCAATGCTCAAATACAGGCATCCGAAAACTCAGAATTTGTTCGCCGGATGCGGTGGTACATTGATAAACGAACGATACGTTTTGACGGCTGCTCATTGTATTACAAGAATTGGATCACCGTAAGTAAAAAATAACTAAATAAATCACAAATGCAGTTTGATTAAGTAATAATAAATAAAACCACTAGCGGATTCTCTTTTCTTGCAAAAATTTTATAAATATTTCACTTTTTTGTATATTAATTTGACAAGAGCGAAGTCATGTTTTAAATCGCAATACCGTAGGTCGAGCGGTTTGGTGATTTTGCTCGAGGTAAATTTGCTGAAAACAACAAAGTTTGAGTAAAATATTCAAATTGTGCCTGTATTAAAAAGAAAACTCGAGTGGTTATCGTCATTTATTTTACGTTAACGCATTCCTGACACATTTGCACTCAATATCCTTAAATGAACCGGAACTAATTTTAAATAATACGTTATTCGTTAATAGTTTAATGACCGTTTGCACTCAAGTCGATTAAGTTAATCAGTACTCCTTAAAAACACAGCAATTTTATCTATAAATTATTTACAAAATTGCATAGCATAACATGTTTACGATATCTTACAAATTTGAAACGTTCTTATATTCTAGAATTAGGACTTAATCAAAGGTTTAATCAATGATTAGTGTTTATTTAAAGTTAACCAGTTGGGATCCAAATGGGCCTAAGTGTCATAAGCTCGTATTAATGAGTATTGCAGACAACTGTAAACTACTTGAAAAATTTCAAACTTTGAGTGTTTTTTTATGCAGAAAATCAACATTTTCTTTAATTTATTCTTAATTTCTACATTTTTGTTATCAAAGCGAAACATCTTAATTAGTTTTATTCGTAAAACAACCGCTGTCAGCTCTCTGTGGATCATCGTTATTTCTATTATTTCAATTATTACAAATTATTCTAGTGTTGATTTATTACTTAGTATTGGAAATGAAATAGTTTTTCTTCTTTAAATAGTTTTGAACACGTTGGAATGACGTTTGATAGGGTTTTGAGCATTTTCGTCATTTTGACGCAATTGAAGTATTTTGACATGTGTTGTGAATGTCATGATAATAAAACGCAAACTTCACATTCGACATACCAAATATTTAAAGGTGTTCTGTCTTGACAAGAATTCATTGATTGAAAACAATTAGAAGGTAATGACGCCACGGTAGAAAGGTAATGTGTTGAGTATAACTGTTAATATTTATGATAGAGCTTCGGTTAAATGGACAAATTAGTGTAGTTTTCTGTTGTTTTTTAGCTGAATTCTGCTGAGAAACAGTAGACATTTTGAAAAACTTTGATGTTATGGAGAAAATACCGAAAATCGCGACTTACAAAAATCAGTTATATCTTATTATTTGAAATTTTATTTAAAATCTGTAATAACATTGTCAATGTAAATGCTATGGGGCATTAGATCGTTATGAATTTTAATTTGTCAGGCTATTCGTTTTTTTGATATTAACATTAACTTTCGTTTTTTAAGTGGAAGAGCATATGGCGAAATGCATATCACTGAACTGCATTTTTCACCCTGATTTCAATGATGTGCCACACATCTACTTTTATTAATTTTTCCTATTAAATTGTTTTGAAACATTGCAACTGTTTTTGAAGTTGCTAAAATAACCACAAAACAATATTTGTAAAAAAAACACTACAATTGATTGATTATAGATTATGTTAACAAGCACTTTGTGTTTAAATAAAGTGTTTGTTTTCATGGTTGCATACCATGAACAAATACATTTGTAATAAAGTGCATGTGTAGTAAAGTCAACACATTTTTACCGTAACGTCACAGAAAACAAAATACAGTGTCAAACGCATGTCCACATTTTTAACAATCACAACAAATCTCTCTTGGTTCTGCGACAAATTGTGAGTGGTCAATCTCTATGGATCTTCTTTATTTCTAGCATTTTAATAATTCTTTCACTTAGTTTTAATGTAAACCTTTCCGCTCACTATTGGAAATCCGATATGTTTATTTTTTAAATAGTTTCGCCATAGTTCGATAAGATTTTCAGCAATTTCGTAAAGTTTTTGCATTTGAAGTATTTTGACAGGCGTTACGAATGCCACGATGATAGAAACTTAACATTCGACGTGATTAATAACACATAGAAGTTAATGACTTCAGGGTAGACAGGTAATGTGTAGACTATATACCATTGAAGCCATTTGCCATTTGCTTTCATTTGAAAAACAAAAGTTAATAATAATGTTATGTTATGTTTTGCGCCAAAACATGCACTTTAGAAACGATTTTACAGATTTCCAAAATGTTCACAAATACACTTAAGTGCATAGAAATCGGCCCACCCATTATTTTTTATAGTTCATAATAAAATCACTTTTGCAATACTACCAACAAAACGTTTGGTATTTTACGATAAAATAGACTATCAAATAGACATTGGATGCTAGAACGGGTAACATTACGCACTCTGGCCACATACCACTAGCTTCGCCAATTTTCCAAAAAGAGCTACAGCTTTTGCACAATCTACAGCACTTAAAACCATGATGAACACAGCAAAATTCAATGGGTCAATTCCAACATCCACTGAAGATCAAAACAAAAAAGCAAAAACAGTGAAACAACGTAGACATTTTGATACTTTATACATAATATCGAATGCACAGCATATCTTTAAATTTCATTTATGATGATTATTGGTTATTAAATAAGCTGATAAGTACCATTTTTTGTTAATTTCTATACCCTGATAGTCTATTTCATCGTAAAATACCTAAAGTTTTATTCGCAGTATTGCAAGAATAATGCTATTAAATAAATCAATAATGGGTGAAACGATTTCTTTGCACGTAAGTTTAAGTAAGATATGGACCATTTTTCAAAATCACGATTTGCAGTATTTTTTTGTCTTAATAACTTCTAAAGTTTTCAAAATGTTTATTTTTCTCAGTGAATCAAAAATAAATTGTAGTGATATACATGAGCCATGTGCTTTCATTTGAAAAACAAAATTTAATAATAATAAAACAAAAACGAACCTTCAGATAAATTATAATTTATTGCTATCTGATGCGCCAAAACATGTACTTTAGAAACGATTTTACAGATTTCCAAATAACTCACAAGTAAGTAAGATATGGACCATTTTTCAAAATCACAATTTGCAATAGTTTTTATCTTAATAACTTCTAAAGTTTTCAAAATGTTTATTTTATCTCAGTGAAATTTGAATAGGCACATGAAACTGCACATCTTCGCCCATTTAACCAAATCTCTATAATTAATAATAAAAAAGTCACACACACAGTTCTACCTAAAGTTTATCCTGAAGTTAAAAAAGAAACACGAATTCTCTTTAATTAAAATAACACGGATGATATAATTAGTTATAAATGATGTTCAGTGTAAATTGGGTTTTGAATATTTTTGTTTATAGAAACTGGTTGAAGAAAAAAAATTCAAATTTATTTTAAAAGAATTTGTATCCGTGTTTCGAAAATCCAGTTTTTCGGATATACAGGGTGTATATCCGAAAAACTGGATTTTCGAAACACGGATACAAATTCTTTTAAAATAAATTTGAATTTTTTTTCTTCAACCAGTTTCTATAAACAAAAATATTCAAAACCCAATTTACACTGAACATCATTTATAACTAATTATATCATCCGTGTTATTTTAATTAAAGAGAAATCGTGTTTCTTTTTTAACTTCAGGATAAATAAGTGTTTAATACGCCTGGCGCATGAAGTAAAATTTTGAGTTTAGGAGAGCTTGAAAATTTGGATTTGGGCGCTACGCTTCGCTCCGCGCCCAAATTCAAATTTTCAGACTATATTAAACTCGAAATGTTACTTTATACTGAATCAAGGTGTAGAAACCCTCTTTCAATAACCCAAATTAGGCATGAATATTTTCAGGCCTTTCTAAACTCAAAATTTTTCTTCATCCGCCATATGTATACACTGATTTTATATGAAGTCCAAAATAGTCTATTAAAGCAGTATGCTAAAAAAGTGTATTCTGAACATCACATCATATCAGTGCTTACTACGCGTGGTGCATGAAGTTAAATGTAGTAATAAATAATATGCAGTGTACAAAACATTTTTTTGGGGACCAGAAAAATTCCAGGGCTGAACGGGTTAAGAAAGCCAGTCCGCCCCTGGTCTCAAGTATCAGAATTGTTTTTATTTTAATTATATTTTTGTTAGAGATAAATTCCAATAATTAAATGTTGTGTTTATATACTGGATGAAATATAACAATGCTCCCATCTTCCAACTATTGAACAAAAATATATATCAAGAAATAATATTCAAAACTGGATATCTATGACATATTTTGTATGTATCATCTTTATTGTGTAATATGAATGAAATAATAATATAAAACCATTTTAGTGAAGTGGTTGTTTTGGGTGAATACAACACTACTAGTCCCATAGAAGACTGTTTACCTTTATCTACTGGAGGAGAAGAATGTAATTATCCACCACAAGAGATCAACGTTACCAAAGTTATAGTGCACAAAGGCTGGTTGGTCAAAGAGGGAAAATCCTTCTACCATGACATAGCTTTAATAAGATTAGCTGAACCGGTGAATTTGACAGATTTCGTCCAACCAATTTGTCTCCCGGAAATAGGTTACAAACTACCAGAGGGGGCTAATCTGGTTGCTGCGGGATGGGGCCTAACAGAAGAATGTAAGTCTATAAGTAATTGTAGAATTCAGAAAATAGTAACAAAATGTTAGTTGGAAATCGTCTTCTAGTTTAAAAATCGCAACAGTGATCTCTCATCTAAAAGTTCAACAAAATAGGCAACTGCTACGCCAGAAAATAATTCAAAAATATTACAGTTCGTATGAGTTTACTGTGAATCTGTTCGTTATATGAACCAAATATCTGGCATTGTTATTGTCAACTTCAGTTATACTAATATGAACTAGGGACGTCCCTAGCTTGATTTCTGTTTAACTTAGTGCAGCACTAATGAACAAACCTTATGTGATTTTGAAATGTAAAATGTGCTTCCAGAGTATTTATATTGTCACATTTAATATAAGCACAGTATATATTTTTAACTTCACACTAAATTAGTGGTTACACGCCTGGCGCATGAAGTAAATATTTCAAGTTTAGAGAAGCCCTAAAATTTGGACCAATCCAAATTTGCAAGCTTTTCTAAAGTCGAACTATTTGCTTCATGCTTAATCAAGGAGTGGAAAACACTCTTACCCTTATTATTAGACGTTATCTTACAGCTTTAATACGATATTACCATTTTCGGATTAATAAAACATTTAAGTCACTATTGTTATTTCTAGTATAAGGAACAAGGTCCGTCTTATAGATAACCTTAATTGTCATAACAATATAGGGTTACTTATAATTTATTTAATAGTGCTATAAATCATGAATGTACATACGTGATCAGTATATTTTGAATTTTACTTGAAATCAGTGTATTATACGCGTGGCACATGAAGTAAAATTCCGAGTTTAGAAAATCCTGAAATCCTAAGCGTTACGCGACCAAACCAAATTTTTAGGATTTTCTAAACTCGAAATTTTACCTCATGCTTAATCTGGAATTGGAGACACTCGTTAGAAGTAAATTTCATTTAAATAATTTACTAGATGAAATAAATGTTCACTTAAAGTAAACAAAAACAGCGTAACAACCGCTGAATTACTTATTTACGATGAACTTGGCAACACATAAAAATGCAATGTTGTCACTTTCATTTTGTCAATAGTTCAAAACTAACTAATAGCATGTTGATTTTGTTCTATTAATACTACGTGTTAGTGTTGTATTTGTACGCACCTAGTAGACATTAACTAGCACTAAACTTTAATGATATGCCCGGCAATTCTATTAATTAGGCTGTCTATTATGAACTAAATTTCAATTCTAAGCAAGCTACTTTAAGATTCTATTTTTTAAGGCACTTGCATTAAATTTATTCTATCAAATTTAAGTTATTTCGATCAATAAAATTACAGTTGATATAAATAAAACATTCTTAATTTTAGATTATCCAAGTGAAGTTAAATTGCAAGTAACCGTGCCTCTAGTCCCACGCGCGGACTGCAGTTCAAGACTAAGGAGAACCATCAAACGCGGGCAATTGTGTGCTGGCGGAGTAAAGGGAAAAGACACTTGCACGGGCGATTCTGGAGGTCCCTTGATGTATTTGGACGACAACGACGGTGCTTGGAAAGCAATTGGAATCGTCTCTATTGGAAACAAAGAATGCGGCCAAAGAAATATTCCTGCGATTTACACGCACGTTCCAGAGTACCTTAAATGGATATACAGCAACGTCGAACCATAAAAGTCTTATTCAACACTTATTTATAGTAGTTAGACTTTTTTGTACATATTTATTTTTAAATTATAATTAAACTATTTAAAAAGAAAATATTGTTATATTATAACTCTTGGAAACATTTTCGAAATGACTGTTATAGTTTGTCTCCTATTCTCCAAATTTATTTACCTTCAATCATATTCATATTTATTTATTATTTATGTACTTTGAACAAAAATTCACTATAGTAGGTATTAATAAGAGCTGGGCAGGATTCGAATCCTGGATATGAATCCATTTGTTGGATTCAAAAGAGGTATTCGAATACTTCAGTGATAAATAAATAAATAAGATATCAAAATCAGTGATAAAGGATTCGTGATCTAGATTCGTTACATTTTTTAAAAAAGATTCGTATTTGAATCCAAATGTAGACGATTCAAATCCTTATAAAATGGTTCAAATACTTACAAAAGGATTCTAATCCTCCAAAGGGATTCGAATCGTCAAAAATAATTTTGATTCATTGTGAGGACTGGTATGAACATGTTTTTTGTGTTTTTGAACTTCACGGTTAATCAATGTTTTATACGCCTGGCGCATGAAGTAAAATTTCGAGTTTAGAAAAGCCTAAAAATTTGGATTTGCCAGCGCGACAAGCTTCGCTCGCACGCAGGCTAATCCAAATTTTCAGGTTTTCTAAACTCGACATTTTACTTCATGCTCAATCAGGGAGTGGAAACCCTCATTAGGAGCATCAAATTATTTGCTTTTATAAAAACAACAAATAACTGAAAATGTATTTAAAAAATCTACATTTCATAATTGGAATTATTCATATCGAATAATCAAGATTTGTTTAACATTATTTGAAGTAAAAGTAATAATTATTGTTTTGTTATTAAATGAAGGTATCCAGTTCTTGATTTAAGCATGAAGTATTTTTCTTAATTTATCAATTGATTGCATTCAAAATTAAAGTTTCTTTAAAAGAATATTTACGAGGACATCTGATTTACATATTTTAATAAAATTCTTATAAATTGTAGAGAAATTAATAATAAAAAGAGCCAGAAGGAGACAATAAAGCGCAGTTTAAAACAATATTCAAAAATAAATAATTAAGTTAAAATCTGAAGATATTTAAAATGCCATATACAGTCTGTTTGATTTATTGTGACACAGCACATATGTCCGTTATTAGTACAGATAGAAAAAAAAGTTAAAGACAAAAGTTTTAGTATTTTTTATGATCTATTCAATCGTAATGTCAGAAAAACAGTTGAAAATCAAATAAATACGTAAAACCTATTAGTTTCATTTTCTTTAATGGAACACTCTGTATATTTTGTTTATTTCAAATAGGCATTAATATTAGCCTTATAATGATACCACATAAGTACCCCTTTATTATAGAAATAACACGACAATTGCCAATAAATGAGATTTATCAGTCGACATGAATAACTATTTAAAGTGTCTGTTCAAAGTGACGTCCGTTGTTTGCAATACATTCTTCACATCTCTTCATTAAATTTCGTCGTGCTTTTTGCAACATCCGTAGTGTTATTTGGCCACATGCCATACGAATACGATTTTTCAGATGGTCTAGATTTTCTGGATGAGTAACATAAACTTTTTGCTTTAAAAATCCCCAAATATAAAAATCTAAAATAGACAGATCTGGCGATCTTGCTGGCCAGTTTATGGGGCCACCATTTGCAATCAATTTCAAACCAAACTTTCTTTCCAAAATATCTTTGACATTTCTTGTGTTATGGGGAGGAGCTTCATCTTGTTGGAACCACATATCTCGACGTATTTCTAGGGGGATATCATCTAAATAATCTTCAAATTCTATCGTCAGAAAGTTGGCATATCGCTCCGCATTCAACGTTCCTTGATAAAAAAAAATGGTCCTATTATGGTATCACCTAACACACCAAGCCACACATTAACTGCAAATCTTTGTTGGAATCTGCATTCTCGAATTTGACGTGGATTCTCAGTATCCCAGTAATGGTCGTTTTTTCGGTTGGAGATTCCGTTGTTGTTGAAATTTGATTCATCACTCCAAAGAATTAAATTTAATAAATGTTGATTGTTGCTAAGCCAATTACAGAATACTATCCTCCTGTCAGAATCACCATCTTTTAAACCTTGTACTAACTTAATTTTATATGGTCTCATTTTATGTTTTCTCAGAATAGAAAATATTTTATGCATACTTATTCCTAAGTCAGCCACTGCTTCGCGTATTGAATTACGTGGATGTGCTCTAAAATAGGCCAATATCAATACTTCATTATTATCTTCTCTTTCTTGTCTTCTCCTTCGTAATTTATTATTAAAACACCCATTTCTCCGTAAATTTTGTTCAAGTCTTGCAAAAGTGCAATAATGTGGTTGTCTTGTTTCTGGATACATGTTTCCATAAGTAATACTAGCTTTGCTAGAATTATCGTTGCTTCTAATGAAGACCTTTAGCATATCCATTTTTTCATCATTAGAATAGTAATTATCACCCATCTCTAAAGATTTGAATCAACAACACGCAAGACGGGAAGTAACTACACCACTTTGACATTAAAGCGTTTGTTTGTATAATGTAATAATTGTTTTATGTCAATTGTTATCCATGGGAACTGATAAATTTCATTTATTTGCAATTGTCGCGTTATTTGTATAATGAAGGGATACTCATGTGGTATCAATATAAAGCTAAGGTTATTACCTATTTGAAAGAAACAAAATATACAGGGTGTTCCATTAAAGAAAATTAAGCTAATAGCTTTCACGTGTTTATTTGATTTTCAATTGTTTTTCTGACAATGCTACTGAATAGATCATGAAAAATACTAAAACTATTGTCTTTAACTTTTTTTCTATCTGTACTAATAACGGACATATGTGCTGTGTCACAATAAATCAAACTGACTGTAGACTATTATTTCAAGATTCGCCACACAATTATTGTATAGTTAAAAAGTTTCCCAGGTACCATTAAACAAATCTTACGTCCCAGGATCCATTAAAAAGTGATACCTATATTTTTTATTATTATCAAATGAGAGTACCCAGTCCTTGATTAAGTATGAAGTAGAATTTCGGGTTTAGAAAAGCCTAAAAATTTTCTAAACTCAAAATGTTACTTCATTATTAATCTGGGAGTGGAAACCCTTGTTAGACAATTTAGAAACTTATTTTGCAGATTCCTTCATTGTAAAATTTATGGCATAAAATAAATAGTGTTGATGTTTTGTAAAAAAATAAATAAAACAATTTTTAACAAAATTGCAAAATTTTAAAGTGATTAGATATGATTCAAAATTAATGGAATTTAGTTTCATAAAAGAATTTACTGATAAAATAAATATCTATATATAAAATCAAATTTTAACTTTGATCTTAGTAATTTTGTAACTTTTATGTTGTTGTGTATAACTTTGATTTTTTACAAATTTTTTAACCAAATAAATTATAATTTCCAAACTCGAAATTTTACTTAATGCACCACGTGTATGACACTGACTTCAAGTGAAATATTTAACCAATTGGTTAAAGTGAAATAAATGTCACTGTTTTGTGTTGCAGGCGTTCACTTTGTGGTACATCTTAAATACACTTCTAAATAAACCACTTTTTACTTTGTTTAACCACTGTATTTTGCAATTAATTTGTGACTATAGTTTTGACTGTCTAGTAGTCATTATCAAACTAAAAGTAAATAAAAATTTCATGTTACAAACTATTTATACGGCTTCGAAGAGAGGGCTGTACATTAGGTCAACCTGGTCGTTAAGAAGGGAAATTCCGGGATTAATTGGGGCCTTGTGTACTTTTAGTGCTTCCAGTAAATCCATTTACGACCTTTTTCGGCAAAATGGATTACTGAAAGTACATCCTTACCAAAAGTGTGATTCTCTTCTAAAAGGTGGTTAGCATAGATGGAACTATTTTGTTTTAATCTCAAAACCTCGTTCGTGTTCGTTCATTTTTTTTCTCTTCGAATCTACGACCAGATTGCCCAATGTACACACCTTTACAATTTTCACAATTCAATTTATAAATATCGGATCAGACTAAAGGATTCAGTTTTGTTTTTGGATAAAACAGTATACTGCTAAGTTTGTGGGGGGTTAACAATATTACATTTATGTTACATTTCTTAAGGATATTTTTAATTTTAGAACTTATTATACCGTAATAACTAATTATTTTAAATTGTTGATTTTCTATTGACTTAATTCTAGTGTAGAAGAATTTTTGCATCTTTTTCATTTCATAATTATAATATTAATTATCTAATAACAAAGTCGTGTAGCCATTATTTAATGCTATTTTTTATTGTATTTATCTCTTTTTTCTTATCATTTATGCTAAGCTGAATTTTAAATGCTCTATTTATCATTGTACTGAAACCAACTTTTTCATAAATTTGTGGGTGGCGGGAGTGGGTAGGGATAACGGAATCTGTATAAGTCAGTTTTCTGTATATATTAAAATTTAATTTATTGTTAATTTTTGTAATAGTTAGGCATAGGAAGTTAATTTTGTTACAACCTTCAATAATGTTCACAGTAGAAACAGAAACCGATTACAAAATCAACTTCCTAGATCTAACTATTACAAAAATTAAGAATAAATTAAATTTTAATATATACAGAAAACTGACTTATACAGATTCCGTTATCCCTATGGTATGGTATGGTATGGGGTCGGTAGGTCGTGTGGCCTCTGGGCCTTTCGAAGTTACCTCGACCTAAAAGATCTTTTGTAACTATCCCTGACCTACTTGAGTCCCTCAATGTCTAGACTTCTTATGAAGTCTACTATAACTTGAGGGTTAATGTGTACCAGTTCCTCGGTGTTTAAAGTGGCCGATGACAGGTAGTTCCCTCTTTGAAGGGACAAGGCAGGGCATTCACAAAGTAGGTGCTCTGCTGTTTCTTGTGCCTCGTTGCAGAACCTGCAGTTGGCATCAGTTGTCTGACCCATCTTGGTGAGGTGGTACTTCAGAGGACAGTGTCCAGTTAGAAGGCCGGTTATGAGCCTTAGGTTGCCGTTATCCCTAACCTTCATGCTTAATCTGGGAGTGGAGAACACTCGTTTTAAGCTTCAAATTGAACGCTTTTAAAAATCAAGAATGCGTGAAACTTTACAGTATAGATATTTCAATATATCTTAAAATCTAATATTTAGGCATTCCTTTGTAATAATCTAATTGTCTAAAATCGACATCATATTTTTATGTTCTGAAGATCCTAATAATTTTTTATATTGAATTTACCAATTTGACAGAATTTTCAATGTGTATACAATTTTACTGATATGTGTTTTGAATCTTGTCTTTTCTGTAAATTATACTTCTGTTAAATTAAGCAATTTTAACAAAATTCGCGAAAATGGACAATATTTTAAAAATTGAACAAAAACTTACTCAACTCTCAAAAGTTTGTAAAGTAATGAAAATTTCGTAAAAAGCCAGTGATTATTTTTTAACGAATGTTTTCCACTCCCAGACTAAGCATGAAGTAAAATTTCGAATTGAGAAAACCTCCAAGAATTTAAATTTGGACAATCCAAATTCTGGCTTTTCTCAACTCAAAATTTTACTTCATGCGCCACGCGCATTAAAACACTAATTACATTGTTAATACACACATACTTCAAATTGTTCTTAAATTTCAATATTTCTTGACATTTCATAAATTTTTGACATTGTGTTAACATTTAATTAAATTTAAACATTTCATCGATTTTCGACAATATTCCATTTTTTTTCAAAATTCTGGCAAATTTAAACATTTATACCATGACATTTCATAAATGTTTAGATAAAGACATTAAACTCTATTATTATTGTAAATATATTTATAATGATTATAATTCATAATTATATAATAAAAATAAGTATTGGAAATGAGACAAGCAAAAACAGTTGAATGTTTGTCGATTGAAATTAAAATCGTGAATATTTATTTGTCCAGTTTACTTGTCTACTACAATTTAATACCAATTCATTCGCCCCACGCCATCTAAACAAACAAACAACGCGCTCCGCACTCATAATTTATATTATTCGTTGTGATAAAATTCGGCAGGCACTATGAACCAATACATAGTCTAAACTACTTTCAGCAATTTTGCTATCTCTGCGCCATCTAGTACCCTAGAAACACACTATTAACAAAAATTGGCCGTCTTAACGAGAGCAGTCATGTCTTAAATCGCGAAACTGTAGGTCGAGCGATTTGGTGATTGCTCGAATTAAAGTTGCTAAAAACGACAAAGTTTGAGTAAAATATTCAAAATCCTTAAATAGACCAAAACTAATATTCAAGTTAAATTAAAATATTTTTATTCGTTAATAGTTTGAGTGCCATAAGCTCGTATTAATCAGGATTGCATAAAACTGTAAACTGCTTCCAAAATTCCAAAGTTTGAGTGTTTTGTAGGACAGAACAACATTTTCCTTAATGTTTTCCCAATTTCTTCATTCTTGTTATCAAAGCGAGACATCTTAAATTATGTTATTCGTAAAACAACCGCTGTTAGCTTTTGACGTTTTAATTTGGTGTTTGTGTTAGTTGAGTTACTATGATCAACTATAAAAGGAGGAGAGTTTTTCCATTTGTTAAAACTGTTTCCTACAATCCCATTTGAAATTAGGCTTCTACGCTTGCAAAACTCAGAGGACAGTAGGCGATTCTTGAGGAGACATCACTTGTTGTCACTTTGTCGCTTTAAAGCGACAAAATAAAAAAAAACGCTCTCTAAATCAAATCGAATAGTTATGGAAATGAGTGACGATGAAGATTATTCAACATGTAAACCACCAGATATGACCAAAGCCGCGAAAATGGTAACATTAAGCCTACTGCCGGATAAGTCACGCCTAAAATACGAACGGGAATATGAAATTTTTGTAGAATGGTGCCGCTCAAAAAAAATTCCCACACCCAGCGAAAGTGTACTTCTTGTGTGTTTCTCGGAACAGAGTAAGAAATTCTCGATGTTAAAAGCTATCTTATCAGTTAATCGCGACATAGATATTGGTCAGTATAAAAAATTAATAGTTTTCTTGAAAACACAAAGTGTTGGATACAAACCATAAAAATCGAAAATATTAACTAGGAAAGAAATTGAATCATTTCTGCGTACTGCTCCTAATCAGATATTTTGTTGCCGGCGGATGCCGACGGGATGAACTGGCGAAAATGATGTCAGATGATGTTGAAGATAAGGATTCAATACTAATTGTGAAAATCCCCGTCTGTTAAACCAGCAGAAGCCGCACTTTTACTGTTACTAATGATAAAAATAATGCAATTGATTTCTTATCACTAATCAGACGATATATTGCTTTAAAACCACAAGATAATGATACACCACGTCGTCTTTTCCTGAGATATTCGAAAGGTAAATGTTCGAAACAGGTAGTCGGAATTAATATGATAGGTAAAACGCCTTATATAATAGCTGAATTCCTAAAACTGCCAGAATCAAATTTATATACTGGCCATTGTTTTCGCCGCACATCAGCAACATTATTGGTTAATGGTGGAGGTGACTTAATGCAACTAAAACGTCTCGGAGGATGGAAAAGTTCATCTGTAGTAGAGGTATATATTGACGAGAGATTTGCTAATAAAATAGAAACTCCACATAAAATATTAGCGACACCAACGCAAGTTTTTGATTCTATATCAACGGAAGAACATATTGTTTCAACGGTAAATGGACCTTCGACTTCGAAAATAACAATTAAAAATTGTAAAAATTGTAATTTTACCTTTTCTGGAAAATTTTGAATCAATGTTATATAATGTTATAATTGAGTCCATTAAATCTTTTAAAGTTTATTCTTTGAACATTATTGTAGCGATTGAAGGAAAAATCGTAAGTGTAATTTGAGCGCAAAGTGTGATTGGCGATCTTAAGAGATTGGCGCTCTCCGCTGCGCGTCGAGCGCCAACTTTCTCTTGCGATCGCCAATCGACCACTTTGCGCTCGCAATACACAAATAATTATTACGGTCTTCGCGTGGAAACCATGAAAGTTTTAATAAATGGAAAAATCCTTTAGACGCCACCCCGTACTTTTCGCATTTATTAAAACATGTCACTTGGTCCAAATTCAACCAGTTTTATTCATTCTCAATACTTTGAGTAAAATAATCATAATAAAATACAACTAAACGAATATTCTTTGGATAAAATGTATTAATATTAATAAATAAACAACAACAATGAATACCATCAATTGAATTTTCCGAGATTGCCAATTTGAATCCTTTTACTATGATGTTGCCCATCATTCCCTTTCAAATGCGCTGCCGATTTTCCCTGAATCCCTTCAAGAAGATCGGAAATAGCCGGACTTCGCATCAAATGATTATCACTCGTCGCCCGCATTTTATCAAAAATCGCGTATTTTCTCTCATCGTGAGTTCTCAAAGTCCCGTTCACCTTCATCGAAAAATAAATATGTTCAAGCAGACCGTTATTCCGGACGAGAAAATCTCTTTGTGATAACCTTTGCAAGCGCTCATTTTCATCCGATTCCACAATTACCTGCGGCTCGAACGAGTTGACTTCGAGCTGCGAAGTGCATGGGCGTATGCGGATTATTTTTGAGTTTTGATTGTCTTGCGCGGGTGGTTTGGGTTTGATCGGAGGACGCAATGTGGATATCCTCTTCTCCGCTTCCATTTTAGCTTTGTTGATCATCTCTTCGCGCATCAAGGCCTGCGCGTTGACGCGCGCTTTAGTCGATTGGGTTGAGGAGAATATCGAGCTTACGCCTTGGTGGTAGAATTTATCGTAAGATGAGTCGTTTGTGGGGAAGACTAACCGGAAATCTCCTTTTCTCGACATTTCCTGTTTGAAATAATCCGCAAAATTAGGTGTTGAATTTAGGCTATCTTTATTTTGATTGATGTTGAGGCCTTGTAATCGTTCACGGACTCTCCTGCGGTCATCACGAATGATCCTCCTCTTATCGCACATTTCTAAATTGATCATGGCAAACATGTCTGAGAGTAAAGCTTCTTTTACCTCGCTATCTAATTCTGAGTCGGTGTGGAAACTTGGTGAATGATTTACTTCTAATAATTGTGGATTTAATTTACGGTCTAAAAGAATGTCCATTCCTAAAAGTTCGCAACAAGCTGGGATTATGTCGTGGTTTGGAAAGCAAGCCATGTAGCTGTGTTTAAGGATGGGGAAAGCGCTTATGGTTGTTTTTACTATAGCCTCATCAATGCTCTTCCAAAGTTTTTCAACATCGTAGCCTTGACTTTTAATATATGCGTTAAACCAAGAGAGCTTGCGCTTGCTCCCAGCTTCTGTGTCTTGATTGTAGGTTCTACTGTGTTTATTAACAGCATAGTTGGTTAAATGCATGAAGACGTTCGAAATGTTAACACCCGTTGGTTCTTTGTATCTACTAGTAGCAAAGCGCACCAAGCCCTCCTTGTAAATGTAAATTCTTAGAGGGTCGCATGAGGTGACCAAAGTGTACACTCTGAGATCGAATTTGTAGCCATCTATCAGAAACGGACGGCCTAAATAGACTTGGCAAATGACACGATCCGAGGGTGATAGTTCTTTTAAATTTTTCGTCAAGACAATGCCCTTACCCTGACTCCCAGCATCCGGTTTTAAAATGAAAGTTTTGTTTTTCCTAGCCCTACTGTAAGCCAAAACATCACCCAAATCTGCAGGCAAACACCAAGTCTTCGGAAAAAAATTATACTCCCTCGGAAACAACCTTTGCATCCGGTTCAAATTCCTCGCCAGCAAATCCTTTCTGCAAATCTCCAACATCCCCGGAAAGTGATTGATCTTTTGATAACGCTTCATCTCCTTACACCTCTCCACCGAAATCGACCAATCCGTCCAATACAAATTCCAGTTATCCCCATCCCCGACTTCCTTATACCCACAAAGCTGTATCACCTTCCTCACGACCTCATACCTGCAATTCGTAAGACACACAGAAATCGACCTTCCTCGTCCTCTCTTATTAACGCGCGGCCTATCCCTATCTCTGTCATTGAACTCCTTAATCGCCGGCTCGATTTTGATCTCAGTCGGCTTCTTTTCTTCCGAATACGATGAAGAGGAAGCACTCGACGAATCGCTGGACATTTTTACCAAATAATTCAAACTGAAAATAAATAGTAATTTTGACGGATCGAAAATTCAACTAGACAAGCCAAACGTCACGTTTAGTTGGATGTCTATGTATGCATAATTATAAAGTCTTGTCAGTAGATAATCACTCGCTCTCTCAAGGCGAGATTCAGTCGGGATTTACTTTCTCAGAGAGCATGTACGCTCCGAGGATTAATGTTTGGCTTTTGTGTTATTTATGTGTGATTGTTGTAAATTCGGGTGAGTGACAAAAAATACAATAAATCGCAATTATTACATCAATGAAATGCTAATGTTTTATTTACGTTTAGTGAATGGGTTAAAAGGATTGCGTATACGTGTGTTTATAAGCCTCGACCTCTCTGACCATGAAATGAATTGATATGTTATTTAATAGACAAACTAATAAATCTTTCTGAATTGTAGAACAACATTTTCTGATTATATTACTTTAAAACTGTTCTTTCAAGTGTTTTTTTACAATTTTAAGAATATGTTACATTAAGCCGGTCCGACTAGAGGCAGTGGCGTTAAAAGCTTTTTGTGATGAAAGGGGGGGATTTGAGTTAGTATTTTGTTTCATAAAGTTATTTTTCTAAAGTTATACAAAAACAAGTACATAAAATGATGATATGTCCATCATAACACATTCCCTGTCATTTAAACAATTTATGATTGACATACTAAACTTATTTCACCTGTTAATTAGGTAAAGACCATTTTACATAAAACTAGCGATATGTCGTATCTTGAAAATTTACTAAATATGTTAATTAATTTTTGTGTTTCCCAGATTCTATTTGGGGTACATTTCAAATTTCTGCTTGTTATTAGTTTAATCAACAAAGTTATAGCAAAACAGATGATTTTATCGATATTCGTCTAACAAGTGTTTCCAATACCAGATTAAGCATGAAGTAAAATTTAGAGTTTAGAGAAGCCTGAAAATTTGGCTCGGTCGCATAGCAAAGCGGAGCGATCAAGCCAAAATAGGCTTTTCTAAACTCGAAATTCTACTTCATGTGCCACCCGTATTAGAGGCTAGTTTAATGTAAAATGGTCTTTACCTAATTAACAGGTGAAATAAGTTTAGTATGTCAATCATAAATCTAATAAACGGGGGCAGATTATCAAAAAAATGTTTGTAATATTTAAGTCAATTACGTCAATAATATCAATAATGTATATAAAAAAATAATGCTCACGTAAAAAACTAGACAATTTATATTAACTCTAATAAACATAGACATATACTTTCTAAAAAAAATGTGAAACTATTATTACTATAGCTTGTTTCATTTAACTAGGCGAGAAATTAGAAAATATTTAAGCACATAAAACCAAACGCCCTAAGAAATGACTTGTCTAACTTATCAAATGTGCATTACAGCATCGAAATGCAATTATTTTTAGGCAAATCACTTAATTAGTCACACAAATAAACGCCACAGAGAACTTCATAGATAAAAACTTGTCCGCATTTCTCGCCTAGTTATATGAAATGAAATATAGCACTTTAAATTCACTACAATTACGCCGATAATGCCAATTCATGTTAACAAAAGTCAAATTATATTAAAAACGAATAAGGTTATGCGCCTTTTCTGTGATAAATGTAATTCTCTTGTAAAACAAAGAATTATTTACATATACGTAAAAAGTTAATGCTTGTTGCGCTACACTCTTGATGTAACCGGATATTCAAATTTGGTGAAGAAAAACACTTGTTATGTTCCATTATTTTATTTTCAGTTTCCTGACACGTGTTTCGATCTTATACAGTATAACATTTGATAATGCACTGTAATTGTCGAAACACGTGTCAGAAAACTGAAAAGAAAATAATGGAACATAACAAGTTTTTTTCTTCACAAAATTATACGTAAAAAGTAAATGTGTGTGTGTATGATTTGGAACTTTAGAATAAATCAGTGTTTTATACGCGTGACTCATGAAGTAAAATATCGAGTTTAGAAAAGCCTGAAAAAGTGGATTTGCCGCAAGCTCAAATGTTCATACTCTTCTAAACTCGAAATTTTACTTCATGGTTAACCAAGGAGTAGAAAACACTCTTTAAGATAATATTAAATGCTTTAAAATTAAATACAGTCAGTAATATTCAATATAATTGTGCAAATTATTGAATATTTTTAATAATTGATTGATTAGTTTTTGTAACTAATTTTAAACATCAATTTTATAAACTGAATTTTCCTTAAACTTCAACTTCGAGTTGATCGATTTCGGATTTAAATTCCACAATTAAATAATTCTTAGCAATAATTTCGCCCCAACGCGAAATCTTCATTTTATAAATTTAGATTCAGATAACTTTCTTCCAACTTTAACTTTTCTTGTTGATTTTATGTTGATGTTTACAACTCCATAATACTTTTAAAAACTATATAATGAGAATACCACGTCCTAATTTTGTACACAACCTAAATGAGTCTTTAGAAATACAATTTAATTGACAGATTTTATACAAGTGGTCCCATTTTCTTAAGATGTCTTTTTTTTTAACATATGACACGTAATTTCCAGCTCAAGTTTTCTGCTCTTATTAATGGTGGAAAATCCACAAAAAAATGAACTTTGATGTCGTACCTTGAAAATGAGATACCTTTTATAAATTTTCATATTTTTGTGTTCTAAATTTTTGGTTTGGGTACATTTCTAATTTCAGCTTGCTATCTTTCTAATTAACAAAGATGGCAAAACGAAGGAATTTGACATTCTTCGCAATATTCTGGAAACAAATGACAGTAGTTTATATTTGTTAATGTCATTTTATATTATATTTAAAAACGAAACTTTTCCTAAATATAACCGTCATCGTGTTTCTAGAAATTTACGAGATTCCAATGGTGAGCACGATAAAACTAACGAACTATAAAAATATACTTAAAAATTGCTGTATATAAATGCCAGCGACGGATTTACACTGATTAAGGCCCCTGGTGCTAGCAAAAAAATTAGGCCCCGTTTCCCATATAAAGACAATAACGTCTTTTATTGCATTTTTATGAAAAACGGGGCCACACTTTTTTGCTAGCAGCTGAGGCCTCAATCAATGTATTTATATACAGCAATGTTTTAAGTATACTTATACCGTTCGTTTGTTTGTATACTCATACGGTTCACGTTAAACAGATCATAAAACAGTTTCAAGTACGAATTCAATATTTTTACACGTGTAAAACTAAAGACTATCATAATTTCAAAGATTTTTAACATATTGTCAAGCAGAAGTTGACGTTTATTAACTCAGTAAATATTAATTTTTAATACCTTTTGATATGGATTTAGTGTTTTTAAAACTTCATTATAAATCCGTGTTTTATGCATGTACGGCACGAAGTAACATTTCGAGTTTCGAGCACACATGATATTTTCCTTCATGCTTAATGAAAGAGTGGAAACACTCGTTAGAAGTTTAAACTGATTGCTTTAATTAACGTGCAAAAAATTCTACAGTACCAATTTCCATAATTGCATATGCTGTTTCTCTAAGTTTACTTTTTAAACCTGATTTAATAATTAACAATATTTAATCGGCAGTTTTTAAATCTAAGATACAGTGTGTTTTTCCTTAAAGTATACATATCCATATTACAGCGTATATGCTGTGAATCTTCAGATATACGTTGTTTATTTTAAGAGTTCAATTTGAAGCTTCAAACGAGGGTTTTCCGCTCCCAGATTAACCAATTTTCAGGTTTTTCTAAACTGGAAATTTTACTTCATGCGCCACGCATATAAAACACTGAAATATTATAAAGGTTACAATATTCTACTAAAGCAGTATGTTAAAAATGTATATTTTGAACTTTACGTAAAACAAGTGTTGTTTTTATAAAAATATTCGATTTAAAACTTGAGCATGAAGTAACATTTCAGGCTTATCTAAACTCAAAATTTTACTTCGTGCGCCACGCGTATAATACACTGATTTAACGTGAAGTTCAAAATATATTACTATTTTCACTATATTTTAAACTTTATAATATTTCACTGTTTTATACTTGTGGGTAAAGTAACATTTCGAGTTGTGGAAAGTGAAAACACTTCTAAGCAGTTTCAAACTAAACGCAATTCAAAAACATATAATACCTGAAAATGTACAGAGTACACATGTATATACATTAAAGTATTTTTAAAGAAAAAGTCGCTGTATGTATTTTGAACATATTTGAAAAGTTTAAATAATTTAACAGAAACATAATTTCTTAGTATTAATATTAATTCTAATAAAATTAATTGAAATACAGAAACATTATAGTCTTCAACGATATACTTTGTAAATAAGTCACAGTTTTTTCTATATCCTATTAAAAAATTAAATATATTTTGAATATTTTTTTAATTATATTAAAAAAATAAAAACGCAAAGACGTACATTTCTTGAAGTTTGGTTTAAGATATATGACCAACTAGTTGAATTATTAAACTTTTCTTCAGAGAATCTTAAAAATGAATTTATTAAAGTCTGTGTCTTTCAGTGAATTATGCGTAAATGCACAATTTTTTAAACACAGTTTGCTTAATTTTATTTTTTTACAACTTTGGCTTTTTTTATTAAAAAAAATGTAGCAGAACTTTGTAATTAATTATAAACAAGTTATTGCTGTGCAATAATATGCCGATTTTTTTTAAAGTTTCGCTAAATGCGAAATGTGAATATAATTAAAAAGGTTATAATGTCAGATACAATTAGATACATTTTATATAAAAATTAGACAATCTGTTGATTTTCCTTCGAAGTTTTTGAATTTATTTAATAATTAGATGTAAAGAACACATACACAGAGTTTTATGTAAGACCGAACATTTTCATTTAATACAATTTGACAACTTTAATTTTTAAGTTATGTGTAAATTAGGTTGCCGTATATGCCGTTAATCTTTAGATAATCGTTGTTTTTTTTAAAAGAGTTCAATTTAAAACTTAAAATGAGTGTGTTCCACTCCCAGACTAAGCATGAAGTAAAATTTGGAGTTTAGGAAAGCCTGAAAATTTGCCGCGGAGTGGCCAAACCAAATTTTCAGGCTTTTCTAAACTCGAAATTTTACTTCATGCGCCACGGGTAAAAAACACTGACATATTACGAAGTTTAAAACACACCGCTAAACTTGACATTGAATCAGTGTTTTGTATCGGTTGCGCTTGAAGTAAAATTTCAAATTTAGAAAAGTCTGAAAATTTGAATTTGCCGGGCTCGCTTCGCTTCGCTCGGCAAATCCAAATTTTCAGGCTTTTCTAAACTCGAAATTTTACTTCATGCTTAGCCTGGGAGTGGAAAACAGTCGTTTAAAGCTTCAAATTGAGTTCTTTTAATAAACCGAGCTTCGGAAAATGTAAAACGTATGCATATGTATAATAAAAAGAAAAATTCTCGTTATGAAATTGTTAGATGTTACCTAAAACTTCCTGTATACCATATAAAATCATTTAACCCCGATAAATCTTCAGTAGCACATTACACCTTAACTACCGTATATAAATTTAATATAAATAATGTTTAATTATTAAAAGAATACAATTTTTATAAATTAGACATGTTAGAAGCAATTTATATGTTTAAAAATAAAGATATACTACTAAGTTTCGATTTAAGCCGCTTAAATTATTCGCTCCTTAAAATTTTTGTTTGCGCGACACTGTCACTGTTAATTAACTAAATAAATATACTTGTCAATTTGATTACTATTGAAAATGAACACCTAGTGTTCGAAATGTTCATCTAGTATAATAAATGTAATGAGTGAAGAAGGGAATTACTACAATAATTAATAGAAAACACTTCACGTAAATAAAAGAAGAATTCAGAACTATAAATATAAATATTAATACAATGTAATATAGATGTTTCAATAACTATTTTTTTTTCTTCAGATTTATTTAATTGTTATTAATTCATACTTTCTGGTAGTGGAGAAAATATAGTCTGTTACTCGGTTAATCTTCCACTCGTATCAATTATTTTTATTCTAACCTCGTTACAAAATATACTGTTCTTTACGGCAATGCCTTTTTACAAAAATTATAATAAAGAATGCAAAGGAAATAATATATAAATAAAGTTAATAATTCTACAAGTCTACATTAACATTTACTAATTGACAAACATAGATATTTAAGATACGTTTATAAAAAATCGACAAGATCTATTAATTTTTATGAAACTTAAACTTATTTAATGACGCATCAAATAATATAAAATGAGGGGAAAAACAAACAAAATTACAAGTTCTTGCTATTCGGCTAATGGAGTAATGCCTGGTATAGTTTGTACGATAAAAATCCTCGTGAAATATTTTGATATGTCTTGTTTTAGGCCAGGTATGGGCAACCTTTGACATGTTGAGGGCCAAACTTTAGCGTGCAAATACTTTCGCGGGCCGCGTTTAAAAGTACTTAGTGCATTTTAAAGTAGTGATAATATTTTTTGCGATAGATATTAGACATGAAATAATACGACAATGTTATTATAGTACAATTTATTAAAATAAGAAAATGAAATTTAAAAAAATGGTACATTAAAATTAAATCGTTAAATTTGCAATTGTTACAAACTACGAAAGTTAAATACACCGAAATCAATGAGACACTTGAGCTTGAATTTGGGAAAGTAATCCATCGATATTTGGATTAATTCCACTGACACAAAGACGTAAAGAATTTTCCAAATTATCGTCAGTCAGTCTTGTACGATGTGTTGATTTATTAACTTTCATCAATGAAAAGAACTGTTCGCATTTATAAGTACTGCCAAACGCACAAATCAATCTTCTTGCGAATTTTCTAAGCTACGGAAAATTGTCTTCTTCTAGGTATTTCTAGGTATTTACGTCTCCAAATTTGGATTTTAGGAGTGAGTTTTCTTGAATCTTGATCAACTCCATTTGTAAGTGTATTGGAGCATTTTGTACAATATATGTTGTAGGAGTAGCAAATAAACTGAAACAGTCTTCCATGTTTTTGAAGTCGCAAAATCTGTTCAAAAATTGTTCCGACAGTAACTTGAGTTCTTCAGCATATTGAGCATAAGCAATATTTTCATACGCAGAGAGCGTGTTGAAATGGTAACTGTTACCAGACAGCATCTGTGACTCCCACAAGCGTAGATTGATCTGAAACGCTTTTAAATGGCTGAACAAATCATTTACTAACTGTCCTTATTTTTGAAGTTACAAATTTAAATCATTCAAATAGCCTGTAAGATCGACCAGAAATGCTAAGTCACATATCCATTTTGGGTCACTTAATTCAGATAGTGGTTTATCTTTTATTTTCATGAAGTCTGCTATCTCATTTCTAAGCTCGTAAAACCGTTTCAACATTTTTCCTTTGCTCAGCCATCTGACTTCACAATAATATGTTACGTCGTTATATTCAGCTGATATTTCATCCAAAAACGCCTTGAACTGACGATGGTTAAGCCCTCGGGATCGAATAAAGTTGATGGTTTTTACTATCACATTCATAACATTCTGGAGTCGAATGGACTTAGAACACAAGTTCTGTTGGTGGACAATGCAATGAAGGACTATCAAATCATCTTTTTGCACATTTAATTATGTTGCTTTTTCATTCAAAATTCCGATGAAACCTTTACGTAAGCCGACCATAGAAGGTGCACCATCAGTGCATACTCCAATAAATTTTGACCATGGCAAGCCAAAACTTGTGAATACCTTTTGAACTTCAATAAAAATATCCTCTCCAGTAGTGGTTCCTTTTAGCGGCTGTAAAGCAAGCATTTCCTCAGTAACAGTGAACTCCTTATCAACACCTCGAATAAATATAGCCAGTTGAGCTGTGTCAGATAAATCGGTGCCGGTGCTCTCTAATGCTATGGCAAATGATTCAAAACCAGCCATACGGTCAGTCAATGTTGTTTTTATATCATTAGCCATCATTTCTATACGTCGAACAACAGTTCGTCTTGACAAACTAATTTCTTCAAATTCTTTTTTCTTTTCAGGACATATAACACCGCAAACTTCTAACATACACTCCTTCATAAATTCTCCTTCGGCAAATGGTTTTAATGCCTTTGCCAATTTTGAGCTAACTATAAAACTAGCTTTCACAACATTATCAAGTTGTGTTCTTTGTTTATGAAACATTTGTTGCTGTTTTTCCAAATTTGCGGTAAGCTTCTGGATTTTGTCTGTTCTTAATTGTCCTGTCAGTGAGTGCAGCGTAGCATGCTTAGTTGAGTAATGTCTCTTTATATTAAATTCTTTCATTACTGAAATGGATTCATTACACAGCAAACAAATAGGCTTACCATTGTGCAAGATAAGAAAGAATTCTTCAGTCCATTTTTCTTGAAAATGGCGACCCTCTGTATCTACTTTTCGTTTCTTTCCACCAGACATCATTTTTGTTTACTTTTCGTTCAATAAACTTAATAACAATCTATAGTTAGTAACCACTCAAGATGCACACAAAGTCACAAAGCAAGTTGACGGCTCGAACAGTTCGCTAGGATATCGCTTGTCCAAGTTATCACCTCGGTAGCTCAAATAGAACTGAACTAACGTTCGGGCCATCCACCCGCTTATATAGGTAAAATGAACGAATAATCTGAAATAAACTAGTTTAGAATAATTGAGAAGCAATAAATCTTTTGATGAGTCGCCCGTGAGGTGGCAAACCTCAAAGAATTTGATCTAGCAAGTCGAGTGGCGGCGATTATCAAAGAGTGAGGCGGCAAACATCAAAGAATTTGTTGTTTGCCGCCTCACTGTCACTCCCGTGAGTATAAGTACCTAATGTAATATTTTTTTAATTGGGTTTTTTCAAAATGTCTCGCGGGTCGGATCATATCTTACAGCGGGGGTTGCCCATATGTGTTTTAGACGGAATATTAAACTATAACATGCCCAATAGCTCGGTACAGCATATCAAACCATGTATTATTTTGTACGGTACACACAGATCGGCATATATACGCCTCTCACGCAATGAGATCAATTGCACAGTGTGACATCAAGAGCTCGCGAGGTCCACTGACTGATTAAGTAGCAAAACTTAAAATTTAAATTTAAAAAAATTACTAATAGCATTCTATTTCAAACAATGCAAAACGCATAAAGCCAACGATTTAGATTGTTGATGCACTCCCTGAGGCCCAATTCACCCTCAAAGTTGGAATATTTCTAAAATACTATCAGTGGGCGAAATTAGCGTTATCTTTAAAAAATCATAACTCTACAATCACTAATTCTAACATTACCATTTTACATAGTAATAATAATATATCCTTCTATTAAATGCCATATAGGTTGCTTGAAATTAATAGTAACATAATGAAAAATTATTAGAGTTAAATAATGTTTATTACTAAATTTTAACTTTAGATTTATTTATATCGGCCCGACCCCGAAAATAATTGATTTTTTTTTTAATCAGCGGATCAGTCAATGCAGCGACATATCTACTGCGCGTAAATTAAATTCTTCCAAAAAAATCACAACTTTTTGCTCACACCCTTCATCTTCACCATTTTTTCACTCGATGATAACATTATATATCCTTATCAAACGACATATAGTAGGATTCATTAAATTAATGTAAAATTCTGTGATGAAAATTATCCATTTGTAATTAGTTTTAACTAAACTAATTTTAAATGGATAATTTTCATGACAAAATGTTTACGTTAGTAGTGCTGTAATTCTGTTAAACAAAAAAGTAAAGATCTTCTACAACCTGCAAAAAATCGGTCAATGTCTCCTCTATAACCTTATGTAAAAACGTTACTTTTATCTGTCCGACCCCAAAAATAAATGATTTGTTATCTCTCAGCGGATCAGCCAATACAACACAGTAGCGCGAGTAAATTACATTACTTTTAAAAATTTACAACTTCTTGCTCGGGTTTATTGTCACAGTTTTTTGACACAACAACGTTATTATATCCCTTTAGGGATATAAATTTATTAATACAATCAAACTGCAAGTCATTACAGTTTGAATGAATGTATTAATAAATTTGAAATAGAAGGAGAACTGATTAAATGTAGAAAATTTATGTAATTAAGTTTTTATATAAAAAAAATAAGTTTTTACTGTTACCAGAAAGAAAAGTCTAGCATCACCTGCAAAAAATATCTACCTATATTCTTTTGTAAATATCATATTTTTATCGATCAAATCTGCAACAGAGATCAAATCGAGAGAAGCATGGACTTTTGCATCGGTAAAGCGTTCAACGTAGACACTAACTGAAATAAGCCATTACGGAGAATTTAATCGACAAAACTGCATGTTATTTAATAAAAAGATATAATGGGTTCATAGTATCAAATATGACGATGATAAAACGAGTGAGCAAAAGAATTTTTGAAAACAATGAAACCTGGACGCGCTAGATATGTGTAAGTATTCATTAATCCTCTGACAGATAAACATCAATTATGGACCGATATAAATAAGATTTTTACATAGGGTTATAGAGCAGACATTGGGCGATTTTTTGCAGGTAGTGCCAGACCTCTACTACTTTTTAAATTTTGTTACGGCCTACCTAAAGCTAAAATTTAGCAATGAAAATTATCAATTTTAAATTATTTTTTATTATCATACTCCATTCATTTTAAGATTAATGTAACTAGAAGCCTGGTTTATACGGCTAAAATGGCGGAATCTGGTGACATTTTTCGGCGCGCAATTTAAAATTTAGGGGAAACGCATGGTGATCTGAAATCGGTTAGGCCAAAATTCATTTTTAAAGGATAAGTATTCAAATAAAGCTTTTAAGCAACGGTATTTATAGTTAATTGTTTCTTTGAATATAATATGACTCCTTTTTACAATATTTTACCTACGCCCTATCTAGTAACCGCTTCATACCACACTGTTATCTTGATAAATCGGGAAATCTTTTGGCGTATATTTGACAAGGTGAAAGAAATTTGGGATATACTGAATTTTATTTGATCGATAGCGCAATGGAAAAACGCTGTAAGTTATGTAATTTTACAAATAATAATGTATTTTTTTTAATACTACAATAATATATTACGTCACGAGAGTCGTATGCAGCATATTACATATGAGCGGATATGTTGCGCACGAGCCGCGCATCGGCGAGTGCAGTATTCCGCGAGTATGTAATTGCCATACCACTCGAGAAACGTACGATACTTTACCTACGTCCTAACAAAATAAACAATGAACATGAAAGAACAACTTATTTATTCAATAAGTTTTGATTGTAACATGACACTGATGAAAACTAAATGACTACTTGATAAATATACATCAAAGAAATGTCATTTTTTTGTGCGGTAATCAATCAGCTGTTTAATTGTAAGCATGTAATATACACATGCACGTAATAGCTTTGACAAGTATATTACATGCTGACAACTAAACAGCTGATTGATTACCGCACAACAAAATGACATTTCTTTGATGTATATTGATCAAGTAGTCATTTAGTTTTCATCAGTGTCATGTTACTATCAAACATTATTTAATAAATAAGTTGTTCTTTCATGTTCATTGTTAATTTTGTTAGGGCGTAGGTAAAGTATCGTACGTTTCTCGAGTGGTATTGCAATTACATACTCGCGGAATACTGCACTCGCCGCTGCGCGGCTCGTGCACAACATATCCGCTCATATGTAACATGCTGCATACCACTCTTGTGACGTAATATATTATTGTAGTTTAATTGTAAAGCATGTAATATACACATGCACGTAATAGCTTTGTCAAGTATATTACATGCTGACAACTAAACAGCTGATTGATTACCGCACAACAAAATGACATTTCTTTGATGTATATTGATCAAGTAGTCATTTAGTTTTCATCAGTGTCATGTTACAATCAAAACTTATTGAATAAATAAGTTGTTCTTTCATGTTCATTGTTTATTTTGTTAGGGCGTAGGTAAAGTATCGTACGTTTCTCGAGTGGTATGGCAATTACATACTCGCGGAATACTGCACTCGCCGCTGCGCGGCTCGTGCGCAACATATCCGCTCATATGTAACATGCTGCATACCACTCTTGTGACGTAATATATTATTGTAGTTTAATAAAAAACATTATTATTTGTAAAATTACATAACTTACAGGGTTTTTCTATTGCACTATTGATCAAATGAGATTCAGTATATCCCAAATTTCTTTCACCCTGTCAAATATACGCCAAAAGATTTCCCGATTTATGAAATGAGTTTCACTATATACCAAATACTTTTCCCTTTAATATTTTTGCTGCACATTTTTGCGGTAACAATAACTTTCTGCTGAAACTATTTTATTTGTATTTATACATACAGAGAGTTTCTCTTCTAAGTATATGTATTTCAAATTTAGCTCATTTTCTGTAAATCTTTAGATATTCCTTGTTCTTTTTTTAAAATTCAATTTAAAGCTTTAAACGAGTGTTTTCCACTCCCAGACTAAGCATGAAGTAAAATTTCGAGTTTAGAAGAGCATCGTAAAAATATGTCGAGGGTCGCGCAGCGACCCGAGACAAATTTTCTGGCCTTATCTAAACTAAAAATTTTACTCCATGCGCCACGCGTATAAAACAATAAAATATTGTGAAATTGATCTATATTCGAACTTCACTTGAAATCAGTGTTTTATACGCGTGGCGTATGAAGTAAAATTTCGAGTTTAGAAAAACCCAGAAAATTTGCTTCGAGTCGCTGCGCGACCTGGTACAAATTTTAACGAGGCTTTTCTAAGCTCGAAATTTTATTCATGCTTAGTCAGGGAGTGGAAAACACTGGTTTAAAGCTCTCAATTGAACTCTAAAAAAACAACGAATGACGAAAAATTTACAGCTTATGTAAAACAAAACAAATAACCTCTTGCTGAACGAACAGATCGAGCTCTCCAACTCTCCACTGCTCAGGCTGAGAAAAGATCCTCGCTCTACCCCCATGCCATAAAACTGTGTATATATAATGTAAATTTGTCTGTAAATAACATTAGCATTATTCTTTACCTGAATAAGCTACAGCGTAGCGAAACAATTGTAGTGAAAATAAATACAAAAAGTTGAATATCAGAAATATTTTATGTTTTATATTCGGATGCAGGTACTTTTATTTACAATTCAATTGATGTTTTCAAAAATTTGAATTTGTTTTTAGCATAACCCTATCGTATTTCAAATTGATATCTCAAATAATAAAAAAAAGTGATAAGGTGGGTGAGCGAGTCTTGTATTACACCGGCTATAATTTTACAAAATGGGACACTGTATAAAATGTATTTATTAAATTAAATTATCTGTTTATCGTGTATGCTATACCAAATGTTAATGCAATATCTATTCAATTAGGAAAGTTATTGCAAATTTGAAATTAAATAGATGTTTCGATAATTCTCTATTAGAAAAAAAATAATGTTATTGGAAAATTTCATTATATTTTTAAAATGCGATCAATGATATTATTATTTCTCTAGTTTAACATACTTCTAATCTCGATTATTTTCGATAACTAAATGACAAACGGTATGAACGCTCGATATAGTTTTGTCCAGCTAGAATTGAAAAATATTACATTGTGCGCTGATTTGAAGTGTAAAGTTTAAAAACAAATACATCATTAGATTATACCAATTATTTAAAACTATGTTTATAGACAATCCAATACCGTTAATATGTATTGGGTTGCCACTGTCATCAAATCACAGTCAAATTCGTAATAGTTATTATTAATTATTTACAGTAGAAAATTGGCATATTTCAACTCAATATATATCTTGTGTTTAGAAAAATGTGCAACTCCAGATTCGAAAGAAGGCAAATGCGTGCTTCTCGCCGACTGTCCCAGTTTGAAGGAAACCGTAGATAAACCGAACGTAACGCAAGAAGAATTCAAATTTTACGTTCGTTCGCACTGTCCTGGAAACGACACAAAAGTATGCTGTCAGGTTTCGAATGAAACGAGACCATTTCAACTTCCGACAAAGCCTCTAGATCTCGATGAGAGGATCATGGTCCCCGATAATCGATGCGGAAGAGTCTTATTTGAACCAGACAAGGTTATTGGAGACTTGGCCGCTTTAGGCGAGTTTCCATGGATGGCGTTACTTAAGTTTAGAAAAGGTCAGTAATTAAAATAATTATATAGGAAAATAGAAGTGTACCTGTAGAGAATTTATTCCAGTGTACGATTTTTCATTTATCAGAATAAAAATAATAAGAAACATACTTAACTTAAACATCACAATCTAATTTCAAATAAAAATTATGGGAAATAAAATGACACTGATTTATTTTATTTCTGATAATATTTATTTCGAAATATTATGAGAAACGTTATTACAAAACAGTCAATGCATTCTTGAATCTTGGAAGCGTTCACGTTGTACATTTTCAATTTGATATAAAGAAAACACCTAACTGTTTTATACCACTTTCATTTTAAAATAAAAAAAAAACAATTTAAATAAAAGTGGTATCAAAAAGTTAAGTGTTTTCTTTACAGTCAATGCATAGTTAACCATACTAAGAATCTGCAAACAAAGCATATACATTGTTTATTAAAAATAAATAACATAATATTATTGATTTTTTTATTCATATTTCTACAGGAAAATCTGAAGGTTATCTTTGTGGAGGGGCTTTAATAAACAAAAAATACGTCCTTACAGCTGCTCATTGTTTTCTCGGACCATTAGGAGCACCGTATGTATCATATACAGGGATTTTTTGTTATAAGTATACATATCTAAATGCATGTGCTGTACATTTTCATGCATTCCGCTTCACTACGTCCTACAGTGGGCGAATTTCGTCAAGTAGAGTGCAATAATTAAAATAAACTTAAGTTACTGATAATAAGCAAACTAAGTTTCTGATAATAAGCAAAATATATTTATTTGTACAGAAACATGATTTTAGAAATCTCGTTTTTAATCAAAGGTGGTTAAAATGCAACATTTCCAACCACCCAGTATCTACACAAAAGATTGCGAGGTCTTATTTTATTTATTTTATATTATTTATTATTTTATCTTGTTTATTAATTGTGACGTCTTATTATTTAGCTAACCTATAAATATAGTAGTTGTAAATATAAAAAAATGGCAATGTGTCTATCATAGCACTTTTCCTATTATTTAAACAATTGATAATTAACATACGAAATTTATTTCACTCTAATCAATTGGTCAATGTTTTCACTTAAAGTTAGTGGTTTATACGCGTGGCGCATGAAGTAAAATTTCGAGATTAGAAAAACCTAAAAATTTGGATTTGCCTGGGCGCGAGTCGCTTCGCATAAAAATAACATAATAACATAAAATAAATAGTCACTGTTTTTGAAAAAAATAATTAATTTTTTAAACGGTTTCAATTTATTTTTCACCCGAACGCCTTGTTTTATCGGGAAATTACTATGATGGACATATCACCATTTCAAGATTTATATTTCGAAATTGTAGATGCTAAGTTTACTACAGAAACAAATAATGCACACGAATTTGTTTTAATTTTATTCTAAATTGGAACAACATAATAATTGGAATGATGAATAATTATTTGTTTCTGTAGTAAACTTAGCATCTACAATTTCGAAATATAAATCTTGAAATGGTGATATGTTCATCATAGTAATTTCCCGGTAAAACAAGGCGTTCGGGTGAAAAATCAATTGAAACCGTTTAAAAAATTAATTATTTCTTTCAAAAACAGTTTTTTTTCAAAATAACTTAAAAACAAAGAGGGCTACGACTAAAAGTAAATACAAAATATATGCATTTACTAAATCTCTACAACTTTTTGTACAAATATTTATCATATTATTAATATTTACCAAAACATCAAGATAAATCTGTGTAAACTACCACTTCTGAATTTCAAATTTTGACCAAAAGCTTTCCAGTTCCTAAAATTGTAATAAAAAGCTTAAGTTCATTGTATCATTTTAATATCTCATTTGGTTTAGTCTTTACGATACAATCGGATAGACGGACGGCCAGACAGATAGACATTCTTTTTTAAAATAGTCTTAATCAACTCAGCGGACCATCTTTTAAAAAGTATACAATATGAATTTATAATAAATAGTTCTACATTTAGTTATTGAAAATGAGTACATGGTACTCGAAATGTATATCTAACAGTGAAAAATAAATTCGTGAAGAAAGGAAATCAAAACGTGTTTTATTAGTGATTCACGTAACTCAAAAGAAAGAGAGAATATAATATACATTTTGTTTTAATAAAATTTATTTCTCGTTTATTGCCAGTAACTGAACGATTTACAATTTCTGATAACTTAGTTTGCAGTTTCCTTACCAGTTTGTTTGCTCAAAGTTGCTCTAATATTATATTTTTAATTAGGTATCGCTATAATTTATTATCAAATACTTAAAGTTTAAGCTAACGAAAGAAAGATGCTTAAAAAAATAGAAGTATTTAATCATGTTATATAAAAATACAGATAACAAGTTAATAATAAAATAGTTTAAAAAATGATAAAATGTAATTCAACGACAAAAGCTGTGTAAGAATGTGAATAATGTCCAATAAACAATATCTATTATGCTTAAAATACCTAAATATCTTATAAGAGCAATTTTTAGAAAAAAACTATAACTAGTAATGCAAAGTATACGTATTAAGTTATCATAAATTGCAAAAAGTTTAGTTACCGAGGACATGAATTTTGTTAAATACATGTTCAAATTTTTACTTTTTAGAGATTCTTTTGAGCTGCATTTTCTCAGAAAAAATACGAAGACAACAGGTAATATAATATTCCCTAAGTTATAACATACCTTTATCTAATTCTGAAATAAAACTTTTATTATAAATACAAATATCAATGTTGATTACACTTTTATTCCGGTTGTATTTATAAGTTAACTGGACACCGGTAAATAAACAGCTCTTAGTCTTTTGTTTATAGAGAAGAGGTCGAACCCCAATATTCTTATTTTTTTAAAGAGCATATAAAATCATGTTTATTTCCAAATAAACATATTTTGACGAGAATTACGATTATTAATTATTGCAGACTAATTTACGCAAATCGCCCACTGTGCATCCGGGCGCACCCGGCAAATCCAAATTTTCAGAATTGTATAGACTGGAGATTATACTTTAGACTTAATCAAGAAGTGGAAACACTCGACGTTTAAAATTGGACGCTTTAAAATAACAACAAATGTCTGCACTTTTACAGTATTAGGGATATGTATGCGTAAGAGAAATATTCACTGTATCTATTAAGAATGTTAATAGAAACTATTTAATATATATATTTTTACCCTCCCCCATATGCAAAATAAAGGGAAAGTATTGTTTTCGCGAAAATTTTCAAATCAAAAATGATAGTGGATATATCCATTTTGAGGTCCCACGAGTTCATTTAGACCATTTTTGAAAAATGTTTGTAATTCCATCCATCTGCAATTCTGTCGCCACGATAAACTCTAAACCGATTTAGCTGTTGGGATGACACTATAAACTTAAGCTTTTTATTACAATATTAGTATCCGATCAACTTTTGGTGAAAATGTGGAAACCGGAAGTGGTAGTTTACTTTTAGCATTTGTTTTTTATTTTTCTTGATTATTATTAAAAAAAAAAAACTTGTTAAGAAAAGTTGTAGACAATCACAAAATTAGATTTCGATGCGTATTCACTTTATGTCGTAGCTCTTTTAGTTATTTTATTAAAATTGTTTTAATAATGTGACTTGTACGGATTAATTACTTTGAATATGTGAGCTATTGCTATTAGTTTGACCTTGTCATGATTATTATTTTGTGGAAAACTGAAAACATAAGTGAGGCTTACGAACAAAGTTTAACAAGAATAAGAAATATTTGTTGAAAAAAAAGGTGGGTGAAAGCTATTGCTTTCAAGTATCTAACATGAGGGAAAATACAAGACATAGACATATCAATTTTATTATTGATAAAATTGTACTGAAAAAATGCATCGGGGTATGTATACTTAAGAAAAACATTCTCTGTATGTATTTAGAATGTTGATAGAGACTATTTATTATATACACACAGCGGCAAAATTAAAGGAACGGATACAACATTTAATTTTATTCATTAAATTTCTTTTTTTACTGGCTAGATCTAGACGGCGTCGCATTTCCTACTACCATATGTCATTTTTTAAAACATTAGTTAAAACTTGAGGCTTGTAATTACATGTTGACATCTCTTTAAGATGTGTAGTATTGTGTTAATTGTTGCCTTGCATTTGAAACGCGTGTTTTCTTTGGACAAAAGTTCGTATTTTTTAATAAGTTATCGTTCTAATTTGTTTTTTTTATTTACAATCGTCAATTTGGTTATCAACCAGTTAATAATGGGTGATTTAGCACCGACTGATATCGCTAGGGCAATAGAAATGATCGAAAATGGTCGGACCTTCCGAGAGGTTGCCCAAATGTTTGGAAAATCAAAATCAACGATCCATCGCAGTGTTACCTGTTGGAAACAGACTGGTTTGTATGTCAGAAGACGAGGTCAGGGTAGAAAACGCTCAACCACTGCCATAGATCACTGCGAAACAGACGTCAAACTGCAGTTCAAACAAGAAACGTACTGGAAGAAGTTCGTGGAACCAATATAAGTGAACGTTCAGTAAGAAAAAGACTTAAAGAAGTTGGTTTGAAGTCGTATGTGCCAATAAAAGCCCCAAAACTTCAGAGAGGACATCGAGTAGCGCGACTAGACTTCGCTCGAGAATACCAGCATTGGAATAATGACCAATGGGGTCATGTTTTGTTTACGGATGAGAGCCGTTTCTGCGTAAATTCGATTGACGGTAGGGAAAGATTGTATCGACGTCAAGGAGAACAAAATGCACCATTTAATTTTACTCCTGCTGTCTCTTTTGGTGGAGGCTCAGTTATGGTATGGGGCGGCGTATGTTTAGGGGCACGCACAGAGTTGGTGGTGATTCAGGACGGCACTTTAAATGCGGATAGGTACATTAGGGATATCCTGCAAGACCATGTAATACCTTTCGCTCCACATATTGGGGAAAATTTTGTCTTAATGCAAGACAATGCTCGTCCGCACGTCGCTCGCTGTGTAATTGCCTATTTAAACCAAATGGGTATAACAAAAATAAATTGGCCAGCATGTTCTCCGGACCTGAATCCGATTGAACATGTCTGGGACATACTAGGTAGACGACTTAGGTCAAGAATTCCTGCTGTCCAAAACACAGAAGAAGTGAAAGCTGCTTTAATTGAAGAATGGGATAATTTGCCTCAAGAAATGATCGACGGCGTCATCAGAAGTATGGGAATGCGGATGACTGCAGTCATAAGGGCTCGTGGAGGCAATACACGATATTAAAAAAATAATATGTTTAATTTCTCTTATTTATTACATGTTTAAACAAAGTCAAAGTGTATAATTCTTCTAGAGCAAAAACGCTACTTTTTGGTTTATTTTTTTAAGAGGTTTCACAATGGCACATAGCTTTGCAAATGGAACTGCTACTAGTTAGTTTACCTTGGTTGTACGACATGCCGCTGAAATTGCCCAAAAAAAAGTTGCACGTAGAAAAAAATATCGAATTTATCTGCGTTCCTTTAATTTTGCCGGTGTGTGTATATATATATATATTTGTTGATAAACATGTACTAACAAAATGATTACTGAATTTCTATATCACATATTTCTACATAACTCGTGTAGATGTATTATTATTTGAATATTAAGAGGAAGATGTTAGTTTGAATAATGAATTTCCATAAATTACAGTTCAAGAGAGGAGAATATGTTGTTTACAGATAACACACATATACACGAAGTGATTAATTATTAATAACTTTATTGTTTGTTAAATGTTAATGATTAATTCGCATGTCTGTGTATGTTTAAGCATAGCCGAGTCTAAAGGTTTCCAGATAGTAATAACCATAAAATGAAGCAACGTTATTTTCCAATTGTTAGAAATATCAATTAAATACCGCGGTGTGCAGCACAATAGTTTAAAAATTCTGGCCAGTTTAGATTTTTACATTATACAAACTAGTTTTTTCAACTATTGTGGAACAAATCAAGATGTTTACCTTGTTATTTAAACATGATTAACAATTCATTCAATAGCACTAATTTTTTGCAGTTGTTTGTATTTCTATAAATGTGTGTTTTGTAATTTTTTGTCAAAACTAGTCCGAGTTAATATAAAAAACAGTGAAACAAAGCAAGTGTTTTTTAAATTACTATACCATAATTAAATTTAAAAATGTTTCACTACGGGTTAAGTGAAAAAATAATTAACTATTTATTAAAAATTGCATTTGTAAAGCATTTTTATTATTGAATTATTTCTCAATTAAACTTATTCTTTTCTATAGATTTGAGGTGACTTTAGGAGAACACGACGTACACAGCGATATAGATTGTGATTATTCTTATAGTGATGAAGGAGAGTGTGCGAAGCCGATTCAAGTGATACCGGTTGAAAACTACACATTGCACCCAAATTATTCGAAAAGTACGCCAGGGAAACCGAATGATATAGCACTTATTCGATTAAAACATCCGTGCAATTACACAGGTATGGCGAAATCTATAAATTATTAGATAAATATTTACAAAATAACATCATACTTAAAAGATTTTCATTATTATAATATTCCTAATTTTAGGTAAAATGTTTTATTTTAGTGGGATTGTTTCACAAACATTTATAAAACTATTTTCGTTTTGACTAATTTTGATATTTTATATCATTTTCAAATAATAATAAATATTCTTTAAAAGGTTTTTTTTTAATATTTATGAAACAGTGTATAATTATTAAAACATATTTTACCACAATGCTCTGTTATAATTTATCAATATACAAAAAACACTGAAAGTAAACACTCCTGTTTTTATTTTTTTGTATCATATTATGATATAATTATGAAATGGCAAATTACGCTTTTTAGGTTTTTAAATGTTTGCCATTAACGTAATAACAAAAATTAAATAAATATTAATTGATTATGAAACATATGTGTATGTATTTCCGGGTGTTGACTTGATGGACGCAACATAGAAAATCTCATGTAAATTTTGAAATGTTCAAATTTTGGCTCCCTTATCTATTTTAGAAACAAAATGTATTTACCTTTATTGTAGAGAGAATAATTCTGAATTTATTCGCGTTAATGTTTATCAATTTACGTTCCTCTAAGTTAAAATAATTAAGAAAAATAAATGCGATTTTATAAAAATAATGACGTGCCTTGGACTTGAAATAACAATTGCGGATGTCAAAATGGCAGAAGATATCGCAGTCACTTGATTAAAGTAAATGTTTTCAAATTGATTTACACTATACAATAAAAAATCCTTCTAATAAAGTGGTATTATGCAGACCACAGTTATCACGATGTTTGCGTTATGTTTTTGTTGTCGTTAATTAAGTAACAGCAATATCTTGTGCTATTTTGAGATCCGCAATCATTGTATCAATCCATGGAATTGTCATCCATGGAATTGTCGTTCTTTTTATAAAATCACATTACATTTTTTTAAATTATTTTAGCTGTAAATTGACATTCGTTGATTTTTAAAAGAGTTCAATTTGAAGCTTTAAACGAGTGTTTTCCACTCACAGACTAGGCGACAGAAGATTTTAATTGAAGTTCGAATATACATAATTTTGACAATATTATAGTGTTTTATACGCGTTGCGCATGAAGTCAAATTTCGAGTTAAGAAAAGCCCAGCTTTAAATTAAACTTTAAAAAAAACGGGGAATATCCGCAATTATTGTACCAATTCCATGATATGTCTTTATTTTTATAAAATCACAGTACTTTTTCTTAATTATTTTAGCGGTAAATTTTCTAACATTCGTTGATTTGTAAAACAGTTCAATTTGAAGCTTCAAACCAGTGTTTTCCACTGCCAGACTAAGCATGAAGTAAAATTTCGAGTTTAGAAAAGCCCCGTGAAAATTTGTCGAGGGTCGCGCAGCGACCCGAGACAAATTTTCTGGGCTTTTCTTAACTCAACATTTTACTTCATGCGCCACGCGTATAAAACACAGATTTTAAGTGAAGTTCGAATATGCATAACTTTGACAATATTATAGTGTTTTATACGCGTGGCGCATGAAGTCAAATTTCGAGTTTAGAAAAGCCCAGAAAAATTGTCTCGGGTCGCTGCGCGACCCTTGACAAATTTGCACGGGGCTTTTCTAAACTCGAAATTGTACTTCATGCTTAGTCTGGGAGTGGAAAACATTTGTTTAAAGCTTTAATTTGAACTTTAAAAAAAACAGGGAATATCCGCAATTGTTGTATCAATTCCATGGTATGTCATTATTTTTATAAAATCACAGTACTTTTTCTTAATTATTTTAACCTAAAGAAACGTTAAGTGTTGAGTGTGAACAATAATAAATTTATAATTTTTCCCTCTACAAAAAAATGAAATACATTTTGTCTCTAAAATTAATAGGGAAGCCAATATTTGAACACTTTAAAATTAACATGCGATTTCCTATGTTGCGTCCGCCAAGTTAAAACCCGGTATGTAAGTACAGTATGAACTTGACACTAAATAAGTGGAACTGGGAATGTTCCTACCCTAAAAAATGTACTGATATTGAGCATCGATATTTAAAATATCGATTTATTTATTATTATTTGATACTAATGCAATTTACTGTTTTGATAATTTTATATTTCTTTGTGAATATTGTAAATTTATTTTTGTATGCTAAAATATAAGTACAAATTCACAAAGGGCGCAAATTAAAATTCTTAGTTATTATCAATACACCACAATATTAAAATAAAATAACGATACATATCTTGAATAATAATGGGAATTTTAAAAATTGAACTTTTTGAATATTCATTCAAAAACATATTTAAGTAATTCGAATATGTTTTTGAATAAAAGAAAGCGAGCCGCGCTCAAAAAATCCAAATTTTCAGAGTTTTATAAACTCGAAATGTCACCTTATGCGCCACACGTGTAAAACAATGATTACAAGTAAAGTTCAAAATATACTGTTTATCAATTCTTTCAAAATTCGATGGCTTCGACCAACTCTATGCTTAATGCTTAATTAAAGCATGGAAATCACGTGATTTATTAAAAAAATATGATGTTTTAAATATGAAAATCAAACTACATACTTTTTATGATATCTGTCATGTCACAACATAATTGAAATTTCTTAAGCATTTAACTAAGTACGACATATGTTTTATCTGTTGCCCCTTGCTTGCTACGCCCCGGCATTATTAAACAAATGATTAATTTGTATGTAATTTACTTCATGTTTTCAGCATTTTTACAACCAATCTGCCTTCCCGATCAAACTGTACAGGAAGAATTGGTGAAAACTAATGATTTCATGTATGTCGCAGGATGGGGAGAAACACAAAATCGTTAAGTGAATTGAAGTTAGATTTACCACCTCTAAATAAACATAGTATTAATTTGTAAGATAAGATTTAGAATGGTTGATTAAGTTGACAGAATTAATATTTTGATTACAATATATCTCGGAAAGTTTTCATTTGAGAGATATAGAAACACAGGTGACAATCTCCACTTGATGTTTTCATGGACTTATAATTTCTTATCGTATTTATCCATAAACCTCTATGTGAGTTTGATTCAAACTTGCTTTATGTCTTTATCCAATTCTATTCTACTGAATAGCAAATCATACAGTATAATAAATATATGTATCTTTAGGGATACAGGTTTTTATTAGTGTTTACGAAAAACATTAAAGTGGAGAATGCTAACCTTGTTTCTATACCCCTTACTTACCAGTATTAATCAATGAATTAATCTTAATCATCAACATAAAAAGAACTGGTTTAGTAAGCAAACTCAGCACTATACCTCTCGCAAAGGGTTATTAAAAGGAAATTGACATTTGAAGGATTAAGGGGAAAACCAAATGAGTCCCAATTTTCAAATTGTATACGAGAACAAAATTAAAATCCAGAACTCTGTATGTTTCACAGGTTATATATAGGTTCTCTATCGTCGTGAATAAGCGGTGATCCATTTGTTTGTTTCCCGTTAAGTTTTCCTACGTAAAAAAACTTGGCCTAAGCTACACAATGGCGACAATAACGATTTTCAGTAATTTTTGGACTAATTTAGTTATTCCCCTCAACTCTTCATTTGCTCTTATATCATTTTGCGTATTGCCCCTGAAGCAACTGGCGAAAATGAAAAACCATGTTTTCACATTCGATACTTTACAGTTGACACAACGATTTTATAATGTGATAATTTTATAAAGTTATATTTTCAGATGGTAAACGTAATATAAAGAGAAAAGCCGCTCTGCCTCTTGTAGACCTCAACACTTGCAAGAAGAAGAAATCTTATCCACTTGTAGAGTCGCAAATGTGTGCTGGCGGTGGTAAACAAGATTCGTGTTCGGGGGATTCGGGAGGGCCTTTGATGGGTTGCAAAGTCGACGAATATTATAATGTCGTTTGGTACATGATTGGAATAGTTTCGATGGGTCCCGATATATGTGCGACACCTGGTAAACCAGGCGTTTATACAAATGTCCTGCCATACTTAGATTGGATTAAGAAGACGATGGAACCTTAAGAAAGGAATGATGTGTAAATGTAAAAAATTACAAAATATGTACGTAAATAAAAACACTATTTTAAATTCGATTAACTAGCATCATTTTACTTAGTAGAGCTGTTAAACATCTTCGATTATGATTGTATCAAATATTTCATTACTTTTTTTGCCTTTCTGTTTAACAATACTTGTTGGGGAGCTAATTAAATGTTTGAGTGGTCTGATGTTGCGGGAGTACACTTGGGAAGAGATTAGCGTATCCTTAGCGACATCTTAAGATATTAATACCGGGTAATTATGAAATTGGTTAGGTAAATCCTGGTGTTCCGCCGGGCCTTCACTCCGACATCAATTCTCCGCCCCCTTCTTCGTTCCCGCCCTTGTTTCCCGAGAGTTCTCAAACTAACTAATTCATAATTTAATTCCCTGGATAGACAAAGGGATCACTAATCATTTTACTAACGTGAACATCAACAACTTACACAGAAAGAATTTAACAATGCCTACAAGATACACTCAGGGAATATCATTTTTAAGTAAATGTTCAAGTATTCGTTTATTTTATAAAAGCGTCTAATTTAAAGCTTCTAAAGAGTATTTCCACTTCTTGGTTAAGCATCAAGTAAATTTTCGAGTTTAGAAAAGTCTGAAAATTTTCAGGCTTTTCCAAACTCAAAATGTTACTTCATGCGCCACGCGTATAAAACATTTAAAGTCAAGTTTAACCAAGTAAGCGCCATTGATGCAATAAGGCAACAATATTTATTTTTTGTTAATAAATTACTAAATTAGCTAATTTGATATATACTTTATTTGACGTGACTTAAGAACGTGTGGAGAAAATGTAAATGTTTTGTTACATAAATATTTTAATTATAATTCATTAAAATAAAATTCACAGTGTATTTCTAACTTCACAATATTTCAGTGTTTTATACGCGTGGCGCATGAAGTAAAATTTTGAGTTTAGAATAGCCTGAAAATTTGGATTTTCCGGCGTGCCTCGCTTCGGTCACGCTCCATCAAATCCAAATTTCAGGCTTTTCTAAACTCGAAATTTTACTTCATGCTTAATCTGGGAGTGGAAACACTCGTTCGAAACTTCAAATTGAATTATTTTACAAAATTGACGAATGTTTGAACATTTACAGCATTTACATTTTGTATATTTAAATGAAAACATCCCAGTATGTAATATATCATGCGATCATTTAAATTATGATTTAGAGTAGGCGGCATTTTTTTGTGCGGTTGCCCAGAATGCTAATTGAATAAAGGAATAAATTTGAGGTTACGGTAAACTATGTGTTAACAGTCAGTAGTGCCAATCTAATTCAAACTCAAAGCCTACTCTAAATCATGTTTTAAACGACTGCACGGTAGTTTAATAAGTCATTCATAGAAATCATGAAAACTGGTGCAGAATTTTATCTGAAATCAACTTATAGCGTTTACTTTGTAATTGATAGGCCGTTATTAGGTTAAAAAATGTTTATTTCGTTTAACTCAAAATTCGAGCTTCGGGTTGGTAAGTATAATTAAATGAAACAATCCGAAGGAAAATTGCGCGAGGCTCTTGAATTTTAGAAGATTTTGATGCACGAAATAAACGTTTATAAAATCTATTAACGTCAAATCAAACTTCAGCAGTATGTTTTAAATTTCACTTTAAATCAGCCCACTGAGCAAAAAAAAACGTTGCATGATACGTTACGTCAATGTTACCGCGCAACACGAAACGTTGCGTTTTAAGTTGCATGAATGTTGAAAGAACGTTGAATAAACGCTGAATGTCCGCCTGCAGGAACGTTGCATGCTAACGTTCAAAGAAAAATGTTGCTGCACCGTTGACAAAGCAATGCCTACGCAACACGAGCGATTACTCTTATTTATATGCAACCTAACATATGAATGTATGTATGTTAAGTTGCATACGATGAACGCATAAAATCCGTATTGTATACAAACCGATGTACAGCAATT
This sequence comes from Philonthus cognatus, assembly GCA_932526585.2. Classification (NCBI taxonomy): domain Eukaryota; kingdom Metazoa; phylum Arthropoda; class Insecta; order Coleoptera; family Staphylinidae; genus Philonthus; species Philonthus cognatus. The sequence continues at coordinate 27,301,726 of OW052245.1, read as the reverse complement.
AAGTGAACGATATAGGACGGTTTCTCAGGTAATCTCAATTCAAAATTAATTTCTGGGTTTAAATGGGTCAAAAAATACAAATATATATTGGTAACAAGAAAACAATAAAAAACACTGTCTTACAAAAAGTAATGTATAGTCTAGGGGAGACAGTACCCTGGAACCTAAGTACCAAGTACCCTTAAACTCTGAAAACATTAAAATATTGTTAACAAGTGCATGAACTTTTTGAAATCAGCGGCTTATGAAGTAAAATTTTGAGTTCAGAACAGCCCAGAAAAATTATCTTTTAATTTATTATTATAAGTTTGTTTTTACATCAAAAAATACATTTAATCCTGACATAAAAATAACAATAAATAAAGAAATCAAATAAAAAAGCTTTTGAAGATAACTTAAAACTTTTTTTTCACTAAGAAAATTAGGACGACTACAAAATCATAACACTTTTAGTTAAAATAATTTAGTTTAGTGTCAATACAATTTAGTTAATTTTCATTAGAATGTTGTTTTATCTTGTGCGAAAAATGTCTTGTTTAGATTGTAGTTATGTTGATTTTTGTAGAATTATTTATTATATGTAATCTTTGTATACATTTGTTTGTAAAATTAACTAATATAATACATCAACTAATTGTTTTCTAATGGCTTAAAGTTTAGGAAACATGATAACAAATTATAAAGTTAGATTCGATTTTAAGTTGTGGATTTGATTACCTTGTATGGAGTTGATAAGGTTATGGAATATAATTAGGTTACTTGATGACAAATTATGAAGTTTTAACCTTACCTAATAATTTTAACCTAATATTAACGGGTGTTAATTTATTTAAAACGAAACATAGTAACAAAACCAATGCAAAATACACTGCTTCACCTGCAATTTCTCTAACGTTTTAGAAAAGTGTACTATTTTAATGTATTTCACGTTGGTGCCTTCGAAACAACGAAGAATACTTTGAATCTTGTGTTTATTTTGATAGATTGCAAAAAAAAATGAAATGAAATAAACGCAAAGCTAAACTTAAAATGTTACAATTTTTAAGAGAGTGTAAGGTGGTGCGTTCTTTTTTGGAGCAGTGTATGATAAACTCAAACTAAAACTACATATGTTAAAAAGATTAAGACATTATTACAAGATCGAAAAAGGTTCATATTCTTCTTTTTTTTTCTCAATTTTTAACGAACCTTGCCTAACATGTTTCGGACAACTTTTAAGTCAATTAGTTTTATCTTTTTACTTCTAGTTTTTAATTGTTTTTATGATATCGCTTGCCATCTATCACCATACACTAATCTTGACAATATTACCCAGAAGTCCTCGTACTTTAGGTATGTTTGGAGGATCTGCTTCTTTTGGAACCAAATGTATACATTTCTCCTTAAACCAGTTTTTAGTTTTACGAACATAATAACTTGTTAAGTCAGGCCAAAATATAAATTTACCACCGGCATAATATTTCTTGATGAAATTTTTAACAATCGGTAAAATAAATGTCAGCAGTCTGCCGTCACTGCTGACATTTATTTTACCGATTGTTAAAAATTTCATCAAGAAATATTATGCCGGTGGTAAATTTATCCGGGAAAACTTTGGATGATGCACTCTGAAATTCCTTTTTCGGTAATCGTAATCCAAACAAGAACTTTACGCTTAAATTTTACACCTTCAGAAACACTTTTTATATCATATGTATAGTATACGTCGAAACTGGGCATTTTTTATTATTAATGTTGAAGTATTTTTTGTCATCGATGAGAATAGAAATTTGTGGTTTCAAATATTCTCCTGTTTGCTGCATTTTTGTGGCATTTTACGAAGCTGCTTGTCTGTATATATTAGAGCCTGCTTGTAATATCTGAGGAAATTTCAAATTTTCTAGTTAATTTATTTCGATATTTCTTACTTAAAATCGGAGGTCTACCCTTTTTTGGAAGTGTTTTTGCAGGCCGACCTACTTCCCATCGATAATCCAGAAAATTGTCGAAATTAGTACTTTCTCGACTTTAAAATGTTGTATAAACTAATTTTTGGGCTTCAGTCCAAGTCCATTGGGAAAAAAATTGGGAATGATGCCGTAGAATTTAGTTTATTACCCAATCGCATACACCTGCCAATGGGGTTATTTTGGCCATAGTTCGTTCTAGAAAACTTAGATCTAAATATAAACTTCGTTATAGTATGAACATTTGTTGCCCAAAAATTAATTGATTCTAATAATTCATGACAAACGATGCGACTGTTTAACAGGTTGTATAAAAAACAAACATCTGCAATGAAACGTCTATGCGCAAGTGTTTGGATGTTAAGGCGACTTAATAAATAATCATAATTTACTGCAAATGAAGGTATTCCGTACTTGTAGGCAACGAATCGTAGACATTTGTGTTGTATTCTATCTAGTCTTTTAATTAAATATTGTTGATTCGGATTCCATATAATGGAAGCGTACTCTAAGGTGGACCGGACAAAAGAGAAATATAGTAACTTAATTGTATTGTTTCTACGGAACGAGGTGCATGCAGCGGAACTTAAACGCAAATTCAACTGCGGCACAAATGAATGCCGCACGGCGACCAACGTGTTAGCCAAGAAAACACTTATTACAAGCCTTAATTTGAACGCTTTTATAAGTCCTAGACATTTAGCAAACACTGTAATCATCAGTTACCGATAATGTTCAAATAAATCATAAAATCGTTGTTTTGAGGAAGTACAAATCATTAAATACACAAGAAAGTAATAGTATTCAATGACTTACCTTTAACGAGGATATGAGAAATATAAAATATTAGTAGGACTTGACGTTTATCTAAACCTCGACGATATTAAACAATAATAAGCATAACAAAGTATATACTCGTTGTACTTTGTTATCATCAAAGCAGAGACACTTTTGCTCGTATTGTATTTCTTTTTCACTCCCTGTCTCTCGTTTCCTTGAATTTTTCATTTTTTCGTGTTTGTTGTCTGGCGTGCAGAAATAATAATTACGCGAAAATGCGAGTTTGAGCTTTGGAGGAGGCGAAAACAGCAACGGCAGACTGATGATAGTTTGTGTGAACTTGAACCTGAAAACGTTAAGGTTGCCGAGCTGGAAACTAATTAGATGGGAGCAGTCGACACAGAAAAAAAAAATGAATAGAATGTGTAACCCGAGGATGCGAAATATTTTAAATAATAATAATGTTTTATTTGTATTAAAGCAGAGCTTATACAAGTCAAGGTATACAGTAAGTAAGTATATGAATATAATAATATATGAAAACGCACGTACTGAGAGTTTTTCATAATAAAGATACATATCCAGATACATACGCTGTAATTTTTCAATCATTCACTGTTTTTTTTTAAGTTCAATTTAAAGGTTCTAGTTAGAGTTTCCACTCTATAATTAAGCATGAACTCAAATTTCGAGTTTAGACAAGCCAGAAAATTTGGATTGGTCGCATAGTGAAGCAAAGTGAAGCTAGTGCTAAGTCCGCCACACGTACATAATTTAAAAAATGACTATTCGGACTTGGAGGTAAGGTAAAATTCAGGTAATAAATGCTAAAACCAAAGATCAATGTTGTTGAGCAAGTTTTTCTTGTAATTTCTTTAATACCTTTCCTTTAGTAAATCGTTTTTTTTTAAATCAAATTATATTTACACATTTTCAAAAATGCAATAATTTTTTTGAAGCTACCATAAATAGTTATACAACTTCATGGCTTTATGTATTTTTTCTGTGGCCCCCTAGGGGCCATATGGCCCACGTTAAGAATCACGGCTGTAAACGATCGATTGAATTTATTTTAACACTGCACTAAATCAAAGGGTAATGAAAGGAAATGTTAAATGTCATGATGATCATTTTTAATTGTGAAGTTCAAACACACACACAAAGCCGTAGCCAGGGGAGGGATATAGGGGTTCAACCCCGCCCCCACCCCCTCTCCTGAAACTTTCAAATTGGTAAATTTTTCTATGTAAACACAACAACAATAATAATAATAATCTTTATTTACAGACATACAAAAATAAAATAATTCATAATTAATAATAATAAAATGATAGTAGCTCTCTGCAAATTGGCTATCGACCGGTGGTCTTTCAGCCTGTCTTTGTCAATTAATTGTTTATAAAAATAGGTATTAAAGTGTCATGATCACTAATGTCAGTTTAACTGGCTTTGTCTAAAAGTGAAAGTATGTCATTCATCTGTGTCAACCGGCAGTTCTTCAACGTCATGATCATTATTGTTCATGAAAAATGTGGATGAAATGAATTCATAAATTGTGATGTCTGGAAATTTGTATTTTGGGGTTATGTTATGATTTCGGGGAATACATAAGTGGTTTATGATGTCAGGGATGAAAGGATTCTTAGAGAATTTGTGGGCGAGGTGTTGGAGGCGTTCTTCGATAGGGATGAGGTTGCATTTTCGGTATAGGAGTGTATTAGAAGGATTATGAAGATGATTTATAGGGTGTCTGATTTTAGTGAGCACTCTGAGGGCTGATCTTTCAGCTACTTGGAGATTGTGTAGGACAGCTGGGCGAGGATTGAAGAGAAAGATGGCGGCATAGTCAAGAAGAGGTCGGCAAATTATTTTATACATATGAACCTCCGTTTTTGTTGTGATTCCATCGTTTTTATAAGTTAACATTCTGAAATGCCGAGCTCTCGCAACGACTTTTGCCTTCAGGCTTTGGGGATGGGGCTTGAAGCTGAGTTTTGTATCAAATGTAATACGAAGGTACTTACAGGTGTTAGACGGGGAAATGTAATTATTGTTTAATAATATTTTAAATGGAGATTGTAGAGGACGGTGGTATGGAATAAAGAGTTGGGATTTATTGGGATTTATGGTTATTCTCCATTTTGCAAACCATAATTGGATGCCGTCTATCAGTTCCTGCAGAGTGCCCATGGCCTTAAGGATTGTGGGAGCGTGGGATACTAGGGCGGTGTCATCGGCATATAGCAAAGGGTAGGCAGTTTTATTTAGGTAATTTGGATTGGGATTATACAAATCATGAACAAATATATTGTAGAGGAGAGGTGATAAAGGAGAGCCTTGGGGTAAACCTTGCTCTGGTATAAAGGTATGAGAAAGCGATGTACGGATTTTAACTTGAAGGGATCTATTTGAGAGAAAATTGTCTAGGAGGTTGATGACATGTGGAGGGATATTTAGTGAGTGACATTTAAACAACAAACCTCGATGCCAAACCGAATCAAAGGCTTTTTGTATGTCGAGAAATACAATATTTTTACCGTTTAACCAAAATTTGAAAATAACGTTGACATACAATAACAATATACGATATCGACATAAATTCAAAATATTGACGTTTTAAAAGTGACTAGTGCCGATGGTGTAAAATGTCCGTACCGACAGTGACATAAACTACAATACTGCCATTAAATGACTCAACATTACTATGTTAATATAAAATGACAATATCGACCGAAAAAATCGACATTGGCGTAAAATCACAATGATATCATTCAATTTGAAACTACTAACAAGTGTTTTCAATTCCTCGATTTGGAATGGTTAGGTTAGATGTAATTTTATGGACTTAGGTTAGGTTAGAATTAATTTTGTTAAGTTAGATGTCACTTTGTGGACTTTAGTTAGACATTTCTAATCATAGATCAGATTCAAGTGTTTTTTTTTAAATTAACAATTTTTTTTTTATTCAAGTCTCCCAGTTATTCTAACGAGTGTTTTCCACCCCTTACATTAGGCATGAAGAAGAAACTACTAACAAGTGTTTTCAATTCCTCGATTAGGAATGGTTAGGTTAGATGTAATTTTATGGACTTAGGTTAGGTTAGAATTAATTTTGTTAAGTTAGAAGTCACTTTGTGGACTTCAGTTAGACATTTCAAATCATAGATCAGATTCAAGTGGTTTTTTTTTAAATTAACAATTTTTTTTTACTCAAGTCTCCAAGTTATTCTAACTAGTGTTTTCCACCCCTTACATTAGGCATGAAGTAAAATTTCGAGTTTAGTAAGGCCTGCTAAAGTTTACAAATTTATGAATATCTAGAAATATTGAAAATCGGATGAAAATTTAAAAAATTGTCAAAAATCTCGATAAGTTGAAAATCTCATAACTTTTTTATAAATTAACAAAAATCTTGAAATATTAAAAATCTGATGAAAATCTCGAAATATTGAAAATCTGATACAAATTTTACTACTCGTCAAAAACCTCGATATGTTGAAAATCTGATGAACATTTTATAAATGGTCGAAAAACTGTAAATATCGAAAATTTGATTAAAATCTCGAAATATTGAAAATATGATGAAAATTGTAATACTCGCCGTAAAATCTAGAAATATTAAAATTATCATAAAAATTTGACGCAGGTGACATTTCATTAACCATTATTCAATCGACATTGACACGTGTGAGATATCATTTTCGAACGAGTGTCTTCCACTCCCAGGTTAAGCATGAAGTAAAATTTCGAGTTTAGAAAAGCCCGCATGAAAATTTGTCGAGGGTCGCGCAGCGACCCGAGACAAATTTTCTTAGGGCTTTTCTAAACTCGAAATTTTATTTCATGCGCCACGCGTATAAAACACTCAAATATTGTCAAGTTTAAAATACAATCGGTTCGATTTCACGTTTTTGTCGACATAAAACAAGTTAATCTTGAAATGTTTTGATATATAGACATTAAATAACTCAACTTAGGACATTTGCAATGTACCGAGATTAAACACGTCATATTTGACACTTTTTCTTGTACCAACATCGAACAACTCAAACTTGACATTTTTGATGAATCTATATAAACGGTGTCGACATCGACATTTTCAATGTGTCGATATTAAACACGTTAAATTTGACACTTTTCGACTTTTGACAAATGACGTAAGTTTTAACATAACATTAATAGAACACAAATGACCTAAAATTAAGCCGGTTAATTCTAAAATATTTAGTACACATTTATACGCAATCCTACATTTTTAGGGTTTTTAAACTCCAAATATTACTTCACGCGCCATCAAGGCCCTAGCTAGAGGGGGGATATGTGCGCTCTCAAATTAATAACAATTGAATTTGATGAAACTCAATTTTTACAAGTGAATAAAAGTATAATATTTCGGCAGATTTATTTGAATTGCGAATGATGATTTGTGTAAAGAACTTAGGGAGGGGAATTTCGAAACGATGAAGAAGAGGTGTGCAAACATCGGATGGGAGAAGGAAGGAGTAGCAGCAGCAGCAGAAGCAGATGGTCATCGGTTAAGTAATTGACTCGAAACCGTCGAGCCGTCATCTGCAACCGCAGAGGATTATATTGCGGGCTTGTTTGCCGTTTGCTGTTTGCCCGTTTGCTCTTCTATCTCCCGTTTCCCATTTTCCCTCCGTCTTCTTCGCAATAACCGCCCACCCCCGATCCACTCGTATTAGCTATTAATTTCATTTCGTGTGTGCGTCGGGTTTTGTAAATAACGGCCATTTCCAGCGGATTTACCCTATACCTAGCGTAAGACATCAAAGGGACCATTCGTAATTAGAAACCTGAAAAACTAGTATTTTCCTTTAAGTAATCTCCGAAGACGAACTTTTTCCATCCTAAAGAGCGGCAATAAGCTTTATTAAAATAATAAATCGATATTCGATATGAGTGGAGAGGAAAAACCTTATACATGCGGTTGAAATTAACTTTGGGAAAAGTAATTTGTGATTGCGACGAAAATAAAAATGAAGAAAGACACGGTTCAAGTGAGTCTTTCTAAAAAAATTGAGACACAAAATAATACTAAATGAAATAAAATGTTAAACAAAACAAAATATGTACCTGACAATTTTAAGTTTCATTATTGTTTTTATACATTAATCAATTTTGTTTTAATAGATACGGAGAATGTTTCTTTTAAGTATACATATCCTGATTATACGCTGTACAATTTCAGGCATTCCTTCTAATCCAAATGTTCAGGTTTTTCTAAACTTGAATATGCATGTATTCCATGCACCAGGCGTATTAAACCAGGGGCAATTATGCATTTGCGAATGAATTTTCAATTACTGGTTTATTTGAAAAGATACGCATTCGCAAACTTAAATTCGTACGAGCAAATTCAACTGTTTTTTTGCGATTACCTAAACACCACTCGCAAATTGGCAGCGCCTGTCAGATTCTCAATTAACTTGTGCGTTTTAAAAATGATATTCCAAAATCTTGTCCAAATAGAAGCAGTTGTAAGCAGAACTAACATAAGATTAAATTTAATGAATAAAAACACGAAATAATTAGTTTATAATATGTTTAGAAATATTAAATAGTTGAAAACGTCGGGTTAAGTACTAGTTTATGTAGAGGGATCGGCAATTTGTAAAAATACGAAAGCAATATGTTATTTTACATATTTTTTTTTAAGTATCCATATCCATACGTTGCACATTTTTTAATGCTCGATTTATTAAAAGAATTTATTATGAAGCTTTAAGCGAGTGTTTTCCACTCCCAGGCTTAGCATGAAGTAAAATTTCGAGTTTAGAAAAGCCTGAAAATTTGGTTTGGTCGCGTAGCGCGAAGCGCGGAGCGGCCAAACCAAATTTTCAGGCTTTTCTAAACTCGAAATTTTACTTCATGCGCCACCGGTACAAAACACTGACATATTAGGAAGTTTTAAACACACCGCTAAACTTTACATTGCATCAGTGTTTTGAACCGGTGGCGCATGAAGTAAAATTTCGAGTTTAGAAAAGCCTGAAAATTTGGTTTGGCCGCTCCGCGCTTCGCGCTACGCGACCAAACCAAATTTTCAGGCTTTTCTCAACTCGAAATTTTACTTCGTGTTATGAAAATATTCGGTGTTACATAAAACTCTCATATACCCACGTATACGTTGTAAATAATTTTATAATTTGAAGCTTTTAACGAGTGTTTCCAATCCTTGATTAAACATAAAGCAACATTTTTAGTTTTTTAAAAGCCTGAAAATATGGATTAATTTAATACGTAAGATCAAACATAAAATCAAGCAAAGTCTACTATTCTGAACTTCACTTGAAATCAGTGTTTTATACGCGTGGCGCATGAAGTAAAATTTCGAATTTAGAAAAGCCTGAAAACTTGGTTTGTTCGCAATTTAACGGTGTTATAATAACTCATAATGATGGCATTTTTTATTTAGATGTCTTATTAATTATCTTTTTATTTTCTGAATGTTTCTTGTTTTTTTGTTATTTTCCTTTTATATTCCATTATATTTTTCATTTTGCGGTTTATAAATTCAATTTTCTCACATCGTTTTCAGACAAATTATTTTTGTATTCTGTGAATAAAAGACGGTTATATATAGGTAACTACTCACAAATATATGCAAAATCTATAAATTTAAAGTGAGTTCATGGGCGTAGCCAAAGGAGAGCATTAGCCACCAAAAAATCAAGAAATCGTATATTCTTGACGTTTCACGTAAAAATAAATGGCACATCATAAGTTTTTAACAAATATTTTGATTCTTGCCCCCCTGGACATAATATTTTGTCTTTTTGATCCTGGCTACGTCCATGGGTAAGTTTTCGAAGGTCCAATTAATTTATAAACTGTTTCATTTTAAATGCTCACATTTTCCAAATTTCTATTCTAAATATATTATTTTGATTTTCTATATTTGATAATTGAAAATAATTATTATATAAATTACTATTTATATAAACGTAAAGTAATTTTGACTATAAATAAACTTCAGGTCAATTTTTTATGAAAAGTCTAAACAAATATCAAATTAATTTATGGAAACTTTATATTTATAATATCAATGTTGGATAATTTTAGTTTTTTAATTGAATAAATAGACCGTATATTTTTAAAGTGATGTAATTATATTTAAAAAGAAAAATAAGATATCACATAATTTTTGAATAATTTATTGTAAACTAAAAAAAGTGATAATACCTCTTTTTCTAAATGGTTTTACACCACTTTTAAAACAAACAGTGCAGAACAAACTGGTTTTGCGCTTATTTCCAAGAATTTATAATTTCATTACGGATGAATTCTTTAACAAACTCTTGATAGAGTTTTTTGTGTTATGCGAAGTTTAATAAAATTATGGAAACAATGCCAAAGTTTATTCACATGATCAACACGATTTTATATGACAAATGAGAGGACGATTAAAAACAAAATTGCAGAGCTTAGAATTAAATCTTGTGCAAAATATTTAACATTTTACAAAATTTTATTTAAGCATTGGGAGTGTTAACTCAATTTTGATTAGTTTTGTAGTATGTGCGACTTTTTACCGGTTTTCTTCAAAAAATATACCATGTTCTTTTGTACCTTTGAAGTGTATTAATATCTTAAATATTATTAGACGAAGTATATTTTTTCAAATCCATATCTGAGTTTTTCTGTATGACTAACGGTAAAAAAATAATAATATTTCGAAATCATATGTAATTTACTTTTGATAAGTTAAACAGTCGATTTTTGGAAATGTTCGTGTTATGTGCCCAAATACGTTTTTATTAAGTTAAATTAAACGACCTCTAACTTTATAAACGCGTTCATTTTGAGCATTAAATGAGTGTTTTCCACTCCCAGGTTAGGCATGAAGTAAAATTTCGTGTTTAGAAAAGCCTTAAAATTTGGTTTAGTCGTGTAGCGGAGCGAAGCGGAGCGAAGCGACTAAACTAAATTTTCAGACTTTTCTAAACTCGAAATTTTCCTTCATGCGCCACGCGTATAAAACACTCATCTAAAGTGAAGTTCAAAATATGCATGCTTATGTTTTATTGAGTTTGATATGTACTTTACATTTATTTATTTAAAACTACCTCCCGATACAAGATACAAGAAATAATCCATTGCTTTCATTTTGAAGCTACCGATTTAAAATAAATGTTTAATAGAGTATTCATTAGCTTTACGCAATGTGCTAATGCAAATATTAGCACATTGTGTAAAGCATATTATATAGAATTAATTACACAAATAATGAAAATCAACTGACAAGCACAAATTGACAGATTATTTAAACTATGGAAATACATTACATTTTACAGCAAGTTTGCGGTGTTGTCATATCTACCCTTCGCATCTTTTGCATGTTAACATTACAATAATCGTGTAATTTCAAATAAGCCACCCATAGCATTTTTTCAATATGTGTACGAATTTTAGCATTTGCAAATTTTCGCATACGCATTTTTGCGAGTGATTTCAATTAAACCCCCTCAGCAGAGCTTCGAACCGGAACTAAACCGAAAACTGAAAACCGCGACGAAACCAAATGTTCAAGCTTTTCTAAACTCAAAATTTTACTTCATGATTAATCAAACAGTGAAAAAGACTCGTTAGAAACTGCATGATATACAAAAACAACGAATTCCTGAACAAATACTGCGTATAATTATATTGGGATATGTACACTTTAAAGCAAAGTTCCCTGTATGTAGCTGACTTCTATCGATTTTAACTTGCGCTAATATTTCAATTATGTAAATTTTAGTGTCCGTTTAGATTTATATTTTTCTTGAATATCGGATATAACTGGACATTTCTACATTTTGACTATTTTTACCTTTTTAAACCAACATTATTATTCACCTAATGTTAATACTGTAATAAATTTCCCGAACATAATAACATCATTACATTTATTAACTCCGAAATGTTATGGACTTATGTCTGCCCGTGTGTGTATATATGTTTTGTGGTATTCGGGGATTTATGCCGCATGAGGGATTGTATTGGAATAGTGTTGTGTGATAGTATAGGATCCTTCCCGCACCGATGGTTTTATTGCCGCCCCCATAAATATTATTTTATTATCTAAAGATAATAATCATCGCGCGCGGAGGCGGCACCGGATCTGCATATCGTGTACGATATCGTATATATTTCGCAGACGAAGATTTTTGATGCCCTCGTAAAATCAAAGATGCGTAAATGTTGCTCCGCCGTAAAAGTAAAAACACAAACGAATTTGTGTTCTAGCTATGTAACCTAGATGTTATTACCAGAAAAAGTAATAAAAAATGCATGATGATACGTTAATCTTTTAGGATATAATAATAATACGATAATAAAATATTGATGTAACTATATACACATTCGTTTGTTCTAATCTGAAATTTCACAGCCTACTAGATTTTTTTTTTTAAATGAACTCAAGATATGAAAAAATAAAGTTAGTATGCATATTTTGGAAAATATTTGCTTTATAGTAAAACTAACTACATGTTGTAAAACTAAAAACTAACCACATTATTGAAAAGTACCTTAATAATGTCAAAAAATCATCCTTCTATCATCAATAATAACCAAGTTGTAAATAGAAATAACAAAAAACTCCAAAATCGGGTTTTTCGCAGTGTGCTATGAACGTTCATTTTTAGTGTTGGTTTCACATCGGATATAGGTAGTACTCATTGTCCTACATATTTTCTCCTATGTAAATTTTTCTCTATATCTTATCATTTAGAAGATACCCAGCATAGACCAAGGGCGGATCCACTTGAATATATAATATTTTAAATTAATAGTTCATTGACTAATTTATTTGTCATGCCGTACTAATGATAGCTTAAAGCCTAATAAAAAGAAAACTATTACAGTATTTTTATTTTAGATACATAATAATGATAATTATCTTAAATAAGGTTGAACTTGTAAATAAACAATGAATTCAGATTAAATTCTTGTATTAAGTTTAAGGCAATTCAAATTTCTTCGATTATATTATGAAGTCGAGCTTCCTACTTCCTGCAGTTACTTATACAATTGTGTGTGTAAAAGACCAGTTAAATTCAACTGGGTTCTATTTCATTGCCACAATCCAAAATCCCGAAAGAGTTTTCATTGAACTGGGTGAAATACGACAAAGAATCATTATTTAGTTTACTTCAGCCTTAATTAAATTTTTTCAGGCGTCAGGGGGGGGGGAGCTTCTCTGGATCCGCCCTTGGCATAGACCGTTTAATCGGGACACCCTGTATTACTATTATTACCAGTAGGTGGCATTTGTGACGGGAAATTCAAATTAAGGTTTTAACAGAAAAATCACATAATTAAATGGGCATATCAGAATATGTTTTTTTATTCTTCAATTAGTTTTGTTTGAATCTACGATTGGTCGATGGTATTTATATTTAAAAAAAATGAATTAAAATTAATGAGATTTGTATTCGTGATTCAAAAATTAGCATTCAAATCTGTTGATTTAAATCATATTTTACCGTTTTTTGATTCGGGAATTCGTGATTTGAACTATAGAGGCTGCCCGTATTTCAAGGGAATGTATAGGGATCTCGGTTATTTGAAGAGTTAGAAAGTCGAGGCAAAGTGGCGTTGGGCAAAGTTGCGTATTTTAGGGTCCAATAATAATGTAAAAACAAATGAAATATATCTTATTTCGTTTTTGAGATATTGTTAAAAACGGATTGTTAAAAATTTTGTTTTAATTATTTTATTTAAAAACTATTGAATGCAGACATTTACAACTTGGACATTATACAGGCACTTTTTAAAGAGAAATTTATTAACATCTTTTATTTTAAGATAACTATAACATTTACCTTGGGACCATAGCGAACTGTTGTTTTTTTATAGGCGCCATTTTGGATTCTCATATTTTTTGGAAGAATATTTTTTTTCTGAATTCACTTATAGTTTATTGTACATTTTATATGTAAAATTTTATTCCGTTGTTTTTTGTAAAGAGTGCCTTGGAAACAGTTGAGTAACTCACTTATTTGAAACTCCGAGGCTTACATATCACCCCTGTAGACGAGAATCCAGCTGTACTGATAGAAAATGTATTTGCTTATAAACGAAATACTAGTGTGACATTTTGAATCTTAATAAATTGCTTGCCTGTCTTTAAACTATCATAGGATTTTGTCATATTGTATCTTTATTGACCATGTTTTGACTATTGTGACAGTAAGTGGCTTGATTGAGTTTCTATTAACTATGCTAGGCTATTGTCTGATTATATCTCTCTATGGACTGTATTTTAGCTATTGTGATGTTATGATTATAAGTCACTTAAATCACTATATCAAATACAGTTAATATGGAGATTTCATGACAAAATACTAATAAGTTTAAAGACAGCTAACCAAGTGACACAATCATAATACCAGAATAGTCGAAATACAGTCCATAAAGACATAATTAGAGAAAATCTTACCATAGTCATAAGACAGTTAACCAAGTGACGTACAGTCATAATGTCACAATAGTCAAAATGTGAATTTAAGACTGTAAATCACTAGGTTGACTGACATAAGTCTATCGTTTCAGCTTGACATAGGTCGGCGCTAGCCGACATTTAGTTCATTGTGCTAACTTGACATAAGTCGGCGTCAGCCGACATTTGGACTGTAATGACAGTTGACATACAAGTCGGCGCCAGCCGACATTTGGACTATAATAACAGTTGACATAAGTCGGCGGTAGCGAACATTTAAACTATAATGACAGATGACATAAGTCGGCGTAAGCCGACATTAAACCAATCGTACCAACTTGACACGAGTTTGAATTGAACTCTAATGAGATCCATTTTGTTGTTTTTTTTTGTGATAGTTATGATACATATTTTAACAGTTGTAATGTATTTTAAACTAACGAGTGTCTTCCACTCCAAGACTAAGCATGAAGTAAAATTTCGAGTTTAGAAAAGCCCTGAGTAGAAAATTTGTCGAGGGTCGCGCAGCGACCCCAGACAAATTTTCACGGGGCTTTTCTAAACTTGAGATTCTACTTCATACGCTACGCGTATAAACTACTAATTTACAGTAAAGTTAAAAAGACATAACGCTTAAATGTGATGCTGATCAATACTTATTGAGATGTAGCTAAAAATGCAAGAATTACTTTTTTTAAGAATAGTTTTAAAATAATAATAATAAAAGTAGAATAAATTTAATTTTGACTGCTAACAATGATTATCTGCTGTCAAGATTTTATTGATTATTAGATATGACGTCATTGTTTCTAAGGCACTCTGCAAAAACGAAAATATAATTTTAAATATCAAATCTAAAATAAATTATGAGTGTGGTACATTACTGAGATCAGAAAAAAATATTCTTTCAAAAAATATGTAAATCCAAAATGACGCCCATAAGAAAAACAAAAGTTGGCTATGGTCCCCGGGTAAATGTTATAGTAATCTTAAAAAAAATACTACTAGATTCCTTATCAAAAAGTGTCTCTATATTGTTAAAATGCTAAATGTCCAGATTCTGTAGTATTTGAATAAAAAAATAAAAACGATTTTCCAAATAATCCGTTTTTTTGTTGATATCTTGAAAACAAAAAGAAATGTTTCAAAATATTCTTTTCAAATTATTGTTAAGCCCTAAAATACGCAACTTTGCCCTAATTTAATCGACTCTCTATCTCTTTAAATAACTAAGATTTTCATACATTCTGTCGAAATACGGACAACCTGTATTAAATGAGAGGATTCGGATTCATGATGCGAATCCTTATTTTTTTCGGGATTCTAACTAGCTATAATTATCGGAATATGTATACTTTAAAGAAAGATTCCCTTATTTTTTTCGGGATTCTAACTAGCTATAATTATCGGAATATGTATACTTTAAAGAATAATTAACTTCAACCATAATAACAATATACTTTATTTTACGACATCTTACTGAAAAATACTTTATAATTACACAATTCAACAAAGCGAGCGCGAGACAAAAAAAATCAAAAGAATTCCGCTTATATTATAATTCAAATTTCACTTGTCTGAAAAACTCGTAGTTTCCGAAGAAGAGATAATAGCGAAACGAGAAAGAAAGAAAAATGTAATTAAATTCGTGTCGGGTCCGAATGAGCAGCGGAAAAGTTGCAACTCGGAACTAATCTAGCCCGCCATGGTGTAATCCTCTCTATTATCTCCATTTTTAATTTCTCCCTCCCTCGAAACGAGAAAATGAAAATGAGAAATCCGCGCTCACTAATTGCATAATTAATGCACGAGCACTGATTAAAATTATTAGTTTTCTAGTTATATAAACTCACCCCCCCCCCCCCCTCCCCTTAGTTTTCGAGTCCGTCTGCACTTTTCAATTCACGTTTTAGTTTGTAATTAACACTTCAAAGTGTTGCCCCCTTTTTTTCCCAGACGAGTATTTTTTGTGTAAATTGATTTAATTTTTTTCCGTTGTAATTCAGGTGGGTGTGGTTAATTAGTCTCGGGTAATCGAACAAAGGGCTCCCCGTCGGAGGATTTTAAGTATGCGACGCGGTATTCCGACAATATTCACGGTTATTGATTCCTCTCTGCGAACGACGGCGGTGATGTTATTTTATTTTTTGCGCGTGTTTGCTTTATTTTTGTTTAATATTTTTTGTAGTTATTGCGTATTACTTGTGCGCTGTATAAAATAAATATCCTCATGGATATACAAAAAAATAAAAACGCGAGCGAGGTTGGGGAATATTTCTACAATGCGCTTTACAATATTTTTCCATGTACTCGTAGATAACTACATAATCGGTAATTGGATTTATGGTTGCTGAGTTTTCTGGACTTCGGCCAGGGTTTATCTGCGACTGGAAAGGATTACTAAAGTCTCACAACTTTGCAATCCTATACATTATACGTCAATTGTTTTTCTTTAGTTCTATACTTTCCCTAATATATTGGCATATTGATTTTAGCATTTTATGCTTATGTGAGAACAAGTCATAAATTATAGAAGATTAATTTTATGATGCTGACATGTTTGTAAAATATGTATTTTTTTTAAATTAAAAATAGAAACTTTATCTAGAAATATCGGTTTTGTATTTAATTTTAAATAAGTCCTACATAAAAAAAACATCCCTAAATGATTCTCATATACTCTATTTAAAAACACAAAAGCTCTCGTAATTATATCGGAGCCCTGTTTTCTCTGTGTCATTTGCATACCGCAATTCCCCTCCCTTTCACCCCCTCCCGCATTATTATTTACATTCAGGCCCCTTACTCGGAACGAGGTGAAGTATTATAATTGCCGCAATAAGAACGCAAAAGCCGGAATTATTGTAAAAGTTTCGGGGGCCCTGTATTTTTAAATGCGATTAGGGCGCTCGCTAATTGGAGCTTATTATTTCGCTTAATGCCCGTTCTTTTGTTTTAATCGCACCCCCTTCTTTTTCACGGAATCAACCGTTAATAAACAGCCAGCCCTCTCTTCACTCGCGTAAATTGGCCCTGATTTTCGGGAATTTATTGTTTTTTTCTTAGGGTGGGGTTTAATTAGTGTAAAGAGGATTAATTTTTGTATGTAAAATATAAGAGGGGATTTAATCTTGTGGTTTTAGTAATTTAGGAGATTATTTTAAGAAGAATTAGGTATACAGGGGTTAAAACAATAATTTATTGGCAACAATGCGCAAAAGTATATTTGCAGCGCATCCATCATACATTTAATTAATTCACTTAAATTAAAATTGTTATAATACTAAATACAACCAATTAAGATACATTCACAAATTTTATAGACATCGGTCATAGTAATGTTGAATGTTGATTCGAAATGAAAATATACAGAGAATTTTTCTCTTAATTGTACATACCGGGTGAGCATTTTCAATCAAGAACATATAATATAATTAAGGGTGTTTTTCAAAGAGTAAATTTGAAGCTTTAAACGAGTGGTTGCCACTCCTAGATCAAGCATGAACTAAAACTTTGAGTTTAGAAAAGCTTAAAAATTTGGTTTGTTCGCTCCGCGATGCGGAGCGACCAAGCCAAATTTTCAGGCTTCTTTAACCCTCTCATGCGCAACTTTTCAAAATTAGATTTTGTGGTGAAACAAAAATTAATTTTGGTTGGAATTGAGCTTTATATTGATAAGAATAATAAAAAAGTTGAAAATTTTTGAAAACTTCAATTATTTTGAGAAAAATTAGTATGTACACATATGTGTACACAATGCACTTATGGTAAGAAATAAAGACACATATAATATTATACTTTAAATGTATTGTTCACGTAGAATCTGAAATATTCTATTTTATTATGTATGATATACCTCAAACAATTTACACTTTTGCAACGTGCCGCATTTTTCATGTCAAGTTTTTTTGGAAAATGTGGCCCTTTATCTAATATTTTCTCTGTGGGAACCACTGTACGCTTTCTTTTTTTATAGCAGGAGGAGTTGTACTTTTTAGACGACCCTTTTGTCGTGTCATCTGTCCATCTCCACGGAAAATTAGAGCAGTTGCAATGCGACTTTTGAATTGTCGTAAGTCCAACTTTTCGATCAAATTGTTCTTATCCGAACGCCATAAAATCCAAGAATTTACTATAGCTACATTTATTAGGTGGTAATATATTCTAATAGACCACCTGCAGTTTATTGTATGGTTAGTATATAAGGCTGTTAGAGAGTTCATAAGATCAACACCTCCCATTTGTTGATTGTACAACTTTATTGAAAATGGTCGAGGAACTTGAATTCGTTGTTTTTCTTTGGGGCAAAATCTTTCAGCAGAATCGATGGGGAATACTCCTGCGTAGTTGGATACTGTGTGTACTAAGTTATTGTCGTGCCACCTTACCACTGTGATGTTATTATCAGATGTTGCAAACGAGTAACTTCCAAGACCTTTTTTTTCAATAACTTCTCCGATTTCAAAATTTTGTCAGCTCCTTTCAACCTATTTGATCGCATTGTTCCCGTATATCATTTTTTTTTCTGCGTTAACGCATCTATCAAAGGGATATTTTAAAATAGATTATTGGCATAAATTTTGTAATTTTTTTTTTCAATATCATGACATAATCTTTTCACGACATCTCCGGCTGTACCAATTTCAGAAAATCTTGCCTATTACCAGAAATACCTTGAAATATTTCAAAACAATACACATATCCAGATGTGCCTGCCCGGACCCATATTTTACATCCCCAATATTTTGGGCTTTTTTTGGTAAGTATTGTTTCAATGATGAGCGTCCTTTAAAAGGTACCATCTTTTTATCAATTGACATACAGAGAGTTTTATGTATCACCGAACATTTTCAATGTTTATTTTCGTATGTTCGATTTCTCAAACCAAAGCATTCAATACACCTTTAATTTTTAGGTATGACCATTAAAAATTATAGCCAATTGCAATCAACGCTTCAACTTATTTCAGTACAAATTGTACAAACAGGGAGTTTTTCTTTTAAGTCCTAATTATAGCGTTTGTGCCGTAAATCTTTAGATTATCTTTGTTTTTTTTTTAAAGAGTTCAATTTAAAACTTAAAACGAGTGTTTTCCACTCCCAGACTAAGCATGAAGTAAAATTTCGAGTTTAGAAAAGCCTAAAAATTTGGTTTGGTCGCGTAGCGCGAAGCGCGGAGCGACCAAACCAAATTTTCAGGCTTTTCTAAACTCGAAATTTTACTTCATGCGCCACCGGTAAAAAATACTGACATATTGCGAAGTTTAAAACACACCGCAAACTTCACATTGAATCAGTGTTTTGTGGCGGTGGCGCATGAGGTAAAATTTCGAGTTTAAAAAAGCCTAATTTGGCTCGGTCGCTTCGCTTCGCTACGCGCCCGAGCCAAATTTTCAGGCTTTTCTAAACTCGAAATTTTACTTCATGCTTAACCTGGGAGTGGACAACACTCGTTTAAAGCTTCAAATTAATTTCTTTTAATAAACCAAGTGTCGGAAAATGTACAACGTATGCATACGTATACTTAAAAGTAAAATTCTCTGTATGAAAATTAACATTGAAAATGTTCGATGTTACATAAAACTCTCTGAAAATTGTTCAGGATCAACAGCCGAATGATGTTTCATGAAGATGATCAATTACAGGATGTAGGCGAAATTGCTTATCCGTATTATTTTCTTTGATTGTTGAAGCATCTACAAAATGTAAATATCTTCGAATTTCTTCAAACCGTTTCTGAGACATAGCATCTGCTATGAAATTCATCCTCAATCCACCTTCAGAAGACCAATATTGCCTAATTCTTGGGTATTTGATGTATGACATCATAGTTGTAATATCCAAATATATTTTGAGTTCACTGTCAGATTGAAATTTATTTTGTTATTCTGATAGGCATATAAATTTGATTGGAAAACAATTGTGTCTCTCAAAAATGAATCAGAAAAAAAATGGTTGAAGTAATCTATTGTTGAATCACCAATAGAACTTTATGATCTTTACTGGCGTTAGGAATATTAGCACCAAATAAATGTTCTTTATTTAGAACCCAATTAGACGAGCAATCAGGTTTCTGGGTAGATTTTCTTTTCTCTTTTCTGGGTCCAATTTTTTCCCTAGTTGTGTTTTCTCCATATCTGCCTCTTCAATATCATGCTCCTCTTCGACGATTTCTTCTTGATCGCCATTATTTTTAAACACGGACTCTATGTTTTCAGAATCGCTATTTGATATGATTCCATCTTCTGAGTCATCGGTATATAACATTGACTCAATTTCCGCGTCGGTCAATAGACGTCGTATTTTATACTCGCTATATTTCGTTTTTTTCCTTTACTTGTGACGTTGATAGATTTTTCAGTCGTTTTGCTTTCTTTACTTTTCACGTTGATAGTTTATTTAGTCAAGATATTGTCAATTTTATTATGTTTATTTTTTTCTTATCCATCAGAATCTTCTTCACTATCTTCAGGTAAATATTTTAACTCACTATCCGATGACATCAATATTTTCTCTTGCGATAGAGGACGTTTTGGATCAATCTTTCTGTTTGAAGTCGAAGCAATAGGTGGTAAATTTGCTGTAATTTTGGTTAGTGATTCATCATACAGATCACAATCTTTTTGTAATCAATCCATGTGTTCATCAGTAATATTATTTTCTTCATGATCCATTTTTAGCAAACACCACTTCTACTGAAGTTACAAAAAGAAAAAAAGTTATAAAATATATATTTAGACAAATAAAAATAACATTACTTGAGATATTTCAACGTATGTTTTCTTTTTTCTAAAAACGTTGTTTACAATTTTTGTGCGCGTTTTGTCCACATATGTGTACAAATCTATTTTATCAATTTTCGTAAATATAACGGACTATTTTGTGAGGGCGAGTTATTAATTTTGAGAACAAACTATTTTTATAAAAGAAAACATTTTTTACTTACCTAAAAATACTTTATTTTGCCGTAAACTGACTTTTTTTTACTGTCTTTGCACAAACTAACTATAAACACACAGAGCATATGGAGACTTGTTCACAAACGATTATAATATGCAATTCAGTACAACTGCAGCCATCTATGAATAACTAGCGAAAATATATGTCCACAAATGTGTACTAAGATCACTTCTATAAGAATTCAACTGATACTTTTGGAAATAAATAGAAAAACAAACGTGTCCACAAACGTGGACGTGGCGCATGAGAGGGTTAAACTCAAAATTTTGAAAAACACTGTCTTTAGGTAAAGTTTGAAGTATACGTCTTAAACATACTGATTTAGTAGCATATTGCGAAGTTCACAATATTTTAGTGTTTTATACGCTTGGCACATGAAGTAAAATTTCGAGTTTATAAAAGCCTGAACATTTGGTTTGGTCACTCCGCTTCGCTACGCGACCAAACCAAATTTTCAGGCTTTTCTAAACTCGAAATTTTTCTTCATGCCTAATCTGGGAGTGAAAAACACTTGTTTAAGGCATCAAATTGAGCTCTTTTAAAAAATCAACGAAAATCTGAAGATTTACAGCATACACGCCGCAATTGGGATATGAATACTTAAAAGTTAAAACTCCCTGTATAAATCTGACATAGTAAAGTAGTATACTGTGTAGATTTGAAATGGAATTACACTATTGTGTATTCACTAACTCAATATATAAACTAAGTAAATTTACAATTGAAACTTGATTAAAATCTTCTCAATCTATCATGTATCAAATTGAATAAGGTATATAGGGTGTTGATAAATTAAATCCATCCAGTATGCGTAAAGACATCGGGTTTTCATTAAAACCGTCCCTTTTCCGTCCGAATTGTAAACAGACAAACACGCTCGTTTCGAAAATGGGGCGGACGGGAGAATCAAACGTCCGCAAGGATGGCGGACTGACCTTAAAGGAAGATTAGGTAACTCGTCCGGATAATCTAAAAGCAATTCCGTGTCGGTCCGTCCGCCGTAGCTGGCTTGGCGAATTTTGAATGGACCGTCCATTACATTATCTGGCCTAATCGCTCCTAATTGTAATCTGTTCAGGTTTAATCATGCGACCAGATTCTCCGAGCAATTACTCTTTAACGGTCACGAAATTACACAACAACCAACCCTAGTGCTTACAGACAACACGAGATTTCATTCACGATAAGTAATGTTTAAATCTTAATAATAGTCAAGATTTATTGGTATAAACATGAATATTAACATAAATTTTGGCTTTTCGATTATACTTCATTCACGTTAAGTTTAATATTATCGAAACATAGGGCTTATTTGACCTTGATCGATGATTGGCCGAAATTCGATGAAAACTCACAAAGCCAATAAATAGACAATTCGTTCTATTCCCCGCCCACTCTCACTTATAGTGCAAAATGAATTGTCACAATTGTCATTGTGTTTTCAAATTTTTGGTTATTAACTAATGACTGCTTCTTCTTTTAAAATTCAACAAGAGAAAATAACTCAAGATAGCTAGAAGCCAATGGTCCTCAGCATTTATAAAAAATAAACGTATGTGGGAAAACTGTAATGTGAAGCTATAAATCTTGCGGCTGCTGATGAGTGAATATCAATTTCATTCATGTTTAAAATTGAAGCTGAAATGGAATCAAAATTAGAAGTTAAAACATAGCCGAAGAAGAAAGTTCGTCGTGATTCTTATTCAAAGATGACTGATTGAGAAGTTAACCCTTTTTTATAAGTATACCGGGTGTTGACTTGGCGGACGCAACTTAGGAAATCCCATGTAAATTTTGAAATGTTCAAATTTTGGCTCCCCTATTTATTTTAGAAACAAAATGTATTCACCTTTTATATAGAGGAAAACATTCTAAATTTATTCGTGTTTACGTTTCTCTAATTTTAAATAATTAAGAAAAAATAATGTGATTTTATAAAAATAATGACATGCCATGGAATTGAATGAAAAACTGCGGATGTTAAAATGGCAAAAGATATTACAGTCACTTGATTAAAGTAAATGTTTTCGAAATGATTTACACTACACAAGAAAAATGTCATTATTTTTATAAAATCACATTACTTTTTCTTAATTATTTTAGCTGTTAATTCTCTAACATTCGTTGATTTTTAAAACAGTTCAATTTAAAGCTATAAACAAGTGTTTTCCACTCCCAGACTAAACATAAAGTAAAATTTCGAGTTTAGAAAAGCCCCGTGAAAATTTGTGACAAATTTTCTGGGCTTATCTAAACTCGAAATTTTACTTCATGCGCCACGCGTATAAACCAGATTTTAAATGAAGTTCGAATATACATAAATATGACAATATTATAGTGTTTTGTACGCGTAGCGCATTAAGTAAAATTTCGAGTTTAGAAAAGCCCAGAAAATTTGATTCGAGTTTAGAAAAATTCAGAAAATTTGACTCGAGTTTAGAAAAGCCCAGAAAATTTGTCTCGAGTTTAGAAAAGTTTAGAAAAAATTTTCTGGGCTTTTCTAAACACGAGACAAATTTTCTGGGCTTTTCTAAACTCGAGACAAATT
Source organism: Philonthus cognatus (assembly GCA_932526585.2). NCBI lineage: Eukaryota > Metazoa > Arthropoda > Insecta > Coleoptera > Staphylinidae > Philonthus > Philonthus cognatus. The sequence continues at coordinate 27,278,047 of OW052245.1, read as the reverse complement.
TTCTAGGCTTTTCTAAACTCGAGACAAATTTTCTGGGGTTTTCTAAACTCGAAATTTTACTTAATGCGCTACGCGTACAAAACACTATATTATTGTCATATTTATATATATTTCAACTTCATTTAAAATCTGTGTTTTATACGCGTGGCGCATGAAGTAAAATTTGGAAATTTGGAAAATTTGTCTCGGGTCGCTGCGCGACCCTCGTCAAATTTTCACGGAGCTTTTCTAAACTCGAAATTTTACTTCATGCTTAGTCTGGAAGTGGAAAACACTCGTTTAAAACTTCAAGTTAAACTCTTAGAAATCAACAAATGTTAGAAAATTAACAGCTAAAATTATTAAGAAACGGGGCTTTTCTAAACACGAAATTTTACTTCATGCTTAGTCTGGGAGTGGAAAACACTTGTTTAAAGTTTTGAATTGAACTGAAAAACAAAAACAGGTAATATCCGCAATTGTATCGATTCCATGGTATGTCATTGTTCTTATAAAATCACATTACTTTTTCTTAACTATTTTAGCTGTTAATTTTCCGACATTTGTTGATTTTTAAAGGAGTTTAATTTGAAGCTTTGAACGAGTGTTTTCCACTCCCAGACTGAGCATGAAGTAAAATTTTGAGTTTAGAAAAGCCCCATGAAAATTTGTTTCGGGTCGCGCAGCGACCCGAGACAAATTTTCTTTGCTTTTCTAAACTTGAAATTTTACTTCATGCGCCACGCGTATTAAACACAGATTTTCAGTGAAGTTCGAATATACATAAATTTCACAATAATATAGTGTTGTATATTCGTGGCACATGAAGTAAAATTTCGAGTTTAGAAAAGCCCAGAAAATTTGTCTCGGGTCGCTGCGCGACCCTAGACAAATTTTAACGGGGCTTTTCTAAACTCGAAATTTTACTTCATGCTTAGTCTGGGAGTGGAAAACACTTGTTTAAACTTTTAAAGAAAAAAACAGGGAATATCCGCAATTGTATCAATTCCATGGTATGTCATTATTTTTATAAAATCACATTACTTTTTCTTAATTATTTTAGCTGTTAATTTTTTTACATTTGTTGATTTTTAAAAGAGTTCAATTTAAAGCTTTAAACGAGTGTTTTCCACTCCCAAACTAAGCATGTAGTAAAATTTTTAGTTTAGAAAAGCCCCGTGAAAATAAGAATAAACACGAAGTAAAATTTCGAGTTTAGAAAAGCTTCGTGAACATTTGTCGAGGGTCGCGCAGCGACCCTTAACAAATTTTCTGGGCTTTTCTAAACTCAAAATTTTACTTCATGCGCCACGCGTATAAAACACAGATTTTAATTGAAGTTCGAATATACATAAATTTCACAATAATATAGTGTTTTATACGCGTGGCGCATGAAGTAAAATTTCGAGTTTAGAAAAGTCCAGAAAATTTGTTAAGGGTCGCTGCGCGACCATCGACAAATTTTCACGAGGCTTTTCTAAACTCGAAATTTTACTTCATGCTTAGTCTGGGAGTGGAAAACACTTGTTTAAAGTTTTAAATTGAACTTTTAAAGAAAAAACAGGGAATGTCCGCAATTGTATCAATTCCATGGTATGTCTTTATTTTTATAAAATCACATTACTTTTTCTTAATTATTTTATCTGTTAATTTTCTCACATTTGTTGATTTATAAATGAGTTCAATTTGAAGCTTTAAACGAGTGTTTTCCAGTCCCAGACAAAGCATGAAGTAAAATTTCGAGTTTAGAACAGCCTCGTGAAAAATTGTCGAGGGTCGCGCAGCAACCCGAGACAAATTTTTGGGGCTTTTCTAAACTCGAAATTTTACTTTATGCGCCACGCGTATAAAACACAGATTTCAAGTGAAGTTCGAATATACATACATTTTACAATATTTTAGTGTTTATACGCGTGGCGCATGAAGTAAAATTTCGAGTTTAGAAAAGCAAAGAAGATTTGTCTCGGGTGGCTATGCGACCCTCTACAAATTTTCACGGGGCATTTCCAAACTCGAAATTTTACTTCATGCTTAGTCTGGGGTAGAAAACACTCGTTTAAAGCTTCAAATTGAACTTAAGAAAAACAAGGAATATCTAAAGATTTCAATTTGAAATACGTATACTTTAAAGAAAAACTTCTTGTGTGTGAAAATACAAATAAAATATTTCCAGAATAAATTTATTGTTACTGCAAAAATGTTCAGTAAAAATATTAAAGGGAAACGTATTTCGTACATAGGGAAGCTGATTTCGTAAATTGGGGAATCTTTTGGCATATATTTGACAAGGTAAAATATATTTGGAATATAGTGAATCTCATTTTATCAATAATGAAATGCAATAATAATAATAATAATAATAATAATAATAATAATAATAATATTAACAATCTATATTGTCCAACAGATATACCATAAATGGACAAATAACAAAAAGTATATACAATTCATAAACATAAATTACAATAATTAATAAGTAATAAGTAAATATGGTTAATAAAATCATTACAAAATATATATTACTATAAATAAAAACAAAATCTTTTCACAGAAAAGCCGTTACAGAAAAATATCATTAGATATAAGATATAGAAAAACCCTGTAGGTTATGTAATTTTAAAAATAATAAAGTTCTTTAATAATACTGAAAAATATTGTAAAAAAGAGTCATATGATATCCAAAGAAACAATTAACCATAAATACTGTTACTTAACAGTTTTATTTAAATACTTACCCTTTACAAATGAATTTTGGTCTAACCGATTCCAGGTCAACATTCAATTCCCCTAAATTTTAAATTCCGCGCCCAAATATTTCACGAGATTCCACCAATTTAGCCGTATAAACCAGGCGTCTAGTTTCATTACTCTTAAAATGAATGGAGTATAATATTTATTACTTATATATATTTTGTTGGTTTGAAGCCTATACTAGAATAGATTTACTCATCTAAAAATCACGGGAAAAAATACTAAATTATGATATTAAGGAATTTAATATCTATTAAAGAGAGACTTCATGGTGAAACAATGTTTTGTGCTAAAAATTTAAATCAATTTCCAGACTGGTGACGACAAAAAAGGCCACCGTGCAACACGAGAAGACGACAATGGGGAGGGACGTTTTAAAATTAACAAATATAATTATACGTCTTGTAGAGACGTGTAATTACATTCTGATTTGCTGGGCATGCCGGCCCTTCAAAGGTTTCCATGGAGCTCATGTGCTGGCCAAGTCCAACCCTTTTCAATTTTTACGTGCCCGAAATATTAGATCATAGGTAACCCGGGGAGACTTTTCATCAACGCACAAAACCACAAAACAATTCATACAAAACTGGCGTATTGTGTTACGCGAGGTTATTCGAATTTGTTTAAGCAGAAAACTTATAAAATTACCGGTCATTGCACGAAAATAATTGAAAAATGCTTTCAACGCTGTACACTGTGTAAAATCGTAATTTTATATGGACAAAAGTAATAACTTAATAAATAGTACTCATAACTATATTTTTAGTGTTGCAATTGATAAGATTGAATATAAAATGGTTCAGCGGCGGCTCGTGAGCACTTTTATTGATGAGGCTACAAACATAAACATGCAGGGAATTTTTATTTCAAGTATATATATCCCGATGTGTATGAATTTTGCGGCATGTGTTGTTTTTTTTTTTAATAAGTTCAATTTGAAACTACGAACGAATGCATCCATTTGTTGGTTTTTCATATCTGCAATAATTAAAAAATATATATAATGATATCTTGCTGTCCAGGGCGCGGGGATAAGTCCCTACCCTATTTGGCTACGTCCATGTTGTGCATAGCTATATTAAAATCTTTACATTATTTCCTGAATCCGACATTTTTCCACTTTTTCTTTAGAGGTTTATCGTTTAATTTTTACCATGTATCAAATTAAATTCCTATTCGTTACATTGTGAAAATCAAATAGAAAATCTTGTATGTTATTTTAAACCGATATTTTTGTGTTTTGGTTTTTGTTCCGATTTAATTATTAAAACATATAGGGTCGCTAAATAGTATGAATACATCTAAATATTTCCAGAATGGTTTAGCAGAGCTGATTGAATTTTGAGATACAGTTAGAAGTATTTAAATTCTTTCATTTCAGATTTTTTTTTTCAATTTTCTACCTTCATTTATTTTGAAAAAAACAAGGCTAAATTGATTTTTTTATTGGCACAGAAACACAGAAGTTTGTTATTTTTATAAAGATAATTTTTTTCTGAGTTTTGTCATATATCACATGCATATCTTATTTTAATCAAAACTTTAAAACAAATTATCGAACTAACAAAATGTATAATATTGACCACATGATTAATGCTATCTAATATTGACTGTCATTTAACAACTTTGACTAATAATCGATTATCTTGACAACTATTCATTGACTGTCATTCGAAAACATTGACTATATTAACTAAATTGATAATTTGCCGTGTTTTACGTCAATTATCATTTACAAACCCTATTTTATATATTTTCAACTTTCTGAGTGCGTGTCCAAATCGTTTCGAGTGGAGATTTAAGTGATTTTTATTATTGGATTCATATTTGAAATTTGATAACAAATTAAAAATTTGTTATAGATCTTAAAAAACTTAGAATTACTCTTAGAATTAACAGGAGTTTAAGATTATATATAAAGAAACTAAATTTGGGAAATATACATAAATTTACCGCCAATCACATTGAGATTTAAAATAAAATATTGCTTTAGAGCTCTAAACATTTAAAATAATTAAAGTTAATGTAGATACATGTATGTAGTCATAACATTAGATCAGTGTTTTGTATGCGTGGCGCATGAAGTAAAATTTTTAGTTTAGAAATGCCCCGTGAAAATGATTTTATCAGACATGTCTGAAAAGCATTGATGCAACCAGACACTGCAATTAGCATCCAAATGTGGAAATAAATAAAATTATTGATAAAATTATTAAACAGCATCAGAAAATCTTGAAAAAAGATACACAAATTATACTAATTTAAAAAATGACGAGAGTTGAACGAATCTTTCCATAAGCAATGGACTGAACGTCAGTGATTTGAACGTTTTAGCAAATTTCTTCAAATCTTGACTTATTTCTAAGGTTTTCAGCTATAGTTTATGATTTGATCATTCGCATTTTAACTAACATCGATGATTTTTACAAGTTTTTGTAAATTTTGTTGATTTTTTCCAAGTTGTAAAATTTTCAATTGATCTTATGATTTTTGATACATAATCCGTTCCTCTTGTACCCATAATAATATTAACTTGCCATTTTTCAAATTAACAAAGTTATTTTGTAAAAAACTGATACTTGATACTTGAAAATTACTAATGTACTTTTATTTTTTAACAAAAATTGAAACTTTTATCTAATTGTGAGCACGATGAAACAACCAAATGGTGTACAGGGTGCCTCGCGAAGCTCTCCCGGCACTCAAGGAGCATGCTCCTGACATCATTTCAAGCAAATAAAGTTCATATGAATATGTGTTCTATTTTCAGTATTTACTGAGCTATACATACACATTTTAAACTGAATTATTCTGAAATAATTTTTATTTCTATGACATCAAAATTAACAAAATAATTGAATATGAATATAACTAAATAATAATTTAATAGAACATAGTCATAGATGTTCGAAATGTCTACCTCAATGTATTTAGCCGCACGCGTGTGAATGTCAAGCGTTCCATTCATTACCTTGGCATGGCTGTCTTTTTTCTTTTGTTATTTCGACACATATTCATATACATTCTTTTGTTTGAAATAACATCAAGAACATGCTCCCTAAGTGCCGGGAGAACTCTACGAGACACCATGTACACCAATTGGATTTGGGTGGGTTACGTGAAGATTATAATAACTTCAATCAAAACACCTTCAACCCCTCCCCACAACTTCCACCATATATATCATGATGATTTGATTCTGACTAAATTAACATTTTACGTTAAAATCGCGTTGTTTACGTTGGAAAAGACAAAAATGACATTATACAAGTAAAATTTAAATTTACGAAAAGCCCGTATCTGCTGATTTAAGATAAAGTCGATTTTTCTTTTCTCCAACAATTTTCAACAAAACAGTTGATATTTTGAAAACTGCATTAGAGATATTCAAACTTCGTTTACAACCTGTCAAAGTTTATTCAATTCTGAGCAAGTTTATTCCTAGATGTTGCCAATTTTCGCCAGATTTAGTTAATTCTGTAATTTTTATTATAAAAAAACGAGATGCAACCAACATTTACATTTTTTAAATCCGAGTAAAAACTAACAGTTCTACTACAAATAATTTTAGATATGGTCTTAATCGAATATGGGAATCTGAAAACGAATATTTCTGCTAACATTTTTAATTTAAAAATGTTCACGGAAAGAAAACTTTCCCTTTGTATTACATACGGGGAAAGCAAAAATCATTGAGAAATTAAATCAGTGTGTATGTGCGTGTTTGAACCGAAATAAACCGATATTTATTTGGTTCAGTTCCGACAAAAACAACGGTTTTTCCTGGTTTTTGGTTTACGGTACAGTTCCGGTTCGAAGCCCTGTTTTAAACTATCTAGGAGTATTACTCCTGGAATAATCATCAATGAATCATTTATTAGCCCGAATCAATGGAAATTATTCCCTATAATAACATGTGTACATACATACATTACCCTTAATTCAACCACCTAATGATTATTAAATGGCTTTATTGACCCCAACATGAAATTACATTAAATACACTCCGCGTATTGTGATCTAGGGGTAAAGGGAATTGGAATTAATTATACCGCACCTAAATATAAGGTTTCCTTTCAGCCCATCTTTTGTTGGGGATGTTGTGTGTATAAGAGGAAAACGCAATTACCAAAGAAGACGCATTTTTCATTAATCACGTCGTTAAATCTCCATCTCTGCCATACCTTTCGGCGTTTCCTGTTATTTGCAAGTGAATCGGAGACGACCAACGCGGAAATTCCTTATTTAGTTTACGCGGAACGAGGGTAGGAAAAAAACAACGATGCCATCATGAGAAATCATTAATTTCAATGAAGGCACTAATGAAAGATAATCAATCGGGATTTTTGTGTGGATATTCACCCCCATGTTGATACATGATCTTTCTGGTAAGTTTGATGAAGAAGTTAGAAGAAATGGGATGTAGGGATTAATTTGATTGTTGGTTCGTTTAAAGAAGGGAGGATAATTAATAATGTATTGCATTTGTGATTAAACAGAACCGAAGTTTTTGTATCTAATAGCAAACTGTTCTCTTCATCCTTATTGTGGTTTATACTATTTATTACTAGTTCTAGCATAGATTTTTAGTGAAAACTAGTTGTAATTAGTCAATTCTAGTATTTACTAGATATTCCCAGTAAAAACTAGTATTACCGCAGATTTCAACACGCCATAGTTAATGTTTGCTTTTGTTCATGTTTTAACGTTTATTGTCAACAGTATTCGAATAAAAAAAGGAAATTGAAAACGATTGCGAGGCCAAGTAGAAAAAGCGTTTCCTAGAACCAGTGTTGCCATATTAGAAAACATTTCTTCAACAAAAAGAATTTTAGATGTAAATATAGATCAATCAAGAAAAGCAGAATGTTTTCAAATTTTAAAGAATTTTTGTGTTATTTGTGTTTGTATTTTAAAACTTCACACTAAATCTGTGTTTAGTACGCCTGGTGCATAAAGTAAATATTACGAGTTGAGATTATCCTGAAAATTTGGATTAGTTGCTCCGCTTCGCGGAGCGACCAATCCAAATGTTCACGCTTTTCTAAACTCGAAATATTTACTTCATGCTTAATCAAGGAAAAAACGCGCTCTAATAATATTGCATACTTAAATAAATATAAAGAAACAAAAGTATGAGATCAAAATAAATATTTACCTAATTTCATTAAAAATTACTTTGATAAATTTTAACATGATTTATTCAAATCAGTTTACACAAAATTAAATACATTATCTTCCTTAAAGGAAATTCCATTGTATTTAACGAAAGTTTGAAAATTAAGAGAGATTATTTAATCTATACCATTTTGAATACATAATTCAAATATCTCCGCACGTTTATATTAATTAAACTAATGTAAAGTTGATATTTTGATATGAAATTAAAATAAAATTAGAACAAAATACAAGTTAAAAAATGTTCAATATTAAATCTGTGTTTAGTACCGATTCTTCAATCATAAAATTCATGTGAATTTACACAGACTTCTATTTGTTTTCATATTCTTTACACAAAAATTAAATATCTCAACTAGTTATTTATAGAGAGATTTTTCCAATATACTTATTACAGGGTGGGGCGTGAAAACTTTCTTTTTCGAAAATGAAACAAAAAAACTATGCACATTTCAAAACTACTTGTTATTCTTTTCTTATTACACAACACGGGAAATTTGGTTTTAAAAAAACTATGCACATTTCAAAACTACTTGTTATTCTTTTCTTATTACACAACACGGGAAATTTGGTTTTATACCGTTTACAAAAAAAAAACATCTTGTAAATTTCGCCTTCAATTATTAATGCACTGATTCAGTCGAATTCTGAAGTTTAGGTTCACTCTTTCAAGCATCCCGATTGGAAAATTGACAATTACGGTTCGGATTTTTTCTGTAGGCCTTCCAGGGTCTGTGGACAATCATTATAAACTCGGATTTTGTTATCATTTTACAGGAAATAATCACAATTTGTAAAATTAGGCAAGCGTGCGTTTCTCAGGGAGATCAGCTGCACAAAAAAGACGCTTTTTAACAAATGCATTGAAGTCCTAGCTGTGTGGATTGTGACCCTCAATAGCTAAAACCCCATACAGCTTGTTCAGTTATTCTAGAACCAAAAAAAAAAAAAACTGGTAAATCATTTTCCAATAAAGTTTGGAATTCACGTTTACCATGAAAAATTGGCTTGAAAATAATCATCTGCGGTAAAAGCGCGCTGGTCCCTCGACCAAAGCAATTTTGCGAGTAAAATGACTGGGTACACAAATTTCCCATCCAGGCCCTTCCATTGAGTCCTTCCCGACCTTTCTGTTGCTCTTACTAACTTCACTGCGCCTTTTTCAAAAAAGGAAGTTCCCACTCCTCAACCTGTATAAGTTGTAAATATACTCGCCACAGTAAGTACATGAACACCCAGTAAACGTAGTTCAATTTTGATTACATTTTAGGAATAATATATTTTATCCGTGCTAAGAAACGATGAAAATTTCAACAAGATTAGATTAATAAATCGAGTTGCCCTAGCCAATAAAACAAAAATTGACATTATTTATTAATTGGGGTCTTTAAACCAAACTTTTAAGCATAATTAGTTTGAGTCGATTGTAAAACAATGCCACTTAGTCGAATTTGCGCAATGTTTTGTTTAATTAGTGACTTTAGACGAGATATAATAATTGGTCTACGAGAAGCAGAATAATTCATTAGGCATGTTGGTAATCATGTGGAACGCAGTGTCGGTAACATTTTTCTATGCTGGCGAAGATGGAAGAACGACGACGGTTGAACCACGTTTACTGGGGGTTCATATACTTACGGCGGGTAGTATATTCAAACATTTGTGGGTTTTATAAAATCGTTCAACACATAAGTGCTAACGAGTGTTTCCACTCCTTGATTAAGCACTAAGTAAAATTTAAGAAAGTAAAACTTGACAATTTGGTTTGGTTGCATAATTTGGATAATTTTTCAGAAGTTTTGTTTCATCGATAATTTTATTTTTCAAAAATATTAAACCGTAATTTTTTTATATGTTAAAAAAGATTAGGTTAATATTTTTACAAAAACTCTAAATTATCGCCATCTATACAGCTAGACGCCAAACAAATTGCAATTTAAAAATATCTTCGCCACATGAGCATTATTTCACTAGTTATAGAACATCTAAATAAAGCTAGCAACACTGCATTTTAATGTAATGACGTTTGAAGAATATAATACTATTATGGCAGAAATTAAAGAAGCCTTTGCAGTATCGCTGATTAAAGAGATTTGATATAATTCAAGTTGACAATGTGAAAAAGCTAACATCGAAAGGTGAAGGTAAAAGGTACTATTTACCATCGAAACATCGACACAATATAATAAGTATTACAACAGAAATAATAAATATTTTCTTATTCATTTTCGAAAAATTTAAAGTAAACCAACGCATTTGATTGTGACTAAATGTACGTAGTCAGTGACTGATCGATTTGACCGATATGCAATCCCAGACTGATATTTAGTTTAAAATCATAATGGTCTATCATTATCACTCAACAAAATTTGTGTTACTATAGGCATTAAAATATAAATGATTGAACTAATTCAAGTTTTTATAAATTTTAATTTTTAACTGCAAGCTGATTAGTTTAAAATAGCTTCAATATAGAGATTTTTTTATAGATTTTTTAGTTTGCCAGAACAGTTAGGTTAAACAAGATAAATTCAAATTCAAAACTATTTTAATTCGAGAAAATAAGCTTACGCTTCTTATAGTTTGCACACTTTAAATATAATATATAAAATTACGAAAATGTGGCCTAAGACATTAGCTTTAATCCAAGTCCTTTCACTTCTAATCATTTATTATTTCTCCTTTCATTTTGAATCTGTATTTGTTAGTTGGTTTGAAGAGAATTTGATCTAAACGTTACATATACTTTAATAAAGCGTTGTATCAAATCAAATGAAATAAGATTTTGAATATTTCATTGTATAATTCAATATCCGGAGGTGTATTTGCACGGGAAGTAGTTGTTCCAATAGATATTTATCGTCTTAAGTTGTCTTATTAATTAAGACATTGTTTGCATGTTCACGAATAACATTTTCGTAATTCTATATATAGTAGAATTAGGTTAGGTTAGATGTTAGTTGCGTAGTATATGTTTGGAGTCATAAACGACATTTTTTAAACATTTTTTATTGCATTCTGTCAATAATTTAAGAGATACAATTATAGTACATAAAATTCGTTTTAAAAATATATACATTCAAGATCTCTGCAAAAGCATTTTAATTTTGCTTTGGGTTTAAATTAATTGCTTTTATTATGAAAGATATTAATAAATATATAATTTACTATAACCATTATTATAATTAACATAGTTAACTATTTATCTAAACATGTTTGGAATTTGTTATCGAAAGTATATGAGCATTACTAGAATTGAAGTTAATGTTAACTTCAAAATTTTTGAAAATGAGTAAATTTATTTTTAACGTCAAATGATCTATCTTAAGTTTTACACACCCATGCCAGCTGAAATTCACATTATAATGTCACATTTAGTTTATATTGTCACGTGACATTTTGATTATTATGACAGTTAAGGAATCGTGATATTTCTCTCAATGTGAAGTGACAATGTTTTCATGATAAATCAGTGTTCTACTTCCACAATAATTGATAGCTTACTTCGTCATTTACTTTTTAAGACAAAACAATATGCAATACTAAGAAAATTTGCATAATAATGAATTTAATAGAAAACTGAAACATCCATCTTATATTGCGCTTTATTAAAGTTTGCTCAAATTTATATTTTTAAACAACGTTATTTTTTAAGTTAATCTGATTTTTTTTGAGTTTATTAAATGCTATTAATTGTTCACGTGCGACTTTTACCCCCCAAAACAACGATATTTACCGGTAAATATAAGAAAACCGTTTCTGATTCACAAATTTACCGAATTATACTAAAATACAAATCCTGAGAGGCCTGCGAGAGTTTTTCGAGCACAAGTCCGAGGTGGCGTACATACGCCGCTCAGTTTACTGAACTGTATGTAAAACTTTCTTTTATAATTTTAACAAGGTAACAATTTAGATGTAATTTAGATAGTAGTGAAATTAGTAATGACAGCCCTGGCTACTGTCAGTTCTTAATTTAGTAAGTTTTCGCAAGTATAAGTGTCCCCAAACAAGGGAATACTCATACCGTGAGTGGAGCTGACGGCCGATTCACTAATTGCAACCCCTGTCGTTGACATCTTCGAGGGGGCTAACAACACCGAACTCCATTAAAATCACTCCAAGAGTTTACACTTCCACCTCTGCTAATTGCGAAAAAATACATTAAACATGCCACCTCTCATCAATCTCAGATTACAAAACTCATTCACAAATACAGACACACACACAGACAAATAAAAGTAAAAATCAATAACGGGCGCTAATTTTCTGTGCACTTACTTACCTTTAGCCAGTGGTGGCATGTAACTTCAGTTATTGGTGGGGTTGCAGGCATAAACATACATAGAATTTTCTTTCAAGTATACATATCGCGATGTATACTCAATGACATTAGAAGCGTAACACCGAGAAGGAATGATTTTTTTTAATTCATATTTTAGCAACAGAGTGACTATATTTAAAGCATACATTGATAACAACTTCAACCTTGTGCCTTTTATATTTATTGTGAAAAAAAATATATTTCACTTATTCTTTTTTGATAAAACTATTTATATGAGCTGTTTAGTACAGATGTTTTTAGTTTTCGTGTTTCCGTTGAGTGTGTTAAGCTTAAATAAAATGCCACGAGTCCGAAGACGTCCACAATATCACCATTTGAGCGATTTTGACCGGGGTCGAGTTGTTGCTTATCGAGATGTCGGTATGTCCTATCGCGAAATTGCCCGCCGTACTGATTCCACTGCAGCAACTGTAATACGTGTGTATCAGGTATGGACAGAAGAAGGTAGAGGAGCAAGAAGAAGACCAATTGGTCAACCAAGGCGTACCACAGAACGTCAAGATCGGCGCTTAAGACAAATAGCCCTGCGAGACCGTTTCGGTACTACGCGACAAATCGGTGATCAATGGATTGGAGAAGAAGGTAGGCCCGTTAGTATGCGAACCTTATATCGCCGCATTCAATCCTTTGGGCTTCTTTCGTACCATCCAAGTTTAGTGCTTCCTTTAACAGCGAGACACTGTCGCCAAAGGTTGGACTGGTGCAGAGAACGGCAGCATTGGGAGGCAGAATGGCACTATGTCGTATTCAGCGATGAATCACGATTTTGTCTAGGCACGCATGATGGCCGTAGAAGGGTACTGTTACCGGCGCTTTTCCGTTAGCGTCGTCAACTTGTTCATTCAGCAATATTTCAGCTGCAACATAACCACGGGCGTTATTTTGTTACATATTTTAATATTCGGAACAACGGTCCCAATTCACCTCATTCTATTTTTCAGTACACAATATTGCTTCATTCTCTTTTATTTTCCAAATGAGTAAAGTTCGCGTTTGATATTATTTAAGTTAGATAGGTTGCCTAGTGGAATCTCGTCAAATAGCGCCCTCGAACATCAGAAAGCTCAACTCAGCTCAAAACTCCTCTCGGTCGTCCAAGGGTAGAACTCTACGGCATCCGCTATTTCCAGTTCCAGGGTTGTCCAAAATATATACGGATTTCCCGGTTATCCCCGAGTTCGCCACATCTGCGATGGGACGCCGCTACCTGCGACCGGCCCGATCGCGCGAGCGAAACGTACGTGCGAAGCACAAAAGAATCGGGCATGACATCAGGGGTTATAAAACCGCCGAATGCAAGGGATAGGAACATCCCCATCGTGGTTCACGTATGTAGAATACATACGCGAACGTCACAACCCTCATCGGATAACTGAGAAGAAGACGATTCGAACGACACCAAACACGATATGGTTAGTTCGAACCAGAAGGATATAAACCACGAGCTGTCATGATATTAAATTGTTACTAATTTGCTTTTAGACAAGGTTTCACATAGCAACCAATATGTATAAACAATTACTATGCTCCCCGTTATGCTTGGACGAAGTTTCATAAACTTCTATTCAGTATTTTCCTTAGTATTATACATTTTCTAAGTCCAGGCATAACACCCCTATTGTTTATATGTTTTTTAGATTTGGTAGGCGTAATTGTTTATGCATATTGTTGCTAGGTATACCAAACGATGCGCTTTATCATTCCACATCGTTGGTATTACTTTTAGGCAAATTCGGTCAACCCCTTCGGCTTAATTAAATTAAACGTCTATTAAACCCCGTTCTTAGCTCGAATCAAAATATGTCATATATGCCCGGACGCAGAATCATATCGCGCATATAATGACATATTTTGTATTTCAAAATATTAATATTTAATATTTATTTCGACCATTTTTCTTTCGGTCAACGAAAGTTGGTGGTCGCGAGGGGTGCGAAAGGAAGAGGGTTGACCAAAAACCAAATAAATACCGCCAGCCTCAAGGGCTAAACTCACTTCAAAAAAGTCTGTTGACCCGTCAACATCACTTCGAAAAAGTCTTCGAACCGTGCATCGTCACTAAGCTAAATTTCGGTCCGCGTCCGCATCCGCGAAAGTTTTTACAAGTATTCTTTACGACCCAGTGGTCGTACGTAAGTAATTTTTTTAATTGTATTTCTTGTTTTTTTTTTTTGCTTGTTTATTTTTCTATCTTCATTTGTAAATTTATATTCGTTGTTTAATTTGTTTCGTGTTAATACATTGTGTTACTCTTTGACTAAAGTTTTCATTTACTTTTAAAGTTCAATTTCAAACCTTTCATTTACCTTTTAACTTAGAATCAGTGAAGTGATTACCCTGGTAAGCATAATTTTATTATTCAGTGACTAAATAGCTAGCCGGAAGTTGCGATGTGGGTCTTCGTTTAACACCTCAATTGTTTAACGAAGATTTTATATAAATTCCAACTGCGAAGCACCCCACCCCGTAACAGTACGACGCTACCGTGGAGAACGACCTGATCTTAGGTTTGCTATTGAGAGGCATGTACACAGGACTGCTGGAGTAATGGTTTGGGGGGCTATTGCTTATGGTAGTCGATCACCTCTTGTATTCATTCGAGGCAGTATGACAGCTGCGCGTTATGTTGAAGACGTCATACGACCGACATTGTTGCCTTATTTAGATGACCGCACAGACCTACTTTTTCAACAAGATAACGCACGTCCCCATATTGCTCGTCGAACTATGAACTTTCTTAATGAAGCTGGTGTTAATGTTTTGGCGTGGCCGCCCCGTTCGCTGGATTTAAATCCCATTGAACATGTGTGGGATATCATGGGAAGAAGAATATTCTCTTTGCACCATCCTCCACAGACTCTAGCACAGTTGATCGATGAAATTCAAGTTGCTTGGAACGAGATGCCTCAAGAAGACATCGACCATCTCATTTTGTCGATGCCCAGACGTCTACAGGAGTGTATACAGCAAAGGGGTCGCTAAACACATTATTAATTTTATTTAGATTGTTTTTTAATAAATTTTCTTGAAAATGTAATCATTTTATTCTTGATGTAAGACTACCATACTGGCAAAAAATCAAGTTAAAATAATAACTCCTTCTGGGTGTTATGCTTCTAATGTCATTGAGTATATATACATTTTAAGGCGTTCGTTATTTTTGTTACTGAGTTTAATTTAAAGCTACTAACGAGTGTTTCCAATCATAGATTAACCCTAAAGTAAAATTTGAGTTTATAAAAGCCTTAAAATTTGGTTTGGGACGCGACGAAACCAAATTTTCAGGCTTTTCTAAACTCAAAATTTTACTTTATGCGCTATCTATGAAGAATTGAAATATTATTAAATTTAAAATATTTTTATTTAGCAGTATATTATTAATCGTGCTTTAGCAGTTTATTTTAAAAACGGATTTAACAGTATATTTACAATTTCACAATATTTCAGTATTTTATACGCGTGGCGCATGAAGTAACATTTCGAGTTTAGAAAAGCCTAATTTGGATTGGCCGCTCCGCTTCGCTACGCGGCCAATCCAAATTTTTAGGCTTTTCTAAACTCGAAATTTTACTTCATGCTTAATCTGGGAGTGAAAACACTCGTCCGATACTTCAAATTTAACCCTTTTAAAAATAGCAATAAATGCTTGAAATTTAACAGAGCATGCATCGAAATACAATGTTCATTTAAAACTAAAATTCCCGGTATGTATGTCTTCAAATAGGTACTCAAATTACAAACCCCAAAGTTTTAATGGCAAGCTTCTTCGTGTAGGGTCAAGCTAGAAAATTGTATACTATGTTGGTATTTTGAAGATATTTTCTTTTCATTAATTTCTACAAAAATATTTTACAAAAAAGAAATAAAGTAGAATACGTCTAAAATATTTATCCTTTAATTTCTACTGGGAAGGGGATTCAGCCGCCAATGCCTTTATGGCTAAACTGATCAACATTTGAAATATAGAGCGAGAGGAAGAGAGAAAGAAAAAATGCGTTTACACAAAGAACAATTCTATATAAGTTTTTGGCTTAATCCAAAAGGGATCATATAATATTTTATTAGCTAAATTCTAAAGTGGAAACTGGAAACTGTCATGCGAGTAATTTTATACACATCAGGGGATCGGCGTAATCCCCCCTGCCATTATGTAAGACTGGAGGGCAGATATAGATATGATGATATTCAACATTCATACGTTGGCATAATCTTCTGACAGGTTTTTTCCTGTCCCCGATCCGTTGAAGTTTCAATGGGGGAAAAAAGAGATGAGGAAATCGGACTAATATCGCACGTAATTATTAATGCTTGCGCAGATACTTTCTTATGATAATGCTGAAACGAGGATTTATTTTTTTCTCTTTCATCATTCGAAATCGCTCCAATGGAAATATTAGTACCTCGACAATATTAGGCAGTTGCTGACTGAATGTTACAAGATTTTATATGTAGAAGCAATGCAGGGCTCGAAATGTAAATTTATTTAGGCTAAATGTTTCTAATGGTTTAATTGTAGAAAATAATTTATATATTCTCTATGGATATTCCATAATATTTCAAAAAATCAATCCGTTTTCATATTTTTGCAAGCAGCGACTTTATACCATTAAATGTTAAAAATGCTCTTTCAAAACAAAAATGTATACAGTTAACATTGAATATTCTAATCTGGGGTAGAGCAGAATATATGGTAGTATTAAGTTTTTGTTTCTGCTTTTATTGAGTTTTATGAGCACTTAAATATTTTTTTCCTATTAATAATCCTGGAAATCGTTGAAGATAGTAAATTCAAGTTTAGTGGATTGTGTCCCCCATGAGGCTCGTTACGACTTTTTAATTCCGCTCCTTTATTGCGGCCCGAACGGACCATTAATACATGTCATTTCGGACCCTCGCCCCGAAAACGATGGACCCGGGCTAATTTCCCCCTATATGCAATTTCAGGATGGAAAAAAAGTCGAATCGAATATTCACGCGCGCGCCCCCCTGGGGGGTTTCATCACCATAAATGCCTCACGACCGTTTTCAATAACCGACCGTAAAAGATGATTACTTTTTTCGGCCACACACGGTCATATGTAGTTTACAAACCGCTCGAAATTTCCAACGAAAATGTGGATGTTAATTAAAAGAAATGGAATATTTTGAAGTTAATTAAATTATGAATAAATGGTCTATTCATTTGAAATACAGCGACAATAGTCTTGTTAGAGCAGTGGTTCTCAACCCTTTTCGATCACAAATTTCGTTCTTAGCAGGGATCACAAAGTTCAAGAATATTAAAATGTGTTAATCAAAAAATGTATCTTGTTAAAAAATTTCAACATATTCAAATGACTAATAAAACACAGTTTGATTTTTCACTGTTAGATGTACATTTCGAGTACGATGCATTTTTTCCTAATAATTTTAGTTATTAAAAAAGTACATGGTACTCGAAATGTACATCTAACAGTAAAAAATAAATTATTAAATAAAGAAAATTTAACAGTGTTTCATTAGTGATTGATTACTTTTTATAACTTAAAACAAACAGTGAATATTTAAATGAATTTAAGGTTCTAAAATGTTTCGTGTACTACCGGTTAGGAATCACTAAGTTAAATTGTCATTTTTACAATTTTTTTTTATTGTATGATGCATACTGAGTAAGATAAGCTAACAACTTTTTGTGATAGATTTTCTAAAGTACTCAAATACTTTGGGGGTGGGCTGTGATTTACTAAACCAGTGGTGTCTAACCTTTTACCTTCGCTGGGTTGCATTCGCCGCAGAAGAGTTGTCTTGAGCCGCAATAAATAAGTGAAGAGCAACAAAAAACGGTTCACATATTTCCACTCATAATAAGTAAAGAGAAAAAAACAAAACATTCGTCATTACCATTAAAAATCGATGATAACAGAATATACATTTTATTTCGTGTTATTCTAATTAAAAACGTACTTATGTTTTTTTAAACTTCATCTGATCAAACCAAATTTTCAGGCTTTTCTAAACTCGAAATTTTACCTCATTCTTAATCTGGAAGTGGAAACTCTCGTAATTAATGTACTATATATTATCCGTAAAACAACGTATTCGTGATAGGCAGAAAAATCATCTGTAAGCCAGTTTAGAATCACAAAATACTGAATTGCTGGTAAAAAAAGTATATACAGAGAGTTTTATGTAACGCCGAATATTTGTATAACGAGAATTTCTCTTTTATGATAAGTATTCATATGCATTTGTTGCACATTTTTCGATGCTCGGTTTATTAAAAGAATTTAATTTGAAGCTTTAAGCGAGTGTTTTCCACTCCCAGGCTAAGCATGACGTAAAATTTCGAGTTTAGAAAAGGTTGAAAATTTGGTTTGGTCGCGTAGCGCGAAGCGCGGAGTGGCCAAACCAAATTTTCAGGCTTTTCTAAACTCGAAATTTTACTTCATGCGCCACCGGTACAAGACACTGATTCAATGTAAAGTTTAGCTGTGTGTTTTAAACTTCGTAATATGTCGCTACGCCACCAAATTTTCAGGCTTTTCTAAACTCGAAATTTTACTTCATGCTTAGCTTGGGAGTGGAAAACACTCGCTTAAAGCTTCAAATTGATTTCTTTTAATAAACTGAGCATCGGAAAATGTGCAACGTATGCATATGGATACTTCAAAAAATAATTCTCGTTATGAAAATGTTCGGTGTTACATAAAACTCTCTGTACGTATGGATGCTAAAAGTTAACAAATGTGCAACAAGTTATAAAGTTATGCAAAATTCAATACGTAAAAACCTTTCCAACATTAGATAATCAATAGAAATATTTATGAAGTTCATTAAAACCTTGTTTTTATTCTAGAAAAACATAATCAATCGATTAATGATAAAGTTACATAAGCTTGAAGTTAATTCAAATTTAGAAAATACATCAAACCAATATTTTATCCAAAGTCTACAAATAATTTCAGTAAATATCAAATTTTGATGTAATTACCGGTAATGGTTAAACATTTATTATTTATTTATTTATTTATTAAACGGTATAACACCTTTTTACATAATAATAACAAAAGTATGCGATATGTTAAAGTAGACTTAAGTTAAGTTATATACAAAATGAAAATTTTAAAAATTGACGTCCAAGCAGTACGATTAGTATTACATTTGAAATTTGGTATTCAATCGATATTTAAAACTATTCAAAGATCCACTATATAAGTTTATGCTGGGAAGAATGCAATTTGCATTCGCCAATGACATTAGTCGAGTAGCTGAATTTTGGAAAGCGTAGTCAGTTTTATGTGTTTCCAAATAAAACGGCTGGTTCAAGCGAGTCCTTCTGCTGGGAACCGAAAATGTCAACGTTTCCAATAGAGATGGAGAATCCAACAATCCGTTGATGATACTGAATAAAATGCATAGGTCAGCAACTGTTTGTCAGTCTTCTAAGGTTATTATTTTCAGTTCCTTTATTATGATGTTATAACTGCCTTTTGCGTGCTTGATTCCTTGTTTGTACTCCATGCAACGCAGACATTTCTTTTGCACCGATTCCATTAAATTAATATTAACTGATGCTGATGGAGTCCAAATGAAAGAACCAAATTCCAGATGACAGCGAACTAATGAGCAATAGAGTGTTTTCATGCAATCAATATCAAGGTCTTTGCCACATCGCCATACGAAGCCCCACATCCTCAGCGCCTTGTTAGTTATACACTTTATGTGGGATGTGAAAGTGAGTTTTGAGTCGAACATAATCCCTAAATCATTGATTGTATCAACCTTTGAGATGTTGGATGTACCAATTTTGTATGAAAAGTTGGTTAGTTTTTTGCATCTGGAGGTTGTCATTGAGTAGCATTTTTTTACATTTAGATATAGTATATTATCTGTATACCATACATAGAGACGATCCAAATCTTCTTGTATCAAATGGCAGTCGTTGATATTATGAATGGTTCTGAAAAGCTTCAAGTCATCCGCATACATAAAAAACTTGCAATGATTTATAGTTTCGCTTATATCATTGATAAATAGAATGAACAGTATGGGGCCACTGTGTGATCCTTGAGGGACCCCTGATGTTACTGATATTGCTTTAGATGTATGGTTATGTATTCGGACATACTGTACTCTATTTGATAAGAACGATGAAATCCATGTAATAGTATTAATATTAAAACCATACGTGTTTAATTTGCCAATTAACAGATCAATGTCAACTCTATCAAATGCCTTTGAAAAATCCGTATATATTGTGTCCACCTGGTAACGTGATTCCAAGGCATTTGATAGAACTTGTTTATATTCTAGCAGATTAGAGGCGATTGATCGATTACGCATAAATCCATTCTGGTTGTTAATTATTATTTGTCATGAATACCACTAGCAATTAATCCGTCTAGAAGTTTTGGTATTACAGACTGGATTGCTACTCCTCTGTAATTTTCCATATCATTTCTAGATCCCTTTTTATAAATTGGTATAATATAGCTGGATTTTCATTTCGTTGGCATTATTCCCGAACTTAGCGATTTTAAAAACAGGGAATATATAGGACGACATAGAGAAAATAGACAATTTTGAACAAAATAACTAGATATTCGATCAGGTCCAGAGTTATGAGATGGCTTAAGTTTCAAGATAGAATTGAACACATCTTCCATGCTAACAATCAACCTGTTATCTTGAATTAAGTTTGTTGAGTGACGTGTGTCACATTGGTTGGTATTGATATTAGAGCGTGCATAAACAGTAGAGAAATAGTCGGAAAATGAATTTACTATATCAGGACCTGTGTTGGCAGAATTGCTTTTATAAGACATCTCGGATGGGTACGCGTCATCTTTTTTAAGTTCTTTTATATATTTCCAGAAATAATTCGGGTTAGATTTGACAGCTGATCCGATATGCGATAAATAACAATTGTAATTTGAGCCGGATAAACTCTTACATTGTTTTCGAAGATTCGAAAATATGCAATAATCGCTGTATAAAGAGGTAGATTTATATTTAGCATGAGCTGTTTTCTTTTTCTTTAATAGTGCTATTAATTCCTTCGACATCCATCGTGGGTAGATATGATTATAATTGTAAACGTATTTATACGGGATAAATTCATCAATTACAGAATAAATGATAGAGTAAAATATATCTACATCATCGTTGATGTCTATACTTGAAAGTAGAAGATCCCAATTTATTGAATTAAAATGTGTATTTATAGAATCGAAATTAGCGAGATGAAACATGTATTTTTTTTCATATGTAGTAATCGTATTTGATGATTCTAAGGAAAACACTATGTTGTATGCTTCGTGATGCGTACTAGTATTTAAAAGCGGCTCATCTGAAGTCGATATAAATGCATCAGAAGCAGTGGTAAAACTTAGGTCCAAGAAAATACCACGAGAATTTGGAATGTTGATAATTTGACGCGCGTTCAGGAAATTATAACAGTTAAGAAGAGTATTGGTAATAGTATAAGAGTATATATTGGGCATATTATCCCATTTAGTATGCGGTAAATTATAGTCGCCACAAAATATAATATTATCACATTTATGTTGTTCACAGAGTTCTTCAATGCGACTACAATGTAGGAGGTACTTGTCAATAGGTGATGATGGTGGAATATAGACTCCGCCCACTATGTATGATATGTGATTAAGCTTAAGCAAAACAAAAAGATTTTCAATGGTGTTGTCATATGAGATACATTTAGTTGACAAACATTTCTTGATTGCGATTAAAATTCCTCCACCATTAGTTTATTTTCCTCCACTATTAGTTTATTTTCCTCTAAAAAACAACAAATTCAACAAATTAGAAATAATATTAGTAAATCTCAAAGATTACTAAAAATCATGTAATAAAGAAATATTCTTTGTCTTCACTTAAACGAAAAGAAAATAAAAACACACATTTAGATTTGTACATACAGTTTTAAGTAACACCGAACATGCCAGAAAATGTTCACTCTAAATTTTCCTATGTTCGATTTGTTCTGGGACGCATCAAAGCATTGAGTGCGATGTGATTGGCTACGATTTCCAATGGTAATATAGTCAACCCAATTTACAATCTTCTGGGTGCGATTTCATTAGTTACGATTTTTAGTAGTTCTAATGCAAAATAGTATTAATGTAAATAGGGCACATGTAACGTCAAAATAAAATATGTCAGTTATTAAATCTTGTGCGTTTATGGTGAGTGCAGTGTGTGGGAATATGGAACATACTTTTTTATAAAAGGTGATCCAAGTAGAGTACATTTTTCAATAGTCTTTTTTTAACAGATCACGTGTGAGTCGTGTCATGCTGTCATGTTATTTTTGTTCAGAATTGTTTGGCATTTCATAATAATAATAAACAACGGTTTGGTGTGGTTTGTGGGCCGGTGGAATCATCGGTCCATATTTCTTTAAAAATGATGCCGGTGCGAACGTAACCGTCAATGGCGACCGTTATCGTGCCATGATAACCGACTATTTGTTGCCTGAAATTGAAGCTCGTAATCTCGGCGACATTTGGTTTCAGCAAGACGGCGCCACTTCCCACACATCGCATCAATCAATGGATTTATTGAGAGAACATTTCGGTGAGAACATAATTTCACGTTTTGGGCCGGTCGATTGGCCACCAAGATCGTGTGATATCACACCGTTAGTCTTTTTCCTGTGGGGATATGTAAAGTCTAAAGTTTATGCGGACAAACCCACTTCGATTCAGGCCTTGGAGGAAAACATCACGCGTGTCATTCGCCAGTTACCAGTCGAAATGCTCGAACGAGTCATCGAAAATTGGACTCAACGGATGGACCATCTGCGACGTAGCAACGGCCAACATTTGACAGACATAATCTTCAAAAAATAAATGCCAAAGAATGTTCTTTCAAATGATAATAAACATTGTCCAATAAATTTGAATTTTATGTGTTTTTTTTTTTTTTTCTTTAAACAAGTAGGAACCTCGAAATGGATCACCCAGTAGAAAGCAAGACATCGGCATTTCAAGACAATCAATATTAATACTGTCGTGAAACATACAGGGAGTTTTTCTTTTAAGTATACGTATTCCAAATTCAGGTTATTTTCTCTAAATCTTTAGATATTCCTGGTTTTTTTTAAAGTTTAATTTGAAACTTTAAACGAGTGTTTTCCACTCCCAGACTAAGCATGAAGTAAAATTTCGAGTTTAGAAAAGCCCCGTAAAAATTTTCTGGGCTTTTCTAAACTCGAAATTTTACTTCATGCGCCACGCGTATGAAACACTAAAACATTGTGATATTTATGTATATTCGAACTTCTCTTGAAATTTGTGTTTTATATGCATGGCGCATGAAGTAAAATTTCGAGTTTAGAAAAGCCCAGAAAATTTGTCTCGGGTCGCTGCGCGACCCTTTTCACGGGGCTTTTCTAAACTCGAAATTTTACTTCATGCTTAGTCTGGGAGTGGAAAACACTCGTTTAAAGCTTCAAATTGAACTCTTTTAAAAAACAACGAATGTCAGAAAATTTACAGCTTATGCATGTTTACCTAAAAAAAAAAAATGCAATTCATTGTAAGTTACGCAGTCAATAAAGTAATAAATACACCCACATTATCTTTATTGAGTATTATTGAGTATTATGTTAGCAAATAAATGAAAATTGAAATGTTTCCCAAATGAAGCAGCACACCTAACACCCCAGTGTTGTTATGCTGGCAGCAGACCTAGGTGCGGTACTTGCAAACCTGCCTCGCCACGCTCTTCAAATTTGGAATATTTATATTTAAAACTGCCAAAAGGCAGTTTTGTGGCGGCATTTTTACTGGTACAACAAAAGCAACGTACTTGGGGTGGTCCTAATCAAATGGTTTACACAATACGCTGAATCAAAGTTTTTAATAATCTCCAGTGAAATTGAAGCAATGTATAAACTTATCTTGAAACGGAAGTAACAGGAATCTGTTTTTCTATTATTTTTGCATCTAAGCTAAATCTGTTCTTCTCTTTCTCATTTTTCTTTTCTGTTTAATATTAATATGTAGGCGATGTAGGCGATTAATGAATGACACATTTCATTTTGACGTTAAATATAAGTTGCATCCCAGAACATCGAACATAGGAAAATTTACATTGAATATTTTCTGGCATGTTCGGTGTTACATTAAACTCTCTATATGTAATAAATAGAAATAGAAAAAAATCAAAATTATTTTAATTAAATTAAAAAAACGATCAATTTGATAATAACATAACAAAAGATCAAAGTTGACTAAATGCATAATTACCTAATAACCTCGCACAAGAAAGTTAAGTCTCAAAAGTTTATAAAACTAACAGAAATAGTCAAGTTATATCTTTTCTTTAATTTAGAAAAAATAAAATCAATTGTATCCAAATAAAATTACAAAAATTCAACAATGACTAAAATAATGAAATACACAGATAATCTTTTAAGAGACAATCCAGCGGCCCAATCGTGAGTATTTTTTTTTTTCAAAATTAAAATAGAGTGGTATTTAATACTAGAACTGAACTGAAAACTGAAAATGATTTGTCAACTTTGAGCTTCTTTAAGCTCAACGTTGACGAAACATTTAGAAGTTATAGAAAACTTGTATATTATTTATAGATGTCATAAAAAAACTAAAAGATGTTGGCATAATTAAAAACAAATGTTAAAAATTGAAAAAAATATTAACTATTAAACATCCATAACTATTTGTTCAGGTAAAGTAAATTTAATAAAACGGGGAAGAGATTTATTACTAAATTCTTAAAAAAATCTTATTTGTACTAATGTTTTACATTTAAGTATACATATTCCGATGCTTACGCTGTACCTAATCAGACATTCGCTGTTTTTTTAAAAGAGTTCAGTTTGAAGATTTAAACAAGTGTTGTCCAGTCCCAGATTAAGCATAAAGTAAAATTGCGAGTTTAGAATAGCCTTAAAATTTGCAAGATTTTCTAAAATCGCAATTTTACTCTATGCACCACGCATATGAAACACTTTGACATATTTTAGTATTATATACGCAAAAAATTTGGACAAGAGCAAAAAAACAGATGACATATTTTCTTAAACAAAGAATTTAGCAATTTGCGCTTGGACCGCATTACACTTATCTTTAGTAGGACACCCCTACACTAAACGAGTTTCTTTACTTGGACATAAACAAAAATTGTCATTTAAGTTTTTATAAAAACATAGCCTTGCTTAAAAAGTCGAAATATTTCAATATCGATGAGCATTTTTATAGACTTATCAGGGCATTAGAGATTTGGTGATGAAGTACTTTCCCTGTAATTCTACCACTCTTAATAGTAACATTCTTATAAATTCAACAATGTTACAAAAAGAATCGTAACTTTGCATAAAGAATCGTGAAAAAATTTGCTATTTCAGGGCCGCTTTTACATACACAAAATTAACATTTTTAAAAATTTCGGGAGGGGTTTGAACCCCCATATCCCCCCCTGGCTACGGGCTTGTCTCGTGGTGAAACATATTTATATAATAATAGAACTTTGATTAAATCACTTTAATTGTTTTAAAGACATTTGTTGGACTAGTAGAGATTTTCCTAAAATTGTTGTCTATGATATTTCTTTGTTAGCATGTACTTACAGGAAAAACTTGTAAACACATTGTTTACTACTTTGATCATTTGTAGCTCAAACAGTAACAACGTTAGTAATGGTGCGCACTTAATACCCTTTATTCATATAAGAACATTTTTTTACGGTTGATTCATTTAAATTTAGCTTTAATTTTTAAAGATTTGGTATGCATAAAGGTTAAATTAGTCTGAAATAATCATTTAAATTTTTTGTGAACCAGATCTTTAAGCAATTATGTCTAATAATTTGTCTTAAAATGGGGAATACATATGTTATGACACATTTAAAAAAAAAAAACGTTGTTAATAAAACTAAACGATTTAAAAATAAATTTCAGAAACAGTTTGATTTTATTTAAGAATACATACAGGGAATTCTTCTTTTAAAGAGTTCAATTTCAAGCTTCAAATTAGTGTTTTCCGCTCCCAGATTAAGCATCAAGTAAAATTTAGAGAAGCCTGAAAATTTGGTTTGGTCGCTTCCCTTCGCTACGCGACCAAACTAAATTTGCAAGCTTTTCTAAACTCGAAATTTTACTTTATGTTTAATCTGGGAGTGGAAACACTCGTTAGAATTATACTTAAATAGAAACAGATTAATTCTGTTTTATTCACTTAAATTTACCATAACTGTAAAATCAATAAAAAATTGTTAAAATGTATTTTGTAAAATAGATCTTCCGTTAAATAAATAAAAATAAAAAAAATAAAATAAATAAATATTAAAGGTTGAATTAAGCTAGATGTTACATCGTGAGTTTGATAAACTGTCAATTTAGATAACATAAAAATCTACAAAAATACTGTCATTTGACTATATTTACATACTGAAAATACTAACTACATATTGAATGTCATTTGACTGTATTGACTATACTAAAAATAATATAATTACATATTAACTGTAATTTGTCATTTGATTGTACTAATAATACTCACCACATATTACCTGTCTATATCTTGACAATATTAACATTTTTGACATGGTTGTTGATTTTCAGAAGAAATAAACTGACAAATTCAATGAAAAATGTCAATGTTCGTACTTCCTACCAATATCTTAACTGTCGCGTCAATATCAACGACAAATTTACATCACACATCGATAAAAAAACACGCCAAGATTTACATTAGTTTCTTTCTTCTCATGTTCTCATAATATGTAACGTAATTCTCTAACATTTCTAACACATTTTCTTTGTATTTTTCAAGTTTCAAAAGCACATAATCTTTGTGACGTTTGATAATTGACGTTAATCGGCATTTTCTGCTCTTTGCAATGGCACAAAAATCCGATATGGCTGCCAAAAGAGAAACTGAACTTTGATATTTCTAAATAAAAAAAAGTTATTGCAAGAAGAATATTTTGTTGATTTTTACATTTTTCACTTTATCGTAAAAACAATTAACGGTAGATAAAACTTGCTAAAGTAGGTTTATTTTATATCTGAAATGTAAGCTTTTGTCAAATTTAACCGTCTTTGTATCTCTAACATCCCAATGATGAGCAGGATCAAGCAAACGAACAATATATTTAAATCGATCAATTGTATAGTAATTTTATCATCGATAATTTTATAAATGGATACAAAATCTGGCAACAAATTTATATGGCCTAAAGTTTGTACTAACTGAAAATATTCAAATATTTTAGATTTATAAATACTTTTGTTAAATTATTATGTTAACAATTAAATTGCTAAAGTTATGATGAATGCAATACTGTTAAAAAAAAAACAGAACCAAAGTAAAGACATTTTTATAATAATTTAATGTAGGTAAAATAGTATTCCCCCAAAAGTTAAAAACACAAGTTAAACACTGTTTTAAGAAGTATTTTTGGTGTAATAATTATGTTATTTCGAGAACTATAAATTGCTAATTCCATGAAAGCAATGATGGTTAGTTTGTAAGAAACTGAAATCAACTATTTTACATAAGAGTGCTGTCTTTTTCTTCTCAAATTTGTCTTAATTCGAGAAGAAAAAGGCAGCACTCTTATGTAAATTAGTTGATTTCAGTTTTTCACAAACGAACTACCATTGCTTGATATTCATTTTTTATCAAAGATCAAATGAGGTACTTAGAAGCAAAGGGGTGTAAGTGCCAAATTGAAAACAATTGAAGTACATGCAAGAGAAACAGTTTTTTTTTTTAATTGGCAAAGAGATATAGAGTTTTCATAGACAGGTAGTGCTACTCAGTATATTTTCTGTAAATGTTCATAACTACTTTGCTATTTTATTAGTTGTTTTAAATATAAGTTTAAAGTCAACACTGGATTTTTCAATTTTTTTATTAGTCACTTTTTAATTAGCAACCAGCTCCGATGTAAATTCGGTAATCTGATACTGGTAGTGTC
Organism: Philonthus cognatus; assembly: GCA_932526585.2. Taxonomy (NCBI): domain Eukaryota; kingdom Metazoa; phylum Arthropoda; class Insecta; order Coleoptera; family Staphylinidae; genus Philonthus; species Philonthus cognatus. The sequence continues at coordinate 27,249,843 of OW052245.1, read as the reverse complement.
AACATCACGTTTAGGAATTACAAATCCATGTTTTTTCTCTCTGATTTTATCCACCGCGCTTCTGTAGAGAACATAAAATGCGAACCAATTCAAGTTTCACGACCTATTTATTAATGTACACCATAAACGGTGATTACCATCGCAATAGAAAACATCAGACACGGGCAATTGCCCGCGCGTACCATTTTCCGGCCACCTGAACACCAAAACAAAGCCCCTTTATCTTTTTCACCTCCCCACATTTTTCCATTCACAACCCTTTCACACACATCTACACAGAATACCAGCTCGGCCCTTCTTGTGTTGTCTTTAAGTGGGATAAGCCTGTTCCCAATGATAATTATTAATGGTAAAAACTTGAATGTAGGGTATGTATGGATGTAACCGGTTACATTATTACCGCCTCGATGACGTTCCAGGGGTGTCAAATTAGTTGTGTGACGGGGGTGTTTAGAAAGGGTTCGCGCCCTTTATGCAAACCGGTGATAATTTCGGAGCGGTGATGTTAAGGTAGATACTTTTCATAATCAGTTTATTGTTCGTTGCATTACGCGGAGTTTCGCATTGAAATTTCAACAATGATGGTTTTGAATAAATATAATTTATAAGATTTCATAAATTGCGCAATTATAGATTAGTACACTTCTGTGCAATAATATTAAACACAAGCCTCATAACTATTTTTTACAATATTCTAGTTGTATAATTCAGGTTTGTGTTAATTGCCTGGCAGCAGTTTCAATAAGTGATAAAACACCATAAATTAAAAATGACACTTTAATGCCCGGTATTATAAACGATTAATAAATCATTAGATAACTATTTGTAGAGTAAATTTATTTACCTAGTAAACTAATGGGCAAATAAAATTGCGTATAATAAAGCAAACCTACCAAATAGATAGCAATTCTAGAAATAATTAATTTAATTAGTAGATTACAGACCGAAATTATACATTTTCATTGTGGCCATAGCTAGAACCACCAATTTTTTAAATTGAATTGTCAATAGTTCAAATTATATTGTCAATCAAATTGGAATTTAGTATAATTCCTTATAATTATGGCGAATAACCGTGGAATAGGACAGAATTACACAGAACAAGAAAAAGAAAGCTTATTAGAAATTATAAAAGACTTAAACGAGTGTTTTCCACTCCCAGGCTAACCAAACCAAATTTTCAGGCTTTTCTAAACTCGAAATTTTACTTTATGCTTAGTCTGGGAGTGGAAAACACTCGTTTAAAACTATAAATGGATCTAATTTTAAAAAGCATGCATACGCTCTAGGTCTTCGACTCCTTAGAATGGCTTGTGGTTCGAATTAATCCCTGTCAGGGAAGATACTATGAGCGAACTTAAATCTGACATGGATGATATGGTAGACATGATAACCGTAATGAAATTAATAAATACAAGTAGTAGAATCTAAAGTAATTATAATAATATAATACACTTTTGACTTTAAACTGTCAAATTATTTAGAGAATAAAATTTACTTGGTAGAAAAACAAACAAATAATTTACTAGGGAGATCTATTAGCCAAATAAAGTTATTTTTTGTTTATAATACCGAAGTCTTTGGAATAAATTAATTTATTCCTAAAGTAAATTTTATTTAGGGAATAAAACGTTTTATAATACGGGGCATTATTAAAAAATTAAAACTAAGACCTTTTAGAAAAAACGCTCGTAAAAAAATACAACAAATCCGAAATAGAAAAACCATCTTCTATTTTAGTTAGAATTCGAGTTTTTAAATTGTTGTCTAAATAACGCAGCATTTTGACGTTAAGGAAATAGACATATTTACATATTTTCGTAACTAAGAAAATCATCATGTCCGTTTTAATCTATAACATATTTTGTGTGCTTAATTTTATTGCACAGAAGTGTACATCGGTGTAGCCAACGGAATGGAACAGAAAATCAAACTTTCCAACCAAAACCACCATTTTCAACTTAAACAAATGCTTATTTAATCTTGAGTCGACTACACTTTGTGTAATTAAAATTGGTTGGCGTTTAGGTTACTTAGGCAAAAAAATACCTTACAATCCTATGGTATATTGGATTTTAATGCAAGTTTTAATTTTTCTTTGTAATAAAATCCAAACATAAAAAAATTCACCGTGACAACAACCAGCAATAATAAACCTTAATTAAGTCCACGTGTACTCGCAATGGGATCAGGATGAAAATTTAGATTGCTTTATTCCTTTGAGGACCGACCGCGGACTGTACAGTACACGTTTTAATAAACCCATATAAGTTACAGATGTATCCCCTTTCCTTCATCCCCTCGCACACAAACACACACACATACACGTATACAAAATCACCAACACATGCACACTCTTAATAATATTTTGTGGTTACTGGGGCTTATATTTATTAAAACTTACAAATCCTGAAAAAGCCTTTCACGAAACATGTTTACACATTTTATTGAGTTCTTTTGTGGCGTGAGCGCTGGGTTTATTCTTGTTGATCAGACGCGAAAAAAGCTAATCCGAGCAAACGATGATTGTTAAATTAAAATCACATATAGCTCGCCTCAATACAAATGGAGTGTTGACATAGGGGGGATAAAAAAATAGAATCCAATTTAACAGGTTTGTCTGAACTTGAAATATTTACTTTATGCGCCACGCGTACGAACTACGAATTTAATGTGAAGTTCAAAATATACGTATGTTTGAGTTTCATAGTCAACTCAAGTTGATTTGATATGATGTAATAAATTATATCTGAATACTTGAGATGTTGATGTTTTCATTTTCAATTCAAATAATAAAATGAAATAATATACTGATTTTTCTATACCATACCTAAAATAATTAAAAAAAATATTATATCTTAATATTTAATAGGAAGAAACTATTAGGTGTTTATTGATTTAATAAAGATGCATATCTTGTAGGCAAACTGTAATTTTAAACACATTAAACACTTTCATACCTATTCAACAATCAGATGTATGAAGCATGCGCCGGGTTGATATTTTTATATCATTTTCTTCAAGAATTATTTTATTGGAAAAGGATAAATATCAAATATTTGGGCTCAAAACTCCAGACAATAGCTATTTTTAGCTATAATATGACTTAGTGTTCAACTATACATTTCATTTTAGGTATACATACTAACAGATCATTTTTATTTTATACATACAAAGAATGTTTCTGTTAAGTAAACATACCCAAATATGTACTCTGTAAATGTTCGTAGATTCGTTGTTTTTTGAAAAGCGTTCAGTTTAAAACTCTAACGAGTATGTCCACTCCCAGATTAAGCATGAAGTAAAATTTCGAGTTTAGAAAATCCTAAACATTTGGTTTGGTCGCTCCGCGAAGCGGAGCGACCAAACCAAATTTTCAGGCTTTTCTAAACTCGAAATTTTACTTCATGCGCCACGCGTATACGACACTAATATATTGTGAAGTATAAAATATATTGCAAATGCTAAAGTAATACATTTTGAACTTCATGTTCATTTTTATAAAACCAACCAACGCTGAAACATTTACAAAATATGTAGCGGGACATGTTTACTAAAAAAAAATTCCCTGTACGTTGTTTTTATAAAAATATACATTTTTAACATTTAATTACATTAGATCTAACTTAATAACATAAGATCTAACTTAGGCGGTATATTTTTAGCTTCAATGAAATTAGTGTTTTGTACGCGTGGTGCAGGTAATAACATTTCTAGTTTAGAAAAAGCCTGAAAATTTGGTTGTTTATAGCTTTATACTCAACTCAATTTAAACCAAACCAAAATTTCTGGCTTTTCTAAACTCAAAATTTTACTTTATACTTAATCTGGGATTGGAAACACTCGTTAGAAGCTTTAAATTAAATTAAACTATTATGAAACCAACAAATGTCTGAAAATGTACATTGAAAAATCGTGAGATGTATACCTAAAAAAAAATTTCTTGTGTGTGCCCAGGCCCAAAAACAGTAAAAAAGCTAAACTGAAATTGTGAATATTGAACAAATTATGAATGGGTATATTAGAATTTATGAAAACTGAAAAATTTTAAAAGCTATTAAGCAAGTGATCAAACTAATTAAGTTTGATCGCTTGCTTAATAGCTTTTAAAATTTTTCAGACTTCTCTAATCTCGAAAAGTTACTTTATGCTTAATCAAGGAGTGGAAACACATTCCAAGCTGAACAATCACAAAGTATATATCGAGATAGGTATGATAAAATTTTTAAAAAATCCCGTATACCAGTATTCAGTACACGTATGTTTTTATATACTTATTTATTGCTTAAAGTACATTTTCAAGATAGTGTATCATGTGAGAAAAAAAGGTGCGTTTTCATCAATTCGTAATGAATTCGAGGAGTCCAAGGACCGGAACCGCAGACGGATTCTGGGAACGGACCAACTTTAAAACTGCTGCAACGGGCGAAAAGAGATGAAGGAAAAAAGGGTGGAGAGGAAAAACTTTACAGCTTCCCTTGTCTATGTCCGTCCATCAAATGGAAACGAACACATATAAATTAGGTAAAGTGTCTCCTTTACAACTATCCTCTTAAATAACTTTCTTGCGGACGGAAAACTTTCCGTTCAACGAAAATAAAACATATATAGTGTACACTGAATTTTTTTATTTATCATTCAAATAATTATTTTAAGTTTGGAATATGTTTATTTTAATACGATGCTAACTCAAAGTACACAACGGAAACCGATTTTAATCATTGCAGAACAGTTTCTGTATTCAAGTGTTAATTTATGCTTAATTCCCTTATTCAGACAGGGTTAATGAAAATTATTATGACCGTGGCCAAGATTTTCACTAGGGGAATTTAAAAAACGCGTCGTTCATTGCTTCAAACATATTATACGCAACTAATATCTAGCCCTACTCAATAAAGAATAACAATAGATTACATATTATATTATTATTAACATTTCGCTTACAGAATCAGCTTCAATTTCTTTAAATTCGACATAACACACAGAATACGATTTAAACAATGTAGTGGGACAAAATATTTGATAAGTTTTTATAGTCTGTTTTGGGTTAATTTTGATATAAAAATAGATAGCTTTTCAAAAAATTATTTATAATAGTCAATAATTAAATTGAGTTGGAGATTTAAGTATTATCAACAAAACAAACACTTGTTCTTGTAGTTAATTTTGTATGAATGTTGCATTATTTTTGTCATTCAGCTCATGTTTTGGAGTTTTTCTTATCAAGCTTAAGTTAAATCGCGTAGCGAAACGGAGCGACGAAACTAAATTATTAGGATTTTCTAAACTCGAAATGTTACTTAATGCACCACGCGTATAAATTACTGAAATATTGTGAAATTTAAAATACAATATTAAATCAGTATTAAAAAATATACTGCTAAAGCAGGACTAAATATATACTGCTACACAAGAACATTTCAAATTTTACAATATAAAATGAAAATTTGGTTTGGTTGCTCAAACCCAATTTTAAGGCTTTTCTAAACTCGAAATTTTACTTCATGCTTAACCTGAGAGTGGAAAACACTCGTTTAAAGCTCCAAACTGGACTCAATTTGAAAAAACAACGAATATCTGAAAATTTACAGCATATACGCTGTAACTGTGATATGCGGACTATAAAGAAAAACACCTCTATAAAATATATACACCTTGATTTCAATGAAATTACATATTTCTAACATTAAACAAACGACATTTGTTTGTAGTTAACAGAGCAATAGAAAATATATATTTTGTATAAATTTATAAGACCATTGTAAATGGCTTCAGTGAATACTTTAAGTCCGATTACAGTCCCCGATCAAGTAATCTATTAGATAATAACTTCAACCTGCTTCCTAATTTTGTATTCACCATGACGACTGAAAAACTAGTCTTTGACCTTCTTAGGAAGCTTCCAAATAATAGCTCTACATTACTCTGTAAACCTTTTGCTGCTCTATTCAATCTATCAATTAAGTTATGTACGTTTCTAAGATGTTTAAAAGTTGCTGCCGTATGTCCTGTACCTGAAACGTCGCTTTATCTTAAAAATATCAATAATTATCCCCCGATAGCGTTACTTCCACTTATTGCAAAAATATTTGAGCGCGTATTATTTTACCAAATTTATACACATGTCAGGCCTTATATGTCTGATAAACAGCATGGTTTTCTCCCCAACCGCTCAACAGTTACTAATCTTACCTTAAATACTCATGATATTGCTGAAACTGTTAACGTCCGGGGGCAGATGGATGTCGTTTATACGGATATGTCTAAAGCGTTTGACAAAGTTCAACATAATGTTCTTTTATCAAAATTGGATAATTTTGGTTCTTGTAACTCATCCATATCATTAATTAAATCATAACGCAGTGAACGTAAAACATATGTAGTTGCCAATGGTTTCAAATCTTGCGAATATTTTTCAACATCAGGTGTACCACAGGGTTTCATTCTTGGTCCATTACTTTTTAACATATTTATTAACGACCTTTCTCTAAACCTTGATTGTCAACATCTGTTATATGCAGATGCTTTACAATAATATAATTTACAATACTATAAATAATATCAATGACTGTCGTAACTTGCAGATTAGCCTAAACAAAATTGTAACTTGGTGTTTAGAGAATGGGCTCGATTTTAATATTGATAAATGTAAATATATGTCTTATACTAAAAAAAATAATTTTGTTCACTTTCATTCCGCAATGGATGGTAAACTACTTGAATGTGTTACAACATATAAAAATCTTTGTGTTTATTCCGATTATCACCTTAGCTTTAACTACCATATTGACGTTACGGTAAAAAATGCATTTAAGTCATTAGGTTTTATATGCCGTAACGCGTCCTAATTTCACAATGTTGTCGCACTTAAAACTTTATTTTATTCAAAGTCTGCAACGCAAATTCCTAAAATTTTTATACTACAAATTTGAGCTAAGGTATCCAGAGAGAGGCATCGAGCATAACATATTGTTGGAAAGGTTTGACGTTAAGTCGCTTGAATCTCGTCGTAAAACTAAATGTTTTTCTTTCCTTTATAAACTTTTGCACAACACAATTGATTCGCCTGATTGCTTAGCTAAACTCGGACTGCATATTCCTTCTTTTTCCAGCAGGTAGAAACCAACATTTCATGTATTTGCATCGAACTAACGCGGGATTAATATCTCCTCTTAAAATTATTTGTAATTGTTTTAATTCAATTTCGCATTCTAGTGACATCTTTAACGATTCTCTAAAAATCTTCCTCTGTAACTTGGATCCAACTGTGAATTAATTATTCTTACCAAAAATGTGTTTTTATATTCACAGGACACGGCTACAACATTTAGTAAGTAATTTTATTGTTACAGAATAATTCTAATTTAATTATTATTATATTTTTATATGTACCAGGCTTATGTTTTGTTTTTGTCTTGTAATTGGAAAATGCTTCCTGTTAAACAATAAATGGATTATTATTATTAATATTATAAGACCTACAACTTTATTTGAAAAAATTATTGAATATTAACAATATTTTAGAAATATTCACAACAAATAACGCGTTTTTACTTAAATTTTACAACTAACATAAATGCTAAATATCTTAATAATCCCAAAAACTGCAACAATTCAACAAGATTTATCGTAAACAAGGCATCTTAAGGATCATTAGAAAGCACAGTAATATTAGATGATTTATTACACAAGACATATGAATGCTTTTATCAGATGTTTATAATTATTTTTTTGTAAATTGAATAACCTGTTATGGTTTTGTTATATTATAGTGGACTATATTTACAAATATAATATATGATATTGTAGCTACACTTTTGCAGAAATGGGCACCAAAGAGAAAATAATATTCAGCTATGATCAAACTATGCAATTTTGAAATAATTGATAGTTAAATTATTCAATCAAAAATTAAATGAGGTACAATTAACGAGAGATGTCCCATGGTTTCCTGGATTTGTAGTGCTTTCTGCACTAATACATGTAATACGAAAATAGTTAGATTATTAAAACTTCATAATATGTCTGCTATGTTTCTTTAAATAGAACAAACGTATGTTCCGGTATGCAGCTTTAGAATTTTAAGGTTCAACGTCACATTTTGACAATGTCTTTTGAAAATTTAATCTGCAAAAACCCAGCCACAAATCATTTTAATTATTGTGCACAATCGTTTTAAATGTGAGTTTAAGTGGTATTATTTCAATTTCTACATTTACTAAATAGTTCAGGTATTTACAGAAATAAATATTGCATTTATGTTGATATTGTGTAAGCTCAAACAAAAATGTTAGTTGAATCGAATGCGCATTCAGTATATTTGGCAAATAGTCATCGGATTAATCTGTTAATACAGGAAATTTTTCTTTTAAGTATACATGCAGAGAATTTTTTATTAGGTATACATATGCATACGCTTTTTCTAAAGAGTTCAATCTTAAGCTTAAAACGAGTATTTTCCACTCCCAGACTAAGCATGAAGTAAAATTTCGAGTTTAGATAAGCCTGAAAATTTGGTTTGGTCGCGTAGCGCGTTACGGCCAAACCAAATTTTCAGGCTTTTCTAAACTCGAAATTTTACTTCACGCGCCACGCGTATTAAACACTAAAAGCACTGAAATATTGTGAATCAGTAAACTTCGCTAAAAATCAGTGTCTTGTACGCGTGGCGCATGAAGTAAAATTTCGAGTTAAGAAAAGCCTGAAAATTTGGTTTGGTCGCTCCGCGCTTCGCGCTACGCGATCAAACCAAATTTTCATGCTTTTCTAAACTCGAAATTTTACTTCATGCTTAACCTGGGAGTGGAAAACACTCGTTTTAACTTCAAATTGACCTCATTTAAGAAAACAACGAATATTTAAAAATCTACAACAGGTAATTGGGATATGTATTTTCAAAATAAAAAATTTACATGAAATGATGATTTAAAGCTTTTCTAAAAGAAAGATCACTAATATACTCGCGACCTAAACAGTATGACATTGTCATGTAACGTCAACATTTGACACAACTAGGAAAAATCGTTGCAGATACAACTGTCGACTTATTCTCTAAAAAATTGAACCAAACAGTCCACATCAATGAGTCAAAGGACACCTCTCCCGAATTCCACTATAAATTGTTTATTTCAATTTTGCTGCTTGGCACCGCAGAGAATTAAAAGTAAATTCAAATAATTCTTTATCAGAAATCTTTTTCTGGTGTATATGAATAATTTTTTAGCGATGCATTCGTAATTTTCATAAAACCAATTTCTTGGTGACTAGAAGGAAGGGCACCTACTAAAATTAACTTCTGCTAAAATATTGTTTGAAAATAGTTCTCGTTACGCAAATCAGACTTTAAATAAAGGTTCAACATCGATAAATTAAATAGCAATTACATAAATTAACAAAAACCACTGAATGAATAATTAGTAATTAAACGAAAGCACGTGAGCGTAAAAAGGTAAATCCGGAAAACCCTCACTTAAAATAAAGGACGCGCTTTCCCTTATTTTTCCCGTCCGCAAATTAAAAGCACATCAGCACACTTAGAAAAGGCCCTTGATTAAAATTCATCGTATTTCCTATACACACACACATCCCTAAATTTGAATTTTGTTTTTCGGTCACTCTTTTAATAATTCAGCGCATGGATAAACTGATGAATAAACATGAGGGCCGCACTTAAAAGTCGTTTAAAGTGTATTGGACGAAACATTTTTCATTTATGACACATAAACGGATGCGTGTGTGTGCGCGCCCTTTATACAAAAGGGAGTCTCTTTGAACCACCCCCGTTCGCGCTATTATCGGGATTCGGGTTTTTCGGCGCGCATTTGCATGAAAAATCGAATGGAAAAGTTACTTTAATTACGGGGGTCTTAATTGAAAATTAAAATGGACAATAGGGTGTGAGCAGGGGCCTTTGATAAACATTTCATACCCTCGTATGATTTGGGTGTGGATATATTTAGATTCTTTCGTGGACATAATTTGAAATACAATTACGCTCACTCAAAATTAGGAATTGTGCAGGAATGTATTGAATTATTGTTAGACTGGATTTAAAATTATTCAGAAATACATTTACTATTGCTAGCTGGTTTTTACAAGCGGTATGTGATTTATTATTATGAACACAAATTATTCACAACACCAGTTTGTCATCGGTGAGAAGTCTGAAATTAACTGAATTGAACTGACGTAATTTTGGGAAGAATGACCAAACCGTCATCAAAATGACCTCATTTTAATGAGACAAATCATAGATGAAAAACTGCATCGGTGAAGTGGGACAGAATACCCAAAAAACTGGCCAACATTCTGAAATTTAGCAACTTATCTCCAAATGTTCTCTTATTGCTGGAAAAATTGTTAAAAAAATTACATTTAAAAAAAAATGAGGTATTAGGGGTGAAAAAAAATAAATTTATTAGAAAGTAACAATGCTTTGTAGTTTTATTACTTCTGTTAATAATGTCTGGCTCATTTTTTAGGGTGTAGAAACACGTTAATAATAAAAAAATCACAATTAAAGAATTACCATTATAATTACATTACAAAATTTTCCAGATGTGCGCATACTCATTTTTGCTGCACAAGGCAACGCATTTACTTTTGTTTTTTTTTATTTTTACGATCTTCTTTAATTCTCCGACGTTTACTTCTCTCGCTGCATCTTTCAATTTAACATTTTCGGCTGGCCACTCGTTGAAGGTATTGCAAGCAGATTTTCTTAAACTTTCTTTAACATTTTATAGGTTGTAAAGGGCCAGTTTATACTTCGGTCTAACCACTAATCATTCTTTGGATCTGCGCCCAAATCCAAATGTAGGTTTCTCTAAACTTGAAATTTTAATACATGCTTAATTATGGACTGCAGACACTCTTTAGAATAATATTTAAATCTTCCATAAAATCACCGAGTTCTCAATAAAGGTGTTTACATTATTTTTATTTTTAAATACTTGGCTCATTTTAACATAATATCTTGTTCAATTGAAGCAATATAATCACTTGACTGAGATCAATAGTTAAGAAGTCCAAAGTTTACCTAGGTTTTCTATAAAAACCTAATGTGTTATTCAAATTTTAAATAAAAAGACTAAACTTGAATCGAAGTTTTTATAAACTGTACGTACAGAGAATGTTTCTTATAAGTATACATACATGCGTATGCTTTAAAATTTCCGACATTCGTTGTTTTTAACAAAGTTCAACTTGAAGCTATAAACGACTGTTTTTCACTTCCAGATTAAGCATGAAGTAAAATTTCGAGTTTAGAAAAGCCTGAAAATTTGGTTTGATCGCGTAGCGAAGCGGAGCGATTAAACCAAATTTTCAGGCTTTTCTAAACTCGAAATTTTACTTCAGCCGCCACGCGTATAAAACACTGGTTTTAAGTGAAGTTCAAAATATACGTCTGTATGCATACTGCTTTAGTAGCACATTGTAAACATCACAATATCTTAATATTTTATACGCGTGGCGCATGAAGTAAGATTTCGTGTTTAGAAAGGCCTGAAAATTTGGTTTGGTCATTTCTCTTCGCTACGCAACCAAACCAAATTTTCAGGCTTTTTTAAACTCGAAATTTTACTTCGTGCTTAATCTGGAATTGAAAAATACTCGTTTAAAACTTTAAATTAAACTCTTTTAAAAAACAACGAATATCTTATGATTTACAGCATATACGCTGTGATTGGGATATGTATGCTTAAATGAAAACGTCCTGTATATTATTAAAGAATAAATATGTTTTCTTTTTAGAATGATCAGTTTAAAACGAAATTAGAGTCGCTCAAAGTTGATTAGCATAACTATAACTTTTATGAATGTATAAAATGCGTGTTTGTTTTGAAATTGAAAACCACAATTTAATCTGATAAATTGTTGAAGACAAGAAGTAGATTTTCGAGAAATTGAGTTTGTTGTAGTTGATCAAATCTGAAACTGAGTTTTAAAAAAACTGCAAACAATTTAACGTCAGGCTTTTATCGAGTTATCAGATTTATTTTGAGGAAAATTACATTCATTCAAAGATAACAGTTTGTACTTATTCAAATTCAGAAGAAAAAGATTCAGATTTGTATAATACAACAAAGATTATTAAAAAATAAACAGTCTTTCTTCTAAACTTAATAACAATAAAATCGAATGATTAGTAAGTATTAGCATGACTACTTCCATAATTAATTTGGTTTAACAAATAATTATAGATCAGTTTATTTAACAGTATTAATATTTGGATTGAATGAGTTTTATTTAACATAAACATTAAGTTTAAAAAAATAGAATACAATTCTTTAAAATCTAAATATCTCTTCTATCTTTTCTATTTAATGGAAAGATCCAAAAAGATAAAAGAAAAACTCTCTGTGTATAATACATGTTAAGTTATATAAAATATTTGAAGAAGGCTTATCGAGGATTAAAACAATATCTACAAATAGATAGAAGAGATATTTAGATTTTAAAGATTTATATTCTATTTTTGTAAACTTAATGTTTATGTTAAATAAAACTCATTCAAGCTAAATATTAATACTGTTAAATAAACTGATCTATAAATATTTGTTAAACAAAATTAATTATGGAAGTAGTCATGCTAATACTTACTAATCAATGAGCTTTATTTGACTAAATTGAAACCGCTTATTTGAAAAAATATTGAAATTAGGTAATTAATGTCTCTTGATATGTCTACGACTATATTTTTGTATTCAAAGATGTTCATATTAATACAAACAGGTGTAATAAAGTCCCTTTTATTATTATTAGTTCCAACTGAATGTATTCGCACACAATGCGACTCTAACTAAAAAATACGAGCACTTACACGGCTTTAATTTCATGAAGGGTTCGCGACCCCCTCTATGCGGCCCTATTTCCATTGGATAGGTAGTTTAAAGCCGTTTTTGACCGCTGATGTACGACCATCATCAACCGGACACTGGCATATTTTACATTCAAGCCGGACGTATAAAAAGGTTGTGTCGTTTTTATGCGGCACTTACATATTTAATAATCATACACCCCGAAAGGGGGTACGTACACGTTTTCGGGGAGTTTATTACGTTTAGCGGTCGTAATAAAATCAATTAAGAGATTTTATAGCGCGGACATACACTTGGCACTAATGCAATTTTAATTATTTTCGCCTGAATTTCTGCCGCGAATAGCGGTTATAATTTTGTAATTTCGCATTCCATTTTAACACCCCCTTTATGCGATTATTAAATAATATTTTTTTATTTTTCAATTAAATCGTTATATCGTTTAATATAATAATATATATCTGTTTTGTCTAGTTGTATGCCGTCTCCTGGTTTTAAGTCACAACCGGTAGTTTCGAAAATGGCGATTATATAAAATATGAGTTTCCAAAAAAAACGTTGTATTGAAACGCCGCAATTACAATAAGGTATTACAATTCCAAATGTACAAAAAGAAATAAAAGAGTATAAGTTGCAAAACGCGTGTTTCTTGTATAGTGACAAAATGTTTGTGTCGAAAAATGTACAAAATAGAAATTTAGAAACTAAAAATAGGTGGGGGTGCGGTATTTAGCGCATGTTCAGAAAGGAAGCGTTGGCGGTTGGAATACAGATTTAAGGGTTCGAGGCGTCCCGTTACTTCCAGATGTCAGCGTGTTCGTTCGTACCCGTGACATTTGGATTAAGGGTTTATTTATTGCCCAAACAAGTGCCTCTCGAGCGCATAATAAAAAAATACAATTGGGTAAAAGTTATTCACTCCTGAACAATATCTTTATTTTAAAGGTGCCATATACTTGTACAAAATGAAAATTCAGTCAAAATTTACAAACTGTCTTAATCTATCGTATGCTTGACATTAATTAGAGTCTAAAACTTTATTTATACTATTTAAAAAACAATACAGGGTTGGGCAAAAGTATGTAAACACCGAATTTCTGGCTAAACTATTCGTGCGATGAAAAAATACTCTCAATATAAAATTTTGTAATCTTCTTAATCTATTCAAGGACGTACTGTAATTTCCAACAGCAAAGCTTTTTCTCGAGGTTTGACGTCATGGGTGTTTTTTTTTTAAATGGAACACCCTGTATATTTAATTTTTTTGGATAAACACTTGTTAAGCAATTACAATAATATCGCATTTGGTGGGTGTGCAACTTGTGGCTTTTACATTATTAAATAAAGAAATAAAAGGAATAGATAGCTGTTTACTGTTGTTTGTCTCGTCTTACAAAGATATGTAAATCTAAGAGTAACATTCGCTGTTATTATTGCACTAATTTCTATCAGATAATTCGGGGACACATTATCAAATCAATCATTCTAATAGAAAATTTAAATGCTAATCAAACAACAGCTATCCTTTCCTATTATTATTTTATTTAATAATGTAAAAAACACAAGTCGGAAACCCCACAAACCCGACATAATTGTAATTGTTTAATAAGTGTTTATCAAAAAAGTTTAAAATATACAGGGCGTTCTATTTAAAAAAAAAAACACCGATGACGTAATACCTCGAGAAATAGGATACCTGTTTAGAATTACATTACGTCCTTGAATAGATTAAAACGACTACACAAATTTATATTCAGAGTATTTTTTCATCGCATGTATAGTTTAGAAAAGAATACTATGTTCCCTTACTTTGCCCAACCATGTATATACAATACAATTTCCCTTACGATATCCATGTTGAGTTTTATTTATAATTTTGAATGTATTAAAGAAATCATTGACTTGAATAATTATGGCATTTTTAATAATGTTGAAAATCACTGGGAAGAGACTAATTGGTCTATAATTGCCAACTTCAGATACTTTGCCTTTTTTAAATATGGATTTATTACTGTGCAAGGTGCAGTGTGTCCGGAAAATTTCCCTGTACTAAAGAACTATTAATTTTGCTTGTTGAATTACTACATAAGTTAATTTGATACATTGTTTTATTTGACCTGACTTAAGAATGTGTAAAGAAATACGTAAATATTTTGTTATTAAAATATTTTGATTATTACTCATTTTGAAAAATTATGTTTAAGTGTATTTCTAACTTCACAATAATTTAGTGTATTATACGCGTCGCACATGAAGTAAAATTTAGAGTTTAGAAGAGCCTAAAAATTTTGATTGGCCGCTCCGCTTCGCGGAGCGAATAAACCAAATTTTCAGACTATTCTAAACTCGAAATCTTACTTCATGCTTAGTCTGGCAGTGGAAACACTCGTTTGAAACTTCAAATTGAACACTTTTATAAAATCGACAAATGCCTGAAAATTTACAGCGTATATGCAGGGTGGGGAATTTAACGTGTTTTTCGCAAATATTTTGAAAACAAAGCATTTCACGCAGAAATGACCTCAATGAAAAATAATCGTACAAAAGGGGGCCATAATTATGTAATATTGGTTTTCTCATAGATGGCGCTGTTGTCGCTAAAAAAGGGTCAACCCAAGTTTTTTTACGGGAACCCATATATTTGATTGCAGATTCAGATTTCTCGTAAAAAAAGAATAATTTATTTAAATAATTTTTTTTGTTAGCCTGTTAGATGGCGCTGTAATCAGCAGAAGCCTCTCTTCAGGTTGATCAAATCTATGTCCGAGGTGGACGCCATCTTGTAGAAAGCTGGAAAAGAAAGGCTTGGTAGAAGGGGCAGATTGTGTGCATTTGTTTTTCGCCAAATATTTCTTCTAACATCTGCAGCTAAAAGATTCGTTTCGGCATCTTCATGCGTGACAGTACGTCTTCGATTCCTGGTTCGTTTCACGCTGCCAGTGTCCGCAAATAAGTTGACAATCCGAAGAAAAGTCATGTGACACGAATGATGTCGATCGGAATTCCTCTCAGCGTACATAGCACATGCAGCATTCCCATTGCGTCTAGCTTCACCATACACAAAAATCATATCTTTTTCCGCAAAACTCAGAATTACGACTGTGGGGTTGCGTGTTCTCCAAGAGAATTCGATGTGGTTGTAACAGTTTATTTACAAAACAAGAATATATACAGGTACAGATAATTAAGGTAAGCGCGGTGTCGGCATCGCGACGCGGATTTCGCGGGTGTTGCTGCGAACCGAGAATCGGCAAGGGTCCTGATGCACGGTTGTCGGGTCCACTCCGGCGTACAGGGCCTCGGTCAGGTTCAGTCGTCGTGGTGTCCTAGCACCACGTGAGGGTTTTCGTCGGTGATGGTGGAAGCGGTGACACGGGCCTCGGGATGGCGTGCGTCCTTGCTGGTCCTCGGGTCCGCTCTGGGCCTCGTCTCCGTGGTGTCGCTGGGATTGGCGACAATAGCCTCGGGTGGTCCACGTAGTAGCGTCGTACTCTTCTACTAACGTGGCGTCGTCTCCGGTGTGATGTGCTCAAGGTCTGATGCTGCTGGAACGGAAGGCGTAGCATCGGGTGACGTGGAGGACGTGCCTTGGTAAACTCGCTTTGATTGACGTGCCTTGGTGAGGTCGCTTGTCAGACTGTCTTACCGACTGTACTGAATGTTCAATTGCAGTGCGCTGATCGAAGTGACGAGATGAGGGGCGCATACCCTATTTAAGTGGGTCATGCGGCCATAACCGTCGTGCGAGCGTAGGGCGCGCCCTCTGTTCAGGTTGCGGGCGGCCCTTTTCCTTTGGTGGGGAATCGTGCGTAACGAGTGCCGCTGTTGGTGAGTCACGCTAGTGGCGAGCATTTTTCGCGCGCCCGGGCGCGGATCGCCACAACGACTTATTACAAAATTCATTTTTTATTTTTGTTTAGTTAAAGAAATTATCCACATGCAACATTGGTCAAATTCCAGTAATTTTTTATAAAGTTCGCGCTGATACTCAAAACGAGCGTTTCATTCTAGGAGAACAGAACAGTTTAATGTTTCATCTGTCTCAATTACAGCGCATCTATCAGGCTGACAAAAAAATAAGTTAAGTAAATTCTTCTAATTTTTTGTTCAAGGAATCTGAAACTGCAATCAATAATAGGGGTTTCCATTAAAAAAAATTGAGTTGACCTTATTTTAGCGACAACAGAAAACCAATATTACAGAGTTATGGCCCCCTTCTGTACGATTACTTTTCACACAGATCATTTTAGCAGAAAATGCTTTGTTTTGTAAATATTTGCAAAAAACACGTTAAATGCTCCACCCTGTATAATGTATGTTTATTAGAAAACCTCCCAGTATGTAATAAGTCATTCATAGAAATTATTAAAAGAAGTGCAGAATTTTACTTAAAATCAACTTTTAAAGTTAACTCTATAATTGCTCGGCCGTTAATAGGCTAATTATCTGTGTTAATAGTATTATTATGTCAATGTGTTTTAATACAATACTTGGTATATTGTCACTATCGCATGATAAAGTGTTTTTTAATTTGCTTATTAAATTGTAGCATTCGCATTCTGTGAAGGTTCCAATGAATATTATATAATTATTTCGTCGAATATCCTCAAATTAAGTTATTTGATTTTGATTGACAGTTAGTTGAGAGGTATTATTCTGAACGTATGAATTAAATTTTGTAGCCACTTCTTTTGTAGTACCCAGGTACCATCATATTGATTAGTTGGTTTAATTTTGACTCCTTTTCTTTAACTTCGTTTATTACATTCCAGACACATTTAGTTGGATTATTGGCGTTCTTAATTTTTGATTTGTAGTTTTGAATTAATAGTCTATTGTATGTAAAATTTTTATTGTTGCTTTATATGAGTTTAAAAAATGGGTGTCATGTCGCGATATTATGTAAAGTAAGTTAAGTTCATTTTTACATTTTAACAGTGCATCAGTATGAGTCATTTTTATAATTTATAATTTTATTGAAATTCATTATTCTGGAAAACACTTGGCTATAGCTACTGAATCCTACTAAATGTGTTCCAGTGTACATGACCATATAAGTCCTCAACCTGATAAATACTGCACAAGATTTTTATTTTGCATTACTGTTCTGAATATACCGGGTGTTGACTTGGCGGACGCAACATAGGCAACCCCATGTAAATTTTGAAATGTTCAAATTTTGGCTCCTCTTTTTATTTTAAAAACAAAATGTATTTACTTTTTCTGTAGAGGGAAAAATTCTGAATTCATTCGTGTTAACGTTTATTACTTTACGTTTCTTTAAGTTAAAATAATTAAGAAAAAGTAATCTGATTTTATGAAAATCATGACATGCCATGGAATTGAAGCAACAATTGCGAATGTCAAAATGCCAAAGATATCGCAGTCACTTGATTAAGGTAAATGTTTTCGAAATAATTTACACTATACAAGAAAAAATCCTCCTAATACAGTGGTAATATGCAGACCACAGTTATCACGATGTTTGCGTTATGTTATTTGTCGATAATTAAGTAACAGCAATATCTTGTGCTATTTTGACATCCGCAATTGTTGTATCAATTCCATGGTATGTCATTATTTTTATAAAATCACATTACTTTTTCGTAATTATTTTAGCTGTTAATTTTCTGACTTTCGTTGATTTTTAAAAGAGTTCAATTTGAAGCTTTAAACTAGTGTTTTCCACTCCCAGACTAAGCATGAAGTTAAATTTCGAGTTTAGAAAATCCCCGTGAAAATTTGTCTGGGGTCGCGCAGCGACCCGAGACAAATTTTCTGGGCTTTTCTAAACTCGAAATTTTACTTTATGCGCCACGCATATAAAACACAGATTTTAAGTGAAGTTCGAATATACATAAATTTGAAAATATTATAGTGTTTTATACGCGTGGCGCATGAAGTAAAATTTCGAGTTTAGAAAAGCCCTTAAAATTTGTCTCGGGTCGCTGCGCGACCCTCGACAAACTTTCACGGGGCTTTTCTAAACTCGAAATTTTGCTTCATGCTTAGTCTGGGAGTGAAAACACTTGTTTAAAGCTTTAAATTGAACTTTAAAAGAACAGGAAATATCCGCAATTGTATCAATTCCATGGTATGTCAATATTATTATAAAATCAAATTACTTTTTATTGTTTATTTTAACTTAGATAAATGTAATGTGTTAGGTGTAAACATTCATAAATTTAGAATTTTTCCCTCTACAAAAAAGTAAAATACATTTTGTCTGTAAAATAAATAGGGAAGCCAATATTTGAACACTTTAAAATTAACATGCCATTTCCTATGTTGCGTCCGCCAAGTCAACACCCGGTATATATATTTTTGTCATTGAATACTTTTTTTCTGAATTTTATTACGTGTAGTTTTAATGTGTACGGTTATTTCAAGTTTTAGTCCTAAATGATAATATTCCCTATGTATATACAATTAGTGACATTTTCTATTAAATGTTCATGCTACATATTCCAAAGCTCCTGTGTTTGCATTTTGCAATCGCAATGTTTGGTTGAGATCAAACATAAGCGGAATATTTTGTACTTTACAATATTTCAGTGTTTTATACGAGTTGCGCATGAAGTAAAATTTCGAGTTTAGAATAGCTAAAAAAATTGGTTTGTTACTTTATGCGCCAGTATAAAATACTTGATTATTTTGAATTTAGCAGTATATTTTGAGTTTTACTTTAAATCAATGTTATATATGCGTATATAATAGATAAATGTACTCGTATATCGAAATCACTCTATTGAAAAAATTATGAATATTTAATATAATTATTTTGTATTAAGTTTATTTTTTCGTTTTTAATAAATATTAACACATGCATTCGATTTTTAATTGCTACGTATTTCTTTTTTCTGTTTCTAATATTGTTGACTAGTTTTCTGGAAATGGTCTGATTCTTTACCAATTAAAATCCTTACAAGCTGCTTCTGCTCTAATTTATCCCAGTTGGGAACTGTACTTACTGTATTTACAATAATAAGGTAGTCCTATAGTTTTCTGTTTTTGTTTGCAAATCGGGATGTTCATTTGTATTATTGTTGTTAATTTTTATTTTAATTACCAATTCGTCTTTTATTAACCTTAGATTCGATAATGTTTACAAAACACTTCTAATGAAAATGTTTATGAAACGAACTAATACAATAAATTTTAAGCGCCTATATAAACCAAGCACTTAACAAAACCAGTTTAAAGACTCCGGTAATTAAATGATCATAATAAATATTAATATAAAATGCAAATGAAGTAATTAAGACGGATCTTGGCAACGACGATGTCGACGACATAAAACAGTCTTAAATTAATTAAAACTCGCGCCAAGACGACGTTCCTATATCCACACATATTTCCCCACACACACTCGAATTCATGGTGATGTTATAAATGCGGCCGAAACGTTATTACACTTGTATATTTTAGTATAATTAAATTCAGTTTCATACTTACTATAGCACACCCCACCGAAACCCAGAATGAATTCACATGAGTTGTTTTGACCATTATCGCAGTCTCCAGAGGGTGTACAATCTATGTTCGCGGAGACCACTCATTTATAAGCCGGCGTACACATTCTCAGCTTTAATGTAATGAAATACATAAATTTTTAATTCGCACCCGACGACCAGTTCAAATTGCCAACAATTACCAGGCCCGCTGCCCAAAAACGCGCTAAATATTCAATTAAGCTGATCGCGAAAGAGAGATATGGGACCGCTAAACGCATTTGCACTGACGTCCACGAAGAAAATTATGTTCTCTGCAAAACGTAATAGAAAATTCCTATTTTTTAATTAAGGGGAGAATTTAAGAATAAATTTTATTAAAAAGAAAATTAAAATAGTTGAAGTTATAACTGACCCAGGACATAGTTTTCAAGCTATTGTTACATTAATGCAGTGGTGCTTAACTTTTTCTTAATCACACAACACGTAGAAAGTTTCGTTTTCGTGAACATTTTCAATAACAAATGAGAGAAATTTACATCGGAAAATCGTGAGATGTATAGTAGAATAACCCGTTCCTTTCTTTATCTAGCTTAACTTGCGAAAACTTACTAATTCTTACTATTAACTTGAATTGATATTTAGTTATCTTTGTTGTATCAGGCGATAAAAATTCAGATTAGAGCACTGCATGGGCCAGGCTTTGGCCGGGCCCAGCCTCGAATTTTTTCAAGCGGGCCGGGCCGGACCGAGCCTAACTGTTATTTTAAGTTTGTTTTTATTTTTAATTGCAAACTATATCTATAAACAAGTAAATACAAGGATTTTTTCTTCTGAGTATACATATGCTTGCGCTGTAATTTTTTTGATATTTGTTGTTTCTTAAAAGAGTTTAAGTTGAAACTTTAAACGAATGTTCTGCACTCCCAGATTAAGCATAAAGTAAAATTTCGAGATCAAAACACTAGTTAATAAAGGTATATTACATTTGTAAATATATACAGGGAGTTTTTTTTAAGTATACATATCTCAATTGCAGCGCATATACTTAAATCTTCAGATATTCCTAGTTTCATAAAATAGTTCCATTTAAAGCTTTAAATGAGTGCATTCCACTCCCAGATTAAGCATGAAGTAAAATTTCGAGTTTAGAAAAGCCCCGTGAAAATTTGTCGATGGTCGCGCAGCGACCCGAGACACATTTTCTGGGCTTTTCTAAACTCGAAATTTTACTTCTTGCGCCACGAGTATAAAACACTGATTTCAAGTGCTGTTCAAATATACATAAATTTCACAATATTTAAGTGTTGAGTGTTGAACGTCACTTAAAATCAGTGTATTATACGCGTGGCGCATGAAGTAAAATTTCGAGTTTAAAAAAGCCCAGAAAATTTGTCTCGGGTCGCTGTGCGACCCGAGACAAATTTTCACGGGGCTTTTCTAAACTCGAAATTTTACTTCATGCTTAATCTGGGAGTGGAAAACACTCATTTAAAGCTTCAAATTTAACTATTTTAGTAAACTACGAATATCCGAAGATTTAAGTATATGAATTGTAATTGAGATATGTATACTTAAATAAACCTCCCTGTATATATTTACAAGTGTAATATACCTTTATTAACTAGTGTTTTGAAACTCAAAATTTTACATCATGCTTAATCTGGGAGTGCAGAACACACGTTTGAAGTTTCAACTTGAACTCTTTAAACTCCGAGAAAATGTTGAGTTATTTAGACTAAATTTTGGCTGGGCCGGGCCGGGTGGAGCCTGTTCTATTATTTACCCGGGCCGGTCCGGGCCGGGCCGGGCTCAAGTCAATTATTTTATGACCGAACCGGGCCGGGTAGGGCTTACAAAATTTGTTAGCGGGCCGGGCCCAAAAAAATCAGCTCGTGCAAGGCTCTAATTCAGATCAAGTAGCTTAAAATCAAAACGAGAGTGAATCTATAGCAGGGTACATTTTTTTAACAAGCATCGCTGTAATAAAACCCGAAAGTCAATTAAATTAACGCTAAAAAGCTAAGGGTATGAACGCACACACACAAAGCATTTACACAAGTTAATAAGGAAAAATTTATATCCGGGCCGGGATTTGATAAACAGGTAATATAATTGAGTCCGGGTTGGTTATCCTTTTGTGGCGCGCTTCGTATACCTGAGCCGCCGCCCTCGCGTTCGTTTTTATTAAAAGACTTGTGTAAACCAATTACCCATTATGCTTCCCCCACGTAGTCATTATGTTTTGGTTACTTGTAACAATAAAAGTCCCGCTGGCAAAAAAAATCCCTTCCCCGAACGATAAAGGACGAACGCCCTCTCTCGTTAATTGGAAACATAATCTCGGATCATCCAAGAAAGGAATTCGATTTACTATGTATACTCATTGAATTATTTGTTGTGATTAAGATGAAGGTCTATATACATTTTAACTTGCTTATGTACATACGTTTTTTTTAGAAAGAAATTGTGTTTAACCCACTGATGCAATAACGCAACAATGTTTATTATTTAAATTACTAAGTAAGTTAATTTTATAATTTGTATTATTTGACCTGACTTGAGAATGTGTCAAGAAAAATGTAAAAATGTTGTTATTCAAATATTTTGATTATTACTCATTTATTGTATTTCCAACTTCACAATATTTCATTGTTTTGTACGCGTGGCGCATAGAGTAACATTTCAAGTTTAGAAAAGCCTGAAAATTTGGATTTATCCGCGCCTCGCTTCGCTCGTGCGCCGACAAATCTAAATTTTCAGGCTTTTCTAAACTCAAAATCATACTTCATGCTAAGTCTGGGAGTGGAAAATACTAGTTAAAAGATGGAAATTAAACTTTTAAAACAGAAACGAATGCCGTTAAATGTATTGCATTTGCATATGTATACCTAAAGAAATGCAAATATATTTAATCTAATGTTCACAATGAATGCGCATATTAAATCAAATCAAATCAAATCAAATTGATTATTGGTCCTTCATTGTTTAATTTTACAATATTAGACACGTCAAAGAAATAAATATATGATATAAATAAGTAGAAATAAAATATTACAATATAAACTACAGGGTATAAGGACATTTGATTATAGTGATACATTAAAATGTTGATATGCATGTATTAAATAAAAAATAAAATTTGGTCAGTTGGATAATTTTAAGTTATTTCCGAATGATTAAAATGTTCAAAATCTTCTATACTGTAGAATGCATTTATTTGGAGACAAGCTTTTAATTTGGACTTGAATTTACTTAGTGTCAATCCTGTCAGCGACCCTGGAAGTTTGTTATACAGGTTAATACCGGTTTGCTGAGGAGCTTTACCAAAGAATGAATGTGTATGTTGGTATGATACTAATTTCTCTTTATTTCTAGTTTGGTAGCTATGAATGTCACAATGTCTTATGAAAGTAGATTTATTTGAGTGAATATAACATAACGTTTTTAAAATGTAAATGCAAGGTTGTGTTAAAATCGTTTCTTGAATGAAAACCATTTTGCAAGAATCTAAGTAATTTAAGTTAAGCATTAAGCGAATAATTCTTTTTTGTAAGATAAATAATCGGTTTGTTTGACATGACTGTCCCCACAGTGTAATATTATAGGATAGGTATGAGTATATAAGTCCATAGTATATATTTACGATGAAGTTTTTATGAAATTGATTTTTTATTCTAAATATTAAATATTAAGATTTATTTATTTTTTAAGCTAAAATATTCAATATGACTATTCCACTGTAGATGTTGGTCAATACTTATCCCTAAATATTTTGTTGAGTCGACCGTTTTTATGTGATTACCCTCGAAATTAAAGCAAATTGAGTCAGACTTGTTATATATGTTAGACATACGCATTACTACCGTTATATCAACATTAACAATTAATTTATTTATGTTACACCATTTACTAAATTGCGACAATACATTAGCTACTTTTATTCTGGCTTCATCAATGTCATTTGCTGTGATTAGTACTGCAGTGTCATCAGCAAACATGACAACCCCACCCTCAGTGATATAGTTGGGTAAATCATTTGAGTACATTAAAAAAATTAACGGACCCAGATTACTACCCTGTGGGGCCCGGTATTAATTGTGTATTCAGATGATAGCGCCTCCTTCTATTTGACTAAATATTTTCTCCCGTCTAAGTATGACATAATCCAATTGTTCATGAAATCCCGGAAACCCATATCATCTAATGTACATTTAAATTATTCTCCTGTCTATTACTGTACAGGGTGGTCACATTTAGGTGTTACTATAGGGAATCTCGGTTAGTAGATGAGATTCAAGACAAACTCAACGGTGAAAATAAAAGTCGTCTATCACCTTTTGTTTTCGAGTTACAGCCAAATACTAATTGTTTTCCGTTTTCAATTTTTATTAATATTTCAGTTATTAATTATTTTATTAAAATAAAAGTTGTATGGTCTTCGGGCATTTTTTTGAGGATAATTGAATGAGAAAAATATATTATTGATATCGTCATTAATACCAAGAGTCAATACAAAATTGTCCTTTTTATAAAACAGAAGTCATAGTTAGTCATAGAAGTCATAGTAGTTGCTTTGACCTCATTAAATAGGTTATTTTTGTATTTATTTGAATGATGGGGGCCTCGGTGGCCGAGTGGGTAGAGACCCTGCCCACAGACCAAGAGGTCGCGGGTTCGAATCCCGTCCGGTGGAATAATTTATGAATAATAAATTATTCCATCCAGGTCCATGGATGTAGTATGAATGAGTTTGTGTTGTTTCAGGTGTAAATGGTTATTTATCTAAATTAGAATTGGTTAAAATACATAAAAAAAAAATGTTAAATATAAATAGATTGATGGCTAATGGTCTAGATACCAAAAAAAAAAAAAAAATTTGAATGATGAGTATATGGGAAGAATTTGTTTGCATTTTATTAAAAATCTATTAAAATTAATGTGAATATGCTTTTTTATTAATCGCAGTAAGCTTGTTTTAGGTTACTTTGTTTAGGTGCATATAAAGGATAAATTATGTAAAATGAGAAATTATAATAGTAACATTTGAAGACAAAATACTATTGATTGTATAAATTTAATTTTACATATTTATATTCATAATGCACGTAGAAGTGTCATAAAGAAATGCTGCACATGCATTTTGAGGAATCAACATTAATTTGAACATTCTTTGACATTTTTGTTTTAATCTCTTAAACATAGATTTATTCGGCTGTCATCTTTTTGTATAGCAATTAAAATGTGTGCAATAAAATATGTAAATTATTACTACCTTGGATAAAGCATTCTACCTAAAACTGTTCATAATTTAATAATAAACAATTTAATTTTACAAGCCTACTACTTTCAATGAGACATACAAGGATTTTTTTATTTTTATATACAAATCCCATAAAGCATGGTGCACACGACCGTATCAGTGCATTTTTATCTGGCAATAGATAAAAAATGCAATAAAACGGTCGTGTGCACTATGCTTTATGTTGTGATTGTAGGCAAGTAAACTTACGCATTAAAACGTTAATTAGTAATTGATTGTTTCTATTTTGTACGCGTGAAAGTGAACAGTAGCAATGTCTTCTTTAGAACAGGGCTGGCCAACCTACGTCCTGCGGGGCGCATGCGGCCCTCGAAGGGCTTCTGTACAGCCCGCGGCCACAAATTCCGTTAGTTATTGCGGAAGAGAGAGATTCATTGCGAATATTAGAGATAACCGATTTATTAACTGGGAAAATATCAACGTGTTGATAAATACTTTTTGGCATGGTTTATTTAATCCTAATCAACAAGAAAATTAATTTACATACTGCGATTTTTTCTTTTAAGTATACATACATACAGGGAGTTTTATGTAACAACGAACATGTTCATCCAATACAATTAGACACCTTTAATTTTTAAGTTATGTGTAAATTGGATTGCCTATATGACCATTACGAATTGTAGCTAATCAATCGCAATTATTGCCTCAACTTGTACATATAGGGAGTTTTTCTCTCAAGTATACATGTCCATATTACAGTGTATATGCCGCAAATCTTTAGATTTACGCTGTTTTTTTTTAAATGAGTTCAATTTGAAACTTAAAATGAGTGTGTTCCACTCCCAGACTAAGCATGAAGTAAAATTTCTCGAGTTTAGAAAAGCCTGAAAATTTGGTTTGGTCGCGTTGCGTGAAGCGCGGAGCGGCCAAACCAAATTTTCAGGCTTTTCTAAACTCGAAATTTTACTTCATGCGCCACCGGTACAAAACACTGACATATTACGAAGTTTAAAACACACCGCTAAACTTTACATTGCATCAGTGATTTGTACCGGTGGCGCATAAAGTAAAATTTCGAGTTTAGAAAAGCCTGAAAATTTGGTTTGGCCGCTCCGCGCTTCGCGCTACGCGACCAAACCAAATTTTCAGGGAGTGGAAAACACTCGTTTAAAGCTTCAAATTGAATTCTTTTAATAAACCGAGCGTCGGCAAATGTACAACGTATGTTTATGTATACTTAAAAGAAAAATTCTCGTTATGAACATGTTCCTTGTTACATAAAACTCTCTGTATGCATACGATTTGTTTAAAAGAGTTTAATTTGAAGCTTTAAACAAGTGCTTTCTACTTCCAGATTAGGAATGAAGTAAAATTTACAGTTTACAAAAATCTGAAATGCCAAATTTTCAGGCTTTTCTAAATTCAAAATTATACTTCATGCGTCACGCGTATTAAACACTTAAACACTGAAATATTGTGAACAAGTGAAAGTCACTTGAAATCAGCGTATAATACGCGTGGCGCATGAAGTAAAATTTCGAGTTTAGAAAAGCCCCGTGAAAATTTGTCTCGGGTCGCTGCGCGACCCTCGACAAATTTTCTACGCGGGGCTTTTCTAAACTCGAAATTTGACTTCATGCTTAACCTGGGAGTGGAAAACACTCGTTTAAAGCTTCAAATTGAACTCTTTGCAAAAAAAACAACGAATATCTGAAAATTTGCAGCATATAATTGGGATATGTATATTTAAAAAAAAAACTCCCTGTGGAGATAATCGACGTATAACTTGTTTGATAGACAAGTAAAAAATGTTTTGTAAGAAAATTATGAAAAAATGAAATAAACAAAAAATTGAGAGAAAATATATTTAAAAATGTAAGCAAAATGGACAGATGGTTCAGCATAAAATTTACAAAATGTACACAGAATCTATTAAGTTCAAAAAAAATTCAAGAAATTTAACGTCTTTGTGTCTCTCATTTTTAGTAAAAATAAAAAACCTAATCTTTAATTTTTAATTACCTTTAATATAAAAATCTTAGGAGTCAGATGTTAATATATTACCTAAATAACTAAATAACATTTTTAAAATCTTAAATTGATGTATGTATAAAAACAAAAACACTAGAAGTTCTAAATTGCACTAGTTTAACCGCCCCGAACTTTTTAAAAACTTCTCCGTTTTTTTTCTACCTTCGCTCTTGCTCTCGGATATCTGTAATATATTTTTGAGATATCTAAGAAAAATATCAACAATATAAAAATAAAAATGTAAACTTATCTAATCATTAACAAAAATGATAATATTAATATATTTATGGTGCTTAGGTTCAAGCCTCACACTTATCAGTTTACAGGGATTTTTTCTTTTAAGTATACCTATACACACACTTTGTTAAAAATAAATCAATTTGAAGCATCAAAAGAGTGTTTTCCACTCCAAGATTAAGCATGAAGTAACATTTCGAGTTTAGAAAAGCCTAAAAATTGCGAAGCGACCAATCCAAATTTTCAGGATTTTCTAAACTCGAAATTTTACTTCATGCGCCACGCGTATTAAACACTGAAAACAGTGAAATATTTTGAACAAGCGAACTTCACTTGAAATCAGTGTTTGATACGCGTGGCGTATGAAATAAAATTTCGAGTTTAGAAAATCCTGAATGTTTGGTTTAGTAGCTCCGCTTTGCTTGTTGTAACTTCTTTTGTGTTATTTTGTATTGTTCAAATAATATTGTGCTTATAATTTACTAGAATTTATGATATTTTACTCTGAAACAATATCTGCCTTATTATAAGATGTAAAAATAAGTTTTAACGCCTAACCTAGCATTATTTAAGATGCCTTATAAAATCTAAAAACTACCTTTTAATGTCTATTAATTACAGCTACGTGAAATAATTTAATTACTATTTTGATAAGCTAGCAACATTTTAACAATGTTGGATATAATAAATTCTCTTCCTAAATTATTTAATTTATCCCACTATTTTGTTTAATTGTTTTACAATTATTTTAAATAGAAATTTGATTTGATTACTTTTTGACATTTTAGTATGTATATGAAAGTTTGGCTGCCTGTGATCGAAACATAAAGCATATTAGAAACAAACGTTTCATTGCATTTTTTATATGGGTATACATAGAAAAATGTATACCTGAAAGAAAAATTTCCTGTATTTAAAATGTTTTAAGAGAATAATATAGTTTTCTATAAAACGCAACTATAACATTCTCATATGATACATCATTGAAATGAGAAAAAATAACCTATTTATAGCAAAGCCAACTATGACTTCTATTTAAAAAAAAAAACGCAACTTTGTCTTTTATCTTGTTTATTAATAAAGATATCAATATTCTGTTAATTCCATTCAATTCCCCTCAAAAAATTATGTGCAAAAATGTGTAACTCTTATCTGGATTAAATAATAAATAACTGAAATAATATTATTTTTCCTAAAATAAAATAATTCTGGGCTTTTCTTAACTCGAAATTTTACTTCATGCGCCACGCGTATGAAACACAGATATCAAGTGAAGTTAAAATATACATAAATTTTACAATATTTTAGTGTTTTATTTGTGTGGCGCATGAGTAAAATTTTCTAAACTCTAAATTTTACTTCATGCTTAGTCTGGAAGTGAAAATACTCGTTTAAAGCTTCAAATTGAACTTTAAAAAAAGCAAGTAATACCTGAAGATTTACAGAAAATAGGCTGAAATTTTTATGCTTTTCTAAACTCCAAATTTTACTTCATGCCCCACGCGTATAAAACAAAAATTTCTAGTGAAATTCGAATATACATAAATTTCACAATATTTTAGTGTTTTATACGCGTGGCGCAAGAAGTAAAATTTTAAGTTTAGAAAACCCCAGAAAATTTGTCTCGGGTCGCTGCGCGACCCTCACAAATTTTCCCGGGGCTTTTCTAAACTCGAAATTTTACTTCATGCTTAGTCTGGAATTGGAAAACACTTGCTTAAAGCTTTAAATTTTACTTACAAAAAAGGAATATCTAAAGATTTACAGAAAATAGGCGGAATTTGGAATACGTATACTTAAAAGAAGAACTCACTGTATAAGTAATTATGTGTTAATAGGAATGTATAGGAGTGTCTGATTAAAATGAAGTTCAAATTTTGTTGCAAAATCCTATGCGCGAAATTATGCAAATATTTATTTGGAATTAACTTTAAAATCGACAAATTTAGTTAAATAACAATTACGCTACGCGACCAAACCAAATAATCACATAAGTAATTATTTATTAATAGGAATGTATATGAGTGTCTGAGTAATCTTGCGACGTTAACGCGATTAGCGAAAGTCCTGGAAATATTTTAGCATAATTTCCCATTTACATTACAAACATGAATCAAAATAATTATTCATCACGTCTTAATGACGTATTTACAGTTCCTGGGAAGAGGTCGTAACCCGATTACACCGCCTTCCCTCGTCTCACACATCTTCCTTAAAATGAGAGTTGAGAGTTCGGGAATGATAGAAGGAACTCCCTCAAGGAGAAAGGGGTTGGGGGGGGGGGGGGGGGGCAGTGAGAGTAGTTATTGCCTTGCTGCCCCTCTTTAGAAGAGATAAAGCGAGGAAGACGCGTGACGGATTTAAAGGGCTGCCCTTCTAAGACAATTTGATGGGGATCAGCGGTCAGTGCAAAGTCCTGCCAAGTCACCACAAAGGCGCACTAAGGGTCAGAATAAACAATTACCAATTACGAAGACAGTAAATTACAAAGCCCGGGCGACTGGAGACGGGAAACAGGAGTAGCGGGTTTTGGTAATTGGACATGGGGATGATCATTCGAAAATTGAAACCTGATGTCCTTTCATTTCTTTACAATTTTCTGTCTTCTACAATTTACAATAAGTCATTTTTAGTTAATTATTGTAGTAATTTCTTTCTTCACTTATTACTTTTATTATACTTAATGTACATTTCGAACACTAGTATCCGTTTGCACCCCGCTCGATTAGAATCAGTGATTACTAAATTAGATTAATCAAGCTGCTTTGATAACACCGTCACCTGGTTAGTAAATCAGAGATCACGGAAAGAATTATTTAGATTATAAATGAAAATGTTAAGGTTTTTGATTATTTAATGTTGGCGAATTCTAAAAATCTCGATTATTAGTTATGTTGTGTTGGTAATAATTATTTAAACAGATGGTATTTAAAAGTTGAGACGAACTGTCAGTTGCTGATGAAAAGGTTCGTTTTTACTTTAATACAAGTTTATACAAATATAATTTAGACATTTGTAATGATAATTTTTTGATGTCACAGAAAGGAGGGTTCAAATTTTCACCCGACGAAAAAATACTGTGTTTGAACATAATAAAAAAATATAAACATACAATTGAAAACAAATGTATGGATGGTGTAGCATCCAAACATAAAAATAATACATAGGATAAAATTGTAAATAAATTTAATGGACAAAATCCTCAAGCTCTACCTAGAAAAAAGGATCAACTAAAATGTTTTTATGAAAACAAAACAATATTACATTCAGTTCATCGTCGTCTTTTAATAAATTAAATTCAATTTCCATTTTGAAGTAACTTTTAACAAATGTCAGTACTTAATCAGACAAAATCGGAGAATATCGATATTTAATCATTGATTAAATGGCGGTGCAATAGAATTATCCGAAAATCGATGATTAAATATTTAATCGACCAGGGTGCAAACGGACATAGGTGTTCATTTTCAATAGTAATACAATTGACAAATATATTTATTTCATTAATTGACAGTATTACTCAAACATTTCAAGGATGAGATTATTTAGGGGGCTTAATCAAAATTTAGTAGTTTATCTTTATTTTTAAGCATATAAATTGCTTCTAACATGTCTAATTTGTGGTTTTTATCTACAGTAAATATACCTATCTCGAACGTCGAAACAAATAATAAATACAGGCATATGGTAATTTATTTTGCCCATATCAGTAACCTGCGTCAAAAATACATAATTCATTAAATAAATTGTATGGACGTTCATTAAAAATCTTGAAGTTTGCTAAAACATGTTTTTAAAGTTATCTACACCAGTGTTTCTTAACTAGGGGATTTCAGCATTTCATTATAATTCAATTATTCAAAAAGATGTCTTACTTCAAGCTTCGCGGAGTGACTAAACCAAATTTTCAGGCTTTTCTAAACTCGAAATTTTACTTCATGCTTAATCAAGTAGTAGAAGATACTAATTAGAATGGTATTAAGGACTTTAATAAAAGCATTTGTTCTGTATTATTGATTTTATTGAAAAGTCATGAATTTTTTTATGAAATATTTATCCTAATTTAAATACTGTTTCAATATTTACGATTTCCTGCCAATCATTTTTAGATTTATAAATATTAAAAAAATATTGTTTTAAAATAATTAAAATAGGACTTCTTAATGGAAAACGTATATTTTCAAAAGCCTATAAATCGTGAGCGGATAACGCACGAAGTTTGTGCCTCATCAGTGAATCTTTACAGTGTATCATTTTAGAGGAATTCCATGTACAACTTTTGTTTGTTTTGTTTTTTGCTTATTCCTCAAAGAAAATGTAATGCAAGCCTATGAAATGATTACTCACGGTATGTGAACTTTAAAGTGCATGCAGATTAATAATTATAATGAGCAACGAAAGTATAAATATCTTTCTTAGTTTATCTTTAATTTTAAGTCAATTTTATAATAATACATAAACGTATTAAATTATTACAATTTAAAAATAGAATTTCTCTTAAATCACGTAATTTCAATTAATATTAATAATTGAAATGAATAGATTTGAATTAATTTTATAAAATTCTAAAAAATTAATACGTTTATGTATATTATAACATTGTTTTATAATTACTATTTGATTATTTATTTACAGGAATCCCCTTTTACAAAGTATTTATATGTACAAAGTAATAAAAATATAAGATAATAATATACTTTCATAAAAATCAGAACACCAAGTATTTATTGCACGATTTTAATAAAATTTACACAATTTGATCATGTAAACGAACTGTATCGATGATCAAAAAATCAACTTGAAAAACAAAAAAACAAATGAATAAAAATTAATAATGTGTTGGGCCTCCACGATTTCCCAAACACTTATTAACACGTCGAGGCATGCTAGAAATCAGGCTGACAATATCGACTTGGGGTATTTCATTCCAAACTTCGATAATTTGACCTCTAAGTTCCATTACAGTGTTAGCGGGGCGCTGTAAGTTACTTATTCTAACACCTATCATATCCCAAACATGTTCTATTGGCGATAGATCTGGAGAACGAGATGGCCAAGGTAACAAATTGATTTCGGCACTATCAAAAAACTGTTTTGTAATGGCCGCTGTGTGAGGTCGAGCATTATCTTGCTGAAAAATGGGGTTCTGCAAGCCATTTACATAGGGCACTAACACTGGCCGTAAAATGTTGTCAATATACCGAATCGCGTTAAGACTTGCTTCTAAATAAACTAGAGGAGACCGACTACCAAATGCTATCGCCCCCCAAACCATAACTCCCTGTGTAAGAGCCGTATGTCTTTCAACAGCAAATTGTAAAATTCTGCGTTCACCGCGTCGACGTCTCACTCTTCTGCGACCATCATGAGCCCATAAACAGAACCGAGACTCATCGCTGAAGATAATGTTATTCCATTCATGGGTCCAATGTTGTCTTTCCCTGCACCAATCAAGTCTTGCTCTGCGATGCTGCGGAGTAAGAGGTAGACACAATTGTGGACGGTAGGATCTTATACCAAAACTGCGGATTCTTCTGTAAACAATAGCCATGGATACTCTTTGGCCATTTAGAGCCAACCAGTCATTTCCTAATGCCCGCGACGTTGTAAATCTGTCCCTTAAAGTTGTAAGACGAAGAGCTCGATCTTCACGCTCAGTGCTGCTTCTTGGACGTCCTGATCCAAGTCTACGTCGATTCTCCCCAGCTTCGGACCATCTAGACCAGCAGCGTACGATCACCGATACACTACGGCCTACCCTTTCAGCAATAGCATGAACCAAAAAACCCGCTTCTCGCATTCCAATAATGCGACCCCTTTCAAATTCACTTAGATGATGATATTGTGCACGCCGACGAACACGTCTTTTTATGTTTTACAAACTGAAACGTCAAACTACTCGGAGGCTACTTGAATATTAGAAGCAATTACATTAAAAAATCAGCAGCTCTTCATAATGGTGAAATCAAGGAAAAATACCATTAAATAGTAACCAAAACAATTGATTTTTGATTATCGATACAGTTCATTTACATGATCAAATTCTGTAAATTTCATTAAAATCGTCCAAAAAATACTTTGTGTTCTGATTTTTTTGAAAGGCAGTATATAATGGAACAAGGATAATGAATAATAATTATTACAAGAATAATAATAATGGCAATTAGTCCATTATTTTAAATTGTGGCGTATGGTATTTTTAAAACTGACGAGAGAACTGTTAAATATTTCGAACTATTCACAGTTGTTGAAGCCCTTCAGGATAATTAAATTTGAGATTTTTTGCTAAAAACTATACTTCATTCGCGTTTAGATTAATGTTAGGGAAACATAGGGCTTATGTGTCCTTGATCGCTGATTGGCCGAAATTTGAGGAAAACTCACAAAGCCAATAAATAGACAATTTTTTCTATTTTCCACTTACTCTCACTTACAGTTTAAAATTAATTGTCACAATTGCCACTGTGTTTTCAAATTTTTGGTTATTATGTCTAATAACGAAAAACTAACGACTGTTCCTTTTTCTAAAAATAAACAAAGAAAAATACCTCAAAGTGGACAGAAGTTGATGGCCCTCAATATTAGTTTAAAGTGCAAGTCTGTGACAAAATTTGAAAGCGAAGTTAAAAATCTTCCGGGTGCTGATGTGGGAACATTAATATCATCCATGTTTGAAATTATTGCTAAAATGGAATTAACAGGAGAAGTTGAAACACAGCTAAAGAAGAAAGTACGTCGTGATACTTATTTAAGTATGACTGAATGCGAATAAAAGACATACGACATGTCCACTACTTTAAAAAAAATGGTTAACATTATAAGTACATTTGAGTTAGGGATGCTCCGGTCCTTGAAAATATCTATATATACAGAAAAATATCGTAGTGAAAAGTATCGATATTAAAAATATTTATAATTTTTGATACCAGATAATTTAGGTTAATTATTTATAATTATTTAATGCTGTAATTTAATTTTTTAATGCTTTACCTAGAAAAGCCCCGTGATTTTTTTTTTCTACGCGGGGGCTTTTCTTAACTCAAAATTTTACTTTATGCTCAGCCTGGGAGTGGGAAAACACTCGTTTTGTAGGTTTATAAAATTTTGATAAGATTTTCGATCTGTAATCTTCGCCGATTTAGAAATATTTCATAAGATCAATATTTTGAGATTTTCATCAACGTATAAAATGTTCATGAATATTTCGATATTTCGAGATTTTCGTAAACTTTTCAATTTTTGTCTTTAATGAGATTTTCAATATTTTAAGATTTTTGCATGATTTTCGGTATATCGAGATATTGGTCATATTATAAAATGTTCATGAGATTTTCAATATTTTAAGAGTTTCAATATTTCGAGATTTTCAATTTATAAAATCTTAATGAGATTTTCGATATGTCGAGAGTTTCAAACTATAAAAATTTAACACAGACATTTTCGTAAGATTTTCGATATTTCGATATTTTTTTTTCCAGATCTATATATACATAATCGATTAATATTTCTGGAGTAATGAAAACACCTTTACTGAATTATTATTGAATAAAGTTATAATAAGTTATGTAATTGTAAAAATAATATAGTTCTTTATTAATACTAAAAAATATTGTAAAAAGAAGTCATTTGATATTCAAAGAAAATTCAACTTTAAATTATGTTGCATGACAGCTTTATTTATATACATTTTCTTTAAAAACTAATTTTGTTCTAACCGATTTCGAGTCAACATACGTTTCCCCTTAATTTTAAATTCCGCGCCCAAAAATTTCACCAGATTCCGCCATTTTAGCCGTATAAATTAGGCTTTTGTTACATTTTTCTTAAAATAATTTTCTTGTTTACTTAAATATTTAGAATACTATGATTAGCTACATACCTAGTTTACAAGAATTAAGTATCCATATAATATAATTTCCAAATCTTCCACGCGCATAAGAAACTTCCAGACTAAAATAAGTCAACATTTGCCAAAAGTCTTGGCCCGTGTCGGACTCAATAATCAGTGAAGAGAATAGATATATATCGTCTGTTTATTTTTAATATAATTTTAAGCGAAATAATCAAGTAAACATTTGTTGAAAAATCCCTAACACCAATTAATGAAGATATTTATTTGGTTATTTTGTAAAAAAAAAATAGAATGTTATTGATTAGCTTTTAAATTCTATGATATTGTCGAAGAATAATTTATTTAGTTATCTAAAGTCATAAAAAACTTTAAGTTTTCTGTAATTTTCTGATAAAATGTTGTTCGTGGCAACATTGCATTAACATGTGTTCTAACTTTACTGTAATTAAATTTAAAGTCATTTAGATGGTTTCTGTTTTTGTTCATGCTTGTAGAAATGTATTTCATCTGCTGAATTATTTAATTGATATTTACTTCTAGCAAGTGCTTGATTTAGCAGAAAGTAAAATTTTGACTTTAGAAATGACAGAAAATTTGGATTGGTCGCGTAGTGCTACGCGACCAAACCAAATTTGCAGGCTTTTCTAAACTCGAAATTTTACTTCATGCGCCACGCGTACTAAACACTGATATTAAATGAAGTTAAAAATATACTGATTAGGTTTGTACATTTATAATTCATCAATAAATCAAGCAAAACTAAATTTGGTCGATTTTTATATGGTTATAGCCATTCTATTAACCTATTAACGTTATTATTTTTTTGTATTATTTGATCTAGAGAAAAAGTAGATATAGTGGAATTCAAGAGAGATGTCCTATGACTCATTGATGTGGAATGTGTGGTTCAAATTTTTTAGAGAGTATGTCAACAGTTGCATCTGCAACGATTTTTCCGTCGTGTCAAATTTTGACGTTACATGACAATGTCATACTGTTTAGGTCGCGAGTATCTAGGTGATCTTTCTTTTAGAAAAGCTTTAAATCATAATTTCTAGTGATTTTTTCGTTTGAATATACATATCCCAATAACGTATCGTAGATTTTTAAATGTTCGTTGTTGTTTTAAAAGAGGTCAATTTGAAGTTTAAACGAGTGTATTCCACTTCCAGGTTAAGCATAAGGTAAAATTTTGAGTTTAGAAAAGCCTGAACATTTGGTTTTTGTCGTGTAGCGCGAAGCGACAAAACCAAATTTTCAGGCTTTTCCAAACTAGAAATTTTACTTCATGCGCCACGCGTATAAAACACTGATTTCAAGCAAAATTTACTCGTTCACAATATTTCAGTGCTTTCAGTGCTTAATACGCGTGGCACATGAAGTAAAATGTCTAGTTTAGAGAAGCCTGAAAATTTGGTTTGGACGCGTAGCACTTCGCGCTTCGCGCTACGCGACAAAACCAATTTTTCACTCTGGGAGTGGAAAATACTCGATTTAAGCTTCAAATTGAACTCTTTGAACAAATAGGGTCTGCATTTTTATACTTAATAGAATATTCCCTGTATTAACAGATTAATCCAATGACTATTTGCAAAATCTACTAAATGTGCATTCGATTCAACTAACATTTTCGTTTGAGCTTACACAAAATCAACATAAATGCATTACTTATTTCTGTAAACACCTGAGTTATTTAGATGTGCAAATTGGAATTATACCACTAAATTGTGCACAATAATTAAAATGATTTGTGGCTGGGTTTTTGCAGATTTTGTATTACGAAGACATTGTCAAAAGTGACGTTTAACGTTAAAATTTTAAAGCTGCATACCGGAACATATGTTTTCGCATGATCCATCTAAAAACCATAGAAGACATATGCAGATTTCTGTCTCTTTTCACACACGTAATCCGATTACATCAAACTATTTTCGTATTACATGTATTGGTGCAGAAAGCACTACAAATCAAGGAAACCATGGGATACCTCTTGTGAATCGTATCTTTGTTATTTGAATATTTCGATTATTACTCATTAAAAAAAAAAAAAAAATATGTTTTCAGTGTGTTTCTAACTTGACAATATTTCAGTGTTTTATACGCCTGGCGCAGGAAGTAAAATTACGAGTTTAGAAAAGCCTGAAATTTGTGGAAACACTCGTTCAAAACTTCAATTTAATCGCTTTTATAAAATCGACGAATGCCTAAAAATTTACTGTATTTATATGTATGTTTAAAAGAAAAAATCCCAGCATGTAATATAATTAGTCAATTATAGAAATCATAAAGATTGGTGCAGAATTTTACCTAAAACAAATTTTAGAGTTAAAATAATAAAAATTCTCATTGGCTTGTAAATATATAATTTTTTTGTATTCGTTTAAATATGTATGACATACCAATTTAAAGCAAGTAGGTGTAAAGTTTCTGTAATATAGTTTTTGTAACAGTATTTGGTGATCCAAAGAATCGAACGCTTTACTCAGATTTATAAACTTACATAAGGTAATGTCAGATGCTTCAAATCCATCCAATAGAGTGTCATTTGAGGTTATAAAAATTTCTTAACTCCAAAAATGTACTTCATGCGCTTTAGGCATATACGTAAAACACTGATTTAGTGTTACGTTCAAAATGTATACTTACTTACGTTTATGATTTATAACTAACTGCTGTTGTCTTGTAGCATCTACAAGGTCAACTTGAAAATTTTACATTTAAAACATAAGATTCTGTAAGTTACAATATGTAAATGTTGGCAATCTAGAAGGAACTAGAATTAAGTTTTTATAGATTAAAATCAGAGGATCAATGAAGAAGATACAGAACGTTCATTTAGTATGATTATTAGATCAATAAATACATCTGTCAAGAAAATATACAATTAATATTGTAGTAGACAAACGATTTATAAAAGTATGAATTGTAATTAAAGATGTGGAACTATGTACTTATGGGTAGAAATGTAGAATGATTTATGTTGAAAGGGTGAGCAATTTGTATGATTGTTTGATGAAATTGTGCGTTAACATCGGGCCCTTAATCCTCCCTTTTATTAAATCACCTTTGGACCGTAGATAGGATTGTGTCTGAAGGAGGGGTCCTCTCGAGTCGATCAACGGGACCGGTCATTAGCGGCTCCTGAAGATGTTCCATTAGTATGGAGGGCTCTCGGGGGCCGACAATCATCGTTATCCTCATTGTTCCTCGCTGATTGGAACTCAGTCGGAACTCGCACAAAACTAGGGTCCGCGGCGGAAAGCTTTAGACAATACGACGGGAAATTCTTGTTGTTATAAATGTCCAAGATGACGGGATGACAACTATGGCCGCTCTTATACGATGATGATAACATGCGACCGCTTTTATTGTTTACGTCAAGAAATCAACGAGTGAATTTTCTTCCCTTCAGTTCCCATCAACTCGTATCCACTGAACGAAAGGAAAAGCACAGTATGTAATGCTGAAACTAAAGGAAAGTATCATCCTCATGCTGTAACTGAAGGGAAAAGGGAAGGAAAATAACTTTTAGCTAGGAGCGAGAGGGATAGCAGAAGGAAATTTCTTGTGGATATTAATGTCTAGGTCGTATGAGACGGAAAAAATCTCTTGACAAGCCGGTATTCATATATATGAAAAGGGCCATTATTTCTGATGTGACATCGCGATGACGCTGGCGCTTTTATTTTCGGGGATGCTTCATTCTTTCCATCCGTGTGTGCGCCTTTCTGATTTAATTGCTCGTTTGTCTTTTATGTGTGTTGCCTCATATTTCCCCCCTTTCGAATGACACGCTCAAACTTATATTCCACCTCCATCACTCAAATTTGATACGTTCATCCCTTAAACGTATACACATCCAAGGTTGTACATATATCATCCAAATCGGTAATTTATCAGTAATAATTTTCTATTAGAATGAGTTATTACCTGAAATTATTTATTATGTACATAGAGGGTGAACAGGTTTACATGTTTTATTAAACGAAGAAGATACAGGGAAAAAATAATAATGAACACATTACGATCATCAACCACAAATAATGGTAATGATCATTATTTAGTAATGGTAAAGTACATTACTGAAAATCAGTAATTTTTAGTATTTTGACTTCTAGTAAAAATAAAAAAAAAACATGCTTTTACATTGTTTAAAAGCAAAGATAGCTACGACAATAAAATAAAATAATATTCGTCAATAATTATTTATAGTTTTTATTTGTAGAATATTCAATATTTTTAATATTCACCGTGTAATATAGCTTTTTTAAACTAGACATTAAATTAACACAATATTTTTAAAACAAGCTAAACCATCTCTAGATTATCCCAGTTGGATGATTTACAAATAAAAAATACAAGAAATCATAATAAATCTATCATTTTTACTTTTCGGAATCATTCTGTAGAATAACACACCTGTTGCAATTTTGATACGTTTGATACTTTTTAGATATGCTACTTTTTTTATATCAACAAACTATAATGTACAGGGTGGTCACATTTAGGTGTTACTATAGGGAATCTCGATTAGTAGAAGAGATAGAAAAATGGATAGCGCATGCTTTTTTTTCAAGATAAACTCAACAGCGAAAACAAAAATCTGCTATCGTGTTTTGTTTTTGAGTTATAGCTAAATACTCATTATTTTCCATTTTCAATTTCAGTAATTTTTTCTAAACTCGAAATTTTACTTCATGCTCAGTCTGGGAGTAGAAAACACTCGTATAGAGCTTTAAGTTGATTTTTTTTAAAAAACGAATGTCAGAATGAAAATGTACAGCTTATGCATATGTTTACCTAAAAGAAACATTTTCTGTATGTATAATAATCTGAAATTTAAAAAAAAAAACTTGAATTTTGATTACCAATTGAGTAACTTGGCATTGATTTTTCGATTTCCTTATAGGTTAAAGGGTTATTTAGAGAAAGTTAGAACAAATGAAAATGCTATGTTTCTAGAAACATGATTTTGGCAGAAAGCTACGAGAAAACCCAATCGATATATAATATTTGTTTATGACTAGTTATTTATAGTAACTATTAATTGTTTTTTTTAACTAAATTTGTGGATTTTAAAGGTAATCCCAAATAAATATTTTCACAAATTTGTATACAGGATTTTATTTTTCAAATTGATTTTAACACTGCTATACATTTTTATTAACACATAATTAAGTATAAATGAAATTGCCAATTCTTGGTTGCAGAATACTTCAAACATTAAAAGTGCGATTCTTTTCGCAATCTACAACAAGTTATTCTTACAAAGACTATATCAAACACTTATTGAAACAACTACTTTCCGAGCTAATACCCCGACGGACATTGAATTTTACAACAAGTGTTTGCTGTTATATGCAGTAACCTACTGCAAATGTAACAATTTGGATCAAATTATTCAGGCCATCTATAGACGCGTTTCGAGATTTATCTCTCATCAGTATAGCTTTGCCATTCTCTCTAAACACTTTGACACCTTAGACTGGCGGTCACGTTACCGTTCAAACATAAGTATAAATGAAATTGCCAATTCTTAGTTGCAGAATACTTCAAACATTAAAAGTGCGATTCAATGTCCGTCGGAGTATTAGCTCGGGAAGTAGTTGTTTCAATAAGTGTTTGATATAGTCTTTCTAGGACTAACTTGTTGTAGATTGCGAAAAAAATAGCACTTTTAATGATTAAAGTATTCTGCAACCAATAATTGGCAATTTCAATTTCAACGTAGACCGATATAATAAAGTATAGTGCTTTAGGTGCTTCTTCAGAATGAAATTCATTAGTGTGTCGCTTAATAAACCCTAAGGATTTTAAGCTCATATTCACAATGTGGTCTACATGATTATGAAAAGTACGCTTAGTATTAAAAATGACACCTAAATCTTCAAACACCAGAACTGTTCTATAGTTGTTTTATCAATGTAGTACGAATGGTATTCTTGGTGTGATTTTCTTGAGAAAGTCATCGTCTTGCACTTGGTTAAATTTAAGGAAACACCGTTTTGTGTACACCAGATTTGTATGGAGTCGACATCCTTCTGTAAGAAATCGCGATCGGCTGTGGTTTTAACTACATGAAAAAAAATTAAATCATCTGCGAATATTAATACATAGCCATGTTTTATAACTGATGCAATGTCATTTATATAAATATTAAATAGTATGGGTACCAGATGACTGCCTTGGGGTACACCCGAGGTAACCAGGGCTATTTCTGATTTCATTTCATCAATATAGACTTCCTATGCGCAATTTGTTATATAACTTGCTAGCCATAATAGCATACCTCCAAAAATACCAATGCTTCTTAATTTGGATACTTAGGCGTCATGACTTACTCGATCCAAGGCCTTCGTAAAGTCAGTGTATATTACATCTACTGACTCGCCCTTATTAAACGCATTATGAATATATTGCTGAAATAGCAATATTACTGTTACTGTTTGTTATAGTTGAATGTCCTTGACGAAAGCTATGTTGAAAGTTGGACAGTATTGGTTCAAGGGATTTTGACAGTTCATTGCAAACGAAGTTTTCAAACAGTTTTGAAATCGTACTCTGAATAGTTATTGGACGATGAGTAGTAATTTCACGTTTTATTCCTGTTTTAAAAATTGGTATAATATGTGGGTATTTCCATACACTTGGTACTAAACCACTCGACAACGATAGCTCATATAATAATGTTAATAGATTGCACAGCAACGTAGCGCAGCTTTTTAATAATTTTGGACACAGCATATCAGACTCCTTTAGGTGCAATAATTTATCTATAACGTCTCTTTCAGAAATTCTGATGCAATTAATATCACAGATTGATGGACTAGATATACTTTTATCACAACTTTATCTTTGGTATAAACCGATGAAAAAAAGGCTAAAAATAAACTGGCAATATCTTCTTCTTCCTTTGTATATAATTGATGATGGAAGCTGGTGATCTCTTTTTTACTTAGATATACATATATTTCCAAAAACTACGTGCCTCATTTATCAGCTCTTCATCAGTTTGAAAGATATGTTTTTCAAGTTTTCACAATCATAAAGGCCAGAGGACGCCCTTAATATAGGCAAAATAAATAAATCATACAAATATGAAAAAGTGATTTCACGTATTTTTTAATTTCGAGTTTTTGACCTCTTGAACATAAAACAAAAGGGCCTTAAAGCCTACTATATTTTAAAATATATTTTTATATGATGCGCCCTTGAAAATGGGCAAATCTATCAAACATTTTACTATATCTTCAGTTAAGATAAAGATATCTAGATGAAGTTTTCCCCATTTTTCTTAGTATTTCTTTCTTCAATAAACTATCAGTTTAACTATAGCTTACTATTTGAAATTTTTAAGAAAACCTAGATAATATGGCGTATATTCCAAAAACGCCCTCTGGCGCTTACTATAACAACTAAAGTAAATGAGAGTAAAATGTGATTTAAAGTGCTTTCAATTACCTATCAATTGAGACTAGTTTGAGTAATTTCGGTAATCCTACCCAAAGTTACATGCAGTTTAATGATCACACTTTCCCGCCCTCTCCTACTTCATATGAGTAAGATAAAGAAACAAGTGAGTAGCTAAAATTGATTAAAATTCAGAGTGGATTACTATTTGTATATTTTTAATTAAATCAAAAAAAAAACTGCTTAATTTAGCAGTTTTTTAATGTAAATCTGTTTTTGAATTTAGCTATAGATGTTACGCCCTCTAGCGGCAGAGTTAGGAACTTTAAATTAATTTCAAGTGATTTTTGCCACTTTTACTCTGCAATTTTTAACCCCAACATGCTACGCTACATACTTTCTGAGATACAGCCGGTGGCCACGCTTCATCAAACACCCGGTATGTATAATAATCTGAATATTAAAAAAAAACCTTGAATTTTGACAACCAATGGAGTAACTTGGCCTTGATTTTTCGATTTCCTTAAAAGTGACTTTTAAATAGCAACATTTTCTAAATGCACTGATACATCATAACTTGACATTTACAGTGTCCAAGGTAAAAACAATATTATTCTATAGGTTTCGCATTTATAAAAGACTGTGGATAATGTGTAGGTACATTTAAATATTGCTTTTTCTTTTTAATTTCAACCCTATCAATTCTTCCTCTGCATACACCTGAACAAACACACACGCTTAAAAAAATCTCCATTGTCGCA
Source organism: Philonthus cognatus (assembly GCA_932526585.2). Taxonomy (NCBI): domain Eukaryota; kingdom Metazoa; phylum Arthropoda; class Insecta; order Coleoptera; family Staphylinidae; genus Philonthus; species Philonthus cognatus. The sequence goes on along the minus strand of OW052245.1, from coordinate 27,206,014 downwards.
AACTCGCACACGTGTCAATGTCACCCTATTTTTTGTATGCCTATTCCTCACCTTCAAAAAGCGTTTCGCGTGTGGGAATGCTTCGCCCTTGAAAGAGAACGCACGGGAATAAGAGACCCCTCCTGTTGCTCCACGTTTGGAGTGGCAAAGAAAAAAAGGGCCGCGCCCGTTTCAATTATTTCATTAAAAGGTGACCCCTTTTTATTCGATTACTTTCCCAACTGTGAAAAGGAATTGGACTAATAAAACACCGCGTAAACGACGAAGGTTATGGAGATTGAATAGATGAATGAGAAATGGAACGAAAGAAAAAAATACACGATAATAGTGTACAGTTTTCTTTAGCTTGCGGTAAGGGTTTGAGAAATGGTATACACAAAAAATAGTAAACTAAGAAAGGTTATAGTTGCTTCTTATTTTTATCCTTGAGATGTAATTTGCGTAATTGGGCGTGAGGAGAGGAAAAATACAGAAATACGTCGCCGTTGTTGCGGGGATGATTCGTTTGATGTAAACGCTCGGCTCAAGACAATGGCAGTAATTTTTATTTCGTTACTTGGCACTTTTGGTCGTAACGAATTAGCCCGCTTTTTTTCTTATAAATGCACGCTCTCCAGGGAGTGTTTTGGTAAGAAAAATAATGAAATTATGGTAATTTGCCACTTTTAATAAAAAAAAAACTTGAATTCAGTATAATCTATATTTATTTAAGAACTTGCAATACCATGTTTAACTGTTAAACCTGACAGTTTGACAAATTAGGTTAAGCTGTTTTTTGCAAGATGTATGAATTTTATTTTCCGTAGATGGAGCAATTGCTCTCACCGAGGAGGAATATATGACACAGAATGTTTTTCAACAGAATAATTTTATCAATTTAAGAAACAAAGGTGTTAGAAAAATCAATTTGAAATAAAGTTAGGATCAGCGGCGGCTCATGAGAATTTATATTGGTAGCGCTGCAGACATAAACATGCAGGGAATTTTTCTCTTTAGTATACATATCTCGACGTGTATGCATTTAGAGGCATTCGTTGTTATTTTTTATTGAGTTCCATTTAAAGCTTTTACTAGTGTTTCCACTCTTTGATTAGGCATGAAGTAAAATTTATAGTTGAAAAAAACCTGTACATTTGGTTTGGTTCAGGCTTTTCTAAACTCGACATTTTACTTCATGTTCCAAGTGTATAAAGCACTAAAAGATTGTAAAGTTCAATACAGGGTGCCCCGGTAGGAATCAGCCAAACTTCAGGGGTGTATTGCTTAGGTAATTGTAAGCAAAAAAAGTTATTTCGACATAGGTCCGATTAGGAAAGGTAAGTATATTATGGTTTGTTAGAAAATCTATTTAAAATTGTAAAGAGTAGGCTATGGAAAGCATTGCTTCGCATGTCGGACTTTTGTATTATGTTTATATAACTGTCTTTGCTTATAATGACTTAAGTAATACACCCCTGAAGTTTGGCAGATTCCTCCTGAGACACCCTGTATATTCTTATTTAGCAGTATATTTTAAATCCTGCTTTGGCAATATATTACTGATTTAGCAATATAGTATTAATTTCACAATATTTCAGTATTTTTTACGCGTAGCGCATGAAGTAAAATTTCTTAATGCTTAATCGAGTATTGGAAACACTCGTTCTCAACTTTGAATTAAACGCTTGTAAAAAAACCAATGAACACCTGAAATTTTACAGCGTATGCATTGGATATATACACTTTAAAGAAACATTTCCTGTACATATAAATAATTTAAATCGGTACCCAAAATCGCACCCTTTTTAAATGTTCAGCAGTCCTTTTTTACGATTTTATGGCCCAAACTTGACACATATTTTCATACGAGGTCAACTCAGAAAATTGTATATTGTACGGATTTTTCTTTTCGCTATTTCTACAACAATATATTACTTAAAAGAAACTAGTTTATTTACGTCTAAAATATTTATGTTTCAATTATTAATTTATGGGGAGGAAGGCGCGCAGCCCCGTAGCTCTTATGGACCTGCCGCCACTGATTATGATATATTTTGATTTTGACTTTGATTATCAATCTATAGAAAATGGCTAATTTATAAGAAAAAGCCTTAAGATCCAAATTAGCTTGCGAAATAGTATCGTATGTTCAATTAAAAAAACCTAAGAGTGCCATGATTTAATCTTTTTTAAAATTTAGGTTGGCTACACGCTTTATGAATTGACATATAAACCGCCAGACAAAATAATTCTAATATATAATTTTTATTGAACATATGATAGATAAAATAATCACCAATAATCTGTTATGGTTTGTCCCATAAGTAGGAGGATCATAACCAACTTTCTAATTTACAAATCCAAAATATGAGCGAATATTTTGAATCTAAGAGAGAAGAGTTAAATTCGAAAATAAATGCAAAACACTTCAAAACCTAATATTTATATACCGTGCGTTTTATTTAGGATGGCCATAGAGATTTACATGGTAAACATTGTAGCCCATGTTAACTCTTGTTGTCGTACAAATTTGAAGCATTTTTTTGGTTTTATTAATAAATCAAACATTTTTCTACGAAATGAGCGTTGCTAAAAGGACATAAACATGTTAGATTTTTTTATTTTCGCTTTAAAAGTTGAAATTAATGACAAATAATTAAGCTAGAACATCAATTTGGCGAAAATGTCATAATACTTATTGACAAGTAATTGTTATAAAACCGCACGAAAGTGTGTTATTGTGAATTTTTAAAGAAAATGTCTTTTTATAACACTGAAGAACGAGTAAAAGGCATATCATCTTTGGGCGGATCTTATAACCTTTAGGTACTTGTCAATAACCATTATGAAATATTCACCAAATTGAACTATTGGCTATTTGTTTAAATAATATCAACTTTGAAAAAGAAAATAAAGAATTCGAACATGTATATGTTTTTCTAACAATGAACATTTCTTAGACAAATATTTTATTTATTTGATAAAACCAAAAAATAGTTTCAATTCTGTATAATAGATGTTAACATAGGCTACAATATTTTCCATGTAAATCCCTATGGCCATAGTTAAATAAAACGCACTGTATAAAGGCTAACCGGTACTTAGTAAACTAAGTTGTGACTTTAACATGATAGGGTGCCTATATACCGTGCGATCGTTTAAATTGTGATTTAGAGTAGGCGGCGTTTTTTTGTGCGGTTGCCCAGAATGATAAATGATGGAATAAATTTATGGTTATGGTAAAATATATGTTAACAGTCAGTAGTGCCAATCTAATTTAAAATTCAAAACCTACAATAAATCATGTTTTAAATCATCGCTTCAGTGTGAATTTACTTTTTCGGCAGCAAATAAAATCTCGTAATTACATGTTTATCAGATGAAACTACGAAAATATTTTCGAAAATGATGTGATTAAACCTGGTCATACATTAGCACATCTTGTTTGATGTACACTTCTGTGCAATAAAATTAAGCATACAAAATATGTTATAGTTTAAAACGGACATGTGAGTTTTCTAGTTACGAAAATATGTAAATATGTCAATTTCCTTAATGTTAAAATGCTGCGCCATTTAGACAACAATTGAAAAATTCGAATTCCAACTAAAATAGAAGCTGGTTTTTCTATTTCGGCTTTGTTGTATTTATTACAAGCGGTTGATTTTGTCAAAAAGTCCTATTTTTTTTTTTATAAATAAAAGTGTTAATTTTAAGTTATGGTGTTTTATTATTTATTGAAACTGCTGCTAGGTAATTAACACAGACCAGAATTATACAACTAGAATATTGTGCAAAATAGTTATAAGACTTGTGCTTAATTTGATTGCACAGAAGCGTATATTGTTCCAAATTCAACGTAAAGTAGGAAAACCTATAAATGTTAGTTTTGTCGCCAGTCTTTAAACTAGGGTAGCCCCTATAGACACCATAGACATTATCATACATTCACAATATGCATTTAAAGTGGCATGTAATTACGAAGATTTTTGTAAAATAAAATTGCTTTTTCATTTATAAACAAGTTAGTTCTGACCATTTCAAAAACATCCGGTTCCCTTCGGCCCCCCTGTATTATTGAAAATATTTCTGTTATTTTATACAAATTACCACAGAAAAATTCTTTATAAGAAGCTATTAAACATAACATTTTCGCAATACCGAAGTTAGAATTTTAAATATTAATCGATTGTTCGGATTAGACGAGGAATTTTTATTACTTTAAAAATTCTCGTCCGTTTACCGAAATACGATATTTCATACACCCCCAGTGGAGAAGTACGGACAATGGCGCAGTGACATTCACATTCGGTGACATTCACTTATTCCGGTCGTTACAAACAGTTACCTTAAAAGTAACATAAGTCGCGAAAGCTACAAAATTTACATCGATTTTGAATTAAAATGTATGCTTAGGTCGGAGTTTGAAACGAAAAGGAAGAGACAGTTGAAAATCGAGGCTGTGATATAATAGTATAAACCTAAGATTTAGATGATTGTATGAAAGCCTCAATTTTCTACCAATTGGATTCATTTTGTTTCTTAAAACTGTCACAATTTTCAAATTATTTGCAACATATTTTATATTCACTCGCATAAATCATCTGCTAATTAATCCAAATTATCTCAACAGCCTTTGATATTAACCTATTGTCTTCAAATGTGCCCCTGAGATCCTATATACAAGAGTTTTCTTTTAAGTATACATATGCATACGTTGTAAATTTTCCAACATTCGTTATTCTTTTTGAATGTTCAAATTGAAGCTTTAAAGGAGGATTTTCCACTCCCAGATTAAGCATGAAGTAAAATTTAGAGTTTAGAAAAGCTTGAAAATTTGGGTTGGTCGCTCCGCGAAGCGGAGCAGCCAAACCAAATTTTCAGGCTTTTCTAAACTCGAAATTTTACTTCATGCGCCACGCGTACATAACACTGAAATATTGTGAAGTTGAAAATATATTGCTAAATCAGTATTAAAACATAAACTGCTGGAACAGGATGAAAATTATATTGCTAAACAAGAATATATTGAATTTCATAATATTTCAGTGTTTTATACGCGTGGCGCATGAAGTTAAATTTTAAGTTTACATAAGCCTGAAAATTTGGTTTAGTCGCTTCGCTTCGCTAGGCGACAAAAAAAAAATTCTGGCGTTTCCAAACTCCAAATTTTACTTTATGGTTAATCTGGGAGTAAAAACAGTCTTTTGAAGCTTTAAATTGAACTCAAATAAAAAAACAACAAATAACCAGATATTTACAGCATATGCGCTGTAATTGAGAAATATATACCTAAATACAAACTCTCTGCCTGAAAATTTGGTTTAGTCGCTTCGCTAGGCGACCGAAAAAAAAAATTCTGGCGTTTTCAAACTTCAAATTTTACTTTATGGTTAATCTGGGAGTGGAAACAGTCTTTTGAAGTTTTAAATTGAACTCAAATAAAAAAAAACAACAAATATCCAGATATTTACAGCATATGCGCTGTAATTAAGATATATATACCTAAATACAAACTCATGTATACCTAAAAGAATAAATCCCTATACTCGTATGACAATTTTTTTTAACTTCTATTCTAAACCACCATATATTGTTTTAAGTTGTCTTATTAATTGAGACGTATTGTTTGCATTTTATATCACCATATATTGATTGAAGATAAACATCATCTTCTATTACTCTGTCAAAATCTTCATCCCTAGAAAATTGAACTAATATACCAGAAGAAAAAAAAAATCTTCCCAGTATTCCATTAGATGATGAATAAAGCTCACCTTTCTCCCTGACATAATCCTAATCAATAATTAGGACCGTTAAAAGCATAGCCGGCGGACGCGCAAATCGGTTTAGTTTTATGCAATATTTATTTAATTCGGCGCGGTCATTCAATACGCTGACCCTTTCAGTACATTCCTGCACACTCGTCCAACTAAAACCCTCGACACACTCAACACCAAACTCGCAGAATACCAAACAGGCTAACATTATACTAATGGTGCGAAGTGGCGCTCTCTAATTTACAATGAGATTCGTGTTCGCAATTAGCTGACCAGTATTAGTGATGGGCATGGGATTAGAGTGAAGGGCGATTTATTTAAAATATATATAATGTATGAGCGAAGGGGTGAGGCGAATTGGATTTTTCGAAGGGGCGAGGGGGTGGATTTGGAGACGCAACAGTCTTTCGGTTTAATTGCGAACGATCGGGAAGATTTATGGCGGGCCTCGTGGCTTATTGTTGCGGAGCGGGCGAAAAAGGATTTGCATATATTTGCATCACGGTCTTTCGGGCAAAAACGGACGGACATGCGTTTCCTTTCAGTAAGGCTAATTGATGAAAATCGAAACCTTTAAATCCCCCCTGGTTAATTTAGCTCAGATTAAATTACTGAAAGTTTTGTGTATTTTGTTAATTCATTTAATATTTAAAATAAAAATGTTTGACTATTAATCAATCTTTTAATTGTAAACAATGGATAAATAAATACATATATATAATTATATGTTTGCAATATAAACACGATTCATTAGTTTCCTCACTTGGAGATGGTCCAATTCTTCCCATCGATGAGTAATAAATTTTGTGGTATAAAGCCGGCCATAGATTAACATTCATGTACGTCCTACATGTACAGGGTGGTCTAATTTCGATGTTGTTTATGGGCATCTCGGTAAATATAAGAGTTAGAAAAAAACCGATGGCGCAATAGCATCCCTTTTTTTTAACTAGGATAATGCCGAATACAAAAATGCACCATCTTCTTGTTTTCAGAAGTTATGGGCCAAAATCGGGTTTTCTTGATTTTTAACTTTAATTCATATCTTGCGTAATTTGTTAGATAGACCAAAACTATAAATAACTTCCTAAGACACTTTTTTTTAAGTAGAATCCAGTATCGAAGGCATTTTTTTATTTTATGCACACATTTCCGAGTTATGGCCAACTTATTTTTTTTTTAAATGTAAATCATAGTTGGCTTTGACACAGTTGAAAATAGTGTTTTTCACCGATTTCAAAAATATATACTTTTGTGAATTTATCTTAAAAACTAGTGCTCCATTAGAGTAGAAACTAGCTTTTGATCTGCTAAATAATATAATACGGAAGACAATAGCCATTTTTGATTATTTGCATGCTAAATTTTATTTAATTATTCAATTGCAACAGCAAAGAGTTCTGTTCTTCCAACAAGATGAAGCAGATTGCTTTTGAATGCAAATTTAGGGGTTGGGAACATTTAGAATGGTTAGGTGGCCTGCTAGATCTCCAGATCTGAGACTGTTAGATATTTTTATGGAGATACTTGAAGGACAAAATTTACAAGCAGCCTAAATTAATTTAGACATATTGGAGCAGCATTTTCATGACTTTTATAAGAAATGTTCCCAAAATTCAAATTCATAACGCCATTCGAGCTATAAGAGGTAAATGCCAAAGATGCATAAAAATAATGGCCATCAGTTCGAACATTTAAAATAAGTTTATTTCTTCTTAATAAATAATTTTTTTAATAAATATTGAGAATAAAATTATTTCTGCCTAATAAAATTATTTCTGCCTAATTAAATATTGAGAATAATTTTTTTTCTGCCTAATAAAATATTTATTACTCAAAAAAGAATTATTATTATTTTAAAAAAAATGATTTATAATGTTTATCATAATTAAAGCTGAGCATGCAAATGATCAAAAATGGCTATTGTCTTCCATATTACATAATTTGGCAGATTACAAGCTAGTTTCTACTCTATAGTAACACTGTTTTTTAAGATAAATTCACAAATGTATATATTTTTGAAATCAACACTCTTATCAACTATGTCAAAGCCAACTATGATTTATATTTAAAAAAAAATAATTTGGCCATAACTCAAAAACGTGTGCATAAAATAAAAAAAAATGCCTTCGCCACTGGATTCTACTCAAAAAGTGTTATAATAAGGTATTTAAAGTGTTTGTCTATCTCACAATTTACGCAAAATATTAATTAAAAATCAGAGAAAATCAAGAAAACCCGATTTTGCCCTATAACTTCTGAAAAAAACAAAATGGTGCATTTTTGTTTTACGCATTATCCTAGTCTCAAAAAAAGAGATCACGACTGCGCCATCGGTTTTTTTCTAGCTCTTATATTTACCGAGATGCCCATAAGCAACATCGAAATTAGACTACCCTGTACGTTCTTCCAGTCTACTCGTACAAGTACAACAGTGTATGCGTAAATTTGGATGACGTTTAAAATATCTTTGAATTTTGGAACGTCCTTCCATGGCATTCGTGCAATTTGGATAGTGTATACAGGGTGGCTGATTTTTAGTGTCCAGCTTTTATCTGCTAAAATATTAAAGATAGAAAAAAAGAGTTAATATGAAACTTATCGTATGCAACGTAGTCTATAAGATGGAACAGATATTTTTTTCCATGGCCAACGTATTTTACAGAAAATGTCAACACTTGTTTTTTGTAAACCGGATGCCCTAAGTATTTTGGAGAATCAGATTCCTAATAAAATTATCTTTACAATGTATCACAAATACCATTTTACTTGAAGCATTATTTCAAAAAGTTAAAACCTGTTGATAGCACAGTACATCAAAGTTTTAAACATTGTTTATTTTTCTTAAACAAATAAGTACAATTTCACCAATAAAAGATTATAACTGTCAAATGTGACAAGTATTTGCTAATATGATCAAATTTGACAAGCAGATACAATAAATGAAACATCACATGATTACAATAATTCCGTTATTAGGCATAATTTGAAAGCCAAGTAGTACTTGTGATAAATCATTGTAAAGAGAATTTATCTAAGAATCTGATTCTCAAAACATATTCCATATGAAAAAATAATTGCTGACATTTTTCTAGAAAATGTGTAGGCCATGGAAAAAAATCATGTGTTCCATCTTGTAGATCACGTTGCATATAATAAGTTTCATATTAAACTTTTTTCTGTATTTTTCATATTTTACCAGATATAAGCTGGCCCTAAATCAGCCACCCTGTATACACATTCCACGTTTTTTTTCTGAGTCGTTCATGACAAACGTATAAGATTTCACGAGACTCATAAAAACATGATCTGTTCGAATTTTATTTGATTGCCTCCAAAGTTCAAACAATTTCTAAATTATACTTGTATCATACATTCTTTAAAGTAAACTTTCACATATTTCATATAAACATTTGTAAAATTAATGAACATGTGATCAAAACTAAGCAGTATAATCCGAACTTTACTGTAAATCAGTGTTTTTTACGCCTGGCGCATAAAGTAAAATTTCGAGTTTAGAATAGCCCGAAAATTTGGCTTTTCTAAACTCGAAATTTTATTTTATGCCTAATCTGGGATTGAAATCACTCATTACAAGATTTAAATTGAACGTTTTTGACAAAACCACGAATGTCTGAAAATTTACATCGACAAATCATGATATGTATACTTGAAAGAACATTTTCTTGTATGAATCTAAATTATTTAAATATTGAATTTCCCATGTTTTTATTTAAGCTCATCTTCTGCGATATTTAAGGGTAATACAACCTCTGGAAGCAACGAAAGTCAGTTACGAGATAATTAAATCAAGAGATGTTATTATTTCAATTTCGACATGTGTTTTTGTTGATGAAAATAAATAAAACCCGATATCGTGTTGTTGTAATTTTCCTCGCTTTAGTAGAGAGTAGGGGGGTAAGGTATTAATTAGTCTAGACGGAAAGTGCAAAAGCGAGCGCGGAAAATATGCATTGAAGGTGGAAATATACTCGTCGGGATACGTGAAACCGTAAACCGTAATCCGGAATGAAAAGGAACAGAGAATTCTAGGCTTCGACAGAGAGGAAATTCTGCGAAATTTATATTATACATCAGAAATATTTCGTAATTAATAGGCGAATAATGAACACGTTCAAGTGGTGGAGGGATTCCAGGGATGTGTCGCCTTTATGCCGATAATCCGGATGGGTGTATTGTTTGGGAGGATCCGGTCGGGAGCATTGATTGAAAGCGGGATGGATGGATGATGGAATGATAGAATTCCTTGCCTCTGATTATGTACGGACTGTTAGGCTTCCTGTTGCCAGGCGTTCCAACTACCACATACTTCTCTCTATTACTCCCACATACAACATCTATCTCTATGTATAAGTACACACAAGTATACGAGTGCATTCATCTGAATATATCCTGAAACATTTTACTAATTAAATGTATATCAGATAATTTGATTTAATTTAACTTTAAAAATATTAGTTAATAATTAGTGGCAGATTTACATAAATGTATCTGGACCTAACTGGGTTATAGCATCTATTTTCACTTGATGTCTTTTATATACAAATAAAAGAAGAAAACATTTCGGACGCAACTATATTTTGAATATATTTTTAACAAACCTTTTGGCGGAACATAATATGGTCTCAAATACGTAAACTTATTTTACAATAACTCAAAATATAATTATGACGTAGTAAACATACCAAGGTTATTATTTAAGTCAGGAGTGTTCAACCTCTTACCCTCACTGGCCCGCATTCGTCAAAGATAAGTTGGGCCGCAATAAGTGAAAAGCAAAAAACACGGTTAAAATATTTCAACTCACAACGAGTGAAGAGGGGAAAAGAAAGGAAGCATTCATAAATGACAATTAAATTCGTTGATAACAGACTAAACATCTTATTCCGTATTTTTTTAATTAAAGGTGAAAGTATATGTTTTTGAACATTACAATAGTTAAGTGAATTATACGCGTGGCGCATGAAGTAACATTTCGAGTTTAGAAAAGCGTGAAACCGAAATCGAAATCGAAATCGAAATCGAAATTTTATTTCATGCTTAATCTGGGAGTGGAAACCATTGTTCTAGATAAGTCATTAAATGCTATTAATATACAATGCATTTAATAACTTTTATCCGTAAGCCAAAGTTATCGTGATTTGCAGAAAAATTACCTATGAACTAGTTTAGCATCACAAATTTACGGAATTACCCGTAAAAAAGTATATGTATAAATTCTCAACGTTGACATATATGCATAAGTTTATAAAGATGTACAAAATTCAACACGTTAACACCTTTTTAACATTAAATAATTAACAGAAATAATTATAAAATGCAGTTTTTGTTAAAAAAACATGAAGTTACGGATGCTTGAAATTGATTAAAATTAATGAAAAACATAAAATCAATATTTTATATAAGGTCTACAAATAATTTATTGATTATTATATTTTTATTTTCCTCTAAGAATTAACAAATTTGATCGACTGGAAATAATATTACGAAATCTCAAAGACTACTAAAAATTATGCAATAAAGAAATATTCATTGTCTTGACTAAAAAAATAAATTACCAACGCTCCAAGTTGACTAAATGCAGAAAATCAATATTTTACTTGATAACTCGGATAAAAAGTAAACTCGATCTGAAAGTGTAATATAAATATCAGAAATAGTTGAGATTTATCGTTGTTTAATTTAAGAACAATGCAATAAATTGATTCCAAACAGAATTACAAAAATTTTAGGATTACTTAAATGATGGAAAACACAGGTAACCATTTAAGAAACAATTAAGCGGGATTCGTTGTTAAATTAAAATAGAGTGGAATCTCAGGAAAAAACTAAAAGATTTTGGCATAATAAATACCAATTGTTGATAATTGAAAAACTAAATCGTTACTATTAAATATCTATAATTAATTTTGTGTGTAAAGTAAATTTTATACATCGATGAAGAGATTTATTATAACATTTTTAAAAAAATATTATTTGTACTAATGTTTCCAATTTAAATATACTTGCTTACGCTGTAACTTATCAGCCATTTGATGTTTTTAAAAAGCGTTTAATTTATAACTTCTAGCGAGTGTTTCTACTCCTAGATTAAGCATGAAGTAAAATTTCGAGTTTAGAGAAGCCTGAAAATATTATTGCATGCGCCACGAAAAAACATTGAACTATTCTGAAATTAAAAAACACATAACATCATCTTTAATTAGAATTACACGAAATTAAATATTTAGTCTGTTATCAACGATTTTTATTGTTAATAATAAATGCTTGCTTTTTCCCCTATTCACTTATTACACATGGAAATATGTGAACCGTTTTTTTTTTTGTCAATAAATCTAAAAATTAATTCGCAAACATTTAATGTGTAGAAAATATATTTATTACAAATTTGGATTTGCTACAAAATTGAATTTTCAAAAATTGGTAACGCAAACACACCTTACTAGATTCGCATGACATTTTTTAGATATATTAAACAAACTATTTTCTTTAAAAATATGTAAAACTTCAACTATCCTATCTATAGTTTTTGAGTTATTTTCTTTAAGACATTTTTTAGATATATTAAACAAACTATTTTCTTTAAAAATATGTAAAACTTCAACTATCCTATCTATAGTTTTTAAGTTATTTTTACTTGGATACAACTAATATACATTTTTTACGAAATGCTTACATACAATAATATTTTATAATAATATATAAAATTACGAAAAAACTATTCGTGAAAATGCAAACAGTGTCTTAATTAATATGACAATTTAAGACGATAAATATTCATTGAAACAACTACTTCCCGTGCAAATACACCTCCGGATATTGAATTATACAATGAAATATTTAAAATCTTATTTAATTTGATTTGTTACAACGCTCTATTAAAGTATATGTAACGTTTAGGTCAAATTCTCTTTAAACCAACTAACAATACAATTTAAAATGAAAGGAGAGATAGCAACAAATTAGAAGTAAAAGGACTTGGATTAAAACTAATGTCTTAGGCCATCTATAGACGCGTTTCGAGATTTATCTCTCTTCAGTATAGCTTTGCTTATGACGTTTAAAAAAAAACTATGAATAAAATAAAAACAAACTTACTTGGAAAAAGTGTTGTGTGTGAAATGAACAGGTACACAGAAATGGAATGAGTGAAAATTATGGTCGGTATTTATAGGTATTTTATAAATTATTACTCAAAACAAACAGTTCTTTCGATATATGTGAACATTGATAATTATCCTATTTGTAGTTTTTCTATTATAATTATCGCATTTAGTTTTATGACAATTTTGTTTTAAATAAATTATATTTTTGTCAAATTATAACTAAAAAATATCTAAGATAAGACTCATATCGTAGAAATAATCAAAAAGTTCTATAGGTCACTATACACGTCAGATGATAACCCTCAATAAATCACAAATAGTAACAGAATCCAAGTAATTCAGAACATACGCTCCGAAGAAATACTAGACATAATAGGTTCTGAAATGAGAACAGCTCTGAAACAAATAAAAATAGAGAAGCGCCCGGAGAAGATCACATAACAACAGAGATACTGAAAATGGGAGGGCAAGCAGTAAAGGAAGCTATTCAAACACTACTCAACAAATGCTTAGGGGAAGGCAAGACACCCAAAGACTGGCAAAATGCACTAGTCAATATTTTGTTTAATAAAGGGGATGTCACAGATATCGAAAATTACCGACCGATTAGTTTACTATCACAACTTTACAAGCTATTAACAAGAATAATAACCAATCGTTTGACAAAAAAATTAGATGACTACCAGCTTGTCGAACAAGCTGAATTCAGGAAAGGTTACACTGCAGCATACCACTTACTAACAATACGTCTAGTTATAGAAAATAAACAATAAGTACCAAATTCCACTCCATCTTGCATTCATAGACTTCTACAAAGCATTTGACTCGATAGAAACAAGATCATTTCTAGGAGCAATGGCAAAGGTCAGAATAGAATCACGATACACCATGATACTACTACACATCTCCGAGAACGCATTTTTTCAAGCAAAAATAAACGACGACCTAAAGACAAAGTAAATACTAATTCGACGCGGTGTTCGACAATACGGCATACATATATGCATACTGCCTGTAGCCACGTATTGCTTCGAAACAGTAACAATAACGAAGAACAGCGCAAATAAATTAAGAACCACACAGCAAGCAATAGAATGGGCCATGCTAAGAATCACTTTAAGGGATAAAATCCGAAATGAGGACATCAGAAAAAAGACAAACATCACAGACGTAATGGAACGCATAGCAAAATTAAAGTGGCAATGGGTGGGACACATAACAAGACAAAACGAAAACAAATTGACAATGAAGATATTAATGTGGCGCCCCCGAGAGACAAATCGAGGCTTAGGAAGACCGTCAAGACGTTGCAAACAAATATTGGTGCCGAATTACCAAAGACAGAAAGGAATGGAGTAGACTAAGATAGGCTTGTGTTCAGGAGTGGATCAATAATAGCTAAATGAAGAAGAACTAAAAAATTGTAGATGTACTGAATCTTATGTGTTGATTTCGTGAAAGCTTATATAATTCATGTTTTTCAAACTATTAGTATATTAGAATCTGGGATACATGCTAGCTAGATTCTTACATATAGTACATTTTTCACTCATTTAACTATACATATCCCGTTGTACATGCAGTAAATTTTCAAACATTCATCGTTTTGTTATAAAAGAGTCAAACTCGAAGCTTCTAGCGAATGTTTTCACTTTACATGCAGTAACTTTCCAAGTTTAGAAAAGTCTGAATTTTCAATCTTTAATAAACTCGAATATTTCAGTACGACTAAAATATTGAGAACGTTAAAATGTTTCAAAAATTGAACTCTTTAAACAAAATACAACGTATATCTGAAGATTTACAGCAAATAATTGAGATACGTATAATCTCAATTATATGCTGTAAATCATCAGATATACGTTGTTTTTTTTTAAGAGTTCAATTTTTAAACGACTGTTTTCCACTCCCAGGTTAAGCATGAAGTATATTTTCAGGATTTTATAAACTCGAAATTGTACTTCATGCGCCAAGCGTATAAGACACTGATTTTAATTGAAGTTCACTCGTTCACAATATTTCAGTATTTACAATGTTTAATAAGCTTTTTAAAACTTAAATTTTCATTATTTGGAATATTAAAGTTTAAAATTAAAAATAATCCAATTTAGAAACTATTCAATTAATTTTAATAAATATGTGCCCATTAGGTAAATGCAATACATACATCAACAATTTTGATTAAGATTTTCCATCGCACGCCCGAAAAATACGAAACACAAAGAGCTTTTCGTTCACTCTCCCCTTTTCATTGTCATCGAGTACATGTGTACGTTTATTAGGGTTAGAATAAAGGCAACGGGCCAATTCAGAATTCGGGCGACTTTCATTAATCTAAAGTACATTACACCGTTTTACTAATTTGACAGAAATGTAAACACGGGCGGGTCGCACAAAGACGCGGTGTGTTAATTTTCGCCGGGCCCCCGGAACAGAAACGCTTAATTTTCGTGTCATATTTTAATGCGCGCTCCCGGTGCTAACTCGTGCCAACTTTAACGAAATGCCAGCCTTTTGTTATTTATTTGTGCCGCCCTTAATCGTGATAGAGCGTCAATAGAAACACACCCTTTATTATTGTTGAATAATTTATCATGTCTTAATAAATTATTCAAGTTGTCAACGTGTCGTGTTAGACTAGAATACTTTCAATGTATTTTAGTGGACTTACACTACTTACCAGAGCTGGGATGAATCCTCAAAAACAGGATTCGAATCACGAATCCGAATCACCTAATATGATTCAAATCACGAATACTCGAATAAAGGATTCGTAAGTGAAAAATGTGATTCGAATCAAAGATTCGAATCCTCATTTTTGAATCACGGATACAAATCCTTTAGAGTAAGTTAACATTTTTAATTTAAAAGTAAATTTGAATTTATTATTTGCAACCAGTAATATTTTATTCCATCAGTTTCTACTAATAAAAACGTTCATTTATCTACTAAATTTCTGATTATATAATGATTTTAATTAATGATTATATATGTGTTATTGAACTTCATTTTAAATCAGTGTTTTATACGCGTGGCGCATGAAGTAAAATTTCGAGTATAGAAAAGCCCCGTGAAAATTTGTCTCGGGTCGCTGCGCGACCGTCGACAAATTTTCTAAGTGGGGCTTTTCTAAACTCGAAATTTTACTTCATGCTTAGTCTGGGAGTGGACAACACTCGTTCTTAGAAGTTTCAAATTAAAGAATCACTTTAGATTACTAAGTTTATTACCATTTTACAAAGGATACAGCTTAAAGGACCAATCATGGTCTTCGGAGACCGAAGGACTACAGGGAATCGAAGTTTATTTACAAGAAAACAACGAATATCTAAGGTTTACAGCATGGATAGGAAAGAAAACATCCAATTTTAAAAAAATATCGAATTTGGGTTGAGTTTCAGTGCGTTTTCAACTTCACTTTAAATCAGTGTTTTATACGCGTAGCGCATGAAATAAAATTTCGAGTTTAGAAAAACCCCGTGAAAATTTGGCTTTTCTAAACTCGAAATTTTACTTCATGCTTAGTCTGGGAGTGGACCGTCAAGATATTCTACATGTCGAGATTTTCGATATTTCTAGATTTATGTCGATATATTCACAGTTTGTTTTTGTATTAAATGCAACTTAAATATTAAATAAAAACGGTTTTTTTAGGAATACAATATTCACCTATTAAGAGCCGAGCAAATTATAAAGTTAACTCTAAAAGTTAATTTTAGGTAAAATTTTGCATATTTTTCTATAATTTCAATAAATGATTTATTATATTACATACGTCGATTTTTTAAAAGAGTTAAATTTAAAATTCAAACGAGTGTTGTCCACTCCCAGACTTACCATGAAGTAAAATTTCGAGTTTACAAAAGCCCCGCGTAGAAAATTTGTCGCGGGGCTTTTCCAAACTCAAAATTTTACTTCATGCGCCACGCGTATAAAACACTGATGTTAAGTGAAGTTAAAAATGCACTGAAAACCAACCCAACTTCGATATTTTTTCAAAATTAGATGTTTTCTTTCTTATCCATGCTGTAAACCTTCAGATATTCGTTGTTTTCTTGTAAAAAAACTTCGATTCCCTGTAGTCCTTCAGTCTCCGAAGACCATGGTTGGTCCTTCGAGCTGTAGCCTTTGTAAAATGGTAATACACTTAGTAATCTAGAGTGATCCTTCAATTTGAAACTTCTAAGAACGAGTGCTGTCCACTCCCAGACTAAGCATGAAGTAAAATTTCGAGTTTAGAAAAGCCCCGCGTAGAAAATTTGTCGAGGGTCGCGCAGCGACCCGAGACAAATTTTCACGGGGCTTTTCTAAACTCGAAATTTTACTTCATGCGCCTCGCGTATAAAACACTGATTTCAAGTGAAGTTAAAAATATACTATTAACGTTGGATATTTTTCATGGTTAAGTAACCAAATATGCATTCACAAATATTTGAATTATTCAAAAATTTAAATATTTATATTCAAATATGAATAATTTAGTGATTTAAATATTCATATTAGAATATTTAACTATTTGAATTAATAGATTTCGAATCCTAGCATTAGTAGCGACGATTCGCATTATTTAGGAGTTTTTAATCTGTGTATGAGGATTCGAAACCTTTTATAAGGATTTGATTCCTTTTATAAGGATTCGAATCCTTTTATAAGAATTCGAATCCTATTATAAGGATTCGAATTCTTTTATAAGGATTCGAATCCTTTTATAAGAATTCGAATCCTTTTATAAGGATTCGAATCATCTACGTCTGGATTCGAATACGAATCCTTTTAAAAAAATGTAACGAATCCGGATCACGAATCCGTTTTCACTAAAGTATTCGAATACCTCTTTTGAATCCTCTAAAAGGATTCGAATCCGCGAAGCGAATCCTGAATGATTCGAATCCTGCCCAGCTCTGCTACTTACACAGTTATGGTATAAGTTCACCTTACAATTACAAGATTCTGTCATTTGTTGTTCTTTTTAAAGTTCAGCACTCTTGTTAAAAAACTTACAATTGTAGCAAAGAGCCTAATTAGAATTTAATCGGTCATTTTGAAAAAAGGCCACATCCGCAATTTAAAAATAGTAATTTTTTTATTTGTTTTCATATTAATTATCACATAAAAAGCTGCATTAGTTCCATTGATTATTAGTTAGGTCAACGTAGATTTTTTTACGTATATAAAGAATCATAAACGCAGTAGTTCTGGCTTGTATTCATGTGGAATACACGAGTAAATGTACTAAGGAACAGATTATTTTATTTTTTTCAGGTTTTTCAAAATGACAGATTCAATTGCACTGTTTAAAATCAATTCTAATTACCAATGAAGCTGATTCAGCTGCACTGATTCCTAATAAATATACATTAAATTTACAGGAACAATAAGATGTATACAAAAGTAACAAAATGTTAATTGTTTTTATTGTCTGCACTCAGTAAATTATAAAAGTTATTTTTTTGGGGGGTGATAAAAGTGAAATTTAACGTTGACACACGTTGAATTATCAAGCGTTTCCATTAGGTGCACATAATTTCAAGTTTTTATTGCGACTCGTCCCGAACTATTCGATTTACGTTCGCTCCTGTTTATAACGAAAACGTGTACAATTTACGTGTTTTCGATTTCAATACAATTCTTATCTACAAACTGTTTATTTTAGACCATATATCTTCGTAACAAGTAGTAATATCGCGTTAAAGGTCAATTTTATAGGCATATTTTTTTAGACATCATCAAGTTTAGTAGTTTGACTATGTGATTTTCTAATTAAAATTAATTTTTGAAAAACAATAATCTTTTAATGTTTTTAAGACTTAAATGAATACTTATTAAGTTTTTTTTTTGAATAAACTATCAACTACCGTTTTAATTTTTTAGAAATCGTATGTTGTATGACCTCCAATTTAAAAATACTGTTAAATACTTAACCTTAATTATAATTAATAGGATCTACTTGTATACGTGTATATATTGTTATATTGAATTTAATAACAAATAACACCTTTAATTTTTTTAATAAAGTAGTACTGATTTGATTTATAGTCGGGTCAAAGAGTTTGAAAATAAAGTCAAGCCATGCAGTACTTATATTAATAAAAATCAGAAAATGATAAATGACTTCTAAGCCATGAATAATATGCTTTCTAGTTTTTTGGAATTGTTAAGTAACAAATATTGCTAAGTCAATTTTTATTCGGCGTCTATAGGGCGTTTAGACATATTCTAGTTTATTTCCTTTTAGTAAAATATTTACGTAATGATTATTATTGTTATTATTATGAAGATATTTGTCATAAAAACTTTAGGGTGTGTAATTTAGGTACCTATTTAAATTTATACATACAGTGCATGGTGATGTTGGTTTTAATTTAAAAATTAATAGCGCGAGATTTAGTTGGACGAAAGAAACATTTGTTATATATTTATTAAAGTGAGGAGTATACTTTCAACTTCAATAGAAATCAGTGCTTTATACGCATGGCGTCTGAAGTAAAATTTGGAGTTTAGAAAAGCCTGAAAATTTGGTTTGGTCGACCAAACCAAATTTTAAGGCTTTTCTAAACTCGAAATTTTACTTCATGCTTAACCTGGGAATGGAAAACACTCATTTATAGCTTCAAATTTAACGCTTAAAAACAACAAATATCAGAAAATGTACTTGTAAGAAAAAATCCCTGTATAAAAAAAACTACTATTGATAATTAGAAGTGATTCATCATAAAATAATTAAGTTTGGTTTAATATTATTTTAAGTAAAATTAACACCTATAATTATTATTTTATTAAATAATATAAACATTGAAATGCGAGTAAAATGGATAAGACGACAATCACGTAATGTATGTAAAATAGTAGATTGTTTAACAAGTTTTGAAAGCTTTCGTGTGAATACCAAATTGCATTTACTAGCCCGCAGGGAGAATAAATGCAAGGTATGAGCATGCAATGCAGCTTTCAAAACGTGTTTAACACTCTGCTTTTTCTACGACTAAACAGCGGTGGAGTTAATTGTTCTTCGTCACTACTCATTTTATTTTAATAATTTTGACACTGACGTCCTCACACGTCTTTACTTTCAAAACTAATTTTGAAAATGTAACTTTCAAGCGTGACATTACTTGTCAAAATACAAATATACCATTGACACCTTTCTCTGCACAGATATAGCGACGAAATGTCTGTTTTCGGGAGCGGTCGTAGAAGAAATATATTTTAAATGTCACTTAAAGTAAAGCAAACATAAATTAATAAACTGGACAGACATTTTTGAGGATGTATTTTTTGTTGACATTTTCGAATTTTTTGCAATAGTTGTGAAGATTATGATATTTTTAGACAGTTGATTTTCTTATATACAAGGTGGCCAGAAAAGGTGTGATAATCTTCAGGTAATGTGATTATTCGTTGATTAATTTTGGATAAAAAATCTAAATAAAAAAATATTGTATTCTTCCTCGTAACATCTCACGAGGTCGTTAAAATATTAAACGTATCTCTGGAAATTAGTGTTATTTTCTATTATTTTGGAAAAAAATCAATAGAACTTACAATCAATTACACATTTGTAAAATTTAAATGACATAGGTGATAAATAAATTGGAAACTTTAACAAATTAATAACTTCTTCAGAAGCATTTTTTTAATAAAAATAGACCTGGCAACTATGTATTTTCATATGTAACCTTATTAAATTTCACTTGACTTTGACATATAGTTGTCATAATTTATTTGTGTAAGTTTGTATAAGTTCATCATACTTTTTGAAGATGTACACATTCAACGAGTATGCAGATATGTACATGATATTTGGATTCTGTAATGGTAATGCAACTAGTGCCAAAGATGAGTACCAAAGAAGATATCCAAATCGCCAACAGCCCTGCGAAAATACGTTCAGAAAATTAGACTAAAGGCCACGTACTTTTGGATCGTTCGTTTATAATAACATAGATGGAGGGAGACCTAGGGAACGTCGCACTGTTCCACCTAGAAGAACAGATATTGAATGCAGTTCAAGAAGATCCCAATATTAGTACGCGACAAATAGCTCCACAGTTAAATGTCCCCAGTAAAACAACAGTCCATGCAGTATTGAAAGAAAATCGAATGCGTCCATTTCATGCAAGAAAAGTTCAACCACTGTATGAAAATGATAACAAGCGTAGACGTATGTTTTGTGACAGGATTTTAGATCAAATTCGGGAAGAACCAAATTTTTTATTTAAAATTCTTTGGAGTGATGAATGTACATTCACTAGAGATGGGGTATTTAATTGTCATAATTATCACTTTTGGGCAGAAGAAAATCCTCGGGCGATTAGAGAAATGGGACATCAAAGGAAATTTTCAGTTAACGTCTGGCTTGGTATTCTAAATTTACGTGTAATTGGGCCTTTTTTTATTCATCAAAGATTAAATGCCTTAAATTATGTAAATATTTTAGAAGAAGTTTTGGAGAATGTTCCACTAAATTTAGTGAACAACATGCTGTACATGCATGATGGTGCACCACCTCATACAACAAGAATTTCAAGAGAATGGTTGGACGAACATTTTCCAAATAGATGGATTGGGCGGAATGGACCTATACTATGGCCAGCAAGGTCACCGGATATGAATCCACTTGATTTTTTCGTTTGGGGATTTTTAAAAGAAAAGGTGTATGCAACACCTGCAGTGGACAATGTAGACGTCATGAATAGAATTCGTGTTGCAGTGGAATTAATTACTGAAGAGATGTTGCTCCGAGTAATTAATTCTATCCCACGACGGCTCCAGATCTGCTTAGAAACGGATGGTTATCAATTTGAACATTTACTTTAATCTTTCATTTTTGATGTATACTTCAAATATTAATTTTTGTAGATTTGTTAAATTTATGATTATTATTAAATTAAACACTTGTTTGATCCATTGTTGCCAAATTTACAATTCTTTAAATTGGCTCGTGAGGAGTTATAAGCCACAATACAATATTTTTTTACTTAAATTTTCTGCTTGAAATGAATCAATGAACCACTCTACCTGAAGATTATCATACCTTTTCTGGCCACCTTGTATAAGAAAACCACCTTTGAATTTAAACTAAAAGAGTATTTAAACTAAAATAAAATCACTCGAATTTAAAAAAAAAAACGATTAAACAAATTTATTCACTTTATATAAATATAAAATTAAAAATATAAACAGAATTGACGACGAACATAAATGCGAGAATAAAATAAATTATGTTTCGATGCGTATTATGCTATTGTATTACATATTTAAAAAATAAATTGGTCTGATTTGGTTCATGTTAAAAAACTGGCATGGTATGATCTGTTCTTAAACATACACCCATGTGTGTACCGTATATATCGAGAAAATCATATGGTGCCATCTGTTGCTAGAATACAACTTTTTAATATTTTATACTCATGTGTGAATCGTACATTTTCAGAAATTGGGATGACGCCATCTATTGCTAAGAAGATTCAACTTACTGTTGTTTTATACCCATGCATGTATCATACATGTTAAGAAAATGCAATGGCGCTATCCGTTATTAAAGAACGCAACTTTTGTTATTTTATACCCAAGTCTGTATTATGAATATTGGGAGAATGTCCTGGCGCCATCTGTAACTAAGATAAGATAAGATATTTTGTTTGTTGTTTTGTACCCATTGACAACCATACATGTTGCAAAAATGGCT
This sequence comes from Philonthus cognatus, assembly GCA_932526585.2. Taxonomy (NCBI): domain Eukaryota; kingdom Metazoa; phylum Arthropoda; class Insecta; order Coleoptera; family Staphylinidae; genus Philonthus; species Philonthus cognatus. The sequence continues at coordinate 27,183,440 of OW052245.1, read as the reverse complement.
CACCGACATCTGTTGCTGCAATACTCAACTTTCTGTAGTTTTATACTGATGTACTATGCATGTTGAAAAATTGGAACAGCGCCTTCTATTGCCTAAAATTAGCGTTATTATTAGCACAAGTCTGATGTGTAAGCAAATTATGGACCTTAAGAGTTGTCAAATAAGTGAGTTACTAAACTGTTCTAAGGCACCCTTTACAAAAAACAAAAAAATATTTCTACATATCAAATATATAAGCTGGTCACATTTGAGTGCTACTAGAGGGAATCTCGGATTTAGATAAATAGATTTTTAAGGAAAACTCAATGGTGAAAACAAAAATCGATTGTCTTTTGTTTTCAAATCCAAAACCTCATTATTATCCATTTTCGATTTTTATTAATAACTCAGTTATTTATTAGTTTATTGAAATAGGAGTTGTATGTTCTTCAAGTACTTTTTTGAAGGATAACCAGCTAATGATCGCTTTAAAAATCCTCGTATCATAGCGTACTTCTATATATCCACATCATTTTTAATATTTATTATGGTTTTCAACATCGAGTACTGTGAACATAAGGTAGACGATTTATATTTATTTTCAGGCTCCCCAAAATAGGCCAATAGAACATTTTGTGAATGTGGGTCCTATTTTGATAAAATAATAAATAACTGAGATATTAATAAAAATCGAAAACAGAAAAGAAAAACATTTGTAGCTATAACTCCAAAAACAAAAGACGATAGTCGAGTTTTATTTGTACCATTGAGTTTATCTCTAAAAAAGAGATCGAGGATGCGCCATCCGTTTTTTTTTTCCTATCTTTTCTACTAACCGAGATTCGCTATAGTAACACCTAAATGTACATTAAATGTGTGTGATACATTACTGTATTCCGAAAAAATACTCTTTCATAATTTTAGACCTAAGTTCCAACTTTTTGGTGTATTTTTTACACCTAAGTATCTACTTATTCATGGTATTACCATTTGATTTTTTATTTTTATCTCTTTGATTTTTTGCAAGTAGAAAAATTGAACAAAATGTTGTTATAACTTTAAGTTTCTGTTATGCATCTATTACAATTTAACTAATTTGTGTAAAAAATCAGCTTGTTTGTTGTGTTTTCAAAAACAATAATAATAAGTTAACCCATTTTTACCATGTTACCGGTGTTATTATTGAGATTATTAACCAATTTTTAGATACAGGTAATTTGACATTACTAACTGTACATATTCCGATGTATGCGATGTAGAATTTCAGGCATTCATTGCTTTTTTAATAAAAATCGAAACGTCTTGATTAAGCATGAAGTAAAATTTTGAGTTGAGTAAAACCTGAAATTTTACTTCACGCTTAATCAAGGATTATAAACACTCGTTAGTAGCTTCTAATTTAACTCATTAAAAAACAACGAATGCTTCAAAGTGTATACGCATCGGGATATTTATACTTAAATAAAAAAATCTCCCTTTGCTAATGTCTGTAGCCTCACCAATAAAAATTCTCATGAGCCGCCACGGAAGCAAACCCATTTTTGGTCAATACCTCTCAATTTCTAGATAGCATAATGATGAATGCGCCGGGGCAACACAATAAATGAACTTTAAGGGCTTGTAAAAAAATTCTTTAAACAGAATGGTATCAAATTAAAACCAAGTAAACTCTTTATTTTTTTATACTAAATGTCATCTAAAATTATTGATATACAGTTACAACTTTGATTTTTTGTGTCAACTTTTTCCATTTCATGCAGTAACAAAGTAACAGGTTGACTCCGTACTGATCTATTTTGTGATGCGAGGCTCTATTTATAAAAAAATGTTTGTATCATGCGAACCTTTTAATTCACTTAATATATCATTAAGTGAAAATGCCACACAAGTAAATACTATCATCGTATATGAGTAACAAAAAAATCAAATATATGTGTCATAGGTCGTACAGTATATGCGTTAAATAAATAAATATTGACACTTTCAGTAAATATTACACTTGGTTAAGATTTTACTGTTCATTAGTTGATACTGCAACAATTGAAACTACTGTGTGGCGAAAACTGTGTGGCGAAAACACAGTAGTTTCAAATATAGTTATAAAATTATTTAATTACCGGTAAAGCACACTAGCACACTTTTTTAGTTTTAGCTACGCATTCAATCTGTTAAGGAGTAGAATTTGAAGCATCATTAAAGTTCTGATTAAAATTAAAAGACTGAAATTGGCTTATTTTAAAATTACTATAGATTATTTTCACATTAAAGTTATTAGGCAAAAATAAAACAGTGATCGCAGACATATTAGATCACACCAGTTATAAAACATTTAAAATGTATGATGCTCAAAATCGATTAATATGAATTTGACACAAGTCAATAATAGTAACTACAATGATGTCTTGTTGTATATATGTATATGGCATATGTTAATGTTTTGATATGTTTTTGTGTACGTATATGTATATATTTACTTGTCAATTTGAATGTTATACTTATCTTTATTTAATTAATTTAACTTTTCCGGACATTTATATATATTTTCATAAATTTTACTACCACCCCCACCCCATTCCCTAAACAGTAACACCTCCTCTACGTCATACTAATGACGTTAGTTAGTAGTTAAGCGTTAGTTTAAGTTTGTAATCTATTATTCATTTGCCTGATGAAGCCACTTGTGTGGTGAAACAATTGTTGCAGTGTCAATCAATAAACAGTGAAATCTTAACCAAGTGTGTTATTTACTGAAAGTGTTGATATGGAATTTCACCAAGTAATAGCCTCAACTATTAAATTACAATGATTTTTTTTAAATTAAAATAGGTTTTAAGGCTGTTGTTAAAAACTAATGAAGTAGTGTGTAGTAATTAATAATTGATTTGTGCACTGCGTCGGCGGTGGGTTTAATTGAAATTTGTAGGGCCCTCGTGTCTCCCCCAATTCCGCCCAAGTAAGTTTTTGTGAGGCGGACAAAATCGAGGTCAAATCGCCCCCCGTGCATAATGGTTGCTCGGCAACATCTTCCACTCTCCACACGTACTGGAAAGTCGGAAAATCGGGGCCCCCTTTCTGAGCCTCAACACCAACATCGCATGCGCGCGGATTTCAACATTGGGGTTCCTTTTGGGTATACGTTTATACAAAATGTTTATCAATTTATCTGCTTATTACGAAAGGTGCGCGTTTGATGGTTGGCCCGAAGGTAATCGGTCAATTGGATACGATCACTCAAATCAGCTATTATATGCAAATGTATACGCTCGCCTATGCCTATCATCAACCCGAATCTATTTGAGTTGAAAGCTTTTGAGAGCGGTTTTAATCTGTATTAACCCCTCATTTTCGTCCGCTTCGGGAAAGAGGAAAAGGGAAGAGGAAGTGCGTTATTGCTTCCTTTATTCCTCATAATTCCCAGCTTTTAGTGATATTGATAGAATTTACTGATATACGCAAATTATCACTTGCGTGATCATAATTACCAAAATTGGCCCCATCTATTATTAAAACGAGAACAAATAATGTGAAGCGAGATATTAATTCTTGCCATAAACATAACATCTACACGAAATTGTGTTTTCTTTATAATTATATGATATTGTGAGTTTTGGGGTGCTTCTACAAAATAATGTTGAGACAGAACCAGTGGCGTAGATAAGGGGGGATTTAGATCAATCTTCAATCAATTCTTTTTCTGTTAGCGATTTATTTTGTTATAATTTTTATTTTATTTTGACATTTCCGTCATTTATAAAAAAAACTGACGTGATACAAAATGTTAAAGGTAATTTTCGGAATCTGTGCAAAAAATCGATTCAGGTACGCCTTAATTTGAAAACAACAACAAACAGTTGAAAAATGCAGATGAGTGTTATTTAAGCCACACGTATTAGATACTGATTTCAAATGAAGTTCACTTGTTAACAATATTTCAGTGTTTTCAGTGTTTATTACGCGTGGCACATGAAGTAAAATTTCAAGTTTAGAAAAGCCTGATAATTTGGTTTCGTCGCTCCGCGCTTCGCGCTACGCGACCAAACCAAATTTTCAGGCTTTTATAAACTCGAAATTTTACTTCATTCTTAATCTAAGAGTGCAAAACGCTCGTTTAAAGCTTTAAATTAAACTTGTTAAAAAAAGCGTATTAATATGTATACTTAAAAGAAAAATTCTCTGTATTTAATTTAACACGTTATCTTGATCTGTCTATGTTTTTAATGTATTGTGTTTAATTAGAGATTCCGTAATAAATAAACAAATACAAATACAGGGTGATGCGTGGTAATTTTTTGTTTTGAAAATAATATAAAAAAAACTTTACACATTTCAAAACTATTTATTATTATTTTTCTCTTGTTACACAACACAGGAAATTTGGTTTTCAGCGTTACAAAAAAAAACATCTTGCAAATGTCGCCTTCGGTTGTCAATACACTGATTCAGTCGCATTCTGAAGTTTCGGTCCACTCTTTCAAGCATCCCGATTGGTATGTTGACAATTTCAGCTCGAATGTTTTCTGTAGATCTTCCAGATTCAATAAACAATTGTTATAGAATTAGGATTTGAGATTATTCCACAGAAAATAATCACAAGGGGTTAAATTAGGCGAGCATGCCCCTCTCAGGGAGATTAGCCGCACAGAGAAAACATCTTTCAACAAATGCGTTGAAATTTTTGCTGTGTGGGTTGCGGCCCCCACTTGCTAAAACCACACACACACACACACACACACACACACACACACACACACACACACACACACACACACATTGTCCAGTTCTTCGAGAGCAGACAAAAAAATCTTCTAAATAGTTTTCCAATAAAATTCTAAATTCACGTTTATCTTGACTTTAAAAATAGGCATCTGAGGTAAAAGCGCGCTGCTCCTTCTACCAAAGCAATTTTGCCACTAAAATGGCTATGGACACAAATTTCCTATCTATGCCCTTTCATTGAGCCCTTCCCCACCTTTCTGTTACTATCATTAACTTCACTGCGTCTTTTTCAAAAAAGGAAGTTACCACGCCCCACAATGGTTTGATACCGACCAAAATGCGACAAAACCCCACCATTTTCTTTTTACGTGAGATATCAGTTTGAAATTCGGCATGGTTATACTAAAAACAAATTCGAGTTTAATAGTGATCCAAAAACTTTAGATGTTCTTCCAGAAAACGACATCCGTTTTGAAAATATTAATAAAACACTATATAATTTTTGTTCGTTTGCGGATTTAAACGGACATTTTACGAACAAATAAATACTTTTATCAAGATTTAGCTTACTTAATTGAATAAAAAAATCTTTTTGTTAAATATTTTCCTTTTTTTCGTTTCACAAGTCTCAAGCCTCCAAGCGGTAAGTTTAGGAAGTCATGACTAGTCCTGTTTAATTCTTCAGGTAGATTATATTAATGATTTTTTTTTTCTTGAAGTCAAAAGAAACTTTGAGTCAAAAATAATTGTCTGATACGGGTAGTCTAAATCACTAAGATCGCAGGTTGTCACAGCTAAAAGTCATTATTTGTTTTCTTTCGAGCTTATATTAAGTGTTATATCAAGTTGGAGCCCTGCGCTACCCTTCGCTTAAAAGTTACGCTTATTAAAATTGGAATTGTTTTAGCACATACATATTTAAAAAATTATGAAATTATTGCAAAATATGTATTTTAATTATCTGACCACATTTTATTATTTATATATATATATATGCTAGAATTATAAGGAAAATATATTCACATCACTTTATTGCATAAAAAATATGAAATCACAAAAAGAAACTATTATTAAAATTCTTAATTATATCGTGACCTTTGAGAATTCATAACTAAAATAAAATTAAAAAATTCTGCCAATTTAGTTAAAGAAACGTAAACGCTAATTCAAGAAAATTGAAAAAGTAGGGTTTTGTCGCTGCCCAGACCACTGTGCGCTCTACCCTGTAAAGGAAAACCTATTATATTCATTTATGTAAATCTACTTTAGGGTCTCATAACTTTAACACGTGAATAAATTATATATTTTTTGTTTCAAATATCAAAATAAGTTCTTATTGGATCTTGCGCATTTTAAACAAGTTCGACTATTGATACCTTTTTGGTAAGTCTTTGAACTAAAGTGTTTAATTTAGGGGTCTCACAACTTTAATTTACGATACAATATTATCGTTTTCTGGACTGGATTTAAAAAAAAATAGGAATTTGTTACATTATCTAAAAGTAAAATATCTTAATCTGAAAAAAATCAAGTAAACCTCAGATTTACTTACATGAAATTTACAAAAATTACTATTACTATTTTTTTAATGTTATTAAGTTGAAAAATTTTCAAACTGGAAGCAAATCAAATACGCTAAAAGTTGACTAAAACATCAATTCTATTTATTTTAGTCAATAATTTTACAATAAAAAAAGTGTCAAATAAGTTAATGATTGATCGTCTAACGGGTGTTTCCAATCCCAGACTAAGCATGAAGTAAAATTTCGAGTTTAGAAAAGCCTAAAAATTTGGCTCGGTCGCGTAGCGAAGCGGAACGACCGAGCCAAATTAGGCTTTTCTAAACTCGAAATTTAACTTCATGCGCCACGCGTACAAAACGCTGATTTAATGTGAAATGGTCATTAATCCATTAACAAGTGAAATACGTTTAGTATGTCAATCATCAATTGTTTAAATGACGGGGAAAGTGCTATGATGGATACATCATCATTTTTTGTACTTGTTTTTGTATTAATTTAGAAAAATAAATTTATGAAACAAAATACTAACTCTAATTCCCCCCATCACAAAAAGCGGAACAGAACAGAACAAACTGTATCAGTGACGAATTTATTTCTCGGTACCACCAAGAGCTCAAACTCAGTGAAAAATATAATAAAGCGTAGCAGAGTATCAGATCAGAACTATCAAATATACAACGTTTGCTTTTCATTTCTAATTTACGTACTAGTAAATAACGTTAATCTATTTTAGCAACTGATCAACGGACTTGTAACTCGTAATAAAATTTAGACGATCAAGAAAATCACTGCTTAAAAGGGGTGCGCATAAAACCCCTTGTTCAAGCCTAATTTTCATGAATCACAATATTGCGAAATACTAATTTTAATACGGCAGTTTAGGGGTTGGAGGGGGGGAGATAACTGCTTTGCGGAGCCACTTAAGATGTCGTCCGAATAACCTCGAACCCCTCAAGTAATAACTAATAAAGGAGCTGATGAAGCGAAATGTCCCTTGTTTAATAACAACACCCTTCCTCTCTGTTTCCCCTTTTACTACAACACTTGTTATTCTGTTGTTAGCCGGTGTTTCTGTTACTACATACTACAATAATCGTTTATGTATTTTGTGTGCGCGTGTGTGTATGTGTGGGGGTGTGCACCCCCGGAAAATTTGACATCGCGGCCTGACAAATGCGACGATTCCGCGTGATTTATGTGACAGTGTCGCGCTAATCGGCCCTTTCATTTCCCAAATTTTTAATTACACCCCGCGGGCCTCAAATGTTGATGTTTAATCACACGGTTGTAACGTCGATTTTATGGGTTATTTTTGCACATTTTGACTCCCCCTAAAAATGTGTGTATTGATTGGAAGTAATGGTATCGTGACAGAGAGTGTTGTATTTATTGCTCTATCAACTATTATGGGGGTTGTTTATTTATTTTTCACACAATTGAAAGAGCAAATGGATAACAGTGTTATGTAACTTTTGTTTAAACTTAGCTTTTTCTACAGAGATTTTTTTTGTGTGTATACAGGGTGGGCCATCTGGTGATTTCTTTTTAAATCATAGGTTATTTTGACACTGACATCTTTTTCCTGTTTGAAATCTTGACAGAAAGTCGGTATCATTCCTCCGCGGTTCGAAATGACTCGCTATACGCTTGAACAACGTTGGGAAATATTGCAAACTTATTTTCAAAGTGAGTGCTGTGTAGCCCAAACAGTGCGTTTGTTAAAAAGAAGTTTTGGCCGAAATGAATCACCCACCGCGCCTGCTGTACGCAAGTTTGTGCAAAAAGCTCGTGAGACTGGCATGCTAGTGGACAACACTCATGGTCCTCGTTCTCGTACGGTGCGCACAGACGAGAATGTGGCTGCTGTAACCGAGAGTGTGAGACTCAATCCACGAACATCAACTCGCCGTCGGTCTCAACAGCTCAACATTGCACGCACTAGCCTGAGGAGAATTCTGCACAAAGATCTCGGATTATTCGCTTACAAGGTACAATTGACTCAGCAATTGAAGGCGCATGACCATCCGCTTCGTTATTGCTTCGCAGTTTTGGCCTTAGAGCAGCTTGAATTGGACAACGATTTCGGGCGAAAAATCATCTTTTCTGACGAGGCTCATTTTCATCTTGGCGGCTACGTTAACTAACAACATTGCCGCATCTAGGGCTCGGAAAACCCGCACGTTATTGTCGAGAAGCCAATGCATCCCCGGAGAGTGACAGTTTGGTGCGGATTGTGAAGTGGTGGCTTTATTGGACAACATGGATTTGGACGACCTCTGGTTTATGCAGGATGGCGCGCCATGCCACACAGCCCATGCCACAATCGATCTTTTGCGCACAAAATTCCCAAATCGTGTTATCAGCCGTCTTGGAGATGTCAATTGGCCACCTCGGAGCTGTGATAACCCCTTTGGATTTATTCTTGTGGGGAACTGTGAAGGTCCGATGTTATGCCAGCAATCCAGAAACGATTCAAGCACTTCGGGCCAATATCATCCAAGCAATCCGTGAGCTACTGCTCGAAACCATCAACAAGGTCTTGAAAAATTGAAGTGACAGAATGCGCTACTGCGAAGCCAGCCGAGGCAGCCACTTGAACGAAGTTGTGATGGGAATGTTTGCTCTTACTAATAAAGCCATAATACATAGAAAAAAATAATAATTTTGTTCATTTTATTGCATTTTTAAAAAGAAACCACTAGATGGCCCACCTGGTACATACACAGAGAGATAAAATAAACAATTTTAAAATGTATTAGAGTGAGATCAATCAGTATATTTGTAACTTCACATAAAATGAGTGTCTTAAGGGCATATCAATTTTTCTAGGCAGAGCACGTTACTAATTTTAAGAATTAACAGCCTTTACATCCTCTTCTCCTCGTGGATCGTAGCACATCGTAGTGTAAAACAATTTGAAACATACTGCTATCCCTTTTTAAAGCATTCAGTTTAATTTTTTGTTTGTATTATTGAATTCTCGAGTCGATGGCTTATCGGTCTGGCTGTATGTTTATGTTATCATAATTCATAATCCCCTTTAAATGTGCTTCTAGCACAGCGACTACCTGTTTTATATTTTCTAGTAAAATTCGGTGAACGTTTCTTTCAATTGATATTTATGAACTTCATAAAAACTGTTCGATTCCTTAATGAACTTTCAGATTTTATACATGTATACTACTCCAAGAAATTAAATGTGTATTATTTTTGTGTATTGCACGTAAGCGTCTTTTGAATAAAAAATTAAATGTATTATTAATATTTTTGTTTGTTATCAGTTTCATGTTATTTGTCGCATTATTAGAGCCTTATACGGTGGACACCAATGTCTATGGAACGTATTTTTGTAAATGATAATATTTTTAGTTAACATATTATTTATTGACTATATACCGGGTGTTCTATAAAAAACGCTTAATGCAATAACTCAGATATTTATTGACCAATTTTATTATACTAAAAACCAAAGGCAATGGCCGTTTAAATACGAAGAAATGCCATTAATATTGATTTTCTTTTTAATAATAACTTCATTGCTAAATAATAGTCAACTTATAATTTGTAAACGACTGCCTGTACATTTTTATTTTTATTACATTAGATATTTTTTTAATCCAATAATGCCCAATATGTTGTTTTTCAAAAATATTCTCGTCGAAAATAAATTGAAATAAATCCTCTATTTTAAATTATATTTTTAAAAATGAAATTAGTGTGCCTTAGAAAAAATATCCAAAAACATCAATTTTTAAAATTTGGACTTTACTTTGAACGACAGTTTTGTGCCTGTGGCACATTGAGTAACATTTCGAGTTTAGAAAAGCCCCGTGAAAATTTGTCGAAGGTCGCTGGCGCGACTTATTTATTATACTTTTATTATCATTCCAAAACTATTCACAAAAACGTAATTTTTGTATTTTTTTTTTGCTACATCTAGGTATATATTGATCATCATCACATCTAAGCGTTATATAGTTTTAACTTTACTGTAAATCAGTGTTTTATACGCGTGGCACATGAAGTAAAATTTCGAGTTTAGAAAAGCCCCGTGAAAATTTTCTACGCGGGGCTTTTCTAAACTCGAAATTTTACTTCATGCTTAGTCTGGGAATGGAAAACACTCGTTTTATCCTTAGACATTATTTTTCTGAACCCAATAATAAGCAATATGTTGCTTTTCAAAAATATTGTTGTCGAAACAAAATTTAAAAACATCTTCTATTTGAAATTATATTTTTTTAAAATTATAATTAGTGTGCCTTGCAAAAAAAGTGACAAATGTCATTTATTGTAAGGTTATGTCTAACTATTCAGGTTTGACATACCAAATCAAATACTCCACTTCGCTTAAATCAATTTAAGAGCTTACATCAATTTATTATACATTCATATTGAGAAATCGTCCCCTATACTAGTTTTTTTTTATTACAAGTAATTATATTTAAATATTCGGAACGAAATTATTAAACAATAACAACACCCGTTTTATACACTCGATTTTGAAAATAATATGTTTTACCTACGCCTTATCTGGTAACCGCATCATACCACACTGTCATCTTGACGCGTATAATTGACATTACCTACACATGCACGTAATAGCTTTGACAAGTATATTACATGCTGACAGCTGAACAGCTGATTAATTAGCGTACAACCAAATGACATTTCTTTGACGTATATTGATCAAGAAGTAATTTAGTTTTCAACAATGTCATATTACTATAAAAAATTATTGAATAAATCAGTTGTTCTTTCATGCTCATTGTTTATTTTGTTAAGGCGTTGGTAAAGTATAGTACGTTTCTCGAGTGGTATGGCAATTACATACTTGCGGAATACTGCACGAGCCGCTCAGCAACATATCCGCTCATATGTAATATGCTGCATACCACTCTCGTGACGTATTATATTATTATACTGATATTATTATTCTTATAATATTGTACCACAATCATCTCGAAACCCCATAAAAGATGTTTCTTATCATAAGAATACCATAATTCAAGTAACACTAACCTAAAAGTGGTGCGTAATCGGAGATGCAGTCGAGGCGAAAAGTGAATCCGTAGCGAAAGAGAGAGAGAAAAATTGGTCTTCTCTTATTTGTTGCAAGAAAATGTAAAATGGTGCAAGAATTAACGGACAGTTGTGGACAAACTAATAAATATATTTTTATGAATAATACCCTTTATTATTCACAATGGTTGATTCTAGATACCTATTTTTAAAAAATTAAATATATATATGTTTAAATTGGTTAATTTGACGATCAAATTAGTGTAAATATTGAGCATACTAAATGCATTTTATATAAACCACAAAGGTTTTTTATAAAAGCTAAAAAACTACGAACATTGATTTATCCTTTAACTTTCTTATCCTAAAATTTCAATACGACAGTATTATTATTAGTGGTATCAACGGCATATACATGAATCACTATTTTCTTTTCTTTTTCAAGCGAGTGGTATGCGCTTAACGCCTGGCACATGACGTAAAATTTCGAGTTTAGAAAAGCCTGAAAATTTGCTAGACTGCTACGCAATAGCGAATCAAAATTTTCAGGCTTTTCTGTACTCGAAATTTTACTTAAACCTTAAGCAAGGAATGCAAACATTTCTTGATTTTTAGCTTTAATTAATATCTTGGGTAGTTTGTAAGATAGACAAAAACTATAAATACCTTCTTAAATTCACAAAAGTACAAATTTTTAAAATCAGTGAAAAACAGTCTTATCAACTATGTCAAAACCAACTATGAATTACATTTAAAAATAATAAGAATTTGGCTATAACTCAAAAATGTGTCCATGTAATGAAAAAATGCCTACACCACTGGATTCTACTCAAAAAAGTGTCTTAAGAAGGTATTTATAGTTTTTGTCTATCTCACAAATTAAGCAAGATATTAATTAAAGTTTAAAATCAAGAAAACCATTTTGCCCTATAACTTCTGAAAAAAAATAAGATGGTGCATTTTTATTTTCGGCATTATCCTAGTCTCAAAAAAAGAGATCGCGACTGCGCCATCTGTTTTTTTCTAACTCTTATGTTTACCGAGATGCCCATAAGCAACATCGAAATTAGACCACCATGTACAAAGATTAAATGAAGAACTTGAAAAATATTTAATTAAACACAGTTATATTCCTTTCTTCACTTTTATTTTTCTTGCTAGATGTACATTTCGGGTACTAAGTACCCATTATCAATAGCTAACTAACAGTTAGCTATTGATAATTGGGTACTTAGTACCCGAAATGTACATCTAGCAAGAAAAATAAAAGTGAAGAAAGGAATATAACTGTGTTTAATTAAGTGACTTAACACCTTCACGTAACTCATACAACTACATTATTTGAAAAATATTATATGAAAATAAACAAAGAAAACTTAAAAACCAAGATAATTGGAATAAATAATACAAAGAATTAAATATCATTAGAAGGTGGAAAATTACAACAAGCGAGTGATGATAGCAGAAAAAAAAAATAGTACAAACTGGAAAACTTTTTAATAACATTAAAAACAACATTTCAGGAAAAAAGGAAATACCAGAAATAACTAAAGTGTAAGTAGTTAAGAAAGTAGTAAAGCCAATTCTCACACATTGACGTGAATTATGACCAATAACAAAAAGACAAATTAAAAAATTACAAGTACAAAAATGAGATTTTTTAGAAAAACTAAGGGAAAAACTAGGAAATACAGGATTCAAAACGAAACATATAGAAAAGAATTAAACATTTAACCTGTAGAAATTAACATAAAACAAAACCAATTAAACTGGCTAGGACACATCGAACGAATGGATGGCAGACGACAAGTCAAGAGAATATATAAGCCAAGAAAACGGAAACAAGGAGAAAAGAAAGTCCGAAAATAACGTAGCAAGAAGAACTAGGAAAAATAGTAAAAGATAGAAACTTGAAACCTCAGCTGGCAAAAGATAGAAGGTCGTGGAAGGAGTTATGGAAAAGTTTGCTCTGAATTACGCAACCCTAGCTAGTTTAATTACAAATTAATTAAACCCTGCATTGTTTAATATTACCTCAGGTGAAAGTAACGGTCGTACTTGGTCGAAACAATCAGGGATTAGTAACAGGGACATCGACCAGTGAGTAGGCTTTCTTATTTCAAGTAATCAATTTATTGAAATCAACCGAGCGTTCGGAGATTATTTGTCTCCTTCGTCAGGGTTTTACACTACAAGATTAAACGAAGTATAAGTACGAGTATAACAAACATACATTTTTGCAAAAAAACATACCGTATAAAAATATTTAAGATACTATGACATTTAATTGTAACTGAGTTACAATTTAACTAAGTTAATATTTGAAAGGTGATTTTTTTAATTATGAAAACATGGCAAAAAGGGAATTACATTTTAAATCTGTTACCCAACCAACGAAAACGGTTTATCACAGGTTTAATCTCCGGGGCATAACATGGGACACGTGGGCACATAACCTAACATCTATCCTTGCGGGGAGATTTTTGTTTCTTTTTCGATCGTAATAGCACCATATATTGTAAATATCTTATTGTTGCACTTTGTATTAATCCGGGATATATTTACAATTAAATTATAATATTATTTTTTAGATCTACAGTTTGGATATGTCAAGAAATCGACTTATTCAAACTTGGTGAATTATTTTAAATACACTATGAAATCTAAATTTAATTAAATTATTTCGTTTCTGAATTCACAATAGTTAGTTAGTGCTATTTTTTCGTGTATGTATAGAAATTGTAAAAATATAATTATTAAAAATACATTTCTTTGAAGATAATTAGATAAATTTATAAACATTTTTCCGCGAAGCGGAGCGACCAAACCAAATTTTCAGGCTTTTCTAAACTCGAAATTTCACTTCATGCGCCAGTCATATAAATCACTGAAATATTGTGAAGTTAGAAATACACTGAAAACATTTTGTTTTTATTGAATAATAATAGAATTAATTAAATAACAACATATTTATATGTTTCTTCATACATTCTCAAGTCAGGTCAAATAATACAATTATTAAATTAACTTATATAGTAATTCACAAACAAATAACATTACGTTATTGCACCAATAACGCGTAATGGGTTAAAAGAAAAACTCCCTGTATGTGCTCTTTATGTCACATGAATATGTCATTGGGTAACAGGTACAGAGTTCGTTTTGGCTAATTCAAGCCAAATCGAGCCACTTTTGTAAGCGAACTGATAATTTTACGTATATGTTACCTTTAACTTTACATTCAAAGTGAATTCGGTATTTGCTATGTATACTTAGAATGTTAGTCAAGAAAACATATACGTTAAATTTTATATTTTGTTTACAGAATCAGGAAGAATATTAGTCTTTCTTAGAGTTTGCAGCCATCTTGCTTGTGCAGTACTACCAACTGCACTATTGAAACTTCTACAGTTCCTTAACCTAACAGCGTAAAATACATGTCGATATCACAAATCACTTTTATTGTATGCAATACTAAAGGTGAATATTTCTTTTGTGTTAACCCTGTACTTTCTGAATAATTATTTTGTGTATCCAACAATGCAACTAAATATTTAGAGTTATTTTTTCATATTTTTTTAAGTTGTAATGATGTTTTATTTGAAAAATCCGTATCAATCAAACGTGAAAAGGTGTATTGTAAAGAAGGTACACAAACAAGCAAACCAGTGTCGTGTATTCGGTTCTAACAACCAATTACAAGCAAACCCTATTGTCGTCGGTTGCATCATTGGGAAATATATACAATATATGAATGGCGTATCGAATTTCTGGCAGAGAGGGTTTCCGATGCGGTCCGCTAGTTAATGTAACGAGCTCTCCTCGCGATCCTTGTTTATTTATGCTAAACACATAATGCCAGGAGAGCCTAATAGAGGATAACAGGATGTAAGTCTCTATTATTGCGGATGGAAATATACCCAAATGCAAAATATAATATCACCCCACCCACGTACAGATCAAAGCCCTGTCCGTCGGAAATAAGCCTCCCCCATCATCTTTCGGAGCTTAAAGATAAGGTCACCTAATATCCTCCCCCGTGTCCTAATTGGCAACAAAATCCGGATGAAATCTGAAATATTGGACTTATGATAATTATTAAGCATTAAGTTGCTTTTATAATGATTCCTAATTGACTCATTCAATATAAAAGTTGACTACAACTTTAATAAGTAATAAAGTACTTTATTATAATCAATATTTTTTATTTTGACACGAATCTTTGTTCATGTATGGTTTAGTAAATCACAGTTTATGTATTTCAAATTTTATTTAAAGAACCGTATTTTGCAATAATATTGTGATTATTACTTAATAATAATTCATCGTTAATCTAAAGGATTCCTCGGATGAAAATTAATTAATAAAAGTTAACCCATGCGTGCAATATTAAATACTAAATACGCGAGTATTGTGAGGAATAGAGTCGAGGGGTGCTCACGGTACATTTGGCTAAGAAGGGCCTTCGATGTCGAGGTGATCTTTATACATGCGTGCCTGCGTCCCTTTTGTGTCCCTCCGGTTTCCTTCGAAACCGGGCTTGACGCGCACAATACGCAAATTCTTGTATGCAAGAGTACACTTTCGAAAATCCTTCTTTTGCACTCGACATTCGGCATTATTCCGCCGATATATTGCGATGGAGTAAAAACTTCATTCACCCACAAAAGCCGTCCGCACTTGCATTCAATAAACACCATGTTATTCACAAAACGAATAAATTAAAAATATTCTTGAGTTAATTTCTATATAGAGGGAATTTTCCTTTTAAGTATACATATCCCGATGCGTACTTTGTAAATGTTCTGGCATTCAATATTTTTTAAAAGCATTCTATTTGAAATTTCCAACGAGTGTTTCCACTCTTTAGTTAAACTTTAAGTAAAATTTCAAGTTTAGAAAATCCTGAGAATTTGGGAGTGGAAAGCACTCGTTTAAAGCTTCAAATTGAACTCATTTAAAAAACAACTACTATCATAAATTTGTAAACTTTCCAGTATGCAAATGTATGTATACTTAAAAGACAAATTCTCTGTATAATATTTACCATTTCAATCTGACATTTGACACAATATTTCCAACTTAAGTTTAAACAATAACATTTGAGTTGGAAATATTGTGTCATATGCCAAATTGAAATAGAAATTAGTATGGAGGGAATTTGTCTTTTAAGTATACATATGCATACCGGAAAAAAAATCCAATATGGCTCCAATAAAAAAATTGAACTATCACATCGTGTCTTGAAAATGGGGCACCCATTATAAAATTTGTCTAGTTGTGTAGCTTAACAAAATTGTTCAGAAAAGAGGAAAAATTAGGAATTAATTAAAAAGCACATAATAATAAAGTTGTTAGACTAGTAGTTATAATTAGTAATAATAAAGTTGTTACATTAGTAGTTTTAATTCGTTAAACTTTCCAGATCTACTGTGTGTCCCAGGATTACTGTCCGGATTGGAAAAACTTTTTTACTGTCTATTTTTCGACAAAACGTCATTCTATACAAACAGTTTTGGATGACTTGAAAATACTATTTTTATTGTAACATCTTAAAGTTACCATAGAGGTCGCTCAAAAATTAGGAAAACCTAAATTTGTCATAAGAAAATAGTACGTCTAATTATAATTTTAGAGAAAGATATTATTTAAAAAAGTAATTTGTAATCGAGAGTTATGTTAACATACAAAATATGCATTGATTATAAACAATTTTATTTTTATAATTATGTGTAGTATATTTTTGACATGTATTTATTCAAAATAATTGTATTTCTAATAACTTATTAATTTTGCATCAAATTTAGTGATGTTTAGCCAATAAAAATTAACATATCATAAAAATTGAATCTTTTGTAAATATCTTAGATAAACTTAAGTTACTCATATAAAACTGAAATTACACAGGGAGTTTTTCTTTTGAATATACATATCCTAATTATTGTGTAAATCTTCATATACTCCTTGCTTTTTTTTAAGCTTTGAACGAGTGTTTTCCACTCCTAGATAAAGTATTAAGTAAAATTTTAGGTTTAGAAAAGCCTTAAAATTTCGTTACTACTACTCTGCGACCAAGCTAAATTTTCAGGCTTTTGTAAACTCGAAATTGGCCGCTTCGCTTCGCTACGCAACCAAATCAAATTTTCAGGCTTATCTAAACTAGAAATTTTACTTCATGCTTAATACAGGATTTTAAAAAACTCGTTTATAGCTTCAAATTGACCGTTTTTAGAAAAACCTAGGAATGTCGGATAATTTATAGCGTATCCATATGTATAGTTAAAATAAAAATTCGCTCGCGCGAGTTATCGCACCACCCACACTAGAATTATGCTTAGAGAAGAATTCCATTTGATATAAATACATCTTATCGCACTATGATGAATTAATTTACGCTGCGACGTTGAGCAGGTACAGTCGATTTCCACTCCCAACAAAATAAATTATTTTTAAAAAGTTAATCTTCGGTCCGCGAAAGATAACTGGCGCAGTCGTTCGGATTTTTTTGGAGAATTAATCAAAAACTCGTTCGTTTCAACGATTCACCAAAAACCCAAAATCGTCGTGTATTTGTCCGGCTTGTAACGTAAATTCAATTTCCTGACTATCGGAGTCGCAACCATCGAAGAGGAACATCGTGTTCGGTTTCTAGAATCGCCTAAACTCTTCCAACGGTAACAAATTCCCCCTGACTATTGGAGTCAACCACGAGAGAGGAACATCGTGTTCGACATCTGGATCGACCAGACTCTCTGACGGATCCCAGTCCCCCTAGAAGAAGAGAAGAAAAGAAGAAAGAAAAAGAAGCCAATCCCAGGATCACCATGAGGCCTTGCACTTAATAATTTGATATCGAAGTGTCAAATTATTACAAGCCCTTGAAGAAAAGAAGACAGTTGTCAATTTCAAAGACCATAGGAGAACTTAATACCTATGTAGAAATTTGACACAGAAGAAAGAAACCATCTTTAAAGAAACCATCGAGACTACCCGAAATTCCCATCCTCACCTTAAAATGCCGATATCATTGTTTGGTTATAAAACGTCAAATTAAACGATATCGACGACAATAGCATTTTTCAAAAAACAATAGCATTTTCAAAAATTCGAAATTTACAAAAATAATACAGTTCAATTCAACATATTTTTCCAATCAAAATTAAAATAATAATTTAATTGTGCAAGTGATACAATTCAAATGAACATTATCAAAGGAATCATCATTTTAATCCTCGTGTAAGTAAATGAATAACAATTTAAATAATTTAAACGATTTAGACGAACTGATAGAACATTTTCAAAACATCGATATAAACCCTCAAATAAATAACCCTCAAATAAATAACCCCCAAATGAACAACATGGCTTTACCACAAATTTCAGTTAAAGACAATCTAGACATAATTCCTAAATTTGATGGAGATCCTTCAAAATTATCTACTTTCATAAGTTCACGTGAATCTGTAATGGCAATGATGGCACCAAATAACGATGTCGCAAGAACAGGTTTCACCTTATGTCACATAAGATCAAAACTAATTGGAAAAGCAGCAGTAATGTTAGCAGCCAGACCGTTTAACACCTTACAAGAATTAAAAGATATACTAATTTCACTATTTGGGGATCAGAGAGATAAAGAATCACTTTTAAGAGACCTTGTCATGATAAAGCAAAAAGCAAATGAAACACCTTTACAATTTGCAGACAAATGTATCGACATTCGATGCCTTTTATTGAATAAATTAGAACTTCAAAATATTCACCAAGATATCAAAGACGCAAAGAGAAATTTATATAATGCAACAACACTAAAAGCATATTTAGCAGGACTAAACAGCCACATGAGTCATCTATTACGTTGTAAATCACCAGCAACAATCGAAGACGCAATGCGTATGGTAGTAGAAGAAGAGAATATGAACTACCACCGATCTCAGTTACATTTAAATCAAAATTCAGGAAAACAAAATAAAACACCAAATCATAATTTGAGAATTCAACCTTTACCGATTCGAAATAATCCGAATTATCAACAACAACAAAATCCTTCAACTTCTAATCAACAATTTTCACAAAGACAATATCAACAACCAAGACAGTTTCAACCTCAACAACAGTTTCAACCTCAACAACAATTTCAACCTCAACAACAATTTCAACCTCAACAACAATTTCAACCTCAACAACAATTTCAACCTCAACAACAATTTAAACAATTTCAACCACAACAACAACAATTTGTCAGACCAAATCAAATAAAAAGACAATTTTCCGGAGTAACTAATACCTCAAAACTTCGCAAATTTCATAAACCGACACCAACACCAATGGAAATTTCATCAGGAAATACTGCAATGATATACCCACAACAACAACAACCAAGATATATAGCACAAGAACTCTATCACCAAGAAGACCCTGAACAATTGTACGAACAATTTGAAGAATATGAACAAGAAGAATACTATGATGGAGAGCAATATGAAGAAAATATTAAAGATTCAACAGAAGAATATTTTACAACACCAGCCTTGAACAACCCCAATACTTAGAACTCAACATCTCGAATTTTCATAAATTACCTTACATAATAATTCCCGAAATTAACGCGAAATTTATGATTGATACTGGATCAGCTAGAACCCTAATAAATGAAGAAATTGCAGAAAAATATTTTCCAGGCATAATTGAAATAGATCCCTTCCAAATTAAAACTCCACATCAAATTACAAATCAGAATTACTCAATAAACATTGGATTATCAGATATATTCAACAGACCAGATATTTTACATAAACATTATATTTTTAATTTTCATAAGGAATATCAAGGATTAATAGGAACCGATTTACTTCAAAAACTACATGCAGTAATAGACTTCAAAAATAATAAAATAGTTACACCACATGCTCAAATTCCACTTCATTTACCAGAAAACAAATGCAACGAAATTATTTTAACATGCAAAAAGAAAATTAAAGTACCATCATTAACACAAATACAAATTCATAAAATGACACATAACTGTGAGAATAAAGAAGGAATGATAGAAAATTACAAATTTAATAACGAATTAGAAATACCAGCAGGAATATGTAAAATAGAAAATAATTCAACAAACATTCTCATAATAAATCCAACTCAAGAAGATTTTACATTTATACTTCCAGAACTAAACATTCACTCAGGACCGTTAGAAATTAATAATATTAATTTTGAAGAAAATGAATTAAAAACAGAAATAAACTTTAACGCACTTCAAAAACTAAATTTAAAAAACGTACGTTTAGAACATTTAAACAAAGAAGAATATAAAGCAATTAGAAATTTATGTTATGAATACAGAGATATTATGTACTGTCCAGGAATCCCTTTATCATTCACCAATCAAGTTAAACACTCAATCAGAACAACAGATAATTTACCAATACATACTAGATCTTATCGATACCCACCAATTCATAAAACAGAAATCGAAAATCAAATTGAATCTATGACAAAACAAGGAATAATTAGACCCTCAAAATCACCATGGTCATCACCACTATGGATAGTTCCGAAAAAGATTGATGCAAGCGGAAAGAAGAAATGGAGAATAGTCATAGACTATCGAAAATTAAATGATAAGACTATTGATGATAAATACCCATTACCCAATATAACAGATATATTCGACAAATTAGGAAAATGCCAATACTTCACTACTTTGGACCTAGCAAGTGGATTTCACCAAATAGAAATGGATAAAGAAGACATAGAAAAAACAGCATTCTCGACAGACAAAGGACACTATGAATACCTAAGGATGCCTTTTGGACTCAAAAATGCTCCAGCGACCTTCCAACGAGCAATGGATAACGTTTTGACAGGATTAAGAGACATATCCATGGTTTACTTAGATGACGTAATCATTTTTTCAACATCTCTTCAAGAACACATTCAAAGTTTAAAGAAAGTATTCGAAAGACTTAGAAAAACAAATTTCAAAGTACAGCTAGATAAATCTGAATTTTTACAGACAGAAGTTAAATATTTAGGACATATTATCACAGAAAAAGGAATATCGCCTAACCCAGATAAAATTCGAGCAGTATTAGATTATCCAATTCCAAAGACAACAAAACAAATTAAAGCTTTTTTAGGATTAACAGGATACTATCGGAAATTTATAAAAAATTATGCGAAATTAACTAAACCTTTAACATCGTGTCTTAAAAAAGGCGCAGAAATAAAACATACATCCGAATTCATTAAATCATTCGAAACTTGTAAACATCTTTTAACAAACAGTCCAATACTTCAATTCCCGGATTTTACCAAACCATTTATATTAACAACAGATGCCTCAAATGAAGCATTAGGAGCAGTTTTATCACAGGGAACTGTAGGACAAGATCGACCCATATCATATGCATCAAGAACTTTAAATGACACCGAAAGAAATTATTCAACAATCGAGAAAGAATTATTATCAATCGTTTGGGCAACCAAATACTTCCGACCATATCTATACGGAAGAAAATTCACAATCTACACCGATCATCGACCTTTACAATGGCTAAATAATTTAAAAGAACCCAACAGTAAACTAATGAGATGGAAAATAAAACTTGAGGAATTCGATTATAAAGTAGTATACAAAAAAGGAAAATTAAATACAAATGCTGATGCATTATCTCGAACACCAATCGATATTCACCCAATAGAGAATTTTTCTACAAAAGGAAATGTAGACGAAGAAATTGATAAATTACTAGATGACATCATTAGAGAAAGAGAAATCTTGAAAACACCAGATATAAATCCATACAATCAACAGCCAAATTCATCACAACCTATAATCGATTATTACAAGGAAATTCCACTAGAAGACGAAACCATCAACACTGTTCATTCAACACAAACAGATGAACCGAGAGAATCAATAAAAATAAGTGAAGAACCGATTAATAAAGAAAGACGTCAGACAATAATAAAAATATCAGAGAACTCAAAACAGATTGTGCGACGCAACTTCCACTCCATTTCTTCCACTGACCGTTACTTCCACTAGTTCTTATTTCCACTAACCATCACTTCCACTAGTTCTTTTTTCACTCCATTTCTTCCACTCCATTTCTTCCACTCCAGTTCTTCCACTTACCAATACTTCCACTACACCTTTACTTCCACTAACCACCAATTCCACCATACCTTTTTTCCAATTCAAAATAATTGTACAATTTATTCAAATTACATTATATTATTCCACATTTTATACAGTATAAGAATCACAGAGAGATATTGTGGCCTACAGCTTGTAGGTACTCCAGAATCCTATTTTCTTCGTCGAATTTACTAAATTTTTTGACAATGTTTGCTATTCGTTTAAAATGTTAGATTTTCGAATTTCGAATTATGGAAGAACTAGTGAAAAAAAGAACAACCGATTCTCCGTGGTGGTGGGGCGCAATCATCTCAGCATGTACGCATTCCTTTTGGAAGTATTGGTAAGTGGAAGAACTGGAGTGGAAGAAATGGAGTGGAAAAAAGAACTAGTGGAAGTGATGGTTAGTGGAAATAAGAACTAGTGGAAGTAACGGTCAGTGGAAGAAATGGAGTGGAAGTAAAGGTGTAGTGGAAGTATTGGTAAGTGGAAGAAATGGAGTGGAAGAAATGGAGTGGAAGAAATGGAATGGAAGAACTGTCCCCCTACGCTCAAAACAATCGAAATCAGAAAAATTAGGACAGAGAAAAATAACAAAAATCTATATATACGTTAATTACTCAAAACACGATTTGATAAACATCTTAAAAAATTATACTATGGAAAACGAAACATTTTACATGTTTTCTCCTAGAATAGAATTGTATACTGAACTTTCAAAATTGTATTCAGAAATATTCAACAACAACAGACCCAAAATAATATGGCATACTAAACAGAACAAAAATTTAAAGACTCAAGAAAAAATTGAAAGCGTAATAAGAATGTACCATGAAGGAAAAACAAATCACAGAAGAGCCATTGAAACATACAATAAATTAAAACAGCATTATTACTTCGAAAATATGTTAAGAACAATCCAAAATTATATAAACAACTGCGAAATTTGCCAAAAAGCAAAATACGACAGACACCCACCTAATATTCCATTGAACTTGACACCGTGTTCAAGAAAACCATTCGTACATTTATTTATGGATGTTGTTCAGATCGAACAAACAATTTATCTTACGATAATAGACTCCTTTTCGAAATTTGGATATGCGAAAAAGATTTTATGTAAAGCAGCAGCAGTTATTGGAAAAGAATTAATTGAATATTTTTCATTATATAAAACTCCTGAAAAAATTACTACAGATAATGGTTCAGAATTTAAAAATACTTTAGTACAAGACCTTTTAGAAGTTCATGCTGTCAACGTTCACTTCATTACACCGGATCACCCAAATTCCAATGGACCAATCGAAAGTAGAATGAATGTAGAATGAAGTACATTAATTGAACATATCAGAATATTTCGACTTAAAGAAGAAACAAAATCATTAAATATTGAAGAACTTGTCAAATTAGCATTATTGGCGTACAATAATACAATTTATACAAACCGGAAAATCACCACAAGAAATATTATACGGAACTGATACAAACACCGTGAATGAAATTACTACGAATGAGAATATTATCGACGAACATTTAAAACAAATGAAAATTTTACATGACTTAGTAAAAACCACGAATGTAAAACAAAAAGAAAAATATATCAAATATCATAACGACAGATTAAAAAATGTTCAAAATTTTAGGCCTAATCAAAAAGTTTATATAAGAGAAAAAATTAAAAGAGGTCAGAAAACTGTCGCTAAATACCACGGCCCTTACACAATAATATCTATCGACCCAGACAATGTTGCAAAAATACAAATAAAAGAAAACGTAATTAAAAAGGTTCACTTAACTAATCTAAAATCAACATTTCAGATGGAGGATCAAAACCGAAATGATCAATCAAATACCAGATCATCCAGGACTAATAACATTTAGAATGGGAACAGCGAGCAATATAATATCAGAATGGGCTTTAATACATTCAATCGACAGTACATCATTAATCGAAATTTTAAAGATATCTGAAGAGCACCAAGAGGAATTTCAACGACAAATTACCTTAAAAGAAAAATCATGTCATACTAATACAGACATAACTAAACAATTACTTGATATTTTAAAACAAGAAACAAGACGTACAAACAATTTAATTAATGAAATTTCACCTTCATACCGAAGAACTAAAAGAGGATTATTCAACTTTATTGGAACAATTCAAAAAACACTCACTGGAAACTTAGATGCAGAAGACGGTGAAAGATACGAAAACAACTTTAAAAACTTATTTCATAATCAAGAAAATTTAAAGGCTGATATTACAAATCAAATTTCAATCACAAAAGAATTAATAGATGAAACTAATAAAAGTATTTCAATATTAATTAAAAACCAAAACACAATTGTAAATGATATATACACTTTAAAAATGTCGATAACAAAATTATCAGATTGTGCATGGATTCAAATGACAATCAATACCCAACTAGCTTTAATCGCATCGATCAATGAAATCAATGATTATTTAAATCAATTGATAACAGCTCAAAGTTTTGCTAGACATTCAGAAATGCACCGAAGCATTATTAATCCTCTCAAATTACAAAATGAATTGAAAGGAATTCAAGAACATCTGCAAGATACATCCCTTTTATTCGAACCAACATTAGAAAACATGCCTAAATACGAAGAAATTATAAAAGTCAAAACATACCAAAAAGAAATGGTCATATATTTCATCATTAAGATTCCATTAATTGAAAAATCTAAATATGAATATTATCAACTCTACCCTATTCCAAATAAAAATAATGAATTATTAATACCAGATTCTAAATTCATACTTTTAAACGAAAATTCGTTTATCGAAGAAAGCGATCGCTGCTTTCACCTTGAAAAATCATCATATTTATGTGAAGCTAAAGTTTTACATAACCTAAACGAAAAAACATGTGCAGTACAATTAATCACTTACGCAAAAGAAAGAAATTGTTTAACTCGAAAAATTTCTAATTTTGGAAACCAAATTATCAAAGTTGATACTAGCAATTCATGGATCATAATTGCTGAAAATGAATCCACTATCGAAATTCATTGTTCAACAAAATTGATACTACGAAAATCACTTCTTGGAAATTATTTAATTTCGTTACCTCATGGATGTAAAGGAAAATTTAATTCAAAAACATTAATATCAAAATTTAAAACAGAATATTCCCCATCGTTAATTACAATGCCTAATATTCGTGTAAAACAAAGTGAATTAAATATAAACTTAAAAACAACAAATATAACTGGAATCGATATATCGAAATTCTCAACTTTAAAACAACAAATAAACACTTTGGAAAAACACGTTGAATCTCAGCAAATGCTTGAAACCCATAACTACAAAATTAATTGGATGCTAGTTGCAATCTCATGCATACTGATTTTGATAATAATATTGTATTTGCTTAAATATTTTATTAAGAACAGACAAAAATTTAAATCTTTCATAATTAAAAGTAATGCAAATCCTATTAACGTTCCATCTGGACCTTTAGCCGATGTCACTTCTACGGATGGAGGAGTTATCGCACCACCCACACTAGAATTATGCTTAGAGAAGAATTCCATTTGATATAAATACATCTTATCGCACTATGATGAATTAATTTACGCTGCGACGTTGAGCAGGTACAGTCGATTTCCACTCCCAACAAAATAAATTCTTTTAAAAAAGTTAATCTTCGGTCCGCGAAAGATAACTCGCGCCCCAGCAAATCCAAATTTTCAGGCTTTTCTAAACTCGATATTTCACTTCATGCCTAATCTGGGAGTGAAAACCTTCGTTAGACGATCAACTAGGAACTTAGTTTGCAATTTTCTTCATAGTCAAATTTATGATGTAAAATAAATAGAGTTGATTTTATTTCTTACTTGAAAATTATAACAAAAACAAATTCCTGTGCATTATTTGTGTGGTACTAAACTTCGACGAACAAATTGTAAAAGCCTAAGCTATGTAAAATAAACCCTAATGAATAATTGCCAAAGTTTAAAATTATCAGAAATTAAATAGAATTTAATTTAATAAAAAACTACTCATTAATATTTCAAATCAAAATTTACTTTAAATTTGATATTTTAATATTTCAAAATATCAAATAAAAGGTAAACTTTGATTTGAAATATTAATGAGTATTTTTTTAAATTAAATTAAATTCTATTCAATTTCTGATCATTTTGAACTTTGGCAATTATTTATTAGGGTTTATTTTACATAGCTTACGATTTTACAATTTGTTGAAAACAATTTGTGAATTTAATTTTAAGCCTATCAAAATGTTGTTCATTTCTGTGTAGATTCTATGAATTTTATTTATTTTTGTTTTTACAAAAAGCTATCCCCTGGGCCACTGCCTCCTCTGAGGGTAGGGGGTTGAATTTTATTACGGAATTTTTATTTAAAATATTTTTTCATTCGGTGCATGGTTCTGAACATATTCCAGGTAGTACTTGGGGACACCCTGTATACCGGGTGTCTTATTATAATGTTTTAATTTTTATCATTTTTGCAATTAATCATTCAAACAACACTAGGCAAAAATATTATTGTAATAAATATAATTATTGTTATATTATAATTAAATAAAGCTTATTTTATGAGAAATGCGTTTTTATTTAATTTTACATCGCATTATGTCTGTATTTTAGAAACGCGTATTGATAAAATAATCTATACTCGTCAAGAACTATTCAAGATCATATGGAACGATTTGAATTCGTACTTAGACACGCAACTTAAATGTTTGGAACAACATTTTGTTACAAAGATAGAATGTCTTGGAATTTTTTGTATTTTGCTTCAATATTGATCATATAAATAAATCTTGTCAAGAAATATTGTAGATAGTCGAAAAATTACCATTTAATCTACATACACTTTTCGTCGTAGTTCTTTTCGTTTTTTATTAAAAATGTAATTTTTTAAATAAATAATTGCTTTAATTCCGAAAGCATTATATTGGTGACGGTAGTTTGACTTTGACATAATTAATATTTTGTGAAAAACTGAAAATATAAGTAATTGTACTTATTATATATATATTATAAGCAATTGTAATAGTATTCTCATTACGAGCAACCTTGAATACCTTTATATATCAAATTCCGAACAATTTGTAATGAAGTGGCAGCCTATATTGGATCCGCCATTTTGAATTTTGAAATTATACTATCAAATGCGTAATTAGCGACCTCAACAACCCATATATATGAATTTATTTAAAATTTAGAACAATTTGTAATGAAGTGGTCGGCAATATTGTATCCGCTATTTTCAGTTGTAAAATTATACTATGAAATTCGTTATCAACGACCTCAAAAACACCTACACGCCAATTTATATGATGTTCTAAAAAACTTTTAATGAAGTGGTCGGCTATATTGGATCCGCTATTTTGAATTTTAAAATTATTCTATAAAATTCGTAATTAAAGCTCTCAAAAACTCCTATATACCAATTTATATGAAATTCCAAACAATTTATAATGAAGTGGTCGGCCATATTGGATCCGCCATTTTAAATTTTCTAATTATAATATGAAATTCGTAATCAGCGACCTCGAAAACTCTTACATACTAATTAATGTTTAAATCCCAAACTTCTTTCTATTGTTGGCTAACTTTTCGGAGATTCAGACCACTGTGCGACGGTGTCATGGTTGTATTGAGGCTGGAAGGAGACATTTTGAACATTTGTTATAATTTTCAAGCAATTTCCAATCATTGTTTTAGTAATTTATTATTAAAAAAAATCCAGGTTATATTAGGTTAATTGCTTTGTATTGGCTTAAAGAAGCTTTGGTTAAATTGTTTAAACCTAATTATGACTCACCCTGTATACTTAAAAGAAAAATTACCTATATATTTAAATTAATTGCCTCATTAAGTATATTTTTATCTTACAACTTTTTTCTCTAAAGCTAAAATTTATGCCACTTCTCTTATAAGCTAATTTGATTCTTTATCCAATGTAAAGGCCCTTATTCCAAATTTGTAATGTCTTTACAGTAATAGTATTTTTAAGAGAGGCAATACGTTTTATAAAGAATTACTTTTTGTAAAAAAATTGATAATAAAAAACGTATACCTATCTGGGCAGTTATCCGGAGACACAGGGTTTATAACTTAACTTAATTGATTACTTCTAATCTAATAGAAATGCAATTAGTTTGAATGAATAAGGGTTAAAAAAATATACGAAAAAACATTAAACAAATAAATAATTTCTAAAAAATAAAATTGTTTCTATTAACAGTATTTAGACTTCAAATTCAAATTTCTTTTTTCTTATAACATTTTCCCCTAAATATACTGAGGGTTATTTGTAACACCGAACATTTTCATAACGAGAATTTTTCTTTTAGGTATACATAAGCATACGTAGTACATTTGCCGATGCTCGATTTATTAAAAGAATTTAATTTGAAGCTTTAACCGAGTGTTTTCCACTCCCAGGCTAAGCATGAAGTAAAATTTCGAGTTTAGAAGAGCCTGAAAATTTGGTTTGGTCGCGTAGCGCGAAGCGCGGAGCGGCCAAACCAAATTTTCAGGCTTTTCTAAACTCGAAATTTTACTTCATGCGCCACCGGTACAAAAACTGATGCAATGTAAAGTTTAGCGGTGTGTTTTAATCTTCGTAATATGTCAGTGTTTTGTACCGGTGGCGCATGAAGTAAAATTTCGAGTTTAGAAAAGCCTGAAAATTTGGTTTGGTCGCGTAAACTCGAAATTTTACTTCATGCTCCGCGCTTCGCGCTACGCGACCAAACCAAATTTTCAGGCTTTTCTAAACTCGAAATTTTACTTCATGCTTAGTCTGGGACTAGAACACACTCATTTCAAGTTTTAAATTGAACTTAAAAAAGAAACAATGAGTATCTAAAAATTTATGGCATATACACTGTAATTGGGACATACTTGAAAGAAAAACTCCTTGTATGAACAAGTTAAGGCATTAATTGTGATTGATTGGCAACATTTTTTAATGGTCATATAGGGAATCCAATTTACACATAACTTAAAAATTAAAGGTGTCAAATTGTATTGGATGAAAATGTTCGGTGTTATATAAAACTCACTGTATAATTAGGTGTACTTCTCTCTTTTCATA
This sequence comes from Philonthus cognatus, assembly GCA_932526585.2. NCBI lineage: Eukaryota > Metazoa > Arthropoda > Insecta > Coleoptera > Staphylinidae > Philonthus > Philonthus cognatus. The sequence continues at coordinate 27,153,952 of OW052245.1, read as the reverse complement.
CCTTTAATTTTTTTAATTGTTGACCGCCCTCTATAGCCAAATTAAGATTTATTAATTAAAATGTTGTTATTAAGTTATACAAAACTTTTTCTGCAAAAATACTTTCTATCGAAAAATGATTAATAAAAACGTTTTTTTTTTCTATTCAGGCAAGACCGGGTACACGCGTTATATTTAATTTGCTTATATTTTCATTCATTGTGTTAATAATAATTAATTGGAATAATTTTGTAACAGAAATAAATAAATATATTTTTATATTGTTTAATTTTTGTTAGGTAAAAATCGTAAAATGTGTTATGAATTTATAGCATTATGAATAGCATTTAATAATGCCTTAATTAATCACATTGTGTACACATTATTTTAAAATAAATTCTATTACATTGTTTAACATTCTTTTGCTATCACTCAATTAATCTAACTTAATTTATTCTCAACGTATAATAAATTCAAAGGCGAATCTCAGACACAATCTTTGGACGCGGACGGGGGGAAAACTTTGAACGATTGATTAAAAAATTGAACAGTTTTTTCCTTCCCACGTAAACAATTCGCACCCCGCAACATCAAAATTGAATTTCACATCGTGGTTAACGTCTCGAAATTTACATATTAATACCTGACGCTCAGAGTTTTCACAGGTAATTCCTGCAACTTTTCCAACGAGCCAGATAAAAACCCAATCAATTGATCGCTACTAAATAATTTACATCTCTTCTCTCCTCACTGCCGTTTTTTTATCCAACAAAGAGGGGACGGGAAACAAAAGAATAAGCGGATTATAAGTTACAAAAAAGGAAAGCGCGAAATGAAGGTTATAAATATTTCATAATATCAGGAGAGTGTTTGAGCGATAGTTACGGATGCTAATGATTTTTACAATTTTCATTCGTATCAGACGGAATGAATAAAAAAAGAAGAGGGACACTTGCGAGCGCAGGCTGGTCTTTGATCGGGGCTAATATTGTTATTTCGAGTTAGTGAGCATGCTGGGTACACAAAGAAAGAGTCCCTCTGCCGTGCGTCTATATCTATATATTTGAAGATCTGGAATTATATGCTAGAATGGAAATGCGGATCTGAATAAAAGGAACGGCTTCAGACAATGGGTATATAGTGGGTAATTTTTAGAGTACACATCCGACTGGAATTATGAAATACGTGGCCCGTGTGTACGTATGTTTGTGGATGTGTGGGTGGATATAGACAGGGAAAACAGGACTGAAGTGGAAACTTATATGCGTCGGTGTTATCCATTTTATTTTTTTATTGTGGACTCGCCGCTTTTTTTGCGTCGCGAAAATTTCATTAACGACGCGACGTTTTTAATTTTTTAATTTGAAACGCTCTCGTGTTCGGGCTAATGGATTTGTTACGTTTGTACTAAACCTTCTTGCTCTTTTTTTGTCAGTACGGGTGTGTGTCTATATTTGTATATAATTAATCCATTTTCAATTAACCAAAAAAAGTTGTACTTATTGGATTTTTTGTAGATATAATTCGATTAACTTTTTAATTCCAAAAGCCACTAGTTTTCTGATTATAATACAGTTCGTGACATATGGTAAACAAACAAATACACTTTTTTTAAGTTAAATATTAATAGACGTTATTATAAAACTTTAATGTTCACTTTCTGACGTACGTATTGGAGTCTAATAATGCAGTGTTTGTCAATCTTTTTTTTGTAAGTAGTTTTTCTTCTATGTGTACATATCACAATTATGAGCTGGTAAGCTGGAGATATTCCTTGTTCTTTTTTTAAAGATTTCAATTTGAAGCATAAAACGAATGTTTTCCACTCCTAGGTTAAGCATGAAGTAAAATTTCGAGTTTAGAAAAGCCTTCAAATTTTCAGGCATTTCTAAACTCGAAGTTTTACTTCATGCGCCACTCGTATAAGACACTGATTTTAAGTAAAGTTCACTTTTTTACAATGTTACAGTGTTTTCAGTGTTTAATACGCGTTTAGAAGTGACATATTTCTGTCTAATTAAGAATATAAGTGTTTTCCTGCGTATGTGTTTATGTTATATATTTGTTTATGTTATATGCGATTTTGAACATCACTTTAAATCAGTATTTTATGCGCGTAGCGCATTAAGTAAAATTTCGAGTTTAGAAAAGCCTAAAAATTTGGTTTGGTCGCTCCGCAAAGCCCAGAAAATTTGGCTCGGGTCGCTGCGCGACCCTACGCGGATTTTCTAAACTCGAAATTTTACTTCATGCTTAGTCCGGGAGTGAAAAACACTCGTTTAAAGCGTCAAATTGATCTTTTTAGAAAAAGCAACGAATGTCAGAAAATTTACAGCTTATGCATATGTTTACCTAAAACAAAAATTCACTGTATGTAACACTACTTACACGAGCATACATTCACTGGATAAGGAATCCTCTTAGTTCATTACTAAGATGCATTTTTTGACGAACTGCAGCCATTTTGCTGAGAAGTGAAATGTAATTGACAAACTGTAATAAGGTTTTGACATATAGGGAAATGTAGTGTTATATAGGGAAATGAATTTGATAAATGGGAAATATATTTGAAGCAAAGGGATAGATATTCGATATAAAGTGAAATACAATAGAAAAACTCTGTAAGTGAAAATGGTAGTTGACTGAAATCAGAGTTTAAAAATTGTCGTCCCTGTTGTGTTTGCTTTTTATTTTACAGCGAGCTTGTATTATACAGTGGCTGAATATTACGAAGAAACTGCGGTGTAACTTTTAATTAAAGTTCAAAAATAACAATGGGCCAAATTAGCAGGGAATATGAATATTTGTGTATACCCATACACGCAGAGAGAGGGAGGGCTGAAAAGCGAAATCCAAACGTCTGCCTCGTAGTTAGTTTTTTGCTAATCGCCCTGGGGAGTATTTCCGCAGCGACATTTCGCGTAAATAAACCGACCGATGTTAATTCTAGTGGGGCTTGTTAGTTTGTTAATAAGTCAGATCTTTTTTTGTAGTATCAGAGAATAATATTTTTGTGTCGCGTTCAGAATACTAAAAGTTATTTTGCATCTAAAACATACTAATAAAGTTAAGTCTTCGTATCCACTTTAATCTTTACAAGCTTGAAATTGAATTATTTTTATAAAAATTAGAATGTACTGCGTATACATACAGAGAGTTTTATGTAACACCGAACATGCTAAAATGTACTCAATGTTAATTTTCCTATGCTCGATGTGTACTGGGACGCATCAAAGCCTTGAGTGCGATGTGATTATCTACGATTTCTAATTGTAATATAGTCAACTCAATTTGCACCTTCCCTTCAAAAATAAATGTACCCTGTCAGTTATCGCAAGCACATGATGTTTGTTGTTCTCGCACTTGAAGCAGACGTAGAGGAAGAACGGAGAGTTGAACATATCAATAATATTTACAAAGAAGGAAAGGATTTTTCTGGTAAACTTATACCATGGAGAAAACAGTTCAAGAAATTCCCATAAATCATTTACTGTAAAATTTTCCGATTGACTAATACCATTTATTTTAACCATTCCGAACTTTATAAAACAGTTTGTTTGGATAAATTTCATGAGCGAGGAGTTAGAAGTCGGTTGATATTATTGGAAGAGATGAAATTAAACAATCTATGTTATGCCGAAAAGTGTCCACTAATATCCTTACTATTGCAAAATCATTTAATATTTAAAAATTGTCTGTACATAAGAGTTCTACAAGAATTTAAGTTTAGGTCCTACAAATTCCAACATTATTAGTTGCCGTATGATAAAATTAAGCGATAAAATGTTTGTAAAATTATATTTAATATGTTAAATTAAACAACGAAATGTTGGTAAACATTGTGTTTGCTGATGAAGCGTTTATATCTTCTTACCTTCTTTAATTAGTATTTTACTGATAAAAAATATAACAAAGGTTGATAAGCATTCCGTTGAACTAAAATATTCAAAATACAACATATTGTGGTTGATATAATAATTGACAAATTAAATTTATTTTTGACATCAAGAGTGTACATTGGGTTGACTATATTACCATTAGAAATCGGTTGGCTACGATTTCTAATGGTAATATAGTCAACCCAATGTACACTCTTAATGTCATCGTACTCAATGCTTTGATGCGTCCCAGTACATATCGAACATAGAAAAATTTACATTGAGTACATTCCAGCATGTTCGGTATTACATAAAACTCTCTGTATTTATTACGTGCAACATTTCAATTCAATGTCTCTGTAATTGACAATAATTGAGTCGCCTATTTCCAAAAACCCCTTAATCCATTTGAAAACAATGGATTTAGGGGTTTTTGGAAATAGGCGACTCAATGAACACAGTTATTGTAAGAATAACGTTATATCGATTTTAACTTTTTAACCATATCTTTAAAGAAATAAAGCTATACACAATTTGTTGACACAGTTTTTACTTAGTGTCAATAGTAGATACGTTTACTTAATTAACCTGAATCCGTATTTCTAATCATTTAGTACATTCCCAGTTTGTTCTCCTTGAGAATGACTTCGAAACCAATATAATTGGAATAAACAAAAATCAATTACACTTAGCCAAGTGTTTTTTGTTTGTTATTCCTTGACCAATTCCAGTTAAGCTATTGGTGAACAAGAACATGACAAATTGACATATACAGTAATTTGACGTATACAGCAATTTGTCTTATACTTGTTAAAAACGTAGCAGTGGACCAATTATTTAATGTATAAAAGTTATATCAATCATATCCCAAACTTTTACTTATCTGAGTTTTGTAAAAATATTAAAAAGGTTTTAATCATTCGTACAAAAACTGAACCTATAATAATGCAAACAACTTTTCGAAATATTAATTTATCATGTGCAGCGATGAGTGAGTTATTGTATTTTTTTACGATGCTCGCGATTTTTATTTAAGGGCTGAAGAGCACTGAGCGGATAATTCGACGACCTTTGTCGGGGTAGGAATAATGAGGAATAAACTCAGCCCCGCGTTATTATTGTTTTGGCGAGGAAAAATCCGACGATCCACAGAATTTTACACAAAAGAACCGGCGCTTGTTTGTGTTTAAAGAATGATTCGTCTGGAGGCCAGTTTTCTTATTGCCAAAAATAATACACCTAAAAAAATACGTTCAACACGAATCTTATTAATTAAATGCTCAAACATACAAAAACTTAACGATGCATTTATAACGCTCATGAATGCAAGGAATAGCACTCTAACTATTTCAATAATACACTCAAGATACCGTAGATATAGATAATAAATTTATGATTAAAGTTTTCAAAGTATTTAACACTGCGACCCACTTTTTAGTAACCCAATCTATAGCAACCCATTTCAATGCTGGTTTAGATGACTTACTAAAATTAAGCTGGTTTTCAGTGGAGAAATTAGATAGTGTATAAGCAAGGCCGTAGTTGAACCCCTATATCCTCCCCCCCTGGCTGCTTCCTTTTGTATAAGGTTAGGTTAGTTGGAAATTTCATAGGTTACTTGCCAGTCTAACCTTTGATTAAGTAACCAAATGTTCGGCTACCAATTTAACCATCTGGCATTTAATCTGGAAAGATAAACAGCAAGATAACAGATTGTGAAGTTGGTATAGGTCATAATTTACAATGTTTAAGTAATATTAATTAATAGTTACTTAGTTTGTGTTAGTTATCAGTTACTAACGTAAAAAATCAAACTCAAGAAGCAGATGACGGATTTCACATAGGGTCTAATTAACCTAGAGTTTATAAAGTTAGGTTACTATATGCGTCAAGTTCAAAGTATACAGCAACTTTAAAATAGTTCAGTGTTTTATACGCGTGGCTCATGAAATAAAACTTAGAGGCTTTTCTACTAAAAATTTGCTTTTGTCACTCGATCAAACCAAATTTTAAGGCTTCTCTAAACTCGAAATTTTATTTCTTAATTATTATTTTTTTAATCTGGGAGTTTAAAACACTCGTTTAAAGCTTGAAATTTAGCTCTTTTTAAAAACCACCGGATATCTAATAATTTACAGCATACTGTAATTAGATACCACCGGATATCTAATAATTTACAGCATACTGTAATTAGATATGTATACTTAAAAGAAAAACTTGCTATATTTCATAAAATAAAACACTCTGTATAAAATCTGAACTATTTCATACTTTTAATGAGGCATTTAGACTAAATACAAACTTTCAGCTTTATATCTCTTTAATTAACAAAATTATAGTAGGAATAACATTGTATCGATTGTCACTATTTTCATAATTTCTTTCAAACATGCTAGATACAATTTATAGACTATTAAAAACACTAAATTGGTTAAATTACATAAAAGTTTATACATTTGACTGCGAATAAAAATATGTCAAAAACAATCTCCTAGAATTATTTATTTTAAAGATATAGCGAAAGAAGTAAAAATCGATTAAATGTTATTCTAACAAAAAAAAATTAATTAATGAGATATAGAACTAAGATTTATTACACAATATAAATTAGTACTTACAAATTTACACAGGGCGTCCTGTTTTTTTAAATATAGAGGTTATTTTTCTATTAATATTATTATCTTTTCTTGACATGTGACACATTATTATCAACCAAAAATGTTCTTCTCTCTTTAATGATATAAAAATCCAATATGGCTGCCATAAGGAAAACTGAACTTTGATGTTATGTCTTGAAATTAAGTCATCCTGTATTAAATCTGTTATTTTTATTGTATTTCTCGGAAGTTATTTAGGATAGATTTAAAATTTTAGCTCATTTTCTTTCTAATTACCAAAGTTATAGCAAAAAGAAATTTATGTCGCTTTTCACTTTTTTCGCGTTTTCAAAATAAATGACGCTAGATGAAATTTATAAACACAGTTTTATTTTGTATGAAAAATGGTGTAATTTAACCGTTTTCGTAGTTCTAATAGTTTACAAAGCCCAATATAGGATAAAACAAACGCACGGTATATCCCAGTAATTAAAAAAAAATAATACATCTATAGATTGCCTAAGAATTTTCTTCCAGATCGCCTAAGATTCTTTCAATTAGTATTCATTCCCTGTAATTGTTTTAATTTATTTCAAAATTTATTTCAACCTGATGTTGCATTTTGCATATAAATTATGCACAGAACAGTAAATCTGTCGTGTAACTTAAATATTCATTGTATAATCCAATATCTGTCGGGGTATTAGCTCGAGAAGTACTTGTTTCAATGAATATTTGGAGAAGTCTCAACGAGACTACATTTTTGCAGATAGTCGATATTAATTTCAATTCGTTTTTATATTTCATTAAATGTTCGATTCTCATTCATACTTAAAATAATTAAAAATAAGACATTATTTAAAAAAACATGTGTGTAAATTATAATTAATAGACAACAAAAATGAACATCTTATTTCATTTGTTTGAACTTCATATTCAATTTTTGTTTCGGTGTCACATATATGAATTCAGTAATGAATAAAAATCGGTCTTTTAATATTTATATAATCGTTGTTCCAGCGTAAAATTTATTAAGTGCGTCGAAAAATAATGGCATTGTATGACTAAATGTAAGCCATTAAATTCCATTAATTTTCTACGCAATTAATGGAAATATTTGCAAAATAATGGAAATACAGTCAAAAACATTGACTGTATTTTCATCTTACAAATTGTAAAAACTGTTCGAATAAATTGTCTCAAATCTATCAAATTAAATAAAATATAGATGTACAAAAATCTTCAAATACATTTAAATTATAGATCATTTCCTATAAAAAAAAATGTTTATTACGATTAAAACAAGTAACAAAATCTGCAAAGCTTCTTCAAATTATTTATTACAAAAATTGTCTATATTAAAATAACTAATATCAAGAAATTACAAATTCTGATTATTGAAACACTAATCTGCAAAAAAGACGTCAAGCTGAAGAAAACCTTGTATAATTTAAAGTTAATTATGAATATGTTTTTAATTTATCTAAAATTCTAAGGAATTATTACTACTAAAAAATAAGAAAAAATAATTTAAAAAAAAACAATTTACAAAACTTTAGATTTCATGAAATTCAAAAAAATATTGTAAAATCCATACGTTTAAAGTTAAACAACAATTTGTAAAAAATGCAAATATGTTTCTTTTAATCAATTCTTAACAAAAACTCAATTTAACTTTAGATTGAAATAACATTCCGCTCTATTTATATTAAGTCATAATTTTACAATAAATGAATATTATCTAACGAGTGGTTCCTATTGCGTGATTAAGCATTAAGTAAATATTTAGAGTTTAGAAAAGCCGAAAAATTTGGATTTGGGCGCGGAGCGAAGCGTAGCGTCCTAATCCAAATTCAGGCTTTTCTAAACTCGAAATATTTACTTTATGGGCTGGGCGTATAAAACACTAATTGAAATTAAAATTTCAAGACAGATACAGCGTTTTTAAATAGGATTATTATTTTATATCATTTGACAAATACAAATAGATGTGTTTATGTATACATACCTCAATTTATACTCTGTAAATGCTCAGACATTCGTTGTTTTTATAAAATATTTCAATTGAAAGCTTCTAACGAGTCTTTTTAGTAACAGATTAATCATGAAGTAAAATTTCGAGTTTAGAAAAGCCTGAAAATTTGGTTTGGTTGCGTAGCAAAGCAGAGCGACCAAACCAAATTTTCTGGCTTTTCTAAACTCGAAACTTTACTTCATGCGCCACGCGTATAAAACACTGAAATATTGGAAAATTCGAAATATTCTTGTTGAGCAGTAAATTTTTAATCCTGCTTTACATTATGGTACTGCCAATGTTAATCAAAGTTTGGCTTGAGCTCAGAGCTCTGATTTAAATGCAATACTAGATTTGAATGCAATACTAGCATTCAAATCAGAAGACAAATATGAAATGAAAAAATAAATGTTTATGTATTTATAATACCATCTCGTTATTGAAATGACGATTGAATATGAAAAAGCTTTTCTAAACTCGAAATTTTACTTCATGCCTAACCTGGGATTGGAAACACTCGTTAGTAGCTTTAATTCAAGTAGTCACTTCTTTCACTTTATAGAACAAATTTCAACAAACAAACTACCGCTTTAGCAGTAATTATATGTTTAATACTGATTTAGCAGTATATTTTAAAGTTCACAATATTTCACTGTTTTATACGCGTGGCACATGAAGTAAAATTTCGAGTTTAAAAATGAATGAACATTTGGTTTGGTCATTCTGCTTCTTTTCTAAACTCGAATATTTACTTCATGCTTAATCTGGAAGTGGAAAACGAGTGTTACAAATCGAACACATTTATAATAACAACGAATGCTTGAAAATTTACAGTACATACTTTGTGGGGTATGTATACTTAAAAGAAAAATTTCCTGCATGAGCATACTAGTAGTTAAATTGGTATCTAACTATTTTAATTACTTCGTGTGATCTCGACTTGAATACCTGAAAATAATTTATATTTTAAAAATCTTATTTTAAGTTGGATAAATTAATATAATTAATATTAATAAATAACATTTATTTATCCAAGTGAAAACAAACTTTTGGATCCGAATTAATTTTTTAAAGAGTCAAGCGGAGAAGTAATAATTTAATCTTACTGTTATTTATTCACAAATACCTAAAATAATAAATACTTCCAGACAATAAAAATATAAAGAATGACTTCGTAAATTTAAATATACAGTTATTAACTAGAAAACGTATCAAGATGGTAATTTTATCGTTATTGGCGTTTTCGGCGAAATCCTTTGTTGCAGAAATTAATGATACAAAATAACGTCGATGGCTAAACAACGTCGTTCTTTCCTATTAGTGCGTTTAATCGAATTTCTATCTATATCCCATTACGCCCTTCCCTTACCCGAAATCCACCCTCCTTTCCCAAAACCAATAACCTAGGAGATAATTCAGAAACGTCATATGAAAATCGACGCTCTAATTTAAACACAAATTACAAACAATGGATAGACACAAAATAAATAAATCACATTTTACGAGAAAATAAATAGTAGAATGGGGTTTGAAATGAGCGGGTTAAGAGAGGTAAAAGGCATTGAGTGCTTTTGTTTCCATATGTACATAATGATTTTATGTTTTTATGAAGGTTATACATTCTATCTGTATTCTGGTTGGGATAATAAATAACCACAGCGCGTATTGTTATTCTTTTTCTAGCATTGCGTACTGCATAGCATCGCGATTTAGAATTTATTTTTGTTTGCCTCATTCACAGCAAGGCAATTATTTGTCGAAAAGTTAAAAATCAGTGATGTACGATTTTGAAGCAAAAAAATAGCGTGTCTGAATGGGGAAAATATTTTTTCATTTTTTTAGGATAAAAAGGTAATAATGGTGGTTGGTGATTTAGTGTGTCCAGCGGGGTGGGTGTGAGGAATGAGGAATGCAAACTCGATAATGAAATAAAGAGCACATGAAAGGATGGGGGATGAAACGAAAAATCCATATATTTAGTGTTGTGTGTTGTGTATGAGCGTGAGCATTGTAACGTCGCTCCTTGATTTATACATATTTGAAAATATAGGGTTGTCCCGACGATAAATCTCACTTCTGTCGCTCCCTAATGTTTATTCTAATGGTCCGAGTTCGTTATTTAAGTGCCGAAGGAGGCGAAAAAATAGAAACGACGCCGGACAATGATGATAAATCATGAGCAATTTTCATCGATCCGGGGTTTTGCCAATATTTCACAGCACATTCAAAAACAAAAACTATGGAATAAAATAGAAGGTCTGAGTTTTCAACCAAATACATGTTTATATAGGAGTAGAAATGTCTAAGTTTTATATTTTTTATTATTTATTTTATTGGCATTAATCTACGGTTTAAATCTATCACAACTTGCTATTATTACTTTTTTTTAAAAGCACTATTGCCTTCTCTAGTATTTGAAGTCAGTGGCATAGCAAGGTCAGCTGGTGCCCAGTGCGGATAAGTATTGTTTTACCCCCCTTCCCTCACACAGGGAGTTTTTTTAAAGTATACCTACATATCCCAATACAGGCTGTAGATCTTCGAAAATGATTTGTTTTTAAGAAAATTTTAAATTGAAGATTTAAACCAGTGTTTTCCACTCCCAAGTTAAACATGAAGTAACATTTCGAGTTTAGAAAAGCCTGAAAATTTGGTTTGGTCGCGTAGCGAAGTGGAGCGACTAAACCAAATTTTCAGGCTTTTCTAAACAAGAAATTGTACTTTATGCGCCACTCATATAAAACACTGACATTCAGTATGCTAAAGACGTATATTTTAAACTTCACTTAAAACCAGCGTTCTATATATACTACAAGCCTAACCTGGGAGTGGAAAACATTGGTTTAAATATTTTGAAAAATTAATAAATTAAAAAATCAAACTACAACTTAAATTTATTTTAAATTTACATGAATAATTTATTAAAATTTATAAAAATAATAAATCGAACATTAATTTAAATGAATATTTTGTTTGCAAATTGGTAAGAAATTAACCGATAACTTAATCAGCATAAAAGTTACTGAATTTACTCCGAAATAATTTAACTTAAACCTGTTTCAAATTTAATTAAAAAATGGCTTCAATGTTTCCTACAAACAATTCAACCAATGTTGAAATTTCATTTAAATAAAAGACTTGTTTAAAAACTTTGAAAACTTTAATAAATAAAGAAAGAAATCAAATTATGACTTAATTTTATTTAAAATGTACATGAATCATTTAATAAAGTTTCTAAAAATAATAATGTTTCAAAGGTATTTCAAAAATGCCCTCAATGCATCCTACAAAAAATTCCAGCAAAGTTTAAATTTAAAATAAATAAATCTAAAATATCAATAGAGCAATCAACATAAAATTCAGTAGATTTACTAAATCATAATTAATAACTTTAAGCTGTTATAAAAATTGTTAGAAGATTTCGACACGTTTTTATACGAAATACCTATAATAATGTTAAAATTGGGTGAAAAGGAATCAATTTAGGGAGGTTTTGACTTTTTTAACATTGTTTCTTTATATTAATAATTAAAAAATCTCAACACGCCTAATAAAAAGCAACAAAGTAAAAATTAATCAAGATAGGATAAAATATGTTTAAAAAATGGTGTAAAATGTGTATATTAATTAGTTAATATTTTTGATATTTGTTTACCTGTTTCTTTTTGTTGAATTTTTTTCTGTAATCCATATTACGTTTTACGAAAAATGGTGTTACATTTACATATTATTTAGTTATATATTTCGTATATTTTGTTTGTTTTCTTAATTAATTTTCAGGAGAAATAATAATAAATGAATTTAAAAAATTCAGAGATTTTTCTAAGAAAGAAAACTAATATTTCTATATTTGATATAAATTTGAATTGTACTTATTTACAAACTAGACAGAAAAAAAATGTATCTAGACTACAGTTTTTCCAAATGGTGGTTATTTTTTTATTTTAAAAATAAGCCTTTTCGCTCTTAATAATTTGATTTTATATAAATAAAGAATACAAAATGATTGAATTTTGCATCCATTTCGGAATATTTAGAAAACATGTTCGTCTTCGTGAATACCCAATTTGGTGACTACTAAATGTCATCTCTATTTTGGTAAGGAATTTCAGTTTTAGAAAAGTTGTAGAGATTTTTCTTCAAAGGAAAAAACCTTTGACGTTTTCAAGATTATGAACATTCGTCTCTTTTTCTTCTTCTTCCAGTGGCTCTACCACCATGGGTGAGTCTTGGCTAGCTCCACCACATGCCTTCATTCTTCTCTATCTTTAACAAGTCCTCAACTCTGTGACATTAATTGTTTGTAGGTCCTCCACTACTTCATCTCTCTATCTTTTTCTTAGTCTTCCTTTTAACCTTGTCTTTGTCGGTAGCCACAGCGTCATTTGTTTTGTTTCTTTTCCCTTCTATATTCTCATTATGTGTTCACACCATCGCAGTCTCTGTGCTATTATAAAACTTACTACGTCAGCTCAGTCTATTTATTCATTTAATTCATAGTACCTAATTCTGTACGTGTTTTCATCCACTCTTACTGGTCCAAATATATTTCTCAATACTTTTTTCTTTGCTTTACTTAATCTGTTTTCATTGTTTGATAGTGTCCACGTTTAGCATGCGTAGGTTATTACCGGTATTGTTAAGGTTCTATATATTCTTAGCTTAGTTGTGCTTGCTCTTTTTCCTGGTGCGATTATTCTTTTTATCTAGTGAATATGACGCATTTAGTTCTGATCCTGATATGTGAATGTGTGCACTTCTTCGAATCTGAGATAGTTTAGTTAATATTTAGTTGTTCTTCGTTTCCTTCTGTGTTTCTGTTATTTTTCATGTATCTTGGCAGTGTCCTACTTTCATCGCTTCACTTTTGGTATTAGAGTCTTTGCTAGGATGTTTTTGTTCCTTGCCGTAGTGCCGATATTATCGGCTTAGGCATCTAATTGCATTTTGCTACAGGGTGAGTAACAAAGTTTGCAGACAAGTTAAATTTCCCGCCAAAAAATGTGGGGTATTTGATCGCTCCAAGTTCATGTCAAAGAAAAATTAATAAAGAGTAACTAGATTTGACACTAGCAGCGTCGTGCGTCAAATTTTGCCATTGTGTTCATTAATTCTTCGAATTTAGTTATTTTACATTCTGTTTCATAGACTTCAGTTCTTTTCAGGATTACTTTGCTTAAATATTTGTTTTGTGGTAAGTGATTTTCTATTTCAAGGGTTATAAAATATAGGTTTCATTCTAAATTTACAAAGTTTAAGTAAAATCGCCTTTGTTTACTGTGATGTTTACACCACAGCATGATGCTTTCATCCTGAAGGTTCATTATTGAAGTGGAACTATGAATGAAGATGGCACATGGACTACTCGGTACAATCGTGTCTGAATCAATTTAATCAAGCCTTCCCTTCATCACGTTTTATACAAAACATTTTTCTCGCATTAAACCCGCATTGTTGACCTAGAGGCAACATTTGCCTAAAAAATGATTCCATCATTTTCAACATTTGTTATTAAATTAGGGATGCTAACTCTACGTTTATTATTTTCAAATACAAAAAACCTTAACTTACTTTAATTTACTTTGTATATTTAATTAAAATTGTAAAAATTAAATATATGGTTATGATTAAATATTTAATTGATTTTGTGAAGAGTGTTTGCTACGCCAATGGAAAAGCAATCTAGCGGATTTTCTTTTCATATAAACAGTTGTAACAACATGCGTATTTGGTTGCCTACCTATCAATCTGCAATTATTGCTCACTCTGTAGCTTTTATGTTTCTAATTATTGTTTCTGCGGTCAGATCAAATATCACTCCTGACAGAGCGTCTCCCTGCCTGAATTCACTACTTATTTCAAACGTTTTTGTTAGTTTGGTCTGGATGGCAACTGGTGCTTTGGACCCCTCTAACATTAACATTGCCATGTTTACCATTTTCCACGATTCTTAGGAGGATTAGTCTCCCGAACATTCAATTGCTGTTAATACTGTGGAAAGCTTGTCTAAAGTCTACGAATATGTTATTTAGCCCAATGTTGTATTTGCGACATTTTTCCATCGTTCGTCTTGTATGTTATTTGGTCATTAGTTGATCGGCTTCCCCTAAAACCGTATCGGTATTCTCCCAGTACATTTTCCGCATATACGTCTACCCGGTTGTATATTATACTGGACATTACTTTGTAAGTTACACATAGTAGTGTTATGCCCCGGTAGTTGCTGCATGCTTTTTCGTCTCCTTTTCTGAGTATGGGCTAAATAATTTCAACCTTCCAGTCTTCCGGCATCTTTTCCTGTTGTCATATTTTCAGTATTAGTTCATGTATTATTCTCTATAGGGGCTTCCCTGCTTTCTTTATTAACGCGGGAGTTTATGGTTAGTTTTCTAACGATACTCAATCACTTTTCTACATTCATGGTCGTACAGTTCACGGTTTCTGCCTTTGGTGGCTTTTTAAATTGTGCTTTTGGCAGATTTATTTATTTCTTCTTTTATATGAGCCCATTTTTCTTCGATGTTCCGTGCTCTGTTATCTTATGCTCTATCTTATCTTGGTATCTTCCTATTTGTTTATCTATTTTAATTGCTTCAACATTCCACTTGTTAGATCGTCTTCTCTTAGGCATTGGTTGTGTTATTCTTTCCTTTAGTGTTGTTCCTACTGAATAGTGGTCTGAATCGCAATTAGCACCTATATATGCTCCTACATTTTTTATTATTGTATCTCTTCTATTCTATAAAGTAAAGTATACTTTTCTTTATCTATCCTTCCTTCCCCCTGCCATCTAATGTCCAGCAGGGCGGTAATTTCCATATTGTTCTTTTCTAATTCTTCCGCTATCTCCTGCATTTTTCCAGTTTATAACATGGTCCTTACCGTTTCATGTCCAAAGTACGGACATGAAACGGTAACCGATGATCTACGCCCTGGGTCTCCAAACTATCTTCTTCGCGGGCCACAAATACAATTCTACATAATAAAGTCGGCCAAGATCCGATTAATTTTATAAAATTATGAAAAATTTAAGGAACAATTGTTACCATATTTCAAAATATGACATTTACAAAACAAAATACAAACAATGGCGGGCCGGATTCATGCAAGTCGCGGGCCGGATTTGGCCCGTGGGCCGTAGTTTGGAGACCACTGATCTACGCCAACCTATGATTTTCTTCTTTTTCGTTTACGTTTGTTGACATTGTATAGTCCGTCTAATCCCAGGCTGCGTTTTTTCTTTTTTATATAGGTGCTTTTTACGATGTTAAGTAGTTAACCCCGTGCTCAACCCTCTCTATGGAGGACCAGTTCTACCGCTCGTTTGCCCTGACCCCACTTTCCGTATAGGTTGGTTACCACGTCTCTGGCGGGACTGGCTTTGAACACGAATTTATATTCTTATCTCAATTAAAATTAAATGTAATTTTTAAAAGTATCTGTATTTGTATGTATGGTTTTAGGCTTAGAAGGGTAACCCACACTTTTTCGTCGATTTGAACATAATGCTGCAAAATTCAGAAAGTAGTCAAAATAAATACATTTTTGTTGGCTTGCATTTTATAAAACAGAAATAATTTTCACTACCACGATGTTGCGGCCCGCCTAACGTGTAAAATGTGTCTATGTGGAAAGGGAACCAAAAAGGTTGAGTATCGGTGGTTTAGACCAATGATCCTATAACTACTAGATCGAGCGTACGCAGACTGGAAAATGGTAAACATGGCAATGCTAATGTTAGAAGGATCAAAATAATTTGACAGTTAAAAGTCAAAACTCTATTATATTATTATAATTACTTTAGATTCTACTACTTGTATTTATTAATTTGATTACGGTTATCATGTCTACCATATCATCCATGTCAAATTAAAGTTCGCTCATAGTATCTTCCCTGACAGTGAATAATTCGAACCACAAGACATTCTAAGGAGTCGAAGACCTAGAGTTTTTCAAGTCAGACATAAGCAGGGATTTTTATACTTATGCAAACGCTTTTTTTTAAATTAGTTCCATTTAAAATTTTAAACGAGTGTTTTTTACTCCCAGACTAAGCTTGAAGTAAAATTGCGAGTTTAGAAAAGCCTGAACATTTGGTTTGGTCGCGTAGCGCGAAGCGCGGAGCGACCAAACCAAATTTTCAGGCTTTTCTAAACTCGAAATTTTACTTTATGCGCCACGAGTATTAAACACTGAAAATACTGAAATATTGTGAACTAGTGAACTTCACTTGAAATCAGTGTCTTGTACGCGTGGTGCATGAAGTAAAATTTCGAGTTTAGATAAGCCTGAAAATTTTACTTCATGCTTAGCCGAGGAGTGGAAAACACTCGTTTAAGTCTTTTATAATTTCTAATAAGCTTTTTTATTGTTCTGTGTAATTCTGTCCTATTCCACTCTATAATTATAAGGAATTATACTAAATTTCCAATTTTATTGACAATTTAATTTGAAATATTGACAATTCAATTTAAAAAATTGGTGGTTCTAGCCATGTCTGTAATCTGCTAATTAAATTATTTATTTCTAGAATTGCTATTTATTTGATAGGTCTGCTTTATAATACGCAATTTTATTTGCCCAGTAGTTTACTAGGTAAATAAATTTGCTTCACAAATAGTTATCTAATGATTTATTAATCGTGTATAATACCGGGCATTAGTAGTACTATTTTTTAAATAAAACAATAGATATTTAATAAAGTATTATTAATATGTATATTAATATACAGGGTGTTCATTTGAAAACTTCCCAACGCGGATTTATGGAAAACCACTGATTAAAAGAGAAAACGCCGAGACACGTCCAAAGATTTTCCAAGGGGGACAACTTTTTAACCAAAAACGACTTCACCCCCTTTTACCCTCTGCCCCCCGGGGTCATCCCCTTAAAAATTTTAAATGACAAGGGGTATCAAGTAATAGCTTGTTTGAAAGGTTTTTCAAAGTGCTTTATTTTGACGTTTGAATTTTTAAAATCGGTCGATTTGTTTACGGAAAAATTAGAAAAATCTTTATTTATCTTAATTTGTTCAGATAGAAAAAAAAACACACGAAAATATCACTTTTTATTTTAATAAGTGTTCAAAATGTTGCCCGTTATTGGCCAAACAATGATATAGGCGATGTTCAAATTCCTGCCGGACATTTTCAAAAACATGTTGTGGGAGATCATGGCAGCTTTCGGTGATGCGTTGACGAAGTTCATCTAAACTTTTAGGTTGGGGAGTGAACACAATAGATTTTAAATGGCCCCATAGAAAAAAGTCTAATGGCGACAAGTCAGGAGATCTAGCAGGCCATTCTATAGGCCCTCTTCGCCCAATCCATTTATCTGAAAATTCGTCGTCTAGCCATTGCCGAACCGGAAGAACATAATGAGGAGGAGCGCCGTCTTGCTGGAAATATATTTCAGCCTCATCAAGTATAGGGCTTCCATCGTCTCCGATTTGGTTTTCAATGGTTTCAGTGATAACCGGATTGATGGTATTTTCCAACATATCTAAATAAATGCGTCCATTTAAATTCCCATTAATAAACAATGGCCCAATCACTTTGTTTCCTAAAATGCCTGCCCATACATTAATTTTTTGGGGGTACTGAGTATGCCCTTCTACAAAAGCATGAGGATTTTCATTGCTCCAATACCTGCAGTTATGCTTATTAACAAATCCATTTAGATAAAATGTGCATTCATCAGTGAAGCAGATATTCTTTACATGAATGGTATTATCATTAATCGCTGCAGTCATTTGTTCACAAAACTCAACTCGCCTATCGAAATCACCCTCGGTTAACTCTTGCAATATTTGCATTTTGAATGGATGGAATTTATGTAATTTAGTAACTGTGTGTACAGAGCCTAATGAAATGCCAGTCGCATCACCAATTTTGCGTAATGAAGTATTAGGATTTATGCCAAAATGACCCAAAACTTCAATTTGAGCGGCTTCATTTAAAACTCTACGATGATTACGTTTTTTATTTGCAACAGATCCAGTTTGAGTAAATTTAGTAACAAGGTCCAAAACATACCTATGCGAAGTTATCTTGTTCGGATGTCTGGCGTTAAATGTGACGGCAGTTTGCCGAGCACATTGATTTTGGGCACCATAAATTAGAATAATTTCCAATCTTTCGGCTAGTGTGTAAACCATTTTGAAAGTAAAATATGAATCAATAAATTTATTTTCACTATCCCAAGATTGTCACAAAGGTAACTGACAGCAAATGGAATTATTTCTTTTCCATGGCAACTAACCCAAACTAAACAGGTATAAGAATAAATGTTATCTCCGTATTGATGAAAAGAAGGCGAAAAAAATTAGGCTTTTTATTTGGTTGCTGCCAAGTTTTGTTGGTTTTTGAACACTTATTAATAAAATAAAAAGTAATATTTTCGTGTGTTTTATTTTTTCTATCTGAACAAATTAAGATAAATAAAGATTTTTCTAATTTTTTTGTAAACAAATCGACCGATTTTAAAAATTTAAACGTCAAAATAAAGCACTTTGAAAAACCTTTCAAACAAGCTATTACTTGATACCCCTTGTCATTTAAAATTTTTAAGGGGATGACCCCGGGGGGCAGAGGGTAAAAGGGGGTGAAGTCGTTTTTGGTTAAAAAGTTGTCCCCCTTGGGAAATCATTGGACGTGTCTCGGCGTTTTTTCTTTTAATCAGTGGTTTTCCATAAATCCGCGTTGGGAAGTTTTCAAATGAACACCCTGTATATTATACGTGTTATTGTTTTTACAGTTAATGAGCTTATTAAATATATAGTTGATTTTGTCTAGGTAAAATGTTTGAGTATATATAGAGTTGAGTAATAATATAATAATCAAATCATTAACATAGTTTATTTGATAATATTTAGAATAGAAGGATTTATTTACATAAAAAATTGTTCAAATTTATAATAAATATATTTAGTCTACGGGCCGGCGGTATCAGCTGGTGCCTCGGACTAAATTTCACCAGCAAGCCTCATTTGTTCACATGTGATTGAGAATACAATTTTTAAATAACAATAAAAATAGAAAGCATATTGATTAATATAATAATTTAAAACTAAATAAATCAATTCAATTAAATAAGTACCTACTCAATGGATTTTGATCTACAAGGTGAATTTTTAAAGAAATTAATGTGTTAATATTTAGTTGTTTAATTGATATGATTGTTTTCTATATGTATAAATTTAGTATGCTGCGTAACTGCGGAATTAATTCATTTTATCACAAAGATCCTTTTTTTTTAAATAGGATCAGATCTAAAGCTATTAATTAATAAAATACTACATAATCGAAAACGTTGTCATAACCCTATTTAAATCCGATTCCTTGGTATAGCGGACCGTACAGTAATACGCCATACACGAATTCGCCATCGCGGAGAAGAAATAAAATATTTTTCACTACACAAGGTTTGTTTTCAAAATATTTCAAAATACACTTGAAAAAACGCAGCGAAAACAATAAAATCCTCGTAAACGCGCATGCCTAAAAATTGGTCCCGAACATCGGCGACTCTATGTCGCGTTGGTGCCGCGTTTCTCTCTTTGTTCGATCTATTAGTTAGTAGATCATTGGTTTAAACCAACACTAATACTGACGATGATAGATCTAATACGTTAAAAGTAGTATATAAAAAATACTAAATCAGTATCCAATAAGTATTCCTTAATAATCTATATCTTTGTGGATAACCTATTTAATTTAATATATATAATTTTGCAATATTTAAGAAAACACCAGCTTCCATAACATAACGAGATAATAAATTAAAAAAATAGTTTATAAGATATGAAATATAAATTATGTTCGCATTAACTTTTAGATTAAAGTTATTTTACATTGTTTAATCTCTGTAAGCATTAAATATACGTGATAGGAATAATCAATATACTAATTCTATATAACATTGTAATTTGGGATCGATATCTGTGCTGGCCACAGCAGATTTTTTTTAAAGATATAAGCATTACTACATTGTTTAACTCTATGGAGCTTAACGAGAAAGCCTTTTAAGGGTATCTATTTAAAGGAGGAAAATAACGTCAGCCATAATCAAACTCCATAAAACATTTCATATGTGTAGTTAAGCAGCTCCCGAAACTAGGTGCCAGGGGACTCAGATTTTATAGACTATTTCTTTTACAAATGCAAATGCGTACATAATCTCTTTATCACATTAACCTCCCTCCCTAATAATTCTATATTCCATACACACATTTTATGTCGCGTTGTTCCTTTTGTGCGCACAGTTAGTGCTCAATAAAAATATTCAACGTTTAATATTCCCAAGTTAAAGTTAGGCTCGGTCTCATATCCTCCTCAATTCTTTGCCCCCTATGCGAATATACACGCTTGTGGTTTTATGTCCGCTCCGGCCTTAACATACGCATAAAACGTCAAACGCGCAATAAATAAATGTCTTGACAGCTTCTCAAAATATTATTGCGGGACCTGATTCGGGTTTTCAGATCTATGCCGATGTTTAGTTTAATGGCCGCGTCTAAATTGCTACATAAACTGTCGAACGCCCTTTAAATTTATACTAAATATAAAATGTTTTATTATTGCGTCGTCGGGGGCGGAATGTAACTGGCGTTGCGGATTATGTACGCTTTTAAAATATACTAAAATCTATATGAGCTTGTGTACTTTCATATCAGAACAAAGAGATCCGAATTTTTTTTACTTGTGTTTCTGTTTGAATGGGTTTTATGGGAAAATTCGTGAGTTTGTGTGTGGAACCTAAGTGCAACACTAATGTCTTTAAATGGATACATATTTTAAGTTTTTTTTTTAAGTTTCCTAATGCATGCTATGTATCATTCAGAGAAAATCTACCCAATGGGAATTTGAATGTAATTAAGTATATTATTACACAATATTAATTTACGGGTAAAATGTTGAGAATCAATAAAAAAATAGTGAATTCACGTAAAAATTAATTAAAAAGGGATGGGATGAAAGGGGATGGGTTTTTGTCTGGTTGTGTCGGTCGGTTGGGCGGGTGATTATTAATTCAGGAGGAAACTCTGGAAATAAATTATGTAGCAATTACGTTAAGTAATAAAGAAAGTCCATAAAGTATAATTACTAATCAAAAGGGAGTCGCCCGTGGAAAAAGTAAATCGACTCGAAAATCCTATTAAATCTTCTTACGAGAGCGCTTAATCTTTTCGGTTTTTTTTTTCTACTTATCTCTCGCAGTTGCTAATTAAAATTGCTGTTTCCCATCTTTTATAATATAAGTACTTACATTTTCATTTCTAACATACATAATGACTAACAAAGTATTAACAAATATATGGTTGATTATTCGACTAAATTTAGTCACCATACTAGAACTTTACTAGACTTTACTAGACTTTACACAACATTTTTTTTATATTAGAACGTGAATTTTGATAGGCCTGAATATGTTATTTATTTAAATTCAATCTACCGTTCGAAAACTTTTAAATTACCTAAAATCCAGGCAACCCTCCCGAATGGGAATTCTTTCCACAAGCGCTGTAAAAAATGAGGCAAGATTTAAAAAGCGCGGGGCGCAACTCATCAGAGCCATCAGCGTTCCTGATGGTCGTTTTATTCAAGATTTCGAGATCAGCGCTTGCTTATGAGTTCTCCGGAGGGAAAGCAGATATCGACATAGGTCGTTTTTGCCCCTGGGTTTTTTTTTTTTTTTCTGCAGTTCCTGTTTGATTTACGCGGGTATAAATCCACGCGCGCAGATTTATAACGTGGCTGTCAGTTCGTTCGGATAAAGGATGCATCCCTCGCAAGCCGGAGATGTCCAAAAGAAGAAAAAAAAAACAAAGTACATAATAAACTAAGATGATCGTAAATTATTCACGGACAAGGGTTAAAGAATAAATTATCGCCAGGGTGGAAAATAAATAAATGAATAAATAAGAAAACAAAAAAAGGGGTTTTAATTGTTTGTGGGAATTGGTTTAGAGGGCTAATGTTTGATTAGTCCTCTGAATCATTTTCAAAATTTACTTAAATCAAGTAAATCATTTACACACATTTAAAAAACGTCCAGCGTAATAAGGGTACAACATTTAAAAAAATATATATATTTCTATCAAATGTGTGCTGTTGTTTTTATTATATGATATAAATTATTTATTTAATCATGCTATCATTGAAATAATTGACTATTAATATGTTTGTATTTATATACAGGGTGATTCAGGTGTAAACAAGTCTAATCTTGTCCAGAGGTTCATTTGAAGGCAATGCAACCAATGCAACCAGTGCAAATGTTCAGGCTTTTCTAAACTAAAAATTTTACTTTATGCTTAATCAAGGATTGGAATTACTCGTTAATAGCTTCAAATTGAACTAATTAATTTAACAGCGAATGCCTCAAAATGCATTCTCATCGAGATATACTTGAAACAACAATTCCCTGTATCTCTATTTAGACGCTTAAACTTAAAGCTCAAAATTTTCAAATCCGACGTATTGTTGGTTGTTCTCTACGGGTGCGAAACATGGAAAGTTACGACCACCATAGTATCACGGATACAAATATTTGTCAACAAATGTCTGAAAAGAATACTGACAATATTTTGGCCCAACACCAATGAGAATAAGCTTTGGAAAGTAGCCAAGATGGAGCGCCTAAAACTCAGATAAGGGAGCAAAAGTGGAGATGGATCGGCCATACACTCAGAAGGCCAGAGGGGGATAATGAATACGAAGCCCTTGATTGGAACCCCCAAGGCTCAAGAAAAAGAGGCCGTCAAAAAATTACGTGGCCCAGGACAATCGTCCAGGAAGCCAGGGCATGCGGAAAAGAATGGAGAGAAGTGAAGGCCCTGGCACAAAATAGAATTAGATCTCTCTCTCCCACGAGAAGTAAAGGCCCTAATGATGATGATATGTATATTCAAACATGGTTTTTAAATAAAATTTAAAATTGTAACATTATTACCTTAAGTCAAATGAGTTGCTTTAAAAATTACTCCTAGGTTTCGATTAATTTTTTACCAATATCAATGGCTTTTCATGGTCAAAGGTTTTCCGTATTGTATTGTTAATAGAAGATATTATAAAACTGTCGGCATCCTAGTAGGTTCTGATATTTGAAACATGCATCGTAATTAGACATATAATTACATTTATTTGACGTTTCCGAAATTCACCGAATTGTATGACTTAATCTAAGACATGTAATTTGTTTTTAAAATCAAATCGAGATGCTGACAGTTTATAGACACTCGTTATAAGATGAATGATTAAAAATAAAAATAATATTTCCTTTTTTCCAATCAGATGCAACAGGAAACCCATTAAAACTCCACACACAAGAATAACTCCGCTCATGTCCCCTGCGGGCAAAAACACCCTCCATCCCATCATTATCCCAATATCATTCAGGAAAATTAAAGACGAGTCCACGGGACACTGGAAATTTGTAATGATACGAAGAAGCGACGTATTTCTTTCCTGCTTTTGGGCCCAAAGGCGATGGCAACGACTATGGTTATTGTCCCACTTTCTTTATGCCCGCCCTTATTTATTAACAACCCTCTTTTGCCCCAGTTACACATCCTTCCTCTTTCCACTTCCCTATGCACTAGCTGGGGATGTAATAATAACAAAGGCTGAGGGGATGATGGCCGCCTTTTCAAAAGGCAACCCTATGTTTGGCTATTATTATTTTATTAGTTATTCCACAACGCGGCTTTTATTACGCCTGTGAGGACTAATAAAAAATTTATATCGTCGTTGATTGGTTTAATGATCTTAATATTTTTCCGTTTCTTTCATTTTATGAAGGATGTATTGTTATGCTAATTTTCCTTTATGATCGTTCATCTAGAAATTAATTATTACTTCAAAGTACTGCATGTAGAAATACAAAACAGTTTAATCAATATGCATCTGTAGATCTTTAATTAGATTAATAAAAAGTTGATGCAATTTAAACAACTCAAATATTCTAAACGTCTAACCGAAAAAGATGAAACATTTATTCAAGAAAGAACCTAGAATACACAAACAAAATTGGTGTTTCTCTGCAAAGTAATATTCTGCCCGATTCCGTACCTCAAACGTTAAGTTTAACAGCACGCTATCCTTAAAGATAACTCTAAATGGCAATTTGGTATTCCGTATTTAGGTTATATATTTTTAAACAAATGATGATACTGAATAGAATCTCTGTGTGTTCATTTATTGAATTGGAAGTGTCTGCAATACGATGGATTTAAATTTTATTCAAAAATTTAGATATTTGTCTTCTCCACTATCCTTGGACAGAAGTTCGCGCTTTTACCCACAGCTCCAGGTTGACTTTTTATGAGCGAGAGCCGATGGAATGTTAAAGTTTTTTGTCTTTGAAAATACATTCACCCTCTCTCTCTAAGCCGGTATCAAAACTGTCTTCTCTTTTAACGTTAGCCGATTAACATGTGTATCGATACGGAATACGAAATTTTACACAAATATCACTACGCCTGTTATCTTAAATCCAAAAATTCTAACACATATCTACAAAGTTAACAATAGATTCAGAAATTAGTTGCATCCGAAAACTTTGAAAATTATCTAAAAATAATCGAAATTATAATTTCACGATTTTTATTTTGTTTCTAGTAACGAGTGAAGGTTCAACTATTAATAATAATCACTTTCAACAAAAGTTAGGCATTAGATGATTAAATTTTTAGTCATAATTGAAAGTAATAACTAAATTAGTCATGAATAATTTAGTCATTAATCATTAGTCATATGTTAATATTAGTCTATCAATGAGATGCGAATATTAGTTAACAAAATTTTCAATCATGACTTATTTCGAGTGACTAAATTGAATAATAATAAAGCTGTATATCAATATTTGAAAGATACTGGCAATTGTCATATTACAATAATAAAGCTGTTATTCCTTACTTCACTTTTTATTTTAATCGTTAGATGTACATTTCGATACACAAAGTGCTCATTATCAATAACAAACTTCTTACAACTATTTGCGCGGTATATATAAATATATATATATATAAATATATATATATATATAAAAAAGCTTAGGTGTTACGGAGGCTAAGGGTTCGGCATTGTTTTCGGTGGGATTACATTCTCTGTGGGTTTTTTTTTTTTGGTAATAAATCTAATAATGAATTATCTAAGGGACTAAGGTCAAAATTTAGCAAAACATTTAATTTTTGTACATTTCAATTTATTCAAGCATATTTAATCTATGATGACCTGACTGCTATTAAATTTAATATTGTAAATCAAAAATGTTTGTCCTGTTTCTGGTGAATGGTGTGCGACCGCTGATTTGTCCGGATTTTGAATTTTAAAGTTATATTGGAGTTCTTTGAATCTTTTTAATATATTGCGTTGTGTTTGACCTACGTATATTTTATTGCAATTAACGGTAAAAATAAAAAGTGAAGTAAGGAATAGCAGTACTTATTATTGTAATAATCACTTCACGTAAACTCAAAACAATTGTCATATTCTTCATTTGTATCAATCGTTTGCGTGTAATTAGTTATCCATTTTATATGATCTGGAAATTTCGACAGAATAAATTGCATCATATTTCGACAGCGGATGACCATATTATAACTAAAAATAAAATTATCTTAAAATAGAGCTGCTCCACTTTGTTTTCAGGTAAAGATTTACACAAATATTTTTTAAAGTGGTTACACCAATGGTGCAATATTTCTCTACAAATGATGGAATTGTTTAATTTTTATATCAATTTTTTTATTACTTATTTTTTAAATTATGAAAGTTTGAAATTTAAAAATGATATTATTTTAAGAAATTCATATTTCCAGAAGATTTCTGCGACATTTCAACTTGAGATCTCAATGGGATTTAAATGTTGAAATATATAATCATAAAGACCATACCGGAACTTTTTCTTTCAAGTATGCATATCTTTTTTTATAGAGTTCAATTTAAAGTTTTAAATGACTGTTTTCCACTCCTAGATTAACCATGAAGTAAAATGTCTAGTTTAGAAGAGTCTGAAAATTTGGTTTAGTCGCTCCGCTTCGCTCCGCGACCAAATCAAATTTCCAGGCTTTTCTAAACTCGAAATTTTACTTCATGCTTAATCTGGAAGTGGAAAACACTCGTTAAAAACATCAAATTTAACTTTAAAAACAAAAAAAAAAATCTAGTGCATTTCGTCACCACAGGCGTGCCATTTTCGAATGATAACGGAAAACTTGAATCAATGGCTGCAAATTTATTGTTTACATTTTTTGTCTAAAGGAAAATATATGTGATGCTTAGTCAGTGAAAAAAATGGCTCTATTTATCAATATAAACTTCAAAGAACCGATATGGCTAAAGAAACGTACACAATATTTTGTTTTTTAAGAGAATTGGTTAAAAATTGGGAAAAAGTATCTAAAACTGCGTTTTTTGCTTAATGGACCTCTAAATACTGTGCGATATGATTAAAATTTAGGGAATCCTAATGAATTTAAATAGGGAACAATACCGGGTGTTGACTTGGCGGACGCAACATAGGAAATAGCATGTTAATTTTAAAGTGTTCAAATATTGGCTTCCCTATTTAATTTAAAGACAAAATGTATTTCACTTTTTTGTAGACCAAAAAATTGTAAATTTATTGATGTTCACACTTAACACTTTACGTTTCTCTAAGTTAAAATAATTAAGAAAACGTAATGTGATTTTATAAAAATAATGACATACCATGGAATTGATACAATTGCGGATATTCCCTGTTTTTCTTTTTAATTCAATTTAAAGCTTTAAACAAGTGTTTTCCACTCCCAGACTAAGCATGAAGTAAAATTTCGAGTTTAGAAAAGCCCAGAAAATTTGTCTCGGGTCGCTGCGCGACCTTCGACAAATTTTCACGGAGCTTTTCTAAACTCGAAATTTTACTTCATGCTTAGTCTGGGAGTGGAAAACACTTGTTTAAAGCTTCAAATTGAACTCTTTTAGATATCAACAAATGTCAGAAAATTACCAGCTAAAATAATTAAGAACAAATAATGTGATTTTATAAAAATAATTACATTTTTCTTGTATGGTGTAAATCATTTCAAAAAAATTTACTTTAATCAAGTGACTACGATATCTTTTGCCATTTTGAGATCCGCAATTGTTGTTTCAATTCCATGGCATGTCATTATTTTTATAAAATTACATTATTTTTTCTTAATTATTTCAACTTAGAAAAAGGTAAAGTGATAAACGTTAACAAGAATAAATTCAGAATTTTTCCCTCTACAGAAAAGGTAAATACATTGTGTTTGTAAAATAAATAGGGGAGCCAAAATTTGACCATTACAAAATTTACATGGGATTTCCTATGTTGCGTCCGCCAAGTCAACACCCGGTATACTTGATGATGAGCAAAAATATCGATTTTTTTGGCACAGTCTAATATACATACATTTGCATTACCTAGATACATTATGTTAAAAAATTGTTATCGTTATGTTATTCACGGGTATAGATAACAAGCAAAAACAGAATTTTAATGGATCTTGATTTCATATAAATGTTGCGATTTTCGTGGGTTTCTCTGTATACTTACTAAGTTTATAATATTGAAACGATCAAGATGTTTATCAAGGCGAAGATCATCTTCTTTCTTCTCGCTCTATTGGCGACGTATGTGCTGTCGAGCCCATTGCCCACCTGCCCCCCTGGTCAAATTCTCATCGGTTTCCGATGTATTACACCAATTATCTCACCGATTGGCATAAGCGATGTTGATGAATCAATTGTATAAATAACACAGAACTCTGTATTTGAAATAGTAATAAACTGTTTTAATCAAGCATTTTATATTTTGATAAATATTGTTTTTAATACACATGATTTTATGTAAATACATACTTTTTATTATTATAATATTTTTTATAAATCTACTAATAGATTTATGAAACATGTTGTATATTTAATTGAGTGTAAGTTCATCTGTAGAATGAGATTTTCAAAGTCTTATACCCATTTAACTTTATTTTTTAATGTTTTTCATGAGACTTAAAAACTTCACAATATATTTTATCCTGGAAATCAATTTTCATTTTAAAAAGGTAAAAGAGGTAACATTTTCAGTTTAGAAAGGCCTAAAAATATTTTGCAACTTAAACAAAAGGACTTTTTTGATGTAAAATTACTTATTATTACCACACTACCGGTAATGTTACCCAATTTTTAATTACCAGTTATTTAACATCACTAAGTTGGTACTTATACCATAATTAATACACTTTTGTGTAAGATATATACTTGTCACACAATATATCATTTGTTTACAAATATAAACACATCTTTGATTTGTTTTATTTAATGAAAATAATATCAATTTATAATGGAGTAAGTACATTTCCCTTATCCATGACAATTCAATAGAAGTCACGGAGTTTTATCGTGACAATACGAAATACATTCATACTTTAGCGTTTTTCTTTTTTCGCTCTTTTTTGTTCCTCTTTATTTCCATCCTCTTTGTCGTCTATGCGACCGGGCGCTCTTTTTCCCTCCTTATTTTTCGCTCTTTATTCCCCGTATTCAGTTAAGATCTAATTCAATTTCTCTGTATTGTATTTATTTAGTTTTATCGTGTACGAAACGCTGCCTCTATAAAATACAAACAGTATCGTTTTGTTCTTATATTGCTTATCTCTATTATTTTATTAAATGAAACAAGAGTAAAATAATTGTATTTTTTATTAATAATAATCAATGCTAAATTAAAATAATTGCTGAAACGACCACGCTAATTCCACTTAAAATTTAAAACAAATATTATCCTTGATTTCATAAATATCTAAAATCTTTATGTCGTAAAGAAAAAAATATATCTAAACAAAAAATCGGATATTAAAAATTACTAGAAAACGATGGCGTTTTGAACTTCATGATAATCCAGCGTTAGGCGCGCCTGGCGCATAAAGTAAATATTTTAGGCTTTTTTAAACTCGAAATATTTACTTCATGCTTAATCAAGGAGAGGAAATTACTCGTTAGAAAATTCAAATTAAACGACATTAAAGACAATTTTTAACCAGCATATCAATCTGTAATCTAACGTAACCTAAGTGTTCTTACCCTGATCGCATTGACATAATCGACATTTGTAAAAATTGACAGTTTCAAGAAAAAATTCTTAAAAATATTTATTATACTAACTTTGAATTACTACTAAGGTATGGGGTTATTATTTAGGGAAACAGTTCGAGTTTATACTCGAACTGTTTCCCCAAAAATACATTTAAATATCCTATTTATATAGGACATTTAAATTGGAAAAAAAAGTATTAAGGACTATTTTTAATGAGAATTTTACTAAATCTTGTAGAGGTTTATTCAAACAGAATGATAAACGGGGTGGACCAAAAGTTCGTTTACATTTCAAATGATGATTTAAAAGAAACTAGTTATGTAAGATAAAAACTTTCTATTTCTTATTAAAGTACACAAATAGGGATTTTATTTTTTAAAAATTACATCATCCATATTTGATCCTTGACTATTTTGACACTGCTGCAACCTGGAGCGGAAATTTTTAATGACGGCCTCATAAGTGTTTCGTGAAATGTTTTGCATTTCCTCTCGAATATTTTCCTTTAATTCCTCTAGGGACACTGGGTTGCTGTTGAAAACTTTACTTTCAAGGTATCCCCACCTCATAGCCCGGACTTATCCTCACTGGACTTCTTCCAGTGAGGATAAGTCCGGGCTATGAGGTGGCCAGTTAATGGCACCTCTTTTGGATATCTCTTTTTGTCCAAAAATTTTGCGAACATGTTGCCCCATCTTGCTGAAACCACGATCATAAATGTAAATCTTTGTAAAGAATACGAATCAAAGATGTGCGTTAGACCGCTTCCGAGTAGAGAGTCCATGATTTTCACGTATAGACGCTCTTGCACGCTCGACGTTTTCGGGATCTCTTGATGTTCTAGGTCGGCCGGATCGTAGTTGATTCATTGTTGAACCTATCTCCTCGAACTTCTGTACCCATTTTTTAATCAATTGAATCGATGGAGCTTCATTTTTACGACGTATGTTGTAATAAGCGCAAAATTTTCGTTGCGCTAGAGTAAAAGAATCGTTGTTGCGGTAGTACTTGCGTACACAGAACGCACGTTGTTTATCGCTGAACGACGCCATGGTACTAAATTCCCATTGGCCGCTCTTGCGCTATATAGCATTTCATTATTAAATTATTAAGTCTATCATTGTTAAAAGCGTTGAAGAAAATTGGTCTCTACTCTTTCCAGCAGGTTTCAATTCATTTGGGCGATTGATCGCCTCTTTCAAGTCTATTAATTTAAGTTGTTTGTCCTTGTAAACACGTTCTTTCAGGTATCTCTATAGAAAAAAGTCACATGTGGACAAGTCAAGGGTCATAAAACGTTACCAAATCTCGAAATGAGATGATACAGAAAGGAGGGTCGAAGAACAGCCATTGTTGCTTTGGCGGTTATTGCCGTGGCCCCATCTAGCTGAAACCACAAATGTTGACGATCAATATTCCGTCTTGGTAACTGATGAAAAATGCAGTACAGTAACGGTAATCCCATTATTTTTGAAAACATAGGGACCGATGATGCCGAATTTTCTGATAACAAACACTACTGACAGAGCCAAGGAATGCACTTAGTTCCCATGCCCCACCCGGTACATAAATTATAAACTGGAACTTACAATATTTTATTTTTTAATAATAATTATTATTATTATTATTGATATTTTAAGATTTTACTAATGATGCACTTTCATTTTGTATTGTTTTTTAATCTTCGCCTATATGTGTTTCAGTATCTTGTTTACTCATATTTATTTATTTGTTTATATCTTAAGGTATTTTATTAGTTTAAGTCAAATGATACCTACTTTTTTATTACATTTGCTGAATTCTATTGTTGTATATATAGTTTGCCATCAATTATCTTGTATAATTATTAACAATTTTTTTCCAATCAGAATATGCTTGTAATTCTTGTACGGTTTTATGTTAAATTTCTTTTGACCTGTGTAAACTATATCTACCATCAATCTTAATATTCTTATCAATTTTGGAGAAATTTCAGAAAATTAAACTTGGCATAACTAAACGATAATCTTACTAAATTTCAAGAAATTATGAAAAATTTAACTTAAAATATAAGTCTATTTGCCAATTATTATTGGGTATATTTTACTCTTCTCACTCAACATTGAAACAAAGCACATAAAAATAGTAACTAAATATTCACTGTCAATTTTATTTCAAAAATATGGTGATGTGTCTATTATAGCACTTTTCCTGTTAAAGATATGATGACTTAAATATCAACTAAATGGAAAAGTGTTTCAAACTAAATTTATTCTATTTTTATTATTATTAATCCAAAACTATTTGCAAAATATGTAATTTTTGCATTTTTTCTCTACATCTACGTAAATATTGAACACTCATCACATCTAAGCGTTATATATTTTAACTTTATTGTAAATCAATGG
The DNA here is from genome assembly GCA_932526585.2 of Philonthus cognatus. NCBI lineage: Eukaryota > Metazoa > Arthropoda > Insecta > Coleoptera > Staphylinidae > Philonthus > Philonthus cognatus. The sequence goes on along the minus strand of OW052245.1, from coordinate 27,121,995 downwards.
TTTATACGCGTGGTACATGAAGTAAATTTTCAAGTTTAGAAAAGCCCCGTGAAAATTAGTTTCGGGTCACTGCGTGGCCCTCGACCAATTTTTGTAGGCGAGGCGGTTCTAAACTCGAAATTTTACTTCATGCTTAGTCTGAGAGTGCAAGACACTCGATAGTTTAAAATACATCACAGCTGTTAAAATGTGTATCGTAACTGTTATAAAGAAAAACAATAACATGGCTATCTTATTATAGTTCAATTCAAACTCGTGTCAAGTTGACATTATTGGTTAAATGTTAAACTGTTATTATAGTCCAAATGGCGCCGACTTGTATACCAACTGTCATTATAGTCCAAATAACTTATGTCAAGTTGACACGAAATGTCAGCTAGTGTACAAAGCCTGCAATGAGACGTGTACATTTTGTAACATTCGTTTTTAAACACCCCTTCGTACATATAACGTAATTTCAAAAAAGTTGATAAATATTGAATATTTTAATAATTTTATCAGACAAGTATGGAAAGCATTGATGCAACCAGACATTCCAAAAAGCATCAAATTAGAAAATAAATGAGGCCGTTAGAAAATCTTCAAAAGATATACACAAGTCATACAAATTTAGAAAATGACGAGATTAGAACAAATCTTTGCATAAGTAATCGACTGATTGGAACGTTTTAACAAATTTGTTCAAATGTTGACCTATTTCTAGAGTATTCATCTATATTTTATGATTTGAACATTTAATATTTAATACTTACAAAAATAACTAAAAACGCCACGGCAAAGTGTATATACATTATATGCTAATTTTCCGATTATCTACAACTTTTCTTAACAAGATTTTTTAAATGATCAATATTAAAGAAAAATCCAGAAAAATTCTAAGACTAAACTACCACTACCTACTATTGTAATAAAAAACTTAAGTTTATAGTGTCATCTTAACATCTCAATCAGTTTAGACTTCATCGTAGCGACACACACTGGTCCCGATTCCCCAAAACGTGGCCAAAAGTTTAAAACGGAATGTAATCTTTCTAGAAACCTATCCTGGGGGGTTTTTGAGGACACTGATCTCGAATTTCATATTATTTTTTGTTTAAACAAAATGGCAAACCCAATATGGCGAACTTAAAATACAAAATATAACCGATTTTAATAAAAATGTGGATATTTTATAGGTCGCTGGTTTCAACTTTGATACTATTTATTGAAAAAACAAATATTAATTTTTTTTTCATTTTAGGTCTGCCATAATAGATTCGCCATTTTGTTTTTACAAAAAATAATATCAAAATAAAAATAAGCGACCTCAAAAACCCCCATGTACAAACTTTTAGAAAGAAGAAATTACGTTTTCGACTTTTGATTACGTAAATAGCAACCTCTGTGTGATCACAGGGTGTCACACATAAAAACAAATTTTAAAAAAAATGTGCAAGTTTGTGCAGCTACTTTCTTTTTTAAATAATAAAGAAAGGTTTCAGAAATACGGGAAAAAATATTTCAAAGCGGGGTGTCTCAAGACTTTTAAGTTTTACATATTGTAATGTTTCCGATTTGAATTAAAAACCATAATACACGATGTTCAGGAGTGAATAGCTTTTAATTCAATTGTATTTTGTATGATGCGCTCGAGAGGTACTTGTTTGGGCAATAAATAAACCCTAATTCCAAATGTCACGGGTACGAACGGACACGTTGACATCTGGAAGTTTCGAGATTATTTCCTCGAACCCCTAAATCTGCATTCCAACCGCCAACGTTTCTTTTCTGAACATGCGCCAAATACGGCACCCCACCTATTTTTATTTTCTTAATATTTTTTTTTGTATATTTTTCTCACTTACATTTTTGCCATCCTAGTAGAAACACGCGTTTTGCAACTTACACACTTTTTTACATTTTTGTACATTTTGGAATTGTAATACCTTATTGTAATTGCGGTGTTGAAATACAACGTTTTTTTAAAACCAGGAGACAGCATACAACTGGACAGAACACACAATATACTAAATGTTCGAATAACTTACTAACTAACAAATTTTTCTTTCAAATTTGTTGGCATAAATCTACTTACTTTTTGTTGGTTATTCTATTTCACAAACTTAAAATATGTGCGTAACATCTTGTTGCTTGTTTCGAACTGCTTGTTTCGAGTCATAATTAATGTTTAAAGCTAGGTACCGCTTTAGACTCTAAAGATGATCGTTTCAGCAGTTATTATATAGGCTATTTATGTACTTAATAGTCCATAAATTAATACTTCGATTTAGGGACTTACGGCCACGTTCTAGGGAATCGAGACCTATACGACAAAATAACAGAATTACAGACAGAAATTTTTCAAAAATGGTCTTAATCAACTCGAAGTACCTAAAAATGGATACATCTATTAAAAATTTTGATTAGAACATTTTCGCGAAAACGATAGTTTCCCTTTGTTTTGCATATGGGCGAAAGTATAAATAAGAAATATTGATTTTTAATAAAAATATTTTTAGAAAATATGATTTTCTTTAGAATATTCTCGAAAAAATTACAAATGTTGGCTTCTGTAATTTTGTTCACAGTGTTTGAATGTTGTTGTTCTTTGTTAGTATACAACATAAAGCTTAATTATTTGTAATTACACTATGTTAGTTTAGCAAATATCTAAATAATTTTGTTAACAGTATTTTAATGTTGTTCTTTGTTAGTATACAACATAAGGCTTAACTATTTGTAATTAAACTGTTAGTTTTATAAATATTTAAATAATTTTAATCATACTACTTGAATATTATTCCTAGTTGGTATACAACATAAAGTTTAATTATTTGTAATTAACCTATGTTATTTTTATAAATATCTAAATAGGTATCGTTAATTATTTTATACGTTTAAAATTGTATCCCTCAAATATTAGGAGTAATAACTTTAGGCTTCTGTTATTTAATTTCCAATGTTCTCATTTTTTTCCAGAGTGTAAACAAAGCTCATTAGTTTATAATTAATGTAAATTTTATAAAAAAAAAAAAACGGATGCGTGATTGATTTTTATTAATATTTTTAAAATATATGATTATCCTTAAAAAAAATATTTTACCCTCTGTAATTTATTTATAAATAAGCAGTGTCAGTTATATTAAGGTCTGAGAAGATATACATTTTTATAAATGTTTCAAGAAAACGAGTATTTCCTTAGAAAATCCTTGAGAAAATATTATCAAAATTGAACTTTTATAGTTTTCTTCACAGTAAATAGACTTTGTTTTTTTTTATCTCTAAAACAGTTCCGGTATGAAACCAGATATAAGACAAACAGCTTACTGGAAACCTTAACAAAGAGACAAAATATTGATGAAGGATTTGCATTTTTAACTTTTATTTAATTTATTTTTAATCAATTTTACAGTTATATATATTTTAAATTTATCCGGTAAAATCAAATTTTCAGGCTTTTATAAACTCGAAATTCTACTTCCTGCGCCAAGCGTGTTAGACACTGATATGATGTGAAATTCAAAATATACTGTTATTTATGATTTTGCAATAAATCACTTCAAGAAGTATATCATTATGAAGCAGTAAATAAAAATAAAATTATATTTTGTGGGAAAGTATTTTTTGACATTTTGTTATGTCTTGCGCATTCGTAAAAGTTTATGTTACTAATGTTACTGAAACAGCTGGGTATTTTACCGTAATTTGCGGTAAATTACCAGTGGTAATTACAGAGGTAAATGACCACTAACATCACTAATTATAACATAATATAAAATATATACTTAAATTAAGGATCAGGTAGGGGCCGAGCGATAACGTCGAGCCACAAACCGGGTTCGATTCCCGTGCACGGGGAGGTGTTATTTAAAAATAATATCTCGTCGTGACTCTGAGTGAATGTGTTGTGACGTCCAAATATACATATTAACTTGATAATACGTACGGTAATACCAATATAAAATTGATGATGGCTAATAGTCATGTTACTAAAGCCAGGCAAAAACCATCCCCTCTCCAAAAAAAAAAAAAATAAATCAAAGACAAACTATACTTTAAATTAGTATATTTACAAAACACAATATGTGAAGTAATGAGTAATGTACTCTTATTTAATTTTTTTCTTATTTTGATTCAGTCACAAACACGGAATGATTGAATCTTTAAGCTTCCACTTTTTTGCGGTTGTTTGCCATCCCCTTCTAAGTTTTTTTTTTATCTTAAGGTTTATTTACAGGAATACTTTAGAAGAGGGTAAAATCGATTCTGTTTTGTGGAGAGGGCGAATAAAAATGATTTTCCAGTCGACAAAGGGCCGGACAATGGACAATGGTCACGTCGGCCAACAAGAGAAGAATGAGAGACAATCGCTGATTGACCAGACTCGAAATTTCCCAAATGAAACGAAAATACTCTCGTACTCGTGTACAATTGCACACAACATTTTTCAAATGAATTGTAAATTGTTAAACTGTTTGTAGCAATCAACGAACACTGGACACGGTTTTTTTCTTGTGTGCTTACTTTTATTTCGTTTCTTTGTGGGATTAAATTGAGTGAGATGAGTTTGTGTGCTTGCAAATAAATTAGAATTAGGATCATAATGTCTAATAGTAAACACTTTTAAGATTTTTCTAAGAATGTTATTTAACCCCATATATATATATATATATATATATATATATATATATATATATATATATATATATATATATATATATAATTATATATATATATATAGTATTATTTTTTTCTATTCTAATTATATAATATACATCTACAGATTCTTAGCGTGTTTTAAATACAGAAAATTATCAATTATCCAAGCATTAAATAGAGTAAAGCTTGATTAATTAATCGCTGGGCCAATTAGTTAATATCTGCCAATTTTGCTGAGATTAACTATAATATTCCAATATTGAAATTAAAGAATTCATAATACCACAAAATTGCATGTATTTTGGTCACGTGAAAAAACAAATGAGAATGATAATGAAATTCTCTTTCAAATTGAAGAACATTCTTAGATAAAATTATATTTAATGTTAATAAATAAAGTCATAAAAATGTTTATTTAGCCTAACAAAATCTTGAGCTTTCGAAATTCCTGCAATTCGCTTTACAGCATTTAAGTATAACTAAGACCACTTACATTTTAGATGATTCAGTTAAACGAAATATTTTTTATATTATTTACTAACCCATTAAGCACCATTGATGCAATTGTTTTTTGTAAATTAGGTTACTAAATTTGATTCATTGTAATATTTGACCTGACTTGTGAATGTGTAAAGGAAAGTATAAATATTTTATTATTTAAATATTTTTATTATTACTAATTTAAAAAAAGTATTTTTAAGTGTATTTCCAACTTTACAATATTTCACTGTTTTATACGCGTGGCGCATAAAGTAAAATTTCGAGTTTAGAATAGCCCGCAAAATTTTGCTCAGGGCTTTTCTAAACTCGAAATTTTACTTCATGCTTAATCTGGGAGTGGAAACACTTGTTCGAAACTTTATATTTTATATTTAAAAGAATAAAATCCCAGTATGTAACATAACAAGTCATTTATAGAAATCATAAAAAGAAGTGCAGAATTTTACATAAAATGTATTTTTAGATTTAACTATAATTGTTCGGTCGTTAATGGGTTGAAGAAAAAGAAGACAGTCATTATAATCGTAAAAATGAATATTGTGTATGTTACAAATTACAGTTTATTTTTCATACATTTTCTAATAAACCAAAAAAGAAGCCTAATTACACATTTTCATTTAAAAAATATTACAAGTATTTTTTATGTGAATTATATGTCGGCCATTCCATAAATAAGTGCACACTTTTTGGGGGTACATCAGGGATTTTAGCGAATTTCACATATATTATAAAGGCTATCAAGACACGGTTTTTGCATGTTACTAGAAGTTAAACAAATGATTGTTTCAAAAATTATAACAATATAAACTTTTAGTACACTTTTATTTTGAACTCAGAAATATCGTAAACCATTACTAATACAAACAAATTATACTTGACTTTTTTATGCTTAAATGTTCAAAGTTTAAAATATATTTTTTTTCCAAAACGAGAAAACTTTATTTAGATTTTTTTAATAAATCTAACAAATCTCACAAAATAATCAAATACTCATGTTTTAATTTTTTTGACAAAAATATATATTATACCCCAATCCTTCCTAAGAATATTTACGTTTTCAAAAAGATGGGCACTTCAAAACTTTTTGAGATATGATTTGTTTACCCGAGCAAATCTCACAAAATAATCAAATACTCAAGTTTTAATTTTCTTGAAAGAAATATATGATATACCCCAATCCTTCCTAAGAATATTTCCGTTTTCAAAAATATGGGCACTTTAAAACTTTTTGAGATATGATTTATTTACCCGAGCGCTGCATTGACGCGAGGCACTCACCGCGATCCGGGCCATTACACCATTGGCGGGAGCGCCTCATGTCAATTCAGCGCTCGGGTAAAAAAATCATATCTCGGGTAAAAAAATCATATTTTAAAGTGCCCATACTTTTGAAAACGGAAAAGTTCTTAGGAAGGATCAGGGTATAACATATATTTTTTTTTAGAAAATTAAAACATGAGTATTTGATTATTGTTTCAGATATGTTTTATTTATTAAAAAAAGTCTATATAAATAAAGTTTTTTCGTTTTGGAAAAAACTGTATTTTAAACTTTGAACATTTAAGCACAAAAAAGTAAAGAATAACTTTTTTTGTATAGGTAACGGTTTACGATATTTATGAGTTCCAAATAAAAGTGTACTAAAAGTTTATATTGTTATAACTTTTGACACAATAATTTGTTCAACATCTAGTAACAGCCAAACACCATGTCTTGATAGCCTTTATAATATATGTGAAATTCCCCAAAAAGTGTGCACATATTTATGGAAAATGAAAAAATTCCAATCGGAAAGTGACATACTGTCACAACTGTATAATACACTGAGATGAAGTCAAATTGAAAAAGGAAGGCAATTTGAGCACCTGCTTTAATAAAACAGTTGAATATTTTGCTAACATTGTAGATCTTATTAATTAAGTATGTTTTTATTAATATGTAACTTTTGAACGGATCACCTTTTAAACTTGTGGTTTTCACTGGTAACCTTTTATTTTAATATGGCATCGAATAACAATGAAATATATAGGGTGTTCCATTTAAAAAAAGGTAAGTTTGAAATGCATTATGAAAATAAATCATCCTGTATATTCAAAAATATTTTGAATTAGTAGCTTAAATTAGTAGTTATAAGTTTAATTTTAAACATTTTATTTTTAAACAAATCGAGACATCGAGCCGTTACATTACTTTTGTACATCCTGTATAATACACAGGTTTTGGATCTACAATTTTATATTCAGTTGCCTACCTAGTAGCCACAAGTCGCCACTGATCTAAACTCTACTATAGATTAAACAAATCTGTTAACGAATGTTTATGTTATATCTTCCATTTACCATCTTACTTTACATTATTTTCTCATTTACTTTAGAAATTCAAAAACTTTAAGTAATTTCAATTAATTAATGAGCGTCACCGTCTCCAGATTATATTCGTTCGCCAATCCGCTTAGTAAGTAGCAATCCCGCCCTCCCGTTTATTTTTTCAGCCCTCTTTCAGGCTTTCAGTTAATACAAATAGCGGTGGCTACACACAACGAGGAACACGCGGCCAAACAGGGAATTAACAATATTAAACATTTTTTTCTTGCTTTCTTCGGATCCCCTCAATGCGCATCCATTAGAAGTAATAAATGATGCAGGCGAAAAAGCGATTTGTTTATTTTTCAACGAGAGCAGAACGCCGGATTTTTTTTCTTACTTGTATAACCCTCAAAAAGATCGTGTTTACACTAGTCTTAATTAAAGGGGATGTTAGTTTATCCACTATGCTGTAAGTTAAAAAAAATACGAGTGTTTGTACATGCATATTGTATACTGGCGTGGACTAAACACATTTTTATTGCAATAAAAATTGACAAAATATAATGTTAAATAATAAATACAACTTTAGTTACATTTTATACGATGCACTATAGGGCATGGGCGCCCGCACACGTAGTTCTATTTGGAATAATTATTGATTCCCATATTCTTTTAGTTGGTCTGCATTGATGCATTCTAATTAGGTGTCCATACCATCTCAGCTAACATTTCTCGATTGTTGTGTTGACAGGTTCAATATTGAGTTGTTCCCATATTTGGGTGTTTTTTGTTCTGTCTCTTCTTGTAACTCCTAATATACCTCTTAAACATTTCATTTCTATGCTTTGTATTCTGCTTCTCATTTTATTTGTAACCACCCAGCTTTCGCTGCCAAAGGTTAATACGAGCGTAAATACTGTTTTGTATATGATGGTCTTAGTTTTTGTCGATATTTCTTTTTTCCATATGAATTTAGCTCTTAACACATGGTATAGTTTAGTGGCACTGTTCCGGCTGTAATTTCGTGATTGTCGTTTCCATTTGCTGATATCTAAGTCTTTAGGTATTTATATACTTCGACTTGTTCAATCATTATTCCATTAGCTGTTATTTTGATATATTTCGTTTGTTTTCCGATTTCCATTACTTTTCTCTTGACTTCATTTATTTTCAGGTTCCTTTTCTTAAGTGCCTCTTCCTATATCCATAGGTTGTTTTGTAAGTCGTCTACGTTGCTAGCAAAAATGTCTAGGTCATCAGCAAGGTGTCTGTGTCCTACATACACTTTCTTCGTAAGCTGCTTTGTTTCTTTTAGTATATCATCCATTACTGTATTGAATAGAATAGAACAGAGCACGGCTCCTTGTCTAAATCTATTCGTGATTTCAAATTCCCCTGATTCATTATTGTCTTTCCTTATGTAATTTATATTATATCTCTGTGTGGTCAATATTGCATCTCTTAATATTGCATCAACTTTTCTTCGTCTTAAACTCTGGGTTATAATATGTCTAGGGAGTCTTTCGAAAAGGTCTAAAAACGCTACATGAAAGCTTTTATTAGTAATTTTTGCTTTCTCGGTCATTTCTTCTATGGTGAAAATGTTATCTTGCACGCTTCTCCCCTTTCTGAACCCACTTTGTGATTCTTCCATGTCTCCTTTTATCTTTTCTCTTACATGGATAGAATATTCTTTCACGCGCTTTTAATACATTACTCAGTAGTGTTATTCCTATGTAGTTTGAACATTCGATTTGGTCTCCTCTCTTGAATATTGGTATAACTATTCCGGCTTCCCATTTTTTTGGTATTTTCTGTTCATTCTATGCCTGGTTGAATATATTTGTAAGATATTGTGTGCCTTTTCTCTCAGTTTTTTTTTATTTTTTCCTGTAATGCTGTCATGCCTTGCTGCCTTTTCTGTTTTTAATTGCATTTGTTAGTTCTTCTGTCGTCCTAGTATTTTTTTCGTTATTCGTCATCATTTCAGTAATCAAAGCCCCTTTAATTTGCTGTGTTGTACTCTGATTCAATGGATTTTTAAAGTACCCCGTCCACCTTTTCATTATTCTATTATTTCATTTTTATCGCTTAATAAGTATGTCTATTGGTCAATTGAATTGTTTTTAGTACACCAAAGGACAGTTTCTGGTTCAAGTGACAATCGTTCTCCATTTTCAGCTCAAACTTCTCCCATGACCATTTTTTTAATCTTTTACCATTTTCTTTACTTTGTCGTTTTGGCTTTTGTACTGTTTATATGATTTATTTGATCGCTGTGCTAAGTACTGTTTCCATTCAATTTTCTTGAGTTTAACTCTTGTTTATTTCTTTTAGTTCGTTTTCTATTGTGCTTTTAAATTCTTGAGCTACATTTATTTTGTTCAGTTTGTATAATTTTATCATGGCTTTACTATCCGCTTTCATTATTTTCCTAGTTGTGTTTTCCGGCTTTACATGCTGACCTTATTTTTGCTTTTTCTAGGCCTTTTCTTATCTTCACATCCAAATGATATTTTTTAAATGTTCTATTAATCATGATATAATCGGTTATAGATTTTTCTCCTCGGCGCCTCATTATTTAAATTTCCCGAAATTCTATAGAAAAATAATTATTTTTCTTTAAATATGTTAAATAAATTAAATAATTCTTTTAATTTTTTGATATTTTTTATCAAATCTGTGATTCTTTTTAAATTTGTAACTATTTTTCTAAATTTTTACTAATTTAAAACATTTTGCACTATTTTGATAGATTTGTTACTTTTCGCATAACGTGATAAACTTGCACATGTATTTATTTTATTTGTAGAAATACTTTTTTTAAAGTATCTTATTATTATATCATTAATTAATTTCTCACTTAACCCGTGTTGAAACATTTTTGAATCTAATACTGAATGATTTAAATTAAATTTAAATTAAAACACTTGGTTTGTTTCACTTATTTATATTTTCTCCGACTAGTTTCGACCAGTTTACATAGCCATAATGGTGCTGTCTTAGTAGAGCATTTTTAAATTTATTTTATAATGGCTAATTGAGTGATTTTAACCCATTAATGGTACAATTCTGCTCTTCTTTTCTTAATTTCTATAAATTAAAAATGTATACACTGCAAATCTTAAGGCATTCGTCGATTTTATAAAAGTGGTTGATTTACAGTTTCGAACGAGTGTTTCCACTCCCAGATTAAGCATGAAGTAAAATTTTTCGTTTAGAAAAGCCTTAAAATTTTTAGGCTTTTTTAAACTCGAAATTTTACTTCATGCGCCACGCGTATAAAACACTGAAATAATGTGATGTTAGAAATATACTAAAAACATTTTTCTTAAAACTAGTAATAACCGAAACATTTAAATAACAAAATATGTACATTTTTGTTCACACATTCTCAAGTCAGGTCAAATAATGCAATGTAATTAGCTAACTTATTTAGTAATTTCATTAATAAAAAATGTATAATGTTACATGAGGCTTAATGGGTTAATATTGTTTTTTAACTAATAAAAAAAGGTGATAGGACTAAATTTGCAGGAGGTTTTCTTGCAGCGTAGAGTTAAAATATATTTTTGTGGCCAATAAAATTGTAGTGCTTTCTTAAGAGTGAATTTTTATAATTTATTTTATAGTGAAGGCATAAAGCGAATTTAACACTATTTTAAACAAAAAGAACATAGTTCGGCTAAACAATGGTTTTTTTGCAGTATCATATTGACTCAGGTTTAAAGTGCATTTGTGGCCAATAAAATTCTAATCGGTATGTGTATTATAGATAATAAACAAATATGGCTCTTGATTTTTGTTGTTTTTGTTATGAAGGATACATTTGGCTCTTCTGCCTCAAAAGTTTCCCTATCACTGCCCTAGTTTAACCTATTCTCTATCTCTTTAAATAACTGAGATGCCTATACAATCTGGCTAAATACGAACACCATGTATAATACCGGGTGTTCGATACAAAACGCTCAACGCCCTAATTCCGTTATTTCTTGACTGATTTGAATGAACTAAAAAATCAAGTCAATGGCCATTTAAATACTAAGAAATAAAATCAGTATTGATTTTTTTAATAATAACTTCATTGCCAAATAATATCCAACTTAACATTTTTGAATGGCTGCCTATAAGTTTTCAATTTTATTACATTAGACATTATTTTTCTGCTTAATATATTTGTCGAAAAAAATTATATTAATCTTGTATTTAAAATTATATTTTCCAAAAATTATAATTAGTGTGCCTTATAAAAATGTGACAAATGTCATTTATTGTGAGGTTATGTCAAACATGAATAATAACGACCCAACAAATAAGTACCAACGTTACAACTTAATGTAGAATAGATCAAATAAATAGTGCTAGTAGAAATTGAACCCATTGAGTGCCATTGATGCAATAATTGAACATTGTTATAATAATATTTTGTTACTAACAAATAAGTTAACTTGATATATTGTTTAGTTCACCTGACTTGAGAATGTGTAAAGAAAAATTTAAATATGTTCATATTTAATATATTACTTCACAATATTTCAGTGTCTCATACGCGTGTCGCATGAAGTAAAATTTGGAGTTTAGAAAAGCCTGAAAATTTGGTTTGGTCCAAATTTTATGGCTTTTTTAAACACGAAACTTTACTTCATGCTTAGTCTGGGAGTGGAAACATTCGTTCGAACAATAAATAATTTTCACAGTAGTATTATCTTTCCAAGGCACATTTATTGCCAAAAAATCACGCGAACCAGATTTATTATAATTTTTCACTAACATATATATTACATTAAAATCAACATATTAGGCGTAATTAAATTCAGAAAAATAATGTCTAATATAATAAAATAAGAAATGTATATGCAGCCCTTTAAACATTTAAAGTTGACTATCAGTTGTCAATGAAGTTAATTTTGAATAAATTTATAATTACTGTCAGCTTATAGTAATAAAACGACAGTTGACTGTTTTTTAGTTCATTAAAATCGGTCAATAAATAACAGAGTTATGCCGTTGGGCGTTTATTGTCGAACACCCAGTATATCTGTTTATAATGCTCTTATATATATTATAATTTTTTTGATTTTGCGTTGCATTGTACTTATTTTTGTTAAAACAATAAACATTATTATTATTGTTATTATTATTACATTTTTATTATTTTCACATGAAAAATTCAACATGTGAGTAAATATAAAAAAATCACCTTCCGATTGCGCCATTGAATTTTTGTCTTCAATTGACAAGAAAAATATCTATGTAAGCACCGGTTCACCAATAGTGGCATAGTGTTATTCTCACAACTATTAAACTGTGTATCCATAGGTAGTTTCCGTACAATTAATGCCAAAAAAGCACAATGAACGATTGCATATTATATATTCAGTTATTACATAATTTTGTTAGATTGATAACATTTAACAGCAGTAATTTAAATAAAATTTTAGTTAATATGAGGGTTAATTAAGATCATATTTGTCTGTGTTGTTGGTTATTTTTTGTAGACGCAGCAATTATAATCATGAACATATTGATACGTCATGTCTTAAAGCGTGAAGGCATTGATAATAGAAAGCGTTCGTTCCACGGTTATTACAAAGCAAACTTAATCGAAACTAATTAAACTTTGGCAATCCATGTCAATAAGTTCGGCCGCCTCAACACTAAATATAGTCAACTTCGTGTTTAGGCAGCATTCAGTCAATTATAAAAGTTCATAACATAATGCTTCTAGGTGTCTTTTTTTATAATATATACTGCTCACAATAAGTAAATGAACACCCACTAAACGTGGGTTAATTTTGATAAAATTTTCTGGTAAGATGTATTTTATCCTGTCCTAAGAAACGATGAAAATTTCAATAAAGTTACACTAATAAATCAAGATGCCATCGAGAATAAAACAAAAATTCTTTGTTATTTTATTTTGACATTATTTAATTATTCGGCACTTTAAACCAAACTTTTAAAACTAATTAGTTTTAGTCGATTGTAGAAGAATTTTCTAAGATGCGTAAATTTTTACTTAATAAGAGACTTTGGACAGGGTAGAATAAACGGTCTATGAGAAGCAGGATTATCGATTTGTAATGTTGGTAATCATGTGGAACGCAGTGTCAGTAGAATGTCTCTATGTTGGCGAAGATAGACAGAATCACATGAGGAACGACAATGATTACGACCTGGATGTCCTAGAAGCACAAATGATCATGAAGATCGTGTTCTTCGGCTGGCGGCTCTTCGGGACCGTTCGTCGTCAACAAGGGACATTTTTTATGGTAGAGAGGTTTAATTAATCATTAAATCTCCATATAATCTGTCTATAGAAGAATTTGAAGTGTTGGAATTAAAACGTACCAACCATTTCTTTGTTTACCAGCAACTCCCCAAAATCGATTTTTTTTAACGTAAATTGTTATCATTTTTAAAATTTCAACAACTATTAGAAACTTTGATTTTAGTTTAAATGAAACACTTATTACTTTCAAACACTATATTGTACTCGCGACAATTGTTTCGCCACATTTTAACCATTATTCTTCGCCTGAAGAAGCCACAGTGTGGCGAAACAATTGTCGCGAGTACAATAAAGTATTTGAAAGTAAGAGGTGTTCTATTTAAACTAAAATCAAAGGAAAAATGAACTTTCAACTATTAACTGCCTCAACAATTAAATTAATTATTAGAAAGATTAAAATTCTTCATTGTCTATGGTAAGTCGATTTATTAGTCTAATCTTTTTGAAATGTTCATCGTTTCTTAGCACGGAAAAAAGACATCTTTCCTAAAAATGTCATCAAAATTCACCCATGTTTATTAGGTGTTTATTTATTTACAGCAGTGAGTATATTTAAACAATCCAGAAAGCGAGAAAAAAACTATTGTCTAATATTATAATTTTTGAATTTACGATAAAATTAAAATAAAGGCAAATCCACTTCAAAACGCAGAAGTAGAAGAAAAGATAAAGTTATAGCATAGGATAATTTCAGGTCAATTCAACAGAATATTCACTCCACAATCTTCATTTATACATAGACATTTTTTTTAAATATACACATCATTTTGTGTATACTTATTATACAGTCTGTTTGATTTATTGTGATACAGCACATATGTCCGTTATTAGTACAGATAGAAAAAAAAGTTAAAGACAAAAGTTTTAGTATTTTTATGATCTATTCAATCGTAATGTCAGAAAAACAGTTGAAAATCAAATAAACACGTGAAAGCTATTAGTTTCATTTTCTTTAATGGAACACCCTGTATATTTTGTATATTTCAAATAGGCATTAATATTAGCCTTATAATGATATCACATACCAATGAAATTTATCAGTTGACATGAATAACTATTTAAAGTGTCTGTTCAAAGTGATGTCCGTTGTTTGCAATACATTCTTCACCTCTCTTCATTAAATTTCGTCGTGCTTTTTGCAACATCCGTAGTGTTATTTGGCCACATGCCATACGAATACGATTTTTCAGATCGTCTAGATTTTCTGGACGAGTAACATAAACTTTTTGCTTTAAAAATCCCCGAATAAAAAAATCTAAAATAGACAGATCTGGCGATCTTGCTGGCCAGTTTATGGGGCCACCATTTGCAATCAATTTCAAACCAAACTTTCTTTCCAAAATATCTTTTACATTTCTTGTGTTATGAGGAGGAGCTCCATCTTGTTGGAACCACATATCTCGACGTATTTCTAGGGGGATATCATCTAAATAATCTTCAAATTCTATCGTAAGAAAGTTGGCATATCGCTCCGCATTCAACGTTCCTTGATAAAAAAATGGTCCTATTATGGTATCAGCACACCAAGCCACACATTAACTGCAAATCTTTGTTGAAATCTGCATTCTCGAATTTGACGTGGATTCTCCGTATCCCAGTAATGGTCGTTTTTTCGGTTGGAGATTCCGTTGTTGTTGAAATTTGATTCATCACTCCAAAGAATTAAATTTAATAAATGTTTATTGTTGCTAAGTCAATTACAGAATACTATCCTCCTGTCAGAATCACCATCTCTTAAAACTTGTACTAACTTAATTTTATATGGTCTCATTTTATGTTTTCTCAGAATAGAAAATATTTTATGCATACTTATTCCTAAGTCAGCCACTGCTTCGCGTATTGAATTACGTGGATGTGCTCTAAAATAGGCCAATATCAATACTTCATTATTATCTTCTCTTTCTTGTCTTCTCCTTCGTAATTTATTATTAAAACACCCATTTCTCCGTAAATTTTGTTCAAGTCTTGCAAAAGTGCGATAATGTGGTTGTCTTCTTTCTGGATACATGTTTCCATAAGTGATACTAGCTTTTCTAGAATTATCGTTGCATCTAACGAAGACCTTTAGCATATCCATTTTTTCATCATTAGAATAGTAATTATCACCCATCTCTAAAGAGTTGAATCAACAACACGCAAGACGGGAAGTTACTACACCACTTTGACATTAAACCGTTAACAAATTGTTTTATGTCAATTGTTATCCATGGCAACTGATAAATTTCATTTATTTGCAATTGTCGCGTTATTTGTATAATGAAGGGGTACTTATGTAAAATTATTATAAAGCTAAGGTTATTACCTATTTGATATAAACAAAATATACAGGGTGTTCCTTTAAAGAAAATGAAGCTAATAGCTTTCACGTGTTTATTTGATTTTCAATTGTTTTTATGACAATGCTACTGAATAGATCATGAAAAATACTAAAACTATTGTCTTTAACTTTTTTTTCTATCTATACTAATAACGGACATATGTGCTGTGTCACAATAAATCAAACAGACTGTATAACATACTGGACATTTTTCTTTTAAATATACAATTTTCATGCGTTCATCGATTTTATAAAAGCGTTATTTAAAATTTCACACAAGTGTTTCCACTCCCAGATTAAGCATGAAGTAAAATTTCGAGTTTAGAAAAGCCTTAAAATCTGGTTTGGTCGCATCGCGACGTGTTTTCCACTTCCAGACTAAGCATGAAGTAACATTTCGAGTTTAGAAAAGCCTGAAAATTTGGTTTGGTCGCGTAGCGCGTAGCACTACGCGGCCATACCATATTTTCAGGCTGTTCTAAACTCGAAATTTTACTTCATGCGCCACGCGTATAAGACACTAAAATATTGTGAAGTTAGAAATACACTCAAAACTTTTTTTAAATGAGTAACATTCAAACTATTTAAACAACAAAATATTTACATTTTTCTTCACACAGTCTCAAGTCTGATCAAATAAAGTACTTATCAAATTAACGTCTTTAGACATTTCAAGAAACCAAAACAATAATGTTGCGTTATTGAAATACTGGTGGTTAATACGTTAATCAAAGAGTGGAAGACACTTGTTAAAAACTTTAAATTAAACTGTTTGTATACGCAAAATAGATTTATATTTAAATAGATAAAAACTTAATGATGATATTGAGAGTAAGAATGGTCTAAATTGTTACCAGTATAAATACATGCATATTTATATTAAAAAAATAATGGATGAGAATTTAATTGAATAAGAGCAGAAAAAGCGATTAATCAATGAACAGATAAAATGAATCTAATTTGCCGCTCAGCCGGATCCGAAATACGAATTCGCCGAATCCGAATTGACAAAACAATCACACATGTCCGGCTTTGTCCGGTGCGCACTGATTCCGCCCAAAGGGTTCTGCAAATATTTGCTACATCCCTAACAATATTATTCCAGACTTTAATTCCCCCACCCCCCGGCGCACAAAATCGCACACATGTGTTGCATGCGTATCCCATTGTTCTTCTTCAGGGAAAAAGGGTTGCGTCCCTTTACAACCTACGTTTTATTATTTCTATTTCTCTTTCTGGTGGAAAATTAAAAAAAGCTTTAATACCGTCCATAGACGAGAAAATTGAAATTGGAAAATATATAAGTAGAATTAATTGGGGAGTTGGGGTGAGGTGAATCCCTCTCTCATTCCCTTAAAGTCGTCGACGGAAAACTTCGATATAAGAATCGCTAACGAATTATATCACATGAAAAAAGTATTAAAAATACTCTCCAGACGTTCTTAACTTTTCAATTCGATGATTTTTTGTTTTAAATTGATTTATTTAATTAATTACTATAAAAACAAATGTAAACGTTAATTAAGGAATACTTACATTTTATATAGTTATTATTAATGATCAATGTTATTTTTTAAAACAGATTAAAAAAATGTAATTAATATTTATATTATTACTTTAATTTAATCATATTTTGTCAGTAATCAATAAATGATTAAATCATTTTAATTTTTGTTTAGTGACTATACCGTTCGTTTGTTTTGTCGTGCTTTTCATTAGGATCTCGTATACTATTTTGTTATAACTTTGTTAATTATAAAGATATTAATTGAAAGCAAGGAACAGATAAATTTAATATGTACTCAAAATAACAACTGATGAACACAACAAAAATGTCAAAGTTGATACAGACTATCCCATTTTCAAGATACCACATCAAAGTTACATTTTTCAAATGCTAGCAATATTTTATTTTTATTTTTACATCATGCCGTGCCTTAAACTAGAAATCATGTGTCATATATCAAGCAATCATATCTAAAAATAAAATAGGACATCTTATATAAAATCTCTCAATTTCATTGTATTTATAAGGACTCATTTAGGTTATGAACAAAATTTCAAAACTCATTATTTTCATGAAACTGAAAGAACACAACAGCGAAATAATAAGGCTTTGAAGTAATGCAAACTTTAGTTAATTTTAAACCTAAGGAGAGCTTTTATTTTTAGTCACAGTCAATTAATATTCTTACTTGTACTTTCAATCATCTTCAATAAAATATGTCTCTGAAAAACTTTTAATTTTATTAAAAAACGTGATGTTCTTATTAACGTAAATAATAGTTGAAATATTAGGGCTTCAAATAATGTAACTATTGGTTGTTTTCAAAATTTTAAGTTAAAAACTGTTTAATTCATACCCGGCTGAAAACTTTTTTAAACAAGGAAATATGTCGACAATATATTTTTAGGATTATTATAGGGTTATAAATATTAACATACAATAAATAAAGTGTTAAGAAATTTATCTGAGTCTAAATTTATAAAATTAAGATTTTATGTTGGAGAGGAGAAATTCTAGCTTAGATTTATTTATTTTTGGCATTAGAATCTCAAGTGGATTAACTAGAAGTTAAGGCTTAAATAAAATTTAATTTAAAAAATAGGTATTTAATTTAGTTACATTAACTAATCAATCAATCAAATCAAATATATTAAATTAATTGCAAAATTATTTGTTTTTAGTTTCTGTAATTTTTATAAAAGTATTAAATATTATCCTGGAGAATGTTTTCTACTTCCTAATTAAGCACAAAGTAAAATTTCGAGTTTAGAAAAGTCTTAAAATTTGGCGAAGCGAGTCGCGCCTGCTAATTTAAACTTTTAGGCTTTTCTAAACTCGAAATTTAACTTCATGCGCCACGCGCATAAAAAGCTAATTTATTCTAAAGTACAAAATCATACACACACATCAACCTGAAAGAGATAAGACCAGAATTATAAGTATTCACGATTTATTGTTTACGTCTTAATAAATACATTTTTATTTTACAATTTTACATGAAAAATACACAAAATGTCAATTGTCTTTGACATAAATTTACATTTATTGACATAAATTAACATTGATTATCTCTGTAAGGAATACTTGTATTAGTTGAGAAATTAATAAATAAAAAGATAAATTATTGATGTAATTAGAATAATTTTTAATAATATATTAATTAGTGCTAATAATATTTTGTTTATATTTTTGTACAAAGTATGCATAACTTAAAATATATGAAGTGGCCCCGCTCGACATCGGTGTTCGATAAAAAAACGCCCAACGCCATAACTCTGTCATTTATTAGACGATTTTATTGAACTAAAAACTAAAGTAAATAGCCGTTTAAATACTAAAAAATGTCATGAATATTAATTTTTTTTATAATAATTTCATTGCCAAATAATAGCCAACTTAACATTCTTAAATGTCTGCCTGTAATTTTTAAATTGTATTGCATTAGACATTATTTTTCTGAATCCAATAATGCCCAATTTCTTGTTTTTTGCTTAATATTTTTTTCGAAAAAAAATCTTCTTGAAAAAGTGTCAAACATCATGTATTGTGAGGTTATTTCAAAGATGAATAATAATGACCCAACAAATAAGTACCTACGTTACAACTTAATGTAGAATAGGATAAATAAGTAGTGCTAGTATTAATTTAACCTATTAAGCGCCATTTAATTATTAACTAAATAAGTAAATTTGATACATAGTATTGACTTAAAAATGTTTGTTATTTGATTATTTTGATTATTACTAATTTTTAACGTGCGTTTCTAACTTTACAATATTTCAGTGTTTAATACGCGTGGCGCATGAAGTAAAATTTCGAGTTTAGAAAAGCCCCGTGGAAATATGTCTCGAGTCGCTGCGCGACCCTCGACAAATTTTCTACGCGGGGCTTTTCTGAACTTGAAATTTTACTTCATGCTTAGTCTGGGAGTAGAAACACTCGTACGAACTTTAAATTGAACTCTTTTATAAAATCGACGAATGCCAAAAAATTTACAGCGTATACATTATGTATATTAAGAACAAAAAAGAAGTATTT
The DNA here is from genome assembly GCA_932526585.2 of Philonthus cognatus. Lineage (NCBI taxonomy): Eukaryota > Metazoa > Arthropoda > Insecta > Coleoptera > Staphylinidae > Philonthus > Philonthus cognatus. The sequence goes on along the minus strand of OW052245.1, from coordinate 27,101,896 downwards.
ATTAAATATTAAAGATGCCTTCAAAATAATAACAAACTGTGAATGTATAATAAATTAGTAATCAGATTAAATATAAACTAATAAACAATTTAAACCATGGAAGAAGACAGGAAGCAACATTCCGTTGTCCTTGTTTTAGGGATCGATCTAGCGCCATCTAGTAATTCTCAACCAAACTAATACTAAAACACACGCACAGTTCCATCATTCAGGATTCGATTCCCGGAATCGAATCCTTTTAGAGGATTCAAAAGAGGTATTCGAATACTTTAGTGAAAACGGATTCGTGATCCGGATTCGTTACATTTTTTTAAAAGGATTCGTATTCGAATCCAGACGTAGATGATTCGAATCCTTATAAAAAGATTCGAATTCTTATAAAAGGATTCGAATCCTTATAAAAGGACCCTCGACAAATTTTCACGGGGCTTTTCTAAATTCGAAATTTTACTTTATGCGCCACGCGTATAAAACACTGATTTAAAGTGAAGTTAAAAACGCACTGAAAACCAACCCAACTTCGATATTTTTTCAAAATTGGATGTTTTCTTTCCTATCCATGCTGTAAACCTTAAGATATTCGTTGTTTTCTTGTGAATAAACTTCGATTCCCTGTAGTCTCTCGGTCTCCAAAGACCATGATTGGTCCTTCGAGCTGTAGCCTTTGTAAAATGGTAATAAACTTAGTAATCCAGAGTGATCCTTTAATTTGAAACTTCTAAGAACGAGTGTTGTCCACTCCCAGACTAAGCATGAAGTAAAATTTCGAGTTTAGAAAAGCCCCGCGTAGAAAATTTACTTCATGCTTATTCTGGGAGTGGACAACACTCGTTTGTATTTTAAATTTAACTCTTTTAAAAAATCGACGCATGTAATATAATAAATCGTTCATTGAAATCATAGAAAAAGATGCAAAATTTTACCTAAAATTAATTTTTAGAGTTAACTTTATAATTTGCTCGGCTATTATTGGGTGAATATTCTATTCCTAAAAAAATTTTTTTATTCAATATTAAAGTTGCATTTATTACAATAACAAACTGTGAATAAATCGACATAAATCTAGAAATATCGAAAATCTCGACATGTAGAAAATCTTGCGAGTCCACTCCCAGACTAAGCATGAAGTAAAATTTCGAGTTTACAAAAGCCCCGCGTAGAAAATTTGTCGAGGGTCAAAGAGGCATTAATGCAAAATGGGTTTTCCAAAAAAACAATCAATAAATTAAACAGAAACAAAAGTACCAAAACAAGAAGTGAAAGTCCGTGTAGCAACGTCACCCTTCCCTACATTAAAGGAACAACTGATAAAATCGGAAAAGTCCTCTCCAAATACAATATTAGAACTTGTTTCAATATACACACAAAAATTCAAAATTTACTCCGAACTCCAAAAGAAATTATCCCACTTGAAGCTCAAGGCGTATATGAAATTCCATGTGGTATGTGTGAGAAGAGCTATGTAGGACAAACAAACCGGAAAATTAGTACTCGTCGAGATGAACACATTTTAGCAGTAAGAAAGTCTGATCCACAATCTTCTTTATTTCAACACGTAAACATTTCTAAACATACAATAAATTTCGAAAAAACAATAATTTTAAAAGACAGACTTCTTCCACGCGAGGATTATTAGAGAAGCGATAGAAATTGAAAAGTGGCCGAACAGTCTAAATCAAAGAGATGATGCTAAAAGACTACCACCAATTTGGAAAACTTGTATAAATTCTGGTCAAAATATATTATCTCCGAACAACAACCAAGAAGTTCAAAATCCAACCCCTTCCGAAAATAATATTGAAATTGTCACTACTACATCATTAGAAGAACAAAACAGAAGAGTAACACGAAGCCAAACAAGAAATTCACGCATCAAGTAGTACGTAAAAGTCAAACAAGTGGTTGCTAGAGCAATGGAATTTTGATAGTTATTCCTGACGATGATGACTGCGACGTCATCGAAACGTCTAATTAAAAATAAAATGGACCAGAGCCAAGAAAATACGCGGGACCAAACCCGAAGAAACAGTGATACATATATATATATATATATATATATATATATATATATATATATATACATATATATATATATATATAAATAAAAATAAACATTAATTAAAAGAGCAACAAAAAAGAAAGACAAAGCCAATAATATACCGTTCGTTTGTTTTATCGTGCTCACCATTGGCATATCGTAACTTATTAGAGATTCGAAAACGGTCAAATTAGACAAAAATTTCCATTTTTAATACAAAATAAATCTGCGTCAACAAATTTCATCTAGCGTTATTTGTTTTTAAGGTATGGCGATAAAAGTGAAAATCGTTCAGAATTTTGTTGGAATTTTGTTTGTTCATTGCAACGATAATTAGCTTAAATTTGTAATGTACCCCAAATAACAGCCGAAGAACGTATAAACATTGACAGATTTTATTCAAGCTTTTATTTTCAAAATTCGATGTCAATGTTACGATATTAACGTTCATTTTTCTAATAGCTACCATGTTTGATTTAACCTCATTAAAAAGAGTACGAAATTTTAGTTCTAAATTCTGTGTCATCAGTCAAATTGAAATGCATTGTCATTATATATAAAATCAACCACCCTGTATAACATTTGACAATTTCTTTCAACTTCTAACGACTTTTTACTTGCCGGCACTACTGTGTAAGGAACGCAAGTATTGTAATCATGTCAAAAATCCGACTATACAATTTTAGTGTTTCTTCACGTTTTCGGCTCCCCTGAGTACGATTTTTATATTTTTACGATAATTTCTGTCTGTATGTATATGTGTGTATATATGTACATATATAGAGAGTTTTAAGTAACACTGAACATGCCAGAAAATGTTCACTGTAAATCTTCCTATGTTCGATTTGTTCTGGGGCGCATCAAAGCATTAAGTGCAATGTGATTGGCTACGATTTCCAATGGTAATATAGTCAACCCAAATTACATTCTTTTGGGTGCGATTTCATTGGTTACGATTTTTAGTAGTTCTAATGCAAATTAGGACTAATGTAAATGTACCCTATTTGTAATAGGGTAACGTCAAAATAAAATATGTCAGTTATTAAATCTTGTGCGTTTATGGTAAATGCAGAGTGTGGGAAAATAGAACATACTTTTTTATCCAAAGCAAGACATCGGCATTTCAAGACAAGCAAGATTAATACTGTCGTGAAACATACAGGGAGTTTTTCTTTTAAGTATACGTATTCCAAATTCAGTCAATTTTCTGTAAATCTTTAGATATTCCTTCTTTTTAAGTTGAATTTGTAGCTTTAAACAAGTGATTTCCACTCCCAGACTAAGCATAAAGTAACATTTCGAGTTTAGAAAAGCCTCGTGAAAATTTATCGAGGGTCGCACAGCGACCCGAGACAAATTTTCTGGGCTTTTCTAAACTCGAAATTTTACTTCATGCGCCACGCGTATAAAACACTAAAATATTGCGAAATTTATGTATATTCGAACTACACTTAAAATCTGTGTTTTATACGCGTGGCGCATGAAGTAAAATTTCGAGTTTAGAAAAGCCCAGAAAATTTGTCTCGGGTCGCGCAGCGACCCGAGACAAATTTTCACGGGGCTTTTCCAAACATCGAAATTTTACTTCATGCTTAGTCTGGGAGTGGAAAACACTCGTTTAAAGCTGCAAATTGAACTCTTTTAAAAAACAACGAATGTCGGAAAATTTACAGCGTATGCATGTTTACCTAAATAAAAAAATTAAATTCATTGTAAGTTACGCATTTAATAAATTAATGAATACACCTACATTATCTTTATTGAGTATTATGTTAACAAATAAATAAACATTGAAATGTTTGCCAAATAAAGCAGTACACCTAACCCCCAGTGTTGTTGTGCTAGCAGCACACCTAGGTGTTACAAACCTGCCTCGCCACGCTCTTCAAATTTGGAATATTTATATTTAAAACTGGAGCATGGCAGTTTTGTGACGGCATTTATGCTGGTACACCCAAAGCAACGTACTTGGGGTGGTCCTGATCAAATGGTTTACAAAATACGCCGAATCAAATTCCTAATAATCTTCAGTGAAATTGAAGCAATGTATAAACTTTAGCACTTTAGCAAACGGAAGTAACAAGAATCTGTTTTTCTATTATTTATGCATTTAAGCTAAATCTGTTCTCATCTTTCTCATTTTTCTTTTTTGTTTAATATTAACATTCCATTAGAGATGCAGGCGATTAATGTTAGAATGTGTTAGAACTACTAAAATCAGAGCCAATGAAATCGCACTCAATGCTTTGATGCGTCCCAGAACACATCGGACATAGGAAAATTTACATTGAATATTTTCTGGCATGTTCGGTGTTACATAAAACTCTCTGTATATGTATGTATGTGTATGCGCTTGTGAGCAAGACAACTTGCGAAGGGAAGACATGATCTAGCTCAATCTGTAATGTTTTTCAGGAAAATCGCACTTCCGGTTTAGTCGGAAGTGACATCAACTTTTATTTTTCTTAAATATACAGCGTATCCCAGACCACCTGTATCAGCCTTTTTTTGAGAAAACGGCTAGTCCTAGAGAGCTGGGACAAAAGAGAAGAATAGAATGGTGATATTGTTTTTTCGCAATAAGATTGGCATCCCTGAAAGTTTGCTTAAAAATGTCAATAACTTTAGATTTTTAAATGGCACGATAGGTTAAAAGTGTGTTGAACTGTTCTGGTCCTAATACCTGTGGTCCTAAGTATCTACTTTTAAAATAAGGTAGCCATCAAAAATTGATATTTGGTAACTTCAATCCAAAATTACTCAAAACATACGGCAGTTTTTTTTATCCCAACTCTCTAAGAGTAGCCGTTTTCTCAAAAAAATGCCTGATACGGATGGTCTGGGACACCATGAATATAGTAATTTTATTTGATTTATGGAAAGTATATTTAATTCTGCGAATAATAATTTTTATTTCATAAACTTATTTCTATTATTAACAGAGTTATTAAAACATTTATTTTGGGACATCCTACACCGAGTGTTCGATAAAAAAAAAGACGTCCAACGCCATAGATCTGTTAGTAATTGGCCGATTTGAATGAACTAAAAAACAAAGTCAATGACTGTTTCAATACTGTTAATTGACAGTAATTGTATATTTTTTCAAAATTAACTTCATTGCCAAATAGTTGTCATCTTTAATTTTTTTAATAGTTGCATATACTTTTCTCATTTTATTATATACAACATTGTTTTCCTGAATCAAAATATGCCCGATATGTTGATTTTAATTCAATATTTATGCAAAATAAGTATATAATTAATCTTGTTCAAGTAAATTTTTGGCAATTAATATAGTATCCCTTAAAATAAAATGTCTTTTAATACTGTTTAAATCAAGGGGATGACCCGCCAATGGACCAATCAGATTTAAAAATTGAGTTCGGTTGCAAATTCCTAGATGGCGCCACTATACACTTTGAGAGAGAGGAAATATGTTTGTTATTCATTTCTCTGTCAGTTTTTACAACGTCGACAACGTCTGTCAAATGTATTTTTGTTTTAGTGGTTGCAATAATCGTGTTCAGTGTTTTCTCCTTAATCTTATTCGAATAATATATCGAAATCAACTACAATGAACACTAGGTTGGGTTAAGTTTTTCAATACTAAGAGAATTGTTATTATTTTTAGCCTACATTACTGAAAATAACTTTAGTGTAATGTGTAGTTTCAATTTGGCTGTGAAACTTTAACCGTTCATTTCAATAAAAACAATTCATTGCTATTATTTTATCATTCTTTTAATCTACGTAAATATATAATTTTGTGGGTAAATAAATGTTCTCATATGTTCTTAATTTCTCCAATTTATTTCATAACTACTAAACAAAAACAATATAATTAAGGGCTACCACATTTTGAACTGTGTTATCTCTGAATTGCAGTTTAAAATAACATTTTCTTTCGTTTAATGTCATTTTGAACTCTATTTAGGATAGAACTTAGTTCAAAATATTTATTGAATTGGCCCTAATTCACTAACATAAAGCGTAGTATATATATATATATATATATATATATATATATATATATATATATATATATATATCAGAGCTGGGATGAATCCTCAAAAACAGGATTCGAATCACGAATCCGAATCACCTAATATGATTCGAATCACGAACACTCGAATAAAGGATTCGTAAGTGAAAAATATGATTCGAATCAAAGATTTGAATCCTCATTTTTGAATCACGGATACAAATCCTTTAAAAATAAATTTGAATCTATTATTTGTAACCAGTAATATTTTATTCCATCAGTTTCTATTAACAAAAATGTTCATTTACCGACTAAATATCTGATTATAGAACGATTTTAATTATTGATAATATATGTGTTATTGAACTTCATTTTAAATCTGTTTTATACGCGTGGCGCATGAAGTAAAATTTCGAGTTTAGAAAAGCCCCGTGAAAATTTGTCTCGGGTCGCTGCGCGACCCTCGACAAATTTTCTACGCGGGGCTTTTCTAAACTCGAAATTTTACTTCATGCTTAGTCTGGGAGTGGACAACACTCGTTCTTAGAAGTTTCAAATTAAAGGATCACTCTGGATTACTAAGTTTATTACCATTTTACAAAGGCTACAGCTCGAAGGACCAATCATGGTCTTTGGAGACCGAGAGACTACAGGGAATCGAAGTTTATTCACAAGAAAACAACGAATATCTAAAGGTTTACAGCATGGATAGGAAAGAAAACATCCAATTTCGAAAAAATATCGAAGTTGGGTTGGTTTTCAGTGCGTTTTTAACTTCACTTCAAATCAGTGTTTTATACGCGTGGCGCATGAAGTAAAATTTCGAATTTAGAAAAGCCCCGTGAAAATTTGTCTCGGGTCGCTGCGCGACCCTCGACAAACTTTCTACGCGGGGCTTTTGTAAACTCGAAATTTTACTTCATGCTTAGTCTGGGAGTGGATCCGCAAGAAAATTTGTCGAGGGTCGCGCAGCGACCCGAGACAAATTTTCACGGGGCTTTTCTAAATTCGAAATTTTACTTCATGCGCCACGCGTATAAAACACTGATTTAAAGTGAAGTTAAAAACGCACTGAAAACCAACCCAACTTCGATATTTTTTCAAAATTGGATGTTTTCTTTCCTATCCATGCTGTAAACCTTTAGATATTCGTTTTCGACGCGGGGCTTTTGTAAACTCGAAATTTTACTTCATGCTTAGTCTGGGAGTGGACCCGCAAGAAAATTTGTCGAGGGTCGCGCAGCGACCCGAGACAAATTTTCACGGGGCTTTTCTAAATTCGAAATTTTACTTCATGCGCCACGCGTATAAAACACAGATTTTAAGTGTAGTTTGAATATACATAAATTTCGCAATATTTTAGTGTTTTATACGCGTGGCGCATGAAGTAAAATTTAGAGTTTTACTTCATGCTTAGTCTGGGAGTGGAAATCACTTGTTTAAAGCTACAAATTCAACTTAAAAATAAGGAATATCTAAAGATTTACAGAAAATTGACTGAATTTGGAATACGTATACTTAAAAGAAAAACTCCCTGTATGTTTCACGACAGTATTAATCTTGATTGTCTTGAAATGCCGATGTCTTGCTTTGGATAAAAAAGTATGTTCTATTTTCCCACACTCTGCATTTACCATAAACGCACAAGATTTAATGACTGACATATTTTATTTTGACGTTACCCTATTACAAATAGGGTACATTTACATTAGTCCTAATTTGCATTAGAACTACTAAAAATCGTAACCAATGAAATCGCACCCAAAAGAATGTAATTTGGGTTGACTATATTACCATTGGAAATCGTAGCCAATCACATTGCACTCAATGCTTTGATGCGCCCCAGAACAAATCGAACGTAGGAAGATTTACAGTGAACATTTTCTGGCATGTTCAGTGTTACTTAAAACTCTCTATATATGTACATATATACACACATATACATACATACAGACAGAAATTATCGTAAAAATATAAAAATCGTACTCAGGGGAGCCGAAAACGTGAAGAAACACTAAAATTGTATAGTCGGATTTTTGACATGATTACAATACTTGCGTTCCTTACACAGTAGTGCCGGCAAGTAAAAAGTCGTTAGAAGTTGAAAGAAATTGTCAAATGTTATACAGGGTGGTTGATTTTATATATAATGACAATGCATTTCAATTTGACTGATGACACAGAATTTAGAACTAAAATTTCGTACTCTTTTTAATGAGGTTAAATCAAACATGGTAGCTATTAGAAAAATGAACGTTAATATCGTAACATTGACATCGAATTTTGAAAATGAAAGCTTGAATAAAATCTGTCAATGTTTATACGTTCTTCGGCTGTTATTTGGGGTACATTACAAATTTAAGCTAATTATCGTTGCAATGAACAAACAAAATTCCAACAAAATTCTGAACGATTTTCACTTTTATCGCCATACCTTAAAAACGAATAACGCTAGATGAAATTTGTTGACGCAGATTTATTTTGTATTAAAAATGGAAATTTTTGTCTAATTTGACCGTTTTCGAATCTCTAATAAGTTACGATATGCCAATGGTGAGCACGATAAAACAAACGAACGGTATATTATTGGCTTTGTCTTTCTTTTTTGTTGCTCTTTTAATTATTGTTTATTTTTATTTATATAAATATATATATATATATATATTTATATATATATAATTAAATAAATTAGAATTAACGACCTGCTTATAAGTACCAAATAAGAAATAACAGCGCTTAAGTTCATGATGTAAAAGTTATTTTTTTTTTTTTATCAAGTGAGTGTGCAAGGAGGACAGAAGACGACGACGATCGTTTCGCTCTTTTTATGAGCTCCTCAGGCCGCCACATCCATCATTCTATACACACTCACTTGATATGTAGAAGTTGTATATATACTGACTTCGCTAACCATAAGCCGGTATTGACTTCAGTATTTATAAATGCTACTGCATTGATAAGGGCATTGATCTCATTTTGCTTCTACAGTTAGTGTCGGTTTTTAGTTTAAACCATCGACTAGCATCGGAGCGGCGAGAAACCCGAACCAATGCGATGATAATATTCAGAACGCCGAATTAAATTAAATAAATTAGAATTAACGACCTGCTTATAAGTACCAAATAAGAAATAACAGCGCTTAAGGTCATGATGTAAAAGTTATTTTTTTTTTTTATCAAGTGAGTGTGCAAGGAGGACAGAAGACGACGACGATCGTTTCGCTCTTTTTATGAGCTCCTCAGGCCGCCACATCCATCATTCTATACACACTCACTTGATATGTAGAAGTTGTATATATACTGACTTCGCTAACCATAAGCCGGTATTGACGTCAGTATTTATAAATCTCCTCCTCCTTGCACACTCACTTGATAAAAAAAAAAAAAAAACTTTTACATCATGACCTTAAGCGCTGTTATTTCTTATTTGGTACTTATAAGCAGGTCGTTAATTCTAATTTATTTAATTTAATTCGGCGTTCTGAATATTATCATCGCATTGGTTCGGGTTTCTCGCCGCTCCGATGCTAGTCGATGGTTTAAACTAAAAACCGACACTAACTGTAGAAGCAAAATGAGATCATTGCCCTTATCAATGCAGTAGCATTTATAAATACTGACGTCAATACCGGCTTATGGTTAGCGAAGTCAGTAGATATACAACTTCTACATATCAAGTGAGTGTGTATAGAATGATGGATGTGGCGGCCTGAGGAGCTCATAAAAAGAGCGAAACGATCGTCGTCGTCTTCTGTCCTCCTTGCACACTCACTTGATAAAAAAAAAAAAAAAAATAACTTTTACATCATGACCTTAAGCGCTGTTATTTCTTATTTGGTACTTATAAGCAGGTCGTTAATTCTAATTTATTTAATTTAATTCGGCGTTCTGAATATTAGTATCGCATTGGTTCGGGTTTCTCGCCGCTCCGATGCTAGTCGATGGTTTAAACTAAAAACCGACACTAACTGTAGAAGCAAAATGAGATCAATGCCCTTATCAATGCAGTAGCATTTATAAATACTGACGTCAATAGCGGCTTATGGTTAGCGAAGTCAGTAGATATACAACTTCTACATATCAAGTGAGTGTGTATAGAATGATGGATGTGGCGGCCTGAGGAGCTCATAAAAAGAGCGAAACGATCGTCGTCGTCTTCTGTCCTCCTTGCACACTCACTTGATAAAAAAAAAAAAAAATAACTTTTACATCATGACCTTAAGCGCTGTTATTTCTTATTTGGTATATATATATATATATATATATATATATATATATATATATATATATATATGTATCACTGTTTCTTCGGGTTTGGTCCCGCGTATTTTCTTGGCTCTGGTCCATTTTATTTTTAATTAGACGTTTCGATGACGTCGCAGTCATCATCGTCAGGAATAACTATCAAAATTCCATTGCTCTAGCAACCACTTGTTTGACTTTTACGTACTACTTGATGCGTGAATTTCTTGTTTGGCTTCGTGTTACTCTTCTGTTTTGTTCTTTTAATGATGTAGTAGTGACAATTTCAATATTATTTTCGGAAGGGGTTGGATTTTGAATTTCTTGGTTGTTGTTCGGAGATAATATATTTTGACCAAAATTTATACAAGTTTTCCAAATTGGTGGTAGTCTTGTAGCATCATCTCTTTGATTTAGACTGTTCGGCCTCTTTTCAATTTCTATCGCTTCTCTAATAATCCTCGCGTGGAAGTAGTCTGTCTTTTTTAAAATTCTCGTTTTTTCGAAGTTTATTGTATGTTTAGAAATGTTTACGTGTTGAAATAAAGAAGATTGTGGATCAGACTTTCTTACTGCTAAAATGTGTTCATCTCGACGAGTACTAATTTTCCGGTTTGTTTGTCCTACATAGCTCTTCTCACACATACCACATGGAATTTCATATACGCCTTGAGCTTCAAGTGGGATAATTTCTTTTGGAGTTCGGAGTAAATTTTGAATTTTTGTGTGTATATTGAAACAAGTTCTAATATTGTATTTGGAGAGGACTTTTCCGATTTTATCAGTTGTTCCTTTAATGTAGGGAAGGGTGACGTTGCTACACGGACTTTCACTTCTTGTTTTGGTACTTTTGTTTCTGTTTAATTTATTGATTGTTTTTTTGGAAAACCCATTTTGCATTAATGCCATTTTGACATTGGATATTTCATTATTTAAGTGGTTGTTATCGGGGCGCAGGACGTCGCTTGCTGTTTATGCTAAATTTAATAGATAATTTGAGAGAGCATGAGTTTTCCATAAAAAACAACGTCCCTCCGTAACAACTCCGATTAGCTCAGTACTTTAACACACACACAATAATAACAAAAGAAACTTACCGAAATCCTAGTTCAAAAGATACTCACTTTTATTATGTTTAATTTAAAATGATTTGTAAATTAACCTCTGACTTCCAAAAACAAGGATAAAATATTTATTCACGACACACAAAGCAAAATAACACAAGAATGATAATGAATGAAATAAATGACACAAACAAAAGAAAATAGAATAACAATAATGAACGAACGCAACGACTTACGAACTGACTAATTCGCGACACTTAATGATTTCATAGAAACTTGGTGAAACTTTGTTGATGATAACTCTGATGATGATAACTCCGATGATGATAGCTCCGAACTGTACTGCAGTTCCGAACTGTACTGCCTTTCCTCTGTCTTCCGCTGTCTCTTATCTTCCCAACCACCGCTGTCTTCACCCCCGCCATGTATCTTGGGGGTGACGGTGATTGGTCGAGAACGTGGTGGAAGAAGCAGAGGGTGGAGTTTTCATATTTAGCTGAGGCCAAAAAGTTTTGGGCCTCTGGTTTCCGACTGCTCCGGCGTGTCGAAGTTTGTGCTGCAGATGTTACGACCATAAACCTTTGTTCTCGCTGTTTTCCCGAAATTTTGAGAAATTCCCAAAGGCTTTGTTTTCATGGTCGTAAACATCTACAGCGCGCCGTGGGTTTTATGGCGCTGGTCCTCGGAGGTGCGGAATTCCTCGGGGTTGTAAACATCGGCCGGTGCTGGTCGCGCGGTTAATGATGGGGTGGTTTGTAAGTCGTCATTGTTGGTCACGTTCGGGGGAATTCAATGCTGGACTAATTTACATATTTACAAGAAAAAAATATATACAAAAGAACATCGAATGAATGGTTACGAACTTGAGTCATTTGGAATTAAAATGATTATGAAATGAAATGAGCAAAACAAATGGAGTCCGATGTTTTCGCGAATGTGAATAAAGTAATCAAGTTACGACGTTTTCGATAAAACGCCGGTAACAATTCGGCCCCGTAAATGAGTAAAGTTCGTTTACATGAATGATTCTGAATGAAAATGATTAAAACTAACATATACAAAAATATACAAAAGGATCTTCATCCATTTTTTCGATGTGGAAGGCGCAGAATGATGAACAATTAGTGAGCAAGCTCAAAAATGATCAGGCATCTGCCTATGTTCTTCCTGCTGGAATCGTGCGAATCAATCCCGCACAGGAAAACTGCGACCTTCTGTTTGACGAGTACCTGGTGGAGGTGCCGGCTAACGTCTGGGTTCAGCGTCTGACTAACACCTGTATGAGGATGATGTCCAGGCCTCGATGACTTTCATCTGGTGGAGGTGCCGGGCTGACGTCTGCGTTTGGCGTCGGGCCAACACCTGTTTCGGTGGATGCGCCTGGCATACCCGATCCGAAGATGATCCAGATGATGATGATGATGTGGAGTGCTGGTATGATGCGAAAAGACGCGTTCTGAGGTGAACATTACACAGCAACATCCATGAAGTTCCAGCGTCCGAATTACGCCTAGTTGGGACGTAATCCATTTGATGATGAACGGCTGGATGTAACGTCCTGGTTAGCAATGATGCGGATCCGGAGATGAGCCAGGGACGTTGAATGTGGGCGCCACAATGGGGATAACTGCCCATTGACAGTTTGCTGGCGGCAGGCGAATATGCGTCTCGACGCCTTAATTTTTGAGACGTTTTCTGCGAAGATGAGCCAGCGTGAGGGAAAATGAGTGATGTAAATTTTCCCTGAGACGGTGATGATAAAATGGTTACCGTCCGGCGTCACAGGATGTTTCTAGATGAAACCCTCATCCTGTAGGGTGATTTACTTCGTTGTCTGATTCGGGGGTGTTATTCTGTACAGTTGTCGTCTTATTTAAAAGTTCGTATTGTCTTTCACTGCACTTATAATGTATAATTGATTTTACACTATGAAAAATGTTCGATAAATTCCAAGCACACTAAAGCGTCTATAGATAAAAAACTGAACGGGATGAATTACACACTTAAGCGTTCGTAAATGAATCACAGCATGTGTGACTCACAGGAATTTTCGCGCACAAAACGTCTATGGGGTTTTATTCCTGTGAATCTGGCTCGGGACTGGTTGGTGGTGCTGTGTCGGGATCGTCGATGTCTTCTTCCTCTTCTTCCTGTCGGTCCGGTGGGCGTCTTCTGCGGCGACGTGCGGGAATCGGTTGTGGGATAGCGTGGCACGGTGCAGGTCGGATGTCGTCTGCATGCACTGTGACAATTTGCCTGCCTTTCTGAATACGAAAAACGCGTCCGTCGATCGCTTCGTCGATGATAAAAGGTCCCAACCATTTTGCAGCGAATCCAGCAGGATTGTTGGGCTGATATGACGGGTGATTTTTGATATAAACCGGCTGACCTCGTTGAAACCGTGCTTCTTCTTCTGGGCGGTCGTAACGTCTTACGTACCGGCGTTGTTGATTTCGTATAGCCGCTAGGCGTTCATCTCTCTGATGAATCGCTGGTGCTTCTGAAGGCTGTTCGATGTCAATTTCTCTTTCGCCTGGACGTGGAGGTTCGTATCCAAGAAGAGCTTTTCCGGGAGTAAATCCAGTCGCTGCGTTTCCTCGTGTTCGTAGTTGAAACAGAATGGGTTGAATGAATTTCGCCCACCCATTCCCAGGCTGCTCCTGCATTTTAATGCGTAAACACTTCTTTAGCTCCTGATTGCGACGTTCAGTAGGATTTGCTCTAGGATGATATACCGGTGTATAGAACGGGGTAGCACCCCAACGGCGGCATTGTTGTTTCCACTTAGCGGAAATGAATTGTCGGCCGTTGTCGGAAATAATTGCCTGCGGATACCCAAATCTGTGGAACACTTGTTCTTCCAACAGGCGCGTAATTATTCCTGCTCGTGCCTGTCCGATCGCGAATGCCTCTACCCATTTCGTGAATAAATCAGTGACGACTAAAACGTGGGGTTTATGTGTTGTAGTCTCCGGAAGTGGTCCGATTAAGTCTACGGCCACTGTGTGAAAGGGTGCGATCGGAATTCGCGCTTTAAGGGGGGCAGCTCTTTGTGGTTTTCCTCTCTTCGTCGCTATGCATATCAAGCAATTCTTGACGTAACGCCTTACATCTGATGGGATTGTCGGCCAGTTGTATTTTGAACGAATACAACGAATAGTTTCGTCTCTGCCTGGATGTATTGATTCGTCATGCATGCAGTGAAGTACGCGTTCACGAGCTGCTTCCGGAACGTATAGTGTGCGGTCGTTGTTTTCAGTCGCTTTATGGTACAGAAAACCTGCTATATTTTCCGATGACGAATGTTTTTCCCAGTCGTTGTGGTTTGGATCGGCTAAGATACGCAGGATTTCTTGAGTGCGAATGTCGTCTTTCTGGACATCTTTAATGTATTGCACTAGAGTTGGCTCTATTACGTTAATGACCGGGCGATGGTCGGTTTCAATTTCCGGAATGTTTCCTACGGATTGTTCGTCGGGGTCGCGGCTTAGTAAATCCGGGAGCTGGTTATCCTTTCCGGGGCAGTGTTCAATAGAAAAATTGAACGTCTGGAGAGTTAGAGCCCATTTTGTGAGTTTCGAGCGTTGGTCCTTAAAGTTAGCTAACCACGTAAGCGCTTTCGAGTCAGTCCTAACTTTAAAGTGTCGTCCCTCAAGCAACGGTCTATACCTCTTTAATGCCCACACAAGCGCTAGGCATTCTTGTTCGTTGATATGATAACGACGCTGTGTGGCATTAAGTTTGGCTGAATCGAAGCTGATAATTCGTTTCGTACCGTCGGGATCGGTTTGGTATAGCACTACCGAGATACCTAGCTGGGATGCATCCGTTTGCACTGTGAAGGGGAGGTCCGGCATCGGGCGATGAAGGCGGAGGGGCTTGCTAATTGCTTCCTGGAGTTCTTCAATGGCGAGCGTAGCTTCCGGTGTCCACCGAAATGGTCGCGTTGTGGCTGGTAATTCGTTCAGTGGCGCGATTATTTCAGCAAAACCGTGTATATACTGACGAATCAAGTTGCACAGGCCGATGTACTTCCTTAATTGTTTTCTGGTTTTTGGAACGGGATGATTTTTAATCTGTGATAAGTGCTTTTCTAGTGGGCGGGTTACGTCAATTTCCACGTTGTGGCCAAGATATTCCAACGAGGATTTTCCGAAAATGCACTTATCTCTTCCCAAATGTAAATTAAATTGATCCAAGCGCTCCAGAACCAAGGCGAGGTGTCGTATGTGTTCTTCTTCCGTACGTGAGTACACGATAATATCGTCCAGGTATACCATCGTGAACTCGTGAAGCGTTCCTGCGAGAACTTCCTGGCTCATCATACGCTGAAATGTTGCAGGAGCGTTTTTGAGTCCGAAAGGCATTACTCTAAATTGATAATGCCCTCCGTCGGGTGTACCGAAAGCTGTATATTCTTTTGAAGTTTGCTCCATTGGTATCTGCCAGTAACCCTGTTTTAGATCGAGAGTAGAAAATACACGCGCGTCGCCTAAATCGCGCAGTGCTTCTTGAATGACTGGCATTTGCGTTGACTCAGAGATTGTCACTTCGTTGATTCTTCTATAGTCAACGCAAAATCGACTTTTTCCATCCTTTTTGGGGACTAAAACGATGGGTGAAGTGTATGGACTCGTGGAGGATTCAATTATACCATCTTCGAGTAATTCTTGAACCAAGTTGTCTATTTCTTGCTTCTTATTCGGCGAGTAACGATAAATTCGAGTGCGGACAGGGTTTGAATGTGTTAATCGGATTTTATGTTCGGTGCTGTGAGGCTGACGTGTGAATTGATCTTTTGGTGAAAACAGTCGTGAAAATCGATGAATAAGTTCATGAAAGTTTGTTGCGATTTCTCCAGTAAATCCATGATCAAATGTTGGTGGTTCGAGTTGAATTTGCGGCTGTTTTTCGGGCCAAAAAATTGTTTGACGAAGTCCGGTTCCGATGTGCAAACAGTGACGATGGCAATCGATAACTGCTTCGTGTTTTCTAAAGAATTCAATCCCTAGAATGGCATCATACCTCAATTTTGGCATTATCATAAAAGTTTCCGAATAATGCATGTTTCCCAGGCAGAAATTGATCTTTGAGTATCCTGTTATGTCGACTGTCATGTTTTCACCTGCTAAACTCGCTTTTACGCGAACGGGAATTACGTTGTTAACGAGATGTGGCCGAATGTAGTTTCCTCCGGCTCCGAGGTCGAGCAGGCACGCACTTGTTTGCTGATTTATACTGATGGGAAGCAGAATCAATCGACTGGGATGATTGAACGGTGAAACTGTAGAGTGTTGTAATGAATCGTCTTTTTCGAGAGGGGGAGGTACACTATAGTTTACATTTTCACTGTTCGGAGCACTTTTTAGCATCTGAGTTTTCTCACTGGGCACTAGATGCGGTGATGCTTGTTCGTTTGTCGCTGTATTGTCCTTATTCGCTGTCCTTTGTCGGCGTGAAGGTCGTTTTTGTCGGGCGGTGGGAAGTCGAGAATTTAATTCCGGTGATTTGATGACTGGCCGCCCGCTGTCCCGTTTCCCGACACATTTCTGCATTGGATGTGCCAGTGATAACCCTTTTTGCATTTCAAACAAAAAGGAGGAGGTGGTGAATTTGGTCGCTTATCCTGTGACGATGAGTGTTGAGCCGACGGTGATTGGCTAATAGAATCATTTTCTCCTCGACGTGGTGGTGTAACTGGCCGCTTATTCTGCATGTTTTGACGTGGAGGCGTGCGTGGGCGGTTCTCCTGGGTTTGAACATTGTTTACGGCTCGATTATCGCGATTTCTGGGTGGAAGTTGAGGATGACGGTTGGTTTGTGGGGAAGACGGACGATTAATTTGTCTGTGTGTTGGTTGATGTTTTGTGTGAGAGGAAGACGGGTTATTTATTTGAGGGTGGCGGGTGGGATACGAGGAATTGTGATTTTGGTTTGAGGAATGTTGGTTTTGATTAGAGGAATGCTGATTTTGGTTCCAGGAATGATCATTGCGGCGTTGTGTATACGGGGTTTTCCTGGGGGATTGTCTATGATGATGCTGGGGCAGCTCCTTCGGGATTTCGCTTTTGTGCGAAATGTTGTGAAATTGTCTCGCTAAACTCACAGCTTTCCTAACGAATTCTTCCATCGTCGCTGGCCGAAAAACGAGGTCCTGACGCAACCTCTCTGACGATAACCTCCAGGTTACTTTCGTCATGTAGGTTTCCGAAAGATTAGCACCGTGGTTTTTAAATAGCACCTGCTTTCTCAACACGAACGGCCCCGGTGCTGTGTTGTTTTGCTTCCTCGTCAACATTTCCACAGATTCCTCATATTGAATGGTGTCCGGGTCGATGGCGTCGCACAAGAGGGATGCTGCACGTTCCCACGAAATTCCCTCTTGGAAGAAACTCCCGTACTCTTCTTGCTGGGATGACGTCATTCGTGCAAGCGTGCGGCGATGTTTCTCTCTTTCCGAGAGATTTAACCCTGCGAACTCGCGTTCTATTCCGTTCAGGAATGGCACGGGCTTTCTGCCGTCGAAGAAGTCGATGTGGGAGGGCTCCTGGCGCTTGAACTCCCTGATGAGCTCAAAGCACTCGCGCTGAGTTTGGCGGCGAATCTCCTCGTACTCTTTCTGTCGGCGATGGTGGTCCCTGAACTCCAGGAATTCGCGGTACAGGTTGTCGCTCGGGGATTCCGGTGGCTGTACGGCATCCTGAAGCGAGTTTCGCGATTCTGCACGTGTACTCGTACCTAGCAGTTCGCCGTTTAGCGGCACGTTTTGGTGTTCCTGCTGGCGCTGAGTGTCTGTGGCAGGTACCAAAACCTGCTGGTAAATGAATCCTGGGGGCGGTGGGAGTCGGTTATTCACCTGAACCTCGAGATGTGAATGCCTGGATTCAGTACGATTAATTTCTGTACGGTTCTGGGGAACGTCGATGAATTCGTCCGCAAACATAATTTCGTCGAAATGCTGCCTCCGGTTGATAAAATCTGAGGGCGGTGGGATGACTTGGCGGTCGGTTTGGTGCATTAAAGACGGGTTTTGGCTGGCGTTAGGCAAATCGGTGTATCTCGATGTAGGCATCATTGATTTGATTTAAATTTATTGGTCAAATCTGAATTTAATTTCCCCCGTGAAATTAGTGTAAATGAATTAAAATGAATATGTAAAAAATTAATAAAATGATAAATTAACTAATTTAACAACACGAAATTAAATTATAACTAATTTAGATTATTAAAATGCAATTAATCAAAATGAAAATAAATTTGAATTAGTTTTGATTTTTTTTTTTTTTCCTCATGAGGTGGTATCGCTTTGCGTCCCTGCACTGCGGTCTCCGTGGTCCTTTTGTGCTCCTCTGGTTATTTTACTCCCTGTATATTCCTGTGTCTTCTAATAAGTCCAGGAGTTTGGGCCAGGGGATGTTCTTGAGCTGTTCTTCAGGAAGCACGGGCTTCCCGAGTTGCTCCGTGCGTTGCCGTTTATGGGCTTCGCATGTGCACAGTAGGTGTTGGGGAGTTTCCTCTTCTTCCAAGCACCCACGGCATAGGGGGCTTTTCTCAAGACCCATCCTATGTTTGTGCTTATTCAGGTCACAGTGCCCAGTAATTAGTCCTGTGATTTTCCTTAGTTTCATTCTGCTCAGTCCTGACAGCGCTAATGCGCTATCAGGTACCGGGCCATCTAGGAAGAGTCTCGTGTGCCTCATTCCCATTTGGTTGTGCCATGCCTTTGTATGCTCCTCTGCTAACTTGCGTCGGATTATTTCCTTTCCGGTTTCATGTGGTATTCCGAAAGCGGGTTCAGGTCCTATAAATTCACCTGTTGCCCCTTGTTTGGCCAGCAGGTCGGCCCCCAAGTGTCCAATAATTCCTTGGTCCTTGGGTATCCATACCAGCTGTGTTTTTGTTGTTGTCGCCAGTGCGTCCAGCCTGTTTATGCAGTCTATAACCAGTCTGGACTGAACTATCAGCGAGGCTAGCGCTTTTAGGGCTGCCTGGCTGTCCGACATAATGGTAATTGGTCCTTTGTTGAGTCCCGACTCCATTATGTGGTGGGCACACCAGTCAATGGCGGCCACTTCAGCCTGGAAGATGGAGGCATGTTTCCCCAGAGCAACCGTGAATTGTTTGCTCCGGTTACAGCCTCCATAGATACCAGCCCCGGTTCCTTTAGTGTTTTTGGACCCGTCTGTGTACCAGATTGTTCCTTTACTCGTTCCCGGGTATGTTCCATTTGTCCATTCACTCCGCTGTGGTATGATTATTTTGAATCTGCGGGATGGGTGTACGATTTTAGTGAAATCGGACCTCATTTTTAGGATTTCTTCTTCTTGTAGCAGTTTAAATGTTTCCGGTCTGGATGACCCTACATTTAAAGTGTGTCCATTTATGTGCAGTCTGTAGGCTGCCTGTCTGGCTTCCATCATAACATATAGATGTAGTGGTGGAAGCGATAATATGTGTTCCATGGCTGCTGTGGGCGTTGTTCTCATTGCCCCAGTAATCAGCAGACACGCCTGTCGTTGCACTCTTTCGAGTTTTGCGGCTGCGCTCTTGGTTTGGGTTTTTTCTCCCCAAGCGAGCGCCGCGTATGTCACTATGGGTCTTATGACCACGGTGTATAGCCATTTGGTCATACTGGGTCTCAGTCCCCATGTGCGTCCTACCATTTTCCTGGTCGCAAAAAGTCCTCTCATGGCCCTTTTGCTGATGTTCTCCAGGTGGAAGTTGAAGTTCAATCTGGTATCAAGTATGACCCCTAGATATTTTACTTCATTTTTGATTGGGACTTCCATTTCATACATGCGTAGCGATGTTATGTCATCGGTTTTTCGTCTCCTGGTAAAGGGGACTATCGCCGTTTTGGCCGGGTTTACAGCTAACCCTTCGTTCTTGCACCATCTTTCCACGGTAGTTAGTGCCCTCTGCATCAGGCTTGATACAGTGGTCCCAAACTTCCCGCTAACTAGAATGGTCAGATCATCTGCGTACCCCAGGGCATAAATGCCTTGGTTTTCAAGTAGCAGCAGAAGGTCGTCCATGACGAGGCACCACAGGAGCGGCGAGAGAACCCCTCCCTGGGGGCACCCGCCAGCGACCACCGCTTCTGCTGTCTTTCCGTATAGAGTAGTTGTTACAGTCCGGCTCCTGAGCATCTTGTTCACCCAGTGTCGGACTTGCGGGTAGATCCCTCTTTTCTCCATTGCTGTTGCTATGGAGTTGAAGGTTGTGTTGTCAAACGCCCCTTCAATGTCCAGAAAGGCCCCCAACGCAATGTCTTTGCATTGTATGGTCCTTTCGCATCTGCTCACTAGCTGGTGGATTGCCAGTTCGCATGACTTTCCCGCTTGGTAGGCATATTGTTGACGGTGTAGTGGTGAGTCCTTTAGGACTCCTTCCCGTATGTGCCTGTCTACTAGTTTTTCTAGTAGTTTTAAAATGAATGATGACAAGCTGATCGGTCTGTAAGATTTGGCCAGGGCATACGAAGCACGCCCTGGTTTGGGTATAAATACCACCCTTACAGTCCGCCAGCTGCTTGGAATGTATGATAGGGCAAGGCTAGCTCTGAGGATATCACATAGTGGTCCCCTCAGCGCTGCTATCCCCTTTTGTAGCATGACAGGATATATCCCGTCAGGACCTGGTGATTTGAATGGTTTGAACGTGTTAATTCCCCACTCAATGTCACCAGGTTTGATAATTGTTTTCGCTGTGTCCCAGTCCTGTTTTGGAGCCCATGTGTTGGGCTCGCTTAGGTCCCCGGATACAGGATTTTCAAGTATTACAGAACCCGGGAAGTGCGTCTGCAGTAATACTTGCAGGGTCCCTTCTACCGAGTCTGTGTACTCTCCATCTTTGGTCAGCAGTGAGCCGATGTTCCCAGCATGATCTTTGCTGAGCGTCTTAAGTAGACGGGAGCTTGTGGGTTCACTTTCTATGTCCCCACAGAATTTTTTCCAAGAGTCTCTCTTGGCTTTTTTGATGGCATTGTTATATGCCGTGAGGGCCGTTTTGTACTGCGCCCATTCACCGTTTCTCTTGGCTATGTTGAATAGCCTTCTGGTGCATGCCTTTGCCCTATCAAGATCCCTGTTCCACCAGGTGACCCTGGTGGAAGTGGGTTTGGTAGTTCTTGGGCAGCTTGCTTCAAACGCCGTATTGATGGAGTCCGTGATGCTTTGCACCATGAACTCCAGCTCATGCGTTGTTCTCGCTCCTGTTGGACAGTCCCCGATTCGGCTGGCTAGTACCTCATTGTATAGGTCCCAGTCAGTTCTCCTCGGGTTTCTGTTTTGGGTTTCCGTTGGTTTTTCTGATTCGATATCGAATCGTATATATCTATGGTCTGATAATGATGGTTCATCAGACACATGCCAAAGTTTTATCAGTTCACTTGCCTTGCGAGAGGCAAGTGTAATGTCAATTACTTCGCTTCGCGCCGCGTTTACGAACGTGGGTACATTTCCAATATTTGCTATTTCAATGTCATTCTCTAAGATAAAATCTAATAGTTTCTCACCTCTTGGATTGATGTCCGTGCTCCCCCATATAATGTGGTGTGCGTTGGCATCGCATCCAAGGATCAGCGGTATGCCATCGTGGCTCCCGCGATTTATCAGCCGCTGGACGATGTCTGGCGGCGGTGGTCCTGGTTGGTCGTAGGGAAGGTAACCGGATCCGAGTATAAACTCCCTCCGCGTTCCCCTTTCCACTACTTCCAGCCGTGCTGCCACTAGGTCTCTGCAACATAGGTCCCATAGGGGCATTAGATTCAGTTCATGTTTTACGATTATACATGTACGTGGGTTACACATAGGTTCGGCCACTATCAGTCGCCTGCCCTGTATGTTTAACCCCTTTACAATTCCCTTGTAGAGCCATGGCTCTTGTACAAGTGCAATGTCAATATTCTCATTAAGGATATATGCACTGAGGGCAGCGGATGCCGCCCTACAGTGGTGTATATTAATTTGAAGTAATTTGAACATTACTTACCCTTCGGTGATTTGGGCAACGGACTGCTGTCCATTGCTCCCTCTCCGGGCAATGGAATGTCTTCCATTGTTTCCCCTTTGGTCTCCTCAGGTTTGGCGTCGGTCTTTGCCGCCAGGGCCCTGAGGGTGATCGTTGAGAGGCCGAAGTGCAGCTTCTTCCTCTCGCTGACCTTCCCCCAAGAGAACTTGTCCATCAGTAAGATGTACTGAGTTCCCTTGGGGTCCGGCCTCTCGTTTACCACTCTCCAGGTATCGGTGCTCAGGTTGTTCTGCACCGATATTCTGTTGAGGAAGGTGGTCGCCTCTATGGGTGGTCCTGGAGCCCAGGTTAGCACTCTCCTGGGTTCCGGTAAGTCCTTCAGATCAATGATCTGAAGTTCCTTCCCGTTCCCCAAGAGGTTTTTCTCCTTGGAGATGCTCTCGAGCCATGCTCTGGTTTGCATGTCGGAGCATATTACTTTCAGGAATCCCCCTTTGTGGGTGCATTCCTGAAATCTCGGCGATGCTTCGCCTTTCGCCGTGGCATCAATGCATTGGATGATCGAGGTTTTGATAACCTCGGCCTCCTCTGCACTGATGCTATTCTCGGGATATCCTTTCGGTATAATAGCGAGTGCTATGCCCGTAAGGATATTGCTGAAGGTCCTCTTTGGCGGAGGCCCTTTCTCCTCCCTTGGGGTTTTCGCCGGTCTCTTGAGGAGTCCCGGAGGTGTGCAGTCGCTCGACAGGTTTCGCTTTGGCGTCCCTGACGAGCCGGGTGCTGACGTTGGTCCAGGGTATCGCGGATGCGTCCCCCCCCCTAGCGTCGGCTTTCCCTGAGGTAGGTTTCGCCTAGGCGTCCCTGCCCTCAGGGCGAGCTTTTCTCTCCTCTGGCGTCGCTTGGTCGCCCCCGATGGCTGTTTAGGGCGTTCGGGTTCGGCTGCGGCGGCACCAGTGGAGGTAGGGTTCTCCGAAGAGCCCCCTATGGTTGTTGTTGTATTTGTTTTAATTTGTTTTGGTTCCATTTTGGTCCCACGAGTACGGAGGAAATAACCGGTCGCTGTGCGCAGTGCCCCGATACGCACAGAAGGCTCACTACGTTGGGAGGTCGCCCGGTATCCCAACGGAATCGTTCGCGACACTTAACCCTGTGCCATACAGCTATTGGCACGATATCTGTACACCGTAGCTTGGGGGAGTTGGTTCGCGGCAACTGGTTTAGACCGGTCATGCGGGGGTGTCCCACCTGCCCGACCCTATGCCAGCTACTGGCTGAATGCTCGGTCGTGCTCCTATCCACCACCTGGAGACGCGCTCGGTAGCCTCTGCCTGCAGCTACCAGTCGGCCCCATTGCTGGTGCCAACTGGCCGAGTAGTTTTGATTAACTAAACGTAAAAAAAAAAAAAATAATGCTGAAAATGTTGTTATGATTAACTACTGTTAAAACTTAATTAATGTAATAAAATTTGACAATGGCCCCGTCGTGATTAAATATGTATATATATTTACAAATAGCCAAATGAATGAAATATCACAACAATTGTTGACCACGGCCCCGTCGTGATTAAAATTAAGTTTATGATTGAATGAATATATAACCAAAATTTATGAAATAGCTATAAAATGAATAATAATTATTACAAAAAATATTATAGACTTAAAATGAAAAAAAAAAAAAAAAAAAAAAAACTAAATTTAAAATGAATTTAAGAAGCATAAAGTAAAAAGAAATAATTACTTCTTGTATACGGCCCCGTTGTAATTTTAAATTAAACTAATAATTAAAATAATATGAATAATTTATGAATATCAATACACTAAAATTTAAAATGTTGATTAAAGAAAATCCAATAAAATGATCAATTACTTGAATTGATTGAGTGCATTGAATTGATTATGTAAAATTAATGAAATTTTCTGGGGTACACGGCCCCGTCGTGATTTAAAATGATTTAAAAATAATGATTGTAAAAATAATTAAATATGAGTATAGCGTAGATAATAATGATCACCTATAACAGAATAAACCAAAACACACAAATGGTTATGTACATGAAAATATGCATAAAAATGTATATACATGTGATGATATTAATAAGAAAAAAATATTTAAAAAATGCTTATTAATATGATGTTGGGAAGTAAACTTGTAATTGGGATGTACGTCAATAATTAAAATATAAAATAATAGCTGTTAGTAGGTATGAGAATACTTGGTGAGCTAAATTAATGAATTTTAAATTGAAATATGATTAAAATTAATAAAATATATGAATGAGTACCAAGTTATGCACCAAAGTGTTAAGACTTGATGGATTTGAATTAAATTGAAATCAGGAAATTTGACTTTCACATTAAAATGTGTTCAGACCAATTTAAAAAAAAATGTATTAAGTAACAAAAAATGTTGGTAGACGATGAATTGCTATTTAGCTAAATGATTTTATGTCTGAATGATTTAAATTTAAAAAAAAAAACATACAAATGAATTCGGTGCCAAAATGTTAATTGGAAATCAGTTTGTGTTTTAAAATGGTGAGTTTACAATTTAAAAAATTTAATGAAGGCTGAGAGTCAAAATATTCTTTAGAAAAACGAACGTTTGTCAGCTCGAGTGGTTTCGGAATTTCTATGAATTTTAAAATAAATGTAATCAGTAGAATATGTAAAAGAATGAATGAGACTGTTGCGATTTAAAATGATAATTTTGGAAAAAAAAATTAAATTGTTAACGAGATTTTCGTTAATTCAGGGTCGTGGATTGAAATTTTTGAAAAATTTGTACGTGGGGCGCCAAATTGTTATCGGGGCGCGGGACGTCGCTTGCTGTTTATGCTAAATTTAATAGATAATTTGAGAGAGCATGAGTTTTCCATAAAAAACAACGTCCCTCCGTAACAACTCCGATTAGCTCATTACTTTAACACACACACAATAATAACAAAAGAAACTTACCGAAATCCTAGTTCAAAAGATACTCACTTTTATTATGTTTAATTTAAAATGATTTGTAAATTAACCTCTGACTTCCAAAAACAAGGATAAAATATTTATTCACGACACACAAAGCAAAATAACACAAGAATGATAATGAATGAAATAAATGACACAAACAAAAGAAAATAGAATAACAATAATGAACGAACGCAACGACTTACGAACTGACTAATTCGCGACACTTAATGATTTCATAGAAACTTGGTGAAACTTTGTTGATGATAACTCTGATGATGATAACTCCGATGATGATAGCTCCGAACTGTACTGCAGTTCCGAACTGTACTGCCTTTCCTCTGTCTTCCGCTGTCTCTTATCTTCCCAACCACCGCTGTCTTCACCCCCGCCATGTATCTTGAGGGTGACGGTGATTGGTCGAGAACGTGGTGGAAGAAGCAGAGGGTGGAGTTTTCATATTTAGCTGAGGCCAAAAAGTTTTGGGCCTCTGGTTTCCGACTGCTCCGGCGTGTCGAAGTTTGTGCTGCAGATGTTACGACCATAAACCTTTGTTCTCGCTGTTTTCCCGAAATTTTGAGAAATTCCCAAAGGCTTTGTTTTCATGGTCGTAAACATCTACAGCGCGCCGTGGGTTTTATGGCGCTGGTCCTCGGAGGTGCGGAATTCCTCGGGGTTGTAAACATCGGCCGGTGCTGGTCGCGCGGTTAATGATGGGGTGGTTTGTAAGTCGTCATTGTTGGTCACGTTCGGGGGAATTCAATGCTGGACTAATTTACATATTTACAAGAAAAAAATATATACAAAAGAACATCGAATGAATGGTTACGAACTTGAGTCATTTGGAATTAAAATGATTATGAAATGAAATGAGCAAAACAAATGGAGTCCGATGTTTTCGCGAATGTGAATAAAGTAATCAAGTTACGACGTTTTCGATAAAACGCCGGTAACATGGTGTTCGTCCGATAGCGTACGTGCTCTTAGTAGAAGCGATTTTGCCACAGACGCTATTTGAGTACCTGTTTGTGTGTGTAGGTTTTCGGTGTACGGTGTAATTTAAGTTTCCACTAGGATTTCGGATAATAAGAGTGTCCAGAAAGGGTAAACGTTTGTTTTCTTCAACGTCCATTGTGAATTGAATTTTGTTGTGGATATTGTTTATATGCGATAAAAAATGGTTGAGGTTCTCAATACCATGTTGCCAAATAACGAAAGTATCATCCACGTATCGTAGCCAAAGCTTAGGTTTTAGAGGAAAAGAATTTAGTGCTTTAGTTTCGAAATCTACCATAAATAAATTTGCAACTATTGGTGATAGAGGCACTTTCCAATTGTTTGAATTTTTGTCCTTTATATGTAAAGAAAGTGTTTTTTAGGCAGTGTGACGCAAGATCTAAAATTTCGTTTGACTGATGATACTTGGATTTTATTATTGCTATCGTCTCGTCAATTGGGATTTGTGTAAAGAGAGATTTAACATCGAAACTTACTAATATATCATTTGCATCTAAAATTTGATCTTTAATTTTGTTTACAAAATCTGCGGTGTTGATTATGTATGAATCAGCGTCTTCAGTTAGTGGCTGCCATTTTTTAGCAATATATGCTGCTAATTTAACTGTTGGGGAACCGATTCCGGAGACGATTGGTCGTAAAGGAACACCTTCCTTGTGAAATGAAATATCCAATGTCAAAAAGGCATTAATGTAAAATGGGTTTTCAAAAAAAAAAACAATCAATAAATTAAACAGAAACAAAAGTACAAAAACAAGAAGTGAAAGTCCGTGTAGCAACGTCACCGTTCTCTACATTAAAGGAACAACTGATAAAATCGGAAAAGTCCTCTCAAAATACAATATTAGAACTTGTTTCAATATACACACAAAAATTCAAAATTTACTCCGAACTCCAAAAGAAATTATCCCACTTGAAGCTCAAGGCGTATATGAAATTCCATGTGGTATGTGTGAGAAGAGCTATGTAGGACAAACAAACCGGAAAATTAGTACTCGTCGAGATGAACACATTTTAGCAGTAAGAAAGTCTGATCCACAATCTTCTTTATTTCAACACGTAAACATTTCTAAACATACAATAAATTTCGAATAAACGAGAATTTTAAAAATGACAGACTTCTTCCACGCGAGGATTATTAGAGAAGCGATAGAAATTGAAAGGAGGCCGAACAGTCTAAATCAAAGAGATGATGCTAAAAGACTACCACCAATTTGGAAAACTTGTATAAATTCTGGTCAAAATATATTATCTCCGAACAACAACCAAGAAATTCAAAATCCAACCCCTTCCGAAAATAATATTGAAATTGTCACTACTACATCATTAGAAGAACAAAACAGAAGAGTAACACGAAGCCAAACAAGAAATTCACGCATCAAGTAGTACGTAAAAGTCAAACAAGTGGTTGCTAGAGCAATGGAATTTTGATAGTTATTCCTGACGATGATGACTGCGACGTCATCGAAACGTCGAATTAAAAATAAAATGGACCAGAGCCAAGAAAATACGGGGGACCAAACCCGAAGAAACAGTGATACATGTTACGCCCGCGAAAATCTACGTTTTAATATATATATATATATATATATATATATATATATATATATATATATATATATATATATATATATATATATATACTCAATGACATTAGAAGCGTAACACCCAGAAGGAGTTATTATTTTAACTTGATTTTTTGCCAGTATGGTAGTCTTACATCAAGAATAAAATGATTACATTTTCAAGAAATTTTCTTAGAAAACAATCTACAAAAAATTAATAATGTGTTTGGCGACCCCTTTGCTGTATACACTCTTGTAGACGTCTGGGCATCGACAAAATGAGATGGTCGATGTCTTCTTGAGGCATCTCGTTCCAAGCAACTTGAATTTCATCGATCAACTGTGCTAGAGTCTGTGGAGGATGGTGCAAAGAGAATATTCTTCTTCCCATGATATCCCACACATGTTCAATGGGATTTAAATCCGACGAACGGGGCGGCCACGCCAAAACATTAACACCAGCTTCATTAAGAAAGTTCATAGTTCGACGAGCAATATGGGGACGTGCGTTATCTTGTTGAAAAAGTACGTCCGGGCGGCCATCTAAATAAGGCAACAAAGTCGGTCGTATGACGTCTTCAACATAACGCGCAGCTGTCATACTGCCTCTAATGAATACAAGAGGTGATCGACTACCATAAGCAATAGCCCCCCAAACCATTACTCCAACAGTCCTGTGTACATGCCTCTCAATAGCAAACCTAAGATCAGGTCGTTCTCCACGGTAGCGTCGTACTCTTCTACGGCCATCATGCGTGCCTAGACAAAATCGTGATTCATCGCTGAATACGACATCGTGCCATTCTGCCTCCCAATGCTGCCGTTCTCTGCACCAGTCCAACCTTTGGCGACAGTGTCTCGCTGTTAAAGGAAGCACTAATCTTGGACGGTACGAAAGAAGCCCAAAGGATTGAATGCGGCGATATAAGGTTCGCATACTAACGGGCCTACCTTCTTCTCCAATCCATTGATCACCGATTTGACGCGTAGTAGCGAAACGGTCTCGCAGGGCTATTTGTCTTAAGCGCCGATCTTGACGTTCTGTGGTACGCCTTGGTTGACCAATTGGTCTTCTTCTTGCTCCTCAACCTTCTTCTGTCCATACCTGATACACACGTATTACAGTTGCTGCAGTGGAATCAATACGGCGGGCAATTTCGCGATAGGACATACCGACATCTCGATAAGCAACAACTCGACCCCGGTCAAAATCACTCAAATGGTGATATTGTGGACGTCTTCGGACTCAGGCATTTTATTTAAGCTTAACACACTCAACGGAAACACGAAAACTAAAAACATCTGTACTAAACAGCTCATATAAATAGTTTTATCAAAAAAAAAAAGTGAAATATTTTTTTTCACAATAAATATAAAAGGCACAAGGTTGAAATTGTTATTAATGTATGCTTTGAATATAGTCACTCTGTTGCTAAAATATGAATTCAAAAAATTCATTCCTTCTTGGTGTTACGCTTCTAATGTCATTGAGTATATATATTCGGGAAACCCCTTTTACAAAAACAGATCTGATGTTTATTAATATATACCATACTTTATGTTAACTTAAACTAAATTGAAATTTTAATACATTATCTGCTTTTCAATTAAAATGAATAATGCTTTAATTTATGTTGATGGGTGCGTTCTATCCATGTGAAATTAATTAAATTCAATGTTTTACTCTGCCTGAGAAATCCGATATTTGATTTAGCAAAGAGAAGTGAAACCCTATGGAAACTTTAATTTTGGGATTTAGATGAACATATTTTTTGGCGGATGTGCCGGAATAGCATTTTGTATATTAATATTTCCGTTATAAATAAATTCATTCTTGAAGTGTTTTCATATGTTCTAAAAAATATATTATTTATATTTTTCTTATGTTTATACAGGAAGTGTTTATTTGAAGTGTACTTACGATGCTTACGTTGTGAATTTTCAAGCTTTCGTCGTTTGTTAAAAGGGTTCAATTTGTAGTTGAAAATATACTGTTTTAGCATAACAACCCTTATAAAATATATTAATTTTAACACTTTGACTGCGACGTCTATGTCTCAGTATTTTTACTCCAATTTGATTTGAATGATGAGAAGAATACCTGGCAGTTAATGTGTTAATGTAAAATTCCATAGATAATTTTATCAATTATCACCTGTTCGTGATCATTTTTCATAATTATTTTTTTATCTGACATCTTTTTATATCGAAATAAAAATTTAATAACTCTTAATCAGTGTTTTATAAGTATGGCCCATGAAGTGAAATTTCGAGTTTAGAACAAGTCAAATTTTCAGGCCTTTCTAAGCTCGTAGTTTTATTTCAAACTTAAGCACGGAATGGAAATAATTGTTAAAAACTTTAAGTAGATCGCTTATATAAAATTATTGGCTGAAAATTCCCAGCGTACCTGTTAGGATACGTATACTTAAAAGGACAATTCCCCTGTATACCTAAAACACAACTAATACAATAGTCGCATACTAGATGAGTTAGATAATGAATAATTTACAATAGATTCCATTACTATTATTACAGACGACAAACACAATTAATGGCAAAGTAATTACATCCACAAATCTTTACCGATGCACGTTAAGTCACTCCTCGAAGGCGCAGAGTTCCGACTTTCAGATAGTTAATCCCAGTTCGGTTCGGTTAGCTATAAGGTGAGGGCAAGTGGAGTAACTGCGGAAAGGGCTCATCCATTATAATGGACCGCTTACTAATCAAGAGAAAGGGCCCCGGAGGTAGAACACGCGTAAACACCTTCATCATTCTGCGGTTACCGAGAAGTTTCTTGAGATGCCCGCACCTTAAGCGGGACAAATAATATCCTCAAGTGCGACTTTATAATTTATACCAGGGCGCACAGTTAACCGGGATTACTTCCGAATTTATCGCTCATATTCCGGAGGCTTAATTACTTTGTAAACGAATCGTTAATGGAATTACCAAAGGCCATAAAACTAATTGGCTGTACGTGTAATTGTTGCGTATCCAACGAAAATTGAGGTATTTAAAATTGAACATTATATAAGTATCAGCATAAATTAAACACAATTTTTATATTTTTCATTGAATTAAAATAGAATAATGTATATTCCATTGCGTGTGAGAACTTTTTATTCTTAGATATTTATATAAGTTGACGGGTGAAATAAATTTACACATCATTAATCAACCAGTTAAAGTGACACTAGGATCATGCACACACCTTGACAACACCTGGATATCCAAGACGTCCTCGCGTCTGGAAATCAGCCGGCAACAAAAATTAAAAGAGATAGGAAGGGAAAAAAGTGGGAGAAAAGAGAGAATAATTACACGACCATAAATTCCCAGTCGTTCCCTCATAAACGTTCGCGTGTCTGGTCCCATTAGTCCCCGCACACAGCGGCAATAAACATCAAACGGGCGGAATGGGGGAGGGAAGAGAAGAGATCCCAATTTAATATCAAGCGATACGGCCGAGTAAATCTTTATAAATTCCCGTAATTATAACATATAGATCGTAATTAAATTGCCGTCCAGATTGCGAAGACGCATCGGAGCTTTGGCGGGCAGGCAACCGTGAGCCTTCAAGAGCCAAATATGAATTGGTGCGGTTGGACCATAAAGCTACAAGCTTCCCGAAAATTAGGAACATACCCAACAGGAATTTATCGTTCGGGGGGTTAGACATAATTACTTGCAATTGCTACATGATCTCAATATTATTATCACATATACATAGATTAATAGATCTGCAGACGGATCAATCTATTGCATAATACTGAATAGTTGGAGGCTTTACATACAGAGATTTTGTTCACATACCCCAAAGCAAATAAACCAGACGTTCAATTTTGTTTATATGCATGAGTTTCTCTTTTAATTAAACATATTCAAATTATATCCTGTACGTTTTTAGATATACTTTCTTTTTTTAAGTTAAAGTTAAAGCTTTCAACGAGTGTTTTCCACTCCCAGGTTAAGCATGAAGTAAAATTTTGAGTTTACAAAAGCCTGAAAATTTTACTTTATGCGCCACGCATATAAAACACTGATTTAGTGTGAAGTTTCAAAAACACATTATTTATTGTTAAGATATAAAAAATATTATTTTTCTCTTTATGGGTCATTCCATTGAAGAAGGCCAAATAGTTGAAGGCTTTACACACAGAGATTGTGCTCACATACCTTAAAGCAAATAAACCAGAAGGTCGATTTTTTTTTCATACAGGAAGTTTTTCCTTCAAGTATACATATCTCAGGTATATGCTGTACATTTTTAGATACATGTTCATTTTTTTTAAATGTTCAATTTTAAGCTTTTAGCGGGTGTTTTCTACTTCCAGGTTAGTAATGAAGTAAAATTCTAGTTTAGAACAGCCTTAAAATTTGGCTTCGCGGAGCGACCTAACCAAATTTTCGAGCTCTTCTGAACTCGAAATTTTACTTTATGTGTTACGCGTATTAAACACTGATTTCAAGTGAAGTTCACTTGTTCACAATATTTCAGTATTTGAAAAACAATTGTTTGTAGCATTAAATTGAATTCTTCTAAAAAAAACGTATCCATATGTATGAAAAATTCCCTGTATGTATGTGACAGTGAAAACCCGAAACCATTCCAAAGTGGTCTTTACTAGTAAAAACTAGTTAACATAATTGTTTAGTAAAAGCTAGCTGTCACTAGTAAATTCTAGTATTTACTAGATATTTCCAGTAAAAACTAGTATTTCAACAGGTCATAGTTAATGTTTTGTTTTCTTGTTAAAGTTTTGATGTAAGTTTATTGTCAACAGTGTTCTAATAAAATATGCAGATTGAAAACAATTGCGAGGTGGAGTAAGAAAATAAGTAGAGGAAACGTTTCCTGGAACCAGTGATGTCATATTTAAAGACATTTTATAAAAATGAAAAATGTCAGCAATACAGGGTGATTCACTTTGGTGTTCCACTCTCTTCTAACTTTTTTATTTTAAGAGTAAAGTTCACCCTACAATTGAAATCGACAACCTGATTGTTCAACCGTTTTCACCTAACATCGTAACAACACAAGATCCTTCAACATCAATCTCAACGCAAGCATCATTTAACACGTCGAAACCTCGTAAACCAAAGTCGTCTCCTATTATCCAAGGAACTGCATCTGATGCCAACTTACGTGCAGCAGAAAAGCGCACATTCTATCACGTCAACAACTGCGCCCCTTCAACAACTGTTGAAGATATAAAACATTTCTTAGATTTAAACATGGGCGTAAAGAATGTTACTTGCTTTCCTTTAACAAACAATAACTTGTACTGCTCGTTTAAATTAGGTTTGTCGGAGAATTCGGCTGGCGATATTGTAAACCCTGATAAGTGGCCTAAAGGCATTTCGATCAAACTATTCACCAATCGGCGGAAACATCCTAAACCCAAATCACATGCCCACGCCAGTTTTTTACCCACGGTCGTGATAATTCCGAACGTATCTTAAGTAGTGACTTCGTAAAATTTACTATCTCTCCATCTACAAACTCTGATATTAGCGTCTATTATCAAAACATTCGTGGCCTACGCTCGAAACTCTTTGGTTTAAACACTAATACTCCATTGGTTTCTCGCTGCATATTTCTTTTTACGGAAACCTGGCTCACAAGTTCCATTTCTAACTATGAACTTGGTTTTAAGGTTCTTAGAGCTGATCGTGATTCCGCAATAACATCGAAATCGTGCGGTGGGGGTGTATTAATTGCGGTTTCCAATAAATATCCCTGTACTGAAATCTACAAAAATAGTTTAACTCACGAAGAGCTCTACGTCCGCGTGCGTATTGGAAATACCAATATTATATTCGGCGTTGTTTACATCCCCCCAACCTCGGTCTACTCTGTATATCAAATCCACTGTGAAATAGTTGAGTCCTTCGGTGATTTTAACGATCTCTATATGTTTGGAGATTATAACTTACCGCATACTTCTTGGCAAAATGACGAATATGGGGTTTGTACGAATTCAAAATTTCTAAAATCTGTTGTATTAGCAAACACTTTCGGCTCCATTAATTCACACCAAGTTAATAACATACTTAATTATAATAATGTTACTTTAGATCTGTAATTTTTACCATCCTCATATTCTTCCAATGCCACTTTAAATGAATCACAATTTCCTATTATCCCGTGCGATCCACACCATCCAGTCTTGAAACTACTTCTCTCGTTACATACAAACGTTGATTTTTCTGGTACGATAATTTCTTAAGATACAATTTCAAGCGTGCAGATTTTGTTGCCATAAACAATGCTGTAATTAACATAAGTTGGGATTCCATTCTTAATGACTGTAATATTGATGTAGGTTGCAAGATGTTCTACTCCACTATATACGAAATAATTGACCACTTTGTTCCTATAATCAATACACCGAAACTTAAACCAACACGATTCCCTAATTGGTTTACACCAGAGCTGCAAACTTAGTAATCCAGAAGAAGAAACTACATAATGTTTATACACACTCAGGCTTGGATGATGATTACCGTTAATTTAGTCTTGTTAGGCAGCAATGCAAAGATATGGCTCGTGTTTGTCACACCAATTATATTCAGAATGTGGAAGATAACATCAAACATAATCCCAAATCGGTTTGGAAATATGTTAACTCCAAGCGAACATCTAATAACATTCCTTCAACTTTCACTGCTGGTAATAGCTCAATTGACACTCCCGAGGGTATAGTAAATAATTTTGCTACTTTTTTCGGGTCAGTTTATAATCCTCATACTCATGGTTCAAAGTGCAAATATAATTATATCTCCTTTAATCACATTAATGAATGTATTTTTAACATAATAAGAATCACGGATGTTTTAAACGAATTTACCTCAATTAAAACAAGCCATATCTCTGGACCTGATGGTCTACCTGCTTTATTTTTAAAGAATTGCGCCTTTGCACTTAGTAGACCTTTGTGGATCCTTTTCAACAAATCCCTTGCTGAGGGGACATTTACCCCCATCTAGAAGGAAGCGTTTGTCACTCCCATTCATAAATCAGGGAATGAGAAAATATTTGACAATTACAGGCCGATATCAATTTTGTCATCGATCCCGAAGCTTTTCGAACGACTAGTAACTCGTTACTTGACTGAAAAACTCCAACCATTAATCTCATTAAAACAGCATGGATTCCGTACGGGTATAACAACCGCAACTAATCTCCTTATTTATGAATCATACATTGTCAGTGCCTTTGTCGATCGAGTACAAGTCGATTCCATCGATACCGATTTCTCGAAGATATTTAACAGTGTTGATCATTGTATTCTTATCAATAAATGACGTAACCTCGGCATTGGAGGTTTGGTTCTCCAATGGATCGAGTCGTATATTACGGGAAGATCTCAACGCGTTCGGATTGGCCAGTGTGTCTCGTGTAACATTATTTTCATCTCCGGTGTACCGCAAGGGTCTCACCTGGGACCACTGCTTTTTAACGTGTTTGTGGACGACGTAATTAAATGTTTTTCTAACGCTCAATGTCTTCTATACGCCGATGACATAAAAATTTTCATGCGAGTTAGCTCTCGTGAAGACGCCGTTCGCTTACAAAATGATTTGCTATCATTTCAATTATGGTGCCAGTTGAATAAACTTCAACTTAACTTAAAAAAATACAAAGTGATAACTTTTTCTAGACGTCAGTCTACCGTTGTGTATGGATACCGATTGATGGATGATTCATTGGAACGCGTAACATCAATCAGGGATTTGGGTGTGGTCTTCGATTCCGTGCTCTTCTTCGACGAACATATTTCGAATATTATTGCCAAAGCCTATCAGCTTCTCGGATTCGTAAAACGGAACTCCAGAGAGTTCTTGAATTCGAAGACTATACTCATACTATACTACACTTTAGTGCGTTCCCATTTGGAATATGGCTCTTGAATTTGGTCTTCATACACGGCGGTAGACAAAGACAGAATTGAATGCATCCAAAGAAAGTTCATTCGGTTTTTGGGTTATAGATTTAACATTATCGGAAGCACTGCTGAACTCTGTAACCATTTCGGCATCCAAAGCTTAGAGCCACGTCGGTTTAACTTTGACGTAACTCAGATATTTAAAATCGTAAATGGTCAAATCGATTGTCCGGACCTTCTAAATTGGATAGGAGTGCATGTTCCCGCTAAAACTTTAAGAAAAAACCAAATCTTTAACGTTCCATTTAGAAGGACGGATTACGCTCTACACTCGGCCTCTACGCGTATTTTAAGGAACGCCAACGAATTCAATATTGACTTCTTTGTTGACTCCTACAACACCTTACTGCGCGTATTGAAATCGTTGTGAATTTTATGTTATTTTAATTTGTACCTAATTGTTATACACTTATATTAGTACTATGTTTTTATTTTGCTGCTTTCTGTATTGTATTATTTATTTATATGTTATTATTCTGAATGTTTATATTTATGTATTGGCCATCCGTTTTAATAAAGATTAAAGATAGCAAACCAAATATATTTGACAACTGTTAATGTAGCGAGAGTCAACTTTTTTTTCAAATGACACCATACCAATTTTTTTGTTTAATTCGGATAAAGAATCATCCAAATATCTTTTAGAACTATACGCTTAGATCATAACAAAAATTATAAAAAAAATCATATGTTATTGCTTTCTGGAAATCCAGAAAGCAATAAAACCGGGAAAACCAATAGCTAATGACATCGAAGATTTGTGGAGCTCACCCATCATGACAGCCCTTATTGCCTAACCATAAAATTTAAATTAACCTCTCTCTTGTATATAATGTTTGTAAAAATGTAATTTCCTGTACTCCTTGAGAATGACTCAAAGTCGAAACTAGTTGGGATAAAAAACCAAAATATTTGTGAAATTTAACCGAGTGTTTTCTTTTTTAAATCATCGAAATATTTACTTCATGCTTAATCAAGGAGTGGAAAACACGCGTTTCAATAATAATGCAAACTTAAATAAATATTAGGATATGAAAGAATAAAATTATAAAAAATATTTACTTAATTTTATTTTACACGTAAATTTACTTTAATACATTTTTACTGAATTTAACTTGTCTCACACAAAAAAAAACATTTTTTCTTGCAGAATTAAAACATCTTGACTAGTTTTTATTTTAAATATTCAAGTTATTGCTTAAATTATATAAAGAGACATTGAGTGAACGTTGAGCTTGAATTTTGTACAAAAATCGACGGAATATTTATTTATTTATTTTTTTTTTATAGATAATTAAAACATCCCAACACGTGTATTTTAATTAAAGTAAAGAAAATAAAACGAAATTAAGACAAAATACGAACAAAATGTCACTGAAATACATAGAATTCAATCAATTTTAATTATCTGCAAAGACAAATTAATTATCTCAACTAGTTTTTCAATTAGAGATTTTCGTTTATTTCAGCATACGTATTCCGATGTGTAGGTTATACATTTTCAAATATTTGTTGTTTTTATAAAAACATCCTTGATTAAACATGAATTGAAATTTCGAGTTTAAAAAAACCTGACAATTTCGCTTAGTCGCGTAATTTAATGTTTAATTATTGTCTCGGTTAAGCCGCGGTGAAACATTTTTGAATCTAATTCTGGATATTTAATTAAAACACTTGGTTTGTTTCACTGATTAAATAAATCAGTGAAACCAAGTGTTTTCATTAAATATCCAGAATTGGATAATTTTTGTAGGAATATGTTTCATCGATTGATTAATGTACACAAGATTTAGCGGTTATAAAAAAAACAAGTGTCTGTAAGTTTTGATCTACATCGTGTGTTTGAATTATTTTTGTTTTATTAAGACAACTGATGTAAATTAAAAAAAAAACTGGTTAAAATATTGTATTTAACATTGATTACACAGGCTAACAAAAAAATTGTGATTTGGATTTGTTCATTTTTTTAAGTTTTGGTGGCTAATCTAATAAAGAATCAATATTCTTTTGTTTCCATCAAGCACAATTTTTTAATAAATTTACTAGGTGTCATATTTATGGTTTTTTAAATATTTGCGAATAAAAATGAAATTACATTCTAAAAATTGCTTCGCCACTGACATTAAATTGTGTACAAATCCATAGAATAGTATTGGGGAATTCCCGAAAGTAAAATTTAATTGCTGGGATTCCCTGATTTTTCAAATTTTTTGTTAATTTATTTTCAACATTGATAAAAAAACCTTATGTGATAGGGCAAAATGGCACTCGGATTTGAATGCAGCAGATCAAAATTGTACAAAATCAAATGTCAGATCGAAATCAACTTTCAAAAAGTCAAAATTTGTTGGCCTGTGTTATTGTAATTTCTCAATGGTACATTTTATATTTTAAAAAATATTGAGAATTTTTACTCTTTTTATACCGGTTGTTAATGCGATCAAGTATACATAGGGATTTAACATGTAAAATCACATTTATCCATTTTCCCACTCCCAGGGTCATTTTAGAAGAAAAGTACAAGAGTATACAAAAATTAAAGAAAACACCCTACGTATTTAGGTCACTATTTAGTTAAAGTTGAACATCAATTACTATTTTTTATAGAGTTTTGAAAATGATGAAAATTGCAATTAATTAACCTCAGGAACATCCGCCTTCAGTGATAATTTTTGATACGAATGCGCAAGAATCGCCGACGTTGGTGATTTTAGGCATAAATGTCGAGTATTAGACCTCCAAATGGCCGTAATTGCTGAAAACGCTCATTTATTTATTATTTTTAAAAAATTGATAAAAATAGTAAAATCATTTAGACCGATCAGCTTATCCTCGTTTATGATAAAAATGTTAGAGAACCTATGTGATCGTCACATTAGGGATAACATTCTCAAAGCCAAACCTATACACCCAAACCAACACGCCTACACACCCTGGTGGTCTCAAGGATTGAACAGGCATCGGCAAACAAAATGACCACACTCGGGACATTTATTGATATCGAAGGAGCCTTTGACAAAGCATCCTTCCAAAACATACACAAGCCACTCAATAAATCAGGTGTCGACAAAATGCTCAGCAGATGGATAGGAAATATGCTACACAGCAGACAATGCCTCAGCATCTCTTGCAGATGTCACGTTAAAGGCAATAATCACCAGAGGCTGTGCGCAGGGCGGAGTCCTATTACTACACTTCTGTAGACACTACTGATAAATGAACTGATAACGAAACTAAATATCCAAGGATTCTATACGATGAATAGAGACTAAATTACGTAGGGTTTCTTTTTAATTTTTGTTTGCTCTTGTACTTTTTCTCTAAAATGACCCAAGAAGCAGGAAAATGCATAAATGTACTTTTACATGTTAAATCCCTATGTATACCTGATCGAATCAATACCCTGTACCAAGGTTAGCCAATGCTTATGGGAGAACTGGAAATCGAGTAGAAAAGGATAGACTATGGTCAGGATGTGGGGTACAAGTAAGACAGACGACTATATACACCAATTACCGGTCTCGATTCCGGATTGAGCCTCCAAACGCTGTTACCAAATTTTATACAGAGACTGGCTAACTGGATATATATGAACTGTGCCTGTACGTGAAGTGAGATTAAGTGAAACAAACAGTATTTTTACAAAACAGAAAATTATCGCCATACAAACAGTCTGTCGCCAAAAAATTGCAATGTGGCCGTTTAAAAATATATTTACCAAATTGTTATTGTTACCGGGGGTTTGTTACCGGGGATAATGTTAATCTCCGGCAACAATATCTTAGCGATAAATGGCCATATCTACCAATATTGTGTCACTGGTTGAAGAATAATAAAGAAATTTTACACTTGCGTCAAAGAAAATCTGAAAAAAAATGAAATAAATTTAGCACTCCTTAACACTTAAATTTATAAAATAAATTAGGCTTATTCTATTTTCCTTATAAATCATAAAACAATTGAAATTCTGTAATTATTTGTATTATTTTTTCAACCTTCAACTAATTCTAGTTAACTTCGAGCTGCTGTAATTTCTCTTACAGCTAGGATATTTGATTCACGAATACACAAAAATTAATCTCGTTCTTTCTTATCACAAATCCTGAAAAATTCATAAAAATTCGACGTCTCACTAATTTCACATCATTTTTTCAACAAACCTTGGTTTTACCTTGTAATACAATTTAAGTATACATATCCCGATGTATACGTTTCCAATTTTCGGGTATTCGTTGATTTTATAAAGGTGTTCTATTTGAAGCGTCTTATGAGTGCGTCCACTCCTAGTTTAAGCATGAAGTAAAATTTTGAGTTTAGAAAAGCCAGAAAATTTGGTTTGGTCGCGTATCGAAGCGAAGCGACCAAAACAAATTTTCACGTTAATAAATTTCGTAAATAATTATTTCGTCTAATCAATTCTTGCACTTTAAAAATGTGCCTGGGGCTAATTATAATATAATTATTTTTTTATATAATTATTTTAGATCAATCTGTTTAATGCAACATATTTATAACAATTATTTTGACAATTTGAAAGAAATTTGACCAAGTAATAACGTATCTTATGTACAATTTGGAGCAAACAAAATGAAAACCCTGACAAAATCAAGCGGCATGTTTTTCATAAAAAATGTGTTTTAGTTATGCCTCTCTAACTTCAATTCCATCACTGACTGTGACGTTTTAAAATTGTTCAAAAACAACAGAAAGACACATTTACAAAATGTGAATTTTAGAGTTTCCATTTCTATGCTCTAAATTGTAAATACTTTACAAATATATGTGATCATTTGGCAGCGTTCATTATTTAATTTATATTTAATTTAAAAATCATTGTTTTGTAGAATAAAATGGGTCAATTTATTCGCAAAACTTCAAAGTACAATATTTAAAAGTTTCAAAGCTATATTTTCATTATTGTGGAAGATTAACCGTTGTTGGTTCCTATGGGCAAATAACAAGTACATTTTTGGTACTTTTAATAAAAAAATGTGTAAAAGTTATTATTATGAGATCAAACTTAATCAGTATATTCTAAACTTTACTTACAGTCAGTGTTTTATACGCGTGGCGCATGAAGTAAAATTTCGAGTTTAGAAAAGCCTGAAAATTTGGTTCCGTGTATATCTACAAAACTGTAGCTAATATATGTTCATTTCAAAACATCCTACGTTTAAGTTCTCGAAATCTAGAAATTAAAAAATCGCTGAAATATCACAAAATGTATCGATGGCAACAGGACTACTACTTTTAAACTCTTGACTGGAAAGAGGTGTCAAGTAATACCAGTATTGTCAATATAAGAAAATAATATATGGAAAATAATTCTTATTTTGCAAATGTTAATATTTTTTCTAAGCCTGACACAAACAATAAGCTTAAAGTTTATTACCAAAACGTGAGGGGCCTTCGAACAAAACTGATTGATTTACGTGCGTCAGTATCTTTGGCGGAATTTAATATCTTTAATTTTACTGAATCTTGGTTGAGTGCTGATATATCTGATGCTGAACTGGGATTCAACGGCTATAACATCTTTCGCTGTGACAGGGACCCTTTAGTGACTGGGAAATCGCGCGGAGGAGGAGTACTGATTGCAGTTTCTAGAAAATTTACTTCTCATTTCGTGCGTAGTCTTGCAAGCTTACAAGAAGAATTATACGTTTCCATCACCGCACAAGGATTAAAAATTCTCATTGGAGGAATCTACATCCCACCGAATGCTCCAGATACGTGCTACGATACTCATGCGCAGTTAATTGAGGAACTTAGTGAAATATTATACTGATCATTATACTTGTATTTTAGGTGATTATAATCTTCCAAACGTTACATGGAGTAATATTGACATGGTTATAACAACAAATTCTTCTCTTGCCGCTGCTTAAATAATTGCCAGGACTTTTAGTACACTTAATTCGCAGCAAGTGAATAATATTACTAATTTAAATTCTGTGACTTTAGACCTAATATTTCTTGATGCATACTTTGCTAGCCAGCATACTGTCTCAAGAGCTGCTTTTGATATAATTCCCTGTGATCAACATCATCCTGCTGTTGTTCTCGAGATTGATTATTTAAATATATCTCAGCGCAATTATAACTGGAATTCTAAGTTTGTTTATAAATTTTCACGTGCTGATTACAGTTCTATTGCCAATAAAATTCGAAATACCAGGGACAGTGTCGATTTCTAAATAATGATATAAATACTAATGTACATTTATTTTATACTGAGTTATATTCGATTATTGATTTATATACTCCTAAAACTTTAGAAAAACTATCTACCTGTCGGAAGCATCAGTTTTCGAAGTGGTTTAGCTTGGAACTTATTGAACTTATTTCCCTTAAGAAAACTCACCACCTAAATTTTAAGCATTCAGGATTGGAATCAGACTATGACATTTTTAAAGAAACCCGTTCACGGTGTAAAGAATTGTCCAGGATTTGCTATAGGAACCATGTTCAATCTGTTGAGGAATCTCTGCTTCGTAACCCCAAACTCTTCTGGAATCATGTGAACCTAAATCGATTAAGCTCGACTATTCCTGGTACTTTTGAACACGATGGCGTTCTAGTAAATAATATGCAACATATTGTAGAGTTGTTTGCTAATAATTTTGGTTCAGTTTATAATACACCCCTACACAATGATACTTTGCTTTCGTCTGTAATATATTCTTACAATCAC
Organism: Philonthus cognatus; assembly: GCA_932526585.2. Classification (NCBI taxonomy): domain Eukaryota; kingdom Metazoa; phylum Arthropoda; class Insecta; order Coleoptera; family Staphylinidae; genus Philonthus; species Philonthus cognatus. Next base: position 27,059,414 of record OW052245.1, on the reverse strand, counting down.
ATTAATTATAGCAAATGTGATAAAATAAAAATTAAAGATGTCCTAAACGAAACTGGCCAATTTAAAAGATCATATTGTACAGGCCCTGATGGTTTACCACCAATTCTGTTAAAACAATGTTCTTTTTCCCTTAGTCGTCCTCTATGGATACTTTATAACCAATCCCTATTTTCAGGCTGTTTTCCTTCTCTTTGGAAAAGTGCCATAGTTACACCAATTTTTAAAAGCGGTAAAAAGAACGTTGTTTCAAACTATCGCCCGATCTCTCTTCTATCGCTTATGCCAAAAATATTTGAAAAATTAATCATTGCACCCTTATCTGAATGTGTATCTAGTGTCCTATCTGATAAGCAACATGGTTTTAGAAGTGGGTGTTCGACTTCCACCAACTTACTGACCTACAGTAATTATATTATTACAGCCTTAGAAGCGGGATTTAAAGTAGACTCAATATATACCGATTACTCTAAGGCTTTTGACACAGGCTTATAGGAATCAGAGGATCCATGTTCGATTGGATACAGTCTTACTTATCCGGAAGGTCACAAGCCGTGCGGATTGGTAGTGTTATATCGTCTGAGATACTTGTAACTTCAGGGGTTCCCCAGGGATCACACCTTGGACCTCTTTTATTTAATATCTTTATAAATGATGTGATTGATTGTTTCCATAATTCCCAGTGCTTGCTATTTGCAGACGATATAAAATTATTTTTACGAATCGCGGATGATAGATCTTCTGTGTTGTTACAGGAAGAGTTAAATAGATTTTCAGTTTGGTGTACTGACAACCGTATGAATCTCAACCTCAAAAATGTAATTGTATAACTTTTACTAAAAAAAGGGCCTTGACAGTGAGAAATTACTATTTCTCTAACGTCCTTTTAATTCGCGTTTCAGTCATTATAGACTTGGGTGTATTATTGTCTCACAACTGGAACTTTAGCAACCATCTACGCAACATAACTGCTAAGGCATACCGTGTTCTGGGTTTTTTAAAACGTAACACCATAGATTTCTCAAATATTCATACCCTTACGACCTTGTATGTATCCCTTGTCCGCCCCCACCTTGAGTACTGTTGCACTATTTGGAATCCTCATAGCAAATCGGACGTAAAAATGGTTGAGAGGGTCCAAGTTATATTCACAAAATGTATCTTTTACAAGTTCGGGATTGTCGGCTCCTACAACGACGTCCTACAATCTTTAAATATCCATTCGTTAGAGCAGAGACGAAGGAGTGCAGACGTGATGCTAGGATACAATTTAATAAATGGGGCGATTGATTGCCCCTACTTACTTAGCCAATCTAAAACAATGTGCCAGCTAGAAGTTTGCGTTCCTTCGATCTGTTCCATGTACCATATTGTAGGACGGACTATGGTAAAAATTTTGGTATATCCAGAATCGCCAATAATTGTAACGCCATCAATCCCGACTGTGGTGCAATTAGCAGGAATTCTTTGAAGAACATCTTCCGACAGGGTAAATAGTTTACATATTTTAATCTGTTGTTTGTACCTAAATGTGTTGTTTGTTTTTTGCTCTCTTATGTACCCATATTTATTATGTATTTGTATTTATATTTCATTTATTTTTATTTTCAGTTTTCATAATATTAATGTACTTAAATGGACTTCCGTTAATAAATAAATAAATAAATATCTTTAGAATTGTGCAATGACTAGTTTTATGAAATTTTATAATAGATGTGGATAAAAACTTTTGAGTAAGTTATTTTCTAATTTAAATACATCATTGTAATTTAATTGTTTTATTTCAGATTTTCTGCATAGTCACTTAATTAAAACGCAGCTATAATCCTTTTTTTCACTTTTAAGAAAGGAATATAACTGCGTATTAATTAAGTGACTTAAAATCTTTACGTAACTCAAATAACTAAATTAATGTCTGTATAGTGTTGACGGCTTTGCATTTACAAATTTAATTATGTCAATTTGTCATTGTTAAATAAATATTATGATTATTATTAGTATCACACACTTTACTAAAGTATTCCGTACAAAATAAATTTCATTCATTCATATTAAATGAAATAAAATTTTCAACAAACCATCTCGCGGCTTCCGAAAATCAAACTCATTCTAATTATAAAGTTTTCCATCCATTACACCGCTGAATAATGAATATCGCGGATCGGAAGGAAGCAACAGCGAGATAATAAAAAAAGGGGGGGTGGCGAATTTAAAGAGTCGAGGGCTTAATCCCCAACGGTTCGGAGTTGTGAACTGCGAAAGTATCGAAAAGCCCAATTCTGCTGCAGTATTCACTGCAGATGCTGCAGTGGCTTCAGAATCGTGGGGGAAAAGGGGAGAAGGTGTGGGTGGTTGTGGGGATAGACGGTGACGGGGGAGTCTCTTCGGCATGTGCAGAGGGCGAGAATGGGCTCTCCGGAATTATTCAATCTCTCGATCAAACCATCTGCATCACTTTTATTTTATGATCACTTTAACACCCTACAAGTGTTTCTTATGGCGCGATTCGACCCCCACCCGCTTGTCAATTCCTGTTGTGAATATGTCTTCGCATAAATCCTCTCTGTGTTTCTTTATTAGATACTCTCGTATTAATATATTCGTGACAAATACCACTGAAAGCATAAATTATTTATTCAATGAGAATAATTTTAAAAGAAGTTAATAGGATCCTAAAGGTACGATCAAATACTACAAGAGAAATTACATTTACTGAAAACGAGAACAATTGAAATGAGTTCATATATTATCAATTTTTGGATAGTCTGTAATTCAGTAAAGTGTTTATTAACACTTTAACACTTATTAATGTCTAGCAGTACATATTTATTACTGATCTAAATAGCAGTATTGTTTCAATTTCACAATAAATCGGTGTTTTATACGGGTGGCGCATAAAGTAAAATTTAGAGTTTATAAAAACCTGGAACATACTGTTTTATGTAGCATATATCACAATGTTTTAGTGTTTTATACGCGTGGTGCATGAAGTAAAATTTCGAGTTTAGAAAAGCCTGAAAATTTGGTTTGATCGCTCCGCTTCGCTCCGCGTCGCTACGCGACCAAAACAAATTTGTAGGCTTTTCTAAACTCAAAATTTTACTTCATGCTTAATTGATAAAAGTTAAAACACTCGTTCGTAACACTTAAAAGAAAAATTCATTGTATTTAACGTGTTTACACTTTATTTAATTATTTTTTATAAAACGAGAATTTTATTTGATAAAAAGGGACAGTAATTTGACAAATAGTAAAATATATTCACACAAAACTGACATGTGGGATTTATATTTGATAAAAATGGAATATCATTCGTTACATAATGAAAATAAATCGAAAAATTCTGTATAATTTGTGTTGAATTGTTGACGTTAGAAGTTATAAAAACACACCAACAACACCAAAATAAAGAAAATCTATGGAATCTTTGAACAAATATTTTTACTTTCTAATACAGCAAACAAATAAATTATATTTTAATTTAATTTAAGTTTTAGGAACCCAAAGAGATAATTGAAAAAAAATCAAGTGTTCAAGTGTTCATTTAAAAGAAGAAATCTATGTGATACAACATATAAATAAATTTTTTGAAATAAAACAACACAGTTGGGAGGGTTACACTTTTATTGTTGAACACTGCAACATGTTTCACCACACAGTGGCTTCATCAGGCAGATGAAATAATGATTTTACAAAGTACAGGTAAAAGCTTATATACTAATGCAATTAAGTCAATAGAAGGGGGGGGGGTCAATGAGGCAATTAGGCTGAAACTAATACAAACAATTTTGAGCGACTAAATATTGATTAGGGGTGAGTTGTTTACTTCTATTTGGTCATTTAATAGAATACCTTTTTTGTTATATTTATTAATTTCTAATTCTTCTAATAAGTTTAATTTGCGACTTTTGTTACATTCGTGCAAAATTTTGAATTTAGGGTTGAAGTTATGTTGGTATTCGATTAAATGATTGGCGTAGGTTGAAGAGGTTTTCTTAAATTGAAAGCATTTTTGATGTTCTTTAGTCCCTCAAAATTGTTTGTATTAGTTTCAGCCTAATTGCCTCATTGACCCCCCCTTCTATTGACTTAATTGCATTAGTATATAAGCTTTTACCTGTACTTTGTTAAATCATTATTTCATCTGCCTGATGAAGCCACTGTGTGGTGAAACATGTTGCAGTGTTCAACAATAAAAGTGTAACCCTCCCAACTGTGTTGTTTTATTTCAAATAGTATTATGGAGTTTCATCATGTATCCGCCTCATCAATTAAATATTTAAAAGAAGCCAGTGATGGTGAACAGGCGAAATGGTTTTTCAAATTACAACTGAAGTATAGTGTAGTTAATTTAAATATCCGGTTCTTACATAAATGTATGCAGTTTGGTGTCATTCCCAGATATATTAGTGTTAGAACTGGGAATAACAGCAAATCAGCCCGTTTAGCAGTTAAATCAGCAGAAAAGGTATGGTTGAAGGCAGATTTCAAAAAGTGCCTTCCCAACGCGATGTCATCTCCGTGTACCTTAAGGTAATCCGCTCAGAACTCACTTTTAGACGACATAACGTTGAGTTCGATGTTTTATCAGATACCATTTTTTCAAAAATTATTCACTTAATAAATTCATCAATAATTCTAAAGACAAATCTGATAAAACGACGAACTCTGGTGTGTATTTGCTAGAGTGTGGAGATTGCCCTAAGGTATACGTTGGACAAACTGGACGTAGCTTCCCAGATCGCATTTCAGAACATCAAAAAATGCTTTCAATTTAAGAAAACCTCTTCAACCTACGCCAATCATTTAATCGAATACCAACATAACTTCAACCCTAAATTCAAAATTTTGCACGAATGTAACAAAAGTCGTAAATTAAACTTATTAGAAGAATTAGAAATTAATAAATATAACAAAAAAGGTATTCTATTAAATGACCAAATAGAAGTAAACAACTCACCCCTAATCAATATTTAGTCGCTCAAAATTGTTTGTATTAGTTTCAGCCTAATTGCCTCATTGACCCCCCCCCCCTTCTATTGACTTAATTGCATTAGTATATAAGCTTTTACCTGTACTTTGTAAAATCATTATTTCATCTGCCTGATGAAGCCACTGTGTGGTGAAACATGCTGCAGTGTTCAACAATAAAAGTGTAACCCTCCCAACTGTGTTGTTTTATTTCAAATAGTATTATGGAGTTTCATCATGTATCCGCCTCATCAATTAAATATATAAATAAATTGTATTTTTATTTGAAGTTAGAAGAGTCTCACGAGATCAATGAAAGAAACAAATATCAAGTGTTCAAAATGTAGAATCGAAACAAACAAACTACAAAACTCAAATATTCAAAATGACTTGTAAACTTTGATTTGAAGATTCACTACAAACTTATTGACATTTAAAATTCTAAAGATCCATTTAATAGAAGAAATCTCTTAATTGTTGAAGATATGAGACATTTAATTTTATAGTTACAAAGTCTGAATGTGAATGACATTTCGGCGCTGTTTTAATTAAGTCAAATTTTGATTCTCTTCGAAAAATATGAATGACAAATAGTGCAGGTGCAAAAACGAAAGTTTAATCATCATTAATTAAGCATGAAGTAAAATTTCAACTTTAAAAACACATACAACAACGATTATAGGCAACTTAATATACATAAACGGTATTGGGTTACCTATATTTACCGATTTAAACAATTGATAGGATCAATTTCAAATTTGACTCGCGTTTTATTTAGTTCATTTAGTTATAGAAGATACAAACGTTTAACGATCAAGAGCTTTACTAATTTACGTAAATTTAACAAAAATAGCTTTAAACCGGATATCAAGACACCCTGATTCTGATACACAACTAAATGCTATATATGTTTTTTTTAAATTACGTACATTTAACCAAAAATGGCTACAAACTTTTAATGAAAACCACCCTGATCCTCTCTGGCCTAGCTAAAAGCTATTTTTTAATATTCATAATAAAAATAGTCAAAATTATCTTTTATCTCACGTTAATAAAATAATTTATAGAATATCTTGCAAATCGAAAAGAAAATATATATACAAATTTGTGTTGCGTGTTGTACAGTGTAATGCATTTTGGAGATGCCATATACATATGGAAAACTTTTTAAGTTGTAGAGATATTAAAACACCGTTTTTACGAGCCAGAGTCACTTTTTCGTGTTTTAATTAATAGCGAAAAGAAAATTGATCTATCTCTAACCGTTTCCGCTCTACAACCAGAAGATGATAAAATGTCGTTTTTCTGAAGTAACTTTAACTCATTTGTTTTAAAAAGTAACTGTAAAAACTTTCTTATGACAACTTTTTACGCCCGTTAAAATGGCGTACCTGTTTTATTTCACGGATATTTTGTTTTTGTTTTCTTCTATCAAAATCACATTTTTCTTATGGGTGCATATGGAGATATGCTCATCATTGAACAGCATTTTTAACCCTGATTTCAATGATATGCCAAGCATACTTTTGTAAACAAAAGTCATTGGCAAAGTTGCGGGTAAACAATTTTGTTACTAGGTGTTGCTTGTAATTTGTTTAAAAATATGACTACTATATATGTGGTACACAACATACATAAGCACTCTTGATTGACATAAACTGCTACTTTGCTAGTCGTACATAACAACAAATATTTTGTTTACAAAGGTACACAAGTTGCACATCATTAAAATCGGCATCAAAAATGCTGTTCAATAATATGCATATCTCCATATGCGCCTATACGAAAAAAAAATAATTTGGTGTGGGAAAACAAGAACGAAACGTCGTTAAAATAAAACACGTACGTCATTTTAATAGGCGCAAAAAGTTGCCATTAGAAGGTTTTTACAGTTTGGTTATAACTTTAAAAACAAATTATGAAGTTACTGTAATCATAACATGGCATTTTATCAACTTTCAGTTATAAAGCAGAAACGGTTAGAGATAGATCAATTTTCTTTTCTCCATTGATTAAACCACAAAAAGGGACCCCGAGCTTGCAAAAACGGTTTTTCAAAATCTCTTCAAATAAATAAGTTTTCCATATATGCCACCTCCAAAATGCACCACCCTGTACATACACAAGAATTGAATGTAACTAATGTTACCAGATCCAATATATATATATATATATATATATATATATCGTATTTTACGGTAAATTACCACTGATAATAACCGTGATAAAATAACTCTAATATTACTACGTATACTTAAAAACAACATTTATGTATCTGTGATGTATTAAATAATTCATGTTACGACAGTAAGTATGGGATACAATCAAAGTAATCTATTTAAAGTTCAAGTAACTTTTGCGTTTCGATTCAGACAATTTGCTAAGGAGAACGTTATTATCTTGAACTATTTTTAATATAAGACATCGTCGAGTCGAAAATTGGGCAATTACACGAAACCATTAACAAGGATAAAAAAACTCCTCACACACGGGATAATGTACTTAAATTTTACGATTAGTATTAACGAAAACGGGTTTCTTAATTGAAATATTATGCGGGGTTATGCTAATCACTGCCACGTACATAGTTAAAACTAACGCGAAAGTCGGTTTTAGATTAAAATTTAACATTGAATGAGAATGGTATTAAACTTTATTTCAACAATCTTTTAATTTAAGAAAATAATCGTTTGAAAACGTCTAGATCATAGGTTCCCATACTTTCTTATTCTACCACCCTCTTTTCGAAAAATAAATTACTCACCGCCCTTCATAAATGTTAATTAAATCATTTGTTGATGATCAACTTTTTATTACAAAAGAAGTAGAAGTATTTAAATATTGGAGAGACACATATCACTCAGACCTTTACAATAAATGCATTTTTATATTAAATTTATATACAGTTTTAAAAGATAATAGGTTATCGACCTGCGTTCTTTCTGCCCTTTAAATATTATATTTCTGATCATTTCGTTTTAGAGAAAAGTTGAAGCCCGAGGCAACTAAGTTTTCTGAGGACCTCTGAAATTTTATTTTACATCTTTAACTTTACTTTTAGCTTCTGTAAGTAAAATTTCGATTTTAGAAAATCCTGAAAATTTGGATTTGCTAGGGCGAGACTCGCTTCGCTCGCGCACCCCAGCAAATCCAAATTTTCATGCTTTTCAAAACTCGAAATTTTAGTTCATGCCTAATTAAGGAGTGGAGGAGAATGACATTAAAGACTTTATTAAAATAATATGGGTTTTGTTTTATTGATTATATTAAAAAAATATATTTTTTTAGCCATTTCATTAATTTCCACGGTCCTTTCTTCACAAAAATGTATTTGCTTTGGAAATGGACATTTCTATCACGATGTATGCATTTTCAATGTATACATTTGTGTGAAAAGAGCTGAAAATGTAATTTAATAACAATTATGATGTGATTTTCATAGTACTTTCTTTTGATATCATGATTTTACATTTTAAATTTTAATTTTTTTTATAAATAACAAGAACAATGGGAATCTTAAATGTTATTTCTGAGATAAAGTATATATATAAATGTCTTTACCTTTTTGTTGCTTTAATATTAGAAGTGTACAAAGTGTTTAATTTATCGGTACGTATTTGAGCGCGAATTTATATTAAAGGAATATAAATTTAATATTAATACGGAATACACAGTTTGCGATGAAAAAAGCAGACACCAGCAAAGCAAAGCAATGTCTGAATAGCAAAGTTGTAACTTGGAGAATATGCTTGGTAAGGCACTTGAGTGCAGCCGCTCCTTGCATATCAGATCGCTTATATTCCTCGTCAATTCTGAAAGAATATTTATATACATATAGAGTTATATTCGCACATCAATATCCTCGTAAAAAAGTTGGAAAAGTATAATAAGACTCGTTATTAAACTACAAGAGAATACAAAGAAGCGAATTCCTACAATGTTTTATGCAGGTAGAGAACTGTAATATTTTGTCGCATTATAATAATAACTTATAATTAAAAATTATCAGAATAGTAGCTGCTTATGAGCTTCAACGAATTTAAAAACCCTGCATAAAAATTAAAAAGTTATTATTGTTATTTTTTCGTTGTTCTTTAATATAAAGAAAACCTTATAAAACTGTTTTAATTACATGACTTAACGAATAGCATTAACCCATTAAGCGCCATTAAAACAATAACGCAACATTATTATTTTGTTCTTAATTATATTACTAAATACTTGAGACTGTGTGAAGAAAAAAGTCTATATTTTGTTATTTAAATATTTTAATTACTACCCATTTTTAAAAAGTATTTTCAAGTGTATTTCTAGCTTTAAAATATTTCAGTGTTTTACACGTGTAGCGCATGAAGTAAAATTTCGAGTTTAGAAATGCCCGAAAATTTGGATTGGTCGCTCCGCTTTGCTACGCGACCAAACCAAATTTTTAGGCTTTTCTAAACTCGAAATTTTACTTCATGCTTAATCTGGAAAGTTACAACGTATGCATTGAGTTTATTTACAAGAAAAATGCCTAGTATGTAATATAATAAGTCATTTATAGAAATCAAAGAGAAGTGCAGAATTTTATCTAGAATCAACTGTTAGAGTTAACTCTATAATTGCTCGGCCGGTAATAGGTTACTATGAACAAAACCTAATAAAACTATTTTAATTATACCAGGTGTTCCATAAAAAACGCTGAACGCCAAAACTCTGTTATTTACTAATCAATTTAAATGAACTAAAAACCAAAGCCAATCTCAGTTTGAATACCATAAATTGACACTAATTATATATTTTTTCAAAATTAACTTATAGCCAACTAATGGTCAACTTTAAAGTTTTAAATGGCTGCATATAATTTTCTTATTTTATTATATTGGACATTGTTTTCCTTAATCCATTTATGCTCGATATTAAATTATATTTATGCTAGATAAAAATTATAATAAACCTTCTTCACAAGATTTTTAGGCAATACATGTAGTGTGCCTTGAAACAAAATTGGACTTTTAATACTGATCAAAATTTATAAATAGAATTAGTATGTATAATTAGCTTAGAAGATTCAACACACAACTGAGCAAAATACAGGCTAATCTTCTTTAATCTTTACAATATATCAGTGTTTTATACGCGTGGCGCATAATGTAAAATTTCGAGTTTACAAAAGCCCCGTGAAAATTTGTCTCGGGTCGCTGCGCGACCCTTGACAAATTTTCTATGCGGAGCTTTTCTAAACTCGAAATTTAACTTCATGCTGAGTCTGGGAATGGACCGTCAAGATTTTCAACATGTCAAGATTTTCGATATTTCTAGATTATTGTCGATTTATTTAAAGTTTGTTGTTATATTAAAAGCAACTTTAATATTTAATTAATACTGATTTCCTTAGAAATAGAATATTAACCCAATAAGAGCCGAGCAATTTATAGTTATAGTTAACTGTAAAAGTTGATTTTAGGTAAAATTTTGCATTTTATTTTATGATTTAAATGAATGATTTTTATAGAACATACGTCGATTTTATAAAAGAGTTAAATTTAAAGTTCGAACGAGTGTTTCCACTCCCAGACTAAGCATGAAGAAAAATGTCGAGTTTAGAAAAAATCGAAATTTTACACCATGCTTAAACAAGAAGTGGAATCACTCGCTAGAAACTTTAAATAAAACTTTTCCACAAAGAACAAATGCCTGAAAATGTAGTGTATGCATCGTGTATATACCGTATTGTAAAGACCGGGGCTAGTTGTAGATTGACAAATTCTTGACAAGGACTTATTCTTGTTTTACAGTTTTAGAAATATTGTGACAACCTACCCCAGCCATGGGGTTGATCGTAACAATATAGAGTTGGTTGTCACATGGAATTCCTATTAAAACATAATTAATTTTTTTTATTAAATCAGGTATTTAGTTATTGGGCTAGTGGGTAGAGGCCATGCCTACAAACGTAGGGGTCACGGGCTCGAGTCCCACCGCCGCCTGGTGGAGCGATTTGAAAAAAGAATTGATTCCATCCGGATCCATGGTTGTATTGTAAATGTGTTGTGATGTCCTAGATGTAATCTCGACTTAGTATTGGCTAAAAATTAAATATATGTGCTGATGGACTAATTGTCATGAAACCAGGGCTAATAAATACAAAAAACAGTTATTGATTCCAATTGTAATAAACATAAGTTGAGCCAAACGCAAATGTTACGGCTCTAGACAAACTACACAATAACAATATGTTCTTCACTATCACTCTCTTGTCTCTCCGTTTCATTGTTCCTCTTCTTCGTGTTAATTTTTATATTTTCTAAGTGCTTTAAGGATATTTCTTGTAATTTTCTGTTGCATGTTTATTTTAATGTTTCTCTTCAAGTCTTCTTGCTAGGACCGTGTGTTAAAATTTCTGTTTCTTTCTACGATAATTTACTCTTGCATTTTTGTATGGGCTGCTCTTCTCAAAGGGTGCAGGATACCAGGAAAAATATTTAAAGGTGTCCTTTTATTTGAGCATCCAGGGATAGCTTCTGGTGACTAAGCATAATTCATTTTTTACGAAAGATTAACAAGTTGGCTTTTTGGTCTGTTTACCTTTAGAATTTCAGATAATGCTCTCGCAACCACGATCTAATTACCCGTCTGTGACATATGAGGGAAGAAAGTCTACATCTGTGAAGATAGGATATATCTAATATTAAATGATAAATTAAAAACTATTTGTTTCTATTTCGCTTTTTACGGCATAATCAAGAGTGGATTACAGAAGAAACCGACCGGCTTATATTTAATCAGGTAATAAGGGATTTTTCAATTGGGGAATTCCAAATCTCCTCGTTGTCGTTAACGAGGTGTTTTCCACATTTTATGGCTCTAATTATTTCAAAGTCCTCTCTGAGATTTAAAATTAGTTCCTTATTACCTGAGCATAAAATCTTAAATTTATTGGTCTCTATAAAATAATTGTTGTTAATACAGTGTTTGGAAACTCCTGTATTATGTTTATTAGTTAAAATTGATTTCTTATGTTCTTCTAATCGTGTATGAAATGATTGTCCGGTCTGTCCTATATATATACACATTCACTACACTTAATGCGGAGTGCACGTGTATTTTAATGCCGTAAAAAGCGAAACTAGTCGAGTAAATAGAAACAAATAGTGAAACAAACCAAGTGTTTTAAATTTATCCTTTAATATTATTTCAAAATGTTTCACCAAGTGATAATTGAGAAAGTTATTAAAAAAAGGATATATCTATGTTGCACGAAAACCAGACTGAATTGTTGAAGGAGTCATTGGCAGAGAAAAAGCTGCAGCGTCGATTCTGGGGATATCACATATCGTCATGGTTTTTCCTGGATTGGTCAACATCCACGAGTCACATTCATTATTAATATTTTTTTTCTAACAAACTAAACTCAGTCTTGTCAACAGGGGATCAATGAGCAGCAAAGGACAACATAATAATTCCATTTCCTTTGGAAAATTTGAGACCTTCGTACTGAGGTCGGAGTCATGGTTGTCTAATACTAACAACATTGGTTTTTCTTGAGTGCAGCGAATAGCAGACACGAAGTGGGCCAAAAATTTTACCAAATCTGACCCGAGCATCCAGCCTGATTGGTTGGCACATCCTTTGGATCCTCGGGAGCCGTTGGCAATAAAATGTTTCCTAAAATTTAATTTTATTAAAAATACTGCTGGGCTAGTGTAACCAAGGTTTCCCTTTTAGCTAAAACAATGGAGGCATGGTTAAAGCCTTTTCGTGCAATGACTTTCCTGGGATTTTTTGGACTGTAGTAATTTCCGTTTCGTCCATATTCCAAATATCTTACGGAAGAAACTTAAATTTGATCATCACTTTTTTTTAGATTCGCAAAATACTTTTATGACAGTTAAAACTAGAGGGTGTTCCTAAACTAGTAGCTTCTGACGTTCAAATTGACAAAGTTGGTTGCCTATTGATAAACGAAATTTGCCAGTCTGCATCTGCTATTTTGTTGCCACTCGAGTTTTGGGGCATCTTAAGTTTATTGGCTTCTCGTATCTCATATGCCAATGTTCTCAACTCTTTTGGACTTAAACTAAAATAAATAGTTGATGCTTGCAGCAAATATTTAACAAGATCCTGTTTTACTTCTGAAATATTTACCGATATTTTGTATAACCGACAGATATTGAAGAAAATTCTATATTAGCGTTTATATCGCCTGCATCAATTTGCTTTACATATCTACCGTGCGATCGTATAAAACATGATTTAGAGTAGGCTTTGAGTTTTAAATTAGATTCGCAGTACTGACTGTTAACACGTAGTTTACCATAACCTCAAATTTATTCTATCATTCAATTAGCATTCTGGGCAACCGCACAAAAAAATGTCGCCTACTCTAAATCATAATTTAAATGATCGCACGGTAACTAATGTGCGATAGTTTATATTGAACTCAATCGCTACTTGGCGAATTAAAATTTCTTCAATTTTTGCCCTCCTAACAGCTCTTAGAATGACATACGGAGGAATTTCCCCGAGAAGGGTAATTTTCCTAAAACTTCTCACCATTTTGAGAAGTAAGGTAACTTCCTAAAATTTAAAATGGTTAATTTAATAATGTTTTGAATGTTAAATGAAAATGTAAGTGAAAAGACAACTAATATTTTCGAGGCCTTTCAGAATGTTACTCAAAAACAGATATTAAAAAAAATGAAGTCTTCTTTCTCATATCAATATCCTCATTTTTAATTTCACATATCAAATGGGTGTTTTTGAACTTCAGATTAGATCAGTGTTTGATACGCGTGGCGCATGAAGTAGCATTTCGAGTTTAGGAAATCCTCGTGAAAATTTGTCTCGGGTCGCCGTGCGAGCCTCGACAAATTTTCTACGCGGGGCTTTTCTAAACTCGAAATTTTACTTCATGCTTAGTCTTTAGATTGACTAATTGATTGATAAATAGGACTTTAGTAAAATAATATTGCTTCTGTTTTATTAATTATATTGAAATATCATAATTTATTGTAACTATTTCAATAATTTACACGAATTCGTTTATCCTATACGAAATACTGCAACAATTTTAATAAAATTCATGAAAATTAGATTGGCACTACTGACTGTTAACACATACTTTACTATAACCTCAAATTTATTCCATCATTCAATTAGCATTCTAGGCAACCGCACAAAAAAATGCCGCCTACTGTAAATCATAATTCAAATGATTGCATGGTAGCCAATGTGCGATAGTTTATATTGAACTCAATCACTGCTTGACGAATTAAATTTTCTTCAATTTTTACCGCTCTTAGAATGACATAAGGAGGGATTTCCCCGCGACAGCTAATTTTCCTAAAACTCCACCATTTTGAGAAGTAAAGCAACTTACTTAAATATAAAATACCATTCTACTAGATAGTCTTTGCAAATGGGATCGGTTGACATATGGGACAACCAGCCCCACATAAACTGTGACAACCGACCTCGTTAGACAACGCACCACGTTTATAATTTTAGAGCACTATTAACTGAAATTTTTAATTATAATACTATATAAAAATGCAAGCTACTAATGTATTATTAATAATATGAAACAAAAAGTAAGAATAATATTTAAAAAACACCAAGGGTTTTAAATAAATATCCAGAATTAGATTAAAAAACACTCACTAAGCACAAAAAATCAAAAACTGTCAAAAAATATATTTCTGCTGGAAACGATGTTTCTTTGTCCGCAAAACCACCTAACTTAGAAATAGAAACATACGTAGACTAATCGAACCCCATGATCAAAATACAAGTACTTACCAAGCTTGATACAGCTTATACTAGAGGAGAAAGGGATTTTGAGACAACCAGCTAGAGATGGGCAAAATGGCTCTTTTCAGTGAGCTGGTTCACAAGATCTCACTAACTTTAAAGTGCTGGTTCAGTGAGCCAGTTCAAAAGTGTTACATGACTTAGTTACTAGCTAGCGATCCGCCGAGAGTTCTGATTCTTATAGATCCATCTGATTCGCCAACTCATTTAATCGAGCGACGCGGTGTTAATTATTTCGGTTATACAATGATTGTAATAATTTATATAAACACGTAAGAGTGATTGACCCCGTTCATCGAAGACAACAGTTAGGAGTTTACTGCCAACTGTTAGTAAATTCTCTGATGACCGGACGATTATTAGTGAACGTGTTTGGGATTTGTGCAATTATACAAAATAGACCGATTTGTTTTGGCGATTGATGTTGACGGGTTAATGTTTTCAAAATGGACAAGTACCGTTCATCAGATACCAACATGCATCACAAACAAATCCAAATGCGTTAAATGTTGAACATTTTGATTATGATGATAGTAACGTCAAGTGTGTTTAAATAAATTGAATATGTGTGCACGCCTATGAAAACACACATACATTCGGCACGGAAACATCGCGATCCAACTCCGAACCTCGGAGTTGGATCCCGATGAGTGAGCTAGCTCAGTCGGATTCAAGAGCTCCATAAAACGAGCTAGTTCAGTTAGATTCGAGAGCCGTCATGAATCATCGCGATCCAACTCCGAACCGCGGAGTTGGCTCCCGATGAGTGAGCTAGCTTAGTCCGCTCAGTCGGATTCAGAGCCGCCGTGAGTCTTTTAGAGTCAATTCGTCAACACAATAGATTTATTTAACTTTATTCGGACGCATCGTAATTCGAATCGATGATGCTTCAATAATATGATATAACTATAGCTATTTTCGTACTACAATAACAAACACTTCTTATTAAATTAACAACTTTGGTCACAAAAAGGTGTCGAAAGAAAAATTACACTTGTAATGTTAACTAGATAGCAAGGGGAGCCAATGCTCATGGAAGAAATGGAAATCAAGTGGAAAAGGAGAAACTATGGTCAGGATGTGGGGTTAGAGTAAAACAGACGACTATATACACCAATCACCGGTCTCGCTTCTGGATGCAGCATCCAAATGCGGCTACCAATTTTTTTATAGAGACTGGCTAACTGGATGTATATAAACTGTGTAGATAGTAAACAACGGTATTTGCTTATGATATTTTAAATTGTAGTATCTGTGAAGATGCAAATCTCTATCTAAATAAACAAATTATGCAGATTTTAGAAATTAACTGAGTAGTGTACAAATGCAAAAAGTAAAAATTGCATGATCAGCAAGGCTCATATAAACCAGCCTGACGATCCACGAACCGCGTGAAAATCAAGATCTGTTAATACATTGCGAATCTACATTCACTCTAGAAGAGCGGGCGAATCAAAATAAGTCATGGCTCAAAAAGTGCTGCATATTTCGAGCCAAGGACAAATATATTTTCTCATTTTTCTCTGCTCTGAAATAAACATTTTAACGATTAAAAAGTATTTTTGACATGTTTACTGTATTTTATCTCAAACTAGTATTTGAATTAGTAGTAAAAATCTTTAGCATTCCAAAATAAATTTGTTTCTTCAATATGTGATGTTATTAGGTTCTTTTAAATTTAACGCAATTGTAGGAAACACGTTTCCTTCTGATTTAAAAATAACATTTTTTTTAGAGTCTGCAAATTTTTTAGTTTTCTCTACAATTTTATAAACTGCTTACAGCAGGTTCGTATAGATACGGAGTTTAACTTTAAGATTTTCTTTTAACAGCTTTATCAGACAACAAAACTGGTTGAATAAATAGATGAAAATTATAAAATAAACGAAGTATCATCATTGTTTTATCCATTTTTTTAATGCATCCTAAAGTTACGTGCACATGTAAGATTAATGCCATTTATTTAAAAACCCTAGCTTACGTACGAGAGTCACTTACTGAATAAATGTGTGATAAGAAATGAAATACATGTTGTTTATTTGATGCACTTCTTTTTCAATAAATTTGTAACGAGCTTTTATCGTCCACCGTTTCCTCCCCAGACCGAACTTATGAAGTTCGATGGAGCGTTTTAGTGAAGTTTGTATAGCACCCAGAAAATATATAGTGCACGTTAAGGGAAGCACGTTACGTACGATTTTCGATCGTTGTATATTCATTAGAACGGCCATTAGGTATGAATATAAATTATAAAGTTAACTCCGCGCAGCGCGCCATTATCATAGAAAGCAATTCCCCCGCACTGGGAACATATTTATATGCCGCTTAGCCTCACATAATCGACAATTTTCAATGCCCGTCTCAGATACTCCATAACTAAAGAAAATCCCGCCTTCGGCGACGCACGGGCTAAAGCGAAAGTATAAGATCAAGCACTTAAACTCCGCATTTACATCGGCATCCTATTTTCCCCGAAGAACGGTAATCGAGTTCGGCTTCGGCGGATGGGGAAATTTATTGAGGATTATTGCTCTGATTAGAATGCATAATTCGCTGTTGGTCCATTTAAGGCGGAATTGCCGGAATCGCGTAAGGAAACAAGCCACTAAACATGATTTACAGCGTCTTCGAGTGGCGATGTTAACATGCTTCGGTTTGCCGAATGGGGCCGTTTTGGAAAAATGTTAATCTTCTGGGGTGATTTGCTATGCGACGCAGGATTTTATAGCTTCCACGTGATTTAAACAGTTGTCATTCACTTGATTTAAGAACGTGTTATTTTATTCCTAGGTGTTATTAGAATATAAAAGTATCTTAAATAAAACAGTATGAGTCTTTTTCAAGTTAAAAATTACTGGTTAAATAAACGGGACACAAATGTTTATGTCGCCTCGGTTGGATTATTCATGCGGACACTAACGGAAGACGAGCTATATGGAGCCGATGTGGACCGCTTGAGTACGTCGCTATGGAAGCTGATGACAGAGGCCAATATCCTAGAGTGGATAAACGAAGGCTGAGGAAGAAGAAGAAAAGGACATGCTTTTTCGCCATATCTGTAATAATATTAAAATTTGTGTTTTCTTGCTGTCCAGGAATGTTATTTTGTGGCTTTGTGCACAATTTGATTTTCAACGAAAAGTTCTAATATTATAGAATGCTATTTAGTAGAGATGGACAAAAATGACAAAGAACTGTACTTGTTCAATAATTGTTATGTTTCATAGCTGACATTTTTTTTAATGAAATATAAAATTGTCAATAACTATCGTTTCACATTCCTTGATAATGGCTTGTAGCCGAAACTAGTCGGAATAAATTATAAAGTTAGTAAAACAAACCAAGTGTTTTTATTTCAAATTTTACTATGGTTTCCATTTAAAAATTTTAGTTTATGTTGTATCTTGAAAACTAATGCTGATAAAAAAATGGTGATGTGTCCATCATGGCACATTCCCGTCATTTAATCAATTGATGATAATTGACATACTAAACTTATTTTACTTGTCAATTGGTTAAAGCCGATTTTACAATAAATCAGTGTTGTGTACGCGTGGCGCATGAAGTAAAATTTCGAGTTTAGAAAAGCCTAATTTGGCTCGGTCGCTCCGCTTCGCTACGCGCCCGAGCCAAATTTTCAGGCTTTTCTAAACTCGAAATTTTACTTCATGCTTAGTCTGGGAGTGGAAAAACACTCGTTTCACAATAAAAGAATTGATAATTATTTATTGTTGTTTTATTATCAAAAATTTAAGAAAACAAGAGATAACTTATATAAAAAATATCGAGTTACATCAAAGTTCGAGATTTCAATAATGCGTACAATTTTCTAAACAGTTTTCACAAATTTTTGTATTTGCTAATTTTCGTGATTTTCAAGTATGTTAAAATTTCAAAGTTATATCGTAATTTTTGTGCCATCAGTCTCTACTACTTCTTCGAAATCATGATAAATGTTTGGGTATTTGTAGAATTTCAATATGTTTTGATTATTATCGTCATATTTCATGATTTGTAATTTATTGGATTCCGTCAATAAAGGAAAGTTATCTTCAATATTATAAAATTTAGATGATTTTTACAAATTTTATTTTATTTAAATGTTTATCAATTTTCTATTTTTTTGTATTTTTCATCACTATAGCAAAGTGTGTGCCTCAATATTTTCCAAGTGTCTCGCGAAATCTTTTTATTTTAACATTATTGTCAGAATAAACGTGGAAAATGTAAGCTAGAATTTTTAAAAGTTTAAATAAATTTGGATTACGGCTTTTAAATAAGTTTTCTATAATCAGGTAAGTCTCCTTTCCCTTATCAATGTCCTGTATATTTCACACCTTTAGGCCGGTCGTCCACTAGCAGCGACCACACGCGGCTAGGCGCTCACGCGATACGAGCGGTGACAAGCGGCCGCAAGACAGGCGGCTACACGCGACAGGGGTCGTACACTGCACTTGACTTTGCGCTGCTCAGTTTGTCGGCAGCGTCAAAAGAGTTATACATTTTTAATGGATTCTTTTGGAAAATCCCTACTTAATTGGAATTCTAAATTACTAAAATTATAATATTCTAATTAATTTTATAGTATATACTGTTAAATACACCTACCTAGTAAGAAATTAAGAATGATAAAAGTGTTTACAACTATTATTATCAAAAAAGTAAGGTTAGACTTAGAGAAGACAAAGTAGAAAGAAAAGACATAGAACTAGACGCGGCTACGAGCGACGGATCCCATTCTCTTGGGATCTGACGCAGCTTCAAGCTCGTCGCGAGAATCCGCATGTCCGCGCACGCTTGCACTGGACGAGATTCATTGGATTTACACACATCGGGATCTGTCGCGCATATACGCCCATTGTCGCTTGTATCGCGTGAGCGCGTAGCCGCGTGTTTTCGCTTCCAGTGGACGACCAGCCTTAATTCCACTTTCAGTAGGTTTAGGTAATGAAAGATAAAATATGTATTCGTTTTTGAACTTATGAATAATTCAGTGTTGTATACGCGTGGCGCATGAAGTAAAATTTCGAGTTTAGAAAGGCCTTAATTTGGATTTGTGCGCTTTGCGTCCAAATCCAAACGTTCAGGCGTCTCTAAACTCGAAATTTTACTTCATGCTTAGCCTGGGAGTGGAAAACACTCGTTTTATTACTAAAGCAAATAACCACTGATTATCGTTCTTTTATTATCAATTGAGTTCTATAAAAGTCCGAGATTTTAATCATTTGTACAATTTTCCAAACGTTTTGGAAAAATATGATTATTTTTCTTATTTATTTGCTAATTTCAGTGATTTTCGTCAGTTATGTTTTAAAATTTTAAAGTTCTATTGAATTTTTTGTATTATCCATTTTTACTATTTCTTCAAAATCATGATACATTTTTAGTGAACATTGAGAATAAACATTGAATAATTAGAAAAAAATTGTTTTACATTTTTTTTTTAATTTAAATGGCTTTGCATTTCTTTTAATCTCACAGATTTTGTTTAAAATTGAAAGCACTCTAAAAACCTAAAAATCACTCTCAGTTTTTTGCATTCATGGTCAAAATGACAACCCTTTCCACTGCACAGATGGAATTGCCGCTTCTGTTGATTTGACAGATAAAATAAAATATAATAAAAGGAAACATAGTGTTTTGTTTTTAAGTAAGAATAAATCAAGGTATTAAAAAAAAGACAAAAAATACTGAAGTATTTCTATGATAAAATTGGCAAATTTTCTAATCACAGCATCCCTGTTTTAGAGATTAAAGTCATTAAATACATGGACGATTAATAAGCATGTGATAACTTTAACTTTAACGAGTGTTTTCCAATTCCAGACTAAGCATGAAGTAAAATTTCGAGTTTAGAAAAGCCCAGCGTAGAAAATTTTCACGGGGCTTTTCTAAACTCGAAATTTTACTTCATGCGCCACGCGTACACAACACTGATTAAAGTGAAGTTCAGAAAACACATCAAAACATAACCTTTAAATAAAATAATATAGAATCAGTTATTTTATTTGTTATTAACGACTTTCAGTGTTACTAATTAATAACTAGGTACTTATAGAAACTGGTTTGCTATTCAGAGTTTTTCAAAATATTTATGATCTGTAAAATTAAGAGAATATTCGTATAACATAAGGTAGGTTTATGTTATACGAATATTCTCTTAATTTTACAAACATTTTTCAACAAATATTTCTTGTTCCTGTTAAACTTTGTTAGTAAGCTTCACTTATGTTTTTACTTTTTCACAAAATATTAATCATGACAAACTCAAACTAACGTTATTTATAGCTTACTTATTCGCAGTAACTAATTCGAAAAATTCATATTTTTAAAACAATATTAATAAAATAACTATGTTATAAAGTGAATACGTATTAAATGCTATTTTTTCGATTATCTATAAGATTATTTTATATGATAAATATAGAAAAAAAAAATCTAAGAGGAAACTACCACTTCCGGTTTACGCATTTTCACGAAAAGTTGATAGAATACTACTATTGTAATAAAAAGCTTAAGTTTATAGTGTTATCTTAACAGCTCAATCGGTTTAGACTTTATTGTGGCGACAGAAGGACAGACAGACATTATTCAAAAATGGTCTTAATCAACTCGGGGGACTTCATTAAAATTTTTGATTTAAACATTTTCGCGAAAACAATACTTTACCTTTGTTTTATGTATGGGGAAAACTAAAAACCTGATACAATTTTATTATTTTGTGTGAAATGTTTACAGTTTTTGTTTCTATTTTATTAATTCTCATTTTAATTTACCCATTATAAAAATAATTAAAACGTTTAATAGTTCAAGTAATAGAGTACATATTTTCGTAGATACCAGAAAATCACTTATCGAAATAATGTCAGACTTGTTGAATTTTTGGTTTGTTTTAACAAACTTCTACTCATGTACTGATGCGTGAGGTTTGTTAATAATTACTCAGGAAATTGTCAAAATAGAGATTATTTCTTTATTCTAATGCAAAGAATGTGAACTAACGTTTTACATGCAACATTTTCTATATGTCTAAAATATATATATTTTTTTTTTGGTTGCCCTGGATTTTTCATCCGCCTCACTGATGCCTGGAGCTCCTTATTTGCCACGCTCTCGCCTGTACATTCCTCGAGGGTACGCCACAGACTTATCGGTACCATTGACATTGTTGTAAGGCTTTAGGCTTTAAGTTTGTTTTTTTTTCTTTTCTCTTCTTTTCTTTCCTTTTTTCTTTTATATAACATAGTTGCACATTATATGTATGTTCTAAAATTAGGAAGCATAGCATTATATAATATTAAGTTCCCTGTAATTAGATACTTGTACTTATCTGTTGGAAAAATAAACAATAATAATAATAATAATAATTGAGAAATATAGATTTAAAAACAAGTTAAGAATGAGCAAACTTGCATTATCATGTCGAATAAAATTTAAAAACTCACTTTTTTAAAACAGCTACATAAAAAATATAAAAAAGGGTTTCTAATCATGTGAAATAACCACAAGGCTATCATGTGCAATGATTTTAAAATAGTTTAATACTATATAAGACAATAAAAAATCGACAGACAGTGTGTTTCCATCTCTTATAGTTTCCGAAATTCCGAAAAACCTCACCCTGTAAAACACATAACATGTGACATAAAGTAAATGAAAACATAAATATGTACTAAAAGAACCATTGAACCGGTTTAAAAAACCGGTTCACTAAAAGGAACGAAACGGTTCGGAACCACTCACTTAAGTGAACCGTTTCGCCCATCTCTACTATTTAGTATGTAATCAGAATAAGATGCTTCAAGGTTAATAATATTTGTTAATTAATTCTGTGAATCTATTTTCATTGAAAACTTAGACATTGTTTTCACGCCCATTAGTTAGCTAATAAATTGTATTCCATCCACTACGCAAATATTTACATGAATCTATTCCATGTGTTGTATATTGTAAACGCCACGACACTTTAATAAATAACTTTATATTAAGTTCGCCGTGCTCGCACAATGACGCCTTCCCGTTTCAATCATATCGATTTGTAAACCCATCTCATTCCATTTCTACCCCCTTTCCAGCCCCCGTATATATATATATATATATATATATATATATATATATATATATATATATATATATATATTGAATTGCTTATTCAGTAACATGTAATGCGTCGTAAATCAGGAACAAATCTCGCACTCTCCCAGCAACTTGAATTCCGTGCACGTATCCTTCATCTTCCAGTCTAAATAAACCATACGAAACGATAACGATATGCGATTTTGGATACGTCATGCATTTATGAAGTTTCAGGTGTGATTTTATATAAGAAATTGCGGATTTTTATAACGATTCAGGGGCTTAATTTGTTTAGTATTATTATCACCACCAATAGTTGATTATTATTAGAGAAGGTAATTTGGTTTAGAAGTTAATTACTAATTAGACGATTGGGAGCGACATTTGACACGTTTTGCCGATGCCTATTTAATTAAAAGGGCCTCGGGGGACTCTAGACGCCGCCATCTCCCGAATCGCCAATTACTTTCCGATCTTTCACGCACGGATTCGCAACCTAATTTGCGGACAACTTAATTCGGAGATTTTCCAATTTACCCCAAAATCACTTAATTCCCGATTTTTCTCAATTAATCGACCCAAAAGAATTTATTTCCCGTAACCAAATTTCATCCTAATTACCACGGTCTTAAGCAATATTTAGTGCGATAATAATCACAATCTACAAGGTACAGGGAGTTTTTCTTTAAAGTATACGTATTCCAAATTCAGCTAATTTTCTTTAAATCTTTAGATATTCGTCTTCCACTCCCAGACTGTGTGAAGTAAAATTTCGAGTTTAGAAAAGCCCCGTGAAAATTTCCTGGGCTTTTCTAAACTAAAAATTTTACTTCATGCGCCACGCGTATAAAACACTAAAACATAGTGAAATGTATGTATATTTGAACCTGACTTGAAATCAGCGTTTAATACGCGTGGCGCATGAAGTAAAATTTCGAGTTTAGAAATGTCTCGGGTCGCTGCGCGTCTTTCGAAAAATTTTCACGGAGCTTTTCTAAACTCAAAATTTTACTTCATGCTTAGTCTGGGAGTCAAAAACACTCGTTAGGAGCTTCAAATTGAACTCTTTTTAAAAAATAACGAATATCTAAAGATTCAAACAAAAGAAGTTGAATTTAGAAAACGTATACTTTGAATAAAAACTCCCTGTATAAGCTTTACTTAAGCTAAAATATAAATTTATATAATTTATGATTTAAAAGAAAACACTTGGTTAAATAACATTTGCTTAAATTCTAACAACTGAGCCAACGTCGAAACTTGTGCTTTCTTGCAATTATTAGTTAAACCAAGTGAAAATTCAGATACTAATTCAAAATGTAGTCAGAAAACATCAGAAATATCGTGTTTTCTAGTCCTTGTAGTAAAATTTCGAGTTAAGAAAAGGACCACACGTAGAAATATTGTACATTTTTTATTTGAAATATTATATTTTAAACATAATATGAAAAATTAAATAAGTAATACTTGAAATGTAATACATCGTTAACTTGTTTTAAATATTGTCAGCAGTATTTAAATCTTTGTATTTGCAGCTAATGTTTCAGTTGATTTATTTCAGGTTAGTGCTTATTTCATTTTGTGCATTGCACTTCTTGTCTATTAGTAAAGCACATCAATTTATTTTATTATTTATATTGAGAATATCGCGAAGTTAAATTTGTATCGTATATTATATTTGTATAGGATTTGTTGTCTTAGTAGTCTTATTAATTATTTTTGTTTGTTTGTTTATTTCAACAGATATCACATTATTGGAAAAAGTAGCAGTAATAATGATACAAAAAACAATCTATTGTATCATTAGTACTGTAAGTTTTTCTGAAATGTGATATTTGTTGAAATAAATATTTAACAAGACTAGTAAAATAATAAATAATATAATTCAATTGTTTGCAATTTATACGAACATCTTTGTAATTTTCCATATTATGTTTAAAGATTTGCAAACTAAAGAACCGTAAGCTTATTTTCTCAAATTCAAATAGATTTGAATTTAAAATATTTATGATATTTTAGTTGCAAATTTTAATAACTTTATTTCATGAGTTACATAAAACGCGTTTTTCACAGATTAATCAGATTAATCCTTTGATTAGCCCATTAAACGCCATTGATGCAGTAACGCAACATTATTAATTTTTTGTTAATTAAATTACTAAATAAGTAATTTTGATACATTGAATTATTTGACCAGACTTAGGAATGCCTAAAGACAAATGTAAATATTTTGTTATTTAAATATTTAGATCATTACACTCTCGCGCGAACGCCCGGGCCAAACGGACGTGTACGAAAGGTCAACTCAAAGTTACTATATCGCGCAGCAAAAAAATATATTTATTCCATCAGTTACCAAAAGCCCTATTGGGCATTTCTAAGGAATATGTCGACTACTTACAACGTCCGAGTCGGAAATGGAAGTAGAAATATCCCACCGCCTCACACGACCATCCAACTCGAATCAAACGGCCGAGCCGACATTCAAGACATAAAAGGAGGCCCGGACGGCCACCAAAAATACACAAAACCGAACAAAAAAGTAATAAGCTAACCAAAATTTTATTACAAAATAGACATACAATCTTACAAAACATACAATTTCACTAAAAACCACATATACAACCCAACAAACAACAATAGCACCCCATCCAACTACACTATTACAAAATACACAAGTTACTCCACAAAATGCAAATCAAAACACACAACAAAATACTCTACAATCGACATACACAACTAACCACAGAGAATACAAATTAACCTTTTATATTAAAACTATTAACGAAATGTCAAGATTACAATTTGAGTTAATCTGGAACTCGCATTATTTTGATGAAAACGTTGTAATCATTAAAACAAAATTGGGCTTTATTTTAAAAACAAATTAAGACATACATTCAATTACAACTTACCTAAATGCATTAATAGCAGAAAAAATTGTATATAATTACAATGAGGCCAAACAAAACATAACGAAAAGAACGAACACTCCCAATGAAACATATGTGGCCGTAATAAAATCAGTATAGTTTGAAATAACTGATCAACAAACTAGCGATCATCTGTTAAAAATGGGCATATCGTATCGCTTCTGCAGAAGAATAATCTCTAAGGCTACACGAAACCCCTCGACCTACATCCGAGTAATCACAGGCTCCCACCAACACTACCTCGCCCTATTATAACAGACATTTAAATACATACTAAAGGTATATGCGGTAGTTGAAGCATTACCTCCTCTACCTCTTCCAATTTTATGTGGACGTTGTTTCAAATTCGACCACACTTCCGACCAATGCAAAGAAGCGCTACAGTGCGGAAAATGTAGAGGACTACACAAATCGGCAGCTTGTTCAACACTAATAGCTGAAAAATGCTCAGATTGCGACGTCGAATGACATGAAATCTGGTCCACTAAGTGCCCTAAAAGACTACTTAAACCAATAGAAGGTATCCCCAACATAAAACTCAATCAACAAATCTAAAATCAGCAGACATTGAACCATCAATCAAAAAATCATCACGCATACATACCAATCACATTGAATGATCACATTATTGACACATATATAACTAAACCTAACTCACCTAAACATACTGATAGACCAACATTATTAAAAAAAATAAAAAGAAAAATTCATACAACATTGACACTTGTGCATCTATCTCAGGTAATAAGGTTTTTATTGTAATGTTCGACCTTTCCCATCCCGAATCCATTCCTCCTTTATTCTTAATTAAAGGCGTTAATTTCTTACATGGTATAATCGGAAATTGATAGTGCTGGATTCTTATATTGTAACATAAACGGAATAAAATCAAAATCCTATTCTATTAACAATTTTATAGCACACTTAAATACCCATATAGTCCTATTCCTTAAAACAAAAACTCAATCCCCTTCGATCCTTAGTAACTGGCACTCTCTATGCCTCCGTTATTTAATATTAAACCGTAACCAACGGGGTGGTGCTCAGTTAAAACACACCTTACAATTCCTATTAGAAAAGCCAATCCACCCAAAATAAATAACCCACTAAATGAAACCATTCCCTTCACTCTACCCTTTAATAATTTTAAACTTAATGTCCTTCTCGTCTATATCCATCCCAACGCTCCCATAGAAGATACCATTTTTACTAAAGCTTCCTTGTTTGATAATTGCATAATTATAGGTGACTTTAAGCTAAATAAATCCAAACGAAAATACCTCAATTTCTTCCTGAACCAATCCAATTTCACACAAATACACACACCCCCAACACTTATTATGCCCAATAATCCTAGTAGCACTCCCGATATCCTACTCTGCACATCCTATATTAAACCTCTAATACATTCACTGTCTGTAACAACCGACCTTAGATCAGATCACCTTTCTATCCAATTTGACCTTAACATCCCAAACATCCTTATTGATGAACCTCCTATCAACATAGGAAAATCGAAAATAGCGATATAGTTAAAGTAACCAAAGGCATAACTGTTTACATAAATTCAAACCCGATAATTTCTCCTATTACAATAGACAAATTCTGAACTTGAAAACTCCATTAAATTACATACTTCTAAAATAGCCAAGCAACCCTACAATTATCCTCTTCCCAAATATATCCTTAGAATTATTAAATTTAAATGACAGTTATACAGAGACATCCAACTGAAGGGCAATGCAGACCTTAAAACAAAATTCAATAGACCTAAGATATTAAAAATTGCAGAAAGAAGTTCCTTCCGTATATTGACAAAAATTCGCCACCCCTTAAATCCTATATATAACCCCTTCAATGAAATTTTGCTGGAAAAGACACAAATAATACCCACGAATAAGCGCTATCCACATCTAATCGAACGTTTCCTTAAAACGCCTCTAAACATCCGCATCCTTAAACTGTTCTGTTAAACCAGAAGTCCCTTAATCCCACCGAAACGCAAATTCCCAGAATCCACTATCCTCTAAACACTCTTATCCCTACATCAGTCATTAACTTAATAATCTCACATCATTTATTCATTCATTATCCTCATAATCAAAATTATTTAAATAACCTTAGGCAGAAAGATCTTAGATCGATAGCCATTTCGCAGTATAAAATAAATACGATACTATAATGAGTGTTTATGTGATAGAATATTTTATTTTAATATAGATTTTTACTGTTTAAATAAGATGTTTTTAGTATATTTCTAACTTAAAAATATTTCAGTGTATTATACGCGTGGCACATGAAGTAACATTTCTACTTTAAAAAGGCCTGAAAATTTGGTTTGGTCGCGTAGCTTAAAATTTTACTTCATGCACCAAACGTAGAAAACACTAAAATATTGTAGAATTCAAAATATACTGCATATATTTTATCCCGCGTTAATACATTTTATAAATGTTAATTTAGTATAATTAAATCTTTGGCTTTAATTTAAATGAATTACATCAGAACATCTACTTTGTGTATACATAAAAAAATCGCTGTATGCATTAACAAATGCGGAGCTAACGCCAACATCAACTTTAATAAAATTAATTCCAGTCAATATCCCACATGTTAAAAAAAAATAGAAAACCATTACGAACCATATAAACGATTTATGGTTATAGCCATGAGTCTTTTGTCTTGATCCCGAGATTCGGAGATTGGAGAAGAGCAGTTCATTTGGGGAAATTAATTAGCCAATTATACCGGGAGACGTGGACGGCCATCAGCTCGGAACTTATGTCTAGTTTCTGCGTTCCGGGCCGCTGATTTTATCTACCCCGCATATTTGTCACGTTAACGTTATTAAATATAAATTCCGCCACGACAAATTTACAATTAAATAGGGGCTGTATATCTCGCAGGAAAAAAATAAAAAGGGGGAACCGAAATCAAATGATCGTCATCAATTTTTACTTCCCGATACCAATTCAATCGGATTTATTGTCGCGTGCTGTAAAAACGTGGACGTGACTGCTTTTTTAATGGGTCCCAGTGCTTTTAGATAACCAGTGATTATTTTAGGAGTGTATCGTTAAATACTAATAGTCTTATTTAACTTACATTACAATAAACGTAAAATTAGAATAACATCTTGTATTCATTTTATTTTATATTTCAATACATATAGGATTTTTTTAAAGGGTATATATATATACGAAATATTAATTGAAGTCGATTTTATTTATTATAGTGTTTCACTCAAATTATTGAGATCCAATAAAATTGGCCGAATTTGCACCACGGGACATATTTTAATAAATGCAAAAAACTACATGATTTGCGTGGCGTCAAAAGGGTTTTTCCATTTATTAAAATTTTACGGTCCCCACGTGTACACTGTAAATAAATGGAAAAACTCATTTCTCCTTTTTCAGTTGATCATGGTAACTCAACTCACACAAACATCAAATTAAAACGTTAAAAGCTAAAAACTACTAGAGTTATATTTTTAATACAGGCAAAATTTGAATATTTCACTCAAACTTTGTTGTTTTGAGTAAATTTAACTCGAGTAAAATCACCAAATCGCTCGAAGTACGGTCTCGCGATTTATGACATGACTTTGCTCTCGTTTAATTAATAAACAACAAAGTTTTCGTGAAATATTTATTTATTTATGCCTGAAAAAAATAAATCTCTAATCGTTTAATTTATGAAAAAAAATCATAATTTTTAAAAGAATTTGTGTTCGTGATTCGCAAATTAGGATTCTACTCCTTTTATCGAAACATGTTTAATAGTAGATTGTTTGACAAGTTTTGAAAGCTTCGTATTGCATGCGAATACCAAATTGCAATGCAGCTTTACAAACAGCGGCGGCGCAGAGTATAACCGTTACACTGAAAATTGGACAAAAATACTAATAAATAAAGTTGAATAATTTGCAATGTTTATGACATATATCATGTGTTCTAAAGACTTGAATTAATAGGAGCAACAGTTTTTTTTAACACAAATATGTAATATTAAAAAAAAAACGTTGAATTTCTTGTAATGATTATACTTGTATAAGAAAGTTTATTTACATAATATACTCAGAATGTCAAATCAAAATAGAAATTAATTATAAAATATAATTCTATTACTGGTTATTAAACTTGATAGTTCATATATAGACCACGAAAGAATACGCTATTTATACGTTTTAAATTCTCTCACAGAATTGTTTTCTTCAAAGTATAATACCTTTGAAAGTTGACGATAAATCTTAGCAAAAAAGACTATGCATCTAATCTGAAATATGCAGAAGTGATTATGAAATATAATTGTGTTTAAGGTAAACGTTAATTTTGATACCATTATTGTATTTTTGGCCATTTTCGGGGTTACGGTTACACTGTGCGGCATTAATTGTTCTTCGTCACTACTCATTTAATTTTAATAATTTTGACACTGATGTCCTCAAGCGTCCTTACTTTCAGAAGTACTTTTATAAATACAATTTTGAAAACTGTCATTACTTGTCAAAATACAAATATACAATTGTCACCTTTCAATGCACTGGTATAGCGACGACATTTCGTTTGGTTTTTGGGAGCGGTCGTAGGAAAATGTTTTTTGATTCGACGATTCGTGATTCGAATAATTTTAAATGTAAGGATTTGGATTTTTGAATCGAATCATATTTTTGAGGATTCTACCCATCTCTGTTATTAACACATGTTCGGTTGGTAACACTCATTCAAATTGTAAATGTTATTAATGAATAAATTACTTTATTATGCGTGTGCCAAACTCTTCTCTCGTGTATACCTTTTATATTAATACTTGTTACACTATATATAATTATAAAATACAGCTCAAAAACTAAATTTTTTGTCTGAAATTGTTAAATTTTCGTCTGCATAAATTCTCAATATCTGTCATTTTCTGATGGTATATTTTAATGAATATTGTAGAATGCACGTTGAACCGACATTTACAAATATTGCAGAAAATTGTTTTGAACACACAGTTGAAAAATATGTATACTTAATGCAGTCACACGCGACCTTCCACTCCTCGAGCTTTCGGAATGATTCCGATTTGATTCCACCCGCGTCGTCTGCAATCATCAATTTCACCATTTCCATACATTCCACTACATTGAATTTCCATTGGAGTACAATACCTACGAGTATATAGATATATATAACGAAAACAAAAACAAAAAATATATAGGATGTGGCATTTCCATATTTCACATTCCGCTTGATGATGAATATTCTGGCAATAAAGTTAATTGGATATAATTCGACGCGTCTGCGGCACAACGTAAATATGTTTCCAGGGTGATATTTATATTTATCATTTGTATTGTGCGGGATGTGTTCGCGGATGGGAAGACATAAAGCGTGTCACCGCCACGACGAACACCGACAAAGAGTGAATAATTTCGGCATTACCACGAAGAAAAGGATACGTAATGTCCTGACCCATTATCCATCAACTTTACTGATGGGGGATGTTGAGGGGGTTTTAGACGTAATTCGGGGATTCGAGCGACCCGACGCCAATTATCCTTCAGTTCAGTTGTTGTCCTTTTATACAAGAGGAAAATCAACCACTAATTAATTATTCTATAGGACACTTGCCCTTTTATAAACCTTGTTTATAAGTTGTATCTAGTATGATCTCAATGAGTAAATTATAGTATTAAGATCAAATAAATATCAATAACATCCAATATTTTGGAACTCAGTTAAGAAATATATCCTTATGTAAAGGTGACCAACTTTTTTTGTAAATGAAGTGCCTACGTAAACAACATTTCCCGAAAAGTGAAGATCATAAAAATACCAGTTCACTTATTTCTCCCACTGAAAAGTGAAGAGCAAAAAAATACGTGTTCACTTCAGTAGCGGCTCGTCCATAAGGGCTGCGGGGCTGCAGAAATAAACATGTTTAAAAGTATTAACGTGAAATCAAACATAAAATAAGTTTATAAATGCCTGAATTTGCATCCAAACGCTTAGGCTTTTCTAAACTCGAAATTTTACTTCATACTTAATCAAGGAGTTGAAACACTCGTTAGAAACTTTAAATTGACCGCTTTTCTAAAAGCAAGGAAATTTACCAAACTCTGTAAATATCGGGATATGTATACTGTATACAGGTAATTTTTAATTTAAGTATACGAGTACAACTCCCGATGCATACTTTATAAATTTTCAGGCATTTTTTGTTTTTGAAAAAGTTGATTTTAAAGTTTCTAACAAGTGCCTGAAACTTTTCCTGATTAAGTATGAAGTAAAATTTCGAGTTTAGAAAAGCCTTAAAATTTGGATTGGTCGCTCCGCAAAGCAGAACGACCAAACCAAATTTTTAGGCTTTTCTAAACTCGAAATTTTACTTCATGCGCCACGCGTATAAAACACTGGTTTAAAATTAAGTTCAAAATATACTGTTCGGGTTTGATTTTACGTTAATAAATTTTACAAATATTTATATTTTCAGGCTTTTCTGAACTCGAAATTCTACTTTAAGCGACAGGCGTATAAAACACTGAAAAACTCTGAAGTTGAAAATATACTGCATCAGCAAACTGATTTAGAAGAATATTTTAAATTTCACTTTAAATTTGTGTTTTATACGCGTGGTGCATAAGGTAAAATTTCGAGTACAGAGAAGCCGGAAATTTGGCGAAGCGGAGCGACCAAACCAAATTTTCAGGCTTTTCTTAACTCAAAGTTTTACTTATCCTTAAACTGGAAGTGGAAATACTCATTTATAGCTTCAAATTAAACGCTTTTTAAAAACAACAAATACCTGATAATTTTCAGCGTATATTTCAAGGTATGTATACTTAACAGCAAAATTCCTAGCACAAAAATATGGGGATGGGACGTTTCATCGCCGGGCCAGTTCATCGCCGGGCCAGTTCATCGCCGGGCCAGTTCATCGCCGGCCGTTTCATCGCCAGGCCAGTTCGTCGCCAGGCCAGTTCATCGCCAGGCCAATTGCGATAGGATATGTCAGGATAGGTTTGGATGGGTCAGGATAGGTTATGATACGTTAGGATAGATTAGGATAGGTTAGGATAGGTTAGGATAGGTATGGATAGGTTAGGATAGGTTAGGATAGGTTAGGATAGGTTAGGATAGGTTAGGATAGGTTAGGATAGGTTAGGATAGGTTAGGATAGGTTAGGATAGGTTAGGATAGGTTAGGATAGGTTAGGATAGGTTAGGATAGGTTAGGATAGGTTAGGATAGGTTAGGATAGGTTAGGATAGGTTAGGATAGGTTAGGATAGGTTAGGATAGGTTAGGATAGGTTAGGATAGGTTAGGATAGGTTAGGATAGGTTAGGATAGGTTAGGATAGGTTAGGATAGGTTAGGATAGGTTAGGATAGGTTAGGATAGGTTAGGATAGGTTAGGATAGGTTAGGATAGGTTAGGATAGGTTAGGATAGGTTAGGATAGGTTAGGATAGGTCAGGATAGGTTAGGATAGGTTAGGATAGGTTAGGATAGGTTAGGATAGGTTAGGATAGGTTAGGATAGGTTAGGATAGGTTAGGATAGGTTAGGATAGGTTAGGAAATATGACATTTAAATTATTTATGATTAATATGAGAATAACAAACTTAGAATCTACATATTTTCATTAAATACAATAACTAGAAAACATTTATTTAATTAAAATTGGTAATTGTGTGCTATTCCACGAAGATATTCTATACGCTCCCTATTATCATAATCCGACATAATTTTTTTAACAGGTGGATCATTCCCTGCAACTAATTAATTGTTCGTAGTAGGTGTCTCGATCTTTTTGTATTTTCCGTAATGCGTCAATAAATTTCCAAATTGTAGGATGATGAACTCCTAATTCAACTTGCAGTCGCCGATGCGCAGCTTCAGCATGATTATTTGTTCGGTCTTCTTCGTGCAATACACGCTCATAAAGATTCCATATTTCAAGTGGAAACATTGCAGGCTGTCTTCCTTTAGTGCGTCTATTTTGACGTCCAATATATATATATATATATATCTTCAAACCAATTAAACAGTGGTTGTAACTCTGGAGGAATTTCTGCTGCTAAGGCATCCAAATAATCGTCAATATTTTATTTTATAAATATATTGGCGATGAACTGGCCCGGCGATGAAACGGCCGGCGATGAACTGGCCGGCGATGAAACGGCGGCGATGAATCGGCGGCGATGAATCGGCGGCGATGAAACGTCCTAGACCGCAAAAATATATAGAAATTATGTAAAATATCGAAACATGATAAGAATTATAAATATTGTCAAAAAAGATAAAAATTAACGAAAATCATATATTTGCAGAACTAGTTGAAAATGTTAAATTTAATAATAATGATAATGACTTACCTAAAGATTACATACATTCCAATAAAAGAGCTAAACAATAATAAATGAAAGTAACAAATTACAAATTTGTCAAGAACCATGAAGATTGTCAAAATTTTTAGACATAAATGACAATTTAAAAATAATACTGATAAAACAACAAACATTCTGAAAGCTGACAAAACTTTGAAAAAATAACAAACATTAATTAAAAATCAATTATAAAAAAACCATAAGACAATAAAAAATAGTGGAAATTGACGCATTCAATACAATTAAACAAATTTTTTTAAAATTATACAAATCGTCATGCATGTTTTGTGATTTGTAATTGCATTTTATAGTTTTAGTTTTAAACATATTTTAATGTGTTTAGTTTATATCATTAGTGTTATTAAATTGACACCGTTAACTGAAGAACGATGTCATAATTAATAAAGTGAACAAAAATCAACGAGGTTACGACTGTAATTGACAAAAAAAATCCAGATTGGAAAAATTGTGAAAACAGATTTTTAAAAATTGATAAAGCTCGTAGTTAATAAACAAATCATTCATAAAAATTGTAGAAAATAATCAAAATTAATCAAATCAAATGAATACATTTTTTTAAACTGACAAAATACATACATTTCAAATGAAATCCTCAAAAGCAACAAATATGTTGAAGATTTAGAAATCGATAACAAAATGAGATCAACGCCCGTATCAACGCAGTAGCATTAATAAATACTGACGTCAAAACCGGCTTATGGTTGGCGAAGTCAAAGTCAACCTCGTACACAAAAAAAAGTTTATTAAAAAATGTAAATTACACAAACTACAAAGTTGACGAACTCAACAAAAAATCGTAGAATTTTATAAACTTAACAATGATGTCATTTGGTAACAAACATAGTTTAGCTAAAAAAATCTAAAAGAGTAATCAGTTAGTGGAATAACCCTAAATTATAAAACTGTTTTTAAAATAAAATTGTCCCGCCTCCAAAAAATGAGGCGCCTGATTTTGTTTTTCCTAGGGGCGCCAGGTAACCGCAGGCGGGCCCTCAGCTCCACCAATAAACATCCTCACGAATAAACATCCTCACGTTCAATTATTTTCCGGGTCGAAAACTGAAGGGAGTATACACTTTTCAAGCATAATTTTTTAAGAAGTAGGGGAAAGTGGAGGAAGTAAGGTAATACCGGCAAGCCAATTTTTCATTTTTAGAATTTGAATTCTGTTAATTTACTTTAATATGTCATCTCTTAGACAAAGGAGTAACATATAGTTACAACGCTGTCAATTTACTAGCTTGTGTAGTGTCCAGAAAAAGATTTTTTTGATTTTAATTGAATTTATAAAAAAAAAATTACAAATCGAAAATTGGATGTCAAACAACCAAATTTATATCGGTTAAGTCAGGTTTTTTATAAAAAGGTTATGAAAGTGACAATGAAAATATGTAAATGACAGGAATTATGAAACACTTTTCTCATTTTTGATACATTAAATGATGATAAACTCACAAGTCCAAAGTTTGATACACACTAAAAAACTTTTTACGTGTCCTAACATTGTATTTCTACCGATCCAAAGTACAAGTTATTGTTATAGTTAATCATTTCGTAATTATTTCAATATTATCAAAACAAGCATTTTATGTTTTTACTTCGAGCATATTTAAATGTTTCATTTTGGATTAAACAAACTCTTTTAAATGGGATAATGTTGGTAAGGTGAATTGGGGGAATATCGGCCTAGTTGCATCTACATACTTCAAGAAAAGTTAAATGTTTCGATATTATGACTATACCAGGACTTTTAAAGAGAAGGCGATTATTCAAATGTATTTGAAAATTTAAATGGCCTTAATAACGAAATTTGCTAAATTTGTGAAACATTTTTGGAAAAATAATAAAGTATGGCCAATGGGTCATATTAATGCAGGAAGCTTGCCCTAGTAGCTATGCCAATAAGCGAATTTTGTATAGCTACTGTTGCAAATTAATTTTTAAGTAACAACGTCAACCGGCCCGTATGTCCCCCGAATTGCAGGCAAGCCCTAATATGTCAAACACATAAAATTCGTATTATGCGGGATGTGATTTAGGTAAATAAACTTTGATTTTGTATTATTTATTCTGTCAAATAATAATCTTTTGATTGACAGATGTGTGTTAATATTTTGCTCATATGTTGATGTCTATAGCGCAATTAGTTTCTTTGTATTTTCCTAGAAACCTTAGGGTGTCGCCATACCCCCACTTTACTCTACATGTCATGAAAAACGAATGCATTAGGTTGGTTTACAAGAAGTACATAAAATAGAACAATCACAACGTTAAAACAAAACCAACAATAATAATGTCGGAGTGTTACTGCCACTAAAACACTATTAATCCACATTAAATTAAGAAATTACGATGTGATACGTGATACACGTTTCTATTTCTACGATTTAAACAACTGGGTTTGAAAATAATTTCTTATTTGCCACATTAACAGTTAATTATAGTTATTACGAGTTGTTCAACAATTTCAAGGTTACTTCTGGGTAATTAATGGATACATTCGATGATCTCGAAAACCTATTCATCCTAGACAGATGTTTTGTGTAAGAGGAAATTCGCTGTAATTATCTCTAATAAAATGAAATTCCGATTCGGCGACGACGCCGGATTTTCCTGCGTATAACCGCACTTCGCGGAATATCTGCAGCTAAAAGTGGAATTCGCAACAGGAAAGGGATTACCACAAGTCATTTGGAATTATCGTGATATTTTTTCAGTAATGAATCGAGGAAATGTATTGGGAGAATTTAAATTACTTTTTTAATAATATGTGCAATTGATTAAATTATTATATCTGACTACTATCGCTGGTCATTAGGGCTTTGAAGCCAGGACCATTACTATTGCAAAAAGAGAAGAAGAATATATTAATGGGCATGTAAATCAGGGTTAATGAATTGCATTAAATAAAGTTTTTAAACTCTAAACTTTAATTCTTGCTTAATCAAAAAGTGAACGATATTATAAAAACAGCAAACGCGTAAATCATGGTAAATATAAAATTGATGCACTAATGCCACTTTGCACCCAAGTCAAATCACTGATTAGTACTCCTTTGAGACACAGCAATTTTATGTATAAATTATTTACAAAATCGCATAACAAAAGCGACATGTTTACAAATTTAAAACATTCTTATATTCTAGAATTATGACTTAGTCAATGATTAGTGGTTGATTAAAGACAATCTTTCGGGGTGCAAATGGGCCTTAATGTTATTAAATAAAACACCAACTTTACTTGTTGCAAGGCATTACACTATATGAGTAATGCTTCTTTTAAGGGAACTTTACCGGCTACGTTTCAAAAACTTTTTTATTTATGGTCCAAACATTTTGAAATCTTATATGCATATACTAGATTGGATAAGACTTCTGCCGTATGATTTTTTTTTAATTTTAGTTTTTGTGTAACAGATTATTTTAAAAATTTGATTCCCAATTAAAATTCCATACAAGGAAGTGTTTATATTAAATTCACAAATACAGATCACTTTAAATAACTTAAATATTTTAATAACTAAAGGAGAAATAGCAGTTTTAAAAACATGCCATTTTTAATTTGTTTAAGGATTATGACGCGATCTTTGTTTATTTTTTGTAAATTCACAAATACAGATCACTTTAAATAACTTAAATATTTTAATAACTAACGGAGAAACAGCAGTTTTAAAAACATGCCATTTTTAATTTGTTTAACCTATATCAATAGGGATGATTAAGCCATGCATGAAAAATAAAATGTTTTGGACACTTACAAGCGGTAGAACCCCCTTAAGTATATTTGTACACATGAATATGCTGTAAATTTTCTAACATTCGTTGTTTTTAAAAAGAGTTCAATTATAGACTTTAAACGAGTGTTTTCCACTCCCAGATTAAGCATGAAGTAAAATTTCGAGTATAGAAAAGCCTGAAAATTAGGATTGGCCGCGTAGCGAAGAGGAGCGCTCAATACAAATTAGGCTTTTTTAAACTCGAAATTTTACTTTATGCGCAAAACATTGGTTTTAAGTGATGTTCAAAATATAAGTCTTTAGCATACTGCATTAGTTAATTTCACGATATAGCAGTGTTTTATACGCGTAGCTTCGCTACGCGGCCAATCCAAATTTTGTGGCTTTTCTAAACTCAAAATTTTACTTCATGCTTAATCTGGGAGTGGAAAACACTCGTTTAAAGCTTTATTTGAACTCTTTCAGGCAGCAACGAATATCTGAAGATATACAGCATAAACGTTGTAATTGAGATATGTATACTTAAAATAAAAACTTCCTGTATATCGATACACTATAAATTAACAGGTATTGTTTGATTTTATATTTTATACAACCGTTAAATTTGAAGC
Source organism: Philonthus cognatus (assembly GCA_932526585.2). Taxonomy (NCBI): domain Eukaryota; kingdom Metazoa; phylum Arthropoda; class Insecta; order Coleoptera; family Staphylinidae; genus Philonthus; species Philonthus cognatus. The sequence goes on along the minus strand of OW052245.1, from coordinate 27,020,900 downwards.
TTTTAACGAGTGTCTCCCACTCCTTGGTTACTTGGTTAAGCATGAAGTTAAATTTCGAGTTTAGAAAAGCCAGAAAATTTTGATTGATCGCATAGCGAAGCGAAACGACTAATCCAATTTTTTTGGCTTTTCTAAACTAGAAATTGTACTTCATGCGGCACGCGCATAAAACGCTATAATATTGTGATGTAAGCAGTATATTTTAAGCTTTACTTCAAATCTTTCAGGCCTTTCTAAAGTCCAAATTTTACTTCATGGATAATTAAAGAGCACTCGTTCGAAACTTCAAATTAAACTGGTTAAAAAAACACGAATGCTTCAAAATGCATACTCATCGGATGTGTATATTTGAAAGAAAATTGTTGTATATATTTATGTCTGCAGCCCCCTGTATAAAATGTCTCACGAGCCCCTACTATTTACGAGTAGTACCAAGAAATACTTCCGGTCCACCATTTTTTTCCAGATTTTGAAATAATAATATCAAAAGCAATCTTTTATTGACTTTCATTACAAGTTACATTGATAGAAATATTATTTTGTTAAATTATATAAAATGTAATTATCGTAAAGCAAATGAATATTATTATAATTTGTTGTATTATAAAGACGAAATACGTAACTTCCGGTCCTCTATTTTGCTTTGTCGAAATTGGTATTTAACTCTTTCAGCCCTGGAATTTTTCTGGTGCCCAAAAAAATATTTCGTGCACTACATATTATTTATTACTGTCTTAGATATACAGAAAGTTTCTCTTTTAATCTCAATATACTGTATACGCTGTAAATCTTCAGATATTCGTTGTTTTTACAAATATTTTAAAGTAAACTTTAAAACAAGTGTTTTCCACTCCCAGATTAAGCATGAAGTAAAATTTCGAGTTTAGAAAAGCCTGAAAATTTGGTTTGGTCGCGTAGCGCGTAGCGCTACGCGACCAAACCAAATTTTTAGGCTTTTCTAAACTCGACATTTTACTTCATGCGCCACGCGTACTAAACACTGATGTGATGTGATGTTCAGAATACACGTTTTTAGCATACTGCTTTATTAGAATATTTCGAACTTTACCTAATATCAGTGTTTTATTCGCGTGGCGCATGAAGTAAAATTTCGAGTTTAGAAAAGCCTGAAAATTTAGTTTGCTTATCTAAACTCGAAATTTTACTTCATGCTTAATCTGGGAGTGGAAAACACTCGTTTAAGACATCAAATTAAACTATTTAAAAAAAAACCATTATCGGAAAAGTTACAGCTTGTGCATACATGTATGCATATTTAAAAGAAAAATTCCCAGTATGTTTACCAAATTTTAGTGGTGGTAAATACCACCATCAGGGCCAAAAGGGTTGTTTAAAATCAGTAAGTTATAAAACTAAATAATCATCACGCAATTTTTGAGTTCAATCATTTGTCTAATTTTGCCAATTTTTATGTTACCAAGCCCACTGTGTGGCGTACCCAAGTTTGAAGACCACTGGTTAAGATAATAGCTCTAGTCTTTAATTTAATAGGTTTTACAAATTCGTGAAAAGCAAAAGTTAATTATTTTATGTTTATTACTCACACACAAGCACACGATCTTAGATTAGAACGCACGACATTGGACTCAACAATTACGTTTAAGTGCACTACAATAAGAAATCTCACTCCATAAACAAGCTGCCTTATTATAAAATCCAATCCCGTCGTTGAATTACACACGGATTAATTCACGAGGGCAAAGTATAGAGTAAACATTTTGAAGAAGTAATTAAACACATGCCTTCTCGGGAATCGCGAATCTAGGGGAATCCTTGTGAGTGTAAGCGATACCAGTTATCTCCATTATCTTATTCCTTTTGAGAAAGACTGGGGGGATGTTTGCTCTCCAATAAACACTTATAAATAAGATTGTTTTATCATTAGGTGGATATCAGTTGACTCGAGTAATAAGCGAGCGTACAAGAGGTTATTAGCAGAGATGAAATTACTGCCACTTTTCGTTTGCGTCCTCCTCATCTTGACGGTGTTAACAGGGGGAATAAGTGGAAAACACAGGTGGAAGAAATTTGTAAGTTTGCATCTGTTATATTTTAAATATGTTTATATTTCAACAAAAGTTTAACAAAGATATTCATTTGTTTTACTTGTTATTTATAACGTTGTATCCTTGAAAGCTTCATGTATTGTATATATCTTAGCATTTTAAAAGATAACTGGTAACAAAGTTATTAAAGTTTAAATTTGACTGAAATTAACAAAAATGTAGGTGAAACTGACGAGATTTAAAATAAAGAAAATCAATATACTATTCGATTGCTTTATGATGACAGTTAAATTAGACAAAATTTTCCATTTCTAACAAAAAATTAAACTAAACTCTGTTTTTTTTTAATATAAAAAAATTAGGGTGTATTTACTACGAAAAGTTGCAGTCTTGCTTTAACAGTAGGGTATTTTAAACATTAAATTTTGAGATGTTGGTAAGTGATTATCAATGTGACAAATCATAATTTGTCAAATAAATTGTCACGATGCAGAGATTTTCTAAAAAGAGAACGTTACAACTTGCAACTTTACACATGTTCCATATAAATATTTGTAAAATTAATGAACATGTGATCAGAACTCAGTCGAAGTATATTTTAAACTTTACTTTAAATCAGTGTTTTATACGCGTGGCGCATGAAGTAAAATTTCGAGTTTAGAAAAGCCTGATTTGGCTTGTCTAAACTCGAAATTTTACTTCATGCTTAATCTGGGAATGGAAAACACTCGTTAGAGTTTTAAAATTGAAAGTTTTTAATAAGATCACGACTGTGAAATTTACGTTGAAAAATCGTAACGTGTATACCTAAAAGAAAAATTCCGTGTGTTGAACATATAATGGAAAATATTTCCTGATCCTCCTATCCTACCTGATCCTCAGAGACACCTTATTAAACTGGTAGTAGATACAAATAATTTAAGGTGGCTATAGGTAAATACATTTGTAATCGTAATCTTTGCGAGTTAATTAAATTGTCATATTAATGTCAGATTTCCCTTCACATAAATTTAAAGTTGATTTACAACATAACGTGTGATTAATCTTGTCCTAACATAAAACACACAACCTGCATCACACACATCACAGAAAAACACAGTTTATCTTCAAATTGATTAATAATTATATTTAGATGGATGCTAATAAATAAACTAAAACATCTTGGATTTTCTACTAGTTTATATCATTTATTCCACAGTTATCTTAATAAATAACATTTAAGTATAAATGAAATTGCCAATTCTTGGTTGCAGAATACTTCAAACATTAAAAGTGCGATTCTTTTCGCAATCTACAACAAGTTAGTCTTACAATTACTATATCAAACACTCATTGAAACAACTACTTCCCGGGCTAATACCCCGACGGACATTGAATTATACAATAAGTGTTTGCTGTTACATACAGTAACCTACTGCAAATGTAACAATTTGGGTAAAATTATTTAAGCCATCTATAGACGCGTTTCGAGATTTATCTCTCATCAGTATAGCTTTGCCATTCCCTCTAAACAATTTGGCAATTTCATATATACTTATGTTTGAACGGTAACGTGACCGCCAGTCTAAGGTGTTAAATTGTTTAGAGGGAATGGCAAAGCTATACTGATGAGAGATAAATCTCGAAACGCGTCTATAGATGGCTTAAATAATTTGACCCAAATTGTTACATTTGCAGTAGGTTACTGTATGTAACAGCAAACACTTATTGTATAATTCAATGTCCGTCGGGGTATTAGCCCGGGAAGTAGTTGTTTCAATTAGTGTTTGATATAGTCTTTGTAAGACTAACTTGTTGTAGATTGCGAAAAGAATCGCACTTTTAATGTTTAAATGACATTTAGTTGTGAAATATAAGGGATATCTTTGTATACCCTGGGACCTGTTTTATTTAATTGCTTTATAAATGATAAAACTGACAATATTTAATTATTAATTCACTTACGGGTATACCATCTTACAATATTATATAATACAGATACAATTAAATATTATATTACATAAAGTCTTAATATGTGCAGAGGACTTAAAATTATTTAATCCAATATATACTCAGAATAAGTGTCAATATTTACAAGATAATTCTGAAATAATAGTTGATTAGTGTAATGATAACAATGTCTCCTTGAATGTAGGCAAATGCAAGGTTTTGCCATACAGGGATTTTTTTGTTTTAATATACTTTCGCATATTCCATATAAACATTTGTAAAATTATGAAACATATGATCAAACCTAGTATATTTTGAACTTTAGTGTTAAAATAATGTTGCTTTGGTCGCTCTGCTCCGCGGACTCTAGTTACATTTACAATAGGTAGTAGTTGACTAATTTCAGTTTATATTATGTAAAACTTGCATTAATGTAATTCTGTATATATTTTTTTTCATTTAGGTGAAGAAAGTCAAACATGTCGTAAAAGATGTCAACAAAGTTGTTCCTGTGGTTCAAGGGGCAGCAGCAATTGGAGGAGCACTTGGAAAATAATTTATGTCTTAAGTTACTTACAAAAAATATTAATAATGTATTAGAGCATCAAATACTACATTTATGGAATATTAAAAAAAATATAAAACATACGAAATGATTAATAATTACATGACAATTAATCAATATTGAGAAGTGTTTCAATGTTTTATACCACTTTATTTTAATATTTCTACGACTCAAGGTTCGACATATTTAGTGTCATTTTTAAGTTTGACAAATTAAGAATGTTTCCATGACTAAAAAGTATTAAGTAGTGGTGAATACAAGAGATCCGTTTGTTCGTTATTAAGTTTTACCTACGCCCTATGTAGTGACCGCATCATACCACACTGTCATCTTGACGCGTATGATTAACATTACCTACACATTTGCCAATTATATTACATGCTGACAGCTGAACAGCTAATTGACTACCGCACAACCAAATGACATTTCTTTGTTGTATATTGATCAAGTAGTCATTTAGTTTTCAAATATTATTGAATAATTAACTTGTTCTTTCATGCTCATTGTTTATTTTGTTAGGGCATAGGTAAAGTAATTGCCATACCACTCGAGAAACGTACGATACGTTTCTCGAGTGGTATAGCAATTACATACTCGCGGAATACTGCACTCGCCGCTGCGCGGCTCGAGTGCAACATATCCGCTCATATGTAATATGCTGCATACCACTCTCGTGACGTAATATATTATTACACAGGGATAACGGGATTGCTTATAAAATTTAGCGGCTTCTTAATAATTAAATTTAGTACCTTTGGTACAATATTGCAAAACTTTAACTTCGTTCAATTTTGTAAAGCAATGTTTGCATTGTAATGCGTGATTTGCGACGGTACCGTTACAAATGGCATGACAATAAATATTTCTGTATTTTTAATATTATATCATATTATATTTATTATTTCAACTTTTTCACTTTACCTAATATCATCTAATATTCTGCGTAATTTGATTTCTTGTAGTTTGTTGATTCTTTTATAACAAATCGTGATGTTTTCATAATTTTAACAAATTAAATTATTACACAAAATGTATATAATGAAGAACATTAACATAGTTACATACATACATAAAATTTTGAGTTAAGAAAAGCCTGAAAATTTGGTTTGTTCGCTCCGCGAAGCAAAGCGACTAAACCAAAATTTCAGGCTTTTCGAAATTTTACTTCATGCGCTACGCGTATAAAACACTCAAATATTGTGAAATAAAAATAATCTTGTGTAACAATATACTTTTAATTCCGCTTTGGCTATATATTTTCAATACTGATTTAGCAGTATATTTTTAATTCCACAATATTTCAGTGTTTTATATGCCTAGCGCATGAAGTAAAATTTCTAGTTTAAAAAAACCTGAAAATTTGGTTTGGTCGCTTCGCTTCGCTACGCGACCAAACCAAATTTGTAGGCTCTTCTAAACCCGAAATTTTACTTTATGCTTAATTAAGGAGTGAACACACTCAATATTAGCTTCAAACTTAACGCTTTTAAAATACAACCAATTCAATTTTAAATCAAAGTTAATGAAGATTATTATCACACAAAAATCAAATTCATTAAATGAATGAAACACAACTTGTTTCGTAAATAATTGTATTTTATAAAACAGAATGAAAAAAACTGCTTTTAAATAACATTAACGCCATTTGTTTCAATAAAAATTCTGAGCATGAATTGATGATGTGAAAGTTAGTGAATATTCTTGCTCTTTTATGTTCATAAAATGTAATCGTTAAAAAAATCCATCACAACTTTTTTTCAGAAACGTAACATTTTCATGAAACAGAAGAAAACAATTGCTAAATATAAGGCTTTGAAGCAATGTAAGTTTTGATTGTTTGAAACAAAAATCTGAGCTAAAATTTGAAGTCAAGGTAGGTAAATATTTTTGCTCACTATTTTATATTCATAAATTTGACCCTTGAAAAACCCACCATGACTTTTTTTTAGAAATGTAACATTTTCATGAAACAAAAAGAAAACAACTGCTAAATATTCATTCTTTGAAGCAATGTAAGTTTTATTTGTTTGAAACAAAAATCTTTGCTTACATTTTAATGCAGGCGTTTTGACATTCGTAAAATTAGATCGTTAAAAGAACCAAAAGTAACTTGTTTGAAAAATCTCGTATTTTTCAATATTCATAAATTTCGATTCAAAGAACCAATAATGATTTCAAAATAAACATAATATTTTCATGAAACAAAAATAAATCTATAATTAAATAATAAAATATTTGTATAATCTAAGTTTAAATTGTTACCAACTTATAAAAATATAATAATATACAAAATTGCACATTTAGCCCGTCGGTTTTGAATTTGCTCTTCGAAAAACATGAAAATATATATTTAGTTGTATACTTTTTATACTATTCATTTTAGTATAATTGAAGAGCTTATTGTAATAACATGATAAGCCACACAACCAAAAAATGCTGCATTATTCTTCAATTTGATTAAGCAGTAATATAAAAAGCTACAGTATGCTCATCTTTGCATACAAACCGAAGCTTTCAAAACGTGTCAAACAATCTATTATTAATTCTTAATATTCTAGTAACACATTTTACATTTTTGTTTCTAAATTCCAAAGTCCAATATTTCAGTTCTGTTAACTTGAGGCATATTATGTTATTACAATAAGCCTCTGAATTGCTATATTTTAGTATGGGGCTATTATATCTTTTTTTCGTTTAATTGATATATTTTTGCTTAGTATTATATGTAATTTTGTTAAATGGGTGACGTCCGTAAATAAATAAATAAAGAATAATTAAAAAATTGCTAAATAATAAGGCTTTGGTTTAATGAAAGTTTCAATTATTATTATTAATATTATTATTTTTCCAGTTATTTTGTATAATGTCCAAATTTGATCGTTGAAAAAATGCATCACAACTTTATTCAGAAACAAATGTTGTGATTTTTTTTTACCAGATAACGTTTATTTATATTCATAACATTTTATTCTTGATAAAATCCACCATAACTTTTTTTCAGAAACTCAACCTTTTTATGAAACAAAAAGAAAACAAATACTATATATTATATTCAGTCTTTGAAGCAATATAAGATTCAATTGTTTACATTTTTTTAATAACAATATATTGTGATACATTTCTGTAATATTAATATACATTTTTAACATGTTCGTGAACGTTCCAAGTTTTAGTTTTACTAACATAACTGCCTTTTATATTATAATTTATTATTTTATTGTGACAGCTTTTATTTATATGTGCATTGTTTTTATCCTTTTTTAATATTTTATCTAGATTTTAAGCAAATTTTATTTATAAGTATTTTATTATTATCGTTATGTCTTTATTAAATATTTTTATTAATCTAGTTCTGTCTACTAAGTTGCATCACTTTGGTATCCGTATTTATTATTAGAATGTCTTGAAACATTATACCCCATAAAATTGGTGTATAAACTAAGTTTAAACTGTTACAAACTTAAAAAAAATACGACAATATACAAAATGTCACTCATTCGACGAATCCGTCATAACTTTTTTTTATATTAAAAAAGAGTAAATAATTGCTAAATAATAAGCTTTTGGTCTAATGTATATTCCAATTGTTTGTAATAATATTCTAAGCTAAAATTTCAAGTCAAAGTCGATTAACATTTTTCCAGTCGTTTCGTATATTGATCAAATGCATGATAACTTCATTCAGAAACAAATTTTGTGATTTTCCTTTTTATAGGATTTCAAAAATATTAATATTATACGCCTGCATGTGCCGTGCGATCATATAAATTATAAATTAGAGTAGGCGGCCTTTTTTTCTGTGCGGTTACCCAGAATGTAAATAGAATGATGGAATAAATTTAAAGTTATGGTAAACTATGTGTTATCATTAATGTTATTTAACTTATATTTGAAATGATCGCACCGTGTATCAATTAATATTCCCAGTTTTTTAGGGGTTGTTGATTGGTAACGACTTGAACTACACTGAGTTCAAGTCCATTTTTTTACATATACACTATTCTCAGCTTCAATTAGTGTATTATTCTATTATTATTACATAATCGAAAGTAGTCAGAATACAATTGTCTTTACATTTTGTTAAACGAACTATCACAAAATGTTTAACTAGACTTAATTTCATAGCATATCAATTAGCCTGACAATCACCCAAAAAATGTACAAACCTAAATTTCAAATCGATCAACTACTTCCAAAACCTTTAAGTCCCGATTTTTCAAAAATGTTTACTCCTAAGTCAGTTATAATCAATTTGCCAATATTAGTATAAACCATCTACTCAAAATACTTATTAAAAATTGTTCATGATAAAGCAATACGTAATGTTTACTCCTAAGTCAGTTATAATCAATTTGCCAATATTAGTATAAACCATCTACTCAAAATACTTATTAAAAATTGTTCATGATAAAGCAATACGTAACCTAAAAAAATCAGCGTATATAATGTTTACCTAGTATTTTGTGTCTTCTGTAAAATTTGATATTTTGGACTTACGACGTTTCGGAAGAAGTTGATTGAAATGACTATATTAAGAAATACAAAAAATGTAAGCTTCTTGCAGAGCTGGGCAGGATTCGAATCATTCAGGATTCGATTCCCGGATTCGAATCCTTTTAAAGGATTCAAAAGAGGTATTCGAATACTTTAGTGAAAACGGATTCGTGATCCGGATTCGTTACATTTTCTTAAAAGGATTCGTATTCGAATCCAGACGTAGATGATTCGAATCCTAATAAAAGGATTCGAATTCTTATAAAAGGATTCGAATCCTTAAAAACGGATTCGAATCCTCATACACGGATTCAAATCCTCCTAAATAATTCGAATCATCGCTATTAAGGCTGGGATTCGAATTCGATTAATTCAAATAGTTAAATATTCTAATATGAATATTTAAATCACTAAATTATTCATATTTGAATATAAATATTTATATTTTCGAAAAATTCAAATATTTGTGAATGCATATTTGGTTACTTAACCATAAAAAATATCCAACGTTAATAGTATATTTTTAACTTCACTTGAAATCAGTGTTTTATACGCGTGGCGCATGAAGTAAAATTTCGAGTTTAGAAAAGCCCCGTGAAAATTTGTCTCGGGTCGCTACGCGACCCTCGACAAATTTTCTACGCGGGGCTTTTCTAAACTCGAAATTTTACTTCATGCTTAGTCTGGGAGTGGACAACACTCGTTCTTAGAAGTTTCAAATTGAAGGATCACTCTAGATTACTAAGTTTATTACCATTTTACAAAGGCTACAGCTCGAAGGACCAACCATGGTCTTCGGAGACCGAGGGACTACAGGGAATCGAAGTTTTTTACAGGAAAACAACGAATATCTGAAGGTTTACAGCATGGATAGAAAAGAAAACATCTAATTTTGAAAAATATCGAAGTTGGGTTGGTTTTCAGTGCATTTTTAACTTCACTTTAAATCAGTGTTTTATACGCGTGGCGCATGAAGTAAAATTTCGAGTTTAGAAAAGCCCCGTGAAAATTTGTCTCGGGTCGCTGTGCGACCCTAGACAAATTTACTACGCGGGGCTTTTCTTAACTCAAAATTTTACTTCATGCTTAGTCTGGGAGTGGACAACACTCGTTTGAACTTCAAAATTAACTCTTTTAAAAAATCGACGTATGTAATATAAAAAATAATTCATTGAAATCATAGAAAAAGATGCAAAATTTTACCTAAAATTTACTTTTAGAGTTAACTTTATAATTTGCTCTGTTTTCAATGGGTGAATATTCTAATCCTAAAAGAAACGTTTTTATTTAATATTAAAGTTGCATTTAATACAATAACAAACTGTGAATAAATCGACATAAATCTAGAAATATCGAAAATCTCGACATGTAGAAAATCTTGACGGTCCACTCCCAGACTAAGCATGAAGTAAAGTTTCGAGTTTAGAAATGCCCCGAGTAGAAAATTTGTCGAGGGTCGCGCAGCGACCCGAGACAAATTTTCACGGGGCTTTTCTAAACTCGAAATTTTACTTCATGCGCCACGCGTATAAAACACAGATTTAAAATGGAGTTCAATAACACATATATTATATTTAGTCGGTAAATGAACATTTTTGTTAATAGAAACTGATGGAATAAAATATTACTGGTTGCAAATAATAGATTCAAATTTATTTTTAAAGGATTTATATTCGTGATTCAAAAATGAGGATTCGAATCTTTGATTCGAATCATATTTTTCACTTACGAATCCTTTATTCGAGTATTCGTGATTCGAATCATATTAGGTGATTCGGATTCGTGATCCGAATCCTGTTTTTGAGGATTCATCCCAGCTCTGGCTTCTTGTTAAATTAACCCTTTCAGCCCTGGAATTTTTCTCATGCCCAAAAAAATGTTTTGTACACTGCATATTATATATTACTATCTTATATATAGAGAGCATTTTTTTAAGTATACATATCTCAATATACTGTATACGCTGTAAATCTTTAGATATTTGTTGTTTTTACAAATATTTCAAATTGAACTTTCAAACGAGTGTTTTCCAATCCCAGATTAAGCATGAAGTAAAATTTCGAGTTTAGAAAAGCCTGCAAATTTGATTTGGTCGCGTAGCGCTACGCGCCACGCGTACTAAACACTGATGTGATGTTCAGAACACACGTTTTTAGCATACTGCTTTAGTAGAATATTTTGAACTTCGCCTAAAATCAGTATTTTATACGCGTGGCGCATAAAGTAAAAGTTCAAGTATAGAAAGCCTGAAAATTCGGTTGGTACTAAACACTGATGTGATGTGAGGTTTAGAATACACGGTTTTAGCATACTGCTTTAGTAGAATATTTTGAACTTCGCCTAAAACCAGTGTTTTATACGCGTGGTGCATGAAGTAAAATTTCGAGCTTAGAAAAGCCTGAAAATTTAGTTCATGCTTATTCTCGGAGTGGAAATCACGCGCTTAAGACTTTAAATTAAACTATTTTAAAAAAACAATCAATTATCCGAAAAGTTACAGCTCATGCATGCATGTACGTATATTTAAAAGAAACATATCTAGTATGTTTTCCAAATTTTAGTGGTAGTAAATACCACCGTCAGGTCCGAAAGGATTAAAGCTTCTACATTTTTAATATTTTTTGTAGATGTAATAAAATAAATTATTTATAGACCTAATAAATGTATTTTAAATCAATATTGAACAAAAGTACAATCACAGAATATTATTAAAAATACATCTAAATTTAACACATAAACCTTAAGTATTTTTTTATAATAAATTAAATCATTCATACTGTATAGAATAACATTAAATAATTATCCAATAAAACTCAGACTTGATATAGACTAATATTAATTACTCGCATATAGAATAAGAAGCGTAATTGATTGAACATTTGTTTGAGCAAATTAACCGAAATGGAGACTTCCAACTTTCGGACATCCCCCCCAAATTGATACGTCCGGGGTGGTCCTAAATCATTTTCCTAGAGCTTTTAAGCTCCCTAGAAGCCCTGCGTATTGCTGGATGACTGGAAGTGCGTCCCTTACTCTCCCTGCAGTTTTTTTGAACTTCTTTTCCTGTTGAATAAAAAAATAATACAATATTAAATCAACTGTAACGATAAAATGTATTTTAATTTTTTAACTAAATAGGTAGGCCACAAACAGATATGTTTTTTTTAGACCGAATTTTTGAGAAAAATATTCTGCTAAATAAATCCAACTTCCATCACTATAAACTAAGGCTGGGATTTGAATAAATAAAATAGTCGAATATTCGAATATAAACATTTCAACCACTAAATTATTCACATATTCGAATATTTACATTTTCGAATAATTCGAGTATAATTTTAAACGAATATTTAAAAATGCACATATTTGAATATGTTTTTTAATAAATAATTGAATTGAATGTATAAATTTATAAAAATTAAAGTTTACAAAAGCCTGAAAATTTGGTTTGGTCGCTCCGCTTCGGTACGCGACCAAACCAAGTTATCAGGCATTTCTAAACTTGAAATTTTACTTCATGCTTAACCTGTGAGTGGAAAACACTTGTTTGACAGCTATTAGAACATTTAATAACAATGCTGATTTCTAAAAAAAAATGTGAAACAAACACAAACTGTATTAATTTTCATAATCTATGATTTTTGGTAATTATATTGTTATTCATTTTTTTAAGAATCGGTGTTTTCATTAAAGGATTCTATAGGTTATTAACAAGGGTATTACAAACATTCAAATTCCAATATTGAAATGTTTCAATATATAAATAATTAGAATATTCGAATATTTGAATATGTTTCTAAATTAATATTCGAATACATCAATTTTAAAAATTCACTGCCTTACTATAAACGATTAGTGATGGAAATTGGGTTGATTTAGCAAAATATTTTTTCTGTATAACTATTACTTCTATTTATATACACGCAGATTTTTTAAGTTAAATTGCAGCTACTAATGAAAAAAACCTGTGTATTTAAATAATTATCATTATTGATTAAATTGTAATAACTGAATTATAGCCAAAACAAAGATTCTTGAAGTTACAATTTAAATAAACTTATTTTATAGCCTCCGATTCTTATTTATTAAAAGTAGAAATTCATTTCACATGAAACATGTAACATTATATAAAAGTTGTGTCTCTAAGTGTTTTATTATTACGTACAATGATTTTTAGATGAGCAATGTCATAATAATTTTTAAGTAAAAACAACATTGATACTTATATTATTTATTTTTGATTAACATGCACTGGGATTGTTTCACTAATAAAATATTTTATTTTCAACTAGTTTCGACTTAATGCCATTTTCTAGAATAATTAAACTGGAACTGATGGAAAATAAAATATTTTATCAGTGAAACAAACCGAATGAATTTTAATTAAACCCTAATATATTAGTAGTAATGTTTACCAAGTGATCACAGATAAACAAGTAATGTTTAAAACAGTGATGGGGAAACTACGGCCCGCGGGCCAAGTCCGGCCCGCGGAAAGGTTCAATCCGGCCCGTTTAAGAGTGCCGTGGTGAGAATGTTTGAACGCGTTCTTACTTCGTAATGTGACGACCCGCATAAAAACTACCTACCTACGATTAAGCATTATTCTTTGGCCCGCTACGATTGTCTGGTTATTACAAATGGCCTGTCTTAAAAAAAGTTTCCCCACCACTGGTTTAAAAGATACAAAACTCTAATTTACGGTTTCACCAACTTCAGTTTATTCTCATTTAAAATTAATTTAATAAATAATTCATTTTATTTAATAATAAATTTATAAATAATTAATTTAATTTAATAATTAATATATTTGTCGATTGGAATAGGCATTTTACATGTCATAAATATTTATCTGTTAGTTATTTTGCCATGTGTGTAACTATTAATAGATTTTAGTCGATGAATAACTTGGCGGATTTAACCGACGTTGGTGAAATTCGGCATAAGAATAATAATAAACACATTAATAAAAAAAGATTTAATAGAAAAGATACTTACGAATTTTCTCCATCGTTTGCTCCCAGCATCTACGCCTGCAAAGACTGCTAAAATTAGGACTGCGTAGAAGAAAATAATTTGGATTCTCATCTTGATTTAATTTTTATGATATTTTGTTATCTGTTAGTTATGCGCTGTGTTCACTGCTGATACCAGACAATGTGTGAGTGAATGAGGCACAAATTTGCATTTATATACCTCCGCGTTTTAATCAGGGGAAGTCCGCTGCGGTGAGGAAAGAAAAGAGAAAAGAAAAGAGTTGCGAACCGAAGAAGAAATGAGGATGAGCACAACCCGTTGCCTTTCTTATGAGAAAGAAAAGTGAGTCGTAATTAGGAATTCCCTAAATGTATCAGTGTGATCGGTATTGTTTACCATTTTTATCGTAAGCAATAAGAAACAGTTACAATAAATAACAAGAAATATTATAAAATACAATACAAAAGGTTGAGAGGCGTAGGTCAATGCCCAATTGTTAATCTTTATACAGGGTGCGAGTAAAGTACAGAATATTAGAAAAATTTACGAACTCAACAGGTATTCTTAAAAACTCTGAAACAGGTCGATTTTTGTTGATTAATGCGAATAATATTGTTACGTCACCAGTGTTTGACGTGTGACGTCATCGGCAATTTTTTTAAATGTCATTAGTTTTTTTCTATTTGACAATTTTTGTAGAACTCTTTACTCTCTATACAGTCACATACTTATTTTGGAAAATACGCGTCACTTAATTGTTTTTAATTTTGAATTCGATCTTGTGTGCTTCCTATTTCATGGTATTTTGCGACTATGGTGGATCTTGAATATAAGTGCCTAACTTGTTAACATATCAAATATTAAATAGAACAATACATTTTGTGCGGATCTAAATCACCATTTTATCTATTAAATGAAGCGTATTTTTCAAAATACCAAATGTGACTGTAAATCTCCACAAAAATTATTGAATAAAAAATAACGAATTCTATTTAAAAAAATTGCTGATGACGTTACACCTCAAACACTAGGGACGTCACAGTATTTTTGAGCACGTTAAAAAGGGAACTTTAACGAACAAAAATCGACCTGTTTCAGAGTTTTTAAGTAAACTGGTTGAGTTCGTTTTTATTTTTAATATTCCATACTTTACTCGCATCCTCTTAATTGTATTATTATTATTACAACATATTAAAATATACTGCTTATGTTTAATCTTTCTTTAATAGATTACTCCAGGCTCGAATTTTAAGAGCCCAAGAAAATGTTTAAATATCCCTTTGTATTTGTAAACTTTCTTTATAATTTTGGATGTATAAATAAAGTTTACAAATACAAAGAATTGTTAAAAATTACAAAATATACTGTTAAAATAACAAGAATTGTAAAAGTTGTAAAAAATAATAAACATTAATTTATAATATAATTAGAAACGATAAAATTCGTTAAAAACAGATTTCATTAAATTAAGTTAAGTTAATAAAAATCATGACAAATTCAAGATGTCAATTCTTTGTTGTTATTTATTTATTTATTAATAATTCAGTCAACGGAGTCAAGTTTATTAAACAAATATTAAAGAAACCACTGAAATTATATAAATTAAGCAAAGTTGAAATTGACACAAAAATTAATCAAAATCATGACAAATTCAAGACGACAGTTCTTTGTTGATATTTTTTCACTTTCAAATATGAATAAAGAAACGACTGAAATTGATAAACAAAAATCAAGATTGAAAAATTAGTCAAAATTTAATGACAAAGAAAATTTGTGAATTTCTATAAATCGATAAAACTTCCAGAATTGGTAAACAAATAGTGACATTTAAGAAAAAAAAAAATAATCAAATCAGCGAAAGCAACAAACATAACAAATTTATTAATCAATAAAATTCGTAAATGTTGACAATTTCAACAAATAAGAAAAGAAAATTACAATTTTTATGATGTCTGTACCGGAGCTGGGCAGGATTCGAATCATTCAGGATTCAAGTCCTGGATTTTAATAAATAAATAAATAAATAAATAAATAAATAAATAAATAAATAAATAAATAAATAAATAAATAAATAAATAAATAAATAAATAAATAAATAAATAAATAAATAAATAAATAAATAAATAAATAAATAAATAAATAAATAAATAAATAAATAAATAAATAAATAAATAAATAAATAAATAAATAAATAAATAAATAAATAAATAAATAAATAAATAAATAAATAAATAAATAAATAAATATATAAATAAATAAATAAATAAATAAATAAATAAATAAATAAATAAATAAATAAATAAATAAATAAATAAATAAATAAATAAATAAATAAATAAATAAATCAATGAATAAATAAATAAATAAATAAATAAATAAATAAATAAATAAATAAATAAATAAATAAATAAATAAATAAATAAATAAATAAATAAATAAATAAATAAATAAATAAATAAATAAATAAATAAATAAATAAATAAATAAATAAATAAATAAATAAATAAATAAATAAATAAATAAATAAATAAATAAATAAATAAATAAATAAATAAATAAATAAATAAATAAATAAATAAATAAATAAATAAATAAATAAATAAATAAATAAATAAATAAATAAATAAATAAATAAATAAATAAATAAATAAATAAATAAATAAATAAATAAATAAATAAATAAATAAATAAATAAATAAATAAATAAATAAATAAATAAATAAATAAATACGTTTATTGTCCAACAGACTAAACCAATTTAGGACATATAAATTAACAAAATTAATATGCTATAATATGTAAAACTAACAAAAATGAATATAATATAGTATGAAAATTAATCAGTATGACATTTAATAAATATAAATCGATTAACCTCAATGAGAATTGGAAATTACAAAAATTATCCGCAATTAAAGGAATAATTATAAAATTAATTCAAAAAACTATTCAAAACAATTACTTAAACCCTTTCCTCGCACAGACAAAGTTATAAAACGAATAAGATATAATTTGGAAAATTTACAAAAAATAAATATTATGTAAATAAGCAATGCAATACAAACGAATAATCAAAAGTATTATTTTCACTAACAATATTAGACAATCAAATATTCAGTAAATTATATAAATATATCCTGAAACAGGTTATTAGCATTGCGGCTCATATGATTGATTAATGGGCGCTCTCAGCAAAATATTGGTACATGCAATGGGTAAAGAAAATGTCATTATTTGTCGCGATGTTAGTCGAGGGACATGAAATTGGACCATGCTTAGCAGTTCGGACGAGTTCACTTCATTGCAAATAATTCAAAAATGATGCGCTGCATATATCTATCCGTTTAGACAAAAACAAGCACTCATGCTGTTCAAGTAAGTCACTATAATCTGTCTGTCTGTCAGGATATATGCCACTAATTTTGTAGGTAAGGTATTTAAGAAAGCGCTTCTGGACTCTTTCAATTACTAATGAATCTGACACATAGTACGGGTACCATATTACCGAAGCGTACTCTAGTCTGCTGCGTACAATAGCATAATATAAAATTTTTAATAAGTTGGTATCATGAAAATAACGTGATGTCCGCATCAAAAACCCTAACAACTTATAAGCTGATTTACCAATCTCATGAATGTGATTGGAAAAAGTGAGTTTATAGTCAAATAAGACACCGAGATCTTTAATATTATATTCACGTCGTATAATTGTATCGCCAATTTTGTAATAAATAGAAATGTTGTGATGTTTACGAGTATATGACATTACTGCACTCTTGTTTATATTTAGAGTTAGTTGGTTCCCAATACACCAATCAGTTATACGATTTAAGTCTCTTTGCAGCAAAGCACACTCCAGTTCTGTGGTAACCGCACCATAAATTTTTAAATCATCTGCATAAGCTAATACCCTACAGGACAAGGAGGAAATTAAATCATCTATATAGATATTGAATAATAAGGGACCCAAATTAGAGCCTTGCGGCACCTCAGACGAAGAAATGAAATAATTTGATTTAAACCCATTATAAGAAACGTAATTATTACGACAATCTAAGTACGATGCTAAGAAGTTAACTAGGCTTAAAGAAAGGCCAAATAAGCAAAGTTTATTTATTAGAATTTCGTGATTTATGGATCCTTTTACAGGATTCAATGGAGGCATTCGAATACTTTAGTTAAAGTGGATTCGTGATTTGGATTCGTGACATTTTTTAAAAGGATTCGTATTCGAATCCAAATGCGTGTGATTCGAATCTTTATAAAAGGATTCGAATATTTATATAAGATTCGAATACTTACAAAAGGATTCGAATCGTTAAAAATAATCCAAATTAATTGTGAGGATTAACATGAATAATTTGTTTCGTGTGTTTTTAAATTTATTTTTAAAACAGTGTTTTATACGCGTGGCGCATGAAGTAAAATTTCGAGTTTAGAAAAGCCCCGTAAAAATTTGTCTCAGGTTGCTGCGCGACCCTCGACAAATTTTCTACGCGGGGCTTTTCTAAACTCGAAATTTTACTTCACGCTTAGTCTGGGAGTGGACAACACTCGTTCTTAGAAGTTTCAAATTGATGGATCACTCAAGATTACTAAATTTATTACTCAAAGAATCGTTTTACAAAGGCTACAGCTCGAAGGACCAATTGTAGTCTTTGGAGACCGAATGACTACAGGGAATTGAGGTTTAAAAAAATACAATATCTAAAGGTTCACAGCGTGGATATGGAAGAAAAAATCGAATTTAAAAAAAATCGAAGTTAGGTTGTTGTTTTCAGTGCATTTTTAACTTCACTTTAAATCAGTGTTTTATACGCGTGGCGCATGAAGTAAAATTTCGAGTTTCGAAAAGCCCCGTGAAAATTTGTCTCGGGTCGCTGCGCGACCCTCGACAAATTTTCTACGCGGGCTTTTCTAAACTCGAAATTTTACTTCATGCTTAGTCTGGGAGTGGAAGACACTCGTTACCTTAAAATATGTCACACGTGTTAAAATGTGTATCGTAACTGTCAGAATAAAAAAAAAATTATATGTCTATCATAGTACTTTCCCACATGTTAAATACTTGGGACTTTTAAACAAATGTTTCTCATTCCTGTTAAACTTTGTTCATCTTTAACCAGGGATTGGAATCACTGTTTAAAACTTCAAATTGAACTGTTTTATACAATCGACGAATGCCTCAAAATTACGTCAAAATAATTCACTAAATATCAATAAACCCGGAAAAGTCAGAGAAAAGTCATTGAATTTCATTCAAATTGACTAAAACACCAAAAAAAACGTTTGAATAAATCGCGAGAAGTGACAACGTGTGTATAATTATGAAAAATATCAAAACTATTGACATTTATTAAGAATCATATATATATATAACATTTTTCTTTCATATTCACACTGTGAACCTTCAGATATTCTTTGTTTTTTTTTTTATTTTATTAAACAACTTCAATTCCCTGGTCCTTCGGTCTCCGAAAACTACAACTGGTCCTTCGAGCTATAACCTTTGTAAAACGGTCCTTTAAGTAATAAACTTATTAATCTAGAGTGATTCATCAATTAGAAACTTCTAAGAACGAGTGTTGTCCACTCCCAGACTAAGCATGAAGTAAAATTTCGAGTTTAGAAAAGCCCCGCGTAGAAAATTTGTCTCGGGTCGCGCAGCGACCCGAGACAAATTTTCACGGGGCTTTTCTAAACTCGAAATTTTACTTCATGCGCCACGCGTACAAAACACTGATTTGAAGTAAAGATCAAAAACACACAATAACATCTTCAATCAGAGTAACACGGAATCAGATATTTAGTCTGTTATCAACGATGATCAGTGTTAATAATAAATAATTAGGTTTTTAATATTTTCCTTAAAACAACTGCTAGCAATATTAAAATATTAATGGTTGCAAAAAAATAATAAAATCTAATTTATTCTTGAAAGACTTGTATTCGTGATTTAAAAAAAACAGGATTCGAATCTTTGATTCCAATCATATTTATCTCTTACGAATCCTTTATTCGAGTATTCGTGATTCGAATCATACTAGGTGATTCGGATTCGTGATTCGGATTCTTTTTACGAGGATTTGTCCCAGCTCTGGTCTGTACAAATCAATGCATTGATCTATTTGATTTATTTATTCTCGAAATTCATTTACAATAAACAATTTTATTGAAACTAGGTATAAGAATTTAAAAAATACGTTAAAAAATATTAATAAAAATAGTATAGAAATGTTATAATCGGTAAAATTAAAAGATATATACAAGGAATTATTCTTTTAGGCATACATATCACGATTTTTGTATATTAATTTGGAGATATTCATTGTTTTGTTAAAAACTTTTAATTTGAAGCCTCTAACGAGTGTTTCCAATCCCAGATTACGCATGAAGTAAACCAAACCAAACTTTCAGGCTTTTCTAAACTCGAAATTTACTTCACGGGCCACGCGTATACAACACTGATTTAAAGTGAAGTTCAGAATATACTGCTTAGGTTTGATCACGTGTTCATTAATTTTACAAATGTTCATATGAAATGTGTGACAGCATATGCAAAAGAAAAACTCCCTGTATGTCAATATTTAATAAAAAACACAAATTTTAAAAAATTATTACTTTTTTAAATAAAGTCGTCAAGACCAACACACATCATAAAATTTTACAAAAACTTCACAACTGTGAAAATTAGGACAAATTGACAAAAATGTAAACATTTACCAAATCAACAAAAATGTAAAATTCAAAACGAGTATTTGATTAGTGGAATTAAACCTTTTAAAACTGTCTTGGAAAGATAATTCCCTTACTCCCCGAAAACAATTATCTCTGGATGCGCTTTTGCCTTAAATGACGTAAAGATGTTATCAATAGCAACGCCCAAGTAAATTCCCAAAATTCATCTCATTTCCCAAGTCGATTAACTTTCCATCGGGGGCTTTTTTAATTAAGTGGGAATTTGTAATTTTCTAAAAAATATAAAATATAGTCCGTAAATGTTAACTTATTACATTCTAAAAATAATTATAATAAAGGCAGTTAATACAATATTTTATTATAAACCAAGAATAAATCACCGCTTTCACCACAATATTTTTATCGCTTGTGTAAAATAATTCAGTTCTAAGAAATAATTGCGTATTGCTAATAAATAATATAATAATCCCATCACAAGGAAATTTCACGATCGGTTACTAATATTATTTAAATAAATATACATGATAAGGAAATTGAAGATACACGTATTTCCTCATGACTACTACATTAAAATGATATATTTTTCATTGTTTAATGTTATTTTCAATACAATATTATTGTATATTTTTTCACCTTTTGAAAATGTTTCCCTAAATGTCTTGACGTTTTCAACATAAATATTTCTCAAAATTATTTCGTTGCGTCCGACAAATACAAATTTACATGCTTTTCTAAACTCGTTACACGTAAAACCATTAAATTAAACACTTTTTAGAAACAACAAATGTCTAAAAATTTACAGTTTATGCAGGAGTAGGTGTACTTATAGGAATAATTCACTGTATAAAATCATTTTTAAATATACTGAAAATCCATTAACTTAAATTTCGAGTTTAGAGAAGCCACGATAGTAAAAAAAAAACATTGTTTATTTAAATACACGTAAAGTTAAATCAGTAGATGCAAAATCGGTTAGATTCAAAAAGTTTTTTTTTTCAGAAAAGAAAAATAAACGTTTTGTTCGTTAAGCCATGATATATTTGGCATATATTTAGCATGGGTGCATTCTATAGCTATAAAGGACACAAGTTAAAACCCCAAAACTAATTTTGCTAAAATATCGTGGTTTTGGAGATAATCAGCATTTTAGTTTAGTTTAGCTTTTTTCAAAACAATGGATGTAACTGATTTTGCATATAGATGACTGAAATAATGAATTTAGTAAGATCGCCACATCAAAGGTAATAACAATTAGTTAGGTAAAAAAAAAAACGAATGGCACTTTATGACTTTTGCCGTTAACCCGACGATATATTAATACATTTTATGACCCCATCATTTATTTAGTGTATTACGTCTCTCCTAGGTATGTGTGCCATAAAGACGACGAAAACGAGCAAAGAAATGAGCCGAACTGAAAATGCGAATCCTCATCTGTGTCGCCTTCTTTCTTGATTAACTTTTTTTCGTTCGCCTTTTCCCTGGTATGTATTTTCTTAGGTTTAATAAACGCCGGTTTTATCCGCAGTCGTGACTGATTGACTGAATCAAATTATCTCTGTAGCCTGTAGGTAAGTATTTATGACGGGAAAATCCAGGATAAATGCAAAAAAATGAAAACAGTATTCGGATTCATCTGGTAGAAATTAGAATGCGTACGTGTGGGGATAATTCAAAATTCATAAGATAAAATGGTATCTTTATAGATGTAATAAAATGTAAAAGTAATTTCATTTATGTATTATTTAAATTTGGAATTGAAAAAACATGTTTTTGTCGATGTAATGTTTAATATCAGTGGATTTGAAAATTACAATTCTGAAATAATTTCAAAATAAACATACAAAACAATGCGTTCTAATTTTGTTATACATACAGCGAATTTTTCTTTTAAGTATACATATGCTAATTATATGCTGTAAATATTCACATATTCGTTTTTCTCAAGGGTCATATTGAAGCTTTAAACAAGTGCTTTTCGTTCCCAGGTTAAACATAATGATTTCGAGTTTAGATTAGCCTAAAAATTGGGGTTGGTCGTTCCGTGAAGCGGAGCGATGAAACCAAATGTTCAGGCTTTTCTGAACTTTAAATTTTACTTCATGCGTCACGCGTATAAAACACTAATTTAAAGTGAAGTTCACTTATTCATAATATTTCAGTATTTTCGAGTTTAGTAAAGCCTGAAAATGGTTTGGTCGCGACCAAACCAAATTTTCGATTTTTTCTAAACTCGAAATATTACTTCATGCTTAATCAAAGAGTGGAAACGATCGTTAAATTTAATTATTTAAATGGTATCAATTATCCATGTATTTATTGATGTTTACCCCGAAAACAACGATATTGCGATTTCCCGGTAAATTATCGGTAAATAGTTTAATGAATTAGCGAAGATTAAAAAAGTCAATAAATGGGATTGTACCTAATAAGTATCTAAAAGATTTTACTAATCAAATGAAAGCGTATTTTATCATTAATCAATTAAAAAATATGTAAACGAATTGACTTTCTGTAAAAAATTGTCTATTTGAGACTTTTACTTAATTACTTTTACAAGAAATACAATTATTTAAAAACGTCATATAATAGAACGATTTAATTAAAAAAATGGAAAAATCACGAAAATTACTATGCTTAGGAAAAAAACCACCAAAAAACAATATTGATTGAGAAATGAAGACAATTATTTGAGGCATTATTACTACCTATTTAGAATTCAATTACTTTTTTATCTAAGCTCTTAGTAATTTTTGCAACTTGATTTATTTATTTAATAATAGATTTACAAAATCCAACTGCATGTATTAAGATTTTTATTTTTCTTGTGAAAAATAAATAGCCTTATTTGTTTTTGGCAATAATACGAAAAGGTCTGTGCTTTTTTAATATTTTTTTTTTTCATTTAAAATATTCT
The DNA here is from genome assembly GCA_932526585.2 of Philonthus cognatus. Taxonomy (NCBI): domain Eukaryota; kingdom Metazoa; phylum Arthropoda; class Insecta; order Coleoptera; family Staphylinidae; genus Philonthus; species Philonthus cognatus. The sequence continues at coordinate 26,997,292 of OW052245.1, read as the reverse complement.
TGAATTAATTTCTCACTTGACTCTTGGTAAAACATGTTTAAAGAATTAGGTAAACAATTAAACACGTGGTTTGTTTCACATTAAAAGTTAAAAATAGTTTTGAATTCTGTCTAGTTTCGATGTTTACATCATTCTTTGAAATTTATGTAAAAATCTAAACTAGTGGGAATATACAAACTATTTTTAATTTATGTGAAACAAGCCATGTGTTGATTTTTTTACTTTATTGCTAAAATCTTCATTACATTTCTAATTGAAATTAATGTAATCTAAACTAAAAACAATCCCAAGAAATTCACAGATTTTCTTAAAATCAGTTAAACAGCAGCAACTTTTTACTACACTGATTTTTTTTAATACTCACAGCTTTTTAAACTATAGGAACATTAATATTGGTTTAGTATTCGGACTTTGGGCTTAAAAACATATGAGACCTAAATTAAAACTTATTTTAAACTTAATCGAATACTGTTATAAAATAAATATTGATCTATAAAATTGTAAAATTATCGTTATAGAAATATATTTGGAATTAAAAGACCTTTCATTTATGCTATTTATGGCTTTAAAATACTATTTAATAGCAAACGCTTAAAGTTAAACATTATTTTTTTTATAATCACTTGTTTCTAATATGTAAAATTCTAACTGAAGGGGTTGCATATTTTTCCTGGATAAAATAAAGTGTTGTTACTACCGATGAAAATGTCTGTGCTATATTTCAAGATTTTTAAAGAAATTGAAACATTTACAACGACCCAGAAGTAAATTTTCAGAAATAATTTTATTTTTCGAAACATCTAAAAAAAAAAACACCAATATTCTAGTGTTAAAAATAATGTACGCTACTTCATTATTATAATATGTTGATTAAATAATTCGATTTATGATAAATCAACTTGGGGCGTTTGTACCTAGTACAATTTTTAAGATTCAAAAGTGCATTATTAAGATTAATATAACTTTATAAGCACAAAAGCCCATACACAGAAATTAATGTTACCAAGCTGGGCAATACAGCTGAACCGAAATCCGTTTTTTTTTTTCGGAACGAAAACCGGAACCCAGCAGACAAAAATTTTGTTTGGTTAAATTGGAACGAAAACCGAAACGACAAAAATTACAGTTAGAAACCGTGCTGAATATCATCGATTTCTTCTGAAAATTCAATATTTCTTGCGATTTCTTTGTCCTATTATTATACAGACTCATGAGTTTTTACAAAAAATTGCATCGTCAGCCTTTTTTATATCAGTGGAATTTATCTTATTAGTAATTTATTATTTCAAATGTTAATAACATGTATACATACAAATTTTACACTGCAAATGGTCGTGCATCCAAATCTTCAAGCATATAATAATTTTATTTAATGCATATCATAAAATTGGGTCTGTCAACTTGGCCCCCCCAACTCAAAATTTTCAAATAAAAAATATTGCGCCCGAAATGTCTTAACTTGCGCTCACTTGCGCCCAAATATTAAAACTTGCGCTGTTAAGGGTAGAAAGTTATAGCGATTTGAAAATAGGGGGGGCTAAGTTGACGCCAGCCCCCCCATCTCGGAATTTTTAACTTTTTCTTTCATAAATACATTCTATGGAACTTGCGCTGTCAATACCACCAAATTTTACAAGTTGCGCTGCAAAAATACACCCCCTATAAACGAAATAAAGGAGGGTGCCAGCCCCCCCACTTTACATTTTTTAAGTTTTATTGCATTGTACATAAAGCTTAGAAGTTGCGCTCACTTGCGCCATCGAAATTTCTTCAATATCAGTTCTCATGAAAAAGTTATGGCATATTTTATTTATACTCGAATCCAGTGCGCATATTCCCATAATCTCCATGCAACTACAGAAGAGTAATACAATAAACATACTTAACTCAAAACCACTGTCCTTTTTCGTCGAAAAGCATACATTATACAACCAAAACAGTAATTTCCGATAATATTTGCATATTTAATCCAGTGCCGTATCATGGTGGAAATATATATTTTTATTATTACTTACATAATTTTATTTCCAAAACAAATAACAATAATTCGATTCAATTAATAAATATAACTTTAACAATGTATTTAAAATGCATTTCTGCTGATTAGAAAAGTTGCGCTGTTTTCCCTGTAGCGTTACAAAAAATTTATTATTTAATTTAATTAAATATTTTCAAAACCAAACGTAAACATTTAAATTTTTTAAGTGATTTTACTTAAACAATGCATAAGAAATGCATCTATGAAAATGAGAAAAGTTGCGCTGTTTTCCCAGTGGCGTCACAATTAATTTATTATTATTTAATTAAATAAAATATTTTTCAAACCAAACGGAAAATTTTGAATTTTCTAAGTGATATTACTTAAACAATGCATAGAAAATGCATTAATGCTAATGAGAAAAGTTGCGCTGTTTTCCCAGTGGCGTCACAATTAATTTATTATTATTGAATTAAATTAAATATTTTCAAAACCAAACGAGAAACTATGCATTTTCTAAGTGATATTACTTTAACAATGAATTGGAAATGCATTTATGCTAATGAGAAAAGTTGCGCTGTTTTCTCAGTGGCGTCACAATTAATTTATTATTATTGAATTAAATTAAATATTTTCAAAACCAAACGGAAAATTTTGAATATTCTAAGTCATATTACTTTAACAATGCATAGGAAATGCATTTATAATAATGAGAAAGGTTGCGCTGTTTTCCCAGTGGCGTCACAATTAATTTATTATTATTGAATTACATTAAATATTTTCAAAACCAAACGGGAAACTTTGAATTTTCTAAGTGATATTACTTTAACAATGAATAGGAAATGCATATATGCTAATGAGAAAAGTTGCGCTGTTTTCCCAGTGGCGTCACAATTAATTTATTATTATTGAAATAAATTAAATATTTTCAAAACCAAACAGAAAATTTTGAATTTTCTAAGTGATATTACTTTAACGATGCATAGGAAATACATATATGCTAATGAGAAAAGTTGCGCTGTTTTCCCAGTGGCGTCTCAATTAATTTATTATTATTGAATTAAATTAAATATTTTCAAAACCAAACGAGAAACTTTGAATTTTCTAAGTGATATTACTTTAACAATGAATTGGAAATGCATTTATGCTAATGAGAAAAGTTGCGCTGTTTTCCTAGTGGCGTCACATTAAATTATTATTATTGAATTAAATTAAATATTTTCAAAACCAAACGGAACATTTTGAATTTTCTAAGTGATGTTACTTTAACAATACATAGGAAATGCATTTATGATAATGAGAAAAGTTGCACTGTTTTCCCAGTGGCGTCACAATTAATTTATAATTATTGAATTAAATTAAATATTTTCAAAACCAAAAGAAAAATTTTGAATTTTTTAAGTGATATTACTTTAACAATGCATAGGAAATGCATTTATGCTAATGAGAAAAGTTGCGCTGTTTTCCCAGTGGCGTCAGTGATCATTCCCAAAAACAGATGGTTCCCGTCGGTCACCCTACATTGTATAGAGCAACATATTAACCTCTACTTCTTTTGATCTTGAACAATGATTTTTGCTTGGAAGCAAGTCATTGTATTCCTCCCATAAGCCATTATGTCTTCTGCAAAATGCTATAAAATGACCCGGAATAAAACCCACAACACCACGTAAAATAAACAGTTTGTTTTGTACATTTAGTTTAAACGGAATATTTTCTAAATTAGTTACTAAGTTCAATGTTTTACTGTCCGTGGTAACGGGTTCTATGAATATGAAATTGTTTAACTGTGTTTCAAATAATAATTTGATATTACACAAACTGCATTTTTTTTAAATTCCGTGCTTAAATTATGTTGTAAAATGTTTTCTAAGTTATGAATGTTGTAATTTGAAAATTCTACAGAAATAAAATGTTCATTCTTTATTTTTATTTGCGAACATATATCACATCTATAGATATTTGTTTGACATGAAGGTAAACATGTATTTAATAATTTAGTTAAAAACGTAAATGCATTTAAGCATATTATGTTTTCTGGAAGAATTGACTTTTTTGCAATTTCGTTTAAAATTTGTGCTCTTAGAGTGTAAATACTTTTTGTCACGCCTTTGTCTATTACAAGTTTCACCATAAAAGACCACGTATTTTGAGAATTTTAATACTAATAAATTAATTGTGACGCCACTAGGAAAACAGCGCAACTTTTCTCATTAGCATAAATGCATTTCCTTTGCATTGTTAAAGTAATATCGCTTAAAAAATTAAAAATTTTTTTTTTGGTTTTGAAAATATGTAATTTAATTAAATAATAATAAATTAATTGTGACGCCACTAGGAAAACAGCGCAACTTTTCTCATTAGCATAAATGCATTTCCTATGCATTGTTAAAGTAATATCACTAAGAAAATTCAAAATTTTCCGTTTGGTTTTAAAACTATTTAATTTAATTCAATAATAATAAATTTATTGTGACGCCACTGGGAAAACAGGTCAACTTTTCTCATTGGCATTAATGCATTTCCTATGCATTGTTTAAGTAATATCACTTAGATAATTCAAAATTTTCCGTTTGGTTTTGAAAATATTTAATTTAATTCAATAATTATAAATTAATTGTGACGCTACTGGAGAAACAGCGCAACTTTTCTCATTACCATAAATGCATTTCCTATGCATTGTTAAAGTAATATCACTTAGAAAATTCAAAATTTTTCGTTTGGTTTGAAAAATATTTAATTTAATTAAATAATAATAAATTAATTGTGACGCCACTGGGAAAACAGCGTAACTTTATTCATTGGCATAGATGCATTTCTTATGCATTGTTTAAGTAAAATCACTTAAAAAATTTAAATTTTCACGTTTGGTTTTGAAAATATTTAATTAAATTAAATAATAAATTATTTGTAACGCTACTGGGAAAACAGCGCAACTTTTCTAATCAGCAGAAATGCATTTTAAATACATTGTTAAAGTTATATTTATTAATTGAATCGAATTATTGTTATTTGTTTTGGAAATAAAATTATTTAAGTAATAATAAAAATATATATTTCCACCATGATACGGCGCTGGAATAAATATGCAAATATTATCGGAAATTACTGTTTTGGTTGTATAATGTATGCTTTTCGACGAAAAAGGACAGTGGTTTTGAGTTAAGTATGTTTATTGTATTACTCTTCTGTAGTTGCATGGAGATTATGGGAATACGCGCACTGGATTCGAGTATAAATAAAATATGCCATAACTTTTTCATGAGAACTGATATTGAAGAAATTTCGATGACGCAAGTGAGCGCAACTTCTAAGCTTTGTGTACAATGCAATAAAACTTAAAAAATGTAAAGGGCTGGCACCCTCCTTTATTTCGATTATAGGGGGTGTATTTTTGCAGCGCAACTTGTAAAATTTGGTGGTAGAGACAGCGCAAGTTCCATAGAATGTATTTATGAAAGAAAAAGTTAAAAATTCCGAGATGGGGGGGCTGGCGTCAACTTAGCCCCCCCTATTTTCAAATCGCTATAACTTTCTACCCTTAACAGCGCAAGTTTTAATATTTGGGCGCAAGTGAGCGCAAGTTATGACCTTTCGGGCGCAATATTTTTTATTTGAAAATTTTGAGTTGGGGGGGCCAAGTTGACAGACCCCATAAAATTAGCCTTTAGAAGCTGAAATGTTCACAATCAGAAAAAAAATAGCATCGTCATCCTTTTTTATTTCAGTGAAATTTATCTTATTAGTAATTTATTATTTCAAACGTTAATAACATATATACATATAAATTATACACTACAAATGGTCTTCGATCTAAATCTTCAATCATATTATAATAATTTTAATTAATACGTATCATAAAATAATAATATAATTATTATATTAATAATAATAAATTATTATCTCATAATAAATAACTTTTATTGTGGGCTTCATATGACATATTTACTCTTTGTTGCATAGGCAATTCCCGAATCATATCTTTATCTATTTTAAATTACGCAAATATTTATCATGAATTGCATACAGGGAATGAAGCAGTAAATGTTCCGACATACAGGGCAGAGTTCAATTTAAAACTTCAAACGAGTATTTCCACTCCCAGATTAAGCATGAAGTAAAATTTCAGGCTTTTCTAAACTCGAAATTTTACTTCATGCCACGTGTATGAAACACTGATTTAACCTGACACATGTCCGTATTTCAACAAAATGTATGGGGATCTCGGTTATTTGAAGAGATAGAGAGTCGGTTAATTGAGGCAAAGTTGCGTAATTTAAGGCCCAATAATAATCTGAAAACAAATTTGAAATATCTTCTTTCGTTTTTGAGGTATTGTCAGAAACGGATTTTTCGAAATTTCGTTTTTATTTTTTTTATTCAAAAACTATTGAATCCACACATTACAAGTTTGACAGTATATAGGCACTATATAACGAGAAATCTAGTAACACAGTTTATTTTAGAAATATGAACATTTAGAACTTTGACAATATACATGCACTTTTTAATGAGGATTCTAGTAGCATAGTTTTTTTTTAAGACGAACTTTTGTTTTTCTTATGGGCGCTATTTTAGATTTTCATATTTTTTAAAAGAATACATTTTTCTATATCACACTTATAGTTTATATGTGAAATTTTAATCTTTAGTTTTTTTTTAAAGAATGCCCTTAAAACAGTTGAGTAACTCACTTATTTGACAACTCCTAGGACCCATGGTTTGCTTACATATCACCCCTGAAGACGGGCATCCGACGATACATATTTTACCAGTTGTGATGTATTTTAAACTAACGAGTGTCTTCCACTCCCAGACTAAGCATGAAGTAAAATTTCGAGTTTAGAAAAGCCCCGCGTAGAGAATTTGTCGAGGGTCGCGCACATAAAAGCTGTATAAACTACATTTTTTATATTTTTATTATTATTATTCCAAAACTATTCACAAAAAAAGTAATTCTTGCATTTTTTCGCTAAATCTTGGTTAATATACATCTAAGCATTATATATTTTTAGCTTTACTGTAAATCAGTGGTTTATACGTGTGGCGCATGAAGTAAAATTTCGAGTTTAGAAAAGCCCCGCGTAGAAAATTTGTCGAGGGTCGCGCAGCGACCCGAGACAAATTTTCACGGGGCTTTTCTAAACTCGAAATTTTACTTCATGCGCCACACGTATAAACCACTGATTTACAGTAAAGCTAAAAATATATAATGCTTAGATGTATATTAACCAAGATTTAGCGAAAAAATGCAAGAATTACTTTTTTTGTGAATAGTTTTGGAATAATAATAATAAAAATATAAAAAATGTAGTTTATACAGCTTTTATGTGATAATCGATACTTAATATTATTATTACAAAAGATTGACAGTTATCATTTAATTTTGAGTGCTAACAATGATTGACTGCTGTCAAGATTTTATTGATTAACAGATATGACGTCATTGTTTCCAAGGCACTTTTTGCAAAAAAGAAAATATCATAATTTTAAATATTAAATCTAAAATAAATTATGAGTGTGGTACATCACTGAGTTAAAAAAATATTCTTTCAAAAAATATGAAAATCCAAAATAGCACTCTTAAGAAAAAGAAAAGTTGACTATGGTCCCCGGGTAAATGGTATAGTTATCTTAGAATAAATATGGTACTAGATTCTTCATTAAAAAGTGCCTGTATATTGTCAAAGTTCTAAATGTTCAAATTCAGTAGTTTTTAAATGAAAAAATAAAAACGATTTAAAAAATCAGTTTTTTGTTGATATCTTGAAAACAAAAAAAGATATTTCAAAATTGTTTTCCGATTATTGTTTGACCTTTAAATACGCAACTTTACTCTTTTTGAACCGACTCTCTATCTCTTCAAATAACTGAGATCCCTACACATTCTGTCAAAATTGAACGCTCTTTAAAACGAATATCTAAAAAAAATACATTGGGATATGTATGCTTAAAAGAAAAATTCCCTATACGTTGAAAATTTTTATTGTAGGGCGCTTCGCTTCGCCTGGCGAATCCAAATGTTCACTTACCTAAACTCGAAATTTTACTTCATGCTTAGTCAAGGGGTGGATTTTAGTAATTTTAATTCGCCAACTTTTTAAATTGAATAGAACATTTTTAATTTAATTTAAATTGAACGACTTTCTTCAAAAATTCAAAAGAATACCATTCATCAAATTACACGACGGCTTGGTCTAATTAGGCAACAGTTTACTTAGAATTCCATTTCTTGGTTCGATTTGAAAAAGTTTACCACGTTTTCCAAAAAGTTAAGTAATATGAGAAAACTCATAAATTAAGGTGTCTCGATAACCTATTCAAATTTTATAAATAATACACTGTATATAATTAAGCATTTTTTTATTAAAAAAAATATAAATATGTGTATAAAAAATAAATTAAGCCCTTAACATAAATGTAATAAATACTATAAATTTAATTATTTTTAGTTATGTGAGGATTTATCTCCTGCCAAGAGCACCCACTGCTCCAACTACTCCAGCATATTGTTGGACAACAGGAAGAGCTTCTTTCGCCTCTTGGAATGCATGCTTGAACTTTTTCTCCTGCAAATAAAATAAGAAATATTAATAACACAAAACCGAAAGGAAATATAATATATTCAAGTTTTAAAAATTAAGTTAATTAAAAAATAGTTCAATTTATACGCAGCTATGTTTTCTTTTAAATAGACATATTCGGGCATTTGTTATTTTCCAAAACTGTTTAAGCGAAAAATTCCCTGTATATGTTGTTAATAAAAATAAATTGTATCAGCTATAACAATTCTAATTCCAATAAATTACTGAAAAGTACTTACAAATTTCCTCCATCGTTTACTTCCTGCCTGCGATTGTCCTGTGAGTACAGCCAAAATCAAGGCGATGTAGACGAAAATTATTTGGATTTTCATTTTGATTGTTTGTGTCTCGAAGTGTTGATTAGCTCAACGAATGGATATATTGCGAATGGTGATTGATAGAACGCTTGCTATCCTTTTTATATGGCCTGTGATAATGTTTCAGTCTGCGGGGAATTCCAGGCAGCTCTCTCCGAACGCGCTCGGAATTATTTTTGCACAGAGTGCAATCACTCACACTGGTAATCTTTTAGAACGCGATAATTAGAACTTGTACTTTTTATTTGGTACGAATGAAATTTCCTATTTGTTATCAGCATTATGAGAAAAAAAAATTAATTAATTTAAATGACGCACCATCACTGAGTTTTGTTCACTTTTCTGGATAGATTTAAGTTAGTTAGTTAGTTATAAGACCCCAGTAAATATTATGAAAAAGTCTAGTAGAGTTAGTATGAAATTTTCAAGACTACTGTCTGACTGTTTGACTTTTTTATAGCATCTATTATTTATTTCTTGAATAACTTTCTCATTTATCACTTGGTGAAACATTTTGAAATAATATTAAAGGATAAATTAAAAACACTTGGTTTGTTTCACTATTTGTGAAACAAACCAAGTGTTTTTAATTTATCCTTTAATATTATCTATTATTTAATCAACTAGATTAAAAGCCACATTTAAAAATAAAATTAATCAGTTATTACATTTCGTGTAAAATTGTATTTGTGTTCAGTAAATGTTGCAGCATCAAATGGCAAAACCCAGAGATATCAGTTCAAGATATTTTTAGCACTCCTAAAAAGATATTCAGTAAGGATGTTAGGGAACCCAGAGATATCAATTCAAAATATTTTTAGCACTCCTAAAAAGATATTCAATAAGCATGTTAGGGTACATCCTCATTGAATATCTTTTTAGGAGTGCTAAAAATATCTTGACCTGATATCTCTGGGTGTTGCCATTTGATACTGCAACATTTACTGAACACGAATACAATTTTACACAAAATGTAATAAGGGATTATTTTTAAAATTGTTCCGAATACAAAAATAATATATTCGACTACTGAGTACTACTACACTACACAAAATGTACTAAAGGACTAAGTACGAGTAGGTAATAATAAGTACTTGTACGAGTGCAAGTTTTCTACATAACACTGATGCCATACATTTTGACAACAATGCATTACTAAGAAAATCTAAATGATAAATCAATTTTATATTGATATGATTATTGCTAGGTATTTACGATGTCAAAGTTGAAGTTGAAATAATTATTTTATTATATAGTTTTATAAAATATAGTTCAACCAGTTGCTCACCTACCGGCGCTACTATCGCGTTTCTCATTTTCCTATTCAATCCAAGTCCCCCTGGTGATAGGAACCCTAACATTTTGAATGTTTGGGCAGGCATTCTGGAAGGAGTATCCAGTTTCACCCACGGTCATTAAAGACTTAAACGGTCGGTGTTCTTGCGGTTAATCTCAAGATTTGCGGGGGGTCTGCAGATGGTCATAAAGCTCTATTCGGTAATTTATTGGAGCTTATTTAAACTCAACATTTTACTTCATGCGCTGCGCGTAAAAAACACAGATTTTTTTTTGGGTTTTACGTCATCTATTACCGCTGCTAAGGCCAATCATGACGCCGGAGATTAGGTCTACAGCTATCAGGGAATTTTGCCGAACCCGGTGATTTTTCGTGACGTTTAAAAAAACATGCATTCTCTTTAATTAGAATAATACTGATCAGATATTTAGTTTCTTATCAATTATGTTCAGTATTATTAATAAATAGTTAGGTTTTGAACATTTTTATTATTAAATAAAAACTGGTAGCGATATTAAAATCGGTTGCCGGAAAAATATTCGGATAATCTCCATAAAACTAACTACAACAAAACCTATGCGGTAGATTGAAGTATGCGCATTTAACGTAAGTGTGTGATGCAACGAAATATGCAATGTAACTACATAATAAATTAACTAAAACCACTGAAAACGGACATAATATAATAGTGAAAATTAATTCGTAATCTTGCGAATCGAAATTATAATAGAGAAAAGCGAGTGGATAGATGATAAACGAATTGAAACAGGGGTGAATGAATGTTTTACGTGGGTGCTGCATAAATATATTATGGCTGTTTTAGTTACATTTATAATAAGAATTTAACCTGGCGCTTACAATTTTAAATCCTAACACCTATCATTTTCTTGTGAATTAACTTTATTACTTAATTTATTTCACAAACCTGTCAGTGACAAATGAAATTATTTCAAACGAATTAATTGACAATTAATTATAGAATGTATATTCGGTTATTTCTTTTATTGGCCAACCAGATTTGGATTTATTTTTCTTAGGTTCTTTGATTATCTGGATGTCTTTACTGTTATGACATTGATATACAGGGAGTTATTCTTTTAAGTATACATATCCTAATTACAGCGTATGTACTTAAATCTTCCGATATTCGTAGTTTATCAAAAGAGTCCAATTTAAAGCTTTAATTGAGTGTTTTCCACTCCCAGGCTACGCATGAAGTAAAATTTCGAGCTTAGAGAAGCCCCGTGAAAAATTTTCTAGGCTTTTCTAAACTCGAAATTTTACTTCATGCGCCACGCGTATATAACACTAAAATAGTGTAAAATGTATATATATTTTAACTTCACTTGAAATTGGTGTTTATACGCGTGGCGCATGAAGTAAAATTTCGAGTTTAGAAAAGCCCAGAAAATTTGTCTCGGGTCGCTGCGCGACCCTCGACAAATTTTCACGGGTCTTTTCTAAACTCGAAATTTTACTTCATGCTTAGCCTGGGAGTGGAAAACACTGAATTAAGCTTCAAATTTAAATCTTTTAATAAACTACTAATATCGGGAGCTTTAAGTTGCAGCGCATGCATATATATACTTAAAAGAAAAATTCCGGGTATAAATGCCATGCTGCAATTTATTAATTTTTTGACAGAAAAGTGGTAATAACATGCCGAAAGTAATGTTCCACCACTTAACTAATCTTTATGTTAGCGTAATTAAGCACATGGCAACCGTATGGAAAACATTACCAGATCTGGTTAGCTAATAAAAAAAAACAAAATATAAAGAAAAGATGACTGAAACGAATATTAGTTCAATTACACTATGTATTTGAGTTATATAATGATTGCGCGGGTTGTAGGTTATTTTTCTGAATGTGTTGTATTAGCATAATTTCCGAGTGCCGAAAACTACCTACTCCTTTACCCTAATAAATTAACCGACAAAGTTTTAAGAGGACCTGATCGTAACCTCTAAAAATCGGTAGAACCCCCGACCGCTATGTAATGAATACATTTCTGCGGGGGATGGACCCGAATTTCACGCCTTGTTATAACATCTAGCGTTCTGGAACCGAATGCAAAATAGGAAAGGGTCTTGAAAGGGAAATACTACCTGATGCCATTGACACACAAACGAGCATTTTCCTCTCCCAGGCTAAGCATGAAGTAAAATTTCGAGTTTAGAAAAGCCCAGGGAATTTGGCGTGGTAGTGCAGCGCAGCGGAGCGGCCGAGCCAAATTCGGGATTTTCTAAACTCGAAATTTTACTTCATGCGCAGCCGAGCGTATAAAACGGCGATTTCAAGTAGTAAAGTTCATTTGTTCACAATATTTCAGTTATTTCAGCGTTTAATACGCTCGGCTGCGCATGAAGTAAAATTTCGAGTTTAGAAAAGCCCGAATTTGGCTCGGCCCGTCCGCTGCGCTGCGCGACCTCGCCAAATTCTCTGGGCTTTTAGAAGAATTAAAATATTTTTTTATTAAATCAATATCTTTTCATTACCCGTAATCTGCATTTTTTGTTGTTTTCGTTGCTCACTTCCTTTTTCATTTTCTTTATATTAGGTTTTAAATATGAAACGAATTATGTGTTATATTTAACTTACTATGAGGAATTTATTAACTTATGTTAAGTTAATTGTAGTAATTACAATTCATATAAGTAAAAGTGTGTCAATGGCATCAGGTAGTATTTCCCTTTCAAGACCCTTTCCTATTTTGCATTCGGTTCTGGAACGCCAGATGTTATAATAAGGCGTGAAATTCGGGCCCATCCCCCGCAGAAATGTATCCATTACATAGCGGTCGGGGGTCCTACCGATTTTTAGAGGTTACGATCTGGTCGCGTTTTATGACCCCCTGTACACCCCCCGCACATCTTGAGGTTAACCGCAAAAGCCCCGACCGTCTAAGTTTTTAATGGCCGTGGGTGAAACTGGATGCTCGTCATGGATGACCACATTATGCTTTTGTCGAAGGCAATTGGACTGGTAATAGTTTTTTGTAGTTGTTAGAAGATCCTATTGACCCCTTAATCATCCAAGCACTGGAAAAAGATGTAAATTTCAGAGAAACTAACTTGTCTTTCACCCGATGGGGTTAACCCTTTGGATTTTTTTTGTGTTGCCACTTAAAGTCTAAGGTTTTTTCTTCGTCACCAGAATCTCGTCAAGTGCTTCAATAAAGAATCGTCTTATAGATAAGTTTTTGAAAATCGAGTATTCGGAATGGAAATGGATTTGTTATTTCATAATCACTTTTGTTTCCTCTAACAGTAATTTAGGTAGTTTTTCCAATAAAATGATTAAAAATTGAAAATCAAATCATGGTTGCATGGACAATAAAAGTAGGTTCAAAATGATATGTCACTTGACCCTTCTTGCCATTTAAATTCTTTAAAGGGGTGGCTGTGAGCGCTAGAGGGATAAAGAAATCATTTTGAAACTATGTTTCCCCTTTAAGTGAAAATTGACATATCAGTATTTTTTCCAAACTTGAATGATTTTATGGGGTGAAACTTTTGGTTGGGACACTTTATACTCTCAATTCCTATACAATATTGTATCAATAATAAATATAGCTGATCACTTAATAATAATGTTCAATTTCTGTACAATAATGTATCAATAATGAATATCATTTGTCCCTCAATATAAACATTCAATACATGTAAATACAATAATATACTATGTCCTAACTCTCTATAACTAGCCGTTTTCTCAAAAAAAGGCTGATACGGGTGGTCTAGGACGTCCTGTATAAATAGCATCAATTAACATAGATATTCAATACATATCTATTTTGTATCAATAAGGAATAACATTGATAATTCAATTAAAGATATCGGCTACGATTGCGCATTTGTGAGCTTATTGAACAAACGCCTGTTTATTTATTTTCATATTTTAATTGTATATTGTTATAATATGGATCTCGTGTTAACATTTTATTACTTTTACAAAATTGTAAAATTGATTTTCAATATTTATACAAGATTACATTTATACTAGGGTGAGTTTCAGATGAACAGTGCGGGATTCACTCTAGTTTTAATCAGCTAATATCCCAAGGCTCAATAGAAAATACGTAACAAGTATCTGCTATATTAGAGATTAAGTGCATACAGATTTGTGGTGTGAAAATCGTTAAAAAATTAATTGCTTCGTAAAATCCCACATTATAATTATATAAATAACATGGACATCGTAATTGCGTTTAGCAATTTAGCATTTCGAAATCATGATAATTCGTAAAAATAATAACCAGATAATGCGAATATCAACGAAACAAAAAATATAAGCAGTCAAAATAATTATGGATTTCCAAAATACTCCTACTTAAAAAATAACGGGATTCCCACTTTAATCGTATTTATACTATAAGCACAACGGGCAAAGATTATAAACATTTAAATTCAGTATACCAACAGCATAAGTTGAATTAGTATACAGACTAAAAAGTGATATTTAAAACAACAACAAAATTTAGTATTTGCAATATTTCAGTAAATTCAGTTAAAAAATTGTATTATACTTATATATACAAAGAGAATTGGCTGAAGAAAATTGTTTAGATAGACAATTTCAGTAAAGATAGGAAAACAGTATATTTAAAAAAATCATCCTAAGAATAAAATGAAAATTCAAGTTATCTTCGTATACATGCTCTTGGTGATAGTTGCTCTATTTGGCCAATCATACGCTAAAAATAACAGGAAGTTTTCACGAATGGTAAGTATAGTAAATATTTAATTTTATAAAAACATCATAATTTGTTCATAAGCGTAACATTAGCACGCATCGCATTGAACAAAATAAAAATGAATTCGTTGATTTTTTAGTTATATCGTTAAATGTAGAGCAACCTTTATAGATAACTCTTTACTCAACGATTATTTATATTTGAAAGTAATACAAAATCTAAGTGATGATCTTTTTTATAAAGATAACTTGCTACAAGTTTCGATAATTTGAGCTTATCATTATCAATTATTGTATAAAAACGATAAAAAAACAAAAGTGATGTCAAGCATCAATATTGCAAATTTAAAACTATTTAAATTTGAGAAAATAAAGTTAAGCTGCATTTAGTTTTCAAAACTTAAAACATAATATTATAATAATTATTATAATTACAGACATGATCGTAATTGTATATAGTATGTTTAAAAGTGTGTTTTTTTAATACACAACGTATCTCAAATTTAAATAATTTATTTCTTAGTTATCTTTAAAGCTCTTCATTTAACAGTTATTTAGTGATCCGAATGCTTAACATTTATTTTTAATTGCTAAATTTACTTCTACACGATTTGTTTTTACTTTTGGCGAAGAAAAACATATGTAATGCTCCAATATATTATTACAAAATCATAGAATATATGTAAGTATCCGCAAATAGTGTTCGGGGAATTATCTCAAAAAAAACTACCCATATGTAGCACGTTTATTCTAATGTATTGGATAAATAGTTCATTTTTATTTTTAGATTAAACAGATTGAGCAGCTAGTCAAAGAAGGGAAAATTAAAATTCCGCCAAAACAACAATAACAACAAACTTTTCACAGTATTTATTATTTTTGTATTAATTCTTTTATATAAATAAAACATGTATTAAAACTTAAAATGTGTTTTTAATTTGAATCTATCATATATTTATTATTTAATAGTGGCAGCGTTTTTTACATACAATTTGTTTAGTGTATGTATCTTTTTATAAAGGGTTAGTATAATGGGCCCAAAAAAAAGTCAAGGCATTAAAAAGATTAAAATATTTGTGCCCATAAAGAGAAAGAATAAATTACCAAATTTTCAGGCTTTCCTGAGCTACTCGTTTTAAGTTCTAAATTTATCGGGATTTGTATTATACTAAAAAGAATTCGCTGTATTTTTATTACACGCGGTTTTTTTTTCAAGTATACATACCTCGATATATTCATTGTACATTTTCAGGCATTCGTTGTGTTAAAACAAAAGTAATTTGTAACTTCTACCAAGTATTTCCTGTCCTTAATTAAGCATGATAACGAGTGATTCCACTCCCAGATTAAGCATGAAGTAAAATTTCGAGTTGAGAAAAGCCTAATAATTTGGTTTGGTTGCGTAGCGAAGCGAAGCGACCAAACCAAATTTTCAGGCTTTTCTCAACTCGAAATTTTACTTCATGCGCCACGCATATAAATCATTAAATATTTTAAACTTCGTGATATTTTAGTGCAGTATAATTTTACTCATCCGATTTGAAAATGTACAGACATTCGTTGTTTTCAAAAAAATAGTTCAAATCAAAGCTTCTAATAAGTGTTTTTACTCCCAGAATAAGCATAAAGTAAAATTTTGATTTTAGAAAATCCTGAAAATTTGGATTTGCAGGGGCGCGTGAGCGAAGTGAGTATAAATTACTAAAATATCGTGAAGTTTAAAATATTCTTCTTAAGCAAAGTACTGCTTAAGAAGAATATTTTAAACTTCACGATATTTCAGTGCAGTATACAGGGTGTCTACGCTAAACCGTTCGTTAAAAGTTTATGGGGTTGCCGTTGCACTAAAAATTTGAAAAAAATCCTTGTCATATGGTTAAATTAGTTCTCCTCATGTGAAATATTTTCAACTTTATATCACTTCCGGTTCCACCGGAAATAGCACCAAGTTTGTTATTTTAAATGGAACACCCTATATATTAGTAATTTTTTGGGTTCCTCGTTTAAATTGTAACATATTTTATTCGAACATATGTACACTTATCTTTTATAGTTTTCAAGCAAAAAAAATATTTCTAAAATTTTGACCTCTAAAAGGCATCTGTCTATAACTTCTCTTAGGAATAATATATAAATATGATTTATACCTCTAGTTGTACCTAAAGGATGCCTCTATGAGTGTATTAACTGGAAACTGTTAATTTTCACAATAGGTGTTCTTAAAATGTCAATATCTAAGTGCCCTCTTCAATATCTAGTAATTCAATTTTTTTTAATGGAATGACCCGATTGGGTACGATTGGGGGGAACATTTCCTACAAAAAAGTATTATACAACTCTACTCCTAAAGCAAGTAGTTTTCGAATTATTTCGAAAATTCGTTTTTCGTCGCATTTATGCATGGTATAATGCGCGCATAAGTCGCAATTGAATTTTAGTAGGCCAGTAGTATGCTTTTGTTTCGTCGCGATTGTATTGCAAAATGTCAAATAATAAAAAGAATTAGTACAAAGTTTTACAGAAATCAACAAAATGAATAATTACACAAATCAACAAATTTTCAATTTATTCTTTATATATGGCAACTGCCAATTGAACAAAATTTGATTCCAATCTTCTAAATCTTGTTTTATTCATCGGCGGCAAATGTGAATAAGTTTCATTAAATATTCTACATGTTCGAGTAGCAATTCTATCGCAGTTGCCATGTATAAAGAATAAATTGATAATTTGTTGATGGGTGTATTTATTCATTTTGTTGATTTCTGTATAACTTTGTATTAATTGTTTTTATTATTTAACATTTCGCATTACATACGCGACAAAACAAACGTATTACTACTTGCCTACTAAAATTTAGTTGCGACTTATGCGCGCATTATTCCCTGCATAAATGCGACGAAAAACGAATCTTCGAAATATTTCGAAAACCACTTGCTTTAGGAGTATAGTTGTTAATACTTTTTTGTAGGAAATCTTCCCCCACGTGATAAAAAATGGGGCATTCCATTTATAAAAATTGAATTACGAGATATTGAAGAGGGCACTTTGATATTGACATTTTAAGAACACTTATTATCAAAATTGACAGTTTCCAATTAATACACTCATAGAGGCATCCTCTAGGTACAGGTAAAGATATTAATCATATTTTTATCCTACTCTTAAGAGAAGTTACAGATAGATTTCAAGATGCCTTTTAGAGGCCAATATTTTAGAAAGATTTTTTTGCTTGAAAACTATTAGAGATAAGTGTACATATGTTCGAATAAAATATGTTGCAATTTAAACGAGGAATCCAAAAAATTACTAATATATAGGGTGTTCCATTTAAAATAACAAATTTGGTGTTACTTCCGGTGGAACCGAAAGTCATATAAAGTTGAAAATATTTTACATGAGGAGAACTGATTCAACCGTATGACAAGGATTTTTTTCAAATTTTTAGTGCAACGTTAACCCTATATACTTTTGACGAACGGTTTAGCGTAGACACCCTGTATATTTTACTCATCCTGATTTGTAAATTTTCAGACATTTGATGTTTTTAAAAAATAGTTCAATTGAAAGCTTATAACAATTGTTTTTACTCCCAAAATAAGCATGAAGTAAAATTTTAAGTTTAGAAAAGCCTGAAAATTTGGATTTGTAAGGGCGCGCGAGCGAAGCGAGTCGCGCCCCTGCAAATCCAAATGTTCAGGCTTTTCTAAACTCGAAATTTTATTTCATGTGCCACTCGTATAAAACTATGTATTATCATAAAGTTTATAATATACTTCCTAAGTAGTATTCTACAGCAGTATATTTTGAACACCACTTGAAATCAGCGTTTTATTCGTCTGGGGCATGAAGTAAAATTTCGAGTTTAGAGAAGCCTGAAAATTTGGTTTGGTCGCTTCGCTTCGCTACGCGACCAAACCAAGTTTTCAGGCTTTTCTAAACTTGAAATTTAATTTCATACTTAATCTGGGAGTAGAAACATTCGTTAGAAGCTTCAAATTGAACGCCATTTCAAACATTTACAAATTGGGAGATATATACTCAAAAGGAAAATGTCCTGTATTACTCTCAAATATAATTATGTGGCTCCTCTTTTATTTAATTCATTTAAAAACATTACAATTATCCAATAAGAAAACTAATAAAATTAAATTTAATCCCTATGATTTAGCGAAGAGAAAAATTGTCTGCATTCGACTTTTTAATTCGATTCCGGCCTGAGGGTCAGAAACGACTCCACTTTATTTCGATTTTTCTGGCTCAACAACGACATCTTCTTTTTTAACTCCTTTTACCCCGTTGATTAAATCCACCCTTCCGTTTGGCTCATTGTAGGTTAGTCGGATCATTAAATCCCATCCCCCGACCCCTTCATTAAGTGTTTACGATTCGAAAAAATGAACTCCGAGAAAGACGAGGGCTTGCCGGTTTAACTAAATAAATTGAAAGTCGAATAAAAAACAGGCGGATGCACGTAATCTTATTAAACTCGAAAAGGGGATGAAATGTATAAATTAAAAATTGGTTAAATATCGATTACAATATTTTTTTCTGTGCGTACAGTTTTTAAAAGAGTACGTTTCAGAAATGATTTCCTTATTTTTGCATTAAACTAATACACAGTGTGATTTAGAATAGATGTAAACAAGCTTTTAATTTTGTTTAGGGATTTATTTAAACAAAATAGAATAAATGTATGCTATTCTTACAAAAATCACTCTAGTGCCAGTTTGCACCACGCTCGACTAAAGTTACCGATTACTAAATCAATGATTAGATTAATGAATGTGCTACGTTTGCACCGAAATTCGGTTATTAAATCAGTGATCATGGAAATTATAAGATGGGTTACATGCAAAAATGTTGGAGTTTCTAGTTATTTGTAGGCGAATCGTAAATATCTTGTATTTTTAGTTGTATTATGTTGCCAATAACAGTTACTCAAAATGTATTTAATTTGTGGTTAAAAGTATAGTTTATTTTAGATTGTGTTCGTACAAATATCATATTAACATGTGATAGCTTTCTATAAAAATAAAAATATTACCTCAGGCCACTGCTTAAGTTTTTGTTTCAATTATACAATTATTATTAATTATAACAGAATATTAAGGCAAAAATTGAAAGGGACATACACGTTTTTAAACGTTCAGGCCACCTAGTTTATATGTCTATATAGTTATACTAGTTCCACGGTAAGGGCAGCATGCCACGATGCTTTAAAAGTTGTATCTGAATGCGGCATAAAGTACATGCCGCGGGACCTAAACGCAAATTTAACTGCGCCACAAGTAAATACCGTGAGGATATCAACATATTTTTAAATGTCATGTAAAATTATTACGTTTAAACATGTATCTATATTCAATGATCAATAGTATTCAATATTGTACATATATTAAATATCTATTATTAAGTGTTCAAATATATTCATTATTGACACAATATTGTACATAAATTGTATATCTATTATAAATTTTCATTGTAGGTACAATTTTGAAAACTGAATTATTTTTATACTGGATTTCTGCAATATTGTATCTATTATGCATATTACCATAGTTTCAATACCCGCAAACCAGAGCTGGGGCGAATCCTCGAAAAAAGAATTCGAATCACGAATCTGAATCAATTAATACGAATCGAAAAATAAATAATAAAAGATTCGTTAGAGATAAACATGATTCGAATCAAAGATTCGAATCCTGTTTTTTCGAATCACAAATACAAATCCTTTAAAAATAAATATGATTTTATTTCTTTTTTGTAACCATTAACATTTTAATATTACTACAGTTGTTTTAACAAAAATATTCAAAACCTAATTATTATTATTATTATTAATTATTAATGATTGATAATAGACTGAATATCTGATTCCGTGTTACTCTAATTAAACATGTAATTGTGTGTTTTTGAACTTCACTTGGAATCAGTGTTTAGTACGCGTGGCGCATGAAGTAAAATTTCGAGTTTAGAAAAGCCTGAATTTGGTCCAAATCCAAATTCTTAAGGCTTTTCTAAACTCGAAATTTTACTTCATGCTTAACCTGGGAGTGGAATCACATGTTCAAAACTTCAAGTTGAACTCTTGTAGCAAATCAACGAATGCCTGAAAATTACGTAAAAGAAAATACACTATAAATCGGAGAAAAGTCATTGAATTTTATTCAAATTGACAAAAACACAAAAAAAAACCGTGAAAAGTAACAAAATATATAGAAATTATGAAAAATATGAAAAATTTCAATATTAGCAGAGTAATCAGAAATCATGCAAAACAATTATAGACATTTGGAAAATTATGAAAGTCAATAAAATTAAATAATAATTGTGCAATGTTCAATTTTTAAGAATCCTCTTTCTAGTTTATTTTATCAATTAGTTTTGTGATCGTTGACAATATTAATTGTTGTCATTATTTATTTTATGTGCTGACAATTATCATTATTAATCCTTTAATAAATTATATAAATTTAAACAAATTCTATAAATATAATGTTTAATGGGAATAATTATGAAAATTGTCAAAAAATTGTTTAATTGGTAAAATAAAGTAGAAATGACAGAATTCTTCTGAATTAAACATTATACAAATAATATTCATTTAAAAAAAGAAACGTTAAAATTGAAATATCAATAAAATTAACGTAATCAGCAAAAAATTGTCAATATTAACAAATTCAAGAATAATAAAATTTAACCCTCGGGGGGATCCTACCCCTACAGGGCGCGTCTCCAGGTGGCGGATAGGGGAACGCCGTCACTCGTTGACGGTAGGAGGATTGGCTTCCCGCGGACCAACATGGAAGGAGGGAGTGAAGCGATGTTAAGATACCATCTAGGTATCTCTAGCCTCTCCTCTCTCAAGACCGGCATGCGTGTCGACGAGCCACACCCGAGCCCTAAAGGTGCAAACATGTCGGATCTAGAGGAGTAAACCTCGAGAATAAATCCGTAATCCCCGGTGTTATTCGTACCATGCCGATAGGATGAATGGCACTACGTTAGTGTGTCTTATAACGGTGGCCTCCGGATACTCGGCGCCCTCCGGTTGCAATTAGCCTTCCACCGGCATGGGAGCACTGCCGGTGGTGACAGTTTATTTCTGCCCATCTCGTGGGAACAACATGAAAACAGCCACAAAGAAAAACATGTCCAACTCGCAATTGACGGGGGAGTCTAGCCCCCGGTTCTTGCTTGTTGCCCAAACCGAAGGCAACTTCGATAAAGTTAGCCCGTTTGTCATAGACAAATTATTGTATAATATAGTAGGAGAGAGTAAAAATATTAAAAAGATAAAAGAAGGACTGTTGGTAGAAACCGTGAGTGACGATCAATCAAAAAGGCTTCTAGAGACAGAAAAATTAGGGGATTTTAACGTCAAAGTATCAGCACACTTGACGCTAAATTATACCAGAGGCATTGTTTACTGCAGAGACTTCCTTAACTGCACTATTGAAGAAATTCAGCAGAATCTGGCAAGTCAAGGGGTCATCGAAGTGCGCAGGATAACAACTAAACGGGATGGTGTGGTGCAGGATACACTAAACCATATCCTCAAGTTTAACAAGTCTAACCTGCCACTTACCGTCAAAGGTGGCTTTCACAGCCTTCCAGTGCGCCTGTAACTACCAACACCCCTTAGGTGCTTTAAATGCCAAGGGTTTGGGCACACCGCTGCGCGCTGTTCAAAAGAACAGATATGTGTATGCGGTAAAGGTCTTCACGAGGGAACGAGCTGTGAAGAACCAATTATATGTATTAACTGCAAAGGGGGACACTCAGCTCGTTCCAGAAACTGTCCCAAATACAAAGAGGAGATGGCAATACAGGAACTGCCAACAACCAAAAAGAGAGTAACTCCTAAATTGCCCACTGCTGGAGTGACTTATTCTCAGGCAACAGTCACTAAATAAAATCAAATAGAAGATATACTAGCGCGCCTACTGCCACAGATAAAGGCAACAATTACCGAAGTCGTGAAGACTGAACTGCGCACTGTCAATGCGCAGAAAGAGGCAAATCAGATGCCTCCTCCGCCCAAACCCTCGGCGAGCGGTAAGCAGCCGACGGGCGGCCGTAAACAGGGGCCCAAAGCTTCACCCCCTGTTACTAAACAGCAGGGGGCCAGCATAGTATCCCCTGAAGTGGGAAAACTTCTGGCCGCCATGACTGCCGCGGCTGCATCATCAGCAGCCGAACAAACACCGTCTTCATCAGCAGCCCCATCGACTAAGCCTAGCCTCTCGATTGACGTGGACTCGTACATGTCATCGAGTGAGCAGGCATATAAAAGGGGTGCTACTGAAGCATCCTTCACCTCCTCGGAAGACTACACCGAGGAGGTGTTCAGCGAGGAGGTGTTCAGCCGAGGAGGTGTTCAGCGATGGAGGCAAAGTTGAGCGGAGACGGGTGAAAAGAAAGCCCGGATGGCAGAGGGGCCGTTAAGGAAAGAGGCGCCGCCCGCGCCTCAAGTTTAATTATTAATGTTTATTTATTTATTATTTACATATTTTATTGCTGTGATCGTCCTGACATCAGTGTCTTTTACAACTCTGGATTTACCTGTGATAATAGTTTTAAGGATCTGTGTTGTTTTGTTTTGGGCATCGGAGTATTTTACAACCCCGATGCTATCAGTGATAATAGTATTAATTTTCCGTGTTGTTTCTGTCCCGGCATCGGAGTCTTTTACAACTCCGATGTCATTTGTGATATTAGTTTTAAGATTTTGTGTCGTGTCTGTGCAGGCATCAGAGTCTTCTACAACTCTGGTGTCACTTGTGATATTAGTATTAAGGTTTTGTTGTGTTTGTTTTGGTATCGGAGTCCTTTACAACTCCGATGTCATCCACCCTGTGCTGTTATTAGTGTTATTTATTTTAATTTATTATTATCTGTCTTGTATTTGTTTAAAATGTCTTCAAAATGGTTGAACAATTAATTCAATGGAACTGTAACGGTTGCCGAACACACTACAATGAGTTGAAACTACTCCTGGCCAGGCACACGCCTTTTTGCGTGTTCCTACAAGAAACGCATTTTAAGCCAGGAGATAGCTTTCAGCTCAGAGGGTTCTCTGTAGTGCGAAGGGATGTAGTGCCCAATATGCGAGCTAGGGGCGGAGTCGCCATATTTCTGAGAGAAGGCCTCCCTTTTCAGGAGACCCCTCTCAGAACGGCGCTCCAGGCACTGGCCGTACGGATCACGCATCCCACAAAAGCCACAATCTGCACCGTTTATCTTCCACAATTCGATTGGAGCCTACAAGACATCGTCGAATTAGTCGAGCTCCCCTCGCCGTACATCTTAGTGGGCGATTTCAACGCCCACAACCCATTGTGGGGCTCCGAGAAGAGAGATCCCCGCGGTCGACTCATTGAGGAATTCCTCGATCAGAGTGACGCGATTCTCCTCAACACGGGAAGCCCCACGCACTTTAGTGCTAGAGGGTCCGATTACTCGGCGATCGACTTGTCGTTTTCATCCTCCCGTTTGGCTACAAGTCTTAAGTGGCAAGTCCTCGACGATCAGCACGGCAGCGATCATTTTCCGATCGCTGTAAAAACCATCGTTCGACGAGTAAGACAGTCAGTCCCCCGGAGATGGTGTCTCAACAAGGCAGACTGGCTTGGAATTCAAGCCAGTCTTACCCCTTCGTCACATAGTGACGACGTCGAGACCGCCGTGGAGGATTTCACCAAACGGATATTAGAAGCAGCTGGTAAGTTTATCCCAATGTCTAGTGGGAGAATGGCCGGTCCACCTGTTCCTTGGTGGAACCAAGACATCAAGGTGGCAATTGAGGAGAAGAAAAGGGCACTAAATAGGTTTAGACGAGTTCCTACCCAGGAAAACCTGATAGCTTTCAAGAAGCGGTGAGCAATCGCGCGGCGCAAAATTCTTGAAAGCAAAAGGTTGTCTTGGGAGAGCTACGTGTCGACGATTACGGCTACCACACCGGTAGGTGAAGTGTGGAAAAAGGTGGGTGCAATAGCAGGGAAGAAATTCCCAGCGGTAGCACCCATCCTGCATGTGGATGGTCGTGACGTCGTCGACACAATAGAAATAGCTGATGCTATTGCATCGCATTTCTGCTCCGCTAGCAGCTTTCTCAACTATGAAGAAAGTTTCCTGGGAAATAGGAACAACCGTGAGGTTCCCCTGAACTTCTCATCAAGAGAGTCCTTACCATACAATGTCTTATTTACATTAAAAGAACTAGAAGAGGCAATAAAATCAACGGGCGAGTCTAAAGCTCCGGGACCAGATGGCATTCCATATCAGATGGTCCGACAACTCCCCTTGTGCATGAGGGAGTATTTGTTGGACATCTTTAATCTGATATGGGACAGGGGCGTCTACCCCAGCCAATGGAAATTAGCCATAATTCTGCCTCTTCCTAAACCTGGTAAGGACCCAACCAACGTCAGTAGTTACCGGCCCCTTTCTCTCACTAGCTGCTTGGGGAAAGTCCTCGAGAGGATGGTCAACAACCGCCTGGTATGGATGATGGAGACGCGCGGTCTCCTGGCTAAGTACCAGGCTGGTTTTAGAAAATTCCACAGCACGGTTGACCAGTTAATCCATCTTGAGAACTCCATCCAGGATGCCTTCTTAGAGAGAAAGCACCTCGTTGCGGTGTTCTTTGATCTCGAGAAGGCATACGATATGACCTGGAGATATGGAGTTCTCCAAAAATTACACCAATGGGGACTGAGGGGCCGTCTGCCCCTCTTCATCGAATCCTTTATGTCGAATCGGTCCTTCACAGTCAGAGTTGGGGATACTGAGTCAGGGCAGTTTGCGCTTGAAAACGGTATCCCCCAAGGTTCAACCATCAGTGTAACCCTCTTCGCTATAGCGGTCAATGACATCGCGATGTCAGTAAACTCCCCTGTACAAAAAAGTCTGTATGTCGATGACTTAGTGATATATATGGCGGGAGATACCATCCCCGCCATTAATCGCCAACTCCAAACAGTCATCGACAAGGTGAACAGCGACGCTGTCTCGAGGTTTCCGCTTCTCCGCAGCAAAAACCTTATGTGTACATTTTTGCCGACTCAGACGTCCACGTCGTGATCCCGTAATGTCTCTACGGGGCACAAGGATACAGGTCGTAGATAGTATCCGATTTCTAGGGCTAAGGCTCGATAGGACTCTTAACTATCGGTCCCAAATAGATAAGCTAGTCCAAAGGTCTAAGAAAGCATTAAACGTCATTAAATGCTTGGCCAGCATCAACTGGGGAGCTGGAAGAGAAGTACTGCTGCGACTATACACGGCTCTGGTTCTTTCCAGAGTCGACTATGGTTGCGCAGTATACTCCTCAGCAAGGAAGTCCTGGTTGAAAGCCCTAGACGCTGTTCACCATGCCGGTATTAGGTACGCCACTGGAGCTTTCCGGACGAGTCCCGCACCGAGTCTCTGCTGCGAATCGGGCGTCCCTCCTCTAAACGCACGCCGCAACCGCTTTGTATTGCAATACGCAGCGGCCATGCGTGCAAGGAAGGGACACAGGAACCGACGACTTTTTATCACCGTCACAGAGCAGCAGAGACAATACGCAAGAAGACCTACCGTCAGTAGGCCGGTGTGCGTCCGAGCGAAGGAGCTTATGGAGAGTCTACATATCAGTCTACCGAGGGTATTCGAGGTCGGATTTCTGGAGATACCCCCCTGGCTTATGCCAAGGGTTAAGTGTCGAACGGATCTGACCTCACATACGAAATGCGATATTAGCCCCTACATTCTTAGGGGCAAATTCCATACCATTATCGCTGAATACCCAGACTCTCCGCGGTTATACACAGACGGCTCGAAGACCGACCATGGTGTGGGCTGTTCCGTCGTCATCGATGGAACGCCACATTCGTGGTCATTACACGGGTCGGCCAGCGTGTATACCGCAGAATTATATGCGTTATACCAAGCTCTTCGCTACTGCTTAATGAACCACCAAAGCTCATTCCTTATTTGCTCCGACTCTCTTAGTGCCATCCAGAGTATATCGTCACTATACTCGGTTGATCCGCTGGTCCAGCTCATACAAGCCTCGATATTCGAAATGTCCCGGTTGCGAAAGACGGTCGTTTTCGTCTGGACTCCGGGGCACGTAGGTATCGAGGGCAACGAGATGGCCAATGAAGCTGCCCGTCAGGCAGCAGAAGCGGACAACATAGATGATGTACCCGTAAGGCCCGACGACCTTAAAGGGTACATCAAAAAGAAATTAGTAGAAGATTGGCAGGAGAGTTGGAACGGCTCCGAGAGCAAGCTCAAATCCATAAAGCTCTCCGTGACTCCCTGGCGAACGCCAGGAGAGAGGAGGTTGCCCTGTGTCGTTTACGCATAGGGCACACCAACTTAACCTCCTTGTATCTTCTCGCCGGCGACGAAGCGCCAGAGTGTCACTTGTATCACGACCGGTTAACGGTGGAGCATATACTTATAGACTGTCCAGCCTACGCACGTCAGCGAAATAGGCTGGGGCTTGGTGGTGATGTGGTGTCAGTATTAGCAAATTGTAAGGGGTCCGTAGAGAAATGTTTAAATTTCCTACGTGAAACAAAATTATTGAACAGAATTTAGGGTTTGTGTTGTTTATTTTATGTTAACTTATTAAAATTTATTGATTGTACTGTTTGGTTTATGTTCAGTGGCATCGAAGTCCATTTACAACTTCGGTGCCGCTTTTTAGCTTGTATTATGTCTCTCTTTGTAAAATGCATCAGAGTCTGTTTACAACTCTGAAGTATTGAGGTTAAGTTTTTAAATAGTTTTTCATTAGGAACCCGATATCAGGGTCCTTTTACAACCCTGATGTCGTTTTGTCTGTGATATTAGGTTTAAGTTCTAGCTACTCGTTGTGTCTCTGATAGGCTCCGGTATCAGAGTCATTTACAACCCTGGTACTGTCCCTAGTTTGTAATAGTAAATGTAAGTTATATGATTTTACATGCCTGACTTGCCTTGTCTTTATATTGCTGTCTTGTGATTTAAGTCAGTGCATGCCAAAAGACTAGACCGGCCAATGACCATAGCAGTCGACGCCGGTAAAGTGGGAGGGGTTTTAGTGGGTAGGCTTCCAGTCGCCTTTTGACTGGATGGAGTCCCACACTCTGTCCGTAAGTGGATTTCCCCTTCCACAACTAAAAAAAAAATAAATTTAAAAAGAACTTATTAAACATCTTTATTTTTAGTCATGTTGTTCTCTTTGTATGTAAATTCTTAATGAGTTTATTATTTATGATCGTGCTTGAACTAACAACAGTTATAATTAGTTTAAAATTAATAAATTACGAATATTTTGAAACACAACTGTATTATTTACAGGGAATTTTCAAGCATACATATCCCAGACTAAGCATGAAGTAAAATTTCGAGTTTAGAAAAGCCCCGCGTAAAAAATTTGTCGAGGGTCGCGCAGCGATATTCGAAGGTATTCGAATTATTTTTGATGATTCAAATCCCTTTGTAAGTATTTGAATTATTTTGTTAATATTCAAATCCTTTTGCAAGTATTAGAATCCCTTTATAAATATTCGAGTCGTTTTATAAGGATTCGAATAACCCGATGGATTCTAATACAAATCCTATTAAAAAAATGTAATAAACCCGGATCACGAATCCATTTTAAGTGAAGTATTCGAATACCTCTTCTAAATCCTCTAAAACAATTCAAATCCTGAATGATTAGAATCCTGTCCAGCTCTGCCGCAAACTATATTATGACAATATTGTATGTCTATTGATATACAATTTATACAAAGAAATAAATATACAGATAGTTTTATGTAACACCGAACATTTTCATAACGGGAATTTTCTTTTAAGTATATATATGCATACGTTGTACATTTTCCGACGCTCGGCTTGTTAATAGAATTAATTTGAAGCTTTAAACCAGTGTTTTCCATTCCCAGGCTGAGCATGAAGTCAAATTTCGAGTTTAGAAAAGCCTGAAAATTTGGTTTGGTCGCGTAGCGCGAAGCGCGGAGCGGACAAACCAAATTTTAAGGCTTTTCTAAACTCGAAATTTTACTTCATGCGCCACCGGTACCAAACACTTATTCAAGGTAAAGTTTATCGGTGTTTTTAACTTCGTAATATGTCAGTGTTTTGTACCAGTGGCGCATGAAGTAAAATTTCGAGTTTAGAAAAGCCTGAAAATTTGGTTTGGCCGCTCCGCGCTTCGCGCTACGCGACCAAACCAAATTTTCAGGCTTTTCTAAACTCGAAATTTTACTTCATGCTTAATCAAGGAATAGAAACATTCTTTAAGATATTGTTGAAACTTTCATAAAAATACTAAATTCTTCAAAATTCGTATTTTCAATGAAATATTGATTTTCTGTATTTTCTTAATTGTTATATAACTTTTACATGCTTTGCAGAAAATTGTGTACTTGTCAAACAGATGATTAAAATTTTAAAATAAACAATAATTTAACTTAAACTTTGATTTATTGATATTTGATATTAGTGTGGCTATTAAATAATAACTACATTTTTTTAACGTACGGAAAATATTTATTATTGTAATCTTTATTCATAACTTTTATTAATTTATTGTTTATTTCCTCAGTAAAGTAGTGTTAGATACTTGAAATCGAAAGCTTTCACCTACTTTATTCTTCAACAAATGTTTCTTATTCCTGTTAAACTTTGTTCGTACGCCTTACTTTGGCTTTCACTTTTCCACAAAATAATAATCATGACAACGTCCTTTATAGCAAGCTTACTAATTCAGAGTAATTAATTCGTAAAATTCACATTTTCAAAACAATATTCATAAAATAACGAATAGAGCTACGACATTAAGTGAATATGCATTAAATGCAAATATCTCCAACTTTTCTTAGCAACATTTGTTTATATGATCAATATTAAAGAAAAATGCAAAACATGCTAAGAGTAAACTACCACTACCGGTTTCCGTATTTTCACCAAACGTTGATCGAATACTACTATTGGAATAAAAAGCTTAAGTTTATAGTGTCATCTTAACAGCTCAAACGACTTAGACTTTATCGTGGCGACAGAATTACAAGGACAGAATTACAGACAGGCATTTTTTAAAAATGGTCTTAATCAACTCGTGGGACCTCAAAATGGATATATCCATTAACATTCTTGATTTGAAAATGTTCGCGAAAACAATGCATTTCCTTTATTTTGCCTATACGGGAAATTTGAAATTAAAATATACTACGCAGAATTGATTGCAGATTTCCTTAAACTTTTTATTTTTTCCTTAGAATTTTAAAATTCGAGTAATTTTAAGTTTTGTTAAATTCCAATGAAACAAATTTCTTCGTAAATTTCATTAGAAAAATTAATAATGCACTAGGTTTTGATAAAACATGAAAAGTAAAATTTACCATATGTTAACTAATGCTAAAAATGAATGAAAATGTTGCAACAAAATAAATGTGTTTTTGAAAATTATAACATTAGCGATTTATTAGTTTATTACTATTCATGATTATTAAACTAATTATTTAACGTTGCGTTACAAAAATTGAAGATTTTAACACTTAAAAGAAAACAAGCAAAAAATGTATACATGTATCACAACACAATAAACTGTTGGAGACTATGTTTTTTTTATTATTATTGCAGAAAATGTGTTTTTTCTTTAATAATAATGAACGAAATTCAAATAATTTACGTCACGACAGATTTTTATAAATGCATAAAAAATTAAGAAATGTATAAACATTGCTCTAACCTTAAAAAAATCAGAAATGCAGAAATCATCAAAACTTCAGATATTTAACAACATTTTAGAGATATGTAGATGAAAATATAAAAGTATAAAAGCGCCATTAGTAAGAAGTAAAAAAATAAAGTGGTACTTTTATAAAAGGTTTCAATTTGAAGCTTCTGACGAGTGTTTCAAATCCCAGACTAAGCATGAAGTAAAACTTCGAGTTTATAAAACCCTGAAAATTTGATTGGTTTTCAGGCTTTTTTAAACTCGAAATTTTACTTCATGCGCCACGCGTATAATAGACTGATTTAAAGTGAAGTTTAAAATATATTGCTTAGGTTCATGTTAATTAATTTTACAAATGTTTATATGGAATATGTGAAAGTATACTCAAAAGAATAACGTATTCAATGGTTAGATAAGGTATTAAACACAATAAAAACCATAAAATCATAATAGATCGGGTAATATCGGAATATAAAAATTATATGTGCTACAACATGGATTTTATGCCAAAAATCCTAAATCCATGCCACGAAAAGAAACTTTTGTAAAATGTGTACGAGACCGGAAAAAGAGAAGATTAAACACCTTTGACAAAAACTACTGTCAACGCAATTTATGTTTAATTTTAGAATTTAGAAGTTACACTAAAGTAATTAAAGTATCTTCAAAATAGAAATTGAATTTAATTTATTAGAAAAAGACAAGTAAATGTAATATATTTAATGCATTTTGATATTCCATGACAGGTGAGAATATCAAAATGCATTAAATAAATTATTTCGAAGTTACTCCCGATAAATGTAAGTACTGTTCAATCAAAATAGGCTAATTAAAAACTGGAAATTAAACAAAACTTTTATTATTGATTAAATAGCGGTGCAATACAATTATCTAAACATCGATGATTAAATATTATAAGTAATTAAGTTTATAATTTAATTGAAAACCGATTTTTAATTACTCAAATTGTAATTGGCCTAAATTAAAATAAGCATCCAATAATATAAATAAAGTAAAGAAGGGAATTCCTTTTATTAGAAGGACTTTCCCAACTTTGATAAACTGCAATTATCTTATGGGATTTCCCCGAGCACCCATCGCGGTTAAATATATATAAAAGGAAGAAGCATAAACTCGGATAGTATAGTGAGCGAATCTCGGTTTGCGGAGAAAGGCTTTAATTGAGGTCGAGAGATCAAATTTTGGACGTTGAACCCGCAGGAATAATTTGTTGCAGAAATGAAGGTGCAAGTCGGTTTTGTTTGCGTTTTGCTGTTATTGAGCGTTATCAGTGAGCAGCCGGCAATGGCTGATAGCGAACGAGCACAAAAAATAGTAAGTTATAAATAAGTATAAAATAATTATAAATATACAGAGAGTTTTATGTAACACCGAACATTTTCATAACAAGAATATTTCTTTTAAGTATACATATGTATACGTTGTACACTTTCCGACGCTCGGTTTACTAAGAGAATTCAATTTAAAGCTTTAAACAAGTGTTTTCCACTCACAGGCTAAGCATGAAGTAAAATTTCGAGTTTAGAAAAGCCTGAAAATTTGGTTTGGTCGCGTAGCGCGAAGCGCGGAGCGGCCAAACCAAATTTTCAGGCTTTTGTAAACTCAAAATTTTACTTCATGCGCCACCGGTACAAAACACTGATTCAATGTAAAGTTTAGCGGTGTGTATTAAGCTTCGTAATATGTCAATGTTTTGTACCGGTGGCGCATAAAGTAAAATTTCGAGTTTAGAAAAGCCTGAAAATTTGGTTTGGCCGCTTCGCGCTACGCGACCGAACCAAATTTTCAGGCTTTTCTAAACTCGAAATTTTACTTCATGCTTAGCCTGGGAGTGGAAAACACTCGTTTAAAGTTCTAATTAAATTCTCTTAATAGTTCGGTGTTACATAAAACTATCTGTATATATTGAACTGTTTGATGGATCAGAAATGTTTCGCATATTTAATGTGTGAGTGTTGCGTTTAAAACCTATAAATTTAACAGTCATTAAGTTTGCAATTTAATGCTTCACCACCCAAATGAAGCCAGTTTTATTTTAGTAAAACATAGAATTATTATTTAAAAGATATACTACAAATTTGACTTATGATACTAAATGAGCCGTTTATATGATACTAAATAAGTCGATTATTTTGAAGTGGCCTATGTCCATTTCTAATTTTTTTGTTGGTAACTGTAATAACCTTTATAATTTGAGGTTTTCTGTTATAAACAATAATTTATTGAGAATACCTCAAATTATATAGGTTATTACAGTCAACAACAAAAATTAAGAAATGGACTTAAGCCGCTTTCAAAATAAAAGGCCCAAATAATTAATTGTTTACTCATTATTACATATTGCGTGCTTTTTTAGTAGTGAAACAAAACAAGTAATTTTGATTAGTTATGCTAATATTAAATTAATTAAAAAACTAACCATGTCTAATGTTTTACAGGCGGATAAACTTAAACACGCACTGGATGAAGCCAAACAATACAAAGAAGTATTCGAAGGATATCAAGATTTGTTCGGACAGCTAGGATCTCTGTTCAAGAAAAAAGAATAAGCATTAAGAACATCCGAAGCACAATTCCATTTCATTCAATCAATTAATGTTACGGTTTCATCAACATGACATAAATCTAACAATATTTATTCCTTGTATAAAAAGTAGTAATAGTTCAATACGTACCTAATTATTTGATGAACATCCTTTGAAGTTGATGGCACAGAAAAAAATCTATTTTAAGTAATAGACAAATTAATATAATCACTCATTAAATATCAATTTAAGGCTGTGAATCCATGAATAAAAAAATGCTGTGCGACTTTTACAGTAAAATTCATTATGTATATATAAAATAAAAATCAACATTAAAGTAATTAAATACATTGTTTCATTTAAATACACCTAGATATTCCATAGCAACTTACTAAGGCTGAAATTTTTTTAAATTTACGTATTCGAATATTCATTCTAAAATATATTTGAATTTTTAAATATTCAAATTAAAATATTTGAATATTCAAATATTTTAAATACTTATTTGAATATTAGAATAACTTGAATATTTGAATATGATTTTACATGCATATTTGAATACTTACATTTAATCAAAACATGTATTAAATATTTTCTTTAGAGTTTTTCCAATTTTTTCAATTTAATGTTCGAATGCGTTAATATGATATTAAATGAATATTTGAAGAACTAAATTAGAAAATTTCCCAGCCTTGTTTAAAATAATTATGAAATTATGAAATGTTTCTGCAAAACCACTTTTAAATATTTCCATAACAAAATATTTACAATATCAAAAATGTATTTGAATATTCAATTTATTCGAATATTAAAATATTAAAATATGTGAATAATTTAGTGATTAATATATTCATGTTTGAATATTCGACTATTTGAATTATTCGTATTCATAGAATTCGAATACGATTACGAATAATTCAAATAGTCTAATATTTAAATACAAATTACAAATTACTTCAGGCGATCGAATTTTATAAGATAAAATAATGGTAAAATCTATATTTTGAACTTTACTTAAAAACGAAATATTGATCACCAAAATATAAAACTGTATAAATCAAATGTTTTGTGATTTATTTAATTTAAGGTGTAGGCCTACAAAAAAGAAACATATTTTATTAGGATCGATTTTTATTTAATATAATAATTTAATTGTTCTTAAGTATACACAGTTCCATGTTTTTTATGTATGCGAGTCTACACATATTTTAGTACGCTGGTACATCAAACCATTGGTTTTTCTGTTTCTTCAATTTGTTGACTTCGTAGAGTATACACTTTTTAGTACTGAAATTATAATAAATTATTTAATTGTATACAGGGTGTCACAGAATAAGTATTTCTAATTTTCAGAAATGCTAGAGGACACTGAAATGAACAATTTTTATTAATAAACTAGTGTACGAACATTTCTCGGTGTCAAGATAAACTAGAAATCTTGAAAATCTTAATTACAACAGGAAAGAGTAGTTATAGAGATAGTAAAAGTAGAATGATAGCAACCTTTGAAAAACAAAATAATTTTCGTTGTCATTTTACGTATCACAAATTATTCTTTATTAGAACAATTAGTGTTTGATTAAAAATGCATCAATATACAAATATTGAATTTCCAGTCATGCGTATGGAGCAGCTTGCGGTAATACTAACAAAGATAGGCCAATTTATCAGAGCAGCATCCTGAGCGTCACCTTCCCTGTCATATATTATTTCCAAGATTGAATCAGCGTTTTAAGATTTGTAGCTTATCTTGACACCGAGGAATTTCCGGACACTAGTTTATTAATAAAACATGTGTATTTCACTGTCCTCTAGCATTTCTAAAAAATCTTGGTATAGTTATTCTGTAAGACCCCATATAAACAATATACAAATATTACACCGTTTATATAGAAACATATTTCACATATTGCATAGTAAGTAATTTTGACAAGAAATAAAAAAATCTCTCAATATTTTTAATAAAAATGTCTTGTAGTTTTGATTTGAATGATCAATTCATATATAAGAAATAAATGTAAGTGCAATATATCATAACTAAATAATTTTTGGAGCTCTGCATCATATTTACTAATATTCAAGATATTTTATTAACTGATATTTTTACAGCGATACATTCAATTTTTATATGACGGTAATCGATTATTTTTAGTAAGTAGAAGTAACTAAAAATTGGTCAAAAGCAATGAAACTAAGAAGAAATTAATTGATCAATTTTACAAAAAGAATCATTGCAAAATCGATTAATTTTGATAAATAGTTGAATTGAATACTTACGGATTTACGCTGTATTTTAAACATCTTTTGATCGGATAGTTAACCATAAAACATTTAGTAGGCTTCTTGTTAAAATAAGCGTGACCGACGGCATTAGCCTCCGTTGAATTAACATCTCTCAGGCATTTAAGGAAAAGTCCCTCGCTCATACAACTGTACCTGTAAAATAAAAAGTATCTTAAATACTGGTAGGTCTGGTAGATTCTTGAAAAGTTTGTAAACGTCAACTAAGTTAATAAATGTTGTCAATGGATTTACGACGATCATTGTATTGAAAAGTAACAATTTGGTATTCCATAATTTTGTTACATTTTCTGTATCGAATGTTCTCCAGTATGATTGTTCAGTTTGTCATAAAGAAAAATAGGCCTGACTTGAAAGAATTCTTGTATTTTAGGACATGCGTTTGAACTATTTTTATGCTGCCCAGAATATCTTTGGTTATGCAAATGCCTTGTATACTAACGAAAATAATAAAATCATGAAATACCAAAGAAAAAACATCAATATGTGTCTACACTACTTTTTCCTCGTTTAATATAAAAATTAGATTATCTGAAAAATGAAAATACGTGTTATTAAAATATCACTTTATATCCGTGTTCTATACGAGTGGCGCATACAGTAACATTTCGAGTTTAAAAGAGACTGAAAATTTGGTGTGGTTCAAACCAAACCAAATTTTTCGGCTTTTTTAAACTTGAAATTTTACTTTATGCTTAATCAAGGAGTGGAAACCCTAGTTAAAGGTAAGCCATTAAATGCTAGAAGTATTAATTTTTCACATAGTTAATGACTTTTATTTTCGTCTTAAGCAGAAATCTGTAAATTTAGCCAAATATTTTTTTTTAAATAATTGCGAAAATCAAACAAGTTTTAAATAAAATTAAATAGATTTACAATAAAACACTTTTTACTTTGTTTGTATAACACTTTTTACTTGCCTCCATACTTTTATTTAATGTGACTGCAGTTCCGACAAATTTAGCTTGTCATTATCAAACATGAAACAATTCATGTTTAATAATAAGCTGAATTTATCGAAACTGCAGTCACATTAAATAAAAAAGTGTTATACAAACAAAGCAAAAAGAGTTTTTTTTGGGAAATATACATGTATGACGAAGTAGAAGCCTCCACAATACAGAACTTAAAAAGATTTTGTTCGATTTGTATGCATGTTTAAGTACTTTTCAGAAAATTAAAATATCTCAATTTGTATGACTAATTTATTGAGACCTTAAATTGAATCTTTTGAAAGCTCAATGAAGTTAAAAAATATATACATTCTTTACACAATTAAAAAGAAATAAAACTTTTGATTGTTTAGTAGGCACAAGTTTGACTACATCAGATTTCTGTAAATTGAGCCAAATCGAAACTTTCTAATAAAATTCACGCGAAAATTTCATTTATTTATTTCCAGGTATACTATTTTACAATAAAACAAAAAGAAACAAAAATTATGTGTTTAGCTGTAATATAACAAGTAGCATGATTATCATCGATAATATTCATAAGTGAAACCGAGCTGCAGATTCAACGAGCCCGAAGGGCAAGTTGAATGTGCTGCCGGTTTCACGAATGCATATTAAAGATTATTAATCATACCACGAGTTATATTCGATGAGAGAATATAACGAAATATATTCGATGAGAGAATATAACGAATTATATTCGATGAGAGAATATAACGAATTATCTAACTATATTTTCTTCTTGAAAACCTCACCCCATCGCTCAGTTAGCATTTTTAATTTTCGACTGTCAGATTTGACAAATAATTTTCGTAGCAACCACCACAACAAGGTGAGAGAATTCTATCACCGCTGTGATAACATGTATCTATGGAAATAAGCGAATCTGATTGGAGGGAATGTAGCTATGTGACGTTTGAGTTATATTCCCAGCCGTAATAAACGAGTGGTATGATTATTATCGATGATATTTTGGAGTTGAAACCAAGCTGCAGATTCAACGAGTGCGCAGCACGAGTTGAATGTGCTGCTTCGGTTTCAACGACAAAATATCATCGATAATTAATCATATCACGAGTTATATTTAGTGGGAGAATATAACGAATATAATAATGCGAGTCCCTCAACATTATCGACAGGTTTGATATTGTTGTTTTCCTATTGATTGTGCATTTGTTAACCGCACAAAAGTTCGTAAACTGCCGCCACTGCGATTATTTGTTTATATTATATTATATTATTATTAATTTTACTGCACGAAACTTTACCCCAGAGATTTTCGTCCATTTTGACGTTTCGAATGACACCACAACTTATCACCGCTTCTTTTGTTTTTTATCATCGCGGTGATAGACATGTACCTATGCTTTCCCCGCATTTTATTTGTTGAAAATTCGTTCTAGTAGGCTGTGAGTTGTATTCTCATTTAAATTCAAATATTGTTAAATACATAAAAATTGTAAGATTGTAAATTATTTTTTTTATAATAAAAATCAATTAAATTTAGAACGCCGCGATTAGTAACACATTTTAAACTTTGATCTTGAATTAATTCAACTTAAATACATTTGAGTTTTCACTAATTTTACAAATTTGTACAACAAAAATCGATTGTTATTTAAAACACCGCGTTTTTTAACGTATTTTAAACTTTGGTGATGAATTAATTAACTAAATTTGTATGTTTCTTTTTATTAAAAAATAAATGTTTTACTTTTAATAATAACCACATATTTTTGTGATCATTTTTGTTTTATTTTTAGTTATAAGATAACAAGTGGTATGATTATCATCGATAATATTCATGAGTGAAACCGAGCTGCAGATTCAACAAGCCAGAAGGGCTAGGACCGGTTTCACTAATGAATATTATCAATAATTAATCATACCACGAGTTATATTTGATGAGAGAATTCAACGAATAAAACCGACCAATCCAAATTTTCAGGTTTTTCTAAACTCGAAATTTTACCTGTCAGGTTTGACAAATAATTTTAGTAGCAACCACCACAACTAGGTGATAGAGTTCTATCACCGCTGTGATAACATGTATCTATGGAAATAAGCGATTCTGATTGGATATTATTTTATTCTTAGATAAATAAAAGGATAATAATCGAATCTGCTAAAATATATATTTTATTTATATAATTCAACTATACGACAAATTTAATTATTTAATTTTTGTAAGGTTGATTTTTGTTTAATAATAAACAAAATGTAATTCCATCTTATAAAAAAATCTATTATTGTTATTAAACTATGGCGTTAATTTCACTTTCTACATGTGTCAACTGTACATTTTTCTCAAAGCTTCTGTTGGTTTAATGTGATCTGATCACAGTTTACATCAAACAAATTTATTTGTAAAAAATATTTGTTAATTTTTACTCACATTCATTAACTGGTAATAGAAACAATAACATTTAGTACTGAAGATTAATCAAAATCAAAAAGAGTTTAGAAATACTTACAGTTTGTGTTAAAAATTACTGCCTTTTAAATATTTTGAGTCATTAAAACGCCATAATATATAAAAACAATAGAAAAAGCTGGAAATAAAGATTTTATATTGTTTAATCGGTTTAAATTTCAGTAAATTTACACAAAATTTATTTTAAATAACAATCTATTTTGTGGTTTTTCTAAATTTTATAATAATTGAACTACCGGTGAATTTTGCCATAATAATCCTTTTTCTTTGCAAATTTAAATCAAAATTTTGAGCAGAAGGCACCGAAAAGTATCCCAAAAAAAATAAAAAGGGTTGCCAACTTGATCTGAAACTAAGTATACATGCCACGAAAATTAAATTAATTACTTATTTAAGATTCAATTTACGACATGATAAAATAAGTAATCCTAAATCCTAAGTAATAATAATAATTAATCATATATTTCAGAACAGATACATACAGAATATACTATTACAGGGAAAAATATATAATATGTATTAAGTTAACTACATAAGCGACACCAGCTCATGTGACAAAAAAAAGTTACGTACTTATGTAAAGTTATTTAAATAAAAAACATACAGGAATGTGAACATTACTTTGAAAATGGTCTAACAAACCGAAAATAGTCGGAATAAAGTTTAAATTTGTGAAACAATTTTTATTTAAATAACTTTACATATTCTAATATGTTTCACCAAGTGCCAGATGAGAAATTAATTCAAGAAATTATTACGTACTTAACTAAATATAACAAATCAATTAGAGAAAATTAAATTATTCAATAAATACAGAAATTGTGCTACAAAAAAATAAACAAAGTAAATAATTAAATCCTGGACATTTGGCTTCATATTTTTTATTTCAACACAACTATTTTTTTATAAAACTGATGCTTTAACAAGCTTTTGTACAAGTGTAAGTATAAGTTTATTTAAAAATAAGTTACATTTTGAAATGGCTATAGATTGTTCTTAAAAAGTATTCATAGAAATCACTAAATTATATAAATGTAATAGCAACTTCAAAATATAACTTTATTTTGAGTATGCTTATACAAGGGATTTTTCTATTAAATGTACAGAGTACAGCATTTTCGATGGTTTCTTCAAGTAAAGTTCCATTAATATCAGTTATAGACAAAAACTAATATATGCTTTCAGAGCTCTTTTTTAAACCTTATTTCTTGTACCTAATCAAAATTTGTCTTTCCTTAATTGTGTTCGAGTTATACGCCAAAACTCAAAATTTAGCAATCTCGAAATATTGAAATAACTTCTTTATTTATAAAGATTGGCATGCGGTAAAAGCTAACTTTTTTAAGTAGAATATTGTGACCATATCAGATTTTGTTTTAAGTTTAATTTTCTTAAGATATGACATAAAGTTGTATTATTTTAAATACAAATCATAGTTGGCCATAACTTTATTCGATTACGTTTTTTGTAAGCTTTCCAAAAATATATGATTTACAATAATTTAATTTAACTTTAATTATTTGCTTTTAGTTTATTATTTTTTTAATTCATTTATCAAGAATGCCATAATAAAAATAAATGAAAAGTAATCAACAACAATTTTAAACGTCAACTTGTTACCGGGGATTATTTCTAATCTCCGGCAACAAGAATTGTAAATCACCTTTCAATTCTTTCTTTGCTGAAAATGAGTTCGTACCCGGCAATTAACTAATCTCCCGTCGTTTGTCATTACGTTGGATTATGTCATTAGGCGAATTTCGGCCGGCTGGTCACGTCGCCATGATAAACAACCCCACATTCATCATTTTCGTGGTATAAGTACCTGCGGGCGGCAAATCGTAAGGCAGTTGAAGACCAAGATCCAACTTGTCAACAAGTGCAATGCAGTCGTCAGTGTTCGAGACGTTAGTTTTTTTTTTTTTTGTTAGTGCCAGTGAGCTAACTCGAGGTCCTGTTGCTGTTGCCAGTGCAACTGCCTGTCCTCTCGCTGCCAGAGCAGCCACCGTCGGAGCCAGTGCATCGACGCCCCCTAATACTGCCACCGCAGTATTCGTCGCCGCAACGTAATCGCCATCTGCACGCTGCCACCTTGCTACCGCCACCACCTCGAGACTTCGCCGCCCACCCCTTATCAGCCCAACCGCCCCCCCCCCCCCGTGCTCTATGTGTTTCACTGTGTTTTTTTGATTCCTTATTGTTTATTCGTAAAAATAAATCTGTTAAAACTGTCTCTGTGTTTTAGTTAATTGCTCTTGCTCTCCATTAAATTCATTGAAAACCTGAGCTAGTTGGCAATCAGCGTGAGGTACCTTCCTTCACATTGACAAATGGCGCCCAACCTAGTGGCAGAGTAAAGCCCACACCCTAGAGAGAGCAACTAATTTTAGAAGGCTAAAACACAAACACGAGAAGCAAGTTTAACACAGCGGAAAAAGATCCAGTCAACTGAATACAACCGAGCTCGAAGCAGAACCCAGTTGATTCCAGTCGCTGTCATTCAGTATAATCAAGGCGTAACAAAAGCCACACGGGGCCGATGTCACCACCGCCGAATTCTCACAGGGCCGTGAGAAAACCGGGATCCTGACGGGGCCGCCGACTTCTACAACCGGACCGGAATATGATAGTTTCAACATGAGAAGGAAAAAACGACGCCCACCAGCCCATAGAATCGACACCAGCATGATTCAAAGTCCAGAGGAATTTGCCGATTTGGAGTCATTTGAAACTGAATCAATGATGAGGGAATTTCTGAATACCGTAAACCTAGACTATACGTTGGGCGATCGAGCAAAATGCGAATATGCGCTCTCGTATATTTATAGTCCCCATATCTCATCGATCGACCAGATGCTATATAGGCCGACAATGACATGGCGCCGAATGAAAGTCGTCATTATGTGTCTTCCGGGGGCTGAATTGCAAGATGTGGTCATACGGCGCACTCCCAGAGTGCTAACACCGCAAAGGCAGATTTGTCCTCCGACTATCAAAACCGCTCAACTGATGGATACCAACATGTGGGAAGTAGCTGAGGAATTAGGTATTCCTCAAGTTATACAGGAAAGTGCATGTGTAAGTGTTATGTGTACGAACTTACTTAACACAGCTAAGGAGTGTGTAACGGTGCCTGAGTTTTTGTCGACCGTGCACCTTATAGAAGACGTATCAGAGGAAGTTAAGGATTTGGCCCTTACTTCGGTGGAATACGAATATGCACTGAGTAGCAAGGTATGTTCAGTGATGTATAATGCAGCCTGCATATGCATCTCCGAGGAAAAGAAAGGAGCTACGGGACCCCGTGCGGTTGTTACTGCCCAAGCCGTCATAATTTCGACCGATATTGACATCAAAGTGAAAAATGCGTATCCGATACGTTACAATTCGCCGATTCCGCAGTTGCCAGGACTAATCACAATTTCAATACAGTTCACCATGCAAAAATATGACCACGAAAGGAGAACATTCGATAAGACCACACAGAAGTGCTCCAGGATCCGGAAGACGCCCCATAAACGTTATCCTAATGCCCTGCCAGGAACTCGCCAGCAAACCATGATAGATTCAAGGCCTCGTTGGAAACCACCCTGGCAGATCATTCGTCGTCTCACCAACGCCCTCTATATAATCGTGACATTGCCAGCCGTCTACAACAGCTACCAACCTGGAGGATACCACCTTCTATCGCGGTAGAGGTGGTATAAGTACCTGCGGGCAGCAAATCGTAAAGCAGTTGAAGTCCAAAATGCAGTGCAGTCGTCAGTGTTCGAGACGTTAGTTTTTTTTTTGTTAGTGCCAGTGCACTAATTCGAGGTCCTGTTGCTGTTGCCAGTGCAACTGCCTGTCCTCTTGCTGCCAGAGCAGCCACCGTCGGTGCCAGTGCATCGACGCCGCCCCCTAATACTGCCATCGCAGTATTCGTCGCCGCAACGTTATCGCCATCTGCGCGCTGCCACCTTGTTGCCTCCACCACCTCGACTTCGCTGCCCACCCCTTATCATTGGAAATTTTTTAAGTTTTCTATATAACTTGCTATAAGATCATCACTAAGACTTTATTTACCAACTTACAGTTTCAATAGCAGGGTTATTATGTTTAAAACACTTTGTTTTAAAATAGTGCTTTAAACATGTTTAAAAACACCCGTCGTGTTAAAAACGGTTTTGTTTTAAACATGTTTTAAATCTTAAATTTACTTAAAACATGTTTTAAACTGTAAATTTATTTAAAACAATTTTTTTTATTATTTTAAATTCACTAAGTTATATATTATACTATACTAAGATATTTGTTTAACTTTTTAAATTTTAGTTAAATTGTTGAAGACATTTCACATTACATTATTAAACATAACATTTTTTTTACAAGAAAATATCAAATATGTGTGCATAAATGTGATTTTTAAATACAGAGAATTCTTTCAGGTATACATATGCATACACTGTACATTTTGCGACACTCGCTGTTTATTAAAAAGATTTTAATTTGAATTTTTAGACCAGGGTTTTCCACTCCCAGACTAAGCATGAAGTAAAATTTCGAGTTTAGAAAAGCCTAAGAATTGGATTGGCCGCGTAGCGAAGCGGAGCGGCCAATCCAAATTAGGCTTTTCTAAACTCGAAATTTTACTTCATGCGCCACACGTATAAAACACTAAAATATCGCAAAGTTTAAAATATGCAGCTTTAGCAATTCAATATGTAGATGTGAATAAAACGTGAGTCAAATTCTGCGCTGAACAAATTGTTTGAAGCAGTGGTTATAGGCAACCCAATAACTCTAACGTATATTAGGTTGCCTATAATCGTTGCTTGGACTGTAAATCAGTGTTTTTGAGCGTAGCGCATGAAGTAAAATTTCGAGTTTAGAAAATCATAATTTGGATTGGCCGCTCTGCTTCGCTACGCGGCCAATCCAAATTCTTAGGCTTTTCTAAACTCGAAATTTTACTTCATGCTTAGTCTGGGATTGAAAAACACTCGTTAAAAGCCTCAAATTAACCGCTTTTAAACAACGAGTTCCTGCAAATTTAAAAAAACGCTGTAATTATCGGGATATGTATACTCAAAAGAAAAATGCTCTGTATGTTCTCTTTTAAACACGTTTAAAACGTGTTTTAAACACGTTTTAAACATGTTTTTAATTGTTAATGTTTTAAACGCTGTTTTAATAAAAAAACGAGTTTTATTAAAAAATGAAAAAAAAAAACGTGTATTTTAACAACTCTGCTCAATAGTATTAAAAATTATTTAAATCTAAACTCTCTTAATAGATGGTTTGGAACTCAAACCAAAGAAGAAAAAAACTTTCGTTCTCTCTGGGTAATATTATAAAAAAAAGATATTGAAGAACTTAAAAATAATATTCACTTAGAATTCAGAAAAGTCACTCCATTTTTTTTAATAAAATGCAATAAATATGTATGAATTTAAATGGCACTCAACTCGAAAAATACAGTGAATTTTTCTATTAGGTAAACATATGCATAAGCTGTAAATTTTCCGACATTTTTTGTTTTTTAAAAGAGTTCAATTTGAAGCTTCAAGCGAGTGTTTTCCACTCCCAGACTAAGCATGAAGTAAAATTCCGAGTTTAGAAAAGCCCTGTGAAAATTTATCGAGGGTCGCAAGACAAATTTTCTAAACTCAAAATTTTACTTTATACACCACGCGTAATAAAGACTAAAATTTTGAGAGATGTATGTATATTTGAACCTGACTTCAAATCAGCGTTTTATACGCGTGGCGCATGAAGTAAAATTTCGAGTTTACAAAAGCCCAAAAAATTTGTCTCGGGTCGCTGCGCGACCGTCGACAAATTTTCACGAGGCTTTTCTAAACTCGAAATTTTACTTCATGCTTAGTCTGGGAGTGAAAAACGCTCATTTAAAGCTTCAAATTGAACTTAAAAATATACAAGCAATATCTAAAGACATACAGAAAATAGGTTGAATTTGGAATAAGTATACCTAAAAGAAAAACTCCCTGTATTTATAGCTACTATTTATTAAGATTAATAAAGTAAATATAATAAGGTCATAAAGACAGTTGACGTTTTATATAGTTATTGTTTACAATTTATTTATTTGTCATCGTGGCTTTCTTGATATATTGATTTAAAATTCAAAAAACTAAAAATAAATAAATAAAGTTAAATCAAA
The DNA here is from genome assembly GCA_932526585.2 of Philonthus cognatus. Classification (NCBI taxonomy): domain Eukaryota; kingdom Metazoa; phylum Arthropoda; class Insecta; order Coleoptera; family Staphylinidae; genus Philonthus; species Philonthus cognatus. The sequence goes on along the minus strand of OW052245.1, from coordinate 26,952,297 downwards.
ATTATAATATTTTTGGATAGCTTACGAAAAATGAAAGCGATTAAAGCCAGGGGCCAACTATCATTTGTATTTAAAATAATATAACTTTATGTCATATCTCATAAAGGTTAAACTTAAAGCAAAATCTGATATGGTCAGCGTATTCTAATTAAAAAAGTGTCTTGTGAACGTGTTTATCGCATGTCAGTATCTTTTTAAATAAAAAAGTTATTTTAATATTTCGAAATAGCCAAATTTTGAGTTTTGGCGTATAACTCGAAAACAATTAATGATAGACCAATGTTGATTAGCCACATAAAATATGCTCTAAGAAAGAGCTCTGGAAGTGTTTATTAGATTTTGTCTATCATTCATATTTCTGGTACTTTACTTGAAGAAACCATCGAAAATGCTGCACCCTGTACACACATAATTCGATGCATGCGCTGTAAAATTTCAGGCAATCAATGCTAATTTTTCAAGCAATAAATTTGAAGTTTCAAACGTGTGTTTCCACTCCTTGGTTAAGCATAAAGTAAAATTTCGAGTTTAGAAACACCTGAAAATTGCGAAGCGAAACGAAGCGAAGCGACCAAACCATATTTTCAGGTATTTCTAAACTCGAACTTCAGGCGCCATGAAAAATATACTGCTAAATCAGTTTTAAAAAAAACTGCTAAAGCAGGATTAAATTAAAAATATACTGCTAAACACGAATATTTTGAGTTCTACAATATTTCAGTGTTTTGTGCGCCTGGCGCATGAAGTAAAATTTCGAGTTCAAAAAAGCCTTTTCTAAACTCGAAATATTACTTCATAATTAATCAACTAGTGGAAACACTCGTTTTAAACTTCACATTATACACCAAAAAAAAAGCATGGAATGCATGGATCAAGGATTGCAAGCATTCGTTAGTAGCTTTAAATTAAACTCATTAAAACAAACAACAAATGCCTAAAAATGCATACGCAACGGGATTTTTTATAAGACAAAATCTCTATATAATGAATTAGTATGTGAATATATTTGATTGTTGAGGGCAATACTTTATGTTACTTATTAAAACATGAATGCTATAAAACACGCCTATCTTTAATGTCGTTCGATCTTATAATTACACAACAAATTCGAGTACCTAAATCTTAAAACAAGTTACCTTTTAGTGTCTTCGTAATTGTATAAATTATGGCCAAATGCGCGCGCTTCAACATAATCAGTATTGAAGTAATGTGACCTACAGCATTTATCGACATCCTCAGGTGGTCCTAAATCGTCGAAATGTTTCCCAGTCACAGTTTTGCCACACCATTTGAAACCTTTTAAAACAGTAAGCATCATCATATTCACAATTATAATTATTTTTGATATTAAGCAAATAAGTGACATTTTGAAAAGTTTATTAAATCGCGATTGTGGAAAATCATCCATTTTTTTCTTAGTAATAATAATAATAATAATTTATCAGTGTTTATAATACACAAATGTTACACACGTCAATTTTATTTAATTTAATTTGGATAATAATATTTAATATTTAATTTAATTTGGATAATAATATTTAAAAAACATACATAATAAATAATTAGTTTAAAGTGTTAATCAATTACCAGTCCTACAAATGAAAATATAATTTATTAAAAGTCAGACATACACAAAATAAAAGATCTAAGAGTATTTTGTAATATGTTTAAAATCTGCTACTGATCAAGACACATTATTTATCATTTAATCTATCATGATGTGTAAAATAATGTACAACAATCATTCCTACCATATGCATCTAATAAGGTTTCAGTCTTAGAGGCGAACACGCCTAAACAGCCCAACAAAGAAACACCAATTATATAAACTGTCAAGAAATTCATTGCACTTTACACAAAACAAACGCAAACATAATCGAATAATTACACGAACACCCTTTTTATAAACTATTTCAGGAGCTCGTTATTTTAGTGATTTAAAAAGTCAGTGGTGTGGAATAACCGCAAAACAAATAAGAAAAATATCTACAGCCATAAAATTGGTTTTGTATCATTTTTACGCACAATTAATTATTGCATTATTGTAAACTTTAAAATAACATAAACAAAAACTGATATAAATCTAAATTTAAGGCACTCTTAACACCCTGAATAATGTTTAGAGAAACATTCAGTATCAAACCATTGATAATGGTTAGTTTGTGTCCGAATGTACATCAGGTATAGAATAAATTTTTAAAGAAAGGTTAAAAGTGTTTTATTCAAAGACGCATAAATTAATAAAACTAAATACAAATTTGTTAGCAAATTGAAATTTATTAAAATAAATTTAAACACAAAAAATATATGTACTTACTACATTCAGCTAACATTAAGTAAACATGAAATAATAAAAAATACGCTAAAAAAATGTTATCAATCCCCTCATCAAGAAAAGCAGTAAATTCTCTCCCTCAACGCATAATTTTATCTAATTTGATAGAACAAAAGCGTAACATAAAAGAAAATTCACACAACGATTTGAGTGAGCCTGGGCCAAGTACAAAACTTAAAAACCTATTAAATAAACTTCAGGGAATGTACGTTTTTTTTTTACCCCTAATGTATTCATATAAATATGGCGGCCGTTATCATAATTCTTGAGGCATTATCACCAGCCGTATTGGAATAAAATAAGGATAAATACTGGAAAGTATTTTCGCATGAGACGCTGAATATTCATGAGGAGATTAAAAATCCTGCCAGTGTTCGGGATTGGGAGATGTGCTTTTTTGTAATCCACCCCACACGAGCAGTTTTATTTTGTAGTTTTAATCTAGAGCGATCAAGATTTTGTTGGTTGTATATAATGTAATTGTATATTAAAAATGTTATTTTATCTTTTTATAGTATTTACAATAAAAACCACAACATAATTTTTAACGCAATAATCGTTTATATACGTTTTTTCAACTATGTTATTTAAGTGGATTTTTTCCAGTATTTTCTAGTCTACATTTCATAAAATATATCATAATAATAATTTCGCCTTTAAACTTATTTCTATTAGACGTATTTCAGGATTAATTAAATCATTATTATTTTGACCGTCTTAATCCTTGCAGAACTACATTTTTTAATCAGGTACGTTTAAGTCTAAAGGATTTGGCCTAGCTAAGGCCTCTGCTAAATCCATAGGAGCGTCTGGAGATGAGCAAAATTGGAATTGCCCCACGTGACAAACGGCTGCTACAATGGGTATCATGGTTTTCATGATTTTGCAAATTTTCTCGACGAAACCGGCAACTTTGGCTGCTGATCCGCCTAATTTTGAACTGACGGCACTCGCGATATTTCCGAAACGCATCAGTTGTCGTCTCTGTGAAGAAAAATAACACAAAAATATTAATAAGCATCTCACCTTACCTAACCCCAGATTTCAAAAGATGTTAGATTTTTTTTGCTTATTTCTTTTTGTATATAAAGCAAAATTTTCTTTTAAGTATCCAAATTTTCAGGCATTGTTTTTTAAAAGCGTACAATTTCAAAATTCGAACGAGTCTTTCTTAAGTATGAAGTAAAATTTCGGGTTTAGAAAAGCCTGAAAATTTGCGTTAGTCGCGTAGCGAAGTGTAGCGGCCAAACCAAATTTTCAGGCTTTTTAAATTTCGAAATTTTTATTGATGCGCCATGCGTATAAAACACTAATTTCGAGTAAAATTTGGAATATACTGTCTATTTTGAACTTTAAATTGGTGATTAATACGCGTGGCGCATGAAGTAAAATTTCGAGTTTAGAAAAGCCTGACAATTTGGAATTGGTCGCTACTCGTCGCTTCGTGCGAAAATCCAAATGTGCAGGCTTTTTTCAACTCAAAATTTTACTTCATGCTTAATCTGGTAATGAAAACACTCGTTAGAAGTTTTAAATTTAACCCTTTTAAAAAAGAACGAATACTTGAAACTTTGCAGCGTTTGTATACTTAAGAGAAACATTTCCTGTATGCATCCATAAATTGATCTTGAAGGTGAAAATGGGATAACATTTCTAAGTGCTTATCAATAATAATAAATGAATATTAATACATTAATAAGCATATTAAAAAGATTAGATGTAACTTTTTTCAGTTTGTTTCGTATACAAAACGATTTTTTTTAAGTACCCAACTTTTAGGGTATTGTTTTCCAAAAGCGTTCAATTTGAAACCTCTAACGAGTGTTTCCACTCCCAGACTAAGCATGAAATAAAATTTCGAGTTTTGAAAATCCTGAACATTTTCAGGCTTTTCTAAACTCGAAATTTAATTTAATGCGCCACACGTATAAAACACTGATTTCATTTAAAGGTAAAAGCATGCTTTAGCTTAAATGTTTTAAAAGTATATTTTGAACTTCACTTTAAATTGGTGTTTTATACGCGTGGCGGATGAAGTAAAATTTAGAGTTCAGAAAAGCCTCAAATTTAGAATTGGGTGCGAAGGGAAGCGTACTCTTGGAGTGGAAACACTTGTTAGAAGTTTCAAATTCAACCCTTTTAAAAAGAACAAATTTCTGAAATTTCATAGTGTTTCCATCAGGATATCTTAACTTAAATGTTGTGCAGGCATACGCCCAGAAATTGATCTTGTAGCTCAACATGATATTAGAACAATTTGGAATATAAATATTTCATTGATTTTAATAATGCATTATTTATAAATTATACGTTTCATCTTAAATAAAATGTTGTGTCTCGAGAGGAAGGTATATATATATATATATTATCGGTATAAGTTAAAATGGGATAAAAATACTAAGTGCTAATTGCACAGGTAATCTTTGAATTGTAGTTCAAAATTACATGAGAACAATTTAAAATGTCAAACTGAAGACTTCTAACATTTTTCAGGAAAAACCTTTAGGGACTCTTAGAATACACGCAATCCAAAGACTTTTGCCTTACAATGGTTTCAATAAACTTACTGTTTAATACTTTTAATGTGTACAATTTCGTTAATAAATTCTTTCAAATACTGTAATTCACCTAGGTTTAAGTATTCTTAGACTTTAAGATAGCATTTAATAATAATAATAATGGGCCGTATGATTCCCCTTTCGTTAAAGTTAAAGACATTTGTCAAGTTTGTTTGTCTCTGTTATACATGTAAATTTTGACATGTTAAGTAGAAATATGTCCAATCAATTATTAATGTAACGAAAGCCTTTACAAAGGGGAAATTATATGGCCTAATGTCTTTATTTTTACAAGATTTAACAATATTGAAAATCTGTCAAATAGTTACAAATACAATCAAAAATTCAATTTACACAAGTTAACGATAGTGCAACTTTTTCCTAATTTAAGCCACCCTGCATCTTTTACCATTTTCAAGATCGCCATGCTGTGCATTCTTATCTTGAACACGGTGTATAATAATTTTTCAATTTCATTGAAATTGATTGCAAGTCCCAAACGATTTAACACATAAGTTAAGTTTCTTTTACTACAATATTTTCTTTATTCTTTAAATGAGTATTTTGATTGTAAAATATGTGTATTTTACAAAATCACAATCAAAATACTCATTTAAAGAATAAAGAAAATATTGTAGTGAAAGAAACGTAACTTATGTGTTAAATCGTTTGGGACTTGCAATCGATTTCAATAAAATTTAATAATTATTATACATCGTGTTCAAGATAAGAATGCACAGCATGGCGGCTCCGTCAACTTGGCCCCCCACTTTCAATTTTTTAGAAAAACATCATTGCACAGAAAAGCCCTTAGCTAGCACAGGCTAGCACAGCCAAAATTAGAGCAAGCACATAAATAGTAAAAAAGTTATAGGGGATTCAAATATGGGGGGGCTAAGTTGACGTTTGCCCCCCACATTTGATTATTCAACTTTTTTTATATGATTTGGATTCCTCAAAGCTAGCACAGGCTAGCACAACCAGATTTAGAGCTAGCACAACCCCAACAACCACTTAAAAATACAAAATTAGTTTGTACCCCAGCCCCCCACTTTAATATTTTTTGATTATTTCTAAAGGAATCTGCAGCTTAGAGCTAGCACAGGCAGAATATGCAAAAATTATTTAAAAAAATAAAAAGGTTAAAAAGATATTTCAATTTTAATTATCAACCGTGAGCTTTCAAATCCTGTATGCGTAATTCCGTTCATGTATTTTAATTATTATGCTAAATGCGTATTTTCTAACAAATCACAATATTTCAACGGATTTGTTGACAATAACTTTGCCATATACTTAACTAATAGTTTAAAACATTGCTTTCAAATGCTGTGACCCGGAAAGCAAGCACATTAAAGACAGTGACGTAGTAAGTTATTAATGACCAACCCTCGAATAATTTAAAATGTAATAACTCCACCAAATACTAACTGATTTCAAAAATTCTTTCAAAATATAAATGACTAATGCATTGGAAATAAATGCTGTGACTGAGAAAGCTAGCACAGTAAAGACAGAGGCGTAGTAAGTAATCAATATTTAACCCTCGAATAATTTAAAATGTAATAACTCCACTAAACACAGAGAGATTTCAAAAATTCTTTTAAATTCTGAATCACTAATGTATTGTTAATGAATGCTGTGACTTAAAAAGCTAGCACAAGAAAGACAGTAGCGTAGTGAATAATCAATATTTAACCCTTGCATAATTTAAAATGTAATAACTCCACTAAATACAGAGAGATTTCCAAAATTCTTTCAAAATATAAATGACCAATGCATTGGTAATAAATGCTGTGAGTAAGAAAGCTAGCACACAAAAGACAGTGGCGTAGTAAGTAATCAATATTTAACCCTCGCATAATTTAAAATGTAATAACTCCACCAAATACTAACAGATTTCAAAAATTCTTTCAAAATATAAATGACCAATGCATTGGTAATAAATGCTGTGAGAAGGAAAGCTGGCACACAAAAGACAGTGGCGTAGTAACTAATCAATTTTTAACCCTCGCATAATTTAAAATGTAATAACTTCACCAAATTCCAACGGATTTAAATTTTTTTTTTCAAAATATAAATGACCAATGCATTGGTAATAAATGCGGTGACTAAGAAAGCTAGCACAGTAAAGACAGAGGTGTAGTAAGTAATCAATATTTAACCCTCGAATAATTTAAAATGTAATACCTCCACTAAATACAGAGAGATTTCAAAAATTCTTTTAAATTATGAATCACTAATGCATTGTTAATAAATGCCGTGACTAAGAAAGCTAGCACAAAAAAAACAGTAGCGTAGTGAGTAATCAATATTTAACCCTCACATAATTTAAAATGTAATAACTCCACCAAATACCAACAGATTTCAAAAATTCTTTCAAAATATAAATGACCAATGCATTAGTAATAAATGCTGTGAGTAGGAAAGCTAGCACACACAAGACAGTGGCGTAGTAAGTAATCAATATTTATCCCTCGAATAATTTAAAATGTAGTAAGTCCACTAAATAGAAAGAAATTTCAATTTTTTTTTTAAATTATAAATCACTAATGCATTGTTAATAAATGCTGTAACAAAGAAAGCTAACACAAAAAAGACAGTAGCGTAGTGAGTAAACAAAATTTAACCCTCGCATAATTTAAAATGTAATAACTCCACCAAATACTAACAGATTTTAAAAATTCTTCCAAAATATAAATAACTAATGCATTCGTAATAAATGCTGTAACTGAATGAGCTACCACAGTAAAGACAGAGGCGTAGTAAGTATTCAATATTTAACCCTCGAATAATTTAAATTGTAATAACTCCACTAAAAACAGAGAAATTTTAAAAATTCTTTTAAATTAGGAATCACTAATTCATTGTTAATAAATGCTGTGACTAAGAGAGCTAGCACAAGAAAGACAGTAGCGTAGTAAGTAATCAATATTTAACCCTCGCATAATTTAAAATGTAATTACTTCACCAAATACCAACAGATTTCAAAAATTCTTTCAAAATATAAATGACCAATGCATTGTTAATAAATGCTGTGAATAAGAAAGCTAGCACAAGAAAGACAGTAGCGTAGTAAGTAATCAATATTTATCCCTCGCATAATTTAAAATCTAATAACTCCACCAAATAAGAACAGATTTCAAAAATTCTTTTAAAATATAAATGACCAATGCATTAGTAATAAATACTGTGACTGAGAAAGCTAGCACAGTAAAGACAGAGGCGTAGTAAGTAATCAATATTTAACCCTCTAATAATTTAAAATGTAATAACTCCACTAAATAGCTAGAGATTTCACAAATTCTTTTAAATTATGAATCACTAATGCATTGTTAATAAATGCAGTGACTAAAAAAGCTAGCACAAGAAAGACAGTAGCGTAGTGAGTAATCAATATTTAACCCTCGCATAATTTAAAATGTAATAACTCCACCAAACACCAACAGATTTCAAAAATTCTTTCAAAATTTAAATGACCAATGCATTCTTAATAAATGCAGTGAATAAAAAAGCTAGCACAAGAAAGACAGTAGCGTAGTGAGTAATCAATATTTAACCCTCGCATAATTTAAAATCTAATAACTCCACCAAATAAGAACAGATTTCAAAAATTCTTTTAAAATATAAATGACCAATGCATTAGTAATAAATGCTGTGACTAAGAAAGCTAGCACACTAAAGACAGAGGCGTAGTAAGTAATCAATATTTAACCCTCGAATAATTTAAAATGTAATAACTCCACTAAATACAGAGAGATTTCACAAATTCTTTTAAATTATGAATCACTGATGCATTGTTAATAAATGCTGTGACTAAGAAAGCTAGCACAAGAAAGACAGTAGCGTAGTGAGTAATCAATATATAACCCTCGCATAATTTAAAATGTAATAACTCCACCAAATACCAACAGATTTCAAAAATTCTTTCAAAATATAAATGACCAATGCATTGGTAATAAATGCTGTGAGTAAGAAAGCTAGCACACACAAGACAGTAGCGTAGTAAGTAATCAATATTTAACCCTCGAATAATTTAAAATGTGATAAGTCCACTACATAGCAAGAAATTTCAAAACAATTTTAAATTATAAATCACTAATGCATTGTTAATAAATGCTGTGACTAAGAAAGCTAGCACAATAAAGACAGTAGCATAGTGAGTAAACAAAATTTAACCCTCGCATAATTTAAAATGTAATAACTTCACCAAATACTAACAGATTTTAAAAATTCTTTCAAAATATAAATGACTAATGCATTGGTAATAAATGCTGTAACTGAATAAGCTAGCACAGTAAAATGTAGTAACTCCACTAAATACAGAGAAATTTCAAAAATTCTTTTAAATTATGAATCACTAATTCATTGTTATTGAATGCTGTGACTAAGAAAGCTAGCACAAAAAAGACAGTAGCGTAGTGAGCAGTCAATATTTAACCCTCGCATAATTTAAAATGTAATAACTCCACGAAATACTAACAGATTTCAAAAATTCTTTCAAAATATAAATGACCAATGCAATAGTAATAAATGCTGTGAGTAAGAAAGCTAGCATACAGAAGACAGTGGCGTAGTAAGTAATCAATATATAACCCTCGAATAATTTAAAATGTGACAAGTCCACTAAATACAACGAAATTTCAAACATTCTTTCAATTTAGAAATCACTTATGCATTGTTAATAAATGCTGTGACTAAGAAAGCTAGCACAAGAAAGGCAGTAGCGTAGTGAGTAATCAATATTTAACCCTCGCATAATTTAAAATGTAATAACTACACTAAATACCAATAGATTTCAAAAAATCTCACAAAATAAAAATCTCGAAGCATTGTTAATAAATGCTGTGACTAAGAGAGCTAGCACTAGAAAAACAGTGGCGTAGTGAGATATCAACATTTAACTCTCGAATAATTTAAAATGTAATAACTTCACTAAATACCAAAAGGTTCGAAAAATTCTTTTAAATTAATTGTCACCAACGCATTGTTGATAAATGCTGTAACCGGTTGTGCAAGCACAAATAGACAGTGGCATAGTGACTAAAATAATAATTTAAAATGTAAACAGTCTAGCAAATACTAAGAGATTTCAAAAATTCTTTTTAATTATTACCAACACATTTTTGAAATTTCTTTGTATTTATTGGACTTATTACATTTTAAATTATTCGAGGGTTAAATATTGATTACCTACTACGCCACTGTCTTTTGTGTGCTAGCTTTGTCACTCACAGCATTTATTACCAATGCATTGGTCATTTATATTTTGAATAGTCACAGCATTCATTAACAGTGCATTAGTGATTCATAATTTAAAAGAATTTTTGAAATCTCTCTGAATTTAGTGGAGTTATTACATTTTAAATTATTCGAGCGTTAAATATTGATTACTTACTACGCCTCTGTTTTTACTGTGCTAGCTTTCTTAGTCACAGCATTTATTACTAATGCATTAGTCATTTATATTTTGAAAGAATTTTTGAAAGCTGTTTGTATTTGGTGGAGTTATTACATTTTAAATTATGCGAGGGTTAAATATTGATTACTCACTACGCTACTGTTTTTCTTGTGCTAGCTTTCTTAGTCACAGCATTTATTACCAATGCATTAGTGATTCATAATTTAAAAGAATTTTTGAAATCTCTCTGTATTTAGTGGAGTTATTACATTTTAAATTATTCGAGGGTTAAATATTGATTACTTACTACGCCTCTGATTTTATTGTGCTAGCTTTCTTAGTCACAGCATTTATTACTAATGCATTAGTCATTTATATTTTGAAAGAATTTTTGAAATTTGTTTGTATTTGGTGGAGTTATTACATTTTAAATTATGCGAGGGTTAAATATTGATTACTCACTACGCTACTGTTTTTCTTGTGCTAGCTCTCTTAGTCACGGCATTTATTAACAATGCACTAGTGATTTATAATTTAAAATAATTTCTAAAATGTCTTTGTGTTTAGTGGACTTATCACATATTAAATTATTTGAGGGTTAAATATTGATTATTTACTACGCCACTGTCTTTTATGTGCTAGCTTTCTCAGTCACAGCATTTATTACCAATGCATTGGTCATTTATATTTTGAAAGAATTTTTGAAATCGGTTGGTATTTGGTGGAGTTATTACATTTTAAATTATGCGAGGGTTAAATATTGATTACTCACTACGCTACTGTCTTTCTTGTGCTAGCGCTCTTAGTCACAGCATTTATTAACAATGCATTAGTGATTCATAATCTAAAAGAATTTTTGAAATCTCTCTCTATTTAGTAGAGTTATTACATTTTAAATTATTCGAGGGTTAAATATTGATTACTTACTACGCCTCTGTTTTTACTGTGCTAGCTTTCTTAGTCACAGCATTTATTACTAATGCATTAGTCATTTATATTTTGAAAGAATTTTTGAAATCTGTTTGTATTTGGTGGAGTTATTACATTTTAAATTATGCGAGGGTTAACTATTGATTACTTATTACGCTACTGTTTTTCTTGTGCTAGTTTTCTTAGTCACAGCTTTTATTACCAATGCATTAGTGATTTATAATTTAAAAGAATTTTTGAAATCTCTCTGTATTTAGTGGAGTTATTACATTTTAAATTATTCCAGGGTTAAATATTGATTACTTACTACGCCTTTGTTTTTACTGTGCTAGCTTTCTTAGTCACAGCATTTATTACTAATGCATTAGTCATTTATATTTTGAAAGGTATTTTGAAATCTGTTTGTATTTGGTGGAGTTATTACATTTTAAATTATGCGAGGGATAAATATTGATTACTCACTACGCTACTGTCTTTCTTGTGCTAGCTTTCTTAGTCACGGCATTTATTAACAATGCATTAGTGATTTATAATTTAAAATAATTTCTAAAATTTCTTTGTATTTAGTGGACTTATCACATTTTAAATTATTTGAGGGTTAAATATTGATTACTTACTACGCCACTGTCTTTTATGTGCTAGCTTTCTCACTCACAGCATTTATCACAAATGCATTAGTCATTTATATTTTGAAAGAATTTTTGAAATCTGTTAGTATTTCGTGGAGTAATTACATTTTGAATTATGCGAGGGTTAAATATTGATTACTCACTATGCTACTGTCTTTCTTGTGCTAGCTTTCTTAGTCACGGCATTTATTAACAATGCACTAGTGATTTATAATTTAAAATAATTTCTAAAATGTCTTTGTGTTTAGTGGACTTATCACATATTAAATTATTTGAGGGTTAAATATTGATTATTTACTACGCCACTGTCTTTTATGTGCAAGCTTTCTCAGTCACAGCATTTATTACTAATGCATTGGTCATTTATATTTTGAAAGAATTTTTGAAATCGGTTGGTATTTGGTGGAGTTATTACATTTTAAATTATGCGAGAGTTAAATATTGAATACTCACTACGCTACTGTCTTTCTTGTGCTAGCTTTTTTAGTCACGGCATTTATTAACAATGCTCTAGTGACTTATAATTTAAAATAATTTCTAAAATTTCTTTGTATTTAGTGGACTTATCACATTTTAAATTATTTGAGGGTTAAATATTGATTACTTACTACGCCACTGTCTATTATGTGCTAGCTTTCTCAATCACAGCATTTATCACCAATGCATTAGTCATTTATATTTTGAAAGAATTTTTGAAATCTGTTAGTATTTCGTGGAGTAATTAAATTTTGAATTATGCGATTGTTAAATATTGATTACTCACTACGCTACTGTCTTTCTTGTGCTAGCTTTCTTAGTCACGGCATTTATTAACAATGCACTAGTGATTTATAATTTAAAATAATTTCTAAAATGTCTTTGTGTTTAGTGGACTTATCACATATTAAATTATTTGAGGGTTAAATATTGATTATTTACTACGCCACTGTCTTTTATGTGCAAGCTTTCTCAGTCACAGCATTTATTACTAATGCATTGGTCATTTATATTTTGAAAGAATTTTTGAAATCGGTTGGTATTTGGTGGAGTTATTACATTTTAAATTATGCGAGGGTTAAATATTGATTACTCACTACGCTACTGTCTTTCTTGTGCTAGCGCTCTTAGTCACAGCATTTATTAACAAGGCATTAGTGATTCATAATCTAAAAGAATTTTTGAAATCTCTCTCTATTTAGTAGAGTTATTACATTTTAAATTATTCGAGGGTTAAATATTGATTACATACTACGCCTCTGTCTTTACTGTGCTAGCTTTCTTATTCACAGCATTTGTTACCAATGCATTTGTCATTTATATTTTGAAAGAATTTGTGAAATCTGTTAGTGTTTGGTGGAGTTATTACATTTTAAATTATGCGAGGGTTAAATATTGATTACTCACTACGCTACTGTTTTTCTTGTGCTAGCTTTCTTAGTCACAGCATTTATTAACAATGCATTAGTGATTCATAATTTAAAGGAATTTTTGAAATCTCTCTGTATTTAGTAGAGTTATTACATTTTAAATTATTCGAGGGTTAAATATTGATTACTTACTACGCCTCTGTTTTTACTGTGCTAGCTTTCTTAGTCACAGCATTTATTACTAATGCATTAATCATTTATATTTTAAAAGAATTTTTGAAATCTGTTTGTATTTGGTGGAGTTATTACATTTTAAATTATGCGAGGGTTAAATATTGATTACTCATTACGCTACTGTTTTTCTTGTGCTAGTTTTCTTAGTCACAGCATTTATTAACAATGCATTAGTGATTCATAATTTAAAAGAATTTTTGAAATCTCTCTGTATTTAGTGGAGTTATTACATTTTAAATTATTCCAGGGTTAAATATTGATTACTTACTACGCCTTTGTTTTTACTGTGCTAGCTTTCTTAGTCACAGCATTTATTACTAATGCATTAGTCATTAATATTTTAAAAGAATTTTTGAAATCTGTTTGTTTTTGGTGGAGTTATTACATTTTAAATTATGCGAGGGATAAATATTGATTACTCACTACGCTACTGTCTTTTTTGTGCTAGCTTTCTTAGTCACGGCATTTATTAACAATGCACTAGTGATTTATAATTCAAAATAATTTCTAAAATTTCTTTGTATTTAGTGGACTTATCACATTTTAAATTATTTGAGGGTTAAATATTGATTACTTACTACGCCACTGTCTTTTATGTGCTAGCTTTCTCACTCACAGCATTTATCACCAATGCATTAGTCATTTATATTTTGAAAGAATTTTTGAAATCTGGTAGTATTTCGTGGAGAAATTACATTTTGAATTATGCGAGGGTTAAATATTGATTACTCACTACGCTACTGTCTTTTTTGTGCTAGCTTTCTTAGTCACGGCATTTATTAACAATGCACTAGTGATTTATAATTTAAAATAATTTCTAAAATGTCTTTGTGTTTAGTGGACTTATCACATATTAAATTATTTGAGGGTTAAATATTGATTATTTACTACGCCACTGTCTCTTATGTGCTAGCTTTCACAGTCACAGCATTTATTACCAATGCATTGGTCATTTATATTTTGAAAGAATTTTTGAAATCGGTTGGTATTTGGTGGAGTTATTACATTTTAAATTATGCGAGGGTTAAATATTGATTACTCACTACGCTACTGTCTTTCTTGTGCTAGCGCTTTTAGTCACAGCATTTATTAACAATGCATTAGTGATTCATAATCTGAAAGAATTTTTGAAATCTCTCTCTATTTAGTAGAGTTATTACATTTTAAATTATTCGAGGGTTGAATATTGATTATTTACTACGCCTCTGTCTTCACTGTGCTAGCTTTCTTAGTCACAGCATTTATTACCAATGCATTGGTCATTTATATTTTAAAAGAATTTGTGAAATCTGTTAGTATTTGGTGGAGTTATTACATTTTAAATTATGCGATGGTTAAATATTGATTACTCACTACGCTACTGTTTTTCTTGTGCTAGCTTTCTTAGTCACAGAATTCACTAACGATGCATTAGTGATTCATAATTTTAAAGAATTTTTGAAATCTCTCTGTATTTAGTGGAGTTATTACATTTTAAATTATTCGAGGGTTAAATATTGATTACTTACTACGCCTCTGTCTTTGCTGTGCTAGCTCTCTTAGTCACAGCATTTATTACTAATGCATTAGTCATTTATATTTTGAAAGAATTTTTGAAATCTGTTTGTATTTGGTGGAGTTATTACATTTTAAATTATATTATGCGAGGGTTAAATATTGATTACTCACTACGCTACTGTCTTTCTTGTGCTAGCTTTCTAAGTCACGGCATTTATTAACAATGCACTAGTAATTTATAATTTAAAATTATTTCTGAAATGTCTTTGTATTTAGTGGACTTATCACATTTTAAATTATTTGAGGGTTAAATATTGATTACTTACTACGCCACTGTCTTTTATGTGCTAGCTTTCTCACTCACAGCATTTATTACCAATGCATTGGTCAATTATATTTTGAAAGAATTTTTGAAATCTGTTAGTATTTCGTGGAGTAATTACATTATAAATTATGCGAGGGTTAAATATTGATTACTCACTACGCTACTGCCTTTCTTGTGCTAGCTTTCTTAGTCACAGCATTCATTAACAATGCATTAGTGATTCATAATTTAAAAGAATTTTTGAAATCTCTCTGTATTTAGTGGAGTTATTACATTTTAAATTATTCGAGGGTTAAATATTGATTACTTACTACGCCTCTGTTTTTACTGTGCTAGCTTTCTTAGTCACAGCATTTATTACTAATGCATTGGTCATTTATATTTTGAAAGAATTTTTGAAATCTGTTGGTATTTGGTGGAGTTATTACGTTTTAAATTATGCGAGGGTAAATATTGATTACTCACTACGCTACTGTCTTTCTTGTGCTAGCTTTCTTAGTTACAGCATTCATTAACAATGCATTAGTGATTCATAATTTAAAAGAATTTTTGAAATCTCTCTGTATTTAGTGGAGTTATTACATTTCAAATTATTCGAGGGTTAAATATTGATTACTTACTACGCCTCTGTCTTTACTGTGCTAGCGTTTTCAGTCACAGCATTTATTACCAATGCATTAGTCATTTATATTTTGAAAGAATTTTTGCATTCTGTTAGTATTTGGTGGAGTTATTACATTTTAAATTATTCGAGGGTTGGTCATTAATAACTCACTACGTCACTGTCTTTAATGTGCTTGCTTTCCGTGTCACAGCATTTGAAAGCAATGTTTTAAACTGTTAGTTAAATATATGGCAAAGTTATTGTCAACAAATCGGTTGAAATATTGTAATTTGTTAGAAAATACGCATTTAGCATAATAATTAAAATACATGAACGGAATTACGCATACAGGATTTGAAAGCTCACGGTTGATAATTAAAATTGAAATATCTTTTAAACCATTTTATTTTTTTAAATAATTTTTGCATATTCTGCCTGTGCTAGCTCTAAGCTGCAGATTCCTTTAGAAATAATCAAAAAATATTAATGTGGGGGGCTGGGGTACAAACTAATTTTGTATTTTTAAGGGGTTGTTGGGGTTGTGCTAGCTCTAAATCTGGTTGTGCTAGCCTGTGCTAGCTCTGAGGAATCCAAATCATATAAAAAAAGTTGAAAAATCAAAAGTGGAGGGCAAACGTCAACTTAGCCCCCCCCCCCATATTTGAAACCCCTATAACTTTTTTACTATTTGTGTGCTTGCTCTAATTTTGGCTGTGCTAGCCTGTGCTAGCTAAGGGCTTTTCTGTGCAATGATGTTTTTCTAAAAAATTGAAAGTGGGGGGCCAAGTTGACGGAGCCCAGCATGGCGATCTTGAAAATGGTAAAAAATGCAGGGTGCCTTAAATTAGGAAAAAGTTGCACTATTTAGAGTGTTTACATGCTAATCGCAGAAATTCATTATTGTTTATCGTTTTCAAAATGTTCCAAAAAATGCAATGTTTCATATATTTGATTTTTGCAATTTTTGTATTAATTTTAAAAGATATTAAAAAACTAATAGCACTTTTTCATTGTCACTTATTAAACTCTACAAAATGGCGTCTTTACATTTTTTATCCGATGTTTCATCTCCGAGAAATCATCATCAACTTCATATTTTTATATGGCCACAAAAGTAGAAACACCTTGTATACGGTAGCAATTTTTTTTCGTTTGTGAAATTTTCTTTTTAATGTGACAGATTAAATAGAAATACTGCAATTGTTCCAATGCATACTATTTAATCGCCTACTAGATTAAGAACCTACTAAAATATTAAAATTCATTTTTCTTTGTTTTTTTGGCAATAGAAGCATAATGTGTGATACATCGTTGAATTTGTAATAAAAAATGCTACCGTATACAAGGTGTTCGTACTTTTGTGGCCATATAAAAAAATTAAGTTGCGATTTCTTGGAGATGAAACATCGGATACAAAATTTGAAACCATTTTATAGAGCTTAAAAAGTGACAACGACAAAGTGGAGTAAATTTTTTAATATCTTTTAAAATAAATACAAAAATTGGAAAAATGAAAAATCCGAAAAATTGCATTTTTTGGAAAATTTTGAAACGATAAACAATCATGAATTTCTGCGATCGCCATGTAAACATATTCCAAGTAGTACAACTTTTTCTTAGTTTAAGCCGCCCTGTATTTTTTACCGTTTTCAAGATTCCCATGCTGTGCATTCTTATCTTGGACACGGTGTATAGCATAATGGCTATAATAGTGGGACCCCTTGCAGTCGTAGAAAAAATGTGATTAGGAATTGACAAATTAAATGTTTGCCCAAAGTTATACATGCATTTAGGTTTATATTTATAAACATTTATAAAATATAAAAAAATTATAAATATTACTTTTGATATAACTTACGGAATAATAATATAGAGAGATAAAATTTTAAATTGTTTAATAATATCTCTACATGAGGTTTAGGGATTCTGATTTGTTATTGTTCTTAAGATTTGTTTCTGTAAAGTTAAGACGTCATAAATATAAATAGAATTTCCACAAATCGATAGAGTGAGCAAAAAAATGACAACGCATTGATTTGTCATTTAGCAAATGAGATCGTTTCTGTAAAGTTAGGCTTTCATTAATATAAACAGAATTTCCACAAGTTATGCCATAACTTAATAAAGAGTTACCATTAGCGAAGTAATAAATTTTTAAAACGTCAAATGACGTTTTAAAAATTTATTACTGTGCTCGTGGTAACTCTTTATCAGAGCTGGGCAGGATTCGAATCATTCAAGATTTAAAAGAGGCATTCGAATACTTAAGTTCAACTGGATTCGTGATCCGGATTCACTACATTTTTTTAAGAGGATTCGTATTTGAATCCAAATGTGGGTGATTCGAATCTATATAAAAGGATTTGAATCCTTATGAAAGGATTCGAATATTTATAAAAGGATTCGAATATTTATAAAAGGATTCGAATACTTACAAAAGGATTAGAATCGTCAAAAATAATTCGAATTAATTGTGAAAAACATGAAAAATGTCTTTTGTGTGTTTTTAAATTTCTCGTTAAATCACTGTTTTATACGCGTGGCGCATGAAGTAAAATTTCGAGTTTATAAAATCCCAGAAAATTTTCTGGGATTTTATAAACTCGAAATTTTACTTCATTCTTAATCTGGGAGTGGATAACACTCGTTTGAATCAAGACAACCTTATACAAGACTGTCTCAGTTTAAACCGAGTCGACCTTATACAGTAATGACTTTGATTTTGACGTCATGTGAGGATGTCCGCGCATGATAAGGTCGGCTCGGTTTAAATCGAGACAACCTTGCACAGTAATAATCTTGGATTTGACGTCACGTACGGATTTCCGCGCGTGACGACATAAACTAAGGTGTGTAAGTAAGTTTGTCTTGATTTAAACCGACCCGACCTTGTATTATTTAATTACCTTGATTGTTGACGTCATGTGAGGACTTCCACGCGTGACGTCAGCAATCAAGATGGTTAGTGTATAAGGTTGTCTTAATTTAAAACCGAGTCGACCTTGTTAGTTTAATTACATTGACGTCAGAAAATCTCCCTGTATTTCTCGGGACATAGATATTTCTAATAAAATCAAACTGAATTTTCTATGAAATTCAAACATAATAAGTAAATACCAGTATATTTTCAATTTCACAATATTTCAGTGTTTTATACGTTTCGCTACGCAACTAAACCAAATTTTTAGAATTTTCTAAACTCTATATTTTACTTTGTGCGTACAAGGATAGTAAATCAATGTTAAAAAACAAAAATTAACATTTCTTAAGATATAAACTTTTTGTCTGGTGTAATATGAGGCAAAAGTAATGTCATATTATGAATTGTCTGCCATTTTATTAAAAATGAAAAAATGGGCAATGTTTTGACTGAAAATTAATTTAAAGGTGTAAAATTGATAATATAAAGTTAAAAAAATGATATCGGCAAATGACTATCTCCTGAGTTGATGTTGATTGTGCTCGTTTTACAGCATTTTGAATTGTTGTTCGTAAAACATCTGGCTCCAAATTGGTAATTTCTTCTTCAATTTTGACTTTCAAGACTTGCAAGGTTTGTGGTTTGTTGTGGTAAATGCGAAATAACAAAAAGACCTACAAGGAGTGGAATCGCTCGTTCTAAACTGCAAACTGAATGCTTTGATAAGAACATTAAATGACTAAAAATGTTTTCAAAAATAATAATCTAGTTTTTAAAATTATGTTTATTATTATTTGAAGTAAAACTGAAATGGTAGCCACAATCTAAAATGTTAAATTTTTCCGACATTTTCCTGATTCAAGATTTTTTCCCTGGCCTTTTAATATACCTTTATTTTGTTAAATTGTTTTCATTGTATTTGTCAATATTTAAGTTAATTTTATAAATTTTTACGTGTTTTGTAATTTGCCTGCTGATTTTGACAAATTGAATAATGTCATATGACTTTTTTGTTAGTGTTTTGGCCAATTTGAATATAATTTCATGACTTTTCTCTGACTTTCCTGGTTTTAGCGATATTCAGTGATTTTTTTATTTATGTAATTTTCAGGCATTCGTCAATTTTATAATAAAGTTTAATTTGAAGCATTAAACAATTTCCACTCCCAGACTAAGCATGAAGTAAAATTTCGAGTTTAGAAAAGCCCCATGAAAATTTGAAGTGAAGTTCAGAAATATACAAATACATCTTTGATCAGAGTAACAGGGAATCAGATGATTAGTCTGTTATCAAGGATGTTCAGTGTTAATAATATTTAATTAGGTTTTAAATATTTTTGTTGAAACAACTGGTAACGATATTTTTATATAAATGGTTGACAAAAAATAATAAAAAGAATTTATTCTCAAAGGATTTGTATTCGTGATTCGAAAATACAGGATTCGAATCTTTGATTCGAATCATATTTATCTCTTACGAATCTTTGATTCGAATCAAATTTATCTCTTACGAATCATTTATTCGAGTATTCGTGATTCGAATCATATTAGGTAAATCTGATTTGTGATTCGAATCCTTTTTACGAGGATTCGTCCCAGCTCTGCTCTTTATTGAGTTATTAAGTTATGACATAACTTGTTGTTTAAATTCTGTTTATATCAATAACATCTTAACTTTACAGAAAAGTTCTCATTTGCCAAATAAGAAATAAATGCCTTGTCATTTTTTTGCGCATTTTATCGATTTGTGAACCCTATTTCAAATTAGAATCGATTGCAACTTCCAAAAAGTTAACTGAAGCATTTCGTTTTAACGATGTTTTTAGTAGTGTAAATAAACAGACTTGATAATCCTATACATACCATCCATCCTGGTTTATCCTGATCCTGATTTTCATCATCACGCGGAAATTTCGTTTGGATTACATCGCTCCTGAACGCTCTACCTTCGAAATCATCGAGATTTATTTTCGGTCTTTTTGCCGACGCATCCTCGTTTTCGAATTGACTTTTAACTTCGTCGACGCTGCCACTTCTACCAACGGCTCGACTTTGGCAACCCTCTAAATGCACAGAAATTACCAAAACCAGAACCCAAAATAGGAGGCATTCTTTGTTGGCCATCTTGTCGATGAATGAGGAAATCAGTACAAAATTATGCAAAAACGCGCATAATCAGGATGTGGAATTAGAACCGCAAATTGTGATAAGTATGTTAGAGTTATATTATGAAAATAATATACTAATACAATACAAAGGAATATATTAAATAAGCGTCGGTATTCTTTCAAATGGTATAAAAATAATTATTTTAATAATGAATAATGAATATTATGCACTGAGTCGGCTATGAATCATAAACGTACCTAGTGAAGTATATTTTGAACTTCACTTTTAACCAGTGATTTATACGCCTAAATTAAAAAGCATGAACATTTCGAGTTGATAAAAGCCTGAACTCGTGTACCGCGGTCATAAATTTGAATTTTCAAGCTTTCCTTACTCGAAATTTTACTTCATGAGTCACGCGTATAAAACACTGACTTATGATCACTCAGGCGCGCACCCAGTAATTTGTCTTAGGGGCCGCTCACGCGTCTTAAAGGGGGCCTATCCCCGTCTTATTAGGGGGGGGGGGGGGCAGTTCATGCATTTAAACCTATGTATATATGTTACAGACAAAACACGAAATTGTACAAAACGCTTTTTGTCCGGACCAAACGCGAAATGTCTACTG
Organism: Philonthus cognatus; assembly: GCA_932526585.2. NCBI lineage: Eukaryota > Metazoa > Arthropoda > Insecta > Coleoptera > Staphylinidae > Philonthus > Philonthus cognatus. Next base: position 26,930,781 of record OW052245.1, on the reverse strand, counting down.
CTCACAGACATAGACCGAATTAAAACATAATTTCGGGTCTTGTCCGCATGAATTCAGACAAGTCCTAGCATGCTAGGTGTCATAAATATGTCAAATTTGTAATGTTGTAATAACAGAAGCTCAACATTAATCTAAATTATTGAAATTATAAGAACATCGTGCTTTACAATTTGTAAGAAAATTGTAATTTCTTTACTATTTATGTCAAAAACAACGAAAAAAATTGAAGCGATAAAGCTCGAGGAGCTAAATATTGGGACTAAATTATAAAAAACACGAGATATTTTCCGTCTTTTTTCTGAAATTGTAAAATAAATCGATCAAACAAAACAAAATAAAAAATACTGGAAAACATTACTTCGTTTAATAAAGAAAGTGACAAATTATTAAAAATGAATATATTTTAAACTTCACATTAAATCAGTGTTTTATACGCGTGGCTCATGAAGTAAAATTTCGAGTGTAGAAAAGCCTGAAAATTAGGATTTTTCGGGGCGCGACTCACTTCGCTCGAATTTTTGGGCTTTTCTGAACTCGAAATTTTCCTTCATGATTAGTCTAGTTTCAAAATGAACGCATTTATAATTAACCTTGTATAAAAAATCAACTTCTCATAATTGAAAGTGATTCATTATTAAATAATCCAGTTTGATTTGATATTATCTGAAGTAAAACTTGTGCCTATAATTATTTACTTTACTTTCAAATCAAGTAGTTTTATTCTAATTCAGAATTTAAAAAGTATCTAAACTCAAATACAATTAATTTATTTTGTTAAAAATAATGTTATTCAAATCAAGTCATATTTCAATTGAATATTAAAAAAAATATGATAATGTTTTACCAATGGACCAATGATAATCAATACATTAATCGATAACTATAATTTTGTAATCATTAAAAATTGTAATATTTTTTGACAGTCATGAACATATTTTGTTTGTTACTCTATCACTTATGACATGACATAGTTTTTCACTAATTAGGTAATAAACATGTCAAAAATAATTATCGACCTATATCGTTACATCCTGTATTATCAAAAATCGGTCATGCCCATTCGCTATTTGAATCCAGAATTAGATATGGAATAATAATATGGGGTCACTCATACTCCAGGCATCGCATATTTGGTCTACAATGTCAGGTATACTTGCCGGTCTTCCTTATACTAGTGACTGTAAAGAAAGCTTTATATCTGAAAATATTCTAACTTTTCCAGCACTGTATATTTTTGAATGTCTGGTGTATGTGAAATCACACATACATGAATATTCCACATTACAACACGACTACACCACAAGAACTAAATCTAACCTGGCATATAAACACCACCGGTTAGAAAAAACGAGAAACGGTCCCAATTACTATGGAGTCATCTATTTCAATAAATTGTCAGAGAAAACTAGTTTAGAAATAAATATATACTGCCTGTCAAAAAAATCAGAACACACAGTATTTATTGGACGATTTTAATGAAATTTAAAGAATTTGATCATGTAAATGATTTCCTTGATTTCGCCATTATGAAGAGCTGCTGATTTTTTAATGTAATTGCTTCTAATATCGAAGTAGCCTCTGAGTAGTTTGACGTTTCAGTTTGTAAAACATAAAAAGATGCCCCGTGTTCGTCGGCGTGCACAATATCATCATCTAAGTGAAAGGGGTGGCATTATTGGAATGCGAGAAGCGGGTTTTTCGGTTCGTGCTATTGCTGAAAGGGTAGGCCGTAGTGTATCGGTGATCGTACGCTGCTGGTCTAGATGGTCCGAAGCTGGGGAGAATCGACGTAGACTTGGATCAGGAGTCCAAGAAGCACCACTGAGCGTGAAGATCGAGCTCTTCATCTTACAACTTTAAGGGACAGATTTACAACGTCGCGGGCATTGGGAATTGACTGGTTGGCTCTAAATGGCCAAAGAGTATCCATGGCTACTGTTTACAGAAGAATCCGCAGTTTTGGTATAAGATCCTATCGTCCACAATTGTGTCTACCTCTTACTCCGCAGCATCGCAGAGCAAGACTTGATTGGTGTAGGGAAAGACAACATTGGACCCATGAATGGAATAACATTATCTTCAGCGATGAGTCTCGGTTTTATTTATGGGCTCATGATGGTCGCAGAAGAGTGAGACGTCGACGCGGTGAACGCATAATTTTACAATTTGCTGTTGAAAGACATACGGCTCTTACACAGGGAGTTATGGTTTGGGGGGCGATAGCATATGGTAGTCGGTCTCCTCTAGTTTTTTTAGAAGCAAGTCTTAACGCGATTCGGTATATTGACAACATTTTACGGCCAGTGTTAGTGCAGAACCCCATTTTTCAGCAAGATAATGCTCGACCTTACACAGCGGCCATTACAAGACAGTTTTTTGATAGTGCCGAAATCAATTTGTTACCTTGGCCATCTCGTTCTCCAGATCTATCGCCAATAGAACATGTTTGGGATATGATAGGTGTTAGAATAAGTAACTTACAGCGCCCCGCTAACACTGTAATGGAACTTAGAGGTCAAATTATCGAAGTTTGAAATGAAATACCCCAAGTCGATATTGACAGCCTGATTTCTAGCATGCCTCGACGTGTTAATGAGTGTTTGGGAAATCGTGGAGGCCTAACACATTATTAATTTTTATTCATTTGTTTTTTTGTTTTTCAAGTTGATTTTTTGATCATCGATACAGTTCGTTTACATGATCAAATTGTGTAAATTTTATTAAATTCGTTCAATAAATACTTGGTGTTCTGATTTTTTTGAAATGCAGTATATTTAAAAAACATTAAAGGATATTTAACTATAAAGGCGCCCTATTGCATTAACGAGTTCACACAATAAAAGGATATAAAAATTGAATTTGAGTTCAGTATAGCACCGGATACCCACAGACGCGTTTCGCACTTCAAGGTCTTCTTCAGTGTGGTCCCGATCCAGTGCTGAGAAATACATTTCTTACTATATCAAGCCGATATGTGAAAACTATTAAATGGATTCGATAGCTAACGCCATCTAATGCTCCATAGTGACATTGTCAATGACACTACTAGATTTCTCGTTAAAAAGTGCCTCTATAATGTCAAAGTTGTAAATGTCTAGATTCAACAGTTTTTGAATAAAAAAATAAAAACGAAATTTCAAAAATCAGTTTTTTGACAATATCTGGAAAACGAAAGAAGATGTTTCAAATTTGATTTTAGATTATTATTGGGCTCTAAAATACTAGATCCCCATACATTCTGTTGAAATACAGACACCCTGTATTTCTTTATAATATATCAGTGAAAGTGTCGACATGGGGAGTTTGTTAACAATCTGCCGAAAACTATTATTAAGTGTATAAATTGTATATTGTCACATTCAAGTTTTTATACCTTCTGGGATAATAGAACTGTGGCGTACCCTCGAGGAATGTACAGGCGAGAGCGTGGCAAACAAGGAGCTCCAGGCATCAGTGAGGCGGATGAAAAATTCAGGGCAACCAAAAAAAAAAATATATTTTAGACAGGTAGAGAATTTTGCATTTAAAACGTTAGTGTACATTCTTTGCATTAGAATAAAGAAATAATCTCTATTTTGACAATTTCCTGAGTAATTAATAACAAACCTCACGCATCAGTACATGAGTAGAAGTTTGTTAAAACAAACCAAAACTCAACAGAACAAACAATAAACAATAATTTTTATGCGACTGGCATCTTAGAAACAACTAGTCCTAGTCAAGAGAACGTTATTCATAAGCCTTCAAATTAAAAAATAATTTTTTTAACACTTCATATTAAACTTAGATATATTAAACAGATCGTAAAAACTCTAGAAATTACTGTAGAAGTCTTCCAGTTTATTAGAAGAATATTCTCCAGTCTAAAATAAAACGCGGTATTTTTACTATCTGTAAATTAAAACAATATTAAATTGTAATGAATTCATAAAAAAAATGGAAACAACTGAAAGAGATACTTACCATGCTTTCAGAAATGTCAATTGTTTCCTTCTAAATCACTGAGTTACAATTGTTTATAACCTTTTAGTATACTAAGAAAAATATAAAAGGAAAAGTTGCAGAATCTTTAGAATAAATTTAGAAAGTTTGATTGAGAAATACGAAAATGTGCTATAAGGTAGGTGAGATAAGAGGATGATGACAGGATTAATATATTCGGCATTCAGTTAGGGAGAGTAATACTGTCCATAACATAAAGAAAGAATCACTTATTTACTTTTAAAACTGTAACATAATTATCGTTTGAAGCTTGTTACACCTAAGGATTGTATTTTGGATAATGATTAGCTCAGTTTCTTTTATAAATTATTATATTTAAACTTAAATATTGCATTATATTGAAATAAATGTATTTATAAAAAAATCGATAGTTTTAAAACTCGAATAGGTGCAGTTCTTATACTTCGTAGTTATGTTTTTTTAATCAGGTTGATTCAAAAATTAAAAAAAAAACAAATAAACAAAACTTTTTGTCTGAATATGTTGCTTAGTATAATTAATCACTCCCGATTATGACAAGTTGATTTTTTATGCGAGGTTTATTATAAAATCGTTTAATTTTGAACTCTTAACAACTGTTCCCACTCCCAGATTAAGCATGAAGTAAAATTTCGAGTTTAGAAAAGCCTAAAAATTTGGATTTTCCGGGGCGCGCGAGCCCGCGACCCACCCTCTCGGTGCGCGCCTGGGCTTACTTACATACTTTAACTCAAATTACAAAAATACAACTTCGAATACTAACATGTATAAAGGATGTGACAACATCCACATTGAATAATATTCGGGTATTCGGAATAAACTTAACGAATCCGGGAATAATAAAATAAGCGGATATTCACCGAATCGAATACACATATCAGTAGGAGAAAATATAGGGTTATTCAAAAAGAAGGAATAAATTTCGTACATTTATTTGTACCAAACTACAAAAGGTAGAACAATAATTCCAACATCCCTGGACAGACAATAGTTTAAAGTTTGAACAGCCCAGGCAGAAGTTCCAACTATGGCCGCATTGGCGCTGTTGTTTGTCATGTGAGTTGTCTGTAGGAAAATGGCAACACAAGAAGAGAAAGCATTTCCTTGTGATTTTTATCTGTGGGGTTACGTAAAAGACCGGATTTTTACCAGCTGATTCGTATGTGGCATGAAATGAGCCATCGATTTGATATTTGTCGTGAAACACATGGTGCTCATATTAAACTTTTCTCTTTCCAGGAACGTTGGAATTGTGGTTCTATCTTTTGTAGTTTAGAAGAAATAAATATTTGAAATCTGTTCCTTTATTTTGAGTAACCCTGTATATCTGGGGCCCTAAACATGTAGGACCAATGTTTCCAGTTCATCCAAAATGAAATAAAATTTAAAAGAAACAATCAAAAAACTCTATCGGCTATCGGTTGAAATTATATTGTTGTCGAAAATTCGATTTTAAATCAGCAAGATCTAACTGATTAACTCTAGCCCTAGTTTTGCTCTAGTATAGAAAATGCTTCACGTATAATTTTTTTATGTTTATTTAATTATTATTACATTTTATAAGATATAGTGCAGCCTATACAAACAGAAACTACTTTTAGTGACCCGACGTAGCTCTTGAGTTTGGCATACATAATCGTAACCCTGTATAACATTTAAATATTTTAAAAATAGTTCTTCATTCTCATAAATATCATATACGTTAAGCGAGGATATTCAAATTCAGATGATATAAACGTAACAATATTATACATTTTAATGTGCTCGTGTGTCTGTCTGTTCAGTTAAATTTGAATAGTTGAAAGGGATGATGTATGCAAATGGCTGCTTTGTGGAGTAAAATTCGCGGAGTGGAGGGCGCTAACAAGCTTTTCCCATCTACATTATTAACGCCCATGTGTGAAAAATATTTACACGGATTTGCATATTCGACTGTTATCTCGCCCGCGCGCCCCCGTTTTAATAAGCGATATACCTTGTAACCTAATTATTTCCATTTACCATTCGCGTTCGTTTTCACCATCACCGCCACTCTCTTTAGGCAAATCAAACCCACCCTCAACCCCCATACACATTCATAGAGATGGAGCGCGATTTCACGCACTTTTGAATTTAAACAATGAGCATGGATAGGTGTATAAATGAATCAATATCAGAAAGGAGCTGATAAATTAGGGTCACTCAATTTATTTAATTTATGTTAAATTAATTTCTCAGGTAACTCGTGGTGAAACATTTTTAATATAATTCTGGATATTTAAAACACTTAGTTTGTTTCACTAGTTTATATTTTCTCCGACTTCTTTCGACCATAGGTCATCTTCAAGGACGAATCTCTCCTTGAAGATATAGTCGAAAATAGTCAAAGAAAATATGAACTAGTGAAACAAAACAAGTGTTTTAAATATCCAGAATTATATAATTTCTTTCACATACTGATGATAACCAGGAACCAGTGGTAATATTTATTAACGTTTACCAAGAAGCTAAAACCTGCGGCGACACATTTTTAACGGCGGAAAATTTTTAGCGACGGACGGAGAATTTTGAACATTGTAAATATTTAAACATAAGTTATTAAATATATCCAACATGAACTTAATTTATTAAAATATATATATATATATATATATATATATATATATATATATATATATATATATATATATATATATATATATATATATATAGACATTTATTGAGACTTAAAAATGGTGCTAGGTACCAGCCAGCGGCGTAGACAGGGGAAGAAAGGATTTAGGGGATCATCCCGTGAAAACTTGCGCAAAGCAATCAATATTTAGTGGATTAGTAAAAATCGAAAATATCAATTACTGTGTAAATAGCAGGGTTGTTTTGTTTGAAACACTTTATTTTATATCAGTGTCTTAAACATGTTTAAAAACAGCCGTCGTGTTTTAAATTGTTTTATTTTAAACATGTTTTAAATGTTAAATTACGTTAAAACATGATTTGAACGTTAATTTTGTTTAAAAAGTGCTTTTTTATTGTCTTAAATTAGTTAAACTATATTTCATACTACTTTATTAAACATGTTTTGTTTACGATTTCAAATTTTACTTAAATTGTTGAGGATATTTCATCTAATTTGAAATATCCGTAACAATTTAACTAAAATTTGAAGACGTAAACAAAAAATGTTTATTAAAGTAGTTATTATTAAAATAAAATGTTATCATAATAAAATATCACAATAATGTGTGCTTAAATGTGATTTAAAACGTGTTTTAACATGTTTAGCCTTATTAATAAAATCGCCGTTAATATCATTATAGTTTATTGCTAATCAATCTCTACTAGACGCAAACAAACACGATACTAACATTTCGTATTTATGGAGCAAAATCTACATTGTATTAGTTAGTTTTGAAATAATGATAGAATGAACGTAGCAACATTGGTTTTTTATGTGTTCTAACTTCATTGTAATCAAGAAAATTAGAAAGTATGTTACACTGTATTTTTTTTATATTTGTGAAAATGTATTTCTTCTGATATATTATTAGATTAAAATTTACTTCTAATGACTGTCCCCACTCCCAGACTAAGCATAAAGTAAAATTTCGAGTTTCAAATAATCCTGAAAATTTGGTTTGGTCGCGAAGCGGCCAAACCAAATTTTTGAGACCTTTCTAAACTCGAAATTATACTTCATGAGTAACGCGTATACTGATTTTAAGTGAAGTTTAAAACATACTAATAAGGTTTCTACATTTATGATTTATTGTATTATTAATTAAATTCTAAATAACACTAGTTTGTTATGACAGTTGAGGTTATGTACAAAACTTAAACTAGGGCTGTTAAATTATTAGTTGTAAACTACCAATAGTAATCTACTAAAACGTTTTCTCAATCCAAAACTGTCAATATAATCCTAAGAACTGCGTTAAAACTGTATGCTAAGGCCTATTAATAAGGCTGGTTAAATATAAAAGACTTTTTAAACACGTTTTAAACATGTTTTTAATTTTTACTGTTTTTAACTCTGTTTCATTGAAAAAAAACACTTTTTGTAAAAAAAAAACTGTTGGTTTCCATTAAAATAAAAAAAAAAAGTAAATTGGCAAAAGCTATGAACATTGACTGATATTTTGAAAATCAAATTTAGGACATTAAATTAGACGAAAATCAAAACAAAACATAACAATCATAAATATCGTGAATGTAACTACAATATGTATTACAAATTAATATCTTTTGTTCCCGACAATCTTATAATATGTGCAATATTGAATTATGTGGGCAGCATAAATGGGGTGCATTAAACACTCAAGTAAATTAAACACGGGATTTGCGTGATAAATGTGGTTTTTTAACACGAATATAAATAATTGCTTAGTTAGATTTTTTGCCGTTATGCAGTAACAGCGCTGCGCAAGTCAAATCAGCTTCTTTTGTCTTACATTTGACTATGGTGGTGACTAGCTTAACCCGCGTAAAACGCGTTTGTAAACAGAAATCATTCTTAAATCGGTTAAACAATTGTGCTTCCATCCAAACGGAAGAGTTCGTTTTTCGTGCAAAAGAGCGTGTTTCTATGTAACACGTTTTAAACATGTTTTTAATTGTTAATGTTTTAAACACTGTTTCATTGAAATAAACACGTTTTGTAGAAAAAACTGTTTGTTTTAATTAAAATAAAAGAAAAACGTTTTTTAACAACCCTGGTAAATTGGCAAAAATTATGAACATTGACTAATATTTTAAAAATCAAATGTAGACCAATAAATTGGACTAAAATCAAAATATAACATAATAATCATAAATATCGTGAAAATAGATATAATATGTGTTACAAATTAATATCTTTTATAAATATTGACTATTAACATTGAAAAATAACTAAAACTGACAAAATTAGCATTCAAATAAATACAAACGTTCAACATTTAGGACTTCAAAATGTATAAAAGTACTTTTTTTACATTTTTATTTAATAATACATTATTATATAATATTTAAATACAGTAACAAAGGAGATACACACTAAAAATTACTACCATGTAAGTACTAAAGCTCATTTAAAAAATATAGACAGTTTCATAATGGATACTTATAGAAAATGGAAAGATTTAATGTAAAATTAGTTTAAATAAATATTTCTATAAAATTAATTGATTATTAATTTAAAATACGTATTGTCAAATTAGTTTAAATATTAAAAATGTATCAGGAAAAAATTATGTTTGATATTGTTGTACAGAAAAGTAAAGTACTCGTCTCAAGATAAGGGTTCCACGTAAAGAAGTTTATAAAAATTATTGGATTTTTTTCCCAAATCATTAAAAAATCTTACAATACCAAATTCGTTAATAATCTCTGATTGATTTTACTTAGAAATAACTAACTGAAATTATAGGTTTCTTAGTCTTCAAATTGAAATTCTTAAAAATTATTGAATTTTAAGATGTGTTATCAAAACTACTTCAAATTATTAGAATTTATTAAGAAATAATTATTATTATAATACAATTTTCTGTATTAAATAATTTTACTAAAATCGAAGTTATATATATATATATATATATATATATATATATATATATAATCTTCCACCCATGTTATTCCTCTCTTCCTCTCTTCTCTATTGCTCTTGTCGTCACTTGGTCCCATGCTAGTCTGGGCCTACCTCGTTACTCTTTTCCCTGTATTTTTGCTCTCCATACTCTTTTCACTTGTCGTGTTTCTTCCATTCTCTGTAGATGTCCCTACCAGTGCAATTGTCTTTCTTCTATGAAGTCCAGTGTAGACTGTATTCCAAGATCATTTCTTATTTCTGTGTTCTTCATTGTGTCTCTTTTTGTTACTCCTCTGGCTCTTCTTAGATATTTCATTTCAGTTGCTTGTATCCTGCTTTCTTGTCTTTTGGTTAACGTCCACGCTTCACATCCATAGGTAAGCACCGGTCTATATATTGACTTGAATATCTTTGTCTTAGTGCTTCTCGATATTTGTCGTTGGTTTATGAATCCGTCTTTTAATATGTCATATATATAGTCATTTTTATTGACAATCACAACTGAATTACCTTTATCCGATTTAATGTAAAAGACGTCCTTTTCTTTTAACAATTTAACGGTTTTTGTTTCGGTGTTATTCATGCTGTTGTTTTTGCTTGGTTTTCTTCGTATTTTCTGGATGGTTTCTTTAACTGCGATTCGAAAGGCTGTGGCATCTTCTTGTTCTAGTTGTTGGGCTGCTACAACAAAGTAGAATTAATGTTAAAAGACGGACCCTACATAAAACAAACAAAAAATCCAATCAACATTTATAACAATAGATTAAATAGTTTACTGAAGGATTCGAAAGGTTTGATAGACGATAGACTTAAATTTAAACTCAAAGTTAAAAATCCATCACTTCCCAAGTTGTATTGTTTACCGAAAATTCACAAACCCGGCGATAAATGGAGACCCATTGTTTCAAATATTAATTCTCCTACGTATTTTTTAGCTAAATGGTTGGTAAACGAATATAAAAACCTTAAAATTAGTAATGATTTGTCAGTTCAAAACTCATTTCACTTAACTGAAAAACTAAAACATATTCAAATAGAACAAAATGAAAAATTGGTTTCCTTCGACGTTGAAGCACGTTTTCCCAGCATTCCATTACATAAAACATATGAAATACTAGAACAACTTTTGATCGAAAACTCAATTGAAACTCGAAAAATAAAAGAGTACTTGAAACTTACGAAATTTGTTATGGAATGCAATACTTTCATATTCAACAACACGTACTATAAACAGACTTTCGGAACAGCAATGGGCAACCCCCTTTCACCTTTCTTAGCAAACATTTTTTTAAACCATCTTGAAAATAAGGCTAAGAAAACAATCCCTAACTTTCCGAGGGTCTGGTATAGATACGTAGATGATATTATTGCAATAGTTAAAACAGACACAGATATGAAAGACATAACATTAAAATTAAATAAACTTTTCCCTAGTATTAACTTTACTTATGAAATAGAAGAAAACAATCAAATTCCCTTATTAGACTTACTTTTGATAAAAAAACAATAATACAAAAATAGAATTCAACATTTACAGAAAAAACACACACACATTTAATTACATCCACTCATCTTCGTCTTCTCCTTTTAAACACAAATTAGCAGCTTTTAACAGCATGATTTTTAGAGCAATAAACATACCATTATCCAAGAAAATAGGGAAGAGGAATTTAGTTTAATCAAGAACATAGGCATTTCATTAAATTACAGCATTGACACAATCAATAGATTAATTAACAAACAAATTAGGAATCATAAAATTATTTCAAATTCCACACTAACCAACTCAAAGGAAGCCGCCCCAAAAAAGTATGCTAGATTCGTGTACCACCCAGCAACTTGTATGAAAATTGGTGGTTTATTGAATAAATTCAACCTTTCTCCTGCATTTTATGTCAACACAAAATTAAAATGTTTACTTGGCAACACATTCACTAAAACAAACCACCTAGAAAAATCCGGAATTTACTCAATAAACTGCAACAATTGCAATAAAATATACGTAGGTCAAACACAACGTAACATATTAAAAAGATTTAAAGAACACCAGTATTATTTTAAAATTCAAAACCCGGACAAATCAGCAGTTGCACACCATTCAATTGAAACAGGACACACATTCTCGGTAAACAATATTAAACTTTTAAAGCAATCAAGTCATCGTAGATTAAATATGCTTGAATCCATTGAAATGTATAAAAATAAAAATGTTTTGCTGAATTTCGATCTTAGTCCCTTAGTTAATCCATTATTAGATTTGTTACCCAAAAATAATCCTTCAGTGAATGTAATCCTACCGACCAACTTCCCGATCCATAAGCCGCCCGCGCCGTCCCATCCCGCAGATAATGTAATGACACCGACACCCATCTAGAACCTTTAGCCGCTAACAATAGGTTTAATTACTTTTTGGTTTTTCCGATATCCCGTCAACTATATATACCGCGCACATAGTTTTAAGAATTTAGTTTGTTATTGATAATGAGCACCTTGTGTCTCGAAATGTACATCTAACATAAAAATAAAAAGTGAAGTAAGGAATAACAGTCTTTCTATTTGTAACTTTAAAAATATACTTCATCTATAATACTAATACACTTCAAAATAACAAAAATATTTATTTATTATGTTTTTTCTGTGAATCACAATTGGAAAATTACCTAAAACTAACAAACGTCACCAACATCAAAGAACATTGCCAATTTTGGCAAACTTAATTTGCAAAATATTTGATTTTGATTTTTTTTATTTGTAAAGGCAATTGATGTTTCACAACCACCATGCTCAAAATCTCCTCATTCCATTGATTTGGGGTTACATTTTCTGTGATAATTAAAAGAAACAATATTCAGAAAACTATATACATTTTTTAAATTTATATAAATTCAAAACAACATTTCGACGCACCGGCACCGGTTCGCAGACCACACTTTGGGTACCGCTGATCTAGACCATTAGCTATCAAATTATATTCATATATACCGAGTGTGAATACTTTTACAAATACACTGATACACCCTTTACTTTCTGAAAATATAAACATTTTCCTTCAATATAAAATAAAGTCTAAAATATTAGCAACATATTAGCATTTCTCCTTTATATAACTAATTAATTAATATATAAAATCACGAAAATGTTATTCGTGAAAATGCAAATTCACGAATAACATTTTCGTAATTTTAAAGTGTTTAAAGTGTGCAAACTTTAAGAAGCGTAAGCTTATTTTCTCGAATTCAAATAGTTTTAAATTTGAATTTATCTTGTTTAATTAATTAAATTATTATTATTATTATTTTTTATTTGAATAAATTTGAGATAATTATTTCAAAAGTAATTATTTATAGTTTTCTGCAACAGATGTGGCAATGGTTTAAAATTTATCGCACAAAAAGGCAATGACGATAATATTTAAAAATTTGAAACACATTTTCCATAATTAAAACATTAGTAGAAATAACATTTTTAAAATACACTTTATTTGATGATTCGGTTTTGATATTTTTTCAATAAGAGCGAACATACGTCATGTGGTACATTTACTCTGAAAATCCCTGAGGATCTTAACACACCGGCACGTAATCAAACCGGATGACATGTGACACTAAATAACGCTCATTCCGCTCCTTATTCCGGTTACTTCAGATATTCTCCCCCGAGGGGGAAGGGTCGGGGGTGGAAAACGATTTGCATATCACACGGGCGGGCGTTTTCGGATTTATTTTATAGACAGACGCACGCACCAGATGTGACCTCTTTATATGGATTTGTGATACTTCCGCGTTTTAACGACTTAAATCTGAATCGCGTCTTCGCCCTTTCTACCAGTTAGAGTGGATTTCGCGGGGATTTTCCGAATTTATGCGTCCTTAAATTAACATATCTCGCGCCTAATTCCTTAATTTACAGCGACCCCTTTTAGATTTTATGGGAGCGTTTTATGTAGCATAATGCGATTTCGCTAATTTATTCATTACGTTAACTTTTAATGTGCGACTTAAAACAACAAGATATTTCTGGTACATGTTTGATTGGCAAAAAAGTTTTACTAAGACAAAACTAACACAAAATTGTATTTTTTTAATTGAATATTACTTAATTAACTTCAATAATAATTGTACACAAGTTTAAAACTTTGTAAGCGACCTAACCTAACATAACCTATTAATTGGCATTTAATATAAAACAATGCTATCAATTTATCCATATCTAACTATTTATTAACAAAATCTTGACAGTATACTGACTATAGTTTATAGTCATTAAGTTTTAGCAGTCAAAATTAATTAAGGATTGTCAATTTTTTGTTATAATAATCAGTAACAATTATCTGCTTTTAAATTTGAAATATCTTTAATTGTTTCGTTGAGTTTAAAAAAAAACTGAAAATGCCGATTTTTTAATATTGTCCATATTTCGGTTATTTTTAATTTTTTTCATATTCTGTAAAAACCTATTTATGACAACTTTTTATGAATTATCGAATGGTTAAAATATTAAAAGCGATTCGTTTTTGTTTTATGTACACATACTATTGTTTTTCTTATGGAAACATACAAATTTTTACACACACATTGAAATGCATTTTTATTTCTGATTTTAAAGCGAAAGCTTTTGTTTAACTATTGTTGTTGTTCAAGTTGCCATGGCAACCAAACAATATCAAGTTGCTATGCAATAGTCGAAATGTTATTTAAAAGAATGACTATTAATGATTAGTTATCTTTTTTACGCAAGTAAATAGTTTCTATGGAAATCGCGTCGTTATTTCCATAGCAACATACGAAAAAAACCATACATTTCTTAAAAGTCAACACGGGGATATGCATATCATTATATGCGCCCATAAGAAAAACAAAAGTTGTGTCTGAACAAAATCGGTTTGCAATTTTATAACTTATTCCATGAGTCGAGTTATCATTTAGGAATGATTTATAAATTTGGAAAGAGATCACATTTTGAGAATAGAAAATTTCAGTTGTTTTCAAATCACATCGAAACAATGAAAGATATTTAAAATGTAAAAGGATATTATTAATAAGCACTTAAATAAACGAGATTCTCATAAAAACGTGTACCGCTCGAAAAACGTGTACTCTGTATATTTAGTTAAGCCATAAGTAAATTCTGTTTACTGATTGCGGTTTATACGAATATTCTCGAAATTTTATATTTTACATATAAATATTTAGTTTTCAAAAATCAAGTTAAGATGTATTAGTATTTTTCATTTTACGTAAGCTACCCTACTGCTTTCTAAATTAACCTGATTTTCATCTAAACTAACCTGTCATCTAAACTAGCCATATAATGAAACCCACACAATTATCTAAATAACTACTGCCATCTAACGTAATTTAATTACTTTTTATCAAATGTAACTGTCATTTTTGTGTTAATTTACTATCATTTAATAATTTATTCAATCAATATCAATTTTTTTGTAAACAAAATATTCGTGATTTTATTAGAATATTTTATCTTCGGCGCAATAAGCATAAAGTAATATTTCGAGTTCAGAAAACCCTGAAAATTTGGTTAGGTCGCGTAGCGAAGCGGAGCAATCAAACCACATTTTCAGGCTTTTCTAAACTCGAAATTTTACTTCATACGTCACACATATAAAACACCGGTTTTATTTGAAGTTCAAAATATACGTCGATAACATACTGCTTCAGTAGCATATTGTGAACTGCATGATGTTTCAGTGTTTTTTACGCATGGCCCATATGGTATAATTTCGCGGAGCTACCAAACCAAATGTTTTTTTCTAAACTCGTAATTTTACTTCATGCTTAATCTGGGAGTGGAAAACACCCGTTTAAAGTTTTAAATTGAACTCTTAAATAAACGAATATCTGAAGATTTATAGCATATACGCTGTAATTGGAATATGTATACTTAAAATAAAAAGTCACTGTATGAATAACTGAAATCCTGCTAAAGTTTCACGTTTGATTTTCTTTAATGTTCAAAATTTCAATCATTTTTATAGGAGTTATATAAATTATGGAAATTTTTATAAAATACAATTCTATTGAATCCAATTTATATATTTACAAATTGAAGTAATGATACTTTGAGTCAAGTTTAGTCAATATAATTATTTATACAAAGCTATAGCAAATAATAGTAAATACACAGACTCACAAAAAAAACCAAAGACAAATAATTAATATTTTAAAAATATTATTGTTATCGCAAAAACTTTCAAATCTAAAGTTTGTTGAAAAATAAGGTAGGTGAAAGCTATTATTTCAAGTATGTATCATGGGGAAAAGTACTATGATGTTTCACATCAATATATTTATGTCCAGTTTGATGATTTTTTCAATTTTCAATAATTTCCCAATGATCAACTGATATATAATTTTTGAGTGATTCATGATTTTAATCTTTTTCGTAGGATTACTTATTATATATTTTTCATTAATTATCAAAGATTTCAGTGAAATATTTTTATTTTAATCATTATCTGTGATTTTATAAGTTTCTATGAATTAATCGATATATATTTTTGAGTTTCGTGAAGAGTATAATCAATAAATAATTAACACTGTTGTATCCTTTCTTCACACTTTATTTTCTAATGGTTAGATATATATTTCAAGTGCTAAGCACTCATTATCAATAACAACTAATTCTAACAACTGCTGTCCGGCTTCTTTATACCTACAGTTGATTAAAGGGAAAAACCAGGCTTAAGGAAAGACCTAGGGTGGGTTCTTATTTGAATTTTATTGAGTTATGTTTATGGCGGTAACAAATTTAAAAGCGGATTATTTAAGGGACTCAAATCGAAATTCAATAAATTATTTTTATTTTTACGCATTTCAATAGCTTCCAACATATTTAATTGATATTTATTAGACTCTTTTAGGAGTGTCATATTGTTGATGTTGAAGTTATGACCTGTTGTAATATGGTGTGCAATTGCTGATTTTTCTGAATTTTGTTTTTTTATATGATAACTGTGTTCTTTGAATCTAATATTTAAAATACGGGTTGTTTGACCGATATCCACTTTCTCACAGTTATTACACTTTATTGAATAAATTTCCGATTTTTCAATGAAGTCTCTTGCATTAAATGTCTTTCCTAAAAGAGTGCCGATTGTCGAATTTGTGTATTGTGCTGCCGTAATATTACATTTTTTATATAACTTATTGATGTGATTGTTTAAGATAGGTACGTAGATGACTCTAGCGTACTTATTTGATTGTTTTTCTTGGGAGTGTAGACTAGTTAATAATTTTAGTTTGTGGGCTTTTCTATTTTTATTAATTAATTTTTGAATTGTATTTGGGTTATAATCTAAAAATTTTGCTATTTCCATTATTAACTGAAATTCTATTTTCCTATTTTCTTCAGAAAGTGGTAATTTTATTGCTCTGTGTATCATACTTCTAAATGCTGATAGTTTATATTTAATAGGTGTCGAAGATGATGCGTGGATGTAATTAAAAGTATGGGTGGCTTTTCTATATATATATTAAAATTTAGCTTATTGTTGTTTCTATTTACAAGAATGTCTAAAAAGGGGAGTTTTCCATTATTTTTGTTTTCGACTGTAAAATTTATACTGGGATAAAGATTGTTTAATTCCGATTTTAATTTATTTATGTGGTGCCATTAGTGATGGCGAAAACGTCATCAACGTATCGGTACCAAATTTTAGAGATATTGGCAATGATTTGTTTGGCTTTGATTTCTAGGTGGTTTAAAAAACTATTCGCTAGAAAAGGTGACAGGGGCTTATTCATGGCTGTGCCAAAGGTTTGTTTGTAAAATATATTATTAAATTCGAAAGTCTTACATTCCATGACAATTTCTATAAGTTTGATGTATTGGTCTATTTTATTTCTTGGAATTAAATTCTCTGTTAATATATTTTCTAGGATTTTTATGGTTTCTGTGATTGGAATACCAGGAAACAGTGATTCTACGTCAAATGATATTACTTTCTCGTCTGGACCTATTTTAACATTTCGGAGTTTATTGCAAAATTCAATGGAGTTTCTAATAGAGAAATCGTTATTAATTTTTAATGTTTAAAATTCTTTGACTAGCCATTTTGCTATTTTGTAAGTAGGTGAATTTATGTTTGAAACTATAGGTCTATATTTATTACCTGGCTTGTGTACTTTAGGTAAACAGTATAATCTGGGTAGTATTGGATTTCTAACGTTTAATCTATGGACCAATTTTTTATCTATTAAAGATGTTGGAATTTTTAATGCGTTGTTTATTTTGGTGATGTATGTTTTAAGTGGGTTCTTGGTTTGTTTTATGTATGGACCTGAATATAATATTTGTTTACGTCATATAAATAATCCGTTTTTTAACAATAACAACACTGTTACCTTTGTCAGATTTTATGTAAAATAAGTCCTTTTTCTTTAGTGTTTTTACTATTTCTGTTTCGTCTTTATGTTGTTTGTGGTTTGATCGGCATGCTTTTCTTTTGGTAATTTTTTTGTATTGTTTCTTTCCTGCGATCCGGAATGTATGGGCATCTTCTAGCTTCAGTTGTGATGTTGCTGATTCGATTTCATTTATGATGTCTTCCATAGGAATGTATGAAATGGGAACCAAATGTTTCAAACTTTTCTTTAAAAAAATCATTTCATGTTCATTGAATTTTTCATCTGATCTATTATATATAAGAGTTTGAGTGAGATGTGCTGTCGTATTTTCACTTTTGTTTGTAATGTTTGGCCTTTGTATTAATTAATCCTACTTATTTATTCCATTTTAATAATTATCGGACAATCATACAAATATTTTTAATTTAATTATTTATTTAATTTGATAAATAATGCAATTTTCGGGAAATTTTTCATTTAGGTATACATATTACGATCTTCTCTATAAATTACCAGACATTCGTTGTTTTTTTAAAAGCTTTCAATTTTAAGCTTCTATCGAGTGTTTCCAATCCCAAATTAGGCATGAAGTAAAATTTCGAGTTTAGAAAAGCCTGAAAATTTGGATTGGTCGTGTAGCGAAGCGGAGCGACCAATCTAAATTAGGCTTTTCTAAACTCGAAATTTTACCTTATGCGCCAGGCGTCTGAACACTGAAATATTGTAATGTTCAAATATACTCCTTATTTTTGATCTCACGTTCATTAATTTTGTTTTGTTTTTATAGAGTATGTAAAAGTATTCTTAAATATACCTGGTATCGACTTGACGGACGCAACATAGGAAATCCCATGTAAATTTTGAAATGTTCAAATTTTGGCTCCACTATCTATTCTAGAAATAAATTGTATTTACCGTTTTTGTAGTAGGAAAAATTCTGGATTTATTCGCGTTAACGTTTATCACTTTACGTTTCTCTAAGTTAAAATAATTAAGAAAAAGTAATTGTATTAATTCCTTGGTATGTCATTATTTTTCATAAAATCACATTACTTTTTCTAAATTATTTTAGCTGTAAATTTTCTGACGTTCGTTAATTTTTAAAAAGAGTTCAATTTGAAGCTTTAAACGAGTGTTTTTTACTCTCAGACTAAGCATGGCATGCGCCACGCGTATAAAACACAGATTTTAAGTGAAGTTCGAATATACACAAATTTGATAATATTATAGTGTTTTATACGAGTGGCGCATGAAGTAAAATTTCGAGTTTAGAAAAGCCCAGAAAATTTGTCTCGGGTCGCTGCGCGACACTCGACAAATTTTCACGGGGCTTTTAAAAAACTCGAAATTTTACTTCATGCTTAGTCTGGAAGTGGAAAACACTTGTTTAGAGCTTTAAATTGAACTTAAAAAAAAACAGGGAATTTTTATCAATTCCATGGTATGCCATTATTTTTATAAAATCACATTACTTTTTCTTAATTATTTTAGCTGTAAATTTTCTGACGTTCGTTGATTTTTAAAAGAGTTCAATTTGAAGCTTTATACGAGTGTTTTCTACTCCCAGACTAAGCATGAAGTAAAATTTCGAGTTTAGAAAAGCCCCGTGAACATTTGTTGAGGGTCGCGCAGCAACCCGAGATAAATTTTCTGGGCTTTTCTAAACTCGAAATTTTACTTCATGCGCCACGCGTATAAAACACAGGTTTTAAGTGAAGTTCGAATATACATAAATTTGACAACATTATAGTGTTTAATACGCGTTGCGCATGAAGTAAAATTTCGAGTTTAGAAAAGCCCTGTTTTTCTTAAAGTTCAATTTAAAGCTCTAAACAAGTGTTTTCCACTCTCAGACTAAGCATGAAGTAAAATTTCGGTTTTGGAAAGCCCCGTGAAAATTTGTCGAGGCGATTTTCTGGGCTTTTCTAAACTCGAAATTTTACTTCATGCGCCACACGTATAACCATAATTGTCAAATTTATTAAAATTTCGAGTTTAGAAAAGCCCAGAAAATTTGTCTCAGGTCGCTGAGCGACCCTCGACAAATTTTCACGGGGCATTTCTAAACTCGAAATTTTACTTAATGCTTAGTCTGGGAGTAGAAAACACTCGTTTAAAGCTTCAAATTGAACTCTTTTAAAAATCAACGAACACCAGAGGATTTACAGCTAAAATAATTAAGAAGAAGTAATGTGATTTTATAAAAATAATGACATTCCATGGAATTGATACAACAATTGCAGATATTCCCTGTTTTTTCTTAAGTTCAATTCAAAACTCTAAGCAAGTGTTTTCCACTCCCAGACTAAGCATGAAGTAAAATTTCGAGTTTAGAGAAGCCCCGTAAAAATCATGACATACCATGAAATTGATACAATTGCGGTTGTTCCCTGTTCTTTTTTAAGTTCAATTTAAAGCTCTTAACAAGTGTTTTCCACTCCCAGACTAAGCATGAAGTAAAATTTCGAGTTTAGAAAAGCCCAGAAAATTTGTGGGCTTTTCTAAACTCGAAATTTTACTTTATGCGCCACGCGTATAAAACACAGATTTTAAGTGAAGTTTGAATATACATAAATTTGACAATATTATAGTGTTTTATACGCGTGGCGCATGAAGTAAAATTTCGAGTTTAGAAAAGCCCAGAAAATTTTACTTCATGCTTAGTCTGGGAGTGGAAAACACTTGTTAAGAGCTTTAACTTGAACTTAAAAAAGAACAGGGAACAACCGCAATTGTATCAATTTCATGGTATGTTATGATTTTTATAAAATGACATTACTTTATTTTAATTATTTTAGCTGTACATTTTCAGACGTTCGTTGATTTTTAAAAGAGTTCAATTTGAAGCTTTAAACGAGTCTTTTCTACTCCCAGACTAAGCATGAAGTAACATTTTCTGGGATTTTCTAAACTCGAAATTTTACTTCATGCGCCACCCGTATAAAACACAGATTTTAAGTGAAGTTTGAATATACATAAATTTGACAATATTATAGTGTTTTATACGCGTGGCGCATGAAGTAAAATTTCGAGTTTAGAAAAGCCCAGAAAATTTGTCTCGGGTCGCTGCGCGACCCGAGACAAATTTTTACGGGGCTTCTCTAAACTCGAAATTTTACTTCATGCTTAGTCTGGGAGTGGAAAACACTTGTTTAGAGTTTTGAATTGAACTTAAGAAAAAACAGGGAATATCTGCAATTGTTGTATCAATTCCATGGAATGTCATTATTTTTATAAAATCACATTACTTTTTCTTAATTATTTTAGCTGTAAATTCTCTGACGTTCGTTGATTTTTAAAAGAGTTCAATTTGAAGCTTTAAACGAGTGTTTTCTACTCCCAGACTAAGCATTAAGTAAAATTTCGAGTTTAGAAATGCCCCGTGAAAATTTGTCGAGGGTCGCTCAGCGACCTGAGACAAATTTTCTGGGCTTTTCTAAACTTGAAATTTTAATAAATTTGACAATTATGGTTATACGTGTGGCGCATGAAGTAAAATTTCGAGTTTAGAAAAGCCCAGAAAATCGCCTCGACAAATTTTCACGGGGCTTTCCTAAACTCGAAATTTTACTTCATGCTTAGTCTGAGAGTGGAAAACACTTGTTTAGAGCTTTAAATTGAACTTTAAAAAAAACAGGGAATATCCGCAATTGTTGTATCAATTCCATGGTATGTCATTATTTTTATAAAATCTTTCTTCTTCTTAATTATTGTAACTTAGAGAAACGTAAAGTGTTAAATGTGAAGACTCATATATTTCGAATTTTTCCCTCTTCAAAAATGTAAAATGCATTTTGTCTCTAAAATAAATAGGGAAGCCAATATTTGAACACTTTAAAATTAACATGCGGTTTCCTATGTTGCGTCCGCCAAGTCAACACCCGGTATACAGCCAGTTCCTATAATACAATTTTAATTAATGTTACCGTTTTTATTTACATCACTTTGGTTAATTTTAACACATTGCCTAACAGTTGATAATTTTCCTCAAGTCTAAACATTAAATCTTAACTTTATTAAACATTTCTCGACATTTTTGACATTACGACCCCTGTAGAAGATTAATAAAAGTTACGACAATTATGAAGTTAATAGAGATTGTTCAGAAATTACTATACATATAATAAAAATTGAATTGGTATAATCAATACCATACAATTGTTGTTTTTGAATATCGTTCAATTTTAATATTTTGACGACTCTCCTCAATTTTTGTTTTATAAACTAGAAATTTTACTTCATGCTTAATCGAGGAATGGAAAGACTTGTTAGTGAGGTACTGTATATTAAAATATATGCATTTATTTTTAGATTAAATTATTTTAGCTTACATAGACAGAATTGGCTTAAACATAAAAATAATGGATTGCGTATGATAAAAATATAAATCAATTTGTAATCCTAAGAGAGGCATATTAATATCCATCGCTGTCTTTACTCACGACAAGGATTGATATAAATTGCATCCTCATAGGATTACAAATTGAATCATCAGCTTCAGATATATTTGAAAGTTTGTAAGTTTAGTCGTCAGACTTTGTAAATATTTTAAAATCCCATCTATTTGGAGAATCTATCTAAACACTGAAACATTATACGTAGGTATTTTTTTTATCTTTAGGGTTTTGACCGTGCAAACATTTGAACTTAACGTGTATGCATACCTAGAATGTTTTAATTGGAAAATGCTGAAGAGGGTCGGTTTTAGAGGCATTAGCATGTCCGCATGCATGGATGGTTCAGTTTTCGGGCGGGGTGCGTGCATGTGTGCTTATGTACTCGAGCCGGTGGAGAGAGGAACATTTATTTGACTTCCAAATTACGCCCAAGCAAACCGTTCCCATCAAAAGCACTTGGCTCAGTTCATTTCTTAATGGAATTATCGCGAACAAGTCAGTCAACATATCCAAAATTTGTCCTGATCATAAGGACGATTAATACTCTCCCCAGAGAGCAAACAAGGACGACGTTCGCGTTCGCTTCAATCAACGAAGGGATTTTAATTAATTACGTGTAATTAATGAAAACGCACGAGAATCTTCGTCTATGCTTTTATTTATCTTAAATGACTTCGCATTGTGGGGCGTGTAAGGATGGAAGGGTTAAGAAGTGCGATGGCTTAATTCGCTGATTAAAAACAAAGTTCAAGTTTTGGCGCGACAATTCAATCCGGGCGCCCTTTGTTATCTTAAAGTAATAAAACCCGCTCTCTCCCGCACCTATTTTTCCCTGGCGTGAAGGGAAAATCCCATTATCTCGAGATTTCAAGCTACCAACCGTCCGTCCGTGAAAAGTGCCGCCTTGTATTGTTCATAATCAACACAAACCAGTTAACACTAATGGAAAAGTAACTTTCGCGCTTATTTTCTAATCAATTTACTTTGTTACAAATTACACACAAATTCCTAAAAGTATCGCATGGATTTATTCCAAAAAGAAAGATACAATCAACTGAATTATAATAAAGTCAGTCAAAACTAAATTCACTGCAGCAGATTTAAACCAGAACTGGGTAGACAATAACAAAGGATTCAAATTAAATATCTAAATCCACACATTTAAAATTATTTGAATTATGAATTCTCGAATTACAAAACAATAAAATATGATTTAAATCAATAGAAATTTTCGAATCAGGAACACAAATTCTTTATTTCATTTATGCAGTTCATTGACGGCTTAATTTTACTTTTGTAATTATACAGAGTGGTTTAGAATAGATGTAAAAAAGTGCACATCTTGTTCAGGGTAGTAATGTTCTGATCCCAAAAAAAGTATCAATCTTGAGTAACGATTATATCGTATAGCAAAGTATCGATTAGGTAGAATTAGATTAGGATATTCAAAATATCGATAATTTTCGATACCAAAACCAGTTATTTTAGATTTCATATGTTATTCACAAATGAAACACGACTTTGTTTGTAAAAGTTGTCGAAACTATAGTCACTTAATAAAGTCTCAGTTATACAAACAAAGTTAGAATCGTGTTTTATTTGTAAATTATGATGTATAACAAAGTAGAAGCCTCCACCGTTAACAGTTTCATATGTTATCATTTAAATACTGCAAATTATGTTATTAAATATTTCCTGGAATATAATTAAATAACTCTCTTCATACTTTAATATTATACATATTTTAGTAAAATCTGAAAATTTGCAACTTAATTTCCAGTTAAATACAATTTTAGTTAATGTTGTTAAATACAAATTGTACTGCTTCCACTAATAAAAATGTCGAAAATAGTCAATATAGTTGTAATAGTTCAGGGTAGAGTAGAGGATTTAAAATAGGTATATATTGTAACATAATAACTTAAATACATGACATGGTTGTAATCAGTTTGCGAGTCAAAATAACTCTGGTTAGTTGGCCTCCTCACGGGTATTTATATTTGGTGTTGGTGCTGACTGGTGGCGTTGGCCCGGTGATTTGGGACGCCGATGGTCACAAAGTCCACAAGTCCGTTGCTGAGTTGCAGAAGTTGTTGCCGTGGATCGGCCGGACAGGCGCTCGTCATTCTTGCGTAAGTGGGGCATCAGGTAATTGTCCGGAATTGTGTTGTGTTATGATTGCATTATTGAACGAATGATGCAATCGTAATAGAATAATTAATAATTAAATGTATGTCTAATCTTAGGGATTAGACATTCTGCCCGCCGGGAGTGTGGGATATCAGCGGTCGTAGTTGGATGGACTCTGTCGGTGATAAGTTCCTTGGAAGTGGGTGTGTGTTGACATTTTTTGGTGTCCTCTGGACTGTACAGTATTCTGAAGATTCTCTGGAAGCTTGACTTGGAACCATTTGAAGTTCTTCTGGATGTCCTGCCGGTGAGGTTTTGCCACTTTGCTTTTTCTTCCAGATGTGCCGAATGATTGCGATTCCTAGTCCTAATACGCCAAATGTGCCTATGGTTGTTACAGCACTGGTCCAGGACGAGTGGTATCTGATGTGTTTCCAGTTGATGTTCGAAAGTTGGTCCCTAAGTTCCTCATCTTTGTTGATTATATCAGTTGCCATCTTATTGTTCTGCGATCGTAGCATAGATTTGAATGAAATTGGATTTATAGGCGGTACTGTTTGTCCACTTATAGGTGAAACGTTAGCCTTCTTTGAATATGTGGCCAGTATTGCTTTGGATTCCATCTGGTTAGGCGTTAGCATCACATGTTGTGTGTGTATGATGCAATCCTGGGTTATTTGGATTACTCCTGTGTTGCTAAGTTGAACATCCTCTCGTGTACCATTGCAGGATATGGCTATTTTGATGGGTGATGATGTGATGAATAACCATGTGTTTGACATATGTAGTTGCTTCCATGTAATTGAATGTAATGGAAAATTTCTTGTTCTGCAATGTATCTTGTCATCTCGGTCGAATATTTGACTGATGATGCATTCGGGATGTGTCTCGATGTCCATGATTTGGGTGGGTGCGCAGACATACTTATGTCGTGTCAGTGTTCTGCAAGCCGAAAATTCTGTTTCTTGCAAATTGAAGTAGAGTTGTTGATTGTAGTCAACTGCAATGATATCTTGAGATATATCCAGCGCCTCGTAGTATGTTTTATGAATTTGACATGGTGTCGCTGTTGCTTTCATTATTGTGAACTGTGATGTATCCACAATAAGGAAGTGCCCATAAATGTGTATTGTGTTGCTATCCTGATTGCTTTGCACATTTGTGATAGGTGCGGATAATATTTGTAGATTGGATGGGAGCTTTAGGTTTGCATGTTTTATGATGGATTGAATCTGAGAAGAAGGTATTAGAATATGGAAGTTATTTTGTCTGTAATAGATGCTTAAAATTTTGGAGAGGTGTTGGTAGGTTTCCCTGAGGAAATTATGTGCTGTTTGATACGCACCAAGGAGATGGATATTTAATTGGTTGGAATTGATGGCGGCATACCATTTTGACATTTCATGGATTAATTGGAAACCTTGGTTTATCTTTAGTTGAAATTGTTCCAACTTCTTTGCCGTGACTTCTTCTGTATTTTTGAATGTTGCCATGGCAGATATCATTAATTTAGTTTGATGTTGTGCTGAGTCGATGAGCTGCTTCTAGTTGGCATCAAGGCGGTCAATATCTGTGTAAACTTCGTCATTAACTTGAAATACTGCGGTCATCAATATTCCTAGTAATCCACGTTTGTTGCGTGATTTGTCTTGATTTGCTATGCCTGAGAAAGTTTCTTCAATATTTTTTAGTATTTCTCTCAAATGATGTACCAGACTCTTGCATTTCACCTCTGTTATTACTTTGTGGGTTTCTTTGCATAGTTGTAGAAATCGCAAGGTGACGTTACTAGCTCGACGTCCATCATCCTCCAAAAGAGGCTAATGGCCAATGCTGCGGTTTGGCATTATCTTCTTTGATTATAACTATTGTATCTGTCGCCATATTAGGCTGCGTTTTGTTCCATCTGTATCTCACTTGAAGTTGAGATAAGTATTCGTTGTGCCATGCTTGCCAGAAATCTGTCGCTTTCTGGACGTAGATTCGCTTTTGGTTGATTAACTGAAATCTGTCGCTTTCTGGACGTAGATTCGCTTTTGGTTGAATAATTGAAATCTGTTGCTTTCTGGACGTAGAAAAATTAACTAGCGCTTAGGCTTGGTGCGTGCTAGACCCAGTCAATTTTGATTTTTGGATTGAAAGCTGGCGCTTTGGCTTGGTGCGTGCTAGACCCAGCTTTCGGTTTGTAGGAAAATTAACTGACCCAGTTAATTTGGATTTATTTTTTGGAATGAAAGCTGGCGCTTTGGCTTGGTGCGTGCTGGACCCAGCTTTCGGATTGATAGGAACTAACTGGCGCTTAGGCTTGGTGCGGGCTTGGCCCAGTTAGCTGTCCGGTTCGAAGGACCATGTAATAGTTCAGGGTAGAGTAGTGGATTTAAAATAGGTATATATTGTAACATAATAACTTAAATACATGACATGGTTGTAATCAGTTTGAGAGTCAAAATAACTCTGGTTAGTTGGCCTCCTTGCGGGTATTTATATTTGGTGTTGGTGCTGACTGGTAGCGTTTGCCCGGTGATTTGGGACGCCGATGGTCACAAAGTCCACAAGTCCGTTGCTGAGTTGCAGAAGTTGTTGCCGTGGATCGGCCGGACAGGCGCTCGTCATTCTTGCGTAAGTGGGGCATCAGGTAATTGTCCGGAATTGTGTTGTGTTATGATTGCATTATTGAACGAATGATGCAATCGTAATAGAATAATTAATAATTAAATGTATGTCTAATCTTAGGGATTAGACAATAGTGATATCCGGGAGAGATGAACTATGACTCATTGATGTGGAATGCGTGGTTTATTTTTTTTAGAGAATATGTCGACAGCTGCATCTGCTACGATTTTTCCTAGTTGTGTTAAATTTTGACGTTACATGAAAATATAATACTGTCTAGGTGGCGAGTATATTAGTGTTCTTTTTTTTAGAAAAGCTTTAAATCATAATTTCTTGTGATCTTTGTATTTTGAGTATACAAATTACAATTACGATTTGTAGATTTTTAAATATTCGTTGTTTTCTTAAAAAAGGTCAATTTGAAGTTTAAGCAAGTGTTTTTCACTCCCAGGTTAAGAATGATGTGAAATTTCGAGTTTTGAAAAGCCTGAAAGTTTAGTTTGGTTCCGTAGCGCGAAAGGCGGGATGACCAAACCAAATTTTCAGGCTTTTCTAAACTCAAAATTTTACTTCATGCGCCACGCGTATAAAACACTGATTTCAAGAGAATTTTGCTCGTTCACAATATGTCAGTGCGTTCAGTGTTTAATGTGTGTGGCGCATGAAGTAAAATTTCGAGTTTAGAAAAGCCTGAAAATTTGGTCTGCCATGGAAAATATTGTAGGTTTGGCAAGTCTGAAATTATACATTATAATTATTATGTCTGACGTTTTATATGTCAATTCCTAAAGCGTGTAGCCAACTTAAATTGAACAAATGATAAAATTATGGCGATAGCAATGTTACTCGAACATGTAAAGTATTTAATGAAACTTATCCACATTTGCCGAATAAAACAAGATTTAGAAGATTGGAATTAAATTTTGTTCAATTGGCAGTTGCCATGTATAAAGAATAAATTGATAATTTGTTGATTTGTGAGTAATTACACATTTTGTTGATTTCTGTAAAACTTTGTACTAATTCTTTTTATTATTTGAAATTTCGCAATACAATCGCGACAAAACAAAAGCATACTACTTCCTACTAAAATTCAATTGCGACTTATGCGCGCATTATACCCTGCATAAATGCGACAGAAAAACGAATTATTGTTGTTAAATTTCCGATTCGGTCGATAATAACGCTACAGTTGGTGAGTGAGATTACTAAAGGAATAAATCTGGGCTAGACATTCTCGTTTCTTCATCAAAAACAAAATAGCTAAGGTGAAAGTTGTTTATATAAAATTTGTGGATTTTTTCGTTGGCTACAACTTTTATTTGAGATATTTTTTGATTAAATTAATGTGTTTCTATATTTTTAACTTCACTTGAAATCATTGTTTAATACGCGTGCCGCATGAAGTAAAATTTCGAGTTTAGAAAAGCCCCGTGGAAATTTGTCTCGGGTCGCTGCGCGACCCTCGACAAATTTTCTACGCGGGGCTTTTCTAAACTCGAAATTTTACTTCATGCTTAGTCTGGGAGTGGAAGACACTCGTTCGTACATTTTCGAATGATCCGAATTATCATAAAGTTGTGTATTATATCGTAGTCTGCAATGTTTGTTTGATTGAATCGATAAAATAGCTACAGTTAATGAGTGATTAGTAAAATATATCAAAAAAATATTTCTCGGTTTATTGAACAAAAACAAAAGAGCTGAGGTAAAAAGTGTTAAGGTAAAAGTGGTTCATTTTGTCGTTGGCTACAACTTTTGGTTGGAACATTATTCGATTGAGACGTCGAAAGCCATAGTCGGTGAATTTTTGATCTAAACTAGTTTTTTTAGTTTCTAGTTCATATACAGAGGAACTGAGGTGAAAAGTGATTATATAAAATTTTGTGTTGGGTTTTTTATTATCTTTTGTGTGAAACTTTTTTTTGATTAGGTAACTAATAAAGCAGCAATTTGTGAGTGATTATCAAATAAATATCTCCCCTAGGGTTTTTCGTATACTGATAATAAGCAAAAGAGTTAAGGTGGAAAGTGTTTAGTTAAAAGTTGTGTGTTTTTTCATTACCTACAACTTTTGTTCAAAACATTTTTTGAAAAACTATAAAGTAATGTAATTCATCGAGGAATAAGTAAGTATTAAATTTATAATATTTCACAAAGATTTTGCTTGAAAATTTTTATAAAAAAGTTTTAAAACAGAAAATATATGTCAAAAAAGAAAAATAGTATGAAAATATTTTTGAAAATTCTTCAGTCCCAGAAAGTTCTTAATTATTTCAGAGTTTTTCGTTGTTAACATATTTGAAATTCGTTTAATAAAAAACCGTATAATGTAATGATTTATGGTGATTTTTAACAGAAGACTTTTTAGACATTTGATAGTTTAGAGTTAGCAACACTGTTTACTGTTTTAATAATAATAATAATGGTCATTGCCTAACAGGAAACATTCCCAATTACACGACAATTTATTATTACCAAAAAAGTTTTAAACAAAAGTTGTAGCCACCGAAATAATAAACCACTTTTACCTAAACACTTTTCACCTCAGTTTTTTTTTTGTTTTTGTTCACTCATCAATTGTAGATTTATTATCGATTTAATCAAACAAAGCTTTAAACAAAAGTTGCAGACAGCGAAAAAACACACAACTTTATGATAATTCGAAAATTTACGAACGAGTGTCTTCCACTTCCAGACTAAGCATGAAGTAAAATTTCGAGCTTAGAAAAGCCCCGCGTAGAAAATTTGTCGAGGGTCGCGCAGCGACCCGAGACAAATTTTCACGGGGCTTTTCTAAACTCGAAATTTTACTTCATGCGCCACGCATATAAACCACTGATTTTATGTGAAGTAAAAAAAATAGAAACATATTAACTTAATCAAAAAATGTCTCAAATAAAAGTTGTAGCCAACGAAAAACACACAAATTTTTTATAAACAATTTTCACCTTAGCTATTTTGTTTTTGATCAAGAAACGAGAAAGTCTAGCCCAGATTTATTCCTTTAGTAATCTCACTCACCAACTGTAGCGTTATTATCGACCGAATCGAAAAATTCAACAACTCACCGACTTTGGCTTTCGAAATAATTCGAAAGCTACTTGCTTTACGAGTATAGTTGTTTAATACTTTTTTGTAGGAAATTTTTCCCCCAATCGTACCGTGTGATAAAAAATGGGTCATTCCGTTTAAAAAATTGAATTACTAGATATTGAAGAGGGCACTTAGATAATGACATTTTAAGAACACTTATTGTCAAAATTTACAGTTTCCAATTAATTTACTCATAAAGGCATCCTCTAGGTACAAGTACAGATATAAATCATATTTGTATCTTATTCTTAAGAGAAGTTACAGATAGATTTCAAGATGCCCTTTTGAGGTCAACATTTTAGAAATATTTTTTTTTTCTTGAAAACTATAAGAGATAAGTATGCATATGTTCGAATAAAATATGTTGTAATTTAAACGAGGAATCCAAAAAATTACTAATATATAGGTCGTTCTATTTAAAATAACAAATTTGATGCTTCTTCCGGTGAAGCCGTAAGTGATATAAAGTCGAAAATATTTCACATGAGGAGAGCTGATTCAACTGTATGATAAGGATTTTTTTCAAATTTTTAGTGCAACGGTAACCCCATAAACCTTTAACGAACGGTTTAGCGTAGACACTCTGTATGTCTCTGTCTCTACCTCTCTCTCTCTCTCTCTCTCTCTCTCTACCTCTCTCTCTGTCTCTCTACCCCTCTCTCTCCATCTCTCTCTCTCTCGTAGATAGCTTTTTGTGATAGAGGGGTGGGGGGGACTTTATTTATTTATTTAATTTATTTTCGGAATCTCTATTTTATATTATACATTGCGTTCACAATGAAAGGAACAAATTCGTTTAAAATGCAGGTGATTTATTTCTGGAAAAAACGTTCTGACACAGGGTATTATCCCATAAACAAATGCGGAAATTAGGTCGCATATTTAGCGCATATTTGGATTCTTCAGAAAATTCTAGATATTGAAAAATTGAAAAAAAAAAATGTCTTGTGGGGTTATTTGCAATTTAAAGTTTATCTCAATGGACCAAATAATGTTGATCTGAAACAGAGAATGCGGCAGAAAACAAGACTTATTTTATGAGAGATAATTTAAAAAGTGAAACATAAAACAATTCTTCGAATAGAATAATACATTGAAGTAAACGGACAAAACATTTAACATTTATTATGAAGCATATTGCTATGCACTTGTCAACATTTCGTAAGCAGTTAAAGATAGGCATAGAACATTATACACGGGAAATCTCTGGAATTTTCCAACGAATCCAAATAGTCGATAATACAGAGAGTGTTACATTAAAAAAAGGTGATTATAGCATTTGTTTGTGGGATACCCTGTATATAACATTTTCAATGCAAAAAATGCGCAGTTGAAAATACTAATCGACGTATCCAAGCGTTTTTCCAGAAATTAATCATCTGAATTTTAAACAAATGTGTTCCTTTCATCATGAACGTACTGTATATTTCCATAGCAAAGAATATTAATATAATAATATTGAATTCCGAAGTAAAGTAGCACATGTAGGTAACTCTGACATTTATTTTGTGTTCGTTTTAAAAATTGTACAATACATAATATTGTGTATCAATTACGATGAAAACTAACGAACGTTTTCTATCTTGTTCCCGAGGGAAGCCACTGCAAACTGAAGCACGAGGGGGGAGATTAATTGAAATCGCATATCTTAATAACGTTTGCGCAATGTGTACAATTACGGATGGCACGTTTTGAAAAATTGAAAAGTCAATCGGGCGATAAATTAAACTCCCAACAATCAACTAGAATGACAAATGTTGAGGTTCATTGTAGAGACATAACATTAATTATAACTGAATTTAAAAGTCTTGACGATTCCTATTCATGAATTATTCTCATGCATCGAAATCAATATCAGGACATTAAAAAAATAATGGCATAAGCCGAAACTAGTAGAAAAATAAAATGCATATAAGTCAAACTAAAGCAAGTGAATTTAATTTACAAAATCAAAATATTTGTAAATGTTTTACCGGGTGATTAATAAGAAAAAACTATTCGATATTTAAAAAAAATAATATTAACATAAAGAGAAAATGAGTTTGCTAATAATTTTCAGAATATTCACAAAATATAAAAACGAATTAAATTTAAAATTAATATCGACTTTCAGCAAAATACTGATGAGGGATAAATCTCGAAACGCGTCTGTAGATGGCTTAAGATTTTTTCTCTGAGATCGCCTAAGATTCTTGAAATTAATATTTAATCCCCGTAATTTTTCCAATTTATTTCAATTTCCTGTTGGTTCATTTAGTTTTGTGAGAGAATAATTGGACCTAAAGTTGCATTTTGCATATAAATTATGCATAGAACAGTAAATCTGTCGTGTTTCCCAAATATTCATTGTATAATTCAATATCTGGCGGGGTATTAGCTTGAAAAGTAGTTGTTTCAATAAATATTTGGAGACTTGTCTCAATGAGGCAACATTTTTGCAGAAAGTCGATATTAATTTTAATTTTATTTCTTTTTTATATTTTGTAAATTATATTATATTCGACGATAATATCACCGTAATAATAAATGCAACAAAAAACGATTGTATATAAATTTTCTAGAAACTATAATTAAATCTTTCCTCCTGCAAACCTCCACTGATAACACGATTCCTATCTTTATTTTTAAACCCGTCTCTCTTGGAATGAAAAAATCCAAACCGCACCACATCCTCCACAATAGGAAAAGTTTTACATTAAAAAGAAATTTGCCGAACAATAATTCAACACACTCGTTAAAAATGTGCCGAAAAATGCAGTTCGTCTTTCTCATAACCTTCGCGCTAATTTCATCAAACACTGCAAGATTCATCCACGACAACGATGTCTTCTCTTCCGAAGAAATATTTAAAGATGGGCATCCGTTAGACAATTTCGATCCGAACGAAAGCTGGGATCGGGATGATTCCAACACTAAAGAAGATGATGGTATTCTTCCGTTGTATAGAATATCGAGTGATGGAGACGAGAAAGAATTAAATGAGAGAATATTTGAAGATGGATCAAAGGAAAATATGGATCGCTCTGATGAAGAGGAAGTTATTCCAGAACTTGATGAGAGGATAGGCATTCCCTTAGATTATGATTCGAACAGAAATGGTGTAGTTTTAAGGAATAAGTTTGGGGAAGGTGATGGTGAAGAAAAACAACCTGGCTGGTTGGTAAGTACTAATATATTTTTTTAATAGCTAAATCTAATAATATCTAAGACCTGATGTTTTAACTCTTAAACTCTAAACTAACTGCCAATTTTTTAATAAATACTTAATAAATATAAAGGCTAACTAAACAATCGAATGTTCATTCTAAAACATATTGAAATATTCGAATTACTCGAATTTTTTAATTATTTAAATATTCGAATATTGAAAATAATCGAATATGTTTTTGAATATATATCCTAATACTTCAATTTGAAAAAATCCTAGCATTAATTAAAACATGTATCATTATTATATTGTTATTTTGTCATACATTACCAATAACTAAGTATATTTTTTAACTTAAGTGTTATACACGCCTTACACGCCTTGCACATGAAGTAAAAATTTCGAGTTTAGCAAAGCCTAAAGACGAAAAGAAATTTACAGGCTTTTAAAACATAAAAAAGTAAACATATTTAAATTTGTTTTGAAATTAATAATTGAATGCTTTTAAAAATTAAAAAAGTAAACATTTAAATATGTTTTGAAATTAATAATTGAATGCGTCATTAAATGGATAATTGAATGCGTCGTTTCGGAAAATTCCGAGCTACAAGACTTAAAATCGCAGTTTTATTCGCCTGGCACATGAAGTAAAATTTCGAGATTAGAAAATCCTGAAAATTTGTTTTTTTTTAATTTTCAGGATTTTTTAAACTCGAATTTTTGACTTCATGCTTAATCAAGTATCGGAAAACCCTTGTTAAAAAACTGTTAGAATCATTAACAACAA
This sequence comes from Philonthus cognatus, assembly GCA_932526585.2. NCBI lineage: Eukaryota > Metazoa > Arthropoda > Insecta > Coleoptera > Staphylinidae > Philonthus > Philonthus cognatus. The sequence goes on along the minus strand of OW052245.1, from coordinate 26,896,721 downwards.
CAACAGATTCTTAAAAAAAAAATGTTGAAGATAATTAACGATATTCATAAAGATTATGAAAATAAGTACGGTTTGTTTTTGTTTAATATTTTTTTTTAAGTTATCAGTGCTATCATTTAAGGTTCTAATATCTAACAAGTGTTTTCCACTCCTTGATTAGGCATGAAGTCAAAATTTGAGTTTATAAAAGTCTGAATATTTAATTTACAGCAGAGTTGGGCAGGATTCGAATCATTCAGGATTCGAATCCTTTTAGAGGATTCAAAAGAGGCATTCGAATACTTTAGTTCAAGTGGATTCGTTACATTTTTTTAAGAGGATTCATATTCGAATCCAAATGTGGGTGATTCGAATCCTTATAAAAGGATTCGAATATTTATAAAAGGATTCGAATACTTGCAAATAGATTTGAATCGTAAAAAAATCCGAATTAATTTTGAGGATTAACATGAAAAATGTATTGTGTGTGTTTTTAAATTTCTCTGTAAATCACTGTTTTATACGCGTGGCGCATAAAGTAAAATTTCGAGTTTAGAAAAACCCCGAAAATTTGTCTCGGGTCGTTGCGTGACCCTCGACATATTTTCACGGGGCTTTTCTAAACTCGAAGTTTACTTCATGCTTAGTCTGGGAGTTTAAACGCTCGTTCGAGACTTTAAACTGAATGCTTTGATAAGAACATTAAACAACATTTATTTTTTTTAAGATACTCTAGTTTTCAAAATTTTGTTTAATATTATTTTGAAGTAAAACTGACATGGTAGCCACAATCTAAAATGTTAAATTTTTCCGACATTTCCCTGATTCGAGATTTTTTTTCCCTGGCCTTTTAATATAACTTTCTTCTGTGGGAAACCCTCATTTTGTTAAATTGTTTTCATTGTTTTTGTCCATATTCAAGTAAATTTTATAAATGGTTACGTGTTTTGTAATTTGCCTGCTTATTTTGAAAAATTTAATAATATCATATGGCTTTTTTGTCAGTGTTTTGGTTAATTTGAATATAATTACATGACTTTTCTCTGACTTTCCCGGTTTTAATGATATTCAGTGAATATTTTATTTACGTAATTTTCAGGCATTTGTCAATATTATAATAGAGATCAATTTTAAGTTTTAAACGGGTGTTTCCACTCCCAGGCTAAGCATGAAGTAAAATTTCGAGTTTAGAAAAGCCCCGTGAAAATTTGTCGAGGGTCGCGCAGCGACCCGAGGCAAATTTTCACGGCGCTATTCTAAACTAGAAATTTTCCTTTATGCGCCACGCGTACAAAACACTGATTTGAAGTGAAGTTCAGAAACACATAAATACATCTTTAATTAGTTATTACTCTATCCCTATTGGGAATCAGATATTTAGTCAATATTTGACTAAATTTGACGATGTTCAGTGTTAATAATAAATAATTATGTTTTGAATATTTTTGTTAAAACAACTGGTAACGATATTTATATATTAATAGTTGCAAAAAAATAATAAAATCAAAATTATTCTTAAAGGATTTGTATTCGTAATTCAAAAAAACAGGATTCGAATCTTTGATTCAAACCATATTTATCTTTTACGAATCCTTTATTCGAGTATTATTGATTCGAATCATATTAGGTAATTCGGATTAGTGATTGAAATGCATTTTACGAGGATTCGTCCCAGCTCTGATTTTCAGGTTTTTCTAAATTCGAAATTTTACTTCATGCGCCAGGCGTATAAAACACTAATTTCAAGCGAAGTTTAAAATATACTATTAGGGCTGGAAATTTTTCAAATGAAACTATTCAATTATTTGTTAAAAAATATATTCAAATATTTCTAATGATCGAATATTCAAATATTAATTTTAAAACATTTTTATTTAAAAACATATACAAATACTTAAATTACTTGAATATCTAAATATTTGGATATTCGAATATTTAAATATTTGGATATTCGAATATGTGCAAAATTTAGAAATCGAAATATTTATATTTGAGGACCCTAGAAGCCAAGGGATATGAGTGCAAAATTTATAAAATTGGGTTTACAAGTATTGATATTGGTATAAGATACATTAACTCAGTTGTTAGCAACACGATATTACTTATATTGATAAATAATAGGTACCACTAGTTAAACATAAAACAATCAATGAACATTTTCCTTAAATTACTATCTCCTATCAAGCTAGAAATACATTTTCTAAAAATCAAGTTTTATGCACTTGTATCCTTTGGCTTCTAAGGCCCTCATTGAATAATTCGTATTCAAATCCCAGCCTTCATTTAAAGATAGTTTATTAAGGTACATGTAATTTATACTAATTTTAAGTAGTGTAAATGTCCCGATTTATCGTGATTGTAAAACTTAAAGGATCGTTCAACCAATATTTCTGGAACTAACTTAAATTTATTAAGAATTGAATATATTTTAGCGTATTTTATGTTGAATTAAAATATCTCAAGTCGTTTAGCTAAATTATTGAGACTTAAAGTTGAATCTTTTGAAAACGTATTGAATTTAAGAAACATATTCCCACTGAGCAAATCCAGTTAAGTATTATTTCATCAACATTAAAACAACGTTTAATGTTGCTACAATGTTGATATAACGTTATTTGTTTGTTTTTTGCTCAGTGGGTTTTTTACAAAATTGTAAAAAATCTATAAATTGTTCAACCAACACAAGTTTTACTAAAATTGCAAATAACTGTACACATTTTATTGTACTACATCGAAAATTAAAATACCTTATTCAGTTCTAGAAAATGATTCATGCAAAGTTCGAATTTTCTAATAAAAGTAATGAATGAAGGCGAATATTTTGTTTCAAAAATTGATAAAATCTTAGTAAATCGATTAATCAACATACATTCTAGTGAATTTATGGAAAACCTAAAAAAGTGATGTACACGTCATAGCTAACTTTATTAGTTTGGAAGATATCGATGGATTTTAAATTCTTGGCTATTTTAAAATAGGTCTTTTTCGCAATAACTTAAGATACACAAAAAAACACTTCAATGGTTATTTGTGTAGTTTGTATCGTAGAATTCAGTGGCGTAGTTATTTTTTTAGTCGGACTTTTAATTTCAGAGTTATGACACAAAGTTTATTTTTTTATATGGAATACCCTGTATATTTTCATGTTATTGAGGAGCATTTTAAATTAGCTTTATATTGATATAATATACTTAATAAAAATTCAAGAAAATAAAGGAAACAAAAGAGTATTAAAGATTAGGTTCAGATAAATAATTAAGTTAAACTAACTGCAAACTAAATGACATACCTTGTAAAAACATTATTTTATCATCGAACTGTATTTTTATATTTTTTGTAATGATAAAATGTATTTTATTTATTATAAGAAAAATCTCTTACTTTGGCGTAAGAAAGTCTATTTTGTCAATATTAAACGCAATTCATATTTATTTTAAAAATACATAAGTGAACATACAAAGTTATTCGACAAAATGTTATATTTCAAAATGGTGTAAATATACAGCGTGTCCCAGACCACCCCTATCAGGCTTTTTTGAGAAAACGGCTAGCCGTAGAGAGTTTGGACAAACAAATTTATTATAAAAGCCGTATTAAAGAATCGAATGGTGATACTGTATTTTTGCAAAAAGGTTTGCATCCCTGAGAGTTTGCTTGAAAATGTCAATACTCAAGATTTGTAAATGGCATGGAAGGTCAAAAGTGGTATCATTTAAAAGGTCCTAAAAAAATAAGCTACATATACAGGAAAAATATTTTCGTAACTAGCATTTATTTTGAGTAATTTTGGATTGGTTACAGAAAATCAATATCTAATGGCTACCTTATTTTAAAAGTAGATACTGGAATTGGGACTAGAACAGTTCAACAGTGTTTAGTAGTAAATGGCAAACAGTTTTAACCAAACAAACAGTTTGAACCACTGAGTCGAAGTTAGAGCCAAAACTGTGGAGTCTGAATATAAGTATTTTTGTGATGAGGAAATGGGAGCTGTGGAGTTAGAAATTTCGTATAATTCTTACTCCGATTTTCAATATAATTATTTAAATATATTTGTGCTAAACATATTTCGTCTTTTTTATCAAATTTTAACCCAATATAGTTTTTAATTGCAATAGAAATCCATGTAATTTGCATATAACAGAAAACCAAAATGTCGACTTTTATCCAAAACAAACTATTAGATTGCAAGTATGCAGATGTAGTCACCGTTAATGATTTATTTGTAGTGCAAAAAAAATGCATTATTAGGGACAGTTTTAAAATGTTCACATGATTCGAAGGAGCAGTCGAAGTTTCGTAGAATTTTCAAAAAATAGAGGAGTTGGAGACGGAGTCGGAGTCGATTTTTTTTTTAGCGACACCGCGGACTTGGTTAGAATCCATCTGAGAAGTCTAACTGACATTTGAAACTCAAAATTTTAAAGTAAGTTAGCCAAAAAAAATTGAAATTTAATAACTTTAATCGGATATTACTCAAAGTCGATGCCAGTAACAAAATTATATTTCCTACTAAAGTTGCTTATTTTTGAAAAACCTTTTTAACAATACCACTTTTGACCTATCATTCTATTTAAAAATCTGGAGTTTTTGACATTTTTAAGCAAACTCTCAGGGATTATAAATTGTGCGAAAAAACAATATCACCATTCGATTCTTTAATACAGCTTTTGTAATATTTTTATTGTCCCAACTCTCTAGCACTAGTAGTTTTCTCAAAAACAGGCTGTTATGGGCGGTCTAGGACACCCTGTATATTTTATTTTAATGAACATATTTTTAGCAGTAATATAACGAGTGGAATGATTATTAATGAATTTAAAAAACAAATCAAAACATTCCTCATGGTGAATGCGTTTTACAGCTCGGAGGAATACATGAAATACAAATTTACGCAGTGGATGTAGTGATTTTACAGTTTTACAGCTATTTTAAGCATCTTTATTTTGGACATTATTTATATTTTTACATTTTTACATTTATAGTAATTAGTTAATGTGAACACTCTAATTTATAATTTCCTAGTGCTATGTTATTTATGATATTTATGTGTTATTTGTGTTATTTATGTACTATATTGACAATATTATACCATTTTGTGCTAAACAATAAATTAAATTAAATTAAATTATCGATGATATTTTGGAGTTGAAATGTGCACCACGAATTGAATGTGCTGCTTCGGTTTCAACGACAAAATATCATCGATAATTAATCATATCACGAATTATATTTATTGAGAGAATATAACGAACAAAATAATGTGAGTCCCTTAACATTATCGACAGCTGAGATATTGTTGTTTCCCTATTGATTGAGAATTTTTTAACCGCACAAAAGTTCGTAAACTGCCGCCACTGTGATTCTTTGTTCATGACGGTGTTTTTTGACGTCGCACTTTTCACTTTTCTATTAATATCACTGCACGAAACTTTACCTATTTTGAATGACAGGACAACTTATCACCCAATGCTTCTTTTGTTTTTTATCATCGCGGTGAAAGACATGTCCCAACGGGTTTCCTTGCATCTCATTGGTTTAAAATTCGTTCTAGTAGGCTATGAGTTGTATACTCAGCCGTAATATAACGAGTGGTATGATTATTATCGATGATATTTTGGAGTTGAAACCGAGCTGCAGATTCAACGAGTGCGCAGCACGAGTTGAATGTGCTGCTTCGGTTTCAACGACAAAATATCATCGATAATTAATCATATCACGAGTTATATTTAGTGAGAGAATATAACGAATAAAATAATGTAAGTCCCTTAACATTATCGACAGCTGAGATATTGTTGTTTCCCTATTGTTTGAGAATTTTTTAACAGCACAAAAGTTCGTAAACTGCCGCCACTGTGATTCTTTGTTCATGACGGTGTTTTTTGACGTCGCACTTTTCACTTTTCTATTAATATCACTGCACGAAACTTTACCTATTTTGACGTTTCGAATGACAGGACAACTTATCACCCACCACTTCTTTTGTTTTTTATCATCGCGGTGATAGACATGTACCTACGGCTTTCCTTGCATCTCATTGGTTTAAAATTCGTTCTAGTAGGCTATGAGTTGTATTCTTCAAATAATAAAAATATATATATATATATATATATATATATATACATCACATTAAAATGTCTTCATTATTCGCAATTATTTATTTGTTTTAGTTACCATGGTAACAGGCTTTGTGTATAATCTGTCAAAAGTAACATTACTTCTAATTTAATCTTTAAATTCAAATCATTGACAGTTTCAAAATGGTTTTCACTTTAAAAGATCTAATTAGTCGTGCATACAGAAATTCAGAATAAATGTTTATTTAAGAATTGGCCAATCTAGTTTACACGCTTAAGAGTTATTGAGAACTACTCTCGATTTAGTTTCTATTTAAGTATAAAATTAATGTTTAAATTAAACTTAGTTTTTAATACTTTACTTTATATTTTTTCGGACAATTTTTATCTTTCTTTTTGTTATCTATGTTCTTTCAATGTAAAGCTAATGCTTTTTGCTATTCAATTACATAAAAATGTACAGGGTGTTCCGTTTAAAAAAATGCAACTTTGTGTCATAACTCTGGAATTAAATTAGAATATTAAAATAGGAACGCTACTGAGTTTTTCGAAGAAAAATTCACCCATAACTATTAAACTGTTTTTTGTATATTTTATAGTTATTGAGAAAAAGAGGTATTGAAGAGGCAATTGAAAATCGGCCGATATCTCCCAAACTAATAAAGTTAGCAATGATCTGTTAACGCTATTGTTATTTTCTCAGAAAAAAAGTCATGATGTGTGTATCAGATTTTTTCTTACTCTTCTGGTTAACAAGATACCTTATAAAAACATCGAATTTCGGTCACCTTGTAGAAAATGTTAATACATCTCAGCTTGTTTCTTAAAAATAGCGTACAAAAATTAAAATCACGTCAAAAATTAGACACCGCGGTTTGCAAAAATGAAATAAGTTAAAAAATTAAATACAATTGTTATAAATATTGTTTTGTGGTTTTTAGAGAAGACAATGGAGACGTCTAGGAAACGTAGCTACGGCCTTCAGAAAAGGAAAAGAGATTTCCACGGACAAAGTTAACGAGTTCACTGAGAAAATCTGCACGCTGATCAAGTTTATGACTTCAAAGGCATCAAAACTTTGCGAAATTGTACCCATGAAGATCTGCGAGCCTTTCTACGGACCAAAAGATCCTGACGCGATCGTCCTTCCCCAAGCTAATCCCTTGGACTTAGCGAATAACCTTGACAAATAACGCTTTATTTAAATGTAATATTATAATTTATATTATTATTATTATCCAATTATTTAAAAAGTAATATAATTATTTTATTAATTATTATTTAAAATGTATATCATGATTTATATTTTTACTAAAGTTAGAATTTGTCTTAGATAAGTTTTTCGTCTATCCCGTCTCAAAATATTTTTAACATAAACGAGTAAAAGAACTTAAAAAAACATACTATATCTGAATGTTCATAAATTAAAAAAATTGTAGCATAATTTAGATACAAATAACCTGCAAATCATGATTGTATAATTTCCTTAAATATGAGCAAAGGCAGGAATAACATTTTTTTGTATCAAAACATTAAAGGTGCGATTCTTTAAGCAATTTGCAAGAAATTTGTCTTATAAAGACATACACTTGCATATACTCATTGAAACAACCACTTTCCGAGCTAATACCCCGAAGAACATTAGATTATACAATAAGTGTTTGCTGTTACATTTTTGTATGGTCAAAACATTTGCAGGGAATTATTTTTTTTAAGTATTAATTTCCCGATGTTAACGGTGCCGCGGTGTACAATTTTAACGCATTCGTTGTCTTGTAAAAATGTTTAATTTGAAGTTTCTAACGAGTGTTTAAACTTCTTGATTAAGCATAAAGTAAAATTTCGAGTTTAGAATAGCCTGTAAATTTGGTTTGGTCGCTCCGGGCGAGAAAATGCAAAAACATTTTTCAAATATCCCGATGCAAGTAAATGTTGTGGTATTTGTTTCTTTAGTTTAATTTGAAACTTCTAAAGAGTGTTTCCATTCCCAGATTAAGCATTTATCAAAATGAGTATCACGATATACCAAATACTTCTCCGTTTAATATTTTTGTTCAACATTTTTGCAATAATAATAACTTTCTTCTAGAAATATTTTATTTTAATGTATACATATGTAACACTGCTTACGCCAGCATCTATTATCCGACTAACGAGTCCTCTTAGTTCATTGCTAACATGCATATTATGACGAACTGCAGCGATTTTGCTGACAAGTGAAATGTAATTGACAAACTGTAATAAGGTTTTGACATATAGGGAAATGTAGTGGTATATAGGGAAATGTATTTGATAAATAGGAAATACATTTGAGATAAAGGGATACACATTCGATATAAAGTGAAATGCAATAGAAAAACTATGTATCAATGTTGAAATTTGATAATAGTAACATGCATTCTCCAGTTTTTTTGTCAATATTAACAAAAGAAACACTGTCTTTTTTGCAATATTGATTAATTATGATGATAAATGATGATCCCGATAATTTTATTTTGCGTTGTAATTTTTGCAATTAATATCCTTTTGCAATGAATCCAAAGATAATATTGATATAAAAAAAACACTATTCTGTTTTATATCCCTTTTATTTATTTTATTATATAAATAACAGTGGTACAAAAAAAATTAAGTGTTTTCTTTATATCAAAATTAAAAATGTAACTACAGACGACTGGGCCAATTTATATTCAAAATAGTAAGGAAACTTTTTTTTTCTTTTTTGGAGTCGATTTTCAAAAGTAACCGCAGAAAAAAATACACACGAGAAACTGTTTTAATAATAATATATGAAAATTAAATCATAATAGTTCTTAAAGTGCTATTAAATAAAATAGATAAATAATAACCTGGAAAGAGTATTTATGCCAACACCTCAAAATAGAAAAGATAAACACGGTTTCAGAAATTGTTCCAACATTTAATGTTAGAATTGGCAAATTGTTACGCCATATACTAATAATTACAAATGGCAATTAGAGAAGTTTTTTTAATCTAGAGCCCATGGACTTAGCAAAGGGACGGCAGCAAAAAACCCCTGGACATCAAATATTCCATAAATTTAAAATAGGATTAATAAATTTTAAAATACATTAGTTATATATTTTAAAATGCATTAGTTATATATTTTAAACTTCACATTAAATCAGAGTTTTATTCTTTCAGGCTATTCTAAATTCAAAAATTAACTTCATGCTTAATCAAGGAGTAAAACCCATATTCAAATATAAAATAAAACATTAATAATTGACACTTTTTTAGATTTAAATTAGGTTTAGCATGTTTTTTTTAAGCGTCATAAATTAATTTGACGAATAAAGCACTAATAACCTCTCTTCACACTTTTATTTGAATTACCAAATGTATATTTCGGACACAAAGTGACCATTATCAAAAGATAATATTACTATTTCTGAAACCGTGTTTATCATAAATCAAGTTTGGCATATTTTGTGTTGTCTCGTTCCCCTCCCTAGTCGCTACTCTAGTTTGTTTATTTATTAGAAAATAAATATTGGTTCACCGAGTTCTCGCGATAATAAGATGAAAAAATGTTTGTCAAATTTAAAAAAACATCTAATCTAAATAAATGTTTGGATTATTTTGTAATAACTTTGAGTTATCAGTATTCAAAGAAAATAATTAATTTTCAAGGAATTACTTGATTTTGTGGACAATATAATTCAAACATGTCAAAAATCGTCTAAATTCTCAGAATTTGTTAAGAAGTGACTATCGATAATATTGCTTTACAGAAAACTTTAAAGTCTCGTTTAAATAAAAAGTTATAGATAAGTCTTAGATGTAAAGAATACTATAAAAATCATTGGGTTTTACAGCGAAATTATGTTTGAATAAAGTTTAAAAAGAAACTTATACGTTGTCAAAATTAGTTAATTTATTTAGGTTTTATTAAAAAATAAATACTTTTAATATTACTGTAAACATAGGCTGAAGGACTTAGGTTTTGCATGATATTTGACTGTACAATAAATGATAATTAATCATTACTATACAAACGACTGAAATATCACGTCTAAAATTGAAATAATCAATCAAAAAAAAATTTTTATTATTTATTGAGATGTTTATGTTGTATGTCGGTAATCAAATTGTCCTTGTCCAGTGTGATGCGGGGTAATACAAATTACTGACAGTGATTTAATCGATTATAGATGATGTTTAGAAATGATTTATGTTTTGGTTTTTGTGTAACTGGTTGCATACATTCGCAATTTAATGTTGAAATTTTTGATGATTTATAAAATTTGAAAACAATATCATTTTATGCTTATTCTAAATACAACAATGCAATTAATTCGAATATTTGTTACAAATTCATTAACTATTCTTTATTTATGAAAACTTGGACTAATTTTCTTCTGATTTTCAAATGAAATTCCGCAAATTTTTAAATTAAAATTTCCACTTTCATCAATTTTCAGTAAATGAATCAATTATTGTATACCGCATGTTAATTTGAAAGTGTTCAAATATTGGCTTCCCTATTTATTTTAGAGACAAAATGTATTTCACTTTTTTGTAGAGGGTAAAATTCTAAATTTATTAATGTTCACACCTAACAATTTACGTTTCTCTAAGAAAAATAATTAAGAAAAAGTAATGTGATCTTATAAAAATAATGACATACCATGGAGTTGATACATCAATTGCGGATATTCTCTGTTTTTTTCAAGTTCAATTTAAAGCTATAAACAAGCGTTTTCCACTCCCAGACTAAGCATTAAGTAAAATTTCGAGTTTTGAAAAGCCCAGAAAATTTGTCGAGGGTCGCGCAGCGACCCGAGACAAATTTTCTGGGCTTCTCTAAACTAGAAATTTTACTTCATGCGCCACTCGTATAAAACACTGATTTCAAGTGAGGTTCAAATATACATAAATTCACAATATTTTGGTTTTGTACGCGTGGCGCATGAAAATTTTACTCATGCGCCACGCGTATTTAACACTGAAAGCACTGAAATATTGTGAACAAGTGAACTTCACTTGAAATCAGTGTCTTGTACGCGTGGCGCATGAAGTAAAATTTCGAGTTTAGAAACACCAGAAAATTTGTTTCGGGTCGCTGCGCGACCCTCGACAAATTTTCACGGGGCTTTTCTAAACTCGAAATTTTACTTCATACTTAGTCTAGGAGTAGAAAACACTCGTTTAAAGCTTCAAAGTGAACTCTTTTAAAAATCAACGAATGTCAGAAAATTAACAGCTAAAATAATTAAGAAAAAGTAATGTGATTTTATAAATATAATGACATTTTTCTTGTATAGTGTAAATCATTTCGAAAACATTTACTTTAATCTAGTGACTGCGATATCTTTTGCCATTTTGACATCCGCAGTTGTTTCAATTCCATGGCATGTCATTATTTTTATAAAATCACATTATTTTTTCATAATCATTGTAACTTAGAGAAACGTAAAGTGATAAACGTCAACACGAATGAATTCAGAATTTTTCCCTCTCCAAAAAAAGTAAATACATTTTGTTTCTAAAATATATAGGGGAACATATATGAACATTTCAATATTTACATGGGATTTCCTATGTTGCGTCCGCCAAGTCAACACGCGGTATACATTATACGTATTGTTTAAATGGACACCTTTGATTGAATAAATAAATAAAACTATACACGAAATTTGAAGGTGGCTTTTGTCGAACTAAAGTTCTTTAAGGTTTTTGAGAAAAAATAATCATCTTAAATTAAATCCACTGTTAGTCTTATACCACGTCGTTTTAATTTATCATATCTAATAATTAACACTTAAAAAAAGTAGAATTCGTAATGAAGTGCGAGTGTTGGTCCTAATTGAACACTCGGCGAAAATGAATTCGCACATAAAGACAATCAAAGCTTAATGAGACGATTTAAAATTCCGGACACGTTTTTACGGCAATTAAGTAATTTCCATCGGACGGTCGTTAAGTGACCCTAAACAAATAATCCCCCGTTGTGTTTTTTTTCTCTCCCCCGCCCTCCTCCTAAATAGTCTGGTGGAAGTGAAACCGATTTAATGGGAATCTTGAGTGTGTGGTCACTAATTCGTCGAGCAAACTGCTCAACTGATCATCAAGTGTAGTTATGTAGATTGGAGAGAGCGCTCGCGTAATCAGTATTCAGTCCCGGTGACTGATCAACGTTAGTGGGTGTAGCGGAATAGGAATCGGCGCCGCGACGCCATGTGCTGACGCCGCATTCATCATAATCGCGTGTTTATGCTGCATACGGGATATATAGTAATCCGCAAACACATTACACTCCGAACACTCCGAAGGCTCCACTTGTGCTCGAGCAATTACGCCGACGTAAATTAAGATTATGCCTACAGTCTTAACAAAACACCCTGATAGATTATTACGCGCTATCTACAAATTTGCCTAAATTATTCCTCCACCCTCCTACTGTATGAAATAGAAGAAAACAAGGGAATAGAATACTTATCTCTTTCAAAATAAAAACAAGTTGTAATCAGTAATTTCCTGAATTAATTTGTCATTTGGCAAAAAAGATTGCACTATGTAAAACAGTACATTTAAAATAATGCGACACATTTAAATTTCCAAAATTATTTATGACTGCAAATGCAGAATTGTCTGTAGTTGCGAAGTGTAGTCAATTAATGACATAATAATTTTCATGATATAATCAAGACTAATGCCTATTGTTAGTGCCTTTTAGAGAAAATGTAAGGCTTGTGTAAGTCCAAGAGCTTTTATTTTAATTGTCTTTGAATGCTTCAATTGTTGTTGGAGCATTGGAGTAGACTTTATCTTTAAGATAACCCGAAAGAAAGAAAAAAGGATGATAATTCGCACGATTTGGGCCGCCAGTTGAACTAAACATATCGAACAATTACACGACCAGGAAACTTTTCCCGAAATAATTTAATTGTTTCGCAACTTGGTATCAGAGCTGGGCAGGATTCGAATCTATTTAGAGGATTTAAAAGAGGCATTCGAATACTTTAGTTAAACTCCATATAAAAGGATTCGAATCCTTATGAAAGGATTCGACTATTTATAAAAGGATTGGAATATTTATAAAAGGATTCAAATACTTACAAAAGGATTTGAATCGTTAAAAATAGTTCGAATTAATTGTGAGGATTAACATGAAAAAATCGTTAAATCACTGTTTTATACGCGTGGCGCATGAAGTAAAATTTTGAGTTTAGAAAAGCCCAGACCCAAGACAAATTTTCGCGGAGTTTTTCTAAACTCGAAATTTTACTTCATGCTTAGTCTAGAAGTGGAAAACACTCGTTTAAATGAAGACAACCTTATATAAGACTGTCTCAGTTTAAACCGAGTCGACCTTATACAGTAATGACTTTGATTTTGACGTCATGTGAGGATTTCCGGGCGTGATAAGGTCGGCTCGGTTTAAATCGAGACAACCTTGCACAGTAATGATTTTGGTTTTGACGTTACGTACAGATTTCCACGCGTGACGACATCAACCAAGGTGTGTAGATAAGTTTGTCTTGATTTAAACCGAGCCGACCTTATATTGTTTAATTACCTTGATTGTGACGTCACGTGAGGACTTCCACGCGTGACGTCAGCAATCAAGGTGGTTAGTGTATAAGTTTGTCTTAATTCATTGAATTTTCACGTCACGCCAGGAATTTCATGTGTGACGTCAGAAAAACTCCCTGTATTTCTCGGGACATAGATATTTCTAATAAAATCAAACTGAATTTGCTATGAAATTCAAACATAATAAGTAAAAACCAGTATATTTTCAATTTCACAGTATTTCAGTATTTTATCCGTGTCGCTACGCAACTATACCAAATTTTCAGAATTTTCTAAACTCTATATTTTACTTCGTGCGTAAACAAGGACAGTAAATCTATGTTAAAAAACAAAAATTAACATTTCTTAAGATATAAACATATTATGAATTGGCTGAAATTTTATTAGATGTGAAAACAATGGGCAATGTTTTGACTGAAAGTTAATTTAAAGGTGTAAAATTGATAATATAAATATATAATACAAAGTTAAATAAATGATATCGGTCAAATGACCATCTTCTGAGTTGATGTTGTTTGTGCTCGTTTTACAACATTTAAAATTATTGTTTGTAAAACATCTGGCCCCAAATTGGCGAATTCTTCTTCAATGTTAGCTTTCAAGACTTGCAAGGTTTGTGGTATGTTGTGGTAAATGCGAAATTTAAAAAAAAATACACAGAGAGTGGAAACGCTCGTTCGAAACTTCAAAGTGAATGCTTAGATAAGAACATTAAATGACTAAAAATGTTTTTAAAGATAATAATCTAGTTTTCAAAATTATGTTTAATATTATTGAAGTAAAACTGACATGGTAGCCACAATCTGAAATGTTAATTTTTTCGGACATTTCCCTGATTCAAGATTTTTTCCCTGGGCGTTTAATATAACTTTCTTTTCTGGGAAACCTCCATTTTGTTAAATTGTTTTCATTGTTTTTGTCAATATTTAAGTTAATTTTATAAATTTTTACGTTTTTTTGTAGTTTGCCTGCTGATTTTGACATATTTAATAATGAATATAATTTCATGACTTTTCTCTGACTTTCCCGGTTTTAATGATATTCAGTGAATTTTTTATCTACGTAATTTCCAGGCATTCGTCGATTTTATGATAGAGTTCAATTTGAAGCTTTAAACGAGTGTTTTCCATTCCCAGATTAAGCACGAAGTAAAATTTCGAGTTTAGAGAAGCCCCGTGAACATTTGTCGAGGGTCGCGCAGCAACCCGAGACAAATTTTCGGGCTTTTCTAAACTCGAAATTTTACTTCATGCACCACGCGTACAAAACACTGATTTGAAGTGAAGTTCAGAAACACACAAATACATCCTTAATCAGAGTAACAGGGAATCAGATGTTTAGTCTGTTATCAACGATGTTCAATGTTAATAATAAATAATTAGAGTTTAAATATTTTTGTTAAAACAACTGGTAACGATATTTATACATAAATGGTTGAAAAGAAAAATAACAAAATCAAATTTATTTTTAAAGAATTTGTATTCGTGATTCGAAAAAACAGGATTCGAATCATATTTATCTCTTATGAATCCGTTCTTCCAGTAACCGTGATTCGAATCAAATTAGGTTATTCGGATTCGTGATTCGAATCCTTTTTACGAGGATTCATTCCAGCTCTGTGTGGTATATATCCCTATCTTGTTGAAAAAAGGTAAAAATAGATTTTGTAAGCCTTTAGGCCAAAAATGTTGTACAACATACGGTGCAGGTTGCGTTGCATGTGGATACACCCAATTGTAAACGTCTTCGAGTGGATAAACGACGGTCTTCAGCCACATCAGCAATATTTTTGGTTGATCTGGCTAGGAACAAGGATTACTTTATAACCGAGCCTTGGTCGACACGTTCACATTTGCCGATTAAATTTACAATAGCTGGACGAGAAGGCGCTTTATTTCGACTGATATCTGTACTAACTTTGCGAACTCTCCAGGCAAAATATTCACTATTTTTGTAGCGAATATTCAGTATATTAATGTGTTCAATGTTTTTACCACACGAATGTCAAAGAATGAAGGCAGCAAATTTAACCCAAGAAAAGTAGTGAAACATGAAAGCTCCTGTTTAAACATAGTTTATTATACCGGGCTTTCATTAATTCCCGAACCCCACGTGACTAAATTTAAAATTGCCGCGTAAATTATTGTATTTGTACTTTGGAGGCTTTGAAAAAAGTAACCAAACGTTACTAAAGTCAAATTTGACATAAACGTTTATGCGCGGTGCATCGTTAAACCAACCTTTGAGATCTTACAAGATTCGCCCGGAATTTTCAGGTAAGCAAAAATTGTTTAATTATTCTGAAACATTGAGTTTTATTTCTATTTATTTATTTTTTTGTATGTTCTGTTCGTGTTTAAGAAAAAAAATTAATAAAAATTAGTTACATTTTTGAAGATGAGCCTATTTTTTAATAATTTTAAATATAATATTTTCAGTCGGCATAAAAATACGCCGGCGAATAAATATTTTTAAATCTAGGGAATTTTTGTGTGAGCCATACCACCTTGTACATTTGGTTGCCTATTATTTTTGGTCACGTGGGGTTCGGCAATTAATGAAAGCGCGGTACTTTATTTCACGTCTCGTTTCCACTTTTGGCAACTTTAGGTAATAATAGATGATACAGCTGTTTTTGAATCTCAGAATGAATAATTCTTTTATATGCCTGGCGCATGAAATAAAATGTCGAGCTTAGAAATTAATGATACAGTTATTGAGGCAAGTGCCTCAACAATAATATAAACAAAACAATGTTATTTGGAAAAATGTCAGTTAAATTTGTATGTCTTATTTTATTGCTCTCATACCCGGTATTATAAACGATTAATAAATCATCAGATAACTATTTGTGATGTAAATTCATTTACCTAGTAAACTAATGGGCAAATGAAATTGCGTATTATAAAGCAAACCTACCAAATTAATAGCAATTCTAGAAATAAATAATTTAATTAGTAGATTACAGACCAAAATTATACATTTTCATTGTGGCCATAGCTGGAACCACCAATTTGTTAAATTGAATTGTCAATATTTCAAATTAAATTGTCAATCAAATTGGAAATTTAGTATAATTCCTTATAATTGTGGAGAATAACCGTAAAATAAGACAGAATTACACAGAACAAGAAAACGAAAGCTTATTAGAAATTATAAAAGACTTAAACAAGTGTTTTCCACTCCCAGGCTAAGCATGAAGTAAAATTTCAATTTCAGAAAAGCCTGAAAATTTGGTTTGGTCGCGTAGCGCGAAGCGCGGAGCGGCCAAACCAAATTTTCAGGCTTTTCTAAACTCGAAATTTTACTTCATGCGCCACGCGTACAAGACACTGATTTCAAGTGAAGTTCACTTGTTCACAATATTTCAGTGCTTTCAGTGTTAAATACGCATGGCGCATGAAGTAAAATTTCGAGTTTAGAAAAGCCTGAAAATTTTCAGGCTTTTCTAAACTCGAAATTTTACTTCATGCTTAGTCTGGGAGTGGAAAACACTCGTTTAAAACTTTAAATGGAACTAATTTTAAAAAAGCGTATGCATAAGTATAAAAATCCTTGGTTATGTCTGATTTGAAAAACTTTAGGTCTTCGACTCCTTAGAATGTCTTGTGGTTCGAATTAATCACTGTCAGGGAAGATACTATGAGCGAACTTAAATCTGACACGGATGATATGGTAGACATGATAACCGTAATCAAATTAATAAATACAAGTAGTTTTGACTGTCAAATTATTTAGAGAATAAAATTTACTTGGTAGAAAAACAAACAAATAATTTACTGGGAGATTTATTAGTCAATTAAAGTTATTTTGTGTTTATAATACCAAAATCTTTGGAATAAATTAATTTATTCCTAAAGTAAATTTTATTTAGTTCTTCCCTAAATAAAATTTACTTTAGGAATAAATTAATTTATTCCAAAGATTTCGGTATTATACACACAAAATAACTTTAATTGGCTAATAAATCTCTCAGTAAATTATTTGTTTTATAATAACGGGCATCAGTGTAGTTTTTTAAAAGTAATAGAAATAATCACTATACTAATCTTGTGACATTTTAATACGCGGTCGGTGTCTGTGCAGCCACATCAAGTTTATGTTAAATGATCGATTATGTATCTACGAGTATAATATGGCAAACAACAAAAGTTGTTGAGAATACATTTCTCAACGTGCTTTTTTAATAATTCCGTGCGCGAAATGTTAAGTTTATCGTATTCGTTATTAATTATCCTCGCAATCTAAGTATACAAATCAAGTACTAAGCGAGCTTAGAAAGTGATTTAAAAAAATAACATTTCGTGTACGGAATAGCCCTAATTATCTAAATATCTTAAAAACTAAGTGGACTATTTTAAAAATGTTTACAACAAATTTTCAGAAACTATTGGTTGAGTAATTATTATTCTCAATTAAGGTAAGGCTATGAAAACGCTGTGAAAAAAGTGACTAATTTAAGACTCGGATTATATGCAAAATGCATATTTGTTATTTAGAGGTATTTCAACAAAATTGTAAGTTTTCTATGCATATCTAATGATTTTTGATTCAAACAAACCAAACATTAGATATGCATAGAAAACTTACAATTTTATATATCTCTTAATAACAAATATATTTGTTATTAACAAAATGCATATATGCATTTTGCATATAATCCGAGCCTTAGAAATTTCATACACGTTGTTAAGAATTTATTCTTAGATGACATTTCTTTGAAAATGTTTTCGCTAACTCCAAACATACAATTTACTAAATTGTCTCACAAACCAATTTTCAGAGTCAAATCAAGTGGATAAAGTATGTTGAGTAAATGATAATCAAAACAAATCTTTAAAGTAAAATACATATTTGTTAAATTTATACTTTTTCTGTATGTAATCGAATAAAACATAAGTACTGTACGTGAGTACCCTTTTACGTGTTAACTTTACTTATCAATCGATGATATTAGTGTTCAAATTACATTTTCATTATTTTTCATTTAATTGTGTCGTGGAGTCAATATCCCGCAGCACAGCTGTTAAATCGTTCTCACTAAATATTTTTTTGCTGAGGCAATAATATTTTTACTAATAAAGGATTTATTAACGTTTATTTTCATTTTTACTATAATTTCTGTTTTTGTTAAAGCAATAGTATAAGTGTTAATTAATTAATGATTTATTTACATTATTTTCATTTTTAACATTATTTCTTTTACCGTGGTCTTTCTTTGTCTTACGTACTATTAAGTCCTTACAACAGACCCTGTGAGGTAAAACGTGTGTCCCTGTGTAGCCTGCGTCTTTACTTGTTACTACAAATTAAATTACTTTAATAATGTCGACCAATCCTAAAACTACTGATATTTTCTGCTCTAAATATAAGCAGTCACTATATGTTTCTGGTAGATATGTTAGTTACAATCATTGTAACTTTTCATTCTGCTTGTGCAACTCGAATAAATTATATCTTGACTGTAAGTGAAGGCGTTGTTGACTGTTGTACTTGTAAACCCAACCGCTCTAAAAGTATAAATTCTGCTGATAAGAACATTATGTCCAATGATGATGATAAATTGTTAACCCTTATTTCGTTTAAAACGGAGGTAGTATATAAACTGTAATCTTTAACAAAGGAATTTACTGAATTAAAAGAAAATATATCTGCGAATAAATGTGCTGATTTAATAAATGTTGTAATTGGCTCAAGTTCTACAACTAACAAATCAACGAATGTTCCGAACTATAGTTTTCAATCGAGTATTGTAAAGAAAAAATGGTTACACGTCTACAGAGTCGAATCAAAAGTTGAACCTAAAACGATTGTAAATCACTCTAATCACAATATTAAACGTAAATACGGATATTATATGTTTTTGTGTTATGAATTCTGATCAATCTTCATCATTTGAACTTGGAGTCGATTAACGTTACTTTCATTCTCTTATGGACCCTTCGAAGTGGCCTCCAGGTGTGGCTCTGAAAGAGTTTATACCGCTTCAAAACCGCCATTTTTAAACTGTCGGGATACAACAAACAGAAATATAAGTAAATTATCTTTTATCTTTTATAAAAATGTATGTGGTCTTAAAACTAATTTTTTTGAATTTTATAACAATACTCTAGTAAATGATTATGATATTATATGTGTAACTGAATCTTGGTTACATCACAATATTTCAGATTATAAAATTATTGATCGATATATTTTACATCGCTGTGATCGTGATTATGCTACGAGTGATACTACTACAGGTGAAAGGGTTTTTATCGCTATGAAAAGAAATCTACAGTCGTCACTAATATAAATCAATACTCAAAATCGGAAGGAGATCTAGATTATAGTTAATTATTCTTATATTATTGGTTGTGTTTACCTTCCTCCGCGATCTCATGACGACACTTATGCTGAACATGTAAACACAATATCAGATATCATACATAAATATGAAGATCTTACGTTACTTGTGGTTGGAGATTTTAACTTACCTAGTGTTGGATGGATTCCAGAAGAAGATTGCGTAGGATTCTTACCAACTACTGTTGATAGTGCTTGTGCCCGCCTTTTGTATGATGGTGTTATGAGCAATGGTTTATATCAATTTATTAACAATATAAATAGTACTTGTATCTAATATTTTGTGATAATCCTAATTATAAGTTGTGACATAGCTAATCCTATATGTAATCCAGATAATTACCATCCGCCCTTGCACATAGACTTTGATTCTGCAATTGCTAATGATGATTCAAATAAGGAATATTATTTGGACTTTACGAACTGTAATATTAATGCTATTTGTAATGAAATAAGCCGTATAAATTGGGTATACCATTTATAATGTAATTGGTTTGATTATGCTGTTGATATTTTCTATGAAATATACTCAATGACATTACAAGCGTAACACCCAGAAGAAGTTATTATTTTAACTTGATTTTTTGCCAGTATGGTAGTCTTACATCAAGAATAAAATGATTACATTTTCAAGAAATTTAATTAAAAAACAATCTAAAAAAAATTAATAATGTGTTTGGCGACCCCTTTGCTGTATACACTCCTGTAGACGTCTGGGCATCGACAAAATGAGATGGCCGATGTCTTCTTGAGGCATCTCGTTCCAAGCAACTTGAATTTCATCGATCAACTGTGCTAGAGTCTGTGGAGAGAATATTCTTCCCATGATATCCCACACATGTTCAATGGGATTTAAATCCGGCGAACGGGGCGGCCACGCCAAAACATTAACACCAGCTTCATTAAGAAAGTTCATAGTTCGACGAGCAATATGGGGACGTGCGTTATCTTGTTGAAAAAGTACGTCTGGGCGGCCATCTAAATAAGGCAACAAAGTCGGTCGTATGACGTCTTCAACATAACGCGCATCTGTCATACTGCCTCGAATGAATACAAGAAGTGATCGACTACCATAAGCAATAGCCCCCCAAACCATTACTCCAGCAGTCCTGTGTACATGCCTCTCAATAGCAAACCTAAGATCAGGTCGTTCTCCACGGTAGCGTCGTACCCTTCTACGGCCATCATGCGTGCCTAGACAAAATCGTGATTCATCGCTGAATACGACATCGTGCCATTCTGCCTCCCAATGCTGCCGTTCTCTGCACCAGTCCAACCTTTGGCGACAGTGTCTCGCTGTTAAAGGAAGCACTAATCTTGGACGGTACGAAAGAAGCCCAAAGGATTGAATGCGGCGATATAAGGTTTGCATACTAACGGGCCTACCTTCTTCTCCAATCCATTGATCACCGATTTGACGCGTAGTAGCGAAACGGTCTCGCAGGGCTATTTGCCTTAAGCGCCGATCTTGACGTTGTGTGGTACGCCTTGGTTGACCAATTCTTCCTTCTTCTTGCTCCTCTACCTTCTTCTGTCCATACCTGATACACACGTATTACAGTTGCTGCAGTGGAATCAATACGGCGGGCAATTTCGCGATAGGACATACCGACATCTCGATAAGCAACAACTCGACCCCGGTCAAAATCGCTCAAATGGTGATATTGTGGACGTCTTCGGACTCGAGGCATTTTATTTAAGCTTAGCACACTTAACGGAAACACGAAAACTAAAAACATCTGTACTAAACAGCTCATATAAATAGTTTTATCAAAAAAGAAAAAGTGAAATATTTTTTTTTTCACAATAAATATAAAAGGCACAAGGTTGAAATTGTTATCAATGTATGCTTTAATTATAGTCACTCTGTTGCTAAAATATGAATTAAAAAAAATCATTCCTTCTTGGTGTTACGCTTCTAATGTCATTGAGTATATTATACAATATCTTGTATAAACATGTTCCAGTTAGGAGAAAAGTAAAGTCTCATTTTTCTAAATGGTTTTCGCCATCGTTAATTCAGTTAATTAAAAATAAACGTTTTGCACACACAAAAAATAGGAATACTCGATAAACAAAATATTACAATACCTTTTCTAAATTAAGATTGCAAAAGACTCATTCAAAATGACCACCTTATCTACATTCGTAATAATGAAAATAACATACCAAATAATGTTAATGCTTATTGGAAATACTGCAAATCTAAAAGAGATAGTGTTGGTACTTTTCCATCATGTGTGCACAAAAAACAGCGATGGCTACTTTTAATATAGATATAGCCAATTTATTCGCCAGTTTTTTTCAAGAGTCACACTCCAATAATTCCAGTGTGAGTCCTATTTTTACCGTAGAGTCAAATATAACATTCAATTATCTTCATCTTACTGAATCTGATACCGTAGAATCAAGTTCTGATATCAAAGCAAACAGTTCTCCTGGTCCTAATGGAATTCCTCCGTCAATAATTAAAGCATGTACGAATGAGTTATGCATTCCTCTAACCTTGCTGTTTAATAAATCTCTTCAAGATTGTAAGTTTACTACTGTTTGGAAACGTTGCTATGTCGTCCCTATTTTTAAATCAGGTATCAAAAAGGATGTACAAAATTATCATCCTATAGCCATTCAGTCATGTATACCGAAACTTTGATAAAATTGTCTATAAATATATGATGCTGCACTTTACACCCACAATAATTGATCAAATCGTTTTATTTATTCAAACCTTATACCAGATACTTTGGAAGAGGGCTTGATTGTGAATTCTATCTACACCAACTTCAAAAGAGGCTTTTGTAAACTTTGCTCATATGGCGTTTTAGGACTCATGCTTGAGTGGCTGTAATCCTTTATTTGTAACAGGAAAATGTGAGTTAAAGTAAATAATATCACCTCTGATATTATAACTAACATAACCTCGGGGATACCACAAGACTTCCATTTAGGACTGTTACTTTTTCTTATATTTGTAAATGATATTGGTAAAAATCTTACTTCAAGTATTCCTCTATGCGCAGATGATATGAAAGTATTTCGTAATATAAAGTCTATACATGATTCTAA
This sequence comes from Philonthus cognatus, assembly GCA_932526585.2. Taxonomy (NCBI): domain Eukaryota; kingdom Metazoa; phylum Arthropoda; class Insecta; order Coleoptera; family Staphylinidae; genus Philonthus; species Philonthus cognatus. The sequence continues at coordinate 26,873,694 of OW052245.1, read as the reverse complement.
TAATCTTCAAAATAATTTAAATCACATCATGGTTTGGTGTAATGGTAATAATCTATATTTAAATATAAGTAAGTGTAAGTCCATGCGTTTTTCCCGTAAAAAGATTCAATATTACCTTTTGAGTATTCATTAAAGTATCTTATTCTTCAAAGAGTTGACTTAAATAATGGTTTGGGAATCTTGTTTAATGCCAAACTTTATAATATATTAATATTACGAGTAGTATAAACATGTTTCATACAAAATTTATTTGTTTGCAAAACATAGTCTTTTTTGTGCTTTTATGCACTTTTATTACTACTGTGAATATTTATTTTTTGTGTATTTTATTTTTTTCCAACACTATTACCTTATACTGTTACTATGGTGCATATAAACTAACATCTTATGGTGCCTTTAAAACACGGTTTTCTCATAAAACACGTCATTGACGATTAAAACACGCATCAACATTTATACATTTTATTAATAAACTGCCTGTGGACGATTTTTAGAAATAAAAATTACAATTATAAATGTGTTATTCTGCTTTCCCTTTAGGTATTTCTAAATCTTTCTCTTCCGATTTTTCAATAATTTTCTCCCAACTGTTTTTCTTTTGTTCTTATATTCTGTTGCAATCACTTCTTTATTCGTTCTAGCCCCAAAAACTTTTGCTTTCAAAGTTGCTTTTAACATAGAATATTCTGGCCATAGAGAAGCTGGTGATAAGGTTCGCGTCTACAAATAAATTAAAGAAGTAGCATTTTAAGCAAAACACTCCCTTGTACTTACCCTTATGTCAAAAAAAGATAATATGACATCTTTTGTTATGTTTACGATTCCAGATGTTCTTTTCCATTCTATAAATATGACATATACTTTTTCGTACGCTGTTTCATAGGAAGTTGCTTTAAACATAGAATATTCTGGCCATAGAGAAGCTGGTGATAAGGTTTGCGTCTACAAATAAATTATTGAAGTAGCATTTTAGGCAAAACACTCCCTTGTACTTACCCTCATGTCAAAAAAAGATAATATAACATCTTTCGTTATGTTCACGATTAAAGATGTTCTTTCCCATTTTTTAAACATGACATACACTTTTTCGTACGCTGTTTCATAGGAAGTAAATTCCGACGCAGTTTCTTTTCTTTTTCCAGAATTTTTGTTGGAGCCATTGGAACGCTCATTTTCGTTTCGTTAAAAATTTGCATTTTTAATTATTAGTTGATATCATTACCATAGCATCACGCACACTTTGTTAATAAAATTCATCGCCGTCAACGAAATTTTATTTTACAGATTAATCATTTCTGAAATTATCAATATTTGCTGCAAAAATAGTGTTGGAAAAATTATTAAAGACAACACGTGTTTTATGGATTTAAAAATCTCGGTCTATTAAATTCTCGCTCCCTGCGGTCGCTCGAATTTAAACTTCGACCTCAATTTCTAAATCCTTCATAAAATACTAGATGTCTTAGTAGCTATATCCTTAAGCGTATTTATTTTTATATATTATATTTATATTTCATGTTTTTTTTTTGTTAATTCTAACCCAGCTCTGCTCGATATACAAATTATTGTAATCTTAAAATCACATAGTGAAATGATACATAAAATGCATAATTTTTGCTGCAATATGTCAAAGTAATACATTCCTGATTAAAACTATGATGAATACCTCCCTTCAATCACACCCACAACGTAATCCCTTCATTCACGTGCGAGTAATCAATGTTTACGCGTGCATCTTCTGAAAACCCCAATTTATCAGTAGTCAGTATGCTAAGTCCCGAATCCTCTGGTGTATTTCCCATTTCCTTGTTACACATTTACAATTCGTAAGATTTCGTGTTTGCGGTAATGAAAGCAGACGTGCACATGGCACTTCCTAATTCCTAACATCTTACACCCTTCTGCCCACCGCCGTCAGCAGCTCGCCTCGCAAACTTCTGTTCCTGTGTTCTTGTTCATGTTTCCCCATCGAAATGTGTATGTACTTAGTGTGTATATTGATATTTAAAAGGCTGCGAAGATTCTCGAGGTCACTCGCCCGGAAATGGAAATTAATATAACAAATATTTCACCCCGGGATTAATTAATTACGTTTTACGCTTTGCGTCTCTTTGTGCGGAACGAGGAAATGCATTTGCATGAATTTAATAAACAGTTACAGTTTGTTTCCGTATTAAATTCATCGCGATTCTCTCAGCTATTTTGTGATTTAATTAATTAATAACTGTTGTTTTACACAGGCAAGCGAAATTTTGATTCGGTGGATAATGCATTCGCCAAGAAGTGACTAGAATGTTACAACAAAAAAAATATGTATTTGAAAATTATAACATTATTGTATATTTTAGTAAAATATTTTCATTGTTATTCAGGTAACTACTTAAGGTGCGTTACAAAAATTAAATGTTAAAAAAAACAAAAACAATATATAATATATAAATGTATAACAATTTTCATGCAGGCATACAAATTAAGAAATGTATAAACTTTGTTTTAGCGTTGAAAATTGCAGGAATCAACAAAACTTTACATATTCAAGAAAATTTGAGAGATGCGCATCTGAAAATGTACAAGTATAAAAGCTAGATTAGTATGGAGCAAAATAAGAAACAGATACTTTCAATTTGAAACTTCTAAATAGTGTTTCCAATCCCAGACTAAGCATGAAGTTATTATGCGACATTTCATGGGAAAACAAAAGTTGTTTAACTTTGTCATATTTTTTGTATCCCTTTCCCTCCCTGACAAAAATCCTGACTACGCCTGTTATTATTATGTTGTGTTGCATTTAATTTCGAAATGAATACATTTGCAGAGTTTGAAAACAACAGTAACCCATCGGAACATTTCCGCCTATAAAGCGCAGAGATGAGCGCTTTTCGCAAAACTTTCTCCCAGAACGAACAAATGAATAATTTCACGAACGTTAGGAAAAAGGAAAACACATTGTACACAATTTACGATTTCGAAGTGAAGTAGACCAGAATGGAATAGATTTATACGCGCCCGGGAAATAGCAATTTTATACACCCCCTCTCACTCACATATATGGGTAATGACGATGATCATCGCGGAAATATCTTCCACCCACCCCCGAGTTTTTTGTTTTATTTTAGAATTCATGGGAACAAACAGAATCATCGGCCACGAACTTATCCTAGTGAAAAGATGAGGGGATGGAATGGATATGCCCCAGATGCGTTCTGGAGATTGGGGGTAATAGATTATGTGCACGCCCAGTTATGAGGCTCTCGTCTTCTCTTCGCTAAGAGAGAGTGGTTGTAGAAATGGAACTTGATTGAATTGTGTACAGACTTTTCACGCACGTTAGCCCACGGAGATTGGGGGCGTCGTTATCCGATTAAAAGACATGGGGATATTCTTTCAATCCTAACTATTCACACTATCCGAACCTTTAAGAGATTACACCGTGCGTGTGTGAGGAAAAGGATCATCCTTGAATGTTAAACTTTTATCGCATACATTTAAAGATATATCCTTGGGCGTAGCAAAGGGGGCAAGGGGAGGCACTTGCCCACAACCTTTATTTTTTAATGATTGCAGATAAGAGCAGTGATTTCTTAATATTATTTTACTATGTTATTTGGAAATTACAAATATGTGATTCACAAGTTTTGAAACTTCACCATATCAAACATTAAATCAAACTGAGTTTGCTATGAAACAAAAACATGCAGTATATATTACACTAAATCAATGGCTAACACGCCTGGCGCTTGAATTAAAATTTCGAGTTTAAAAAAGCGTAAAAATTTGGATTGGTATATAAGACCACATCCAAATGTTCAGGTTTCTCTAAACTCAAATTATTTACTTCATGCTTAAGTCAATATTAAAAAGCACATATTAAAATAATTAAATAAAACACCACAATACAATATTTGAATTAACCTACCAGAAAAAGTTGGCTTGGATCAGAAGTGGGCGGTACTCGAGTACAAGTACTCAAAATTTATACTCTGAGTACTTTTCGCATACCTAGTACTCAGCCTACGGGCACTTTATTTTCAAAGTACTTGTACTTGAACTCAACACGTTTTTAGATCACAAAATGCACTCGAGTACATTTGGATGCAGCTACTTAGGGTAATTTTCCGATACATTTTTACGTTTAACACAAACTGTCGAAAAGTTATATTATCAACAAAATGACAAAAATTCTACATATGTAACTATGATTCTATTCCTGAATTTAATTTCTACCGTAAAATGTTAAAACTGACAAAAATATAAGAAATGTTATATCGTATATAGTTAGTTTCTTAGGTAAGTCGACAGTCTTGGGTTAGACGACAGTCACTAGCGCCGTAATCTGGTTCACTCAGAATTCAAATACTATTTATTATAACATCGGTCTCACGTAACTTCATCTTACATTTTATTTTAACAGTTCCATTCACCTTCTTTTCCAAATGAGTAAAGTTCGCGCCATGATTCCCGTAGGTTAGTTAGATTGCATGTGAAACGTCGTGAAATAGGTTAAGCGCCCCGCGACTATAGCAAAAACTAAAATCTTCCGATTTCTATATCTTTCCTAAAATGTTGGAGGGTAAGGGGAAAGAGACCAAGCACTCAAGGGGTAATTCATTATGAAAACCAACCGCATTTTTTGGGTGTCAATGACAACCCGATATTAGCAGGTAGTAAGAAGTCCATCTGTTTTCAGCCGGCGCGTGGCGTTATCTTTTGTCCGGTTTGGGGTGGTTTTGATAGGAGGATTTATTTGATATTTATAAAATTATTTAAAATGTAATTATAATTAATACGACATTTGTAAAAAAAAGTCGAGAATTATGTCTACGTGTACAATTTTAGGTCAATAAATTTTTTTTAAACGTATCTGACGTTTACATCTTGGTAAATATTGATCATCATCACATCTAAGCGTTATATATTTTTAACTTTACTGTAAATCAGTGGTTTATACGCGTGGCGCATGAAGTAAAATTTCGAGTTTAGAAAAGCCCCGTGAAAATTTGTCTCGGGTCGCTGCGCGACCCTCGACAAATTTTCTACGCGGGGCTTTTCTAAACTCGAAATTTTACTTCATGCTTAGTCTGGGAGTATACAACACTCGTTCTTAGAAGTTTCAAATTGAAGGATCACTCTAGATGACTAAATTTATTACCATTTTACAAAGGCTACAGCTCGAAGGACCAATCATGGTCTATGGAGACCGAAGGACTACATGGAATCGAAGTTTTTTTACAAGAAAATAACGAATATCTAAAGGTTTACACCATGGATAGAAAATAACACATCCAATTTTGAAAAATATCGAAGGTGGGTTGGTTTTCAGTGCGTTTTTAACTTCACTTTAAATCAGTGTTATATACGCGTGGCGCATGAAGTAAAATTTTGAGTTTAGAAAAGCTCCGTGAAAATTTTCTACGCGGGGCTTTTTTAAACTCGAAATTTTACTTCATGCTTAGTCTGGGAATGGAAGACACTCGTGAGTTTAAAATACATCCCAATTGGTAAAATATATATAGTTGGATGCCCGTCTTCAGGGGTGATATGTAAGCAAATTATGGGTCTTGGGAGTTCTCAAATAAGTGAGTTACTTGACTGTTTCTAAGGCACTCTTTACATATAAAATATACAGGGTGAGCGAAACTTGATGTCTCTGCTCTAATATTAGAAAAGGAAAAACGGTAGAAAAAATCTGAAAAAAGGTTTATAAATGGGATTGAGTAAGGTAGATTTTAATCCAAAATTGCATAATTTTCTAAATTTTGAAACTGAAGTAATGACGTCATCGAAAGTTTTTTCCCCAGATACATACCTATATTTTTAGATATTTCAAAAGAGCTAATTTTTCTGAATAAACTTTGTTGAGAAACAAATTTGCTATCTTCTTTCGTTAAAAAATTAAAAGCAAACTTAAAAGAAAGTATTATGAAAAATTCACAATTGTCACGACTTAAACAAGTAGCCTTTGGAAGCAAATAACAAAGCTGAATTTTTCAATAATTAAACTAATGGTTGACAAATATTGTTTTGTTGTCATTTGATTTTAGATTTCAGATTTTTTCTATCGATTATCCTTTTCATAAATAGTTCACGTCGTTATTTTAAATGTACATTACATTTGAGATTATTAAAATGAATAAAGATGGTTAGTTTTCTTCTGGATTTTAAATTGCACTATAAATTGACAATTTTAATAGTCATATGTAATTTACATTTAAGTTGACGACGTGAACGCCATCTACTGCCATTAGTCTTGTCTATTGTACTCAAAAATGACTACTATAAATGTCAATTGATTGTGCATTTTGAAATCCAGAAGAAAACTGAACATCTATAACCATTTTAGTAGTCATGTGTAATTTACATATAAATTGAAGATTTGAACATCATCTGCTGCCAATTTTGCTATTGACAAAAATAATGTATATGTTCATTATAGCACTTTTTCCGTCATTTAAAGAATTGATTATTGTCGTACAAAACGTATTTCACTTGCGAATTGGTTGGTTATAGACCATTTCACATTAAATCAGCGTTTTATACGCGTCGCGCATGAAGCAAAATTTCGAGTTTAGAAAAGCCTAATTTGTCTCAGTCGCTCTGCTGCGCTACACCCGAGCCAAATGTTCAGGCTTTTCTAAACTCAAAATTTTACTTCATGCTTAATCAATCATAACTAGGGTTGTTATGTTTAAAACACTTTGTTTTAAAACAGTGTTTTGAACATATTTAAAAACAGCCGTCGTGTTTTAAACGGTTTCGTTTTAAACATGTTTTAAATCTTAAATTTATTTAAAATATGTTTTAAACGTTGTATTTGTTTAAAATCGTTTTTTTTGTTACCTTAGCTGCTAAAAATAAATATTTGCTAAATTATATTTTATATTAATTGATTAAAATTTTTTTTTTGTTTTTAAATTTTAGTTAAATTGTTTAAGATATTTTAAATTACATTATCAAACATTACATTTTATTACAATAAAACTGTGTGTTTCGAGTTTTCAGGTATCCATAAGCATACACTGTAAATTTTTCGACGTTCGTTGTGTTTTGTTCAAGATTTCAATTTAAATCTTTAAACGAGGGTTTTCCACTCCCAGACTAAGCATGAAGTAAAATTTCGAGTTTAGAAAAGCCTTGAAAATTTGGATTGGCCGCGTAGCGAAGCGTAGCGAAGCGTACCGGCCAATCCAAATTAGGCTTTTCTAAACTCGAAATTTTACTTTATGCGCCACGCGTATAAAACACTGAAATATCGTAAAGTTTAAAATATACGGCTTTAGCACTCTAATATGTAAAAGTGGATGAAACGTGAGTCAAATTCTGCGCTGAAAAAATTGTTTAAAGCAGTGATTATAGGCAACCCAATAACTCTAACGTATATTAGGCTGCCTATAACCGTTGTTGTAAGTGTGTGTTATTTGAACTGCACTGTAAATCAGTGTTTTTAAGCGTGGCGCATGAAGTAAAATTTCGAGTTTAAAAAAGCCTAATTTGGATTGACCGCTCCGCTTCGCTACGCGGCCAATCCAAATTCTTAGGCTTTTCTAAACTCGAAATTTTACTTCATGCTTAGTCTGGGAGTGGAAAACACTCGTTTAAAGCCTTAAATGAACCGCATTAAAACAACGATTTCCCACAACTTTAAAAAACGCTATAATTATCGGGATATGTACACAAAAGAAAAATGTCCTGTATATTCTGTTTTAGACACGTTTTAAACGTGTTTTAAACATGTTTTAAACACGTTTTAAACCCAGATCATAACCTTATTTTGCATTTTTTTATTGCTAGATTAGCGTGCTCTATTTAATCGATTTGATTAAAACGTAACCAAATAATACCATTGCATAACATATTGATTAATGAGTTAAATTGTTGGAGTCATCAAATGAACATGAACGACCGTTTAAAACACTTTAAAAAGGGAAAAAGGACAACTACCTGCTATTCTAACAGATAAAGTCATAAATTGTAACATCAACACACCATAAATTTGTGGTTTCTTTTCTTCCATTATACTCCCGCGCTTATAGAGGGTGTCTCTCTTCAAAATTTGCTGGTTTAGATATTTTGGAGAGGCCCTAGCGCCCCCACACATCGGACAGCTCAACTTCATCCCCCCGTTGATGAAAACCTTTTCTCGGCTATGCAAAGGTAAAACTCTGTGATACCCGCTATTCCTAACCACGACCAAGGAAAGGTACCAAAATTCCTGGTTATCCCTGAACTCGCCACATCTGCAGAGGGTAGCCTTTGCCTGTGACCAGGTCGAACGGGCAAGCGTATCGTACGTGCGGAGAAGAGAATCGGGCAGGACGGCGGAGGCAATAAACCACCCAATTCCAGAAAACTGAAAATCCGCTACGCTGTTTGCCACATCTGGGAAGGGTTGCCGTTACCTGTAACCGGGCCGACCAAGCAAGCGAATCGTACTTGCGGATAACAATAGAATCGGGCATGACGCCGAAAGATCATAAACCGCCGAAACTGAGGGAAAGAAAAATTCCCTAAGCCGTTCGCGATAGTACACGCCAACACCACATATGCCATTGGATAGCTGAGAGGAAGACCGTTCCAATGGTACCAAACATGACATGGGTACCTCAATTTCGAGCGGAACCAAACACGAGCGGTCTTGATGACATTTGTTTATTTTCCATGTTTACAACGACGTTTCACATAGCAACAATGATGCATAAACAATTACCTTGCCCCTTGTTATGCCTGGACGAAGTTTCATTAACTTTCACCTAGTATTTAACTAAGTCCAGGCATAATGTTAATATCACCTCCTTGTTTTAAATTTTTAGCCGTAATTGTTTATGCACATTGTTGCTAAGTATATTAAACGATACGCCTTGCCATTCCCCATCGTTTAGTATTAGTACAAATTTGATTAATTGATAACTGTTAAAATTGCTTGTAAATAAAACACTTTTTACTTTGTTTAACCACTGGATCTTACATTTAATTGTGTGACTAGTTTTGACTATCTAGTAGTCATTCTCAAACTAAAGTAAATACAAATTACACGTTAAAAACTATTTATACGGCTTCGAAGAGAGGGGTGTACATTAGGTCAACCTGGTCATTAAGAAGGGAAATTCCGGGATTAATTCGGGCCTTGTGTATTTCTAGTGCTTACAGTAAATCCATTTTACGACCTTTTTCGGCAAAATGGATTACTGAAAGTACATCCTCGCCAAAAGTGTGATTCTCTTCTAAAAAATGGTTAGCATAGGTAGAACTATTATGTTTTAATCTAAAGGCTCGCTCGTGTTCTTTCAACCTTATTTCGATTCTACGACCAGATTGTCCAATGTACACACCTTTACAATTTTCGCAGTTCAATTTATAAATGCCTGATCTAACCAGGGGATTAAGTTTTGTTTTTGGGTTGAAAATTATATTATTAAGTTTATGGGGCGTTTTTAATATTACATTAATGTTACATTTTTTAAGGATGTTTATAATTTTACAACTTATTGTACCATAGTAGCTGATTGTTTTAAAATGTTGATTATCTATTGACCTAATTCTAGGGTAGAAGAATTTCTGCACCTACTTTCATTTCATAATTATGAATTAAATTGTCTATTAGTGAAGTTGTGTAGCCATTATTCAATGCTATTTCCTTTATCGTATTGATCTCTTTCTTTCTATCATTTATATTTAGCGGAATTTTAAATGCTCTATTTATCATTGTATAGAAACTAGCTTTTTTATGAATTTGTGGGTGGCGGGAGTGGTTAGGGATAACGGAATCAGTATAGGTCGGTTTTCTATATATATTAAAATTTAATTTGTTGTTAATTTTTGTAATGGTTAGGTCTAGAAAATTAATTTTGTTATCGGTTTCTGTTTCTACTGTAAAAGTTATTGAAGGGTGTATTGTGTTAAGGAAATTGAGGAATTGCTGGAGTTGTCTATCTGTACCTTTAAAGAATGCTAGAACATCGTCTACATATCTAAACCAATGAAATATGTGTTTTTTACCTAACGTGGAATTTAAAATGGTATTTGTAATATTCATGAACAATATTACAAATACCATTTTAAATTCCACGTTAGGTAAAAAACACATATTTCATTGGTTTAGATATGTAGACGATGTTAATGTAATATTAAAAACGCCCCATAAACTTAATAATATAATTTTCAACCCAAAAACAAAACTTAATCCCCTAGTTAGATCAGGCATTTATAAATTGAACTGCGAAAATTGTAAAGGTGTGTACATTGGACAATCTGGTCGTAGAATCGAAATAAGGTTGAAAGAACACGAGCGAGCCTTTAGATTAAAACATAATAGTTCTACCTATGCTAACCATCTTTTAGAAGAGAATCACACTTTTGGCGAGGATGTACTTTCAGTAATCCATTTTGCCGAAAAAGGTCGTAAAATGGATTTACTGGAAGCACTAGAAATACACAAGGCCCGAATTAATCCCGGAATTTCCCTTCTTAATGACCAGGTTGACCTAATGTACACCCCTCTCTTCGAAGCCGTATAAATAGTTTTTAACGTGTAATTTGTATTTACTTTAGTTTGAGAATGACTACTAGATAGTCGAAACTAGTCACACAATTAAATGTAAGATCCAGTGGTTAAACAAAGTAAGAAGTGTTTTATTTACAAGTGTATTTAAGATGTACCACAAAGTGAACGCCTACAACACTAAACAATTTGTTAAAATTGCCTTAAACTTTTATTCTACTCAAAACCCTTCATTGTCGCTTAAGTTAGAATCAGTCAAAGTGGTCAATCAGTCAAAGTGGTCAATCTAAAGCGCCTGATCATAGGTAAAAATATTTTTATTTAATTAATTCACCGATTAAAGAGCTAGCCGGAAGTTGCGAAGTGGGATTTCTCGTAAATTTTCTATTTTTCTCGAAATTTCAATGTTAATTTATTTACGAAGCACCCCACCCTGTAACAACGTAACCTAATCTAACCCAACCTTATTAGATAGGTAAGTATACCGATCCAATTCTGACGTAACGACATAACAATATCATGCATCCGTTTTTGACTAGAAAATATCAATTTGCTAATGAAAACTGGAAACTTACATTAAAATTGTTAATTTATGCCAACAGTGTCATTTTACTGTCGGTGTTGTCATTACCATCGGTATGGTGATGACAAGACAAATACAATTTAAAAAAAAATCCCACGCACTAAATGTCATTTAATAGACTTGGGTTTTTATGAAGTTGGGTTAAATATAACTTTGTGGAAGTGGGTAGGGTTAGGTGAGATGTCATTTTGTGGAGTTGAGTTAGAGTTCTTTTTTTAAAGTTTGGTGTGGTAAGGTTAAAAGTATTTTGTGGCGTTGGAGGAGTTCGATTAGGCAAGGTCAGTTAGTAATGGGATAAGGTTAGAACTGATTTTGTGAAGTTGGGTAACCTTGGGCAAGGTTAGATCAGATATTTCTTAATGAAGTGGATTGAATGTCATTTAATAGAGTTAGGTTAGGTTAAAATTCGTTTTGTGGGGTTGGGTTTGGTTTAGAAGTTATGTTGTGGAGTTGGATTAGAATAGGTTAGATATCACTTTGTGGAGTTGGGTTTCACACATCTAACCATAATGTATGTTAGATTCACGTGGTAATTTTTATATTTCCCGTCAGTTCTTATTTAAATCTCTTGGAATTATTCTAACAGGTGTTTTCCACTCCTTGATTAAGCATGAAGTAAAATTTCGAGTTTAGAAAAGCCTGAAATTGGCTTGAAAATTTATTGTTTATTGTTTAAACAAATAAGACTTTAAGTGTTTCGTTGTACAATTTAATATCCGGCGGTGTTTATTGTTTTAGTAGTGTTATTAACAAACAAAAAAATCTAAATAACATTTTAATATTTAACATGGCACATCTTTTGGGTCGCACCCTCCCTGGTGAAAATTCTGGCTACGCCAATGGGTATATTTTATCACAAAATTGTATATTTATAGTTAAAAGTGCGGGTTTTTCATAAAAATACATGATTTTTTTTAAATAAAATACTAATTTTATTTAAAAAAAAATCATGTATTTTTAAGTGGAATTGAATTGTTGCAAAATGCAAAGGAGGAAGCGAGTGAATAAATATTACTTATACATTTCATATCCGTGTTGGGAGTTCTCTCTTATTCTGTTGAATATTCAACGTTATGTAATTAAAATATTTTAATGAGACGACATCTCGCACCCCTTCAACCGATACAACCACAATCAAGTATAGATATTGCACGGACGAGTTACAAGTGGGCGCCATCCCCATGAATTATTCAAGCGAAATGTCAAATGTCTGTCTACAGCGCTTTGGGATATTGGGACACACTCTCTCTATCCATCAAACAGATGTCTTGCCTATTGTACGCATATGTACAACGAAATTTACTACATACTAATTAAATATTGAATGAATAATTCATCAACGAATAACTTTTTTTTAATAATAATAATATCTTTATTCTGTTATTAGTGACTTATATAAGTTATTCTAGGCTAACAAAATTGACTTAAAAATTGTATGTAGTTGTTAGATTTGAAAGGTAAAAGAGACAAAGACAACAATTAATTCATATAAATAATGAGTAAATAAAATTGATATTTCTATCATAGTACTGTCCCCAGTGTTAGATACTTGAAATCAGTAGCTTTCACCTACCTTATTTTTTTACAAATGTTTCTTATTTCTGTTAAACGTTGTTCGTAAGCCTTACTCATGTTTTCAGTTTTCCACAAAATATTAATCATTACAAAGTCAAACTAATGTCATTTAGTAATAGCTCACTTTTTAAAGTAATTAATTCGAAAAATTCACATTTTTAAAACAATTTTCATAAAATATCTAAAAGAGCTACGACATAAACTGAATTAACAACTTTTCGTAACAAGGTTTCTTTACATGATCAATATTAAAGAAATACCAAAAAAATGCTAAGAGTAAACTACCACTTCCGGTTTCCGTATTTTCACCAAAAGTTGATCGGATACTACACTAATAAAAAGCTCAAGTTTATAGTGTCATCTTAGCAGCTCAATCAGTTTAGACTATAGTGGCAACAGAATTACAGACAGACATTTTTCAAAATTGGTCTTTATCAACTCGGGGACCTCAAAACGGAAGATATTACATTGGATACAAATTTTCAAATCAAAAATGTTAGTGGATATCAACATTTTAGATTTGAAAATTTTCGCGAAAACAATACTTTCCCTTTGTTTTGCATATAGGGTAAAGTAAAAATGAATAAGTTAAGTTTTCAAAAGCAATCTAAATGTGCAAATGTAAATGATTTGTCTGAAGATAAAAACAAAACTTTAGAAGGCCCTGATAATTTGTTATTAAATTGATTGAGTGACTTACGTGAAGATAAAATTTAATTGATAAATAAAACACTAATAACCTCTCTTTACACTTTTATTTTTCTTCCAAATGTACATTTCGGACACAAGGTGAATAGATTAATAATGTTTTTGATTAAAAAAATGAGCCATTCAATCCTGCTTTTTACATATGTGTTTAGTCAAATGTGAACTTCTGTAATTTTATTTCATACTGTTCTATTTTGTTTTATCTTTTATAAAATCTAAGTTTATTAATATATTAACAATTTTTGTTGATATTATAAAAATCTGGTTTTAATTTGTTTACGAGCGTTAAAATAAAAGTAACATTTTTGTAATTTTTTTTTTTTTGTGAAATTTTAGATTCTGTAGTTTTATTTCATATTGATGTATTTTTGGTTTTGTTTGATAAAATCAAATTGTATTATTCTATTGTCAATAATTTCTATTGACTTTATTAAAACCTGATGTTTATTTTATTGTAAAATAAATAGCGTTAAAATCGAAATGCATTATAGTGTTCATGATTAGAAGTTAAATTTGAACTTCTGTAATTTTATTTGTTGTGATTAATAGGACAACTGCTATCTAAAGTCTCTTGTATATTTTATTTTCTTACGACTTTTATTAAGTGTAGCGTAAAACAAATTCTCCCTTCCCAGTGTTTAAAAAATTATTGGAGACATCGGTTTATTGCAATAAGGCCTTATAAAACTGTCTCTAGGTTTTAATAAAAGGAAAATCATATATAGAGCTTTGTGATGTTATTTCTTTTTGTAGAAAATGTGTGCTTGTATGAGTCCCGACGTGCAATAATAGCAGATAGCCGGGGAGATGTTTGAGTTGCGAAAGGCTCACCTTAATTTATCAAAAAGGTAATAATCCGAGTCGAGGGCGTAAAGGGAGCACAGAACACAGAAGAAGAGCAAAAGAGGAGCAAAGCGCCGCCGTCCTAGACTCCAGACGTACTTAAAGGTAATAATTCAAATCACTTGCACCTTTCCACTTCACATACACTCCGCGCTTTGGGGAATTATTATTATTGCTAATCATAAACACAAACACGTCGATAAACACTGTTCACTAAATTAATATTTAATATTATTATTCGTAAAAAATATAAATATTGTTTGTTTTCCAAAAATATGTTTAATTTGTTTAGTTAATTATTTAAACAAGATTTCGTAAAGTATGTTTATAAAATTAGGTAAAAACATTAATCAAATGTTTGAGAAACAATTAATTTTATATATTTTATACAAATAATAACAAGTGAGAAATGTGTTCAAGCGTAATTATACGTATTGTTGACATTTTCTATTCTTCTATATTTTGAATATTTCCAATCCACCTTGACTAGAATCGGATAAATAAAAAACAGCAATTTCTAATAAACTAACACACTATTGTTAATTGTAATTAATACATTTTAATTTGATCCGAACGAAATTCTTTCTAACAATATTGAATGATTAAAACAATAATCAACACTGCGTTCATTTACAAATCGGTAATCAAGATTTTTGTGTTGTGCGGGTGTTAGCCAAACCGATGCACTATATACTTTGTTCCAGGACCAAGTGAACAAGTGACCTAGTTCTGGTGCAGTCGCATTGATGCAACATAGAAATGCAACTCGCGCAGGCTTCCCTTCATCATTCATTGACCTATCTGTACCAAAAAAAAAAAGTTCCATCTAATTAAGCAAATTAATAACAAATTTATAGCAGTTTTTAAGTGTTTGTGGTTAAATACATCTTTTTTGTGGTAAAATACATATACAGGGAATGTTTCTTTTAAGTTTACACATTCCGATGCATGAGCTATAAAATTATTGTTACAGACGAGTGTTTCCACTCCATGATTAAGCATGAAGTAAAATGTTGAGATTAAAACAGCTTGAATATTTGGTCTGCCTCCCTCCCGCGGCCAATACAAATTTTCACGGGGCTTTTCTAAACTCGAAATTTTACTTCATGCTTGGTCTGCGAGTGGAAAACACTTGTTTTAAGCTTCAAGTTAAAATATTTTAAAAAACAACGAATGTCAGAAAATTTACAGCTTATGCATGTTTACCTAAAAAGAAAATGTCTTGTATAACTGTATTGAATAATGGAAACTACAAACATAACTAAATAACAGTATGTTATACAGACAAAGTTAAAGTGTTTTATTTTATTTTATTAAATCGCTATTATTTTTACTAATGGAATTAATAAATTGGAGTAAATTAAAGTTGGCAGTCCATTAAAGTTTATTATAAATTAAGGCTGTGAATTAGAATTTACAAAATAATCAAATATTTATATAAGTAAACTATTTGAATTATTTAGTATTAAAAAGTATGTTAAACTACTAGTAACACTAAATATCCCTATAGTTTAATTGATTATATTGTTTAATAATTAAACGTCATCAAAATTTATATTTCAATATTAGAGTTCTCAGCTTTATTATAATCCGTTTTGTATGAACAACTATTTAGTCACTTCACTGCTAACTTTTAAATTTAAAGTTAAGCCAGTCCGGTTTTGTAATTTTAGTTATTAATGCTTATACATTGGAAATTTAAATCTTATTACAATAAAAATAAATATGCATAATGTACACATGGATAGCAATAATACGAAGAACTAAATGTGGAAATACATTATGTAGCTAATTCTATTTCCAAATCGAATTATGTCTTTTATCTGAGATAATTTTTATATTATTAATAAATAAATTGATAATATTTATATTATTAATAAAATTTATTAGCAAGAATTAATATTTCATTACTGTAATTACTTGTAATTATCTAAATCATGAAGTAACCACATTTAAATTCAACGCGCATTTGTGACGTAAGCGATCTTTACTCCCACTCCAAAATCTTCGATTCTGTCGATCCTTCTTACCGTATACTCGACCGTCCTTGCGATTGAATGACCATTTATCGTTTTTCCAATTAGTAGCCATGGAAAAGTTCAGTAACTAGCAATATATTTTTATTAAAAAAATATCTTTATAAAATGGACACCATTGTCAGGGCATGATCATTAACTGTTTGTGGCCTGCCATGGAAGAAATAGAAGATGACAGAATTGATAAAATGTGGATAGGGCTACCAGTCTCATATCCCATGAAGTAATTTCATTGCTTACTGAAAAAAAAAGATAACCTCCCAGTTCATATGATCTTAAACCTTCTAACTTTTTTTAATGGGGATATGTGAGGTTACAAGTTTACGTGAATAAACCGTAAACGATTACCGACTTGAAAATGAAAATTCGTCGAATAATTGGCGAAATCGAGAAAGGCATCTGCGAAAAATTATTTCATAATTTCAACAAGCGATATAAATGATCATAAATAAATCAAAATATATCTTGAATGTAAATTAATAAATATTTTGAAATTTGCTTTGATTTTAGCTGTTTTTTTCCAATTTTAAAAACTGCGTCTTCGCTGAAACTTAACTTGAAGACACTTTACTTAAAGAAGCTATCAAAAATATTGCACCTGTACATCATTTTTTCTGCAGTATTCCTTTAAAAATTGAATATGGAACTAGTCGAATTAGGTTTTAATTTTTGAAACTGTATCGAACGTCTTTTAATTTATATACACAAGAAACTTCTAAGATCAATGAAAAAACTGCTAGGGTTGATCATGAATTGTGTTACACCCGCTATACATAATCTTCGAGTCATCAGACTTCCTAATCATATGGAAATTGGAAATCACGCACGCGTTCCTCCCACACTCCAGTGTTTAGTGGAAATAATTCGTCGGCGCCGCTAATCCCATAGACAGACCCTCCCCGTTTCCCATCTATTGTTCCTCTATAAAATAGATTGCTAATTACCATTCGAGTCTTCTTCGCGCTAATTTAACACGCGCTCAGACTGGATTGTTGCGAATCGGGGAACGGGTAACGATTTGAACTAAAATACGAGTCTTACTTGGGATGCATTGAACAACCGCCTAAGAGTTCGATTTCGTTTTTTGTTGTTGCTGTAAAACAGCGATTTTTATATGCAAACGATGCAGATAGTAAACATAATATTCAGATACTGTTAGATTTAATCCCATTTCATGCATAATTAAAGTTTTATACACCGAAATGGGTCTACCTTGCAAACAATCCAACTCTTCCCGGCGCATTCACCATCATTGCACGTGTATAATTTTTAAGACGCGTTTGAATTTTTTATTTGTTTATAAGTAATATCATTTATGATTAAATACTTTCGAAAACACACACAAGGAGATTTTCTTTTAAGTACACATATCCCAATTACATATGCTGTGATTTCAAGAAGAGTTCAATTTAAAGCTATAAACGAGTGTTTTTTACTCTCAGATTAAGCATGAAGTAAAATTTCGAGTTTAGAACAGCCTGAAAATTTGGATTTCTCGCTCCGCTTCGCAAAGCTATCAAACTAAATTCTCAGGCTTTTCTAAACTCGAAATTTTACTGTATGCTTAATCTGGAAGCGGAAAACATTCGTTTAAAGGTTCAAATTGAACTTTAAAAAAAACAATGTCGGAAAATGTATGTATACTTAAAAGAAAATTTCTCTGTATTATCTATACATTTATGTACTCATTTCAAGCATAGAATACCACTTTATAATACCTTCAAATACTTTTAGTAAATAACACACTTGGTTAGGATTTCACTATTTATTGATTGACACTGCAACAATTGTTTCACCACACAGTGGCTTCATCAGGCAGATGAATAATAGTCATCTGCCTGATGAAGCCACTGTGTGGCGAAACAATTGTTGCAGTGTCAATCAATAAATAGTGTTAAACTAACGCTTAAATACTAATGACGTAGAGGAGGTGGTTCTGTTTAGGGAATGGGGTGGGGGTGGTTGTGAAATTTATGAGAATATATATATATATATATATATATATATATATATACACACGCACACACACACACACACGCACACACACACACACACACACACACGCGCGCACACACACACACACACACACACACACAAATATACAAACATTAACACATAGTATATACATATACCTATAACGATAAACAAAGGATTAAATGTCCGGAAAAGTTAAATTAATTAAATAAAGATAAGTATAACATTCAAATTTACAAGTAAATATATACGTACACAAAAACATATCAAAACATTAAGATATGCCATATACATATATACAACAAGACCAAATTAAGAAAAATTACACAGTACAAAAATGAAAAAGTTACACTGAAATTTGCAGAATTACAGATTTAGTAGTGGTAAATTATTTACGTCTGCTTGATCGTTTAATAACGCGTTTATTAAATTTATTTATTTCCAATTGTTCAAGCAGATTCGATTTTGTACCTTTGTTACAGAGATGCAGGATTTTGAATTTATTGTTAAAGTTGTGATTACTTTCGATTAAATGATTCGCATATGTGGACGTAGTTTTTTGATGTTCGTAGAATTTCTGATGTTCTACAATACGTTCGTTGAAACTTGTAATAATTCGACCCTAGGTATTATACAAATTTATAATTTGTATTTTATTTACGTTGTGTTGTGTATGTAGTAACCCTTTTAATTTATTTAACAGATTCGTTGTTTGTGTCAATATGCATTATCGGAAATACTGTGTCTTTCTTCCCTTTTAATAACCAGGAGTATGTGTGGACAATAAATAAAACAGGATGTGAGTTTAACGGATGCAAAGTTTATTGACCTCAATTATGACATTTCTAATTAATTTGTGTTTCTTAAATTATTTATATTCTCGAAATACTTTATTTTCGTTTGTACTTAAAAGCCATGTGCATTTAGTTAAACTCAAAAAGTATATGACTCTACTTGTGGGAGCAAAATTAAATAACCCCTGCATTTGCATTATGAGATGGGAAACCCACAAAAACCATCTCGGAGCTTACCAGACAACCAACTAGCGGGAACACTCTTCTGATTAGCAAGCAGATTCCGACGTCATCCGTTGATTGTTTTGTATCATTAACTAGCGGGAACATAACTCTGCAGTACTAACTCGGGACGACCACACCCGTTAATTGTGATCAGCAATTAACTAGCGGGAACACTCCTCCGTTTTCCACGCACAGTTCGACCACACCCGTCAATTGTTTTTGTGCATTTAACTAGCGGGAACATAACTCTGCAGTACTAACTCGGGACGACCACACCCGTTAATTGTTTTCAGGCAATTAACTAGCGGGAACACTCCTCCGTTTTCCACGCACAGCTCGACCACACCCGTCAATTGTTTTTGTGCATTTAACTAGCGGGAACATAACTCTGCAGTACTAACTCGGGACGACCACACCCGTTAATTGTTTTCAGGCAATTAACTAGCGGCAACACTCCTCCGTTTTCCACGCACAGCTCGACCACACCCGTCAATTGTTTTTTTGTGCATATAACTAGCGGGAACATAACTCTGCAGTACTAACTCGGGACGACCACACCCGTTAATTGTTTTCAGGCAATTAACTAGCGGGAACACTCCTCCGTTTTCCACGCATAGCTCGACCACACCCGTCAATTGCTTTTTGTGCATATAACTAGCGGGAACATAACTCTGCAGTACTAACTCGGGACGACCACACCCGTTAATTGTGATCAGCAATTAACTAGCGGGAACACTCCTCCGTTTTCCACGCACAGCTCGACCACACCCGTCAATTGCTTTTTTGTGCATATAACTAGCGGGAACATAACTCTGCAGTACTAACTCGGGACGACCACACCCGTTAATTGTTTTCAGACAATTAACTAGCGGGAACACTCCTCCGTTTTCCACGCACAGCTCGACCACACCCGTCAATTGTTTTTGTGCATTTAACTAGCGGGAACATAACTCTGCAGTACTAACTCGGGACGACCACACCCGTTAATTGTTTTCAGGCAATTAACTAGCGGGAACACTCCTTCGTTTTCCACGCACAGCTCGACCACACCCGTCAATTGTTTTTGTGCTATTAACTAGCGGGAACATAACTCTGCAGTACTAACTCGGGACGACCACACCCGTTAATTGTGATCAGCAATTAACTAGCGGGAACACTCCTCCGTTTTCCACGCACAGCTCGACCACACCCGTCAATTGCTTTTGTGCTTTTAACTAGCGGGAACATAACTCTGCAGTACTAACTCGGGACGACCACACCCGTTAATTGTTTTCAGGCAATTAACTAGCGGGAACACTCCTCCGATTTCCACGCACAGCTCGACCACACCCGTCAATTGCTTTTTGTGCTGTTAACTAGCGGGAACATAACTCTGCAGTACTAACTCGGGACGACCACACCCGTTAATTGTTTTCAGGCAATTAACTAGCGGGAACACTCCTCCGTTTTCCACGCACAGCTCGACCACACCCGTTAACTGTTTTGTATTCTTATTTTGTTGTATAGTTTTTATATTTGTTGTATAATTTTGATTTTTGTTGTGTTATTCTTATTTCCCTCTGTGATTTGGAACTTGTGGTGCTTTTCGTGATGTTCTTCTTCCGAACTGTTTCTTGACTCTCATGACTTTCCTCATGTTTTCCGCTCCGCACAGCTTTTATAACAATTTCCCACCCGATCGCGGAGATGGAAGATTTCGCGCAGACCATATATGGTTATAAAATACCACCCATCCCTGACGTCACGCAATTTCCCCGACTTCGCAAATTCGTTGTGTTTGCGCTTGGTTAAACCTTGAACTGAATCTTTCTGTATGTCTTAGCATTTCTCCACGCGCCGGAACTTGTTTATTATTTTAAGGCGATGCTGCATTTGTTATTTCTTTCAGATAAAAAAAATTTGATCGACTAATGTTATTCTCGTATTTACTGAATGTTGATTTTTCTTTAATATTTTCTTGGGTGATTCTTGTATTAATATTTTAATTTAATGACGCCAAAAATAATATTTGCACATGACCCCTACTGACCCATTACATTCGCCCCCTTTTAAAAATATAAACTTTTACAATGTTAAGATTTTTAAAATTTCCCCTTTTTTTGCGTCATGTCACGAATCGTCTTCTAGTAAGTGTTGACTTTCCCTCGTTTGTAGTGTTCATTATTCTCAACGCTGCAACCCCAATTACCTGGTTCGAGTCTGAAATTGAGAAAAAAATCTGAGTAGCCATATTGATGTAGAATGCCGATACTTTGCCTGAAAAGCTGTTCCTGATGTTGTTTTTCTTTTTCTTTTTTTTTGACTAAAGAAGTGTTAATTACGAGTATTTAAATGGTTATAATTTTTATCAGATACTCCCCTTTTTTGTGCCTCGTCGATGGCATGAAAACGTAGATTCGCAGCTTAAAGTATCAAGACCTTGGTGACCTTAACTTCCTTGTGGGCTCCTGATAAAGGACTGGTGTTGTTGAAATGCGGCAAACCAGCATCCCTGATTATTGATGTCGATTGAATTATTCGTCCGGCCGAGAGTGGCACCTGGTGGTTTTCATGCCTCTGAAGACGAAGATTTGGTAGCAGCTTGGACTGGTGTTGTTGAAATGCGGCAAACCCTCATCCCTGATTATTGGTGTCGGTTGAATTGTCTATCCAGCCGAGAGTGGCACTTGGTGGTTTTCATGCCTCTGTCATGACGCTCCCAATTTTTTTTGTTACGCCCCCGGCCTCCTTGATGCTCAAATTCGAGTCTGTAACAAATTCTAGAACATATTTTGATTGATTTAATTTAAAATTTTGTTGCGTTGTTTCTGTTGAGTTGGAGCTTTCTTGTGGATTGTTTTCGTTATGAATTCGTTGCTGTTGAGATGACGTGGTGAAGTCACATGGAACTGAAGCGGTAGTGTTTTTTTTTTTTAATTTTTTATCATAAGTTTAACGGATGCAAAAAGATGACCCATCGCCTCCCATTTTGATATGCCTGTTGAGATGTCGTCGTGGAGTCAGTTGGAGCTGAAGCGGCAGTGTTTTTTTTTTTAAGACTTTATTTAGATGGCGATGTTGACGATGTTTTTGGATACAAAACTTCATTTAGATGACCCATTGCCCCCCAATTTTGATACTTAGTGGGAAAGTCTGTTTGTAGGAGCGAAGTACTTGGCGGTTTTCACGCCGTTGTTGACTTTCTTGATGTTCAACTTTGAACCCGTAACAAATTCCAAAACATATTGTGGTTGATTAAAATTTAAATTCTGCTGCGTTGTTTCTGTTGAGTTGGAGCTCTCTTGTGAATTGTTTTTGTTATGAATGCGTTGCTGTTGGGATGTCGTGGTGGAGTCACTTAAATTTGAAGCGTCAGTGTTTTTTTTTTTCTTTTTTTTTTTATTAAGACTTCATTAAGATAACGCATCGCCCCCCAATTTGATATGCTTGTAGTCAAAAAGTCAGTCCAAAGGAGTGGCGTACTTAGTGGTTTTTATGCCGTTGTTGTGACGCTTCCGGACTTCTTGGTGCTGAAATTCGGATATGTAATCAATTCTAAAACATGTTTCGATTGATGTTAAATTTTGTTGCGTTGTTTCTGCTGAATTGAAGTTTTCTTGTGAATTGCTTTTGTTATGGATGCCGGTGATATGTCGTGATGGTGTCACTGGCAGCTAAAGTAGCAGTATTTTTTTTTTTGATCCAAAAGTTCATTTAGATGACCTATCGCCCCCAGTTTTGATACGCTCGTAGTAAAAAAGTTCGTTTGAAAGAGTGGCGTATTTGGTGGTTTTCCTGCCGTTGTTGTGAGTCTCTCGGCCTACCCGGCCTCTGTTGTAACGCTCCCAATTTTGTCGTTCTTCTTAAATTCGGATATGTAATCAATTCTAAAAGATGTTTCGATTGATGTTAAATTTTGTTGCGTTGTTTCTGCTGAATTCGAGCTTTCTTGTGAATTACGTTTGTTATGGATGCCGTTGAGATGTCGTGATGGTGTTACTGGCAGCTAAAGTAGCAGCTGTTTCTTTTTTTTGATCAAAACTTTATTTAGATGACCTATCGCTCCCAGTTTTGATACGCTCGTAGTTAAAAAGTCCGTTCGAAAGAGTCTAGTACTTGGTGGTTTTCCTGCCGTTGTTGTGAGTCTCTCGGCCTTCCCGGCCTCTGTTGTAACTTTATCGTTACGTCCACGGCCTTCTTGTTGCTCAAATTCGAATATGTAATCAATTTGTCCGTTCTTGTAGAATGTGACTCTGTTGACTTGATTCTTTTTGATGGACAGATGTGGAATAAATCTTTTTTTTTTCTCCGCCTTCGATTTTGGATATCATTTGGAACCTCTTGCATTTTTGTAAATCTTCCCCATAGGTTGATTTCTCCCATCTCGGTACTCTTGATTATCCGGCCTTCTCTTCGCCCATTGATGACTTAGCTGCTTCTTTGCGCCGGTTTCGGTGTTGCCAATGCTTTGTTGCTTTCATATTTTTTTTTAAACTTTTCGCCCCCGCTTAAAACACCTTTCTGTTCTCCATTTAATGATTGATTTTGCCTGGTCATCGTGGTTGCTGTAATCATACTCAAACAAAGCACCTGCTACATGAAATAAAAATTGAAACTCAATTAATTTTTGTTTTTGTTAAAGGCCCACACCTTTAATTCAGTAATGCATAAGATATTTTATTTTGTTGTACTTTTTATCATCGCCTCTGAATTGTATCTCTGATTTAAGTCTATATATATATATATTTTTTTTAATTTATTTTTTTGTTGTTCCTTGTTGGATGAGTTTTATTTTATGTTGATGTGGCTTTAATGTCATTTGGTGTGTGTGTGTGTTTTTTTTTTTTATTCTTAAGTTTCATATTAACTTAAACTGCATCTCGTAAGATAACTGAATTATTTTATGAACTTGAGTCACTTTCTTATTTGACCTAGGTACCCTTGATTCATCTGTTTGCTTGTTTTTCTTTTTATAAAACCTGCTTCGATTTTTACCTGTTATTGCAATTCGTATTTTTTTTTTGTTTTATTTTAAAATCACAAGTTAGATTTTTCTTTTCGTTTATCTCATGCTAATAATTTAAAATTGTATTTTCTGCTAGCTTATGAGTCTACTCTAAGTGCCCCCCTTTTTTTTGTTATTTATTATTACCTCTTCTTGAAATAATTCTTTGTATGTTTTGATTACTATTTCCTTTGCGCGCTCTTGAACGCTACACGTTTGTAACATTTATTTTATGCTTACGATTTCTGGATACGCATGTTTATTTTTCTTATAAGTAGGTCATTAATCGCTCTTAAAAATGCTTTATTGCATTCCTAATAGATATATATATTTTTTTAATATTTTGTTTTAATTATTATTTATTTGTGACTTTGATATTTATTGTTTCTGTGCATTTTGCTAGTATTCCTGAATTTCGCATGTTTTCCTTTCTCTATTACGTGAACTTATAATGCGCATTTTGTGCATTAAAAAAAATCCTTTCCCAATCGTCGTTTTTTTCTTTGTTGCATATTCTTCCTTTTCTAGAGTGTGTTTATCTTTAAAAGTGGGTCAATGATTGAACTTGAAATACCAACACGTTTGTTTTGTTTTTTGAATTACTTGCGTTTGTTTTTATTCGTATATGGAATTTCTGTTTGTGCTTCTTTATACTTATTCTACCTCTTTTTGTTTACGCGCCCATCTTCTGAATATAGGTCAGCGTTTGAACTTGAAATACTAACACGTATGAACTTGAAATCGCTCTTATGATTTTTTTTTTGTTGTTGTTTATTAAATATTAATTACGTCTGCACCTTTTAAAACTTTGCTTCGGCCCTTTTTAAAACTCTTTTATCTGAAGTATTCCTGTCCACAAGTGGACACAGCATTTTAAAATTATGTAATACATATTTATTGTCATCACAAACATCCTGGTCACGGCACCAATGTAATAATTCGACCCTAGGTATTATACAAATTTATAATTTGTATTTTATTTACGTTGTGTTGTGTATGTAGTAACCCTTTTAATTTATTTAACAGATTCGTTGTTTGTGTCAATATGCATTATCGGAAATACTGTGTCTTTCTTCCCTTTTAATGACCAGGAGTATGTGTGGACAATAAATAAAACAGGATGTGAGTTTAACGGATGCAAAGTTTATTGACCTCAATTATGACATTTCTAATTAATTTGTGTTTCTTAAATTATTTATATTCTCGAAATACTTTATTTTCGTTTGTACTTAGAAGCCATGTGCATTTAGTTAAACTCAAAAAGTATATGACTCTACTTGTGGGAGCAAAATTAAATAACCCCTGCATTTGCATTATGAGATGGGAAACCCACAAAAACCATCTCGGAGCTTACCAGACAACCAACTAGCGGGAACACTCTTCTGATTAGCAAGCAGATTCCGACGTCATCCGTTGATTGTTTTTGTGCATTTAACTAGCGGGAACATAACTCTGCAGTACTAACTCGGGACGACCACACCCGTTAATTGTTTTCAGGCAATTAACTAGCGGGAACACTCCTTCGTTTTCCACGCACAGCTCGACCACACCCGTCAATTGTTTTTGTGCTATTAACTAGCGGGAACATAACTATGCAGTACTAACTCGGGACGACCACACCCGTTAATTGTGATCAGCAATTAACTAGCGGGAACACTCCTCCGTTTTCCACGCACAGCTCGACCACACCCGTCAATTGCTTTTGTGCTTTTAACTAGCGGGAACATAACTCTGCAGTACTAACTCGGGACGACCACACCCGTTAATTGTTTTCAGGCAATTAACTAGCGGGAACACTCCTCCGTTTTCCACGCACAGCTCGACCACACCCGTCAATTGCTTTTTGTGCTGTTAACTAGCGGGAACATAACTCTGCAGTACTAACTCGGGACGACCACACCCGTTAATTGTTTTCAGGCAATTAACTAGCGGGAACACTCCTCCGTTTTCCACGCACAGCTCGACCACACCCGTTAACTGTTTTGTATTCTTATTTTGTTGTATAGTTTTTATATTTGTTGTATAATTTTGATTTTTGTTGTGTTATTCTTATTTCCCTCTGTGATTTGGAACTTGTGGTGCTTTTCGTGATGTTCTTCTTCCGAACTGTTTCTTGACTCTCATGACTTTCCTCATGTTTTCCGCTCCGCACAGCTTTTATAACAATTTCCCACCCGATCGCGGAGATGGAAGATTTCGCGCAGACCATATATGGTTATAAAATACCACCCATCCCTGACGTCACGCAATTTCCCCGACTTCGCAAATTCGTTGTGTTTGCGCTTGGTTAAACCTTGAACTGAATCTTTCTGTATGTCTTAGCATTTCTCCACGCGCCGGAACTTGTTTATTATTTTAAGGCGATGCTGCATTTGTTATTTCTTTCAGATAAAAAAAATTTGATCGACTAATGTTATTCTCGTATTTACTGAATGTTGATTTTTCTTTAATATTTTCTTGGGTGATTCTTGTATTAATATTTTAATTTAATGACGCCAAAAATAATATTTGCACATGACCCCTACTGACCCATTACAAACTGCGGCCTGTTTGTCAAACATACACCTTAGGGCAATCATTGCATTCCAACAAATAGACGCCCGAATTACTATTTTTATTCGTTTTGTCTTTAGCGTTATTTAAAAACTTATGAAGGGAATTCTTTCACTTGAAACTAACTTTGATTTTTTGAGATTTTAATATTTTTCCTATTTCTTCTGATAGTTGTCCAATGTAAGAGATTGATGCATAGATTATTTCCTCTTTAGATTTTATAATAGGGTAAATCGAGCTTATTATTTGTCGTTTCTGTTGTTTGACTAAAATATTATTAATTAGATGACTCGGAAATCCATTATTTTTTGCTACTGTTAAAAATCTGTTTAGAAGAAATAGGAAAAATATTAAAATCTCAAAAAATCAAAGTTAGTTTCAAGTCAAGGAAATTAATGATTAAATAGATTTTGAAAATTAAATAAACATGTATATTATTATAATTTTCTTTTTGTAAATTCACGAAAGTCGTCAACATTTTTAAAGTTAACAAAAATATAGGAAATCCACTTAATTCAACGAAAATCTTGAACATTTCTTAAAAGTATCAGAATTTTTAGAATTAACAAAAATCTAGAGAAGTCTGAAAAATCGTCAGAATTTGAAAATTAAATGAAAAAAAAACAAATATCGTGAAAATTTATAAAAATGACTAAGCACATGGAAACTCATACATTTGAATATTTAAAAAAACTTGAAATTTCATTAAAGCGTAATTATTTTTAAAAAAATAATGATAATGGTGGAAATTCACAAAATCTCTTTATTTTTAATTTTATGTTAAAAATTGATAAAAAATCTCAAAATTCGTCGAGTTTTCATAAATTAAGGATAAATTTGAATAAGCTATCAATTGTTTTCTAACGAATGTTTTCCAATCCCAGATTAAGCATGAAGTAAAGTTTCGAGTTGAGAAAAGCTTAAAAAAATTGGATTTGGACGCGCGGCGTCCAAACCCAAATTCTGGCTTTTCTCAACTCGAAATTTCATGCGCCACGTGTACAAAAAACTAATTTAGTGTAAAGTTTAAAACTTGCTCAGTTAATAAAAATTAATTTTAATATGTGCATTGTTGTGTTCCTGGGATGTTGACACGTCGAAATTAAACACAGTAGTTCACTTAACTAACCAATATATATTCACAATCACAAATAACAGTTTACAACGAATTCTTTGCGTAATACTCGGATTAACAGTAATATAGTTCGGAACAAGTTGAAGTCACTTTGTTTGGAACTAGTACTTAGACGTTTATCGCGGAGTTTGACTAATAGGAAATAGTGCGACACGATTGTTAACTGGAAATAGCTAGACTCGATTACTGACTTAACACTGACTTAAACTTGCTCTGTTCTTTAGTTTTAAATGAAAAGTAAGTTTTGATAGCTTAATTTCTATTGGGAAGAGATGTTAGAAACTGCAGGTGGAGACATGTATTTATCAATCAGCTTTAAAGTTTTTGATGTGGGCGTGTCCGAAGGGTGGTACCCTTCTTGTCACGTTCACATTGAGTTTGAGGTACCTGGAAGCTATGCCCTTTGAATTTATAATCAAGTTAAAATTTGGAAGATCTTCCCTTTGAATTAATAATTAGATTTGAAGTACAATCGGAAGATCTGTCCCTTGAATTCATAATTAGGGTTGCACGTGTACTAGCGGGTGCACCGTAATAAACACATCCGTATTACATAAAGGATGTTTAGGGTTTAGAATATCTAATGCACTCACGCAAATCTCCAAAAATAAAAATAGTACGTGATCGATGTTATTAATAACGAGGTGATTAAATAGATACGTGATGTCTCCTAGTAATGAAATGATCGGAATCTAACACCTCCCCCATAAAAATAATTTATAAGGGTTAAATGGCCTTATGAATTTGCATAAAGTAATAAAATAGATAAACATTTTAAATTAAACATAAAGTTATAAAAAGTATACACAGAATTGATTAACTAGTAAAGGTAATAAAATACGAAAATTATTAGAAATTACTAAAAGTTAAATGCTAATTAAAAATTATGAAAATACGAAAAATAGAAATTAATAGAATTAATGATAAAATGTTAATTAATTTAATCGTTCATGATAGTCTGAGGTTTCGAAATCACAATTCACACGACTGATCTTTTGTTTTTCACTCACTACACATTTTATTCCATGTCGATACCTGCTGATCGCGAGAAGGATTGGGTCCTGTATGGGGTATCTCTATTAGATCTGGAATTAGAGATCGGTTGGAGTTCGATTGTTGGTCCAATGTTCATGTGTTGCTGGTCCTCATCTTCAATTATTCTGGCTAGCTGTTCTCGGGTTACTGGAGCCGTAATGTTAGTGTTGAAAATTTTTAAACATCTGGAATCTGGAGTACTGCAGCATATTTGTTTAAATAATCTTGGGATTCCACAGCAACGAAGAATGCAATATAGCAGAAGAAGTGCGAGTATACTGAAGACTGCAGATGAGATTGCCGAAAACAATCCTGATGCGGAACTGTAGTTGTTGTTTTGCGAGTTCTTCTCAAGAATTTGGTCCATTTGGTGTAATTTAAAGTTGGCAAGTTTTAATTCATCTAACCCAGTGTTGACGATTTTGATTGGTGCTAGCTTTATTGGAAGATAATCCTCGATGTGCGAATGATTATTACAACAATCATCGCTAAGGATGTTAAAATTTGGAGCCATGTGGTGTACTTCATGAAACGTGTTTGATGTTGCTTCTAGAACCATAGTTGGAGTGTATGTTTTGCATTGTGAATTCAGTTGGATTAGTCCTGTCGACATTATTTCTTTGTTAACGACGTTTTTAGATGGACAGCTGATCGTGATTTCGGTTGGAAGAGTGACTGCGAATAACCACTCGTTGTTGCCCAGAGGATGCCATATCTCTAGCTCGAACTGGCTGGTGCGCACGTCACAGGAACTTGGAATTTTGCGAAGATGGGAATTTAGAATCATTGTTTCGCAAATTGGTTTTTCTGATGTCCTCGTAGTTTGTAGTTGGGTGCAAATAAATTCATTTTTCGATGTCTCGGTGCATTTTACCAAGTTTCTCAGCGGAACGTAATAGACACGAGTGACACTCAGAAGGATGTAGGAAAATGTGGGGTTTATAAACGAATAGGTTTGAGTCATATTATGTCGAATTGGCAAAGGTAAAATATTATATAAATTGTATTCTAGATCGTCGACTAAAGGTATTTTAATTGCAAAAATTATTTTTTTGTTTATGTATACAACATCAAGTTTACATATTTCGAAATATTGATGTATTTCTGGAAATGTTAGTGCAAAGGGCAATGCTTTTCCATTGGGAATCACTATCTGTGATAATTCATTTACAAGATCTCCTGGCGAGAGGACATGAGGATGGAAAATATTCTTTCTGGCTAAAGTAATAGAAGATATTAATTGATCGCAATAATGTTCTATTTCTGAAATTAATTGTGTCAAAATAGTTACTTGTTCGGTAATTACTTGTTGTATTTTTACTTCCTTAAGGTTATCTGACATTTTCTTTGAAAAGTTATTAAATAGGTTAATATTATCGTTTAATTTTTCTTCGTTAATTCTCAAATTTTGAATGGATGCATTAAAATTAGTGATTGCCCCTGAAACTACTTTAATTTGTTGAGACATTAATTTTTGAATATTTTTGTTATTATCAAAAAGTGATTTAATTGATTGGTTATAAAATCTAGCATTTTCTGCATCTGGAATGCCGAAGAGCCAATTGACAGCATACGAAACACCGTTAAACAAACCTCGTTTTGCTCGTTCATTTTTGAACGTATGACCTGTTAAATGATTGACGGATTGGATTTTGTCCTTTAATCTCCTCATTTCAATTTCTACTAAATTTAGTGAGTTTTTTCTATAAAATAGTAAGTGCTCATTTAAATAGTTTGTATTAATGCAACATTTCGACAAGGTAATATTATAAAATTTTTGAATTTGGACAAATTGTTCATCGATTATTTTTAAATTGAAATAAGATAATAATGTAAAATGAGAATTACTCAATTTCGCTTTTCCTAGCTGGTGGTAAAATAAGCCTGAACTATTATTTAGGTATGTTATTTCATAATCATCATTAAGTAAAGAATGGATAAAAGGGATAAAAAGTAGGATGAGAGTGAATTTCATCGTGTAGTCAAGTATCACCTGTAATGAAAGGTTTAATTTCATTAATATGGTAAGTTATATGTTTGTTTTTCTTTAATATTACAACTGATTTATTTTTGTTGATTTTGATTATTCTAAAAGGTCCGGCGAAATTAGACTGAAGTTTTTTAGTAAGTCCGGATTTAATTTTATGATTTTTTAGTAATATTAAATCATTAACTTTAAAATCGTGAATTTGTATTTTATTATCATAATATTCTTTTGATTTAGTTTTTGAATTGTCAATATTAGTTTTAGCAATTTGATGGCTTATATTTAGTTTGTGTTTTAAAGATTTGACATAATCATCATAGGTATATAAAATCTGAGGTTCTTGAATTATTGATGAGGGAAGGAATGGTTTGTTACCGAAAAGGAGTTCGTACGGACTAAAATGTGTGGATTTATGCACATGCGTGTTATACGAAAACATCGCAAAAGGTATAAATTCATCCCAATTAGATTGTTGTTCATTTATGTAATGTTTTAGGTAATCCTTTAAAGTAAGGTGAGACCTTTCCAGTGCGCCATTTGTTTGAGGATGATACGGAGAGGATAGGATATGTTTAGTATGAAATAATTTTGTTAATTCTTTCATTAGGTTAGAAGTAAAATCCGTACCTTGGTCGCTTAAGATGGTTTTAGGGATACCAAACATTGTTATGAATTTAGCAAGTTCTTCAGCTATTGTTTTGGATTCATGATTTGGAATAGGTATTGCATATGAATATTTTGTCAAATCATCTTGCATCGTGAGTATGAAGCGATTGTTGTTTTCAGTTTGAGGGAGTGGTCCAACAATATCTATTGCAAGCCTAGCGAAAGGTTTGTCTGAAGTCGAAGTTATTTCCATAGGTGCTTTAGTTGGCTTAAAATTGGTTTTATTTATTTGACACGATTGGCATTTTTTTATATATTTCTTTATATCGCTCTTCATATTCGGCCAATAATAATTTTGCTTAATTCTATTATAGGTTCTAGAAAATCCTGAATGTCCTGCTAATTTTGAATCATGATTTTCTGCTAAAATATTCTTAATTTCTTCATCTGAATTAACTTGTTGTCTATTATTTTCTACGATTATCGGAGTTATTTTAATGTCTTTGAATAAAAAGTAAATCATTTCAGAGAACATCTTTGGTTTTATATTTTTATTATTTTTAGTGGGACTATAAATATAAACTTTAAGGTCATGATTTGAATGTTCACTAAGTAAATCTATTATTATAGTTTTAAGACTATAAAAAAGATCCTTGTATGTTAACTTATCAAAGTGAAAGTTCTTGGCAATAGATAAGAAACTCGTTTTATTATTATTGTTAGTCAATTTTATAAATGAATGTAGTGAGTTTGGTTCAGAGAGATTTAGTGTATCAAAAGATTGTTTAAGTTCTTCACTGAATACGTTATGTTCGTCTAGATCCTTTGAATATATCAATATATTAGGAAAATGATTTAATTTATTAGAATATACGATTTCTATTGAAGGTATATCAATAGTTTTATAATGGAATTGAATAAATTCTTCGAATGTTTGATCATCTGTTAATAAATTTACAGGTGCGATTCGAGAAAGAGCATCTGCATTTGAATTTATTTTTCCGGGTTTGTAAATAATCTCATAATCATATTCTGCTATTTGCAAACGCCATCTCACTAATCTGGAACCTGGATCCTTGCAATTAAATAACCATGTGAGTGGTTTGTGGTCAGTAACAATTTTAAACTTTCTACCATATAAGTAGGGTCTAAAATGTTTAATACTCCATATAATTGCGAGAAGTTCTTTTTCTGTGGTAGTGTAATTGGATTCAGATGCATTTAATGTGCGTGATGCATATGTAATTGGTAAATCTTTTCCAATATCACCTTGACTTAAAACAGCGCCGATTGCAACATTTGAGGCATCAGTTGTTAAAACAAATTCTTTATTGAAGTTAGGATATTGTAACAGGGGTTGTGTAGTTAAAATGTTCTTAAATTCTTTAAGTGCATTTTCTTGAATTTCTGTCCAATTGAAAGGAGTGTCTTTCTTTAATAAAAGAGTTAAAGGTTTTGCAATATTTGCAAAATTCGGAATAAATTTGCGGTAATAACCGACTAATCCTAAAAATGATTTAATCGAAGTTACGTTTTTTGGAGTTGGGAAATTATTTATGGCATTAACCTTATCTGGATTAGGTCGAACACCTTCGTCAGAAATTATATGACCTAGATATGCGACTTCTCGTTTTAAAAATTCGCATTTATCTGGTTGAAGTTTTAGATTATTTTGCCTTAGTTTAAGAAAAACCTTTTCTAATTTTTCTTCGTGTTGTTGGAGTGAAGAGGCATATATGACGATATCGTCTAAATAAACAAAACATTGAATTCCTTGAAGACCGGCTAAGATATTGTTCATCAGTCTTTGGAATGTTGCGGGGGCGTTCTTTAATCCAAATGGCATTCTTTTAAATTCATAATGACCTAGTGGAGTGGTAAATGCAGTTTTTTCTTGATCGACTTTATTCATGGGGATTTGATGGAAACCAGAAGCTAAATCCAGTATAGTGAAGTATTTTGAGTGACCTAATTGGTCAAGAATGTCTTCGATGTTAGGAAGAGGATATTTATCACCTACTGTGATATCATTTAACTTCCTATAATCAATGACAATTCTCCATTTACGTTCACCGGATGCATCTAACTTCTTTGGGACAACCCAGAGGGGAGAAGACCAAGGGGAATTTGATGGTTCAATTATTTTATCCTCTAGCATTTTATTTACTTGTTTATTTACTTCATTTTTGTGAATTTCAGGATAGCGATACGTTTTTGTATAAATAGGATTCGGATTTGTTACCTTAATTTGATGATTAATTGTATCAGTCTGACTTAGTTTATCACCAGGCAGTTGGAATATATCAACGAATTTGTTACAGATTTTAATAATAGAATTTTTCTCTTCTGGATTTAGGTGATTTAATCTTAAGTTATCGTGTAAGAGATTTAGTTTGTTAGAATTATTTTTTGCAAAATTTGTATTAAAATTAAGTATTTTATAATCACTGGGGATAGATTCAAGAGTTACAGAAAATGGGTGTATTTCTTCATTAGTTACTTTAGTGTTTAAGATTGTAGTAATTGCTTTTTTGTTTTTGTTTACTTTTACAATAGATTTAGCTAAGTATATTCCTTTTTCAATTTCTATTTCAGGCATTATACCTTCTTTGATCTCAGGGTTCATAATTCCTATCTCTACAATAGTTTCAGACCTAGCAGTAAGTACTATAGGAAGTACTTTATGTACCGAAGGAGAAGATTCTGTTTGCAAAGGAATTTTTACTCCCTTAAGAGTTAAAGTTTTGTCGAAATAGTTTAGGGTGACTTTTTCTTTTTCGAAAAAATCTTTACCTAGAAGTCCATCGAATGGAACATTAGATGCGGAATTTAATACTTGAAACTTTGATAATAGAATTTGATTTTGAAGTTTTAGAGGAATGATACAGCTTCCAAGTGTTTCGATCGGATTATTTGGGCTTAGACCTTGAAGAATTAGTTTATCATTGAAATCGCATTTAGTGAATGGACTTATTCTGCCTGCTTTAATTATCGAAACACCTGCACCTGTGTCGATTAAAAGTTTTAATTTTTTATTTTCATTACGTGCATTATCACAATGAATAATGACGTAATTTAAATCCTCATCAGAAAGTAGTATTTTTAGTTTTGAAACACCTGAATGTGAGACAAGTCCCTCGGAGTGGTGTTGGACTCGAGAGACGTTTTGAAGTTTAAATGAACTTGTGATTCAGCTTCTTTTTTCTGTTTATTATTGTACTCACGTTTTCTACATTCTTGAATAGTGTGACCAGGTTTTTTGCAATAATTACATGATTTTGATTTATTTTTTAAGAAACAATTGTTTGTATCGTGATTAGTTTTATTACATATGTCACATTTTCTAATTAAGTTAATAGGTTTAGAATTGAGGTTTTGATTATTAGGATTCGAGCGTCCTTGATAACTAAATTGTTTTTTGTTAAATGAAGAATAATTTTGATTTTTTTGATTAATTGAGAGGGCTCGTTCCTCTGAAATTGCTGCACTAAAAGCGGAGTTTAAAGAATCGAAATCTTTCCATCTAAGCATCTGAGATATTTCTGATTTTGAATGATATACGAATCTGTTTAATGAAATTTCGTTTATGGCTTTAATTTTACCAGGGATATCACCTTTTTCAGTTGTATATTGATTAATTGCTGAAATAGCACGAGAATTTAAGGTTTCTAATATTTGGTAAAATTCAGAGATGCTTTGATTTCGTCCTTGGGAGCAATTATTTAGATCTTCCATTATTTGACAATAATGTTTTTTGTCTTGATATAAAATTTTTAGTTTATCTTTTAATTGATCCCAAGTGTCGAATGAGTGCTGAGCCAATTGGTCTTTTGCTTTTCCAGATATTTTTGAGAGAATAAAATATAGTAAAGGGGTTTGTTGGTCATCTGTTGCGAGTGTAACAGCATTGTTACAATTTGCAATAAATTGCCCTAATTCGTAGCGATTGCCAGTGAAAGATTGTAGAATTAGTGAACACAAGAATGTGATCGGAAATTTGTCAGAGGTGGACACTGTGGATTCGGTCATTTTGCGTCAATTACGTTCACCAAGAAAACAATAAGAAAACACTTACCGGATTGTTGATCTGGTGTATGTTTTTTGATCGTTCCGTTGCGAAGGAATGGATTCCACCAAGATGACGATGCTCCTTGAAGAAGGTTTCAGCTCGATATTCTTGTCAACGAGATCCTACCGACTGCGCCAATTTTATGTTGTGTTCCTGGGATGTTGACACGTCGAAATTAAACACAGTAGTTCACTTAACTAACCAATATATATTCACAATCACAAATAACAGTTTACAACGAATTCTTTGCGTAATACTCGGATTAACAGTAATATAGTTCGGAACAAGTTGAAGTCACTTTGTTTGGAACTAGTACTTAGACGTTTATCGCGGAGTTTGACTAATAGGAAATAGTGCGACACGATTGTTAACTGGAAATAGCTAGACTCGATTACTGACTTAACACTGACTTAAACTTGCTCTGTTCTTTAGTTTTAAATGAAAAGTAAGTTTTGATAGCTTAATTTCTATTGGGAAGAGATGTTAGAAACTGGAGGTGGAGACATGTATTTATCAATCAGCTTTAAAGTTTTTGATGTGGGCGTGTCCGAAGGGTGGTACCCTTCTTGTCACGTTCACATTGAGTTTGAGGTACCTGGAAGCTATGCCCTTTGAATTTATAATCAAGTTAAAATTTGGAAGATCTTCCCTTTGAATTAATAATTAGATTTGAAGTACAATCGGAAGATCTGTCCCTTGAATTCATAATTAGGGTTGCACGTGTACTGGCGGGTGCACCGTAATAAACACATCCGTATTACATAAAGGATGTTTAGGGTTTAGAATATCTAATGCACTCACGCAAATCTCCAAAAATAAAAATAGTACGTGATCGATGTTATTAATAACGAGGTGATTAAATAGATACGTGATGTCTCCTAGTAATGAAATGATCGGAATCTAACAGCATTAAGTTTTCACAATTATTAAGAGTTTAACTCACTTTTTTTAGCATTCTCGCATTTAATAAGATTTTTAGATATTTTATCACGTTTCGAAATTTTTACATATATATATATATATATATATAAACATCTTTATTGTGCACTAAAAATTACAGTTTGTTTATTTTTACAATTATATTTTATTTTTGGATTCTTGGCTATCGACTATCAGTCTTTCAGCCTGAGTTGTAGTTGTCCTTGTCTTGTCAGTTAGTTATGTGAGATGAAATGAATTGAAGAATGGTGGTTTCTGGGTTGTTGAATTTGGGAGAAATATTGGGGTTTCGTACTAAACAGAGGTGACTAAGGATGTCATGGATGTGTGGGTTAGATGCGAATTTTTGGGATAGTTGGGTAAGTCGTTGATGGATAGGGATTATTTCTGTTTTTTCATACAATAAGGTATTGGAGGGGTTGTGGAGTGGGTTGTTGGGGTATCGGATTTTTGTGAGAATTCTAAGGGCTGATCGTTCTGCGACTTCGATATTATTTAATTTTGAGGGACGAGGGTTAAGAAAGAGGATTGAAGCATATTGTAATAGGGGGCGGCAGATCATTTTATAGATGTGGACAGCTGTTTTTGTCGTGATCCCTTTATTTTGGAAGGTTAACGATCTGAAATGCCGCGCCCTATTTTGAATTTTTGTTTTCATGGTTTGGGAATGGAGTTTGAAGGATAGTTTGGGGTCGAAAGTGATGCCATGGGCTAATTACGGTGTTTGATATGGTAATGCTAAATGGAGAAGTGAGCGGTCTGTGGAAGGGTATGAATAGATAGGATTTATTGGGATTAATGGATATTCTCCATTTGGCAAACCAAAGAGATAGCGAATCTATTAGCCCTTGGAGAGTAGAGAGAGCTTTAAGAAGGGTGGGTTGGTGTGTTATAAGGGCAGTGTCATCGGAAAAGAGCAGAAAATATGCTGAGGGATTAAGGTACTGTGGGTTGGGGTTGTATATGTCATGAACATAGATATTGTATAGGAGCGGAGATAATGGAGAGCCTTGGGAAACACCTTGTTGAGAAATAAAGGGCCGGGAGATGGTATTTTGGACGCGGACATTAAGGAGTCGATTGTTTAGGAAATTATCAATGAGATAAATTAGGTGTAATGGGATATTGAGGGAGTTGCACTTAAACAGCAAGCCTCGATGCCAGACTGAGTCAAAGGCCTTTTTTATATCTAGGAATAATATAGCTGTTTTTTTGTTTTCGAGGTGTGCTGTTTGGCAGTTGTAGGTTAGGATACTGAGTGGGAGAGTGGTTGATCTATTTTGGAGGAATCCAAATTGATAGGGAGGAATGTGTTGGGAGATATAAGCTAGGAGTTTATTTTTAAGGATGGATTCGAATATTTTTCCCAGAACTGGAAGCAGGGTAATTGGTCTATAGCTAGAGACTTCTAGCGCATCGCTATCGTGTTTTAATATACACGTAATTATACCCTGCTTCCATTCCTTGGGGATGGTTTGGGTTTGGTAAATAAAATTGAGGATTTTGATAATATATTTATGGATGTTTTCTGGAAGGGATTTGAGGATTGATCTAGGAATGTTATCCTAACCAGGCGCGCTGTTTTTACCTTTATGCATTTTTACATTATCATCAATACCAACAGTTTTAAGATTCGATAAGTAATTTTTGCCGTCGTGTTTTTATATATAAAAAACCGTCGAGTTTTTATAAATTAAGGAATAATTTAAAAAAGTTATCGATTTTTCTGAAATTGGAGTTTTCCAATCTCGGATTTCGAGTTGTGATAAGCCTGATGAATTTGAATTTCGACGCTTTTTCTCAACTCGAAATTTTACAACAGGCGCCACGCGAACGAAAAACTGATTTAGTGTAAAGTACAAAATGTATGCACAATTATTAAGAATTTTTCTTACTTTTTTACAATTCTCGCATTTTAGAAGTTATTTTTATTTCATCACTTTGTTTTCTGTAATCCAGCATTTCATAAGATTTTTTAGACATTTTATCCTAGTTTATTCAAATTCATGAATTTCCATGATACATGATTTCCAGTTGAAATTTCTTGTTCTTTTCAATGGTGTAAAAATAAAATATAGATGCCATTAAAAAAATGTAACGTTTGTAACTTAATAACAGAATACCCTGTATAAATGTTGTCAATGTTATTGTACTTCTTTACTGTTGTTTTGGGTACATTTCAAATTTCAGGTTGTTATGTTTGTAATTAACAAAGTTATGACAAAAAGAAATGTTGTTAGATTTTGACTTTTTCGAAATTGTGAAAAAAAGTGATAAAATATTGAAACGAAAGAAAAATGGAAAATGCGAGAATTGTGAAAAAGTGAAAAAAATTCTTAATAATTGTGAAAACTGAATGCACACATTAACATTATTTTTTATTAACTGATCAATACATTTTGAACTTTACACTAAGTGTTTTGTACGCGTGGCACATGAAGTAAAATTTCGAGTTGAGAAAAGCCAGGCTTTACTCAACTCTATATTTTACTTTATAATTAATCCGGGATTGGAAAACACTCGTTAGAGAACAATCGGTAATTTTTAAAATTTTCCTGAATTGATAAAAACTCGACGGTTTAATAATAGTCATTATAAATATTTTATGATTTTTACCTTGTTTGCCATATTTTGAAAACAAAAGATGATTGTTGAAATTGGTCAACGTAGTTTAACTTTGTAACAAAACTGGAATCTTTTGTCTAGTTTAACCGTCTTGATACACAGGGAATTGTTCTTTCAAGTATACATATCTCGATTCGGCGTATGCGTTTTGAGTCATCCGTTGTTATTTTAATGAGTTCAATTTTAAGTTTAGAATCAGTGTTTTCCACTCCCAGACTAAACATGAAGTGAAATTTCGAGTTTAGAAAATCCTGAAAATTTGGTTTGGTCGAGTAGCGGTATATTTGTAAGTTCAAAATATTTAAGTGTTTTATACGCGTGGCCCATGAAGTAGCATTTCGAGTTTAGAAAATCCTGAGTTTGGATCCAAACGGTCGGGCTTTTCTAAACTCGAAATTTTATTTCGTGCTTAGTCTGGGAGTGGGAAACACTCGTTTAAAGCTTTAAATTGTACTTAAAAAAACTTAAGCATATTTATATTCAAGAAAAAATACACTGCATATCCTTTACTTAAATGTATGTAAAATATTATTAAAAAATGTTTGTTCAATCTTCAAACGAAGGTTTTCCACTTCCAGACTAAGCATGAAGTAAAATTTCGAGTTTTCGAAAAGCTTGAGCGTTTGGATTTGGACGCAAAGCGTCCAAATCCAAACTCAGGCTTTTCTAAATTCGAAATTTTACTTCATGCGCCACTCGTTAAAGAAGCTGATTTCAAGTGAAGCTCACTTGTTCACAATATTTAAGTGTATTCAGTGTTTAATACGCTTGGCACATGAGGTAAAATTTTGAGTTTAGAATAGCCTGAGATTGGATTTGGACGCTTCGCGTCTAAATTCAAATGCTCAGGCTTTTCTAAACTCGAAATTTTACATCAAGCTTAGCCTGGGAGCGGAAAACACTCGTTCTAAACTTAGAATTGAACTTAGAAAAACAACAAATACTTCTAAGTGCATACGCATTTAAATGCCAATGTAATGTATACTTGAAAGGAACATTTCCTGTATCTAAATTTACGAAATCGTACAATTTTCGTATA
This sequence comes from Philonthus cognatus, assembly GCA_932526585.2. Lineage (NCBI taxonomy): Eukaryota > Metazoa > Arthropoda > Insecta > Coleoptera > Staphylinidae > Philonthus > Philonthus cognatus. The sequence goes on along the minus strand of OW052245.1, from coordinate 26,833,489 downwards.
ATAATATAATTAACTACTCTATTGTAATTTTTACGAATCCTAAAATTCAACTTGCACAAAGTCGAGTTCTCCTCTTTAGCAAATGTTCTGAAATCCATCACTTCTGACAAGATGCACAAGATGCATGACATAGTAGTAACCCATTAAATTGTATCCATAAATTTAACTTGAAACGCTGAATAGAATTCTGTACACAGTTGAATAATTAATGTCGGGTGCGTGAATTAACGCGCTTACTTATGTTGTGTGCGGGTGTTTATCTCTGCACCTTTGATAAATAATAGATTAACAGTGTAAATCATAAGAGCCGCACAAAGTTAGCTACTTAGCGAACGTACTTAGTGAAACTATAATGCTCTCACCTTACCCCCGGCTCTTGTGTGCGCCCTGTGTGAAATTGCACGCATCGCCGGTTTTCGCAAACGAGAACTTTGCAATTCATGTAGTAAGTTAACATACGAAGCATAGCACGTGAGGGTAAGATTTTGCTATGCTCCTCATTTCTACCTTTAAAGAAAGAAATAATCAACCCAAACAGTTTTAATTAAATTATTAAAATAAATAATAAAATAATTTAATTAAAACTGTTTGGGTTGATTATTTCTTTTTTTAAAGGTAGAAATGTGGAGCATAGCAAAATGTTACCCTCAAGTGCTATGCTTCGTATGTTAACTTACTACATGAATTGCAAAGTTCTCTAGTGCTACAATGAACATAAAATCATTGTTTGTGCTTGTTATTGTATAACTTTAGAAAATTAAATTACTGAAACAACATACTAACTCAAATCCCCCCCCCCATCATAAAAAGATATCTACGCCACTAAAACAAGGTATGTATGATCGTATTTATTAAAAACAAATAATAGCAATATATTTTAACAGTGGTTAGTTACCCTGGTTAATTTTTCATTTTATTATATTGTTATAACGGGTTTAAAATAAAAGAAACAAGGTGCGCTTCTTTTATTTTAAACCCGTTCTAAGAGTGTTTTAATATAAATTAAGATCACACAAGGAGGGAAGGAAGGTTCTTGATAGTCTTTAAAAAATAGATCTGCAAACATTTTCGAGATATTATTTTTTTTAATTAGAAAATCCTCATTTATAAACTCAATTTTCTCAAAAAATATAGGTTTATTCGAAAATAATTATTGAGCATTACTCACTGAACTCTTCGCATTCTAATCGAAAAATCTAACAAAACAACTTTTATTTATAAAAAGCACTTGCCATTTACGTTTTCTATATATTTGAACAGAATGTATAGGGATCTCGGTTATTTGAAAATCCTGAAAGATAGAGAGTCGGTTAAATTGGGGCAAAGTTGCGTAATTTAGGGCCCAATAATAATCTAAAAAAAATTGAAATGTCTTCTTCCGTTTTTGAGGTATTCTCAAAAAACGGATTTGTGAAATTTTGTTTTTTTTTTATTCAAAAACTATTGAATTCAGACATTTACAACTTTGACATTACACCATAGCCAACTTTTGTTTTTTTATGGGCGCCATTTTGGATTTTCATAAGAAGAATATTTATTTCTGAATTCAATGATGAATCACACTTATAGTTTTAGTGCAATTTAAAGTCAATTCAAAGTTAAAGAAATCTATCCATCTTAATCCATTTTAATAGTTTTATATGTAATTTACATTTAAATTAACGACATGAACACCATCTACTGTCAATAACAGTAACGATACTACTCAATTTATATGTAAATTACATATGACTACTAAAATGGATATAGATGTTTAGTTTTCTTCTGGATTTTAAAATGCACAATCAATTGACATTTATAATAGTCATTCTGTGAGTACAATAGACAAGACTATTGACAGTAGATGGCGTTCACGTCGTCAACCTAAATGTAAATTACATATGAATATTAAAATTGTCAATTTATAGTGCAATTTGAAATCCAGAAGAAATCTAACCATCTTTTCATTTTAATAATCTCATATGTAATTTACATTTAAATTAACGACGTGAACGTCATCTACTGTCAATAGCTGTAACGATACTACTCAAAAATTGGCAGCAGATGGCGTTCACATCGTCAATTTATATGAAAATTAGATATGACTACTAAAATGGTTATAGAAGTTCAGTTTTCTTCTGGATTTCAAAATGCACAATCAATTAACATTTATAATAGCTATTCTGTGAGTACCATCGACAATGCTATTTTTTTCTGAATTCAATGATGTATCACACATATAGTTAGTTTATTGTAAAGGGTGAGCAAAACTCGATTTCTTAGCTCTATTATATGAAATGTAAGAACGATAGAAAAAATCTAAAATCTAAAATCAAATTACAACAAAACAATATTTGTCATCCATTAGTTTAATTATTGATAGATGCGGCTTTGTTATTTGCTTCCAAAGGCTACTTGTTTAAGTCGTGACAATTGTGCATTTTTGATAATACTTTCTTTTAAGTTTACTTTTAATTTTTAAACGAAAGAAGATAGCAAATTTTTGTCTCTACAAAGTTTATTCAGAAAAATTAGCTCTTTTGAAATATCAAAAAATATAGGTATGTTTCTGGGGAAGAAACTTTCGATGGCGTCATTACTTCAGTTCAAAATTTAGAAAAATATGTAATTTTGGATTAAAATGGACCTTACTCAATCCCATTTATGAACCTCTTTTCAGATTTTTTCTATCGTTTTTCCTTTCTTTATTTATTTATTTATTTCAACTGCTTGCCATTTACATTAAAAATACAATATACAAAAAAAAACAAATATGTAAAAACACTAAACTTAAAACTAAGCAAGAAAAGTTACAAATCTTTTCAGAGGCGCTTTAATAATGAAAAAGACCCATTAAAAAAGTCAAAATTTAAAATATTAGCGTGACGCAAAACGCGAACAGAAGCGGAATATTTCGCATAATCCGTGCGCCTGTAGCCGATATGGAATGTTATATCAGACCGAAGAGAGCGCGGTGGAACCCGTATACCAACCAATTCCAACAGATCAGAGCAATCCAAATATCCATTAAGTAGTTTGAATACTAACTTAATGTCATCTTCTACACGCCTTTGTTTAAGGCTGCGAAGGCCAAAAGTCGTCAAAAGATCCAAGTAGGGCTGATCGGTACTAAATTTATAGGCAAGGTACCTTATAAATTTCTTTTGAACTTGCTCAATTTTATTAATGTCGCATTCAGTGTATGGAGACCATACCGTTGAACAATATTCCAAGTGGGGTCGCACTAACGAATTATATAGTGTTACCAGCGTTCGACTATTAGCAAAGTTCTTACTGTTACGCTTTACAAAACATAGCATCTGATAGGCTTTCGTGACAAAATTTGAAATATGGTGTGTAAATGACCACCTTGAATCCACAGTGACACCTAAATCCCTTATTCTATCAACACGATTTATTGCTACATCGTTGAAAACATAATTTGTAATGTCCGACCTTGTACTTCATGAAAAAGTAATGATATTACACTTTTTGATGTTTAGCGTTAATCTGTTATCGTTACACCAGCTATAAAAGTGATCAAGTTCCTTTTGCAGGTTCGTTGCATCAAGAGTCGATTCAATACGCATATAAATTTTCATATCATCAGCGAAAAGTAAACAATTGGCATTCTGAAAACATATTGTAGCGTCGTTTATAAATATATTAAAGAACAGGGGACCCAGGTGTGATCCCTGAGGAACACCAGAAGTAACCTTTAGGGGTCTTGATGTTATTTGCCCAATTTTAATCACTTGCAACCTATCTGTTAAGTAGGACTCTATCCAACGTAAATGAATATCAGTAATGCCAACATAATGAAGCTTGTTGAGTAATAACGTATGATCAACAGAGTCAAACGCCTTGGAGAAGTCGGTATAGATGGAATCAACTTGAAAACCGCGTTCCAAGGCGTTGACAATGTAAGAATCATATAACAATAAATTAGATTCCGTAGATGCCCCCACTCGAAACCCATGTTGTTTGTGAAAGATTGAAGATTGCAATGAATTAGTTAAGAAATCCGTCATCAATTTTTCAAATTTTTTTGGGATTGTTGCAATTATGGATATAGGGCGATAATTTTGAACAAGAGTGTTATCGCCATTCTTATAGGGCCAGGGCAATAGTTGTCTTTAAGAGTTTGTAATGCATTAAGGACCTCCGTGATTTTTATATCAGGTGTTCGATTTAAGTGAAGAGATGATGGCCAAGTCGATGAAGATGTCATTTGTTTATTATGCGGACATGGAGGTCTATACACTGATTCAAAATGATCAGCAAACAAATCAGCTATACTACTTCTGTCGTTGACAACCTTATTATCCCTAAGAAAATTAGCCGGCATACGATCCCCACCCCTCTTCGATCTAACATGAGACCAAAATGATTTTGGATTTGTCTTAATTTCGAACTCAATATTCTCTACGTGATTACTGTAACACAATCTGGATAAGAGCTTGCAGTCATCTCTTATTGAGGAAAATGCTAAGTAATCAGATTGAGAGCGTGACAACATGTACTTTTTATGTAACGTTTTTTTTTTTAGAATAATTAGAGATTTTAGTTCTTTGCTAAACCATATTGGGAAACTATTTTTAATGTTATACCTGTTTCTTAGTGGAACATGCATTTCAAATGCTTGGAAATGTACGTATAGAATGTGTCACAAGCTAATTCAATACTACAATCATTAAAAATAGAATCGCAATGTGTATTAATAAACAGGTTATTAAGGGATAAATAATCCGCTTTCTTAAAATTAAAACCAACAGTATTGTCTGTCCAAGAGTTGACATATTCTTATGGTAGATGCAGGTTCAAGCTAAGAGCTGGATGATGCTTATCGCACGGTACAAGAGGAAAAGATGTTGCCTCAAGTAGAGAATCCAAAGATAAAATAGAGTCTAGAAATGCTAAGTCAAGAAGCGCATTATTTATATTTCTTACAGAATTAACCTGATGTAAATTTGAATAACTATACAGTCTGTTTGATTTATTGTGACACAGCACATCTGTCCGTTATTAGTACACATAGAAAAAAAAGTTAAAGACAAAGGTTTTAATATTTTTTATGATCTATTCAATCGTAATGTCAGAAAAACAGTTGAAAATCAAATAAACACCTGAAAACTATTAGTTTCATTTTCTTTAATGGAACACCCTGTATATTTTGTTTATTTCAAATAGGCATTAATATTAGCCTTATAATGATACCACATAAGTACCCCTTTATTATAGAAATAACACGACAATTGCCAATAAATGAAATTTATCAGTTGACATGAATAACTATTTAAAGTGTCTGTTCAAAGTGACGTCCGTTGTTTGCAATACATTCTTCACATCTCTTCAATAAATTTCGTCGTGCTTTTTGCAACATCCGTGGTGTTATTTGGCCACATGCCATACAAATACGATTTTTCAGATCGTCTAGATTTTTTGGACGATTAACATAAACTTTTTGCTTTAAAAATCCCCAAACAAAAAAATCTAAAATAGACAGATCTGGCGATCTTGCTGGCCAGTTTATGGGGCCACCATTTGCAATCAATTTCAAACCAAACTTTCTTTCCAAAATATCTTTGACATTTCTTGCGTTATGGGGAGGAGCTCCATCTTGTTGGAACCACATATCTCGACGTATTTCTAGGGGGATATCATCTAAATAATCTTCAAATTCTATCGTAAGAAAGTTGGCATATCGCTCCGCATTCAACGTTCCTTGATAAAAAAAATGGTCCTATTATGATATTACCTAACACACCAAGCCACACATTAACTGCAAATCTTTGTTGGAATCTGCATTCTCGAATTTGACGTGAATTCTCAGTATCCCAGTGATGGTCGTTTTTTCGGTTGGAGATTCCGTTGTTGTTGAAATTTGATTCATCACTCCAAAGAATTAAATTTAATAAATGTTGATTGTTGCTAAGCCAATTACAGAATACTATCCTCCTGTCAGAATCACAATCTCTTAAACCTTGTACTAACTTAATTTTATATGGTCTCATTTTATGTTTTCTTAGAATAGAAAATATTTTATGCATACTTATTCCTAAGTCAGCCACTGCTTCGCGTATTGAATTACGTAGATGTGCTCTAAAATAGGCCAATATCAATACTTCATTTCTTCTCTTTCTTGTCTTCTCCTTCGTAATTTATTATTAAAACACCCATTTCTCCCTAAATTTTGTTCAAGTCTTGCAAAAGTGCAATAATGTGGTTGTCTTCTTTCTGGATACATGTTTCCATAAGTGATACTAGCTTCTCTAGAATTATCGTTGCATCTAAGAAAGACCTTTAGCATATCCATTTTTTCATCATTAGAATAGTAATTATCACCCATCTCTAAAGATTTGAATCAACAACACGCAAGACGGGAAGTTACTACACCACTTTGGCATTAAAGCGTTAACAAATTGTTTTATGCCAATTGTTATCCATGGCAACTGATAAATTTCATTTATTTGCAATTGCCGCGTTATTTGTATAATGAAGGGGTACTTATGTGGTATCATTATAAAGCTAAGGTTATTACCTATTTGAAATAAACAGGGTGTTCCATTAAAGAAAATGAAGCTAATAGCTTTCACGTGTTTATTTGATTTTCAATTGTTTTTCTGACAATGCTTCTGAATAGATCATGGAAAATACTAAATCTATTGTCTTTAACTTTTTTTTCTATCTGTACTAATAACGGACATATGTGCTGTGTCACAATAAATCAAACAGACTGTATATGTTAGCTACTAATTCTGATTTTGGGCATGCAGTGTTATTACGTACGCCAAACTCCTCATTAATCCAAGTTGCATTTGGTAAGTTATAATAGAGCTGAGACATCAAGTTTCGCACACCCTGCACATTTTATATGTAAAATGTTAATCTTTTGTTTTTTGTAAAGAGTGCCAGTTGAGTATTTCACTTATTTGACAACTCCTAGGACCCATAATTTGCTTACATATCACCCCTGAAGACGGGCATCCAACAATATATATTTTACCAATTGTGATGTATTTTAAACTAACGAGTGTCTTCCACTCCCAGACTAAGCATGAAGTAAAATTTCGAGTTTAGAAAAGCCCCGCGTAGAAAATTTGTCGATGGTCGCGCACCCTAGACAAATTTTCACGGGGCTTTTCTAAACTCGAAATTTTACTTTATGCGCCACGCGTATAAAACACTGATTTAAAGTGAAGTTAAAAACGCACTGAAAACCAACTTAACTTCGATATTTTTCAAAATTGGATGTGTTCTTTTCTATCCATACTGTAAACCTTTAGATATTCATTTTTTTTTTGTAAAAAAACTTCGATTCCATGTAGTCCTTCGGTCTCCGAAGACCATGATTGGTCCTTGGGGCTGTAGCCTTTGTAAAATGGTAATAAACTTAGTAATCTAGAGTGATTCTTTAATTTGAGACTTCTAAGAACGAGTGTTGTCCACTCCCAGACTGAGCATGAAGTAAAATTTCGAGTTTAGAAAAGCACCGCGTAGAAAATTTGTCGCGCAGCGACCCGAGACAAATTTTCACGGGGCTTTTCTAAACTCGAAATTTTACTTCATGCGCCACGCGTATAAAATACTGATTTAAAGTGAAGTTAAAAACGCACTGAAAACAAACCCAACTTCGATATTTTTAAAAATTGGATGTGTTCTTTCCTATCCATGCTGTAAACCTTCAGATATTCGTTATTTTTTTGTAAAAAAACTTCGATTTCATGTAGTCCTTCGGTCTCCGAAGACCATGTTTGGTCCTTCGAGCTATAGCCTTTGTAAAATGGTAATAAACTTAGTAATCTAGAGTGATCCTTTAATTTGAAAATTCTAAGAACGAGAGTTGTCCACTCCCAGACTAAGCATGAAGTAAAATTTCGAGTTTAGAAAAGCCCCTCGTAGAAAATTTGTCGAGGGTCGCGCAGCGACCCGAGACAAATTTTCACGGGGCTTTTCTAAACTCGAAATTTTACTTCATGCGCCACGCGTATAAACCACTGATATACAGTAAAGTTAAAAATATATAACGCTTATATGTGATGATGATCAATATTTACCAAGATGGAAACATCAGATAGGTTTTAAAAAATTCTATTGACCTAAATTGCACACGTAGACATAATTCTCGACTTTATTTTACAAATGTCGTATTAATTATAATTACATTTTAAATAATTTCATAAACACCAAATAAATCTTCCTATCAAAACCACCCCAAACCGGACAAAAGATAACGCCACGCGCCGGCTGAAAACGGATGGACTTCTTACTACCTGCTAATATCGGGTTGACATTGACACCCAAAAAATGCGGTTGGTGTTCATAATGGATTACCCCTTGAGTGCTTGGTCTCTTTCCCCTTACCCTCCAACATTTTAGAAAAGAGATAGAAATCGGAAGATTTTAGACTTTTTGGTCTGGTCGCCTCAAAAATAAAACTGCCAACCATATATTTAACCATCCATCATCTTTTCGCGAGTAACACGTGCTCTTTCTCTCTCTCTTTAGTTGGGTGATTTATGATATATGGCGAGTCTATCAGGTCGCATGCATATAATGACCGTTTAATGGATTCATCAACTGTCTCCCACTGTGCCACTCCATTTGTCACCGCCCCCCAATTTTTATTTTGAGCCCCGGGCGCGGCATTTTTTCCCGAAACCCCGTTGTTCATTCCGCATGCAATATGTTGCGAAAAGCTCGTGCGTGCACGATCAATCTCTGTAAATTAAATTTTTGCAAATCGGGAGTTGGTACATATTGAAATTGAAAGAGACACACGCCATGTCCGCGTGTTACACATGTATAATTAATCCATGCAACAAACACAAATATCATGGATTAAAAAGCACAGTGTTGTAAATAACTAAACATGATCTGCAACCATACATATTTCAGATATGTATTGTAGAGTATCAAAATAATATATAATATTTATGATTATTTCATTTCTCATCTATTTACATTTGTATAATATTTATTAAATCTATCCGTCCTAAATTATGTTAAAAAAGCACTTAAATCAAGCCAAGTTCACTATTTAATATAAGTAATATATATTTTTAACTTTACACTAAATCAGTGTTTTACACGCCTCGCGAATTCTTTAATTTTTTAAATAGCCTGAAATATTAAAATTACCAGGCGCTTCGCTTTGCCCGATAAATTCTTAAAATTAAGCGTATATAAAACAATAACGATAAAAATGATTATATACAGGGTGATTTATACCAGGAGACGAAAAATGAATATTCGTGTACGAGATTAGATTCTAAGCAAAGCGTGAAATAACTTTTTTTGATCGGCCTTTGTTTTAGATATAACAAGGCATGAGGTTTTCGGAGCCTGTTTAGTTTTTGTCCATAAAATAAATAGTATGTTATGGAAATTGCTACTTTACCAGGATTGCATCGTTGGCGGTGGACAATTTCGAACATCTCTTATAAGTTAAACTAGTGGTTTTTCTTTCTGTGACTAAATAAAATTTTCATATTGCCTACTATTCGATTTTTTTTCTAAAACTTTAAATTAATGTATGTTTCAAAAGTCTAAACCTCGATATCTACAAAACAGAGGCCCATCTAAACAAAAAGTTTTTTCTCATTTTTTGCTCAGAATTCAATCTCGAACACGAATATTAATGTTTCGCCTCCTGGTATAAATCACCCTGTATACGGCACAATTTATTGACTTATTTAATTACAATAGAAAGTCTTCATCTGACTAAGAACTAGGAAAATCAAATCAAAAAAAAACTGTTTTATCAACTAGTTTTTAAATGTTTCCTGACGAAAATATTTTCATCTTTTCCACTAACCTGATTCTATTAGATTTCGCTACTGTACAATAAGTTACGTAGCTACAGGGTTGTTATGTTTAACACACTTTGTTTTAAAACAGTGTTTTAAACATGTTTAAAAACAGCCGTTGTGTTTTAAATGGTTTTATTTTAAACATGTTTTAAATGTTAAATTCGTTTAAAACATGTATTAATCGTTAATTTTTTTTTATTGTCTTAAATTAGTTAAACTATATTTTACACTACTTTATTAAACATTTTTTGTTTACGTTTTAAAATTTTAGTTAAATTGTTAAAGATATTTCAAATTACATTATTAATGTACAGGGTGAGCGAATGTCTCAGCGAATGTCTCAGCACTATTATAAGAAAAGGAAAAACGATAGAAAAAATCTAAATCTGAAAAGCGGCTCATAAATGGGATTGAGTAAAGTCCATTTTAAGCCAAAATTTCATATTTTTTTAAGTTTGGAAACTGAAATAATGACGTCATCGAATATTTTTTTCCCAGAACCATACCTATATTTTTGGATATTTAAAAGCAACTGATTTTTCTGAATAATCTTAGTACAGAAAACAAAATTGCTATCTTCTTCCGTTAAAAAATTATAAGCAAACTTAGAAGAAAGTATTATCAAAAATTCATAATTGTCACGATTTAAACAAGTAGCCTTTGGAACCAAATATCAAAGTCACATCTGTCAGTAATGAAACATTATTAATTAGTATTATTAATTATCATTAACTAAGCAATTTAAAATACATAATATGTTACTATACTACTATTATTTATTTAATAATCTACGGATTTCTCCTTTTTACAACATTACGAAAACAAAATAATAATACGCATAAGTTACAATAAATAAATATCGCGCTCAACACTAAACAAAAAACACTAATCAAACTAATACAGAAAGAAACAAAGTATGTAGGCAATCACTACAACTACATTTTAATGTAACCACCTACTTCTAAACAGGGTTGTTAAAAAAACGTGTTTTTTTCATTTTAATTAAAAAAAACAAAACAAAACAAACGTGTTTTTTGCATCGAAACAGCGTTCATAACATAAACGATTAAAAACATGTTTAAAACAAGATTAAAACCGAACAACAGGGCATTTTTCTTTCGAGTATACATATCCCGATAATTACAACGTTTTTAAATTTGCGGGAATTCGTTGTTTCAAGGCGGTTAATTTGGGACTTTTAGCGAGTGTTATCCACTCCTAGACTAAGCATGAAGTAAAATTTCGATTCTAGAAAAGCCTAAGAATTTGGATTTACCGCGTAGCGAAGCGGAGCGGCCAATCCAAATTAGGCTTTTCTAAACTCGAAATTTTACTTCATGCGCCACGCTTAAAAACACTGATTTACAGTATTCAAAAACACACACACACAACAACAATTATAGGCAACCTAATATACGTTAGAGTTATTGGGTTGCCTATAATCACTGTTTTAAACAATTTGTTTAGCGCAAAATTTGACTTACGATTTATTCACATTTACATATTAGATTGCTAATGCCGTATGTTTTCAACTTTACGATATTTCAGTGTTTTATACGTGTGGCGCATGAAGTAAAATTTCGAGTTTAGAAAAACCTAATTTGGATTGGCCGCTCCGCTTCGCTACGCGGCTAATCCAAATTTTCAGGCTTTTCTAAACTCGAAATGTTACTTCATGCTTAATCTGGGAATGGAAAACCCTCGTTTAAACATTCAAATTGAAATCTTTTAAAAAAGCAACGAATGTCGTAAAATTTACAGTTTACCCGTATTTAAAAATCACATTACTGCACACACAGTTGTGATATTTTATTGTAATTAAATGTTTAATTTATTAATGTAGTTTGAAATATTTTCAACACTTAAGTTAAAATTTAAAAATGTAAACAGAAAATCTTTAAAAAAAAAATAATTTAGCAAATTTAAGATAATAAAAAAAACGTTTTGGACTAAGTTAACGTCAAAAACATGTTTTAAACAAATTCAAGATTTAAAACATGTTTAAAACAAAACCGTTTAAAACACGACGGCTGTTTTTAAACAAGTTTAAAACACTGTTTTAAAACAAAGTGTTTTAAACATAACAACCCTGCTTCTAAACACATATCCGATCTCCGCCTTACTTCTATTACTGAAGAAGCCTTACGTAACATTTCTCTAGATAGTTCATCGCAAGCATGTCTGATTTTTTATTTTAAATGTTCCAAGTTAACAGATGCTGTTTTGTAAACTTTGTTTTTCAAAGTTTCCCACAAGGAGAAGTCAAGTGGGGTCAAGTCCTTTTATTTAGGCGCCACAGTGGGCGCCTAAATAAAATCGGTCCATTTATACGCATCCAATTTTCTCCATAAGTTTCATTTAAATATTGTTAGACAACTCGTGCTTTATGCGGTGGAGCTCCGTCATGCTGAAAACACATGTTTGCTCGCTTCTGTAATGGCACATTTTCGAGAAGCACAGGAAGTTGTTCATGAAGAAATTGCAAATATTGCTCACTGAGTAAAACTCCTTCGTAAAAATATGGACCAATCAAATGCCAATAAATAATACCACACCAAATGTTAATACCGAAGCGTCCTTGGTTTTCAATCGGATTGACAAACTGTGGATTTTCAGTAGCCCAAAAATCATGTTTTATTGGGCTTACCGTTACTAACAAAACGGCTTTCATCCGTCCACAACACATGCTGGAAAAATCGATTGTCATTGATCTCTAAGTTTACCATCACTTGGACACAATAAATTATTCTTCGTTGATGTTAATATGACAAGTGTTCTAAGTTGTGAAGTTTAGAATCGTGGCAACCATTTCCTTTCAAAATTTGTCGTACCGAACAATATTTTAAATTCAACTCAAGACAGGCTTGCCGAATCGAGTTCCTTGGATAGTCTTGAAAATACTGCAAAACAGTGGCAACAATATTGTCAGAATTGATTCTTTTAGCAATTTGTCTTCCCTTTCGAGCAGAAAATGCCTCGTTGTTTGCACGTAAACTGCGTTCCAATCTTGCAAATATTTTTAATGTTGGAATAACACGATCAGAGTATCTCTGGGGGTATAACTGAACTGCCCTTCTAGAGTTCTTTTGAGATTCTCCATAAACTAATAACATGTCGACATTTTCGTTGTACATTAACATTTTTCAAAATCAAATGACAACAAAACAATATTTGTCAACCATTAGTTTAATTTTTGACAGATGCGACTTTGTTATTTGCTTTTAAAGGCTACTTGTTGAAGTCGTGACAATTGTGTTTTTTTATAATACTTTTTTTAAAGTTTATTTATAATTTTTCAGCGGAAGAAGATAGCAAACTTTCTTCTCTACAAAGTTTATTCAGAAAAAATAGCTCTTTTTAAATATCCAAAAATATAGGTATGTTTCTGGGAAAAAATATTTAATTTAGAAAAATATGCAATTTTGGCTTAAAATAGACCTTACTCAATCCCATTTATAAACTTCTTTTCAGATTTCTTTTATCGTTTTTCCTTTTCTCATAATAGAGCTGAGACATCGAGTTTTTCTCACCCTGTACAATTAAGTTTACATACATGTTATTTACAATTGATACAATTGCCGTTAATATCATTATGGATTATTGCTAAATTATTTCTACTAAAGCTAAATCTACATATTATTAGTTAATTTTGACATAATGATAGAATGATCGTAGCAAGATTACATTTTCATGTGTTCTAACTTCATCGTAATCAAGTAATTTAGTAGGTATGTTACACTGTTCTTTTTTATTTGTAAAAATGTATTTGTTCAGATATATTATTAGAATGAAATTCACTTCTAATGAGTGTCTTCACTCCCAGACTAAGCATGAAGTAAAATTTCGAGTATAGAAAAGCCTGAACATGTTCAGGCTTTTCTAAACTCGAAATTTTACTTCATGCGTCACACGTATAAAACACTGATTTCAAGTGAAATTCAAAACATACTGATAAGGTTCATACATTTGTAATTTATTGCATTATTTAATAAATTCTAAATAACCCTATTTTGTTATGACAGTTTAGGTTATGTATACGACTTAAACTAAGGCTATTAAATTATTAGTTGTAAACTAACAATAATAATCTACTAAAACGTTTAATTAATCCGAAAATGTCAATATCATCCTTAGAACTGTGTTAAAGCTGTATGCTAACATCAATAAGGCTTGTTATGTTTAAAACATGTTTTAAACACGTTTTAGACATCGTTTTAATTGTCAATGTTTTAAACACGGTTTCATTGGAAAAAACACGTTTTGTAAAGAATACTGTTTGTTTTAAATAAAATGAAAAAAAAAACGTTTTCTCAATAACCCTTAGTAGTTATAACTCAAGATCTGAAATATTTGCAATTATGCGCATTGATAATTTAATTTAGATAACTGAACGAATTTATTTTTAACTTACGTTAATCCTGATAAAAATATACTTGAATACTTTCAGTACATTTATTTTAAATCGGGCATGCATTTTTATCTGAGAGTTTGATACTTAAAAAAGGGGGGTGTGGAAGGCCGAAATGAAATGAAAAGCGGATTAGTAAAGGTCCATCCGCACTGGCCTAATTCCCATTATAATACGAGATCCTTCTGCCAGAAAAGGATTTAATTTATAAAATCCCGCAGGTCCTTTCGCCGGCTTAATTATTTTATTTATATACCACCTCACCTCCTCTTCTGAACTAAACCCAACAAATTCCATATTAATACTACTCTAATTAAAATGATATCTTTGCGATTTTTTTTTAAATCTATAACTAATTTGAGTTAGTAAAAAGCGTTGCACTAGGGTCTAATTAACTTTTAAATAACTTGATTAAACAACTGATTACAAAAAAAAAACTGAGAGCATGAAATTCAGCAATCGAATGGAATTCTCTTAGGGTGGGATTCTTAAGGGGAGGGTAGCACTGCATTTCTTGCATTGTTTAATCAATCCCTTACACTTTATTTAAATAAATAAATTAACGACAGAAACATATATTATTATACTAATCATAAGAATTATGTATATTCAAAAAAATATTAGTTCTGACTTTAAACAAAGAAATAAGGTTAATGCAAAGAATTTTGAGTAATTATTTTTATAAAATACCGAAATTTTACAGAGTAGTAGCTATGGCATTGTTACATGTCATGAGTAAATTTGATAAAATTTACATCATGTATAAAGAAGTTATTTGCTCTTAATTAAAAAAATTATATTGTATTTCACCGTTTTTCCACCTTTTTCTAATTTATTTTTATAACAAATTGTTCATTTATTGTAGTAGCATAAACACAATAATTACGCTTTAATTTAGGTCAATTTTATCGCAATCCGTTAAAAAATAGCTGAGATTCTTTGCATATTAATAAGCAATTTTATTAAAAGATGTTTCTGTGTTGGCGTTTATACGGTCGACATATAGCGGTAGCGCTCACTTGTCCGAAGGACCGAAGATTTATTGGAGGACATAAATGATATGGCTCTGCTGACCCTTCGTTGGGCTGTATAATGGTTTTTCTTTTCTTAAATAACTCACAAATTTCACCATCGACGAGAAACCGAATGTTTGTTAGAAATATTCTTGCCTGACGGTTTATAAAATTTACAGTTAAGGTTTACCATTTAAAATGAATCATTTTCTATGCTAACTATTTAATTTTATTTAACTCCCTGTTTTATAAACAGTTAAGTAAGAATCCAATTTAATGTATAGAACAGGTCACACATACATACAGGGTGTTTCAGCAAAGAGGGGAAACTTGATTTTGCATAATAATAATTTTATGTTGTGAAGTAGATAAATTTATGCAACTTGTATCTGAAACATTTTTCGTATATTTAATATTAACGGAAATGTCGAGCTTTCCGCCCTCGCTAAAACAGTATGTATTTTTATGTATGCTTATAAACAAAAAGCAATGAAAGGTAAGCATTAAATAAAAGCAATTGATCGAATACAATTAATTTATTATCTAATAATTATAAGCATAAATTTGTGTACATAGTACATAGTAACAATATAAAATAATACAATAAAATTTAAAAAAACATACAGTTAGCATACTATACAATATAATATATAAAATTACGAAAAAACTATTCGTGAAAATGCAAACAGTGTCTTAATTAATGAGACAATTTAAGACGATAAATGTGAGACCTTATTATTTACCTTACGGTACAGTTAAAACAAGATAAATTCAAATTCAAAACTATTTGAATTCGAGAAAATAAGCTTACGCTTCATATAGTTTGCACACTTTAAACATAATATATAAAATTACGAAAAAACTATTCGTGAGTTGCAAACAGTGTCTTAATTAATGAGACAATTTAAGACGATAAATATCCATTGAAACAACTACTTCCCGTGCAAATACACCTCCGGATATTGAATTATACAATGAAATATTTAAAATCTTATTTAATTTGATTTGTTACAACGCTCTATTAAAGTATATGTAACGTTTAGGTCAAATTCTCTTCAAACCAACTAACAATACAATTTAAAATGAAAGGAGAGATAGCAACAAATTAGAAGTGAAAGGACTTGGATTAAAACTAATGTCTTAGGCCATCTATAGACGCGTTTCGAGATTTATCTCTCTTCAGAGACCTAAACGTTACATATACATAAGCAAAGCTATACTGAAGAGAGATAAATCTCGAAACGCGTCTATAGATGGCCTAAGACATTAGTTTTAATCCAAGTCCTTTCACTTCTAATTTGTTGCTATCTCTCCTTTCATTTTAAATTGTATTGTTAGTTGGTTTGAAGAGAATTTGACCTAAACGTTACATATACTTTAATAGAGCGTTGTAACAAATCAAATTAAATAAGATTTTAAATATTTCATTGTATAATTCAATATCCGCAGGTGTATTTGCACGGGAAGTAGTTGTTTCAATGGATATTTATCGTCTTAAATTGTCTCATTAATTAAGACACTGATTGCATTTTCACGAATAGTTTCTTCGTAATTTTATATATTATGTTTAAAGTGTGCAAACTATATGAAGCGTAAGCTTATTTTCTCGAATTCAAATAGTTTTGAATTTGAATTTATCTTGTTTATACAATATAATATCCGAATAATGACCAACACACTAAAATTAATAATATATTTAGAGGAAATTGTATAGTTAGATTTTCAAAATCAAATGTAAGTGGAAACCTTAACTGGAATAAATTCGGTATTTATGAAATGAGAAGTTCCAGAAAAAAATCCTCGGACATGTCGATTTTTTGTCTTTATTGCGCACTTTTAAGCGTAATCAAAACAAGTATAAAGTCACTAGCCTTTCACGTGTGACGTCATAGGCAATTTTTTTAAATAGAAACATTTTTTTTTATTTTACCAAATTTGTAGCCCTTTTCATTCTCTTTACGACCATGCAAAAAAAATTTGTTTTTTTAAATTTTTTTTTATTTAAAAAATTAAACAAAAATTCTTAAAGAAAAACTTATATATTTTACCGGAACTGTTTCAAAATATAAGGGATGGGATTTATCACCGATTGGCTATTTGCCAAGAGAAATAATGTTTTTTTTAAAAACTAAATATATTTACATGGTCGTAAAGAGAATGAAAAGGGATACAAATTTAGTCAAATAAAAAAATGTTTCTATTTTAAATACTTGCCTATGACGTCATACGTGAAAGGCTAGCGACGCAATAACGAACAAAAATCGACCTGTCCGAGGATTTTTTCTAGAACTTCTCATTTCATAAATATCGAATTTATTCCAGTTAAAGTTTCCACCCTGTATTTTTTTCAAATTAAATAGAAATAATTGATATCTGTTTAAATAGCGCTATGGGGAGCGCTTCCCGAAACGAGCGCCGTTTGTTTTAAATTAATAGCTGAATATTTATTTTTATTAACGAAACAACCGAATTGATTGTATAAAGGTAAGATTGAAAAATACGAATATTATTGAGAATCGATTTTCTACAAAAGTTTACTACTCGTAACTTAAAATTGTTCAACTTGTGGGATAGTGGAAGAGAGAGATAAAATTGAAATTCCAATAGAAAAACCAGCTAAACATGGATCAGTATCGGTTCGAAGAAAATATACCAAAGAGATTATTTTTGCCCTTCAGAGAAAGCAGGTATAAATAATTAGCATATTGTCCGAGCTGAAGAAGAAACGAATAAGCGACTTTGTCGCACCGCTCCAACGTGCGGGGTTACTCTTCTGCAGATTCGGTAGCTACAAGGTTGAAAAATCATTATAATTTTATTGAGGGTATTCAAGTTTATTGCCCAAAGAACTAACTCAAAGGTTAATAAATACATTATTGGGGACAATAAAGGGGTTTTGTTGAAAGACCACAAATCTCTCTATAATTTATTGCACCAATGCCGGTCGAAAATGCGAGTTTAGCTACATCTAGGCGACCGTTCTTGAAAGTACTTCTTTGCTACCCTCCCGTTAAGCGACGACTGAAACGACTCGAGCCGCGCGACTTGAGCAGCATCCGGCTGCTTTGCATGTAAATAAATGGAAGCCTTTCCTAAGACGCGACTGTAGCCGCGCGACTGTAACGAGTCTAGTGCGGCGACTCGGGTCGTACGACTGTACTGGTACAGAGAGCAGTATAGTCGTAAGAGCCGGGCGGCTTTTAACATAAATTGAGTTTATTTCATCATTTTAAATTTATTACATTGATAAAAAATATATTTCTTACAAGATATATCGTTTTTATCAAATCGGTGGTCTACTAAGGGCAAACCGAATAAAATTATGAAATAAAAACTTTTCTTTAAAATTAAATAAACTTAGGTTAGTCTTTCATCTCTTACACATAAAAATACTGTTATTTCTTACTTCACTTTTTTTTGTATCGTCAAATGTACATTTTGAGACACAAGGTGCTCATTATCAATAACAAACTAATATGATAATAAGCACCTTATGTCTCGAAATGTACAGGGTGAGCGAAACTCGATGTCTCAGCTCTATTATAAGAAAAGGAAAAACGATAGAAAAAATCTGAAAAGCGGTTCATAAATGAGATTGAGTAAGGTCCATTTCAAGCCAAAATTGCATATTTTTCTAAATTTGGAAACTGAAGTAATGACGTCATCTGATGTTTTTTTTTTTCAAGAAACATACCTATATTTTTGGATATTTAAAAAGAACTGATTTTTCTGAATAAACTTAGTAGAGAAAAAAAATGCTATTATCTTCCGGTAAAAAATTATAAGCAAATTTAGAAGAAAGTATTATCAAAAATTCACAATTGTCACGATTTTAACAAGTCGCCTTTGGAAGCAAATATCAAAGTCGCATCTGTCAATAATGAAACATTATTAATTAATATTATTAATTATCATTAATTAAACATTAGAAACACATAATATGTTACTATATTACTATTATTAATTTAATAATCTACGGATTTCTCCTTTTTACAACATTACAAAAAATATATATAAACAAAATATTAATACGCATAAGTTACAATAAATATATATCGCGCTTAACACTAAACAAAAAACACTAAACAAATTAATACAGAAAGAAACAAAGTATGTAGGCAATCGTTGCAACAAAATTTCAATGTAACCACCTCCTACCTCTTACAAGGTTGTCAAAAAGAACATTAATTTTAATTAAAACAAACAGTTTTTTTAACAAAACGTGTTTTTTCATCGAAACAGCTTTTAAAACATTAACGATTAAAAACATGTTTAAAACGTGTTTAAAACACGTTTAAAAGGTATTTAAAACAAAACAACAGGGTATTTTTCTTTTGAGTATACATATCCCGATAATTACAGCGTTTTTTAAATTTGCGGGAAGTCGTTGTTTCAAAGCGATTATTTAGGGCTTTTAACGAGTGTTTTCTACTCCCAGACTAAGCATGAAGCAAAATTTCGAGTTTAGAAAAGCCTAAAAATAAAAATAAGCAAAATTAGGCTTTTTCAAACTCGAAATTTTGGGAGTGGAAAACCCTCGATTAAAGATTCAAATTGAAATCTTTAAAAAAAGCAACGAATTTTGTAAAATTTACAGTGTATGTGTACATTACTGTACACACAGTTGTGATATTTTATTGTAATAAAATGTTAGGTTTATTAATGTAGTTTAAAATCTCTTCAACAATTTAGTAAAAATTTAAAAATGTAAAGAAAAAATCTTTAAAAAAATATAATTTAGCAAATTTAAGATCATAGAAAAACGTTCTAAACAAAGTTAACGTTTAAAACATGTTTTAAACAAATTTAAGAAATAAAACATGTCTTAAACAAAATCGTTTAAAACACGACGGCTGTTTTTAAACATGTTTAAGACACTGTTTGAATACAAAGTGTATTAAACTAAATAAATCTAATCTCTGAACATTTCTCTAAATAGTTCATCGCAAGCATGTCTGATTTTTTCTTTTAAATGTTCCAAGTTAACAGATGGTGTTTTTTAAACTTTGTTTTTCAAAGTTTCCCAGAAGGAGAAGTCTAGTGGGGTCAAGTTCGGTGATTTAGGCGCCCACTGTATTGGCCCATTTATACCCATCCAATTTTCTCCATAAGTTTCATTTAAATATTGTTAGACAACTTGTGCTTTATGCGGTGGAGCTCCGTCATGCTGAAAACACATGATTGCTCGCAGCTGTAATGGCACATTTTCGAGAAGCAAAGGAAGTTGTTCTTGAAGGAATTGCAAATATTGCTCACTGCGTAAAACTCCTTCGTAAAAATATGGACCAATCAAATGCCCATAAATAATACCACACCAAAGGTTAATATCAAAGTGTCCTTGGGTTTCAATCGGATTGACAACATGTGGATTTTCAGTGGCCCAAAAATGTTCATTTATTGGGTTTACTGTTACTAACAAAACGGCTTTCATCCGACCACAACACATGCTGGAAAAATCGATTGTCATTGATCTTTAAGTTTACCATCACTTGGACACACTAATTTATTCTTCGTTGATGTTGATCTGACAAGTGTTCTAAGTTGTGAAGTGGTAACCATTTCCTTAAATTCAACTCACGACAGGCTTGCCGAATCGAGTTCCTTGGATGGTTTTGAAAATACTGCAAAACAGTGGCAACAATATTGTCAGAATTGATCCTTTTAGCAATTTTTCTTCCCTTTCGAGCAGAAAATGCCTCGTTGTTTGCACGTAAATTGCGTTTCAATCTTGCAAATATTTGTAAGGTTGGAATAACACGTTCAGGGCGTATAACTGAACTGCTCTTCTAGGGTTCTTTTGAGATTCTTCATAAACTAATAACATGTCGACATTTTTCGTTGTGTCAAATGACAACAAAACAATATTTGTCAACCATTAGTTTAATTATTGACAAATGCGACTTTCTTATTTGCTTTCAAAGGCTACTTGTTTAAGTCGTGACAATTTGATAATTTCAGATAATACTTTTTTTAAAGTTTGTTTGTGATTGTTTAACGGAAGAAAATACCAAATGTTCTTCTCTACAAAGTTTATTCAGAAAAATTAGCTCTTTTTAAATAACCAAAAATATAGGTATATTTCTGGGAAAAAAAATCGATGACGTCATTACCTTAGATTCAAAATTTAGAAAAATATGCAATTTTTGCTTAAAATGGACCGTACCCAATCCCATTTATGGACCTCTTTTCAGATTTCTTCTATCGTTTTTCCTTTTCTAATAATAGAGCTGAGACATCGAGTTTCGCTCACCCTTTACATCTGACGATTCAAATAAAAAGTGAAGTTAGAAATAACAGTCTTTTTATGTGTAATAATCACTTCACGTAAACTCAAAAACATACAGTTATTTTCATCTCTTGTTTGATGTTTTGATTAATTGCATAATTAAAAATATTTTGTCTTATAATATTTGTTCTCTAAAAAAAGTACAGGGCTTTCATTAATTCCCGAACCCCACGTGACTAAATTGTATTTGTACGTTGGAGGCTTTGAAAAAAGTAACCAAACGTTACTAAAGTCAAATTTGACATAAACGTTTATGCGCGGTGCATCGTTAAACCAACCTTTGAGATCTTACAAGATTCGCCCGGAATTTTCAGGTAAGCAAAAATTGTTTAATTATTCTGAAACATTGAGTTTTATTTCTATTTATTTTGCAGAGTCAATTTGCTAGGATAAGCAAATACTGCGAAAATGGTATTTACAACGAAAAAATTAATAAAAATTAGTTACATTTTTGAAGATGAGCCTATTTTTTAATCATTTTAAATATAATATTTTCAGTCGTCATAAAAATACGCCGGCGAATAAATATTTTTAAATCTAGGGAATTTTTGTGTGAGCCATACCACCTTGTACATTTGGTTGCCTATTATTTTTGGTCACGTGGGGTTCGGGAATTAATGAAAGCCCGGTATTATTCATAACGATCTTGTAAAAATTGAAGTAATAGTCGAGCGATTAGGGCCGCGCAACTCTGGCCGCACGGCCACAGTCGCGCGTCTACAGTCGTTTTAGTTGTCGCTTAGGAATCCTACCTTTAGAGGAGAGATGTCAAGCATTTCGTACTACAAGAGCTACTTTTGCATACCAAATTATTTAGCGATCAACAAATTAAGCTAATAGGTAATATAAATAAAAGATAAACATACGTATATACTCGGATTTGTACTTTTAAGCATACCTTTAAATTTATTGTAAATTGCTCGAATTTTCATAGCACAGGTATTAGTACGTCGAAATAAAGAATTGTAAAATATATTAAACATTAGTAGTATACATATTAGTATTGTTTTTAGCGTTATTACGCAATAATTCATACAAATGAATGACTGAGTAGTATTTCTCCCGTTCGATCATTAAAATATAATTTAGATTGGCACTACTGACTGTTAACACGTAGTTTACCATAACCTCAAATTTATTCCACTATTCAATTAGCATTCTGGGCAACCGCACAAAAAAAATGCCACCTACTCTAAATCATAATTTAAACGAACGCACGGTATGTTTATATACCACTTCATTTATACTTTAAAAGCATTGTACATTTGTCACACTTGAAAATAACAATGAATGTGTCGAAACTCGAGTCGTGTAAAGTATAAATAAAGTAGTATAGAAATATAGAAATACTCCTTAGTAAATAATTCATAAGTAGTATACTTCGAACTTCACAATATTACAGTGTTACAGTGACGGCTCGTCAGGGACGGCAGGGTCGGCCGGGCCGTACCGTTAAATTTGCATGAACATATATTATAAATTATTATTTTCTCAGAAATATATATTGCGCATTTTTTATAATTAATTCATCGTATGTTCAATTAAAAAATACCTCTAGAATGCCATGATTTGCTCTTTTTTAAATTTAAGTTGGCTACACGCCTTAGGAATTGACGTATAAAACGTCAGGTATAATATTTATAATGTATAATTTTAGAGTTGCCAACCTACAATATTTTCCATGGCACTCTCGAGGTTTTTTTTTTATTGAACATATGATATAACAGACTAATAGATAATAAAATTAATAAGCACTCAGTATAAGACCGATAAATGGGGGAATTTATTTTCATTTAATAAATGATTACTACGCAACTTCGTATTCCTAATAATCGGCCAACCGTAAATTTTCAGAATATGCAGATTAATGCAAGTGCTACGTCGTCACGAGTGTCGCTGCAGTTTCTGTCGTTACCAGTGCTGCCGATTTGGGGGATTTTACCCCAAACTGGGGTATTCAAAGATGTGTAGGTTTTTGGGGGGGGGGGGATCTATATATTTGATAGTGAAAGGGGGTATTTTACCCCCAAAATTCATCAGTTTATTGTTTTATCGGTATTGTTTTTAATTTCTTTGTTAAATATACAGATACGTCAACTATTTTGTAATTTGATTATTATGAAATGAGACAAAAATTATACTAAAACCTGAATTGCATCTACAAATCAAAATCGAATATTATGAAAATTAAGTTTGTTAAAATTTGCTTTTTTAGAAGACTTATTTGTAACTGCATATTGATGATTCTAATCAATATTCTTTAATGCTGATTACTTTTGTCAGTTTTAGTTAACTTCCAAATTTGAATTTTTCTTTATTCTTTATTTAATCTGAATCACAGAAAAACCATGAACAAAATAAACCTTTATGTATCTTGTAATGTATTATTATTATAGATGAAGTATGTTTTAAAACTTTATTTTAAATCAGTGTTTTATATGCATGGCGCATGAATTAAAATTTCGAGTTTAGAAAAGCCTAAAAATTTGGTTTGGTCGCGTAGCGCTACGCGCTACGCGACCAAACCAAATTTTTAGGCTTTTCTAAACTCGAAATTTTAATTCATGCTTTACCTGAGAGTAGAAACCCTCGTTAAACGATCGATCAGAAACTTATTTTGCAATTTCCTTTATTGTAAAATTCAACACACAAAATAAATTTGTTGTTTAAATTTAGAACAAACACAAATTTCTGTGCATTTAAAAATGCTTTATACAAACAACATACAATTCACAGAATTTACTTAGAATTGATTACACCTGCATTTGCTTTAGTGAAAATGAAATTATGTCAACGTATTTTATCAAAATATTAAGCCAAAGTAGAAATTTTGCAATAAATCGAACGACTTTAAGAATCGTTATTTTGAGAGAGTTGTAAAAAAATCGACGGATTATCAAATCAACCTAAAATCTAAAGAATCTACGGAAAAATTAATAAACTTTGAGTGGTTATAATAGAAATTTAAATATCTCTACTGAAGTTCATAAAATATAAAATCAAAGTTGAAATTTCCTGAAAAAATAAACCTGAATAATGGAAAATTAAAGTTTTATGCAACCAACATAATATTAACAGAATTTACTTAGAATATATTTCGCTCACATCTAATAGAAAAAAAATTAAATCATCTTGACGCATTTGCCTAAAATATTCAGTTAAAGTTGAAATTATGCAATAAAATCTCCAATTTTGGGAGACTCTTTTATTTTAATTGTTAAAAGTTTAAAATGTTATTCCATCAACATCAAATTCACAGAATTTACTTAGAATTGATTGCACTTACATTTTATATAAAGAAAATTAAATTATTATACTACCGCATGTTCTTAAAATATTTAGCAATAGTTGAAATTATGCAATAAAATCAACGATTTTTGAAGAGTGTTTTCTTTAAAACAATAGTAAAAAATTAACAGATTATCAAATCAACTTGAAGGTCTACGAATCTGCACAGAAATAAATGAACTTTGGTTATAATTGAGTAATATCTATACTAGATATTCCAAAATATTAAATCAAAGTTAAAATTTGATTCAATTTATATTTATTTTATTCAATTAAATTCCATTAACTTTGAATAATTCCTGATCATTTTGAACGTTTGCAATTTTATTTCTGATTGATCGCTTAACGAGGGTTTCCACTCCCAGACTAAGCATGAAGTAAAATTTCGTGTTTAGAAAAGCCTGAAAATTTGGATTTAGCGGGGCGCGCGAGCGGGGCGCGCGAGCGAAGCGAGTCGCGCCTCGGCAAATTCCAATTTTCAGGCTTTTCTAAACACAAAATTACGCCACGCGTACAAAATTACGCCACGCGTACTAAAGACTGACCTAAAGTGGAATCTTCAACCAGTTGGTAAGAGTGAAATAAATTTATTTTATGTTAATTATCAACTGTTTAAATGACGGGGTAAGACACATTACCACCCTTTTTTATATTTGGGTTGGAATTTTTGTTATACTTTTGTTACTACTTGTGTAACATAAAGAAAATTTAACATAAAGAGAAATTGTGTTTGTCAATAGTTTGCAGAATATTTATAAAATATAAAAACGAATTAGAATTGTGTAATTGAAAAACCAACAGTGTTAAAGATTTACGTTTGGGTAAATTGTGTATAACAATTTATATCTAAATTTAGAAGAATTTAGAATTTTCTTTTCACACCCTAAAATAAAAACGACGTTTATCTTTATATTAAAAATTACTTAGAAAGAAATTAAAAATATTGCGTTTTTTCTTTCATTTAAAATTATTTAGAAAGAAATTGAATACACTGCGTTTTTCCATTTATTAAAAATAAAATAAAGAGAAACTTTCTATTTTTCTCTGTTAATTTTTTTACAATATTAAGTATTTGATGGTTGAACCAAAAAATATACTTTTTAGACCGCATAATTGGTTAATTCAACATACATAAAAAGCTAATTTTTATATTATAAAAATATTTTTGAAACCGCATAATTGGTTAATTAAACATACCTAAAAAGCTAATTTTTATATTATCTAGAACTTTTATTAAAATGATTTTTTATATGATCATTTTAAAGAAAAATCCCAAAAAATGCTAAGAGTAAACTACCGGTGTCGGTTTTAGTATTTTCACCAAATGCTTTTCCCATTCTAGGAATGTAATAAAAAGCTTAAGTTTATAGTGTCATCTTAGCATCTTGATTGGTTTAGGCTGTCCAAT
Source organism: Philonthus cognatus (assembly GCA_932526585.2). Classification (NCBI taxonomy): domain Eukaryota; kingdom Metazoa; phylum Arthropoda; class Insecta; order Coleoptera; family Staphylinidae; genus Philonthus; species Philonthus cognatus. The sequence continues at coordinate 26,807,295 of OW052245.1, read as the reverse complement.
GGTGACGAACACACTTGAAAGAAAAGGTCTTCATTAACTCGGGGGAATTTAAAATCCACTAACATTTTTGATTTAAAATTTATCGCGAAAGCAATCTTTCCCTTTGTTTTACTTTACATATGGGGAAAAGTAAAAAAAAAACAGTTTTGAAATATATTTTTTTAAATTGAATTAAATTTATTTATATAAAGCAAATTATAAATTTTCGGGAGTGAAGTATTGCTAAAAGGGGCATTTTCTGTTGGGGTTTGGGGTAAACCGGTATTTTAGGATTGGCAGCACTGGTTCTTACATTTTCCCTGCAGCGTGGACGTACGTTCAAATGGTTTACTCGAGTACGGTAAATTTGCCGGGACCGTATTTTCACACAGTGCATCGATAGTATATAAATAATATTTAATAGCTACCAAAAAATTAAGTTGACACTACCTGCAGCTTGCCTGCATTCGGCCGACCCACTTCCTTAGATCACGAGCCGTCACTGCAGTGTTATATACGCCTGGCGCATGAAGTAAAATTTCGAGTTTAGAAAAGCCTGAAAATTAACTTCATGTTCATCTAAAAGTGGAAAACACTCGCTAGAAGCTTTAAATTGAACGCTTTTATAATATCAACGTACGCCTGAAAAATTACAACGTATATTTATACAAGGTGGCCAGAAAAGGTGTGATAATCTTCAGGTAGAGTGGTTCATTGATTAATTTCAAGCAGAAAATTTAAGTAAAAAAATATTGTATTGTGGCTTATAACTCCTCACGAGCCAATTTAAAGAAATGTAAATTTGGCAACAATGGATCAAACAAGCGTTTAATTTAATAATAATCATAAATTTAACAAATCTACAAAAATTTATATTTGAAGTATACATCAAAAATAAAAGATTAAAGTAAATGTTCAAATTGATAACCATCCGTTTCTAAGCAGATCTGGAGCCGTCGTGGGATAGAATTAATTACTCGGAGCAACATCTCTTCAGTAATTAATTCCACGGCAACACGAATTCTATTCATGACGTCTACATTGTCCACTGCAGGTGTTGCATACACCTTTTCTTTTAAAAATCCCCAAACGAAAAAATCAAGTGGATTCATATCCGGCGACCTTGTTGGCCATAGTATGGGTCCATTGCGCCCAATCCATCTATTTGGAAAATGTTCGTCCAACCATTCTCTTGAAATTCTTGCTGTATGAGGTGGTGCACCATCATGCATGTACAGCATGTTGTTTACTAAATTTAGTGGAACATTCTCCAAAACTTCTTCTAAAATATTTACATAATTTAAGGCATTTAATCTTTGATGAATAAAAAAAGGCCCAATTACACGTAAATTTAGAATACCAAGCCAGACGTTAACTGAAAATTTCCTTTGATGTCCCATTTCTCTAACCGCCCGAGGATTTTCTTCTGCCCAAAAGTGATAATTATGACAATTAAATACCCCATCTTTAGTGAATGTACATTCATCAGTCCAAAGAATTTTAAATAAAAAATTTGGTTCTTCCCGAATTTGATCTAAAATCCTGTCACAAAACATACGTCTACGCTCGTTATCATTTTCATACAGTAGTTGAACTTTTCTTGCATGAAATGGACGCATTCGATTTTCTTTCAATACTGCATGGACTGTTGTTTTACTGGGGAAATTTAACTGTTGAGCTATTTGTCTCGTACTAATATTGGGACCTTCTTGAACTGCATTCAATACCTGTTCTTCTAGGTGAACAGTGCGACGTTCCCTAGGTCTCCCTCCATCTATGTTATTATAAACCCTGGGTCTCTAAACTATCTTCTTCGCAGGCCACAAATACAATTCTACATAATAAAGTCGGCCAAAATCCGATTAAGTTTATAAAATTATGAAAAATTTAAGGAACAATTGTTACAATATTTCAAAATATGACATTTACAAAAAAAATTCAAACAATAGCGGGCCGGATTCATGCAAGTCGCGGGCCGGATTTGGCCCGCGGGCCGTAGTTTGGAGACCACTGTTATAAACGAACGACCCAAAAGTACGTAGCCTTTGGTCTAATTTTCTAAACGTATTTACGCAGGGCTGTTGGCGATTTGGATATCTTCTTTGGTACTCATCTTTGGCACTAGCTGCATTACCATTGCAGAATCCAAATATCATGCACATATCTGCATACTCGTTGAATGTGTACATCTTCAAAAAGTATGATGAACTTATACAAACTTACACAAATAAATTATGACAAGTATATGTCAAAGTCAAGTGAAATTTAATAAGGTTACATATGAAAATACATAGTTGCCAGGTCTATTTTTATTAAAAAAATGTTTCTGAAGAAGTTATTAATTTGTTAAAGTTTCCAATTTATTTATCACCTATGTCATTTAAATTTTACAAATGTGTAATTGATTGTAAGTTCTATTGATTTTTTCCAAAATAATAGAAAATAACACTAATTTCCAGAGATACGTTTAATATTTTAACGACCTCGTGAGATGTTACGAGGAAGAATACAATATTTTTTTATTTAGATTTTTTATCCAAAATTAATCAACGAATCACACTACCTGAAGATTATCACATCTTTTCTGGCCACCTTGTATAGCGACATGTATACTTCAAACAAAGTTCCCTGTATGTGTACATTGATCATTTTCGAAATACATAAATATTTAGAAAGTTACATTCATAGTTTCAAATTATAAATGTATATTTACAATAAGTTAAATTATTTATTTCTATTGTAAAGAAAATCAATGTAAAATTTAGCAAGCCTTGACTTGGCAATACTTTTATAGTCATGTTGGTATGACGACGTACATACTCGCAAGTAGAATCCTGCACGGGCCGATTTTTTTGGGCCTGACCCGGCCCGGCCCGCTAATAAACTTTGCAAGCCCCGCCCGGCCCGGCCCGGTCATAAAATAATTGACTTCAGCCCGGCCCGGGTAAATAATAGAACATTATTTACCCAGGAACAGGAAAGGTTTATCATACCTGTAAATGTATATTTACTTGTTTATAGATATAGTATGCAATTAAAACTTAAAAAACAGTCAGGCCCGGCCCGGCCAGGTCTCATATTTTGCATTGAAAGCCCGGAACAGCCCGCTTAAAAAAATTCGAGTCAATGCCCGGCCTGTGCAGGGCTCTCATCGCAAGCATTAGCCCAAGTGATCATGTGGAATGATTTATTTTATTTTTTATTTCTAAATTTGTTCCTTATTTAAATACGAAGATTCCGACAAATATGTTGATCCAAAACAAGCCAGGATTTTTTGAGCTATACTTGCTAATTTCTCATGTATGTATTCTTTACCAAAAGAAGAAATTCCTGTAATATTATTTAAATCTGCGAGCCTCCCGTAAGTTTTACTTTCGACAATTTCTATTTATACATTTCTTGTAGTCACACAGCGACGAAGTTATGGAAGGAATTGAGGCGCTAAGCACACCCCAAATTTAAAATAACCCCCTAAAAAATGTGTAAAACTGTAATGGTACCTATTACAATAATTTATTTCCAAGGTCTTTGGGTTCAAAATATACTTCGGCTTATGTTTAATCTCATATTAATTAATTTTACAAATGTTTATTTTGATTAATTCGAACGTCTGAAGCAATTTGTTTCGAAATATGTAAATGTATACTTAAAATGAGAAAATCCCCTTAAGTTTATTAAATATAATTTTAAATCGTGAGTCACATTTTAAATCGAAGCAATAGTGACTAATACTGGTTTGTTAACTAATTTTGTAACGTGTTTTATTGAGCAGAAATTCCGTTCCTTAAAATTAATATCTATCGTTTTCGTATCTACAATGATCAAAAATGTTGCTCTGTATTGCTTATTTCGAAATAGCAAAACATTTTTTACCAATCATAGTCAAAAAATTGTATTTATCACAAAATCTAGTCGGAGATTGAAGCGATCGACCAAAAATGGTCCAGCGATCTCTTACGAATCTATAATCTGGTATTCGTTATTTGAATCATATTAGATAACCATTTTTAGAGGATTCGTCCCAGGCCAGGTTCAGATACTTACCTTAAACTTTATAACTCTGGTTTCTTGAAATAAAATTCCAGTCGTTTAAGTTTGTTTTTTTTGCATACTTTAGACTTTTATAAGTCTGGGTTCTTGAAATAAAATTCAAGTTTTCTACATTTGTTTTTTGTTTAATTATAAAATGCTATTGTTACTTTTTCGAATTTTGAAGATTTGTTGTTTTTTTTTTTCATTACATTTATTCCTATATGTCGAGAAAATGAGATGAAGCCCCCTATTCCTCAGCGTCTCAAAATATGAACTATGGATCTTTGAACTGTTCATAACGCAATAAGACGGGGGGCGGGAGCTTTTCAGCTTTTCCACTTTGAAGTGCGCCGCCCATTCCCTCTGCATATGATAGTAAATCGAATCAGATGGCAGTTTATATTTCCTTATAGGAAAAGAAAATTGACCAAATTTTCTAGGCTGATTGGAATATCTTTTTTGTTTGCGCCGGTTTCAAATTTGATCAGGGCTCATTTCATACAAGAAAAACGACGGCGGCGAAGAAGAGACGTGCACGACGCGAATCATTCTCCTATCTGTTTTTCGTTTCCGCTTTATGCCTCTACGTTTCCACGCGGATTTATTCCATATTGGATGGAAAACTTGTTTACATAATGTAATCCACTTTTTTTGCATAATGAATTTAAATTGTTATAAAATAAACGATTTACCATATTAAATAAACGCTGTTTTCTACTTTTGATTTTAAATTTAATTCATGAAATAAACAATGGAAAATGCATCCTCTACCTTAAAGTAAAACTCATTAAGTGCTATTATAGTAAGCGGAGCCAAGATCGGGCGGGGCATAGCACTTGCGTTTTTATCTAGTTAGATTAAGTTTTCTCAATACGTGAATTAGTATATACTATCAAATATAGTAGGCAGTATATATTTCGACCTTCACAACAAATTAGTGTTTTATACGCCTGGCTCATGAAGTAAAATTTCGAGTTTAGAAAAGCCTGAAATTTTACTTCATGATTCATCAAGGAGTAGAGAAACACATGTTTAAAATATTCTTTTGGATTCGGTTAGGTTCGTAAGATGACTTGAAATAACACAATAACATTTTTATTTATTGTAAGTTTACCAACTAGTAAATATATAAATAACTATGCTTTCATATATATTTTATCTATGGTCTACAGAAAGTTTTATGTAACATCGAACATGTTCTTAGTGAGAATTTTTCTTTTAAGTATACATAAATATACGTTGTACAGGGTGGTTTTTTTAGTTGATATTATAGGGTATAGGCTAAACGGTAGGAGATACAAAAAAAACTAAGATATGTGTCCCGTTCCCTTTTCAGTGTTTAGTTTAATGGCGCAATCAGATCTAAGCTAACTAGATTGGTTTAGAAGATACAGGGTGATTCTCAAAATGTGCCGATTTTTATTATCTCTTGTGATTTTATTATTTATGGAGATAAAAAAAAGTTAAATACAAAAGTTTTATGGCTTTTTACGTAGAATCCAGTAGTGTACTTGAATAAAAATAGATGTTTTCATTTTTGAGATTATCAAAACTAGCATTTTTTTTAAATGGGGCACCCTATATCTGAGTATCTCAAAAAATTGCATTTTTTCTTGTGAATGCAACAATATGTAACACTTAATATTTTACTCTGACCTAAATAGCTAAAATACTTAAAAACAAAAAAAAAATATTTTCTAGATGGCCATGAATTGAATTCTATAAGCGTTTGTTTTTGTTTTTTTTGCATGTCATAAAATTCAATAACAATTACGTATTGGTTTTGATATTCCGTTGTTAACGAAATATTTTCGATTATATTTCTTTAAAAGAGGAGTCTAAAATGAATATTTTTCAAAACTATGAAAAATTAAACATATTTGAGATAATGAGAGTTATAAAAATAAAGTCGCAACTTTAGACCTATATTTTGGGTGTTATCCGGAACGATGACAGCCAGAAAACAAATATTTTAAAGATTATATCACAACTTAAGTGAGTATGGATCATTTGGAACACCAAGAGATAAGATTTATAGTAAAGAAAATAAAGAAAAAGCTGAAATAAATTCATTGGCTTCTGTTATTGCTGATCCGACGGTATCTAGCCGCAATATTAAGAAAGATATTGCTTTAAATGGGTGTTGTCCACTCCCAGGCTAAGGATGAAATAAAATTTCGAGTTTAAAAAGCCCCGTGAAAATTTGTCTCGGGTCGCGCAGCGACCCGAGACAAATTTTCTGGGCTTTTCTAAACTCGAAATTTTACTTCATGCGCCACGCGTACAAAACATTAAAATATTGTGAAATTTATGTATATCTAAAGTTCATTTGAAATCAGTGTTTTATACGCGTGGCGCATGAAGTAAAATTTCGAGTTTAGAAAAGCCCACAAAATGTGTCTCGGGTCGCTGCGCGACCCTCGACAAATTTTCACGGGGCTTTTCTAAACTCGAAATTTTACTTCATGCTTAGCCTGGGAGTGGATAACACTCATTTATAGCTCCAAATTAAACTCTTTTAACAAGCAACGAATATCGGAATAGCGCATGCATATGTATACTTAAACGAAAAATTCGCTGTTTAAGTATATGAGATAATTGTAAAGTTATTATAAATTTTTGTTTGTTTTTTGTAGTTGTTGTTATTTAATTTATCAATGTCTCAATATTCTTGGTAACTGGGTTTTTAATATACCTATTATAAAAGAAAAGAATAATCATATAATCTAGAATTTTTTTTGTTTTTGTTTTTTGGTATTTTAGCTATTTAGGACAAAGCAAAATATTAAGTGTTACATATTGTTGCAATCACAAGAAAAAATGCAATATTTTGAGATACTCAGATACAGGGTGTCCCATTTAAGAAAATGTTAGTTTTGATAATATCTCAAATATTAAAGTATCTATATATGTTTTAAGTACGCCTCTGGATTTTACGTAAAGAGTCAAGAAACTTTCATGTCTAAAATATTATTTTATCTCTATAAATAACCGAGTCATAAGAGATAATAAAAACCAGTAGATTTTGAGAATCACCCTGTATCTTCTAAGCTAATCTAGTTAGCGTAGATCTGATTGCGCCAATAAATTAAACACTAAAAAAAGAAAACGGGACACATATCTTATTTTTTTTGTATCTCTTACCGTTTAGCCTATACCCTATAATATCAGCGAAAAAAAACCACCCTGTACATTTGCCGACACTCGGATTATTGAAAGAATTTAATTTGAAGCTTTAAACGAGTGTTTTCCACTCCCAGACTAAGCATGAAGTAACATTTCGAGTTTAGAATAGCCTGAAAATTTGTATTTGCCGGGCGGAGCGAAGCGAGCCCAGCAAATACAAATTTTCAGGCTTTTCTAAACTCGAAATTTTACTTCATGCGCCACCGCTACAAAACACTGATGCAATATAAAGTTTAGCGGCGTGTTTTATACTTCGTTATATGTCAATGTTTTGTACCGGTGGCGCATAAAGTAAAACTTCGAGTTTAGAAAAGCCTGAAAATTTGGTTTGGCCGCTCCGCGCTACGCGACCAAACCAAATTATCAGGCTTTTCTAAACTCGAAATTTTACTTCATGCTTAGTCTGGGACTGAAACACACTCATTCCAAGTTTTAAATTGAACTCATTTAAAAAAAAACACGGTTATCTAAAGAGTTACGGCATATACGCTGTAATTGGGACATGTATACTTGTAAGAAAAACTCTCTGTATGTACAAGTTAAGACATTACTTGCGATTGATTGGCTACAATTTGTAATGGTCATATAGGCAATCCAATTTACACATAACTTAAAAATTAAAGGTGTCCAAATGGATAGGATGAAAAAGTTGTTCTGTGTTCCATAAAACTCTCTGTATGTACCAAGCGAATTAGGTACACATTTTTAAATAATTGTTGTATGAAAGAACCCTTTATAAATGAACTCTTACTTACGTTCATCAAATTCAAAGAATTATAGAAAATATATCACATCGAATAATCTGAGGATTTCTTTAATCATCAGCTAATCATCAAAAAATGTCCATAGATTAGTTGTTTGAACTATGTTCTTTGGATGTTTAAACAAATTATTTAAACAAAATCATTCACGCAATTGAATCGCGGTACCCTTTGTACATACAGCTTTTTCATATTTGTTCTGTAAGGATGCCTATGTTCGCAGCAATCTGGCGCACCTTCATTTTGTGATCTTCCATAATCATATCCATGATATCCAATGTGGTGACCTCAACTGATCATTCGGAGCGGAGTTCCTTTTAAGTGCTGGTTCAGCCATATTTAAATTCGTATATTTAAAAATAAACAGTCCTAAATTAAATAGCAGATTCCCCATGAACTTCGATTAATTCTACATTGATCTGCACTGCTGTCTACTTCTTTAACTAAAATTGTTGAATCATTGGAATTCGATTTTCCATTTTTTTTTTTTTTTTGAAAAACCGCTACGCTACTCGCTTCAAACGTCTACCAAACGTGAACTGCATGTCACTTTTAGCTAAAACTTGGCTTGAGAAGGTTTGATGACTGGATCTTTCGAGGTGTCACGTCACCACATAGAATTTGTAACCATGTTATAGAAATTTACCAAACTTATCAAATGACCCATGTAGAATAGCTGAATTTTCAAGAACAATATTGATTCAAAAATGTTGGCATAATAATCCATAATATTTAAGTTATTTCTTTTAAATAAAATCAAAACTCTGTTCCTACATTGTCACATTCCACTATTTAAACCCTTCTTATTAGCAAGCATCCCACGTACACGCTACATCCAAATACGTGTGCGTCCCGTAATAACCCAGTTGAAAGATGGCTAATTCGGGGCCGATTTTGTCCACTCCGCGATTTCTTTCGCTAAATTCATTTTCCGCTTGTCCGTGAAAACGGCCACGCACACTTGACCCGAATACTGATCAGCGTTTCCCTCTTTAACAACATCATATTCCCCCTAATTATGGAAGTGAGGTAATTTTTCCCGCAGGATTAACGGAATTAGACTGGGTGTGTGTAGGCGTCCCGCGGGACGCCTAATTGAATTTCTGGCGGCGCGGTGCCAACTTATAACTTCAGCGATCCGGAGATCAAAGACGCGCCGCGGCGGTGGCGTCTTATTTAACGGGGGGAGGCTTTTCATATATAACCCTTTGACGCACCGCAATATATACACACACGCGTTTGACTTTATTGTTCGATCAATCCCTGCAATTATTGCATGTCAGAATCTAATAATTCTCTTTGATATCACCGAAAATACGCAGGTTATTACATACAAGTAGCCAGGATTCTGACCTGCAATGGGCACGAGAGGGCCTCTCCAAAATATCTAAACCAGCAAATTTTGAAGAGAGACACCCTCTACAAGCGCAGGAGTATAACGGAAGAAAAGAAACCACAATTTATGGTGTGGTTTAGGTTACAATTTATGACTTTATCTGTTAGAATAGCAGGTAGTTTCCCTTTTTCCCTTTTTAAAGCGTTCTAAACGGTCGTTCATGTTCATTTGATGACTCCAACAATTTAACTCATTATTCAATATGTTACGCCATGGTATTATTTGGTTATGTTTTAATCAAATCGATTAAATAGAGCACGCTAATCTAGCAATAAAAAAAATACAATATAAGGTTATGATCTGGGTTTAAAACGTGTTCAAAACATGTTTAAAACACGTTTAAAACGTGTTTAAAACAGAATATACAGGGCATTTTTCATTTAAGTATACATATCCCGATAATTACAGCGTTTTTTAAAGTTGTGGGAAATCGTTGTTTTAACGCGGTTAATTTGAAGCTTTAAACCAGTGTTTTTCACTCCCAGACTAAGCATAAAGTGAAAAGCCTAAGAATTTGGATTGGCCGCGTAGCGAAGCAGAGCGGCCAATCCAAATTAGGCTTTTCTAAACTCGAAATTTTACTTCATGCGCCACGCTTAAAAACACTAATTTACAGTGAAGTTCAAAAAACACACAATTACAACAACGGTTATAGGCAACCTAATAAACGTTACGAGTTATTGGGTTGCGTATAATCACTGCTTTAAACAATTTTTTCAGCGCAGAATTTGACTCACTTTTTATCCACATTTACATATTAGATTGCTAAAGCCGTATATTTTAAACTTTACGATATTTCAGTGTTTTATACGCGTGGCGCATGAAGTAAAATTTCGAGTTTAGAAAAGCCTAATTTGGATTGGCCGCGTAGCGAAGCGGAGAGGCCAATCCAAATGTTCAGGTTTATCTAAACTCGAAATTTTACTTCATGCTTAGTCTGGGAGTGGAAGACCCTCGTTTAAAGATTCAAATTGAAATCTTGAACAAAAAACAACGAACGTCTAAAAATTTACAGTGTATGCTTAACCTGAAAGAAAAAATCCCGGTATTTAAAAACCACATTTATGCACACAAAATGTTATGTTTGATGATGTAATTTGAAATATCTTCAACAATTTAGCTAGAATTTTAAAACAAACAAGAAACTTTAATGAAGTAATATAAAATATAATTTAGCAAATATTTATTTTTAGCAGTTAAGATAATAAAAAAACGGTTTTAAACAAATCCAACGTTTAAAACATGTTTTAAACAAATCTAAGATTTAAAACATGTTTAAAACAAAACCGTTTAAAACACGACGGCTGTTTTTAAATATGTTTAAAACACTGTTTTAAAACAAAGTGTTTTAAACATAACAACCCTGGTTATGATTGATCATCTAACCCAGATTAAGCATGAAGTAAAATTTTGAATTTAGAAAAGCCTGAACATTTGGCTCGGGCGTAGCGCAGCAGACCGACTAAGACAAATTAAGCTTTTCTAAACTCGAAATTTTACTTCATGTGCGACCAACCAATTAGCAAGTGAAATACGTTTAGTTCGAGAATCATCAATTCTTTAAATGACGGAAAAAGTGCTATAATGAACATATACAGAGAGTTTTATGTAACACCGAACATTTTTATAACGAGAATTTTTCTTTTAATTATCCATATGCATACGTTGCACATTTTTCGATGCTCGGTTTATTAAAAGAATTTAATTTGAAGCTTTAAGCGAGGGTTTTCCACTCCCAGGCTAAGCATGAAGTAAAATTTCGAGTTTAGAAAAGCCTGAAAATTTGGTTTGGTCGCGTAGCGTAAAGCGCGGAGCGACCAAGCCAAATTTTCAGGCTTTTCTAAACTCGAAATTTTACTTCATGCTCAGCCTGGGACTATAAAACACTCGCGTAGAGCCTCAAATTAGATTCTTTTAATAAACTGAGCATCGGAAAATATGCAACGTATGCATATGGATACTTCAAAGAAAAATTCTCGTTATGAAAATGTTCGGTGTTACATAAAACTCTCTGTATATATTAAAATATATTAACGACGTGAACACCATCTACTGTCAATAGCACTGCTCAAAATTTGGCAGCAGATGGCGTTCACATCGTCAATTTATATGTAAATTACACATGACTACTAAAATGGTTACAGATGTTTAGTTTTCTTCTGGATTTTAAAATGCACAATCAATTGACATTTATAATAGTCATTTTGTGAGTACCATCGACAATGCTATTGGGAGTAGATGGTGTTCACGTTTTCTGGATTTTCTTTTGGATTTTCATATTTTTTGTAAGAATATTTTTTCCTGAATTCAATGATGTATCACACTTATAGTTTATTGTACAGGGTGAGCGAAACTCGATGTCTCAGCTCTATTATATGAAAATGAAAAACGATAGAAAAATCTGAAATCTAAAATCAAATGACAACAAAACATTATTTGTCAACCATTAGTTTAATTTTTGACAGATGCGGCTTTGTTATTTGCTTCCAAAAGTTACTTGTTTAAGTTGTGACAATTTGGAATTTTTGATAATACTTTTTTTTAAGTTTGCTTTTAACTTTTTAACGAAAGAAGATAGCAAATTTTTGTCTCTACAAAGTATAGAAAAATTAGCTCTTTTGAAATATCCAAAAATATACTTAGGTATGTTTCTCGGGAAAAAATATTCGATGACATCATTAATTCACTTTCAAAATTTAGAAAAATATGCAATTTCGGATTAAAATGAACCTTACTCAATCCCATTTATGAACCTCTTTTAAGATTTTTTCTATCGGTTTTCCTTCTCTTTTAATAGAGCTGAGACATCGAGTCTCTCTCTCACCTTGTACATTTTATATGTACAATGTTAATCTTTTGTTTTCGTAAACAGTGCCTTGGAAACAGTTGAGTAACTCACTTATTTGACAACTCCTAAGACCCATAATTTGCTTACATATCACCCCTGAAGACGGGCATCCAATGATATATATTTTACCAATTGTGATGTATTTTAAACTAACGAGTGTCTTCCACTCCCAGACTAAGCATGAAGTAAAATTTCGAGTTTAGAAAAGCCCCGCGTAGAAAATTTGTCGAGGGTCGCGCAGCGACCCGAGACAAATTTTCACGGGGCTTTTCTAAACTCGAAATTTTACTTCATGCGCCAGGCGTATAAACCACTGATTTAAAGTGAAGTTAAAAATGCACTGAAAACCAACCTAACTTCGATATTTTTTCAAAATTAGATGTGTTCTTTCCTATCCATGCTGTAGATCTTCAGATTTTCGTCGTTTTCTTGTAAAAAACCTTCGATTCCCTGTAGTCCTTTGGTCTCCGAAGACCATGATTGGTCCTTCGAGCTGTAACCTTTGTAAAATGGTAATAAACTTAGTAAACTTAGTAAAGTGATCCTTCAATTTGAAACTTCTAAGAACGAGTGTTGTCCACTCCCAGACTAAGCATGAAGTAAAATTTCGAGTTTAGAAAAGCCCCGTGTAGAAAATTTGTCGAGGGTCGCGCAGCGATCCTCGACAAATTTTCACGGGGCTTTTCTAAACTCGAAATTTTACTTCATGCGCCACGCGTATAAACCACTGATTTACTGTAAAGTTAAAATTTATAACGTTTAGATGTGATGATTAATATTTACCGAGATGTAAACGTCAGATACGTTTTAAAAAATGCTATTGACCTAAAATCGTACACGTAGACATAATTTCGACTTTATTTTACAAATGTCGTATTAATTATTATTACATTTTAAATAATTTCATAAATATCAAATAAATATTCCTATCAAAACCACCCCAAGTCGGACAAATGATAACGCTACGCGCCGGCTGAAAACAAATGGACTTCTTACTACCTGCTAATATCGGTTTGCATTGACATAAAAAAATGCGGTTGGTGTTCATAATGAGTACTCGGTCTCTTTTCCCTTACCCTCCAACATTTTAGGAAAGAGATAGAAACCGAAAGATTTTAGATATTTTCGTGTCGTCGCGGCACGAGGCAAAGCAGATGCCATTTTAAGGTGAAAGCTTAAGAAATGTCAACTGTTTTTACATGAAATACAAAACAATTTTACAATGTGCCAGTCAACAATCTTTTCAACTTTTCAAAATAAATATCTTCATAAATTCACTTACGGCTCGGGTATTTAAAATATTTCTATCTTATTTATTTATTTACGGTATCACATTTGTGCAATCAGTATATAAGATATAAAACAGTAAAATATGTAAACCTACAAGACCTATGCAGGGTGCCCGTATTTCAACAGAAGGTATGGGGATCTTGATTATTTGAATACATAGAGAGTCGGGGCAAAGTTGCGTACTTTAGGGCCCAATAATAATCTAAAAACAAATTTGAAATACCTTCTTTCGTTTTTGAAATATTGTCAAAAAACGGATTTTTTTAAATTTCGTAATTATTTTTTTATTTAAAAACTATTCACATTATAGACGCACTTTTTAACATCTTTTAATTGAAGACAATTATAACATTTACCCAGGGACCATAGCCAGCTTTTGTTTTTCTTATTTTAAATTTTTATATTTTTTGGAAGAATATTTTTTTTAATTCAATGATGTATCAAACTTATAGTTTATTGTACATTTGATATGTAAAATTTTAATCTTTTGTTTTTTGTAAAGAGTGCCTTGGAAACAGTTAAGTTGGCTCATTTGACAGCTCTTAGGAACCATAATTTGCTTACTGTACTGATAGATAATGTATTTGTTTATAAACGAAATACTGGTGTGACATTTTGGTTGTTTTCCAGTACTTTTTTTCAATGTAAAATCTTGCAACTCATTTTGTCTAATAGCCCTTAGGAACAACGCATTTTGTCTAGACAATGTGCGAAATAACAGACGAATGCAATTTTATTCGGCTATTGTCTAAAAACATTGAACAATTCGCATTTTGTCTAGACGAAACGCGTTTTTTCCGTATTTCGTGTTTTGTTCGCAACATAGAGAGAGTTTTATGTAACACCGAACATGCTAAAATGTACTCAATGTAAATTTTCCTATGTTCGATGTGTACTGGGACGCATCACAGCATTGAGTGCGATGTGATTGGCTACGATTTCTAATAGTAATATAGTCAACCCAATTTACACTCTTCCTGTCAAAAATTAATTAAATCTGTCAACTGTTATGTCAAGTGCAACATGTTGTAATATGGATATTTTAGTTCAACGGCATGCATATCAACTTCTGTTATATTTTTAATCAGTAAAATACTTAAAGAAGGCATAAAGAGTAATTTAAAAGAACCAAATATATAATTCTACTATTCACCTTTTATTAAATACTTAGCCAATAAGTTACAGAATATAGTTTATTAGAAACAAGTAATATTTATAATAAATTTTCAAAATGACCGCCTTCGCGCTCTAAGCAATATGCTAGACCCTGGGTCTCCAAACTATCTTTTTCGCGGGCCACAAATACAATTCTACATAATAAAGTCCGATTAATTTTATAAAATTATGAAAAATTTAAGGAACAATTGTTACAATATTTCATAATATGATATTTACAAAAAAAATTACAAACAATCGCGGGTCGGATTCATGCAAGTCGCGGGCCGGATTTGGCCCGCGGGCCGTAGTTTGGAGACCACTGTGCTAGACGATGATAAAATGATTCTACAGCATTTCTTAAATAATTTGGATTCATTTCTTCACATACTAACCGTACTCGAGTCTGAAGTTCTTCCACATTTTTAATTGGAACATCACTATAAATTTTTGTTTTCATATACCCCCACAGAAGAAAATCATTTGGAGAAAGGTCGGGCGAACGTGCAGGCCAAGATATGGGACCATATCTTCCTATCCACAGACGAGGAAAATGCTGGTTCAAATACCGCGTTACCTCATTCGTAGAGTGTGGAGGAGCTCCGTCCATTTGAAAAAATGAGTTATTAATATTTAAATTCTGTATGCCTGGTATAATATCACTTTGAAGAAGTGTTAAAAATTTACTAGAATTTAGATTTCCGTTAATAAAAAATGGGCCAATCAAGTGCGTGTCAATAATTCCAATCCATACATTAATTCTCCTGTTGTACTGAGTATGAGTTACATTTTGAAGGTAGATATTACTTGTAGACCATACCTAAAAAAAAGGAATAATGGGCCTAGAAAGGATACAATTAAATAGGAATAACTGGCCACCCCACTGGGTGCACGCCTGTATTAACTCGTACATTATTTAGATCAACCTAAACGGTAGAGAAATGTGAGGCAAAAAGATTTACATAAGCTTGTAAATTATTACTTATAACATCATTTAGATACATCTACTCTGGATAACCGTTGGTCTTACGACGAACGTGTACATTTACGTGATCCCAAAATCAATTTGGATTTGAGTTTATGTTGAATATAATCGTAATACAAAGAGTTAGTAAGCACATCGCATTGGGATCTTATTTTCGTAAATATTAGGTAGTCAGATTCTAAACCATTAGATTTATATTTTTATGAGCTACCTTCTTAGATTGAATTAATTTTATTAATTTCTTGATTGATCCTTAGGGATCATTGAAAAAGTCGGTATATTTTATCATTATTGTTTGTGGCATTTATGATTGAAATCTCTGTCTGTTGGGTACCCACCAAAGATAAGTTCCTTTTGTTAAAGTTAAAGCGAAGCGTGGGGTGGATGAAAATAATGTACGATGCGACTCACATAATTCCGAGGAAATAAAGCGTGTTTGAGGTAATAAAAGCGTTTGCGATCTAAAAATGTAATGTCAAGGTATTACGCGGCGTATACGCGCCTGATTTAAGTCGATTCAAACCGTGATTTTTATACCAGCCGACGACGACCAAGTTTTACGAGTCCAGACAGAATAATTCAGATCCGCCCGCTTTTCGCCACTTCCTCGGCGCCATAACGAAGGTGCTAAGTTTTATTTTATGACCGTACACCGACCACATAACAATTCCAACTTTCTATTTTCTTCTATTTACATTCATACTTTATTATTAATTAAAATAATATAACCACAATAGGTATTTATCAAACTATAAATAAAAATGATATGAATTAATTATTACCTACAATATAAATGTGTTAAATAACAAAAGTGAGAATTTTATATTGGTATATTCTCTGCAATTACGTATTATAAAGCCCATTATATATCTTGAAAATCGAACTGAGTAGCTTGAAAATAAAAAATTATAAATTCAAGCTACTTGAAAATTCAAGTCAAGTTCAAGCTACTTGTGTCATTAATTCCAAAGTGTTTGAGATATATTAATATCTTGTAAATCGAGTTGGCTAGCTTGAATATTATTTTAATATTGTAATGAAACACGGATATTGTGAAACGTTTGTCAGGATTATGAAATTTGTTTTAATCGGAGTTGTTAAAAAAACGTTTTTTTTTACATTTTAATTAGAACAAACAGTTTTTTTTTACAAAATATGTTTTTTTCATTAAAACAGTGTTTAAAACAACATGTTTAAAACATGTTTAAAACGTGTTGAAAACACAACCAGCCTTATTAATAAACATTAGCACACAGTTCTAAGGATGATATTGACATTTTCGGATTAATAAAACGTTTTAGTAAATTACTATTGTAAGTTTACAACTAATAATTTAACAGCCCTAGTTTAAGTCTTCTACATAACCTCAATTGCCATAACAAATTAGGGTTATTTAGAATTTATTTAATACTTCAAATGAAATCATAAATATGGAAAGTTATTTAAATTAAAAACACTTGGTATTGTTTCACAAATTAAAAATTTTTTTCCGACTAGTTTCGGTTTGTTAGACCATTTTCAAAGGATGACCTGTCATACGATATAATTAATAAATTTAAGGGGAAAAACTTTAGTATTACATGTTCAAACCCACTAAATTTAGGCAAATTATTATTAAATAACAAGACTAAAACAGAGAATTCGAAGAAATGTGGAGTTTATGAAATTCAATGTGATGAATGCGATGCAATTTATATTGGGCAAACCGGCAGATCATTCTAAACCAGAATGAAAGAACATAGAAAATCTGTTTTAGAAAATAAACCACCAACTGGCTTTTCCAAACATTGCATCGCATTCAATTACTTCTTTAATCCGCCTAATTTTAATATTTTCCATTCAGGTAATAAGGGATACACACTATATCTAAAAGAAGGTCTGGAGATTAGCAGGGCCATAAAAATGGGAAAAAACATAGTAAACGACAACGAGGAGATTTGGAATTCCCCAATTTTGACATCCCTTATTACCTGAAACAAATATATGTATACCTAGACAATAATTTTTTCTGTACATTCCTTTGAAAGTGGTCTAACAAACCGAAACTAGTCCGAATAAAAATTTTAATTTGTGAAACAATACCAAGTGTTTTTAGTTTAAATAACTTTACATATTCTAATATGTTTCACCAAGTGCCAGGTGAGAAATTAACTCAAGAAATTAAATCATAAATGTATAAAACCTTATCAGAATATTTTGAGTTTCACTTTAAATAAGTGTTTTATACGCGTGGCGCATGAAGTAAAATTTTAAGTTTAGAAAAGCCTGAAATTTTCAGGCTTTTCTAAACTCGAAATTTTACTTCTTGCTTAGTCTGAGAGTGGAGACCCTCGTTAGAAGTAATTTTCAATCTAATAATTTATCAGAAGAAATACATTTTGACAAACACAAAAAAACAGTAATATACCTTTTAAATGACTTGATTACAATGAAGTTAGAACACATGAAAATGTAATGCTGCCACGTTAATTTTATCATTATTTCAAAACTAACTCATAACATGTAGATTTTGCTCTATTAATACGAAATGTTAGTATCGTGTTTGTAGGCGTTTAGTAGTGATTAACTAGCATTAAACTATAATGATATTAACGGCAATTGTATTAATAAGGCTGAACATGTTTAAAACACGTTTTAAATCACATTTATGCACACATAATTGTGATATTTTATTATGATAAAATGTTTTTTTTATTAATGGAATTTAAAATATCTTCAACAATGTAACTAACGTAATTTATAACTTGAAAATTCTTCAATGGATTTTCATGAAACTTTTGATGGATGTTAAAAAAACTTTGCCAGCCGTCGAACGTCCGGCGTTCTTGATAAATTTGAAGTAATGTGCGATTAATATAATGGTGACTGCCGATTAATTGTGTTGACTCGCTTTATGGATTCAAAGTGATCCCAGTGTATACTGTGTTTGTACTAGGAACTGAATAACAATACCGCATAAGTTATAAAAAGTGTTTCCATATGAGTTAACCTCAAAAATACTACTGACAATTGTTAACAACATACGCGCAGTTTTCGCAAATGCATAAATTAATGAACTAACTAAAGCCGATTTGTTTATGTGTGCTTGATAGCCGAGCGGACCAAGCCCTGGTGGATTCGTCGTTGGTATCACCTAGGCGCGGTTCAAATCCCATTAGAAAATATTTTTTTTTTCTCTCACCATTTTTATTTATTATTTATGGTATAGACAATCTCTCGTAACAATGTCACAACCAAGCACAGCCTTTAAATGCTGTAAAAGCACCGCTTTCAAAAACTACGTCTGCGTCAATTGTCACAGCATTTACCATCCTAGCTGTATAAATAAATATAAGAAGTTAAAATACATAGGCGAACATAAAGTTACTTGCTGTCGCAGAAATTTAAATAACTCTTCGCTAAATAAAAGTCTAGAGTCTATAAAACAGGACATTATCGACGAATTGAACATTGACCTTAAAAATAAAACTAAGCACATCGAAAAATTAACATCTCGGATAAAATTAATTGAGAATGAGGCTCTCGATAGCGAGGAATTGCTCACTAACAGGATAAGTGAACTGGAAAATCATATTAAAAAAATAAATGCTGAACTGATAAAAGCAAATAGAACCAATATAGACCTCCAAGATGAATTATACAATTACAAAGATCACCAACAACGAACCAACGATAATACGTCTTCCTTGCCTTTGACACCTATTACATCATCTCCAATTCAAATCGTGCAACCCTGTGATAATTGTGTTATCTTAAAACGAAAGAGTGATGTTCAAACCATTAAAATTAACACTATTATGGTGGAAAACGGCGAATTAAAAAGCAAGCTGAAAAAGATAACGCAAACCTTTGATGAATCTAAAAACAAGAAGAGACAACCGGAAATCTTCAACACCACCTCAAGGATTCTGATCTTAACCGATAATCATGGTATTAATATGGGTCGTCTATTCACGAAGGCCGCGAGCAAGTTTTATAACCAACCGAAGATTATTTCCATCTACAAACCAAATGCTACTCTATGGGGTGTTATTGAACATATTAAGGAGTTGACCAAAGATTTTACACATAATGACCACGTGATTATTATGGCGGGAACAGTGGATGCTATAAGAGGACATCGTATTGATTGCAAAAAAATACACCATCTCCTAACACCGATTAAAGATCAAACTAATATGTATTTTATTGAAAATCCTCCATGGAAAGGAAGACGCATATTAAATAATTTCATCTCCTCGATTAATACACAGCTCGCTCAATGCGCAAATGAACTTAAATTTACTTATATTAAAACTAGAATCCTCTCTAATAATAATTTTTTTGTTAACAATCATTCAAAAATGTCAATCATTAAATATATAATAAAACAACTTCAAACTAAGGTACATTGCGACACCAATACCCAAGAACTATTAAATTTTCAACCACAAAGAAACTAATTCTGAACGCCGATCCACAGTGTGAAGTAAAATTGAATTGCTTGTTCTTAAATATCCAATCTCTTCGCAATAAACTAAATGAAATAGATATCATTGTCACTGATAAATTCTTAAATATCTCAGTTCTTTGCATATGCGAACATTGGTTATTGGAAGAAGAAGCAATGGCAGTTGTTTTAACAAATTTTCATGTAGCTTCTAGTTTCGCGCGAAAATTGTCTTCCGGTGGAGGTGTATTAATAATGGTCAAAAATAATAAGGAATATAGAGAGTTAAATGTATTTAGTCACTCAGTTGAGAAGGACTGTGAGATCACCGGCATCGAAATTCATAATAATATAATACTTATGGTCTATCGATCGCCCAGTGGAGATTTCAATAATTTCTTACTCATTCTCTCCAAAGTACTTGACGGCATCGATGTTATCAATAAATATGTTTTCATAGCCGCCGACTTCAACGTCAGATTCAACGATAATTACCTTAACAAATTTAAACTTATCGATTTTGCACACGGCTATGGTTTGAAGTTTTTTGTTCATTTTGCGACACGACTGAACAATTGCATTGATAATTTATGCACTAATTATTACGACTCGCCTGTAGAGCCCCTAGAAACCGGAATATCCGATCACAGAGGGATCTTGTTTAAAATCGCCTCAAAGGAAGCCAATGATCATATAGCTAAACGTACAATCACACGCCCAATCACTAATGTGGGAAAATTTACTCTTTTCCAGCTTTTAGATAAGCAAGACTGGAGTTTTATTGATAATTCAACGAACGTAAACGTATCATTTAAATCATTTATTTCCTTCTTTCTCGATCATTTTCATACATCTTTTCCCCAAAAATGTTTGAAAACAATATGTAAAGGTAACACAATTAAATGGTTCAACAGTACCTTAGGTCATATGAGAGACACATTAAGTTTAATTTCCGAACTGTATAATCTACACCAAAATCCTGAATTGAGGGAGGCAAGAAATAAATACAGAGCAACGTACAGGAAGTCTATTGAGTCTACCAAACTGAACGCAAATAATGATTTCATTGAAAATATAACTTCAAACCAAAAGCGGTGTGGTCTGTCATAAATTCTAAAAGATCATCTAATAAAAATAACGCAAAAACTAGTAACATTTCCGTCGGAGAGTTGAATGACTTTTTTGCTGAAATATCAACCAAACTTATGATCTGATTGGCAGAATCTGACGTTGACCCTATTATATTAATGTGTAACAACTCTCCCAACTGTAATCAATATTTTGTTTTTTCCACTATATCAACCAGTACTGTAAGGGATATTATACGCAAGCTGAATAACAGTAAAAGTAAGGACATCTACGGTCTTCGCTGTGATGTTTTAAAATAAGTATTAAATGTAATCATATCGCCTTTAACAACACTTTTAAACAGATGCATAGAAAATAATATTTTCCCGGAAGCATTAAAACAGGCTCTAGTCATACCAATTCATAAAAAAGGGGATTATAATGACCCCAATAACTTCCGCCCCATCTCACTACTTCCCATATTTTCTAAAATCTACGAGAAAATTCTTCAACTACAGCTACTTGATTTTTTTGAGAACCAGAACCTGCTTCTTAATGACCAGTTCGGCTTTAGGAAAGGACGATCCACTTCTGATGCAATTCATAGATTGGTGGAACTAACAACCGATTGTTTTGAAGAGGGATCGGTGTCAATGGCGAGCTTTCTTGACTTGTCGAAAGCATTCGACTGTGTGTCCCACCAAACACTTCTACGTAAATTGTATTTCTACAACATACATCCAAGTAGCTGTAGATTGATAATGTCATATCTGTCAGGCCGGAGTCAATGTGTCATATACAATGAAAATGTATCTAAACCCCTGCCACTCAAACATGGGGTTCCCCAAGGATCCATTTTGGGGCCTCTGTTATTTTTAATATACATACATGATCTACCCCAATTAATTACAAATGCGAACATCATTTTATATGCGGATGACACTACGTTGATAAATCAACATAAAAAACTGGATGACGTCAAAGAAATGCACATCGAATCCCTAAAAACGGTCTCGTCCTGGTTCTTAAGTAATCAGCTCAATCTTAATGACTCTAAATCCAGGACTCTTACTTTCTCACTCTCCAAAGAAGTGAAAGAAAAGGCCTCAGTAAAATTTTTAGGTGTGCATATCGATTCTAAATTGAACTGGGATTCACATAGCGATGCTCTTGCTAGTAGAATGTCCTCCAGCACTTTCGTCATACGTAATTTAACAAAGATTGTTTCAGAAGAAACATTACGAGTGGCTTATTTCGCTCTGTTTCAAAGCCACATGGTCTATGGACTGATTGTATGGGGACATTCTGCTATAAGGCATCGAATTTTTGGTTTACAGCGCAGAGTTATCCGCATAATGTCTGGCTGTGGGTATACATAGGATTGTCGTCAGGTCTTCATACACATGAAAATACTAACTTTGCCGTGTTATTATATTCTTGAGTGCCTGACGTATATTAAAAATCATAGTAATCTTTTCCAGACCAGCTGTGATATTCACAATTATGATACAAGACATAAATCAAATATTTATTCAAAGGGGAATAGGTTAACTAAATCACAGACGGGTGTTAGATACCATGCCATTCAATTTTTTAATGTCCTTCCTGATCAAATTAAATCCATAAAAGTAAACAAATTTACAAAACTGATTAAAGAGGTCCTTCTTACACAAGCCTTCTACAGTTAGGAGGAGTACCTTGAGTACGATTTTACCACATTAGTATAGTAGCGAACTGACATTCTACTTCGTTTGATTTCTTTCTTTTAAATCGTTTGTATCGTTAGTAAATCTATTTATCGTCTGTTAAATTTTAAGTATTTTTTTTTTATTATGTTAATTTATTTATATTTTAAACACTATTTTTATCCCTTGACTTTTAAGACATTAATTTTACTACTTTTGACTGCTCTCTTTTAAATCGTTTGTATCGTCGGTGATTTTATTTTTATTTTAATGTTTATTTTTATTTTAATGTTTATTTATTTTAATGTTTATTTATTTATTTATTATTTTAAAACTGTATTTGTATCATTTATGTGTTTCTATTGTTTGGGGTTGGTGATCTTACACTTCTTCTCACATCTGATATCTGTTTTTTATTTTTTTAAATTTTTTGTCACATGGTATAGATATTATTATTCATATTTACGATTATTATATATATTGTTACTACTATTTTTATATTATATGTATTATTGACGTGTGTAAAACAATAGTTAAAGCACTAATAAAAAAAATTTAAAAAAAAATATGCAAAAATCCAAAAATATCCCTTTAATAGTTTTCGAGTTATTTTCAACTAAATGGGAAAAGAATGTTATTTCCTAGAATTTTAATGGAATTATATTTTCATTAATTTATAACGTAAACGTAAAATAAATATTTAATAAAGTAATTTAAAATGAAAATAAAACGATTTAAACTCATTTAACGTTTAAAACATGTTTTAAACGAATTTAACACTTAAAACATGTTTAACACAAAACCATTTAAGACACGGCGGCTGTTTTTAAACATGTTAAAACCACTGTTTTTATAATGAAAAAATGTTATTTTTAATATTGAAATTTGAAATATCTTCAACAACATGGATTTGTATGAAATTTTGGTGGATGTTAAAAAAGCTTGACTCTTTCTAAATATGCAAAAATTTAATAGTTTTTGAGTTATTTTCACTAAATGTGAAAAGAATCTTATTTTATTCGAATTTTAATGGAATTATATTTTCATCAATTTATAACTTAAAATTCTTTCATTGATTTTCATGAATTTTTTTCTGGATGTTAAAAAGACTTTGCTCTTTCCAAATATGCAAAAATCCCAAAATACCCCTTCAATAGTTTTCGAGTTATTTTCAACTAAATGTCAAAAGAATCTTATTTCTTAGAATTTTAATGGAATTATATTTTCATAAATTTATAACCTGAAAATTCTTTCATTGATTTTCATGAATTTTTTGCTGGATGTTAAAAAGACTTTGTTCTTTCCAAATATGCAAAAACTAGTGATGGGCAAAATCGATCAAAAAAGATCGATTGATCGATCCTTGCAAGCGATCGAGCCGCTCGATCTTTTTGATCGGCTCGATCTTGTCGATCGGCTCGATCTTTTTGATCGGCTCGATCTTTTTGATCAACTCGATTTTTCTGATCGGTTCGATCTTTTCGATCGGCTCGAACTTTTCGGGCGGCTTGATCGTTTCAGGCAGCTCGATCTTTTCGAACGTGTCGAGCTAGTCGATTGATCAATCGGTTCGAGCAGATTGATCAAATCGGTCGGCTCGAGACAATTGATCAAGTTATACGGTTTGAGGTACTGTAGCTGCATGCTATAGAGCTATTTTGAGCTATTTTCGAGCGAATCGATCGGCCTAGGAGGTATCATTGAACGATCACATTATTTAGTTTGACTAAATAGGTAATGCGTAAACTTTCAAAGTAAATGAATTACTTTTATTTTACGTCTATTATTTAACATTTGCAGGCAAAATGTACAAAGAAAATCACATACAAATTTTATTTTGTTAACTATAATATACGCAGAAAATAAAACATTCTGGTATGTGTTCATTATTTTTATTTTATAGAAAAAGAAAATAATGTACAGGGAGCTTTTCTATTAATTTTTCTATTAATGTACAGGGAGTTTTTCTATCAAATTCAGCCCGTTGTAAATCTGTAGATATTCCTTGTTTTTTTTTTTTCTAAGTTCAATTTGAAGCTTTAAACGAGTATTATTCACTCCCAGACAAGGCATGAAGTAAAATTTCGAGTTTAGAAAAGCCCCGTGAAAATTTGTCGAGGGGCTTCTAGGCTTTTCTAAACTCGAAATTTTACTTCATGCACCACGTGTATAAAACACTAACATATTGTGAAATTTATGCATATTCGAACTTCACTTGAAATCTGTTTAATACGCGTGGCGCATGAAATAAAATTTCGAGTTTAGAAAAGCCCGGAAAATTTTCACGGGGCTTTTCTAAACCCGAAATTTTACTTCATGCTTAGTCTGGGAGTGGAAAACACTCGTATAAGCTTCAAATTGAACTCATTTAAAAACAACGAATGTCGCAAAATTTACAGCTTATGCATATGTTTACCTAAAAAAAAAAAAATCGCTGTGTATGGGGAGTTTTTCTATAAAGTATACATATTCGTAGTTTTTCTAAAAGAATTCGACAAATTTTCTGGGCTATTCTAAACCCGAAATTTTGCTTCATGCGCCACGCGTATAAAACACTAACATATTGTGAAATTTATGCATATTCGAACTTCACTTGAAATCTGTTTTATACGCGTGGCGCATGAAGTAAAATTTCGAGTTTAGAAAAGCCCAGAAAATTTGTCTCGGGTCGCTGCGCGACCTTCGACAAATTTTCACGGGGCTTTTCTAAACTCGAAATTTGACTTCGTGCTTAGTCTGGGAGTGAAAAACACTCGTATAAGCTTCAAATTGAACTCATTTAAAAACAACGAATGTCGCAAAATTTACAGCTTATGCATATATTTACCTAAAAAAAAAATCACTGTGTTCAGGGAGTTTTTCTTTAAAGTATACAAATTCGTTGTATTTCTAAAAGAATTCGATTTCAAGCTTCACACTCGTGATTAAGCATGAAGGAAAATTTCGAGTTTAGAAAGCCTGAAAATTTGGATTATTCGCGTAGCGAAGCGAAGCGATTAACCCAAATTTTCAGGCTTTTCCAAACTCGAAATTTTACTTCATGCACTAAGCGTACAAAACACTAATATAAAGTGAAGTTCAAAATATACTACTCATTTCATATGTGAATCTTGTTTGAACATTTTTCAGCATATGCGCAGGGATATCTAAACAGAAAAGAAAAATTCCCTGTAACAAAAAAAACAATCAAAATGGAATTTTAGATTCCTGAACTTTTAAAAATGTCAAAAATGCCAAAACAAGGCTTTAATTTAACATTTCTGAATGAAAAATTGATTATCAAAACAATTTGATTTTGCAAAAGAAGCAATTTGTATTGGCCAGCCCTGATGCAAATATTGTGGTGTGGCAGGTCGGGAAAATTCTAGTCTGCAATTTATTTATTAATCCTCACTTTTTCGTATTTGTACAATTTTTAATTACAAATTTAATATTAATTGTAATTACACTAAAAAGCATAAATTACATTTATTATATTTATTCATTTAGTCATTAAGTGAGGAGTTTAAATAACAAGTATTTTTTTGTAATGATCAAATAAGATCGACTGCGCGATCCGCTCGATCCTTGCAAATGATCGAGCCGCTCGATCTTTTCGGTCGACTCGATCTTTTTTATCGGTTTGATCTTTTTGATCGGCTCGATCTTTTTGATCGCCTCGATCTTTTCGATCGGCTCGATCTTTGCGAGCGGCTCTATCTTTCCGAGCAGCTCGATCTTTCCGAGCGGCTCGATCTCTTTGATCGGCTCGATCTTTTTGATCAGATCGATCTGCTCGATACTTTAACTAATCGATCATTGCTTGATCGATTCTTGAGATACTCGATCTTGCCCATCACTAGCAAAAATCCAAAAAACCCCTTTCAAAAGTTTTCGAGTTATTTTCAACTAAATGTCAAAAGAATCTTATTTCTTAGAATTATAATAGAATTATATTTTCATCAATTTTTAACGTAAACGTAAATAAAAAAGTTTAATGAAGCAATTCAAAATAATAAAAAAAAAACGATTTAAACTCATTTAACCTATAAAACATGTTTTAAACGAATTTAACACTTAAAAAATGTTTAAAACAAAACCGTTTGAAACACGGCGGCTGTTTTTAAACATGGTTAAACCACTGTTTTAAAACAAAGTGTTTTAAACGTAACAACCCTGGTTTTAATATTGTATGTATTAATTTCTTCTTTGCACTAATAAAGATTATTTAATGTCTGCTGCTACAAAAGTCAAAATGTTTTCTTACACAATTGCGCACTTTTTCTAGCATGATAACTAGACGACAAGAAAATGATGGAGTGTCCTCGAGGCGATCCATCCATCCATCAATTTAAGGATTTCGTCGAGGAAAAGGATGGAAAAAAAGTGTCTGCTGCTGGTGGTGCGATGGTCCCTTGCGGAACCGCTCTTTCTTTCAGGCAACAAGTAAATGGATGCGCATTTGCTCGTGTAGGTTTACGCGGAGGACGCATTGCAGTGGTGTAATTCTGTTGCCAAATTCGGGATTTTATATTTGAAATATGCGCGTCTGCGACGACGGAGAGAAGAGACTTACGGCCGGTATTACATTTATGTGCGACGCCCGTGAAATTCGCGACGGCCATCTGATATGGAAATTGGAAATTCTTGGCGCGTTTTCAATCCATTCTCACCAAATGATAATAATAATACTCTTTATATTCCGATAAGAAAAGTAATAATACACTGCCATTAAATTCCTTGCATTTTAATTGCGGGATTTTACGTTTACAATCATTTTCCACGCAATTACAATCACTCATGGGCGTATAACTTGATTGCAGATATGACAGACATTTTTACTTTTTCTGTATAATCCAGCCATCAGAGACAAAAATACAACCCAACCTCTAAAAATCCTCCGAATTGGCTGGAAATTTGTGTGCATGTCAAGTACTGGACTCCTAATAAGATAAAAAAAAGTTTACCACCTTTACCCCCGGGCTTCCCCCGAATACCACCCCTATAGGGGGTAAAACCGGAAAACATCGATTTCACATAAATCTGCACATAGAAATGTTTTAAACAAAAAAAAAAATACCTAAGATGATTTTAAACAAAAAAGTTCCTTAGCACTTTTTTGCGGAATGGACCGTTCTCTAAGAAATAACGATTTTATTTTTATGTGGAAAATCGTTAAAGACCGCCATAACCTCGCAGCGTTTATTTAATTAACAGATTTGTAGAATCTAACTTCATCTATGGTAAAATGTAATCATACCACAAGAAAGCTGAACTTTTCCTCTTTAAAATACATATTAATTTATAGATATTTGATTGAAATTCACTTGGTTTCTTTTACTAATAAATTGTTTTATTTTCAACTAGTTTCGGCTTAATGCCATTTTCAAGAATGGTGTACAAAAGAGCAAAATTGATTATATATACTAGATGTCGACATTTCAGGTAATAAGCGCTCTAATTATCGGGGAATTCCAAAGGTCCTCGTTGTCATTGACCACGTTTTTTCCCGCCTTTATGGCTCTACTTATTTCTAAACCCTTCCGATAATTCAAAACTAATCCCTTATTACCCGAATGCAACATTTTACAGTCGTTTGAGCTGAAAAAGTGATTAGCCGCGATGCAATGTTTTGCGAACCCCGTGGCGGGAAAAAACGTGGTCAATGACAACGAGGACCTTTGGAATTCCCCGATAATTAGAGCGCTTATTACCTGAAATGCCGACATCTAGTATATATAATCAATTTTGCTCATTTGTACACCATTCTTGAAAATGGCATTAAGCCGAAACTAGTTGAAAATAAAACAATTTATTAGTAAAACAAACCAAGTGAATTTCAATCAAATATCTATATATTAATAGAAATGTTTTACCAAGTGATCAATGAGAAACAAGTTAACGATACATATTAATTTTTTCCAGTGGGACACTGCGATCAAAAATTATCGAATTTCTACCGTCAACATTCAAAATGGCCGGTTACTTGAATCTAACACTGACATATTACGAAGTTTAAAACACACCGCTGAACTTTAAATTGAATCAGTGTTTTGTACCGGTCGCGCATGAAGTAAAATTTCGAGTTTAGAAAAGCCTGAAAATTTTGTTTGTCCGCTCCGCGCTTCGCGCTACGCGACTGAACCAAATTTTCAGGCTTTTCTAAACTCGAAATTTTACTTCATGCTTAGCCTGGAAGTGGAAGCTTCAAATTGGATTCTTTTAATAAACCAAGCATCGGAAAATGTGCAACGTATGCAAATGGATACATCAAAGAAAAATGTTCGTTATAAAAATGTTCGGTGTTACATAAAACTCTCTGTAGGTATTAGTCTATATCGCGTCTTCTGGTCGGAAACCGTCCACTCGGATACACTACTTTTAGGAGCGTTTTGCCTGGTTTTACCGCTAGGAGAAATTTAAACTGATCAGTTTAGATTTCTTATAATATATTTGTACTTTTCATATTTAAAATAGAATTATACGTTACTGAAATAGAAAATCAAAACATCAAACATTAATCAATCAATTTTAGGTTTCAAGCCGACAAAAGAAATGAATGAATGATGTTTTTTTTAATATTTGAATGATTTAAAGCAATCAATGAATGATGTTTTTTTTTTAGTATTTGAATGATTTATTTTTCTGAAATTTCTGTTTTTAATTACCTGTAAGTAATCATTTTGCAAACATTTTATGTCTCTTTACCATAGTTTAATAATAATAAATCTTTATTGCCCAACAGGAAAATTACATCCCAATTACAAGACAATATGTAAAATAAATTAATTACATAGCCGTATGCGTGTATACCAGAGCTGGGCAGGATTCGAATCATTCAGGATTCGATTCCCGGATTCGAATCCTTTTAGAGGATTCAACGGAGGTATTCGAATACTTTAGTGAAAACGGATTCGTGATCCGGATTCGTTACATTTTTTTAAAAGGATTCGTATTCGAATCCAGACGTAGATGATTCGAATCCTTATAAAAGGATTCGAATTCTTATAAAAGGATTCGAATCGTTATAAAAGGAATCGAATCCTTATAAAAGCATTCGAATCCTCATACACGGATTCAAATCCTCCTAAATAATTCGAATCATCGCTATTCAGGCTAAGATTCGAATTCGATTAGTTCAAATAGTTAAATATTCTAATATGAATATTTAAATCACTAAATTATTCATATTTGAATATAAATATTGAAATTTTCGAATAATTCACATATTTGTGAATGGATATTTGGTTACTTAACCATGAAAAATATCCAACGTTAATAGTATATTTTTAACTTCACTTGAAATCAGTGTTCTATACGCGTGGCGCATGAAGTAAAATTTCGAGTTTAGAAAATCCCCGTGAAAATTTGTCTCGGGTCGCTGCGCGACCGTCGACAAATTTTCTACGCGGGGCTTTTCTAAACTCGAAATTTTACTTCATGCTTAGTCTGGGAGTGGACAACACTGGTTCTTAGAAGTTTCAAATTGAAGGATCACTCTAGATTACTAAGTTAATTACCATTTTACAAAGGCTACAGCTCGAAGGACCAACCATGGTCTTCGAAGACCGAAGGACTGCAGGGAATCGAAGTTCTTTTACAAGAAAACAACGAATATCTGAAAGTTTACAGCATGGATAGGAAAGAAAACATCTAATTTTGAAAAAATATCGAAGTTGGGTTGGTTTTCAGTGCATTTTTAACTTCACTTTAAATCAGTGTTTTATACGCGTGGCGCATGAAGTAAAATTTCGAGTTTAGAAAAGCCCCGCGAAAATTTGTCTCGGGTCGCTACGCGACCCTCGACAAATTTTCTACGCGGGGCTTTTCTAAACTCGAAATGTTACTTCATGCTTAGTCTGGGAGTGGACAACACCCTTTTGAATTTTAAATTTAACGTTTTTAAAAAATCGACGTATGTAATATAATAAATCATTCATTGAAATCATAGAAAAAGATTCAAAATTTTATCTAAAATTAACTTTTAGAGTTAACTTTATAATTTGGTCGGCTCTTGATGGGTGAATATTCTAGTCCTAAAAAAACCGTTTATATTTAATATTAAAGTTGCATTTAATACAATAACAAACTGTGAATAAATCGACATAAATCTAGAAATATCGAAAATCTGGACATGCAGAAAATCTTGACGGTCCACTCCCAGACTAAGCATGAAGTCAAATTTCGAGTTTAGAAAAGCCCCGCGTAGAAAAATTTTCACGGGGCTTTTCTAAACACGAAATTTTACTTCATGCGCCACGCGTATAAAACACTGATTTAAAGTGAAGTTAAAAACGCACTGAAAATCAACCCAACTTCGATATTTTTTCAAAATTGGATGTTTTCTTTCCTATCCATGCTGTAAACCTTAAGATATTCGTTGTTTTCTTGTAAATAAACTTCGATTCCCTGTAGTCCTTCGGTCTCCGAAGACCATGATTGGTCCTTCGAGCTGTAGCCTTTGTAAAATGGTAATAAACTTAATAATCTAGAGTGATCCTTTAATTTGAAACTTCTAAGAACGAGTGTTGTCCACTCCCAGACTAAGCATGAAGTAAAATTTCGAGTTTAGAAAAGCCCCGCGTAGAAAATTTGTCGAGGGTCGCGCAGCGACCCGAGACAAATTTTCGCGGGGCTTTTCTAAACTCGAAATTTTACTTCATGCGCCACGCGTATAAAACACTGATTTAAAGTGAAGTTAAAAATGCACTGAAAACCAACCCAACTTCGATATTTTTTCAAAATTAGATGTTTTCTTTCCTATCCATGCTGTAAACTTTCAGATATTCGTTGTTTTCTTGTAAAAGAACTTCGATTCCCTGCAGTCCTTCGGTCTTCGAAGACCATGGTTGGTCCTTCGAGCTGTAGCCTTTGTAAAATGGTAATTAACTTAGTAATCTAGAGTGATCCTTCAATTTGAAACTTCTAAGAACCAGTGTTGTCCACTCCCAGACTAAGCATGAAGTAAAATTTCGATTTTAGAAAAGCCCCGCGTAGAAAATTTGTCGAGGGTCGCGCAGCGACCCGAGACAAATATTCGCGGGGCTTTTCTAAACTCGAAATTTTACTTCATGCGCCACGCGTATAAAACACTGATTTAAAGTGAAGTTAAAAATGCACTGAAAACCAACCCAACTTCGATATTTTTTCAAAATTAGATGTTTTCTTTCCTATCCATGCTGTAAACTTTCAGATATTCGTTGTTTTCTTGTAAAAGAACTTCGATTCCCTGCAGTCCTTCGGTCTTCGAAGACCATGGTTGGTCCTTCGAGCTGTAGCCTTTGTAAAATGGTAATTAACTTAGTAATCTAGAGTGATCCTTCAATTTGAAACTTCTAAGAACCAGTGTTGTCCACTCCCAGACTAAGCATGAAATAAAATTTCGATTTTAGAAAAGCCCCGCGTAGAAAATTTGTCGAGGGTCGCGCAGCGACCCGAGACAAATATTCGCGGGGCTTTTCTAAACTCGAAATTTTACTTCATGCGCCACGCGTATGAAACACTGATTTAAAGTGAAGTTAAAAATGCACTGAAAACTAACCCAACTTCGATATTTTTTCAAAATTAGATGTTTTCTTTCCTATCCATGCTGTAAACTTTCAGATATTCGTTGTTTTCTTGTAAAAGTACTTCGATTCCCTGCAGTCCTTCGGTCTCCGAAGACCATGGTTGGTCCTTCGAGCTGCAGCCTTTGTAAAATGGTAATTAACTTAGTAATCTAGAGTGATCCTTCAATTTGAAACTTCTAAGAACCAGTGTTGTCCACTCCCAGACTAAGCATGAAGTAAAATTTCGAGTTTAGAAAAGCCCCGCGTAGAAAATTTGTCGAGGGTCGCGCAGCGACCCGAGACAAATTTTCACGGGGCTTTTCTAAACTCGAAATTTTACTTCATGCGCCACGCGTATAGAACACTGATTTCAAGTGAAGTTAAAAATATACTATTAACGTTGGATATTTTTCATGGTTAAGTAACCAAATATCCATTCACAAATATTTGAATTATTCGAAAATTTCAATATTTATATTCAAATATGAATAATTTAGTGATTTAAATATTCATATTAGAATATTTTTAGTGTGTTGTGTTGTCCACTCCCAGACTAAGCATGAAGTAAAATTTCGAGTTTAGAAAAGCCCCGCGTAGAAAATTTGTCGAGGGTCGCGCAGCGACCCGAGACAAATTTTCGCGGGGCTTTTCTATACTCGAAATTTTACTTCATGCGCCACGCGTATTAAACACAGATTTAAAACGAAGTTCAATAACACATATATCATCATTAATTAAAATCATTATATAATCAGATATTTAGTCGGTAAATGTACATTTTTGTTAATAGAAACTGATGAAATAAAGTATTACTGGTTGCAAATAATAGATTCTAATTTATTTTTAAAGGATTTGTATCCGTGATTCAAAAATGAGGATTCGAATCTTTGATTCGAATCATATTTTTCACTTACGAATCCTTTATTCGAGTATTCGTGATTCGAATCATATTAGGTGATTCGGATTCGTGATTCGAATCCTGTTTTTGAGGATTCATCCCAGCTCTGGTGTATACATATACAAATAAACAAAAGCGAAAAATACAGATACGTGAAAATGTAATGTTGATTATCATCATTTTTTTCCTCATTATTCTATAAAACAACACAAAAGATAAGTTATATTTAGTTAAGCGACAGAAATGTAAAATAATAAATTAAACATTAAATATATTTTTACGCGTTATGTCAATTTTTGAAGTTAACATCACAATAATATGTTTATCAAGATAAACTTTCATTTCATTTTTTGTCAATTAATTCATACCATCAAATACCTACCTAGTCTTTATTTAAACTTCTCAATATTTCAGTAGAATTTCAGTAGAAAAGCCTAATTTGGATTGGCCGCTCCGCTTCGCTACGCGGCTAATCCAAATTTTCAGGCTTTTCTAAACTCAAAATTTTACTTCATGCTTAGTTTGGGAGTAGAAAACACTCGTGAGGTTTGTCTGTTCTCTCGCGTTTAAAAAGTTGCTCATGTTGATAATTATGTTTATAAGATTGTCTGCGAATTTCTTTATATAATTTTTAAAATAACAATGTTCATCTAATAATAGCGATTTCTCCTACACAATCCAGAACACTTTTTAATTTTTGTTTTTGTTGTTAACCTTGTTCCTTGCTATCATTAGGTGTAAGGAGTTTTGTTTATTGTTTGTTTCTACATTTTTTTTCTCATTATGCTTTTCTATATTGTGTTAATTTTTGTTTTAATTCCCATATAAATCACTGATTTAGAAACTATCCGAGCTATTTTTTTTTTTCCGAGAAAATAATTCCCAGAGCACACAGCTTAAATTAAAGTTTTGTATCGGACATAATTTTCAAGTTAAATTAAAATTTATCTAACTATAAATTTTCAATTAGTTATGTTGTAGGATTGCCTTTTTTTTTTTTTTTTTTTCTAAATTACTCAATATATAATAAATTTAATTTGCTGTTTTAATCAAACTGTTCTAATTTCAGAAAATCTTCATCGTATATCAATAATTAAAGCTTATATTCAATTCCAAATCAATCAATTTTTCAATAAATAGAAAAAATGAACGGTTCATAATTGAATATAAGATTCAATTTTTATTGAAAATGTTGTTTAAGTTTAACAATTGTGCGCTCAAAGTTGGTATTTGAGGAATTGTTCACTATTTCTTTTGTCATTTTTTAAACATTATTTTTAATTCTATAAATAAAATACATAATTTACCTACGACATTAAATAAAAAGGTATTTTTGTACTGTATTTCTACCTGGCGACCAAATGAGTTTATTACCAAGCAAGCCATAAAGTTTTAATTTAGTGTGGTAGCACTCGATAGCACTTCATGAAAGATTGAATGAATAATTGGTAATGCAAGAAGTTTATTAACTCGAAAAAATAATAACAGTAACATTTCTAAAAAAAACGTTCAGTCAACAAAATCTTGTGTTCTAAATCAAACATATTGAACACAAAGACGCTTATTCGTCAAATTAAATAATTTGAGTTAATTGTATCACAGCCTTTGCACACTGCCAAATGGAAAAAAATTCAGAGCCTACTCTAATTATGAATTC
The DNA here is from genome assembly GCA_932526585.2 of Philonthus cognatus. Taxonomy (NCBI): domain Eukaryota; kingdom Metazoa; phylum Arthropoda; class Insecta; order Coleoptera; family Staphylinidae; genus Philonthus; species Philonthus cognatus. The sequence goes on along the minus strand of OW052245.1, from coordinate 26,772,399 downwards.
ATTTAATCACCCGGTATATTTTTTTAATCATCAAAAAACAAATAAAGAAAAATCGAACTTTAAGCGTTCGACCAAGAACACAATTTTACACTTGAAAAAATGCGAATTATACCAACTTGAAGCTTATTTAATTCTAAGTCGATTACATTTTAGGTGGTTTAAATTGATTTTCGTTTAAATTAGTTAGAATAATTTTTACAAGAACTAAAAAAAAATAATGATTTGTCCTTAAATTCGTACATAAATGGTTCAGAGTTTTTCCGATATTTTTTTGAGCTAATCTAGAATAATATATACTACTAACCAGAGCTGGGACGAATTCTCGTAAAAAGGATTCGAATCACGAATCCGAATCACCAAATATGATTCGAATCACGAATTCTCGAATAAAGGATTCGTAAGAGATAAATATGATTCGAATCAAAGATTCAAATCCTGTTATTTCGAATCACGAATACAAATCCTTTAAGAATAAATTTGATTTTATTATTTTTTTTCATCCATTATTACATAAATATCGTTACCAGTTGTTTACTTATTTATTATTAACACTGAACATCGTTGATAACAGACTACATATCTGACTCCCTGTTACTCTGATTAAAGATGTATTTGTGTGTTTCTGGACTTTGCTTCAAATCAGCGTTCTGTACGCGTGGCGCATGAAGCAAAATTTCGAGTTTAGAAAAGCCCGAAAATTTTCACGGGGCTTTTCTAAACTCGAAATTTTACTTCATGCTTAGCCTGGGAGTGGAAAACTCTCGTTTGAAGCATCAAATTGAACTTTAAAAAGAAAACGAGGAATATCTAAAGACTTACAGAAAATTGGCTGAATTTGGAATACGTATACTTAAAAAAAACTCCCTGTATCTGTTTGCTCCGAAGAAATATGAATAATTATAAACCATAATGAAGATAACAATTAATTCCTAAAAAAACACTCGTTTATTAATATTATACACAATTGGCGTTTGTTAAACAATGGCGGTGACAAAGAAAAAACATGTATTTTTAATCTTCTAGTAGAAATGCTCTAACCTTCTGGCACCTTAAAGAGGTAGGCGGGTCGTGGTTTGTTCCAAACTGAAAAGCAAACCATTGGGCGCCACTTGATTTAAAAGACCGTTCACCCTGAAAAATCAAGAAACCAGGGAAGAACAATAAAGTTTAACAATCTTTAATTCTTCGTATTTACAATACAATTTAACACTAAAGAAACTAATTCAAGCCCAAAACCTGCCAAGATATTAACAACGAGGGATCATACAAACTTAACCTTACCAGCCTTTTAAAAGGTCTGTACCTATACTGTAATGTAAATCACTTACCCCTTACTTTCACTTCTGGTTACGATGGAACCGCCGGTAGCTACCCCGATTCCACGTTCCAAAACACCTGTAACAGACCCCTAATTCCCACCGGTAGACATTACCGATTTAAAAGGATTAACAGAATTTAATTTGTCTCGACAGAAATTTATACAAATTTGGTTTAGTTGTGGGCCGATTAAATTACGAAAAAACTTGACAGACTTCAATGATTTGTCACACCAACTGAATAATTTTAATAGTCTTCGCTGATCTTCCCAAATTTCCCAATTTTTACCGACGAAGTCCGAATCGCTGCCCCCTCTTGACCCTTCTTCTCTCAAACCATCTAATGTCGAGCAGGGTGCTGCAACCGGATCTCGAGCTGTCCACTGCAACCGATCTCAATCAGGACGGTTCTGGAGTCCACCTCGCAGTTGCTCCGGTCTGGTGCTGCGGCCGACCTTCTTCCACCAACTAACGGATTCTTCACTGTCCAGTCCACCTCCAAATCTCTTCCCAATCAACCTCCAAATCTTTATACGTTCAACCTCCAAATCTCCAATCTTTTCTGCTTTCTTTTAAGAAATCACCCTCCAGAACAATCTGGCTTCTATGCGGATTCTTCCAAAAAACCTCTCTCCAAAAAATCTCCACCGTCTCTTCTTTTTTTTTCAAATCAAAATTTCGTCTCCCTAACAACCCCCTTTTTTTTCTTTTCAAAAATTCCCTACTCTGATTTTTCCAATTTCTCCTAAAACAACATAAACCAGTGGCGGACCGTTACAATGCTTTTTATGTTAAAAGAAGTAAACTATCTATCTTTCAGCTAGTACAAGTTCTTTCTGCTAGCAGCAATCGTCCTTTTAGTAGTAGATGAAAGAACTACTATTTTGTTCCTTCTACTATTACTAGGACTTTCTGCAACTAGTTGTAGTACAGGCTCCGTCTGCTGGTGGCAAGACACGATAAGCCAGAACCATCTGAACTAGACGCTCTGTTAATAGCAGTAGTTCTTTCTGCTAGTAGAAACTGTGTCTTTTGCTATAAAAAACGACTGCTAGGTCTTTCTGCTAGTAGTAGTAGTACAGGCTCCATCTGCCGGTGGCAAGATTTGAAGCTAGAACCATCTGAACCAGAAGCCTTGTCTAGCAATAGCGGTAGTTGTCTCTGCTAGTAGAAATAGCGTGTTCTGCTAAAAAGTAAACGTATCCATCAGTAGTAGTAGTTATTTCAGCTAATAGTACAATTTATTTGTGCTAGTAGCGTTCGTCCTTTCAGTAGTAGAAAGAACAACTACTATTTTGTTCCTTCTACTACTACTACGAGTAGGTCTTTCTACTACTAGTACGGACAGAACCTGTACTACAGGTTCCGTCTGATGGTAAGATATCTGAAGCTAGAACCATCTGAACTAGAAGCTCCGTTAATAGCGGTAGTTCTTTCTGCTGTAGTAATTCTTTTAGCTAGTAGCAGTTGTTCTCAAGACCGTAGCCGGAGGAGGGAGGGGGGGCTACAAACCCCCCTGAAATTATCAAAATGATAATTTTTTGTATGTAAAAGCGAGACTGTAAGAGCAAAAACAATATTTTTCCTTAAGCCCCCCCAGGAAATTTTTATAACCCACTCCGATTTTTTTTTTCTGGCTGCGGCCTGGTCCTTCTTTCAGCTTAATAGTAGTTTTTTATTCTACTACCACTAGTTTTTTCTGTTACTAGTAGTAGTAGTAGTAGTACAGGCTCCGTCTGCGGAACTAGAAGCTCTGTCTGCTAATAGCGGCAGTTCTCTCTGCTAGTAGACAAATCGTTTTTAACAGAAAAAAAGTAAACGTTACATTTTGTAGTAGTGGTTCTTTGGGCTAATAGTACTTAGTAGTACTAGTACAGGCCTCGTCTGCTGGTAGCAAGATATCTGAAGCTACCACCATCTGAGCTAGAAGTTCTGGCTGGTAATAGTGCTAGTTGTTTCTGCTAGTAGAAATAGTGTTTTTCGCAAAGCAGCCTATTTTCTGTAAATCTTTAGATATTCCTTGATTTTTATTAAGTTCAATGCGAAGCTTTAAACGAGTGTTTTCCACTCCCAGACTAAGCATGAAGTAAAATTTCGAGTTTGGAAAAGCCCCGTGAAAATTTGTCGAGGGTCGCGCAGCGACCCGAGACAAATTTTCTGGGCTTTTCTAAACTCGAAATTTTACTTCATGCGCCACGCGTGTAAAACAGTGATTTAACGAGAAATTTAAAAACACACAAAAGACATTTTTCATGTTGATTCTCACAATGAATTCGAATTATTTTTGTCGATTCAAACCCTTTTGTAAGTATTCGAATCCTTGTATAAATATTCGAATCCTTTTATAAGGATTCGAATCACTCACATATGGATTCGAATACGAATCATCTTAAAAAAAAAACGGAACGAATCCGGATCATCGATCCAGTTGAACTAAAGTATGCGAATGCCTCTTTTGAATCCTCTAAAAGGATTCGAATCCTGAATGATTCGAATCCTGCCCAGCTCTGCTACTAACTCTTTGCTAATATTCAAACTTCTAACTTAATATATACAATTCTAGTTTGTTTTTCTTATAAATAATTGTAATAAATCCACCCAAATGTTAATGGTTTTGGACAGTTTAAAAAACTGAAAATTTTAGGTGATTTCGTGATTTAATTAATAATACTAACATTTCGAACAAGTAAAGTTTATTCTAGTATTTACACTAATGTCAAAATGATCTGTTAAAATTGGGTGATATTTAGCCAATACAAATTAACATATCATATAAATTGAATTTTTTTGCAAATATCCTAGATAAACTTGAGTTACTTATATCAAACTGAAATTATACAGGGAGTTCGTTTTTAAGTATACATATCCCAATTATTCTGTAAATCTTAATATATTCCTTGTTTTTTAAGAGTTCAATTTAAAGCATTAAACAAGTGTTTTCCACTCCCAGACTAAGCAGGAAGTAAAATTTCGAGTTTAGAAAAGCCTGAAAATTTGGATTTGCTGGGGCGCGCGAGCGAAGCGAGTTATAATCTGAGTTATAATCGAAATATTAAAATAACAAAATATTTACATTTTCTCCACACATTCTCAAATCAGTTGAAATAATACAATGTATCAAATTAACTTATTTAGTAATTTAATAACAAAAAATTAGTACTGCTGCGCTATTGCATTAATTGCACTTAATGGGTTCATTAAAATATAAAGATTTCCTATAAATTTAACACGATATTTTGATTCTTCTGCAAACTTGTAAATTATTGCTCAAATCAAAGTTTAGGAGGAGGGCTTGGGCATCCCCCTGCCCCCCATCGGCTACGCCCACGAAATTACATATTCTGGTGATGGTTTATAAAAGACTAAAGACTCTGAAATTGAAAATATTCTTTTTAAAATCAAGTTTATTATGTTTTATGTTTTTCCATTTTAGACAAAAATATATAACAGAATGTTAGTTTTCTAATTTTTCTAAAAATAAAACTTCCCTGCAAATCCATAATTACACAAAATTAAGGGTCTTTTTTGATGTACGAAAATCGTCATTTTTTATTCCAGCCTTCCCAGGAAAGCTAGAGTTATGAAAAAATTCATACATAATCTTGACCCCATTTTAGGACATGTGTGCATCGCTTATGATTCTAGGTATTATCGTTTTTCTGAAAAAAAATCATGAAAATTGCAATAATTTTTAATCACGAAATAATCTTCAAAAATTCTCACGGATTTGCAAAACCGATTCAAACCGGACCTATTTTTGCCCCCTGAACATTTCTGTAAAGTTAGATTTTCACGAAATGGCCTGGGAAGGCTCACATAAACATTTTCACTCGTTTTGCAATTTTCCGCATACCGTCTCGCCACCTAGTGGTTGTATAGCAGAAATGGGGTATTTTTCAGTTCAGGGTGTCTTTAATAGATGACGGTCTTACGTGACAACAATTAGTGGGATTTCTTTGAAAAAGTCGTTATCTTAACGATTCTAAGCCACTGCTCGGAGATATTTATGATTTGTTCTCGTGACGTTTTAGATATTTTACACTTTTTTTTAATCTTTGCTTTTCAAACTGCTGTTTTTACGGCAAACTTATTACGACATTGCTATCTTAATAGCAATTCTGAGTTGGTTTTACAACTTTAATTATTTTAATATAGAATTTTTTTAAACGTGTGTTTGCAGGGCCAACAGTGTGAGGGTGTGCGGAAATTCAAAAAGAATGTTTCGCAAGCGTATTGTGTATTGTGCAAAATGCTAAAATCAGGTGAGTGTTTAAACACAATTTGCAAATAAATACACGGAGAGAACATTTATTGTCACTACGAAATGAATTCTTATAAGATGAATGTGGGTGTAATGTAGTTTTATGTAAGTGACAAGAGCCTGCGTCAGAAGTAGACGGTTGTGCATACATCACGGATGGGTTGCCTATAATCGTTGTTGTATGTGTGTGTTTTTTGAACTTCACTGTAAATCAGTGGTTTTAAGTGTGGCGCATGAAGTAAAATTTCGAGTTTAGAAAAGCCTAATTTGGATTGGCCGCGTAGCGAAGCGGAGGCTTTTCTAAACTCGAAATTTTACTTCATGCTTAGTCTGGGAGTGGAAAACACTCGTTAAAAGCGTCAAATTAACCGCTTTTAAACAACGAATTCCCGCAATTTTAAAAAACGCTGTAATAGTCAAGAACATACAGGGCATTTTTCTTTTAAGTATACTCATCCCGATAATTACAGCGTTTTTTTAAATTTCGGGAATTCGTTGTTTCAAAGCGGTTAATTTGAGGCTTTAAACGAGGGTTTTCCACTTCCAGATTAAGCATGAAGTAAAATTTCGAGTTTAGAAAAGCCTGAAAATTTGGATTGGCCGCGTAGCGAAGCGAAGCGGCCAATCCAAATTAGGCTTTTCTAAACTCGAAATTTTACTTCATGCGCCACACGTATAAAACACTGAATATCGCAAAGTTTCAAATATATGGCTTTAGCAATCTAATATGTAGATGTGAATAAAACGTGAGTCAAATTCTGCGCTGAACAAATTGTTTATAACAGTGATTATAGGCAAACCAATAACTCTAACGTATATTAGGTTGCCTATAATCGTTCTTGTATGTGTGTGTTTTTTTGAACTTCACTGTAAATCAGTGGTTTTAAGCGTGGCGCATGAAGTAACATTTTGAGTTTAGAAAAGCCTAATTTGGATTGGCCGCTCCGCTTCGCTGCGCGGCCAATCCAAATTCTTAGGCTTTTCTAAACTCGAAATTTTACTTCATGCTTAGTCTGGGAGTGGAAAACACTCGTTAAAAGCCTCAAATTAACCGCTTTGAAACAATGAATTCCCGCAATTTTAAAAAAACACACACAAGTGAATGCTGCGCCGCGATTTACGTGTTAAATTATCGAGAAGTCATTGCAATAGTTCATCAAAAATTAGTCAAAATGAATGAAATTTTATTTAATAATAAAAATACACTTATAAAATTAATATATATCAAATAAAATGTTAACTTTGAATTAATATTTTCGAATATCCACTGAAGATATTTAAATTTCAATTAAAGTCAATCAAAGTTTATTTATCTCTGTATAGATTCTATAAATTTCGTGTTAGTTTGGTAATCTGTTGATTTTTAACAATTTTTTCAAAGAAAACATTCTCCTAAAATCGTTGATTTCATTGCAGAATTTCAACTTTGGCTTAATATTTTAAGATAATGCGTTGAAATAATTTAATTTTCTTAAAGTGCAATGAATTCTAAGTGAATTCTGTGACATTTGTGTTGATTGCATAACATGTTCAATTTTTTAAACAAAATTAGTTCGTGAATAATGTTTTTCTTTTCAAAATTTCAACTTCGATTCGATATTTTATTAAATCCAGTAGAGATATTTAAATTTTAATAACAGCCAATAAAAAATTATTCATTTCTATGTGGATTCTATAAATGTTGTGTTAGTTTTGGTAATCTGTTGATTTTTAACAATTTTTTCTAAACAAAGCATTCTCCTAAAATTATTTATTTTGATTTAATTACATAATTTCAACTTTGGCCTAATATTTTAAGAAAATGTGTTCAGATAATTTTATTTGCTTTATTTGTAAGTAAATTTTGTGAATTTCCTGTTAATTGTGTAAAACTTGAGTTTTTCCAAAGTTAATTTTCCTAAAACCGTTGATTTTATTATTTCAACTTTTGCTTAATATTTTAAGAAAATGCTTTGAGGTTATTTCATTTTATTTAAAGCAGATATAAGTGCAATGAATTCTAAGTAAATTCTATGAATTTTATCTTGATTGCATAAACCTTTGATTAGATTTAATATTTTAGAAAGTTTACTGGAGATATTTTCATTTTAATTATAGCCAATGTTCATTCTTTGTGTAGATTCCATGAATTATATGCTGATTTAATAATCTGTAAATTTTTTACATTTCAAAATCGTTGATTTATTTATTTATTTATACAGTTCGTGATTCTCAAAACTAACAAAATTACATATGAGTCTAAAGCAGTGGTCTCCAAACCCGCCCGCGACTTGCATGAATCCGGCCCGCGATTGTTTGTAATTTTTTTTGTAAATGTCATATTTTGAAATATTGTAACAATTGTTCCTTAAATTTTTCATAATTTTATAAAATTAATCGGATCTTGGCCGACTTTATTATATAGAATTGTATTTGTGGCCCGCGAAGAAGATAGTTTGGAGACCCAGGGTCTAAAGTATTAAAAAAATAATTTTATTTCCTAAGCTACACAATGATAATTTACAAGTGGGAAACTGAACATGTACACAATAAACTATTCCTTTAATAAGAATGCGCGTAGGTGTTTCAATGTTCCACTAAAAATGTCGGAATTGAGATTATTGCAACAAATCCTATTGATACCAAAATAAGTGCAGTAATTGGTTCCGTACGTTTGTTTATAAAATAACTAACTGCTCCGTAATAAGCGTCTTGGAACATGAAAGTTCACTAAACTTAAAAGTTCTGGGCAGATTATCACACCTGATATTAATTTGTGAATAAAAATGACATCTGCATTTAAGCGTCGTCGCTCGAGCGATTGCAAATTAACATATGACAGTATATGTGGATAAGTGCAATCAAGATTGAATTTAAAGGCAATGTATTTAAGGAACCTATGTTGAACCCGCTCCACTTGGTTTATGTTTATTGTATAATTTCAACTTTTTTTTAATATTTTGAGAAAACGCGTTGAGATAATTCAATTTTCTTTCAATGTCATTAAAGTGCAATCAATTCTAAGTAAATCTTCTAAATTTCATGTTGATTGTATAAAACTTTAATGTTTTACAAATTTTCCAGAGAAAAACTCTCCTATAATCGTTGATTTTATTGCATAATTTCAGCTTTGTCTCAATATATTCGGAAAATGCGTTGCGATATTTTAACTTTCTTTAAATCAGATGTAAGTGCAATCGATTCTAAGCAAATAGTGTGAATTTCATGTTGATTGTATAAAACTTTGATTTAATTACATTTTTTCAAACAAAATAAATCCCTTATTAAGTTATTTTTTTTTACGAAATTTCAACTTTGATTTAATATTTTAGAAAATCCACTGAAGATATTTAAATTTCAATGATAGCTAATCAACATTTATCAATTTCGGTGCAGATTCTATTAAGTTGATGTTGATTTGATAATCTGTTAATTCTTTACAATTTTTTAAAGAAACAGTTTTCCCGAAATCGTTGATTTTATTGCATAATTTCAAGTTTGGCTCAATATTTTAGGAAAATGTGTTACAATTCTTTAACTTCCCTTAAATCAGATGTAAGTGCAATTAATTCTAAGCAAATCATGTGAATTTCATATTTATTGTATAAACCTTCGATTTTTTAAGATTTTTCAAACGAAATAAATCTGTTAATCGCCTTTTTTACGTAATTTCAACTTTGATTTGATATTTTGAGAAATCCCGCGGATATTTAAATAAGTTAATGGTCTGTGCTGAGTCAGAAGTAGATAGTTGATAGTTGACTCACTAATGACAAATTGCATGGGTGCTGTGAATATCCCCCGAGTATTTTTGCAAATATCAAAAATTAAACAAATATTACATAACCTCCTCTTCCATTTGCCTCTCAGTTATGTGATTATTATAACAAAAAGCAGTAGCAATAAGTAGAGTCAAACAGAATCCTAAATATCGAAAGCACATTACGATCATATATTATTGTATTTTTCACATTCACTTTAATGAAAATCGGATACACAATTCAAAATAACAAACCAAACGATGAAATTGCAAGAATTTGCAGAAGTAAAATTAAAAGAACAGCGCAAAACGTTAGAAAGAGATGGATGCATAGCTAGTCCGTCTCGAAAATAAAAATGTATGGAGAAATGAATAAATGTTTTCCCCTTTTACTTCCCTCAACCCGACAACGCGCAAAAGACCGGTTCCGTGCGGCTAGCAAACGGAGTATTGCCTGACGAGTATTTTATAGAAATCATATATGATGAACAACTGTGTTGTAAAACAAATTCCATGTCCACCATCGCCACCAGGGGCGCATTTTCCATTAGATTCGATTTCGTCAAGGTCAAAAAGTGAAAAAGACCCTTAAACATAATACTTCTATACTAAACAAACACATTCAAGTAATGTGTAATTCGCATTACAACGTTTTATGTGGTTGTGATGTTCAAGAAATATTATTTTTCTTTGCTTGATGGGATATACATGGACTATAATATCAAAAAGTTACAGATTTTACATTTAAAATACGCTGCCCCCCGGCAATAAGACGTACATTTATTGGTGCTTGGTGTTGAGTTCGTCCTTGCGCAGTGTGAGCTTTTCACGCTATTATTCTCTCTAACGGATCCCGTTTCTGGCCCATGCAGCGAATAGGGAGTTAGCGGTATAGACTAATAAGTATATGCTTAAATCGTTATTTCTAAGAGAACAGTTCATTTCACCAAAAAATGAAACTACATTTTTTATTTTTGACATTGTTTTTATTTCTACCCCCTATGGGTGTGGTTTTCGGGGTACGCCTGGGAGTAGGAGTGGTCAACTTTCATCTTATTAGGAGTCCAGTACATGACATGCACACAAATTTTCGGGTAATTCAAGCGATTTTTAGAGGTCAAATCTCTGTCGACTGGACTAGTATGTAATACAAAGGGAAAGTATTGTTTTCATGAATATTTTCAAATTAAAAATGTTTACGGAAAATTCCGTTTTAAGGTCCCCTTAGTTAATTTCTGAAAAATGTTTGCCTATGTGTCTGCACAACAAAACCGTTAAAGATATTGTGATGAACTTTAAACTTAAGCTATTTATTATAATATGTGGATCTAAAGCATTTATTAAAAACGCAGAAACTTTAGAAACCTCAATTGCTTCTACATAAAATATCACAGAATGATGAAAATCATAAAAAAAATCCGAATTAAATATCTTATCAACATTGGCATTCGTAGACTTATTTTTACATGCATATTGATAAATCAATGCTCTTTAATATTTATTATTTTTGTCAGTGTTAGTTAATTTTCCTAATTTGAATCGCAGAAAAACATGAACAATATAAAATTGTATGTTAGCTGGAACGAATCCTCGTTAAAAGGATTCGAATCACGAATCCGAATCACCTAATATGATTCGAATCAGGAATACTCGAATAAAGGATTCGTAAGAGATAAATATGATTCGAATCAAAGATTCGAATCCTGTTTTTTCGAATCACGAATACAAATCGTTTAAGAATAAATTTGATTTTATTATTTTTTTACAAACATTAACATATAAATATCGTTATCAGTTGTTTTAACAAAAATATTCACAACCTAATTATTTATTATTAACACTGAACATCGTTGATAACAGACTAAATTTCTGTGTTACTCTGATTAAAGATGTATTTGTCTGTTTTTGAACTACACTTCATATCAATGGTTTATACGCGTGGCGCATGAAGTAAAATTTCGAGTTTAGAAAAGCCTCGTGAAAATTTGTCTCGGGTCGCTGCGCGACCCTCGACAAATTTTCTACGCGGGGCTTTTCTAAACTCGAAATTTTACTTCATGCTTAGTCTGGGAGTGGAAGACACTCGTTACATTAAAATATGTCACAACTGTTAAAGTATGTATCGTCGGATGCCCGTCTTCAGGGGTGATATGTAAGCAAATTATGGGTCCTACTGTTTCCAAGGCACTCTTTGAAAAACCAAAAGATTAAAATTTTACATATAAAATGTACAATAAACTATGAGTGTTGTGCATCATTGAATTCAGTAAACAATATTCTTCCAAAAAATATCAAAATCCAAAATGGCGCCCATAAGAAAAACAAAAGTTAGCTATGGTTCCTAGTTAAATGTTATAGTTATCTTAAAATAAAATATGTTACTAGATTTATCGTTAAAAAGTGCCTATAATGTCAAAGTTGTAAATGTCTGGATTTAATAGTTTTTGAATAAAAAAATAAAAACGAATTTTCAAAAAATACGTTTTTTGACAATATCTCATTAAAGAAATAAGATATTTCAAACTTGTTTTTGGGTTATTATTGGGCCCTAAATTATGCAACTTTGCCCCAATTTAACCGACTCTCTATCTCTTTAAATAACCGAGATCCCCATACATTCTGTTGAAATACGGACACCCGGTATAATAATAATAATAATATAAAATTTATTGTATTGTTATTTTTTAAGTATTTTAATTAAATAAATATTTTACATTGTTTGCCGTATATTTACGAATATATTAAAAATAAATACATATTTCAGTAATTCAATATTAATTATACCATCAAATGTCTAAAAGTCTTGTGTTAAAAATCATCAGAAATAATTAGATGTTTTTTTATTAAACGAATCTAACTATGGCTTTCGACGTATAAGTCAAAAAATGTTTGAAACAAAAGTTGTAGCCAACGAAAAAATAAACCTCTTTTACCTAAAAACTTTTCACCTCAACTCTTTTGTTTTTGAATTAGAAACTAAAAAATCTAGTGGAGATTTGTTGATCTCCACCAGTTTATTTAGTCATCGATTATGGCATTCGACGTCTAAATCAAAAAATGTTTCAAACAAAAGTTGTTGTTGCCAACGAAAAAATAAACCACTTTTACCTAAACACTTTTCACCTTAGCTGTTTTGTTTTTGTTCAATAAACCGAGAAAGATTTTTTTGAAAATGTATACACAACTTCATGACAACTTTATGATAATTCGAAAATTTACGAACGAGTGTCTTCCACTCCCAGACTAAGCATGAAGTAAAATTTCGAGTTTAGAAAAGCCCCGCGTAGAAAATTTGTCGAGGGTCGCGCACCGACCCGAGACAAATTTTCACGGGGCTTTTCTAAACTCGAAATTTTACTTCATGCGCCACGCGTATAAAACAGTGATTTAACGAGAAATTTAAAAACATACAAAACAAAATTTTTCATGTTAATCCTTACGATTAATTCGAATTATTTTTGACGATTAGAATCCTTTTGTACCTATTCGAATCCTTTTATAAATATTCGAATCCTTTTATGAGGATTCAAATCCTTTTATGAGGATTCGAATACTTTTACGAGGATTCGAATCCTTTTATGAGGATTCGAATCCTTTTACGAGGATTCGAATCCTTTTATGAGGATTCGAATCCTTTTATGAGGATTCGAATCACCAGCATTTGGATTCGAATACGAATCCTTTTAAAAAAGTGTAACGAATCCGGATCACGAATACAGTTTAACTTAAGTATTCGAATACTTCTTTTGAATCCTCTAAAAGGATTCGAATCCAGGATTCGAATCCCGAATGATTCGAATCCTGCCCAGCTCTGATGTTAACTTATAATCTACTATTGTTATAGATGAAGTATGTTTTTGAACTTAATTGTAAGTCAGTGTTTTATACGCGTGGCGCATGAAATAAAAGTTTGAGTTTAGAAAAGCCTGAAAATCATACTCCGGCAAATCCAAATTTTCAGGCTTTTCTAAACTCACAATTTTACTTCATGCTTAATTGAGGATTGGAAACACTTTTATAAACTTATTAAATACTTAAAAAACACTACAATCTTAAAAATACGAAGATGAACTTACATTATTTTAAATTTTTAAAAGGGTTTTTATTTTAAATTGCTTTAGTACCACAGTATGCTAATGATTGTATAAATATTTAAAGTTCAATCGTGTTTGTAAGAGTTTTGAAAATTAATATTGGTTTTAAACATTTTTCTTAAGCGTCAATAAACGTTTTTTTTTTAATGTTTTCTCAATAAGTACAACTGTTACTTCCCTGCATAATAAAAAAACATTCATTTGTAACACACACTATACCTACTTATTTACACGATCTTTACGATTTTCATCTTCTTTTCTTGATTTTCGAATTATTAAATGGTCTGAGAATTTCAATTTTTTGAAACTTTATTTTCACATTTTTTGTCAATTTGTACTCTCTATTTTCAAAGTTTTTATACGCCCATGGGTGTTGTTCTGTGATAAACTGAAATAGTTTGGGAGGCACTATTGTAGATATTAAAAGTTGTAGATTAAAAAATGAATATTTATTGTTTATACAATTTTTTCCGTGGAAGACTCTTTGAAAAATGTTTCGCTTCATCTCGTTTTATTTAAAAAAAAATACATAAATAACCAAATCTGACGGAAATAGTGAATATCAAACAATATAATCAGAAAAACTGAAACGGAAATTAATAATTTTTTCAAAATATCAAATCCAAAGTTAAAATTTCATAGAAAAAAGTGATTTTTGTCAGTGTTAGTTAATTTTCCAAATTTGAATCGCAGAAAATCATGAACAATATAAAACTGTATGTTAACTTATAATCTACTATTGTTATAGATGAAGTATGTTTTTGAACTTAATTGTAAGTCATTGTTTGGAGGGATTTATTTTGCAAAAAATCAAAGTTGTAAACAATAATTAACAGAATTTACTTAGAACTGATTGCACTTACATCTGCATAGAAGAAAATTAAATTATCTTAAGGCATTTTCCTGAAGTATAAATCAATGTTGCAATTGTGCAATAAATTCAACGATTTTAGGAGCAAGGTAAATTTTAAAAAATGTAATAAAAATCAGCCGATTATCAAATCAACATAACATGTATAAAATCTACACAAAAATAAATAAAGTCTGTTTGACTATAACTTAATTTTAAATATCTTCACCGGATTTCCCCAAAATATCAAATCAAAGTTGAAATTTCATTTTAAAAAAAAAAGGTGGTTATCGGATTTATTTTGTTTGAAAAATTATAAAAAACAAAGTATTATACTATACAATCATCTTAAAAAAACCTAAAATATCGTAACGCATTTTCCGAAAATATTGAGTCAACGTTGAAATTATGCAATAGTCAACGATTTTAAGAGAATGTTTTCTTTAAAAAAAATTGTAAAAAATTTCCAATTATCAAATCAACGTAATTCATAGAATCCACACAAATAAAACTTTGATTGGCTATAATTAAAATTTAAATATCTTCAATGAATTTTCCAAAATATCAAATCAGTGTTGAAATTTCGTAAAAAAAAGTGAGTATAAATGAAATTGCCAATTCTTGGTTGGAGAATACTTCAATCATTAAAAGTGCTATTCTTTTCGCAATCTACAACAAGTTAGTCTTACAAAGACTATATCAAACACTCATTGAAACAACTACTTCCCGGGCTAATACCCCGACGGACATTGAATTATACAACAAGTGTTTGCTGTTACATACAGTAACTTACTGCAAATGTAACAATTTGGGTCAAATTATTCAGGCCATCTATAGACGCGTTTCGAGATTTATCTCTCATCAGTATAGCTTTGCCATTCCCTCTAAACAATTTGACACCTTAGACTGGCGGTCACGTTACCGTTCAAACATAAGTATAAATGAAATTGCCAATTCTTGGTTGCAGAATACTTCAAACATTAAAAGTGCGATTCTTTTCGCAATCTACAACAAGTTAGTCTTACAAAGACTATATCAAACACTCATTGAAACCACTACTTCCCGGGCTAATACCCCGACGGACATTGAATTATACAACAAGTCAATGTCCGTCGGGGTATTAGCCCGGGAAGTAGTTGTTTCAATGAGTGTTTGATATAGTCTTTGTAAGACTAACTTTTTGTAGATTGCGAAAAGAATCGCACTTTTAATGTTTAAAAAAAAGTGATTAACGAATTTATTTTGTTAATAAAAATTGTGAAAAATCAAAGTTGTATGCAGTCAAGATGAAATTTGCAGAACTTAGAATTCATTGCACTTACATCTGCTTTAAAGAAAATCAAATTATCTTAACGCATGTTTTTAAAATATTAAGCCAAAGTTGAAATTATGTAATCATCAACGATTTTAGAAGAATGTTTTCTCTAGGAAAATTGAAATAAATTGAAGTTTTATACAATCAACAGGAAATTCACAGAATTTACTAAGAATTGATTGCACTTACGTCTTGTCTTATTCAAAGAAAATTAAATTACCTCATCTCATGTTCTTAAAATATTAGGCCAAAGTTGAAATTATGCAATAAAATCAACTATTTTAGGAGAATGTTTTCTTTAAAAAAAATTGTTAAAAATCAATTGATTTTAAAATCAACATAAAATGCATAGAATCAACTCAGAAATGAATATACTTTGATTAATTGTAATTGAAATGTAAATGTCTTTATAGAAAATATCAAGTCAAAGTTAAAATTTGATTTGATTAACTACGATTTATTATTTTTTTTATTAAATTCCATTTATTTTGAATAATTTCTAAAGAATTTCTGATATTATAATAAAAATTGTTAAATTAATACTTTGATAATCTATGTGATTTCATTATTAAAATTGGTTCTTTACTAGTTAATTTATTAGGCTTCATTTTACATAATTTCATTATAATTTAAGCTATTGTCATGTTTTCGTCAAATGTTCGATTTTATTTCATCCTTCAATAAAACAAGGTTTCATTCTCTAAGACTTTCATCAAGATTTATAATTTAAATAACTTTTTAACGATTTGTAAGAAAAGGCTGGTAAATTGTTAACGCTAAGTTGAATAAAACACAAATACCGCACGCAAATTTGTGTTGATTATTAATTTGAACAAAAAGAAAATAACATCAACTCTATTTATTTTATGTCATAAACTTAATAATAAAGGAAACTGCAAAATAAGTTTCTGATTAAGTGGAACTTTAATGAATTAAAATTTCGAGTTTCGAAAAGCCTGAAAATTTGGTTTGGTCGCTCTGCGAAACGACCAAGCCAAATATTCAGGCTTTTCCAAGTCAAAATTTTAATTCATGCACCACGCGTATAAAACGCTGACATCAAGTGAAATCTTCAACC
Organism: Philonthus cognatus; assembly: GCA_932526585.2. NCBI lineage: Eukaryota > Metazoa > Arthropoda > Insecta > Coleoptera > Staphylinidae > Philonthus > Philonthus cognatus. The sequence goes on along the minus strand of OW052245.1, from coordinate 26,755,746 downwards.
AATTGATTAGAGTGAAATAAGTTTAGTATGTCAATTATCAATTGTTTAAATTACCAGGAAATTAAAAGTGATGATGGACATCACTATTATTTTATATGTGATTTTAAAATGACAAAAATGTTTTTCAAATGTTCACCATTAACCAGCCAACTGTAATACTTTGCTTTATATTTTTATGTGTACAGAGTGGTCTAATTTCGATGTTGCTTATGGGCATCTCGGTAAATATAAGAGAGAAAAAAACCGATGGCGCAATCGCGATCTCTTTTTTTGAGACTAGGATAATGCCAAAACAAAAATGCATTTTCTTGTTTTATTAGAAGTTATGAGGCAAGGCAAAATCGGGTTTTCTTGATTTTTAACTTTAATTTATATCTTGCGTAATTTTTGGCTAGACAAAACTATAAATACCGTCTTAAGACATTTTTTTTAAGTAGAATCTAGTGGCTTAGGCATTTTTTATTTTATGCACACATTTTCGAGTTTTGGCCAAATTATTTTTTTTAAACGTAAATCAAAGTTGGCTTTGACACAGTTTAAAATAGTGTTTTTCTCTGATTTCAAAAATATATACTTTTGTGAATTTATCTTAAATAATAGTGTTAAAATAGAGTAGAAACTAGCTTTTAATCTTCTAATATAATATGCAAGACAATACCCATTTTCGATCATTTGCATGCTTAATTTTAATTACTTATTCCATTGCAACAGCAAAGAGTTCTGTTCCTACAACAAGATGAAGCAGATTGCTTTTGAATGCAAATTTAGGGGGCAATTGGTTGGGAACATTTAGACCGGTTAGGTGGCCTGCTAGATCTCCAGATCTGACACCGTTAGATTTTTGAATGGGGATACCTGAAGGACAACATTTACAAGCAGCCTAAATTAATTTAGATGTTTTGGAGCAAAATTTTCATGATTTTCATAGGAAATGCTCCCAACATTCAAATGTATAATGCCATTCGAGCTGTAAGAGGTAAATGCCAAAGAAGCATTAAAAATAATGGCCATCAGTTCGAACATTTAAAATAAGTTTTTTTTTCTTATTAAATAAAAATTTTAATAAATATTGAAAATAAAATTATGTTCTAACTAATAAAATATTTATTACTCAAAAAATAATTATTATTTTAAAAACCTTTACTTTATAATGTTTATCATAACTAAAACTGAGCATGCAAATGATCAAAAATGAGTATTGTTTTCCATATTATATTATTTAGCAGATTAAAAGCTGGTTTCCACTCTATAGTAACACTGTTTTTTAAGAAAAATTCACAAAAGTATATATTTTTGAAATCAGTGAAAAAGACTCTTATTAACTATGTCAAAGCCAACTATGATTTACATTAAAAAATTTGGCCATAACTCGAAAATGTGTGCATAAAATAAAAAAAATGCCTACGCCACTGGATTCTACTCAAAAAGTGTCTTAAGATGGCATTTATACTTTTTGTCTATCTCACAAATTACACAAGATATTGATTAAAGTTAAAAATCAAGAAAACCCGATTTTGCCCTATAACTTCTGAAAAAAAAAACAAGATGGTGCATTTTTGTTTTCGGCATTAGCCTAGTCTCAAAAAAAGAGATCGCGACTGCACCATCGGTTATTTTTGACTCTTATATTTACCGAGATGCCCATAAGCAATATCGAAATTAGACCATCCTGTACATTTACTAAAATTTGTATTAGTTGGAATTATGCAATTTAAAAAACATAGTTATTTTTTAAATTCAATAATTTTTTAAAGATTCAATAATTAACTATACTACTTCAGATGTTAAGTATACTACTTCAGATATTTTAATATATTCAATTTTTAATTAGAATCCAGTAAATTGAAGGGCACTAAATTAGATATTTCCACGGCATTAATTCCACATCCAGGCATACAAGATTCTATGTAGGATTCAAGACTTGGAAACTGAAAGGATATTTGTTTAAAGAAATAGTAATAATAAAACAACATTTATTTCTTTGAAATAAACACAACAAAATTAGCATAATAATCATTGATACATTTATTCCTCTTAACATGGCACAATCAAAAGGTATCCTTATATATATTATAATAATGATTCATCTTTAATTTACACATTTACATGATTGTATATTTAATATTTAAATATATATTGAAAATAGTTTTCCATATTTTTTTTTGTTTCATTAATAATTAATATCCACATAATATATCTCTTTGACTTACTTTCTTCTTATTTTTTTTATTTTTATATACTCTATATAATATTATATATAATATAAATACACTAAGAGTCTCGATCAACAACAGTAACAAACAACATATGTATGTATTAAAGTTATTTTTCCTTCTTGAATAATACCTGTATAAAATACATACACCGAGAAAACAATCAATTCGTTAATTTCCGCTAATTAGATGGAGCTATTAATAATTATAATTAGTTTCAGTGTAGGCCTTTGAAAAAATTGAAACACGCTCGGCGCGCGCATAAACGCGCGCGCGCCAGCTCGCTATTATAATCATGATCACAAGGGTGAATATATAAAATATATATATATTTTTATGTATGTATATATATCTTAAAGTTAGGATATCTATGTACAGTACTTTTTTTCATTGAATTAAGATCCGCGTATATAAATATAAATATTTTTTGTATGTATTGAAATTTATATACCAATTGACAACCCTGATTTTTAAAAGCTTATTGACGTAAACGACACACGGCGCACCTACTTTAAAAGATATTTTTTTTGTTAATGTGTATACAGGGTGCTTAAAATTAAAATGCAATTCATTTACGCAGCAAAAGCAGTGACCAAAAAAAACAAGGCCTCTAAATTGAAATGCATATCTGGACCTTAGAGCCAAAGGGTATTAAGTCCACCTTTTTTCAATTATGAGATTATAAGTCGTTTCAATAGACGTACAGTTGTAAGAGAAAAAAACTAGTACAGCTAAATATTTGGCTATGTGAACTGGACTTACTTTGATTTTTTAAATTATCAATCAAATTGAGAAATCTGCGAAAATGTCAAACAAAATTTAATTAACATCAACATGCCTCAACTGACTGAAATGCAAAAAGCGATAATAACGACCCGTTTAGAGACGGTATTAGCATTAGAGATATTGCATGTCAACAAAAGCACCGTCTTGTTGGCCAAGAAAAAAATGTTTTGTTAACCTGTACATGACAAGTGTCTCTTTTACAAGAAAAAATACGATATTTTAGAAGTGGCTAAACCTCCCTGCTGTACTAGTTTTTTTTTTCTCTCGCAACTATACATATTATACATTAAAGCAACTTATAATTTTTCAATTGAAAAAAAAATGGACTTAATGTAATACTATTTGGCTCCTCAGAGTTCCAAATATTGAAAAATTGGGACTTAATTTAACCCGTAACCGGTACACAGTGGTAAAAAATTTCACACACTTTAACTCGTAATAACTTTGGCTACTAAGCAAACAAAGCACTGAAAAATCACCTGCATACAAAAAATTGACACACTAAAAAGTAGATATCAAGTCAATGCAATATTTTAAAGAACAGGGATGTTACAAATGTTTAAATATTTGCTAGTGTCTCTCAGACCCCACTGTACTGGTTACAGGTTATGTCAAAAGTGTTTTGCTTACAAATTTAAAAAAATTGATTGATAAGGCTGATAAATGTTGAAAGTTCATCTTCACTTTTATATAAATAAAACAATTTAAACACTTTCAAATACATATTGTGCATTCGCTACGTTTCGCCACACTGTGGCTTCTTCAGACGAAGAAATGAAGCCTGAAGAAGCCACAGTGTGGCGAAACAATTGTAGCGAATGCACAATATATATTTGAAAGTGTTTAAATTGTTTTAGTTGTATAAAAGTACAAATTTTACCTATCCTTCAATAAAAACCACATTTCTTACTTATAAATAAGATTTCTACAATTTCAAACATCCTGTATACACAAAACACACAATTTTAAGCTATTAGGCTATTCCTCATTCACATAGTAAAAGCTGGGAATGACTTGAATCACATGATTTTTGCAGTTTGAGTATTGTTTATCGACATACATTTATTTTATATTATGTATCTCATTCAATAAACAAAATTAAAAATGCACCGACACCAATCTGCTTATATACGAGTATACAGTGAGTTGTATTTATCCTGAACAAACCATCAACAATTTAACTCACATTTACAGTTTTAAATCTTATGCTGGGTTTATAGGATGCTTAAGCGTGTTTAAGGTTTAGCGTATAAGCGGACTTGAGCGTACGCATTCTTACGAACGCGTTCATACTATGTTTGAGGATTTTAAGAATTAACGTTTAGTGTTTAAGAGTGTGCTATTTTCTACTTTTCTTTTAAATATCCTTAATTCTCGTATGAACGGCATAATTTTCTTAAACGTTAAACACTAAACGATAATCACTAAACACTAAATGATAAACGTCTTATAAACCCGGTATTAATACTTAAATTTTTAAAATTCTCAGCATTAGTAAAAACATGTATCTTAATTATTTTATATTGTTGATATTTTATATTAAATCACTGTTTTACATGCCTGGTGCAAGAAATAAATATTTCGAATTTAGAAAAGCCTCAAATATTTACCTCATGCTTAATCAAGGAGTGAAAATCCCATGTTAGAAAACTATTTAAACCTTTAATGATAACACCGGATTCTTAAAAAAAATTAACAAGATAATTAACGAAACTAATAAAGATTATGAAAATAACTACCGTTTCCGTTTGTTTTTCATTTTCTTTAAGAAATCAGGTTTGTCATCAAAGCTTCCATTAGCTGTCGAACAAGTGTTTTCCAATCCCAGATTAAGCATGAAGTAAAATTTCGAGTTTAAAAAAGCATGAACATTTCAAAAATTTTATGCGCCAAGCGCATAAAACACAGATTTGAAGTGAAGTTTATAGTATATCAAATTTAATTAATCAATTATCCATTTAAAAACATATTCAAAAATTTGAATAATTCGAATATTTTAATATTTTAATTATTTATGTATTCGAATAAACAAATCATTTTGAGATTAAAATATTCATATTTGAAAATTTGAATTGTTCGTATTCGAATTCCAGCTGCAGTAGACACAACTCAATGTACCTACCTATACTACAATCTACTATCATAGTATACAACAACTATTTTATCAGTTGAGACATAAAAGCCATTAAATAAAAAGGAAATCAATGCTAATTACTTAATGACTAATATCTTTAAACTGAAAATATGTGAATGTTCAAGATTAAATAAAACACCCTGTATGCACAGAAAAATACAAGCATTAGTTACTTATCAATTATTGTTTAATGATTGATTATTTATTTATTTGTGCTTTCAGATTTCAATTAATTTCTCTAAATACTAATCATCATGATATGCTCTATACAAATGTGATAATAATATACAGGGTGTCCCAATAGTGAGTACTTGCACGATATTTTAGATCTCTTTAAAGATATTCTTTAAAAAGCTTCTTTACCAAAGCTTTTTGATTTGAAGAGTAGTTTAACTTAAATATATTATTCATATAACTAATAACTAGGTTAATTTGTTTTTGAGTGTTAATACTTGCAGGATATAAATGTACCATAAAATCAATATTGGTTACAAATTGACCAATTAATTAAATGAAAAATGTATTTAATAAAAACTGAAATGTAACAAGCACAAAATATTAATGGGTAGTAAAGTAGAAATCATTTAGCCCATGGTATTAAGTTGGTTCAGATGTTCACTGATGGCGTTATTAGATGGCAGCAACTTCGGGGCGTTGCATCATAAACGTTTTTATGTTAAAATGACCAGTTGTTACACAAAGATTTAGTTGAAATAACTGTCTAATGCTATTAAAATTAAATAATGAAATGCATTGTAAACACAAATGACAAGAAAGGAGAGGTAAAATTCTGCCGTTGAGGTTATGTTTGTATACAATCTCACGTGAATCAAAGTGTGCACACCTTCATACTTAAATGTAATGAAAGTAGAACATTTCGTACACGAATTTAGTATGATCACATGTTCTGTATTCCTCGGTGATATAAAATTGGATCTAAAGAATTAGTATCGTATCATATACCCTTGAAAGTACCATAAAATCAGTAATAAATACAAATTGACCACCAAATATTTGAGATATAAATGGATCTAGTTTAAAAAGGAAATTAAAAAAACTTTATTTTCAAATTTCAAATTGCAAAAAATTTGGAATAAAACAAGTGTTTTACTTTACCCAATTTGAAAATTATATTCTGTTTAAAATATCAAGTAACTCTGAAATAATAATTATTATTACTACTACTATATTATTATTATTAGTTCGACTTCGAGTGAATATAATTGATAAACTGTATTTTTAAGTTGTGCAAGAGCTGCACAAAATAGACAAACTCCAATGGAGGAACATATTTTTTTTATCATTAACAAGAGCTTAGACATCGTCCAAAAGCACACTATTGGGACACAATCTATTAAAAAATACTTAAAAATAGTCATGTTAAATATGATGAGAATAAATAAGGAACACGAAAACAATGGCAATAATAATTAGTGACCTCTCTATATATCACAATAAATGATTATTATTATAATAATAAAAAAAATTATGCTAAAAAATGTAGAATTATATAAAAATATTTTAGTAGAAAATTTACATGTTAAAAAAACAAAAAAATTAATAAGATTGATGATACTGTAATTTCTTGTTTTTTGTTTTAATCAACATCGATTGATTTAAAAATTTGAAAACTACTTTTCTGCTAACTCTCTCTTTAATTAAAACAATTGTTTCGCCTACCATTTAAACTAACCCCCACTTTTTTAAAATTCATCTCATCTCATTTTGGCAAGATTTGGAAGATTATGTTGTATTTTCTTAAACCCCCTGCCTTGATTTCAGGCCGGTATGATTCGCCGTTACGAATACTGCAGTCTGGTGAGGGCCTTGTCTTTAAAGCGCCGCCTGGCCAATTCGGACATCGCGACTGGGCCCAGATTGGCGACCTGCGGTGAGGTGGCGATCGCGCGGAAAGTCGCCGCCACCGTTCCTTTCAAATCGATCTTGTGTTGCTTGGGGGGTTGGAGTACGGCGTTGTTGTCGACGAGCGCGCACGGTTTGGAATTGATCCACGGGTGGTTGGTGAGCTGGACCGCAGTGGGCCGTCTTTGTGGTGCGACGTGTAGCATGTCGGTGACCAAGTCTTTTGCTTGTTGTGATATGTGCACATTCTGAAAATGTTGTTATTCAAGTTTATATATAAAATCAGTCCTTAGTTTTCTTAGTCAGTTGGCTTTAAATTAATAATTTATAATTATAAAATTAAAAACAAAAAGTTCATGTATTTTTGCAGTAATATTGATTTAAAATCTATCATATCCAGCCATAGGCATAGCCAGGATTGATCTCAAAGGCTGGACAAAAGATAGACTATTGTATCCAGGAGGAGCAAGAGTCAAAATATATGCTAAATTTAGTAAAAAAAACTTATATGTCAATTACTTTCACGTGATACGTCAAAAATATACAAATTCTTGGTGTCCAGGTGTCCATTAAACCATAGGTATTTATGATTGTTTTACTTCATTAATCAATTATTTAAATTTTGAGTTAAGGAAAGAAAAGATTTAAAAAATCGTCTATATACACGTTAGGTTCATGAAGAGTTTGCTCTATCTAATGTTTGCTTTTCACTTCTTGTTTTGTGCATCTAGTCTAGTTAAAACTACCGACTTATAATCAGAACTGTTCCGAGTACAAGTAAATTTACTCAATTACTGAATACAAATACTCTGCGAAATATGTACTCGAGGACTAAGTACAAGTACGTAACAATAGGTACTTAACCTCTTGAGTGGCACGAAGCGTTTCGTTAGATGCAAGCTATGATGGCACCTCAAATCATGCACATGCGAACATATACGTCTTCGCCAACACATCTACCACGCTAGCGTATATATACGTCATAACCATACAAAATCACAGTTAATGTAAAATATTTTATTTTTAAATTGTAATTTTTCATCAGAAGTATTCTATTATTATGGAGATTGTTTTGAATGATAAATTCCAAAACATGGAGCAGGACAGTCCATTATGACAAGATTTACAGCAATTGCGACTTTCCTTTCTTTTGTCTTTTTTGGATAACATAATGCATTTGATGTTGAATTTATTAATTTTTAACAATAAAATGTAAAAATACTAGTTAAATTCTACCTTTTGGTTTACTTTTCTTTTGTAATGGGTGGTATAAGCAAAGAACTTCTAAGACAAGCCTAGACGTTTTTTTTTTTTTGTAACAATTGATCTCCGCATTAGAAAAACATCCTTTGTACGTGTAAAACATCGCAGGTAAGCATATTCATATAAACAATGAAAGGCCCCAATAAAATATGCGAGGCGAATATATCTGTCATATCTAATGTAACTTAGAATTTTAGTTGCTTATACATAGAGTTTTATGTAACACCGAACATACTAAAATGTACTTAATGTTAATTTTCCTATGTTCGATGTGTACTGGGACGCATCAAAGCATTGAGTACGATGTGATTGGCTAGGATTTCTAATGGTAATATAGTCAACCCAATGTACACTCTTCACGTCAAAAATAAATTAAATTTGTCAATTATTATGTCAACCACAATATGTTGTATTATGAATATTTTAGTACAACGGAATGGTTATCAACTTTTGTGATATTTTTAATCAGTAAAATACTAGTTAAAAAAGGTAAGAAGATATAAACGCTTTATCAGTAAACATAATTTTTCGCAACATTTTGTTGTTTAATTTAACATATTAAATACAATTTTACAAAAATGTTATCGCTTAATGTTGTTATACAGCAACTAGTAATGTTGGAATGTGTAGGATCTAAACTTAAATTCTTGTAGAACTCCTACGTACACAGGATTTTTAAATATTAAATGATTTTGCAATACTAAGGATATTATTAGACACTCTTCGACATAACAGAAATTGTTTAATTTCATCTCTTCCGATGAAATTTATGCAAACAAACTGTTCTAGAAGGTTCGAAATGGTTGAAATAAATGGTAGTCTGATTGAAAAGAACATTTTTCAGAAAATAAATCAAGGGAATTTCTTGAGCTGTTTTGTCCACAGTATAAGTTACCAGAATAATATTTTCCTCCTTTGTATACATTATTGATATGTTTAACTCTCTGTTCTTCGTCTACGTCTGCTTCAAGTGCTAGAACAGCAAATATCACTTGCTTGCGATAACTGACAGATTTAATTTATTTTTGAAGAGAAGAGTGTAAATTGGGTTGCCTATATTACAATTACAAATCGTAGCCAATCACATCGCACTAATGCTTTGATGCGTCCCAGTACACATCGCACATAGGAAAATTAACATTGAATACAGGTCAAGTACTTTTATGAATACAAAGTACTGAGTACATGAAGTGAATAAGGGAAATGATTATGACCCCTTGACTTACGATTTAAAATTACATTTAAGATGCACAAAGTGATTTTTTTTAGTGTGCTTTTATACATTAAAATCTCCCAGATGTTCGAATTAATCAAATTAAATATTTGTAAAATTAATTTGTAAGATATTAAAAACAAGCGGAGAGTATATTTTGAATTTCACAATGTTTCAGTGTGATATACCCGTGGCGCATAAAGTAATATTTCGAGTTTATTTGGATAGGTCACCCTGCTACGTGACCTATCCAAATTCTTCAGGCTGCTCTAAATTTGAAATTTTACTTCATGCTCAATCTGAGAGTGGAAAGCACTCATTTAAAGCTTCAAATTGAATGCTTTAAAAACAACGAATGTAGAAAACATAGCAGAGTATATACATAGAGAATTTTTTTTTTTGGTATACATTTTCGCTATGTATAATACCCCTATAAAAGCGCATTGTATATTATATTATCTTACACTCGTATTAATTAATATTAAACGTATTTTTGATATTTCGTGATAATTGATATATTTCAGTTGGTTTTTATATTATTCAAATTTAAAAAGTTCATCAAACTATTAATGTGACATCTAACCTAATCCAACTATTGATATTTTAAAAGTTGGGCCTTTAATATTTCCTCAATTTGCAATTCTAATTAATTTTTGTGACAGCTATGAGAGTTTTCGATAATAATACTTTTCGATTATGTCTTTTGTGGCCGTTCTTAAATATTGAGATAATGAGATTTTTACACAACTTACCTAGCCTTTTTTATATCTCCTCAATATTTTGATTTTTATCGAATTTTTTTCCAGTTATAGCAGTTTTTGACAATTAAATTGAATCTGTTAGTGCAGACACTAGACAATGGAATTCATTTCTGTTCATTTAACTATAATTCTAACAAGTGCCTTCCACTCCCAGATTAAGCATGAAGTAAAATACGAGTTTATAAAAGCCTAAAGAATTTGGATAGGTTGCATAGCGACCTATCTAAATTAGACTTTTCTTAACTCTAAAAAAACATTGGTTTGAGTTCAAATTCAAAACCAATATTTCTTCTTTGATTTATTTATTTAGTTAACTGAGCCTATTTGATACATCTAGTAATATAAATTTAACACATTAAAATTAGGAATATAAAACACAATTAAAAATTATAACACATACACGATGACAGTTTAAAATAAATAGTAAGCAAAAACAAGGAATAAAGGTAAAAACATTACAATATATTTTTAATCTTTTGGAGCACGTAATAAAGCCAAAGAATACCAAAACAGTTTCTCATTTATATAAAGACTAAATATCAAGGTGCCTTAAAGTATTCATATTTTGTGTTTGGGTGTCTCAAGGTAAGAAAAGTTGAGCACCACTAATAAAAGATAGTCTATATTGTAGACAAAAGGAGTGTGCAGTTTTTATATAACTCTCTTTAATCTCATCATCGTGTTAAAAAGTTCTCAATGTAAATCAAAATGTACTCGAGTAGACCCAAATGTACTGAGTACATTGAAATGTATTGAAGTACAAAAGTACATTTTACAGTTAAAAAGGCGCCTAGTACAAGTACAAGTACTCAGACAATAAAGTAAAGATAATAAAGAATACATGATAAGGACTCAGAGTACAATTTTTGAATACCTGTACTCGAGTACCACCCTGCTCTGCTATAATATAATTCACTTACATGAAATTCAATTTTTCCACTACTGATCCTTTGTAATATGTGTTGTGGACTGTCATTGGCTCCCATGCTGAAAGGACTTCTGCCCATTAACAAAATGTAAAGAATCACACCCAATGACCAGATATCACAGGCTGCATCATAACCCTGCCTTTTCAGCACTTCAGGCGCGACATAGTTGGCCGTATAGCATGGGGTCATTAATAAACCATTATCAGCTCGCAACTGAAAATTACATAATTTCAATTGCTATTGTCGCAGTCATCTATATTTTGTACTGAAGCATACTCTTTCAAAAAAGCAAAAAACATCCAATACTTTGTTTCAGTACATAATCTTACTGTAATAATGATCTTTTACACAATAAAACAAGTTTTACTTTGAATAACACTTTTTTATTTAATGTGACTGAGAGAGTGGGGAAGGAAGGGGCGATAACGATAGAGTTTTGGAATGTAGAGGGAGTAAAGTCTAAAGGGCAGGAGTGTAAGTGGAAGAAAGACTTTGAGGAGTGGGTAATCGGGAAGGACATTGTGGGATAGTAGAGACTTGGATGGTGAAGAAGGAATGGAGAGAAGTGAAAGGATGGTTACCGAGGGGGTTTAGATAAGAGATGAAAGAGGCAGTAAAATGTGCGAGGAGAGGGAGGGCCAAGGGGGGAATGATTGTTGGATGGAGAGAGGATAGGAAAGGAGGCAAGGGGAAGATGATGGCAGGATGCGAAGGGCTAGTGTGGGTGAAATATCAGCAGGGAGGATATCAGGTTAATGTGGGGGTGGTTTACATCAACAAGAACTGGAGGGACATAAGAAGAGAAATAGATGAGAGAGCGGGCGAAGGAGGAAAATGGATGGTGGGGGGGGGGGGGATTTCAATGCCAGAATAGGGGAAGCAGGGGGAGGAGACGGTTCGGTTGTGAAGAGGAGTATACACGATAAATGTATAAATGGGGAGGGCAGGAGGATGAAGGAGTGGGTGATGGAGGAGGGATGGGAGATTTTGAACGGATGCAATTGGGAGGGAAGAAAAACGTACATTGGGCCAAGAGGGGCATCGGTAATGGATTATGTGATGGTCAAGGGAATAGAAAAAGGAGATATAAGAGGTATGCAGGTGGAAGAGGTGTTAGGATCTGAGGAGAAGGGAAGAGAAGTGGAAATGGGGGCGAGAAAACGAATACCTTGAGTGTGGGGTAAAGGCGATGGAGGATGTGAGGAAGAGGCTGGCGAGGATTCAATGGGAATAGGTCAGTACAATGGAGGAGATGATAGGGGCATGTGGAAGGAAAAAGAAAGAAAAGAGAAGAGGGGGGAGTACATGGTTCGATGAGGAGTGTAGGCAGGCAAAGAGGGAGTTAAGGAAGGCAGTGGAAGAATGCGTAAGAAATGGAGCAGAAGAGGGTAGAGTGGTGGTGGCAAGGAAAAGATATGATAGTATATGTGAAAGGAAGAAGCTGCTGGCGGTGGAAAGAGTGAGCGAGGAATTGAGGGAATGCAGGAACGAGGCGGAAATGTGGAAGGTGCTGAGTAGAGGGGAAAGGAAAAGGCAGATAGGGATATCGTTGAAAGAATGGACAAGGAAGTGGAGTGCCAGTGGGGATGGGAGAAAACAGGCGAGGGGATGGACAGGAAGAGTTCACGGATGAGGTCGAAAGAGCGTTCAAGGAGGTGAAAGGAGGGAAGGCAGCAAAAAGGGATGGGCTGAAGGCAGAGATGTGGAAGGAGATTGGGGATGTGGGGATGAACCGATTAGTGTAGATGTAATGTATTATTATGCTAATAAAGGTCGTTTTTTTTAATTTAATGTGACTGCAGTTTCGACAAAGTTAGCTTGTCATTATCAAACACTTTATGTTTGATAATGACAAGCTAAATTTGTCGAAACTGCCGTCACATTAAATAAAAAAAGTGTTATACAAAGTAAAAACGAAGTAGAAGTCTCCACAATTCAGAACGATCTATTAATTAATAATTATACTCATCAAGTATAATAGATATGGATTGGTTCTAAATGATCAAATTAGAATATGTTTGTCGATGTGTTAGAGAGTGATAATATTTATTTTACCTGCTTAGCAAAACCCATATCACAAATGGTGACGCTCTCTGGGGAATGATCAGGCGAACCAAACAGAATGTTCTCCGGTTTTAGATCCCTGTGCACCACACCATTCTGATGGAGAAAAGCGACGGTGAGGGCTAGCGTTTTCAAAATAGCCCCTGCTTCAGCTTCACTCACACGACCCTAGAAATTGAGAAAACAAGTATCATAATTGTGTTCAATAAAAAAAAACTTATAGAGACAAAAATCCTTTACTAATTGATCTAATCAAATTTAATACAAAAACAAATTGTATGTTTTATGATTATAGCGGGGGATTCAACAAGGATTGCACCTACCATCTCAGTCAAATTAAGCAAACAACACAACCACAGAACGTTGTTGAACAATTAGCCGGACAATTGTAAAAACAGAGACTTGCTAACAATTGCGAAGTCACTTAGCATATTCTTCAACACAGACACGTGGCTAAGGTACTGGATCGTAACTCTCCTAACTTGACTGAGACGCTGGAACATGTCTGCAATTCCCATTGGATCCTGTGCCATGCTTATGATAATTGTACAATAAAATATCATAATAATTTTGTAATAAAAACATCCTTACCCTTTTTAAAATGTAGTCAATTAAATCACCCCCGCTCAGCAACTGCAGTACCAAATAAACTTTACCCCCTTCCTCGTACACTCCTTTGAGTGAAACTATGTTTGGATGATGGCCATATCTTAACAAAATCTCCACTTCTTCTCTACAATCACAGGCGGAACCAACAATCTAAAGATATAAAAAAATATAAATAGCATATCATAAATATAAATTGCAAATAGTCTTGGGTAAATTTCAATATGAATGTAAATTGCATATCAAATTAACTAAAAATGTACTAACCTTAACAGCAAACTGTTGTCCAGTAGCTCGATGTCTCGCTGCTTTGCACACGCTGTAACTCCCAAAGCCTAAATCGCCCAACAATTCATAATCATCGAAGAAGTTCGTTCCGCTTGTCCTCAATGATTTATGGGGCACTTCGCTCTTTTTCTGATTAGTGTTGGTACCTTCCAGTAAACAAGGGGCAATAAAACTAAAACTGAAACACAAAAACATATTTTTCAACAAAATAATAAAAATGGAATAAAAAATACAATAGTCATCAACGCTTACCAAACCAATATGGTGTTTGTGAAAGTTTGCGAACATTAGCAAACACGATTATTGTTTGATGTGGACGATAATCTTAAAGATGAAAAATGCTTGTAAGCATGAAATGGTTGCAAATACGAAGAAACATTCGGCCTTGTATGCGTTTACCGTCTACAACAAATATTAATCATGTTTGCAAACATGCTTAAGAAGTCCTAGCTTGATGTACATTTGTAACTTTAGGACCCATTTGCACCCCAGTCGATTAACTTTAATCAGTGATTAGTAGGGTTCATTTCATTTAAATAAGCGAGAAATGCAAATATGTATCTCAGTGAAGTTTATTTGTGCAACTAATTAAGTCATTTGCATAAAAATAATGCCATTTTGATAACGTAATTAACTTTTGATAAGTTAAACAACCCACATCTTATAACTTTTGGTGTTATAAGCACACATGTGTTAATTTCTTGGTTCATTCAATGAACCTAAGTGAGTTTAGTAAAGTGTATTATTATTGGGAATTACAGTTGTGGTTGTTTAAATGGATTATTTACTAAGAATTACATAAATTTAATATAATATTCAACATACCCTCTGAATAATTCGTGGGCATTTGCGCTGGCAGGTACACCCGGTGAGTCCCTCGGCGTTTTGCTGGTAAACTCCGAGTCGAAGTAAAATGCATCCTCCGGGCCCAAAACAGCTGGCTTAAATGGCGGCCGGATTTTCTTTAACAGCAATGCGTCCCAATCGACAGTCGCGAAAAATTCGTGTCTCTTTAATGCCTACAAAATCCAATAGCAATAAAGCAACACAATCTTCACCTAAATATACTATTAAGGCTAGGAATTGCACAAACTGAAGTTTTCAATTATTCATTTAAAAGCATAATCAGGTATATCAAATCTTTGAATATTTGTTTGAAAACATATTCAAATGTTCAAGTTATTAGAATATTTAAATATTTGAATATGCGAAAAATTAAGTGATTGATATATTCATATTTAAATATTCGACTATTTGAATTATTCATATTCGAATCCCAGCCTCAGTTTCTTGATAATATGTTTATGGTATTTCAAAGTTCCAATTTTTTTGCAAATTTGTTACTTTCTTTATCAGTTTGATAATTTTTGGCCAACCTTCAAGTTTCAAAGCACTAAACATTAAAATAACTTCAAGTGTATAAGAAAAAATTATTAATTCACTCAAATTACCATCATATTCATTCTCACCTCAACACCTCCCGGGCCGGAACCCAATCTATTGGCGGGATTCCTCTTAAACAGAGCCCGGAGAAGGCTCTGAGCCTCAGAACTGAGGTTAGCCGGCATGCCGAGTTTCGCCTTCAATATCTGCGTCATCGTGTCTTTCCTGTTGGCCCCTTGGAAAGGCAGCCCGCCCGTCAGCATTTCAAACATGAGAACACCAAAAGACCACCAATCCGCCGCAAACGAGTGACCCTTCCTGTTCACCACTTCCGGCGCCATATACTCCACCTAACAATTATAATTAAAAATAATTATGAAAAATTCAATTGTAATAAAGCAAAGTGTTAATTAAAACTTACATGTTTACTCATACACATAAAATAAAAGATTATGTACAGTTGCGAGAGGAAAAAACTAGAACAGCAAAATATTTGGCTATGTGAACTGGACTACCCTTGGATTTTTCAAATTGTCAATCAAATTGACAAATCTATGGAAATGTCAAACAAAATTTATTTAACATCGACATGCCTCAACTGACCAAAACGCAAAAAGCGATAATAACGGCCCGTTTAGAGACAGTATTAGCATTAGAGACATTCCTAATGAAGTGCATGTTAACAAAAGCACCGCCTTGTTGGCTAAGAAAAAAATTGTTGTTAACCTGTACATGACAACTTTGTTTTACAAGAAAAAAAATACGATATTTTTACAGTGGCTTCAACTCTCTGCTGTACTAGTTTTTTTCTCTCGCAACTGTATCTATGTTTAATATAAAAAAAAAAATGCTAGAATGCCATGATTTACTCTTTAAATTTAAGCTGCCCACACGCTTTAGGAATTGACATAAAAACTTCACACATAACTTCAAAACAGTCAACAACAAAAAAACTTTTCGACCCTTATGTTTGTTTAAACTTGCGGAACCACATAAAGACATAAGGCGGTTTAAGTTTAATTGTCAAATTTCAGAATTGCCAGCCTACAATATTTTCCATGGCAATCTAGTTTTTTCTTTTTTTTTAATGAACATATGATATTATTTCAAGCATACCACTCACCGTCCCGCAGAAACTGTAAGCCTTGTCTTCTTCGAGGGGCAACTTCGACAACCCAAAGTCGGTGAGGGCAATGTGACCGTCGGCGTCCAGCAGCACATTCTCCGGCTTCAAATCTCTATAAATTATACCCAGCGAATGCAGATGATTCAGCGCCAGCGCTAACTCTGCCAAATAAAACTTCACATCCTCTTCCGTAAACATAACCTAAGATAATAGATAGAATCATATCGATTGAATTTCATACATACTTAATAACTTTGAAATTATTAATTATATCAGAAATAAATAGAACTTATTTTATTTTGCTCTTAAACAAAGAAAATCACGACTTCACGTAATACAAAAATAATATACAATCTAACTTGTAAAGAATAACTCACTTCTTTGCTTAATCTAGAGAATAAATCGCCTCCACGCAGAAAGTCCAATATCAAATAAAGCTTCCCCGTCGTTTGAAAGGCGTAATGCAGTTTAACAATGAACGGATGCTCGACGTCCACCAGAATGTTCCTCTCCATTTTCGTGCGGTGTCGGTCTCGCACCTTTAACGTCGCCTTCTTCAGCACCTTCATGGCGTAAAGCGTTCCGGCATCCGTGCCAACCACCTTTCTAACGAGGAACACCTTACCAAACGAGCCCTCGCCGAGCACCTTGAGCAGCTCGAATTGCGACGGGTCCGCCTTATCGTGCCCATCTCGCACGACCTAAACAGTAATTACACCTCGCTATTTTTCCCGAGTGGAACGCATTTTCGATTTCTCACCTCGCTGAGTTCTATTTCGTGATCGCCTTCCGCGGGTCCTTCATCCAATCCGGCGTTGTCATCGCCGTCGCCCGATTGTGACTGCCCGAAACAAAAGAAGAAACAATTCAATCATTTGAATTTAGAAATAACTACACTGTAATCAGCACGGAAGCATTCATCGTACAGTCATTTTTTAAATCCACAAAGCATGTTAGTAATCAATCAATCAGCTATCATTAATGTTAATATTACAACAATCGGCGTAGTGTTCATTATTTCCCCAAAAAGCTTAGATTACATTACAAAAATAGTGCATTTTCATCTAAAACAATATAAACTATTAACATTCTGAGCCTGTGAGTGTTACAGTTTTGATTGAAATTAAAAATTTGTCAACCAGCCCTGAACAAAAATTAAAAATAAAGCTTTCCAATAAGGCTGTAAGTTTATAAAGTTGAAGTATTCGAATATTAATACTAAAACATATTCAATAACTGTCTAACAAGTGTTCTCCACTCCCAGGTTAAGCATGAAGTAAAATTTCAAGTTTAGAAAAAACCTGAAAATTTCGTTTGGTCACGTGGCGAAGCGGAGCGACCAAACCAAATTTTCAGGGTTTTCTAAACTCGAAATTTTACTTCATGCACCACCCGTGTAAAACACTGATCTCAAGTAAAGTTTAAAATATACTACTAAGGCTGGGAATTAAGTTTAAGTATTCAAGAAAATTATTCAATCAAATACACATTGAAATATTTAAATTATTCGAATATTTAAATATTGGTTCCGGAACATATTTCAATATTCAAATATGTGAATAATTTAGTGATTGAAGTATTTATATTTAAATATTCGATTATTTGAATTATACGTATTCGGATCCCAGCTTTACATAAAACACACTCATAAATACGAGCCCCGTCCCACCGCTTGAAATTTGAAAATATATATATATACAAGGTGGCCAGAAAAGGTGTGATAATCTTCAGGTAGTGTGATTCGTTGATTAATTTTGGATAAAAAATCTAAATAAAAAAATATTGTATTCTACCTCGTAACATCTCACGGGGTCGTTAAAATATTAAACGTATCTCTGGAAATTAGTGTTATTTTCTATTATTTTGGAAAAAATCAATAGAACTTACAATCAATTATACATTTGTAAAATTTAAATGACATAGTTGATACATAAATTGGAAACTTTAACAAATTAATAACTTCTTCAGAAGCATTTTTTTAATAAAAATAGACCTGGCAACTATGTATTTTCATATGTAACCTTATTAAATTTCACTTGACTTTGACATATACTCGTCATAATTTATTTGTGTAAGTTTGTATAAGTTCATCATACTTTTTGAAGATGTACACATTCAACGAGTATGCAGATATGTACATGATATTTGGATTCTGCAATGGTAATGCAACTAGTGCCAAAGATGAGTACCAAAGAAGATATCCAAATCGCCAACAGCCCTGCGTAAATACGTTTAGAAAATTAGACCAAAGGCTACGTACTTTTGGGTCGTTCGTTTATAATAACATAGATGGAGGGAGACCTAGGGAACGTCGCATTGTTCACCTAGAAGAAGACAAATAGCTCAACAGTTAAATGTCCCCAGTAAAACAACGGTCCATGCAGTATTGAAAGAAAATCGAATGCGTCCATTTCATGCAAGAAAAGTTCAACCACTGTATGAAAATGATAACGAGCGTGGACATATGTTTTGCGACAGGATTTTAGATCAAATTCGGGAAGAACCAAATTTTTTATTTAAAATTCTTTGGAGTGATGAATGTACATTCACTAGAGATGGGGTATTTAATTATCATAATTATCACTTTTGGGCAGAAGAAAATCCTCGGGCGGTTAGAGAAAAGGGACATCAAAGGAACTTTTCAGTTAACGTCTGGCTTGGTATTCTAAATTTACGTGTAATTGGGCCTTTTTTTATTCATCAAAGATTAAATGCCTAAAATTATGTAAATATTTTAGAAGAAATTTTGGAGAATGTTCCACTAAATTTAGTAAACAACATGCTGTACATGCATGATGGTGCACCGCCTCATACAGCAAGAATTTCAAGAGAATGGTTGGACGAACATTTTCCAAATAGATGGATTGGGCGCAATGGACCCAGACTGTGGCCAGCAAGGTCGCCGGATATGAATCCACTTGATTTTTTCGTTTGGGGATTTTTAAAAGAAAAGGTGTATGCAACACCTCCAGTGGACAATGTAGACGTCATGAATAGAATTCGTGTTGCAGTGGAATTAATTACTGAAGAGATGTTGCTCCGATTAATTAATTCTATCCCACGGCTCCAGGTCTGCTTAGAAACGGATGGTTATCAATTTGAACATTTACTTTAATCTTTCATTTTTTTTCAAATATTAATTTTTGTAGATTTGTTAAATTTATGATTATTAAATTAAACACTTGTTTGATCCATTGTTGCCAAATTTACATTTCTTTAAATTGGCTCGTGAGGAGTTATAAGCCACAATACAATATTTTTTTACCTAAATTTTCTGCTTGAAATTAATCAATGAACCACTCTACCTGAAGATTATCACACTTTTTCTGGCCACCTTGTATATATATATATACATTTGTAATATTTAGGTCCGCTATATACACTAACATATTATAAAGTTCAAAATATATGTCTTTACCATACTGCTTTAGTAGTATATTTTCAACTTCACTTAAAATCAGTGTTTTATACGCGTGGCACATGCAGTAAAATATTGAGTTTAGAAAAGTCTAAAAAATTACTTTATGCTTAATCCAGAAGTGGAAAACACTCGTCTAAAGCATCAATTTGACCTTTGTCAAATACGACAATTGTCTAAAAATTATATTGGTCTAACAAGAATGGGAAAAACTAGAAATGTTTAGAAAGATTAGGTTTTGGAAAACTCTGGCTACTATTTCATCTTCACAATCTTACTCAGTCTATCTTTTTTTAAATTTGCCAAAAACAGTAAATTATTAAATTTATCTATTCATCAATCAAAACTGAAACACATTGTTCAAACTAAATTTCAGACACATATCTCTATATTTGAGGTCAGTAACACATTGTATATAGAGGAAGTGGTTTTAATATATACAATCAACGTGAGCATTTGTTATCAAAAAAAAAACCTTATTAACTAACATCCTGAATAAATAAGTTTAGGCAATATTCACCAGCACAAAGGCAAACCTTTTTTCTCCAAAATCAAAATGTAAATCATAAACTCAATCAATTATTCATCACGAGTGCAAGCTATAATACATACTAATTTCTCTCAAAAACTAGTGTTGTTTGGTTGTTTTTTTTTTTTATTATTATTATTTCAAGGGAGACATGCAAAAGTGCGACAACGGGTGGAGATGGGGTTGTGTGTAAGGGTCGGTTGCAAATAAAAACGTGAAAGTTTTATTACGTACAGACACTATTCTTAGGGACCTGGACACTCCGATAGCTGTAAAAATGAAAAACGTTATAAACGCAAACAAAACGCAGCCGCTTCGAGTAAATGTATTTACAGTAACGAGAGCTTATTCATCAATCAATAATACGATCTTAATAAGCACATTTTTCGTCAGTTTAAAGACAAACGTCATTAAGTACTTACACTTAACAACTTTTACCTATAAACAAACGATAGAAAAGGGATGTATTTACATTCAAGATGTGGATTTTAAAAATTATCATAGCTTGGTAAAATCATGCAGAAATGAAAATATTTTGACAAAAAGCTTCATTTTTCTTTTGTAATGGAACTTATTTATATTATTTATGCCAAATAGTGTCCTCGAAATTAAATTTTTTAAATTTATATTTAAACATGATGTTATAATAAATTACCAATAAATATTTACAACCATAAATTAATTAACATAATCAACAGGTAACCTCTAAATTCCCCCCGAAGCTATTTTTCTAATAAACCTCAAACACGCAATGATTCGTCATAAACACACACGCACACACGCTATAATTGGACACATAAATAAAATTATAACATTCAAACCCTTTATCACGTCTTCATGAATTCTGTAACCAGTTTTTAAATTATTGTAAATTCAAAATGAATTAAAATGCTCGTCATGTACAACTTCATAAAACCTCATTAACTAACAACAATTTACCAATTAAAATTGAATTCATGTTCGGTATTTCGGTTTTATTTACACTGTAACACTAAAGAAATCAATATTAAATATCATCAACCTCAAACCAAGTCAACACATACAACTTTAATAATCAGGCTAGGTCTACATCAATTACTTAAAATTAGAGGTGTTCCCCGTTCCCATAGGAGATAACCACAGTCAATAATAAAACATTATCAAAATCAATTTTACGGTGTATCGATGAATGTTATCAGACAACGAAGATAATAACTTCCGTATATCCACATCTCTGTAAATTTAATTAAAATATATAACAATCAAAAAACTTTTCTGTAAATATAAGGGGATTTATTCATAAAAGGGGGCCCCGTTGTTGCCGTATTTTCTTATTTATTCCATTACTTTCATCAACAATCATAATGGGGCTTACCTCTAACACGGCGTGCTGAATTTGCCATGGCTCGGTGTTTGCAAGGGGCATTATATCATCCACTGTTTCTCCAAAAACAAACGGCTTGGGCTCTCGTAATTTTCGCGGGGGCACACAGAGACAGAAAAAAATACACAAAATGTCCGTGAATTCTGATTTTTGACTTTTTGTCAAGTATTGACTGAAGTGAAGTCGGCGTTGTTGCTAAACCAGAGTGCCAACTGTAAAAAAGGGTGTCGCCTGTGGCTCTACGCACGGCTGAAACCATAACTAAATAGTTTGTTCCAAACCAATGGGCCCGTTCATCAAAATGTTCAACATTCAACATGTTTAGCAACTCAGACGCAAGTAGGGTTGGTAGAGTATATCTTATACAGGTGACCTCATGTAAGTTCGCATGAGCCAACTGATTCCAACTCAAGGACGGTCGAGTAAACGGTAAGAAGGACCCACAGAATCGGGTGTGGTTCGAGAGCTGACCCCGAGCAGTCCGTCCCGCTGCACAATTAAAACGTGCGGCCTCCACCATATCCTTAATCATCCTTTCAATCACATCCTTTTCCCAAATTCCCTTCCATTGAACCTTTTCCTTTAAAAATCCACGTGTATTTCCTATTTCCTATCCCTTGGGGAGGGCAGAGGGCGCAGCAATGGCTGTTTAACTCTGTCCAGATTTTAACCTACGCTTAAGACCTAGATTTAAGATTTCATTACTCATCCCTTCATCCACTCATTTATTCATTCATACAATCGACACTCCAATACATTTAAAACAATTTTAATTATTATTTCAAAATTACTGTGACTGGTCAACAGAGCTTTAATAGCTAAGGCCATTAATTACGCAAAGAAGAAGAAGAAAAAGACCCACAGAATCGAAGATTTTAGAGTGGTGGTAGAGATCGCTTACGTCACAAATGCGCGCTGACTTTAAATGTGGTTACTTTAGGTAAACATGCATAAGCTGTAAATTTTCTGACATTCGTTGATTTTTAGAAGAGTTCAATTTAAAGCTTTAAACGAGTGTTGTCCACTTCCAGACTAAACATGAATTAATTTTCGAGTTTAGAAAAGCCCCGTGAAAATTTGTCTTGGGTCGCGCAGTGACAAGAGACAAATTTACTGGGCTTTTCTAAACTCGAAATTTAACTTTATGCGCCACGCGTATAAAACACAGATGTTAAGCGAAGTTCGAATATACATAAATTTCACAATATTTTAATGATTTATACGCATGGCGCATGAAGTAAAGTAAAGTTTAGAAAAGCCCAGAAAATTTGTCAAATTTTCATGGGGCTTTTCTAAAATCGAAATTTTACTTCATGCTTAGTCTGGGAGTGGAGATCACTTGTTTAAAGCTTTAAAGTGAACTTTTAGAAAAAACAGGGAATATCCCAAGATTTACAGAAAATAGGCTGAATTTGGAAAACGTATATTTTAAAGAAAAACTCTCTGTATAATGTAAATACATATTTAAGGGTCTTTTCCAATTTCGACCTTGACTAAATTGAGTGAGCTTTCCCTGGCGGATTATTTTGTGCATTATTTCGACTGCATTTTACATTTTAATTTGTACATCACGATATATTTCACTGAAACCGGTTGGTCGACACTTAACACTAACACAAAGTCTTATTTTAATCTATGAAAGTACAGCGAAACTGGAAAGAGCGGTTATGATAACTCAAAAACGTAACCAATTCAACGAACTACGGCCTGCGGGGAAAGGGGTAGGGGAAAACATGGAAAGATACAATCCTGTCATACCTTGTAACACATATGTGTTCATATGTGTTATGCCCATCGACATACCTTGGTTCCAACTGTGACGTAAATGAGAGTGAAAAATATGTCCGCCTGTATATAATAATAATATTAATCCGTGGCAATAATAATGTACAATTACTAATTTAATTGAAAATTAATTATGCACTTAGTGTAACAGGTAGGGTCGTGTTCATATTAATTTTAAAAGTGTTAAATAAGCATAGAATAAGTTTTAGGTTATGATTGAAGATTGTATTAAACGAAAATCTATTCGGATAATATTTATTACCAATGTAAATTATTTTTAAATGAGGTTCATAATTAGTAATTTGTATGGAGTTTAAAGCATCTACAATCTGAACAGCCAGAAATTCTAACTAACAAAGCCCCAAATTAATGGTCCGAACAAAACTATAGTTTTAATAAATCCAATTTAACGATCAAGAACCTGTAAAATGTTTTGCAATGGACTTGTGACAATAATTTAGACTCTTAACATGCAGGTCCAGATACAAGGTTAGAACCACCGAGGAAAAATACCTTCCTACCGCTCCATTAGTAGCAAAGGCTTCGGCCTTGTCTGTCAATATGTAACACTGCTCCACACACTACATATTCTT
This sequence comes from Philonthus cognatus, assembly GCA_932526585.2. Taxonomy (NCBI): domain Eukaryota; kingdom Metazoa; phylum Arthropoda; class Insecta; order Coleoptera; family Staphylinidae; genus Philonthus; species Philonthus cognatus. The sequence continues at coordinate 26,731,429 of OW052245.1, read as the reverse complement.
TTTAAGTGTCCCCTTTGACTGTACATTAGGTACATTAATTAATACTCTATTGATAGATATACCTTTTTTTAGATGTTACCAAAAAAACATACTAAATTTAAATGACTAAAGAGTATATGCAATATTATTTTATGGTGATAAATTATTAATAGAATTATTATTTAAGTGACTATACAAGCAACCATTCGATAATTATTGAAGTAACAATTCGTGCAATGTCTCAAACAATATTTCAGGGTAATCATTGCAACGATCTCTGGAGCAAACATTTGAGCACTTATTTGATTATTAATTTGTTTTGCATCACCATAATCAACTATTAATATAATTCGATTAAGCCCATCACTAGTTACAACACATGAAAGTTTATAAATAATCTAGTTTTTTATTGTCTAAGAGTTTTTTAAGATGTTACATGTTGTTTTCGAAGTTATGCCTTATTTCTGTAATGAATGTATAATGTCAATGGGCCATATGATTTCCCTTTCATTAAAATGTTCATTAAGGTGTCGTTAACTAATTGAATAAAGTAAACAACAACTTAAAACAATATTTTAATGAACGCCTTATTATTTCCTCAGTTTTAGACATTCCTTGGTTAATTAATCTATTTAATGAATAAAGTTAGGCAACATCGCGACAATGTTGTGTTTGCTACATTGATATTTAGCACAAATTTTGACTTATGGTAACAATAGAAACTTCAAAATACTAATGAAAAATGTAATCTAATGATCTTGCAACAATGAGAAAATTCATAATTTCCATAATCAACTAAAAAATGTAGATTCCTATTAACATTAGAATTTAAACTTTTAAACGAACTTTATTCACTTATAAATAATGTATAATAGAATCAGAATTAACATGAATAAAATATAAAGAACTACCAATAAAACACAGAAGTAAGTTTATATCATATTATATTTTATTTGTTCGTAATAAAGTGCAACAGATTTTAGTAATTACAATTGGGAAATTCTATGCGTGCTTGAATTTCTATTAAATTAAATACATTTGAGGTTGAATTCCTTTCATTTTCGATGTGTGAGTATATTTATAGGTGGACCATTGATCTTTTATATTCATTTTCTTCCACTTTTGACAAACGTCGTTATTAAACTTGATTTAATGGGTTCGTGAATAAAATCCACAGGCTTTGTTCCAGCCGTTTATTAATTTTTGTTTGTACAAAATTTGCCGGGTAGTTCGCAGGGGTTCACAAGTTCTTTTTTGATGCCAAATCTTCGTTGGTTGTCTCGAGAGTGTGTCCGCTCGTACCCTTGCAGGTACACCCCTGGTTGTGGGAGAGATGAAACTTACCCCTCATCAACAGAGGCAACGGAGCACCGCACATAATATTAATAAATAAAATTGTATAACAAATATGAAGTAACACATCAAGTTAACGAATGGATTAAAGAACAATCCCTGTTTACAAAATTATTTAAATAAATTCACTTACAACAGTCTCTAAGGCCTTAATGAATAGGAAATTATAAGGATTTTTTAACGACTGTTGTTAAACCCCTAACGACTGTCTAATTTTTAACGAAAGGGAAATCTAACGGCCTTTTTTAAAAATACATAATCTTTTATAAAATAGGTTTATTAAAAGTAGTTACGTTGACAAAGAAAAACGTAATTTATATAAAATCCTATCACAAATCCAATTAAAAACACAAAACGTATAAACTATAGCAAATGGGAAAACTGCGTGCTATAGCACGCCAATCACGTGACGTAGAAGATGGACCCCCACTCCTGAATTTTGAGTTAACATTGCGAAGATAGTAGGCTACCTTATTAACATACTCCTCACGCCTTGGTGTTCAAATATTTTGAAACTTAACCTAAATTTATTTAATAACCTTCTTCAAAAACGACAAATTTGCTTATTTTCAAATTGTCATTTTCAATTGCTAACGAACCTAAAGTAAATTGTAGGTAATAACCTTTTGCTTAATCAGCCTTTTCTGAGGACTCCTGTTTGAGTGCTATCGTTATTATTTATAAATTTGCTTCGAAATGGAAGAATTGAAGAAACATGTATCAATGTTGACATATGAACAACTTACGAGAGGTAATAAAGATTCTAAGTAAATTTACATTTCTAAGAATAATGAATGGTAATTTAAAAAATCTTTCAGCGAACATTGATTCATTAAAATGTATTATCCTTTTGAGTAAGGTGGAGTTACAAAAGAAAGCCAAAATAAATCACAAGGAGGCAAAATTGGTTCTAGAAAAGGCAGCAGAATTGCTTGTCCGACATAAAATAAAACCAGGTAAGGTAATGGGCAAATTCATTTAACAGGTCAGTTTCTATTTATAAAGGGAATTTAAATAATTATCTCGGCACCCTATACGGATATAATAAGAGGATAAGGTTATGAAAGAAATATATAATTATTTATTATTATTATAGTTAATACGGTATATTCTATAAATTTATTCATTTTATATATTTAATCAAAATTGCCCATCTACTTTACAGTGGAAGGCTTTTATTATAAAAATATTGTACAAATACAAAAGTATATTAGATTAAATTATCACTATCAGGGGAAAAAATAATAAAAGTTTATTACAATGAAATTTCCTTCATAATAATTGAAACCAAAGTGAATAAACACTTGTGGTGTGATACTGACTAAAAAGATCATATTTTTCAGTTTTCAGTTAGTATCATATATTATGCGCTTTTACACATTTTGATAGGCTATATCTTAGCAACCTAAAAAAATATGGATACAAGCTGTGGTGAATTTTAAGATGGCTATAGGTTCTATCATTTGCTAATCATTCGTTAAAATTTTAGGTTGTCTCCCATTTAACCAAATTCTATATTCCTTGCTGCTTAGAAAATCACCAAGTAAGGACTGCTTAAACGGACCACCCTGTATATAGTATTTTGTTTGTACATGATTAATTAAATTAATCTTAAAATAATGTACTTATTTGTTTTACATATTACAGTGATAATAAATATGTAGAATTCATTTGATTTTAATTTATGATGAGAAATGTATTAGATTGTATTTTCATTTCAGCTTCAATTATACCTAAATGGTCTTACTTAAGTACGGGGTGTGTATGCATCGATATAATATGCAATGGTGGCATACCGTCAAAAGGAATCACAGAAATATTTGGTAGCAGTGGCGTCGGGAAAACTCAATTAGCCTTACAACTATCGTTAATGGTGCAGTTTTCCGGGGCGGTTGGTGGTTTTTCAAAAGGTAAGCAACAAAGCAACAATTGGAAGTGTATTTGGAAATAATGGCTGAAATTTTAATTATTCGATTATTTTTGTATGAAATATATTCAAAACAGTCAAGTCAAGTATTTAAAAATACGTAAACATTTTAAAATTTAAGGATGATTTTAACCATTTAAAGATATTTAAGGAAAGTAGAAAGTAGCGAACTCTTAAACGCTAAACGTTAATTCTTAAAATCTCTAAACGGAGTATAAACGCGCTCGTAAGAACGCGTACGTTCTACTCCGCTTAAACGATAAATCTTAAACACGCTTAAACGTCTTATAAACCCACCATTAATTATTTACATATTTAAATAATCAAACCATTTGAATATTCAAACTTTTTATTAATTTAGTGTTAGAAAATGTCTAATATATTTTCTAACAGTAAATTAATCAAGGTTTAGCGTTTAAGCGTAGTAGAACTTATGCGTTCTTACTAGCACGTTCATAGTCCGTTTAAATATTTAAAGAATTAACGTTTAAGAGTTCACTACTTTCTACTTTCCTTAAGTATCCTTAAATGGTTCTGCACACATTTGCTGTGTCGACACTTGTATGAACGGTCAAATTTTAATGATGCCAGATTTTCTAAGTCAACTTGCTAGTAAAATAATTTTAATAATGTGTCCAAATTGTTAACAGTAAAAAAAAAGGAATTGGAAACTATAACCTATGTAGTTTAAAATTTCTTGTCTATTAATTGTAAGAATTTCTTGTAAAACAAATATGTGATGAAATAGTTTTCAATGTTGAGATGCAGACACAACTTAAAATGCTTAAATCTTAATTCTCGTATGAACAGCATTATTTCCTTAAACGCTTAACACTAAACGATAATTACTAAACGCTAAATGTTAAACGTCTTATAAACCCGGCATTAGGTGTTAGTGAATAAATATTTGAATTTGCATCCTTATCAGAAACCTTTAATTATTAAACAAAGTCTCATGACGAACATTTTTAATGTTAATTACATTACTTTCTTCTATGTACCTGAAAGTTAAAAATGTTATTAACTTTGTTTAACATTAATATTTTTTACAGGAGCTGTGTACATTTGCACTGAAGATGTATTTCCATTAGTGCGCTTGCACTCTTTGGCACAAACACTTCCAGAAAAATTCAACCAACGAACATCGAATCTAGAAGATAACATCTTTGTTGAACATATAGCAGATTATGTACGCATTTCTTAATAATTACATTCAGAATAATTAATAGACTTTAGCATACAACGTTACCCCAGTTCTAAGGATGATATTAACATTTTCTTATTAATGAAACATTTTAGGGGACTTTGTATATATATTTAATATCCTCTTATCTCTAGTTTAAGGGACGAGATCCAGGTTATTTAGAATTAATTTGATTATAATGCTATAAATCATAAATGTACATATGTAACTAATCAGTATATTTTGACCTTCACTTTAAATCAGTGTTTTATACGCCTGGCGTATGAAATAGAATTTCGAGTTTAGAAATGCCTGAATATTTGGATTTTGACTCTACTGTATTTTATCTCAAAAGTTAAATTGGGACCACAACAAAATTCTTTATTTACATAGGGAGTACAGAAATACTTACTTTTAACACATTGATAACACTGTTCAAACACAAGATGTGTAAATAGACGCAAACTGCCACTTCGTAAAGACACGTCCCTTGTGATTCTAGCATGACAGCCACAATTTTGTGTGCTTAGATTTCTATGCTTCAGTTTTATTAGGCCTTTTGGGCAGCCAATATGGTCGCAATATTTGATTGGCTTATATTTGTTGTGGTTCTCCTATTTTTGAGACAAACCATTGCAGAAATGAACTATCATTAAAAGTGATATCAGTTCTATTGATAAGGTTGTATATGTATATTTATTATTTATTGTCAATTAAACTTTGATGTTTTTGTACTACTATTATATTATTTCATTTAGGAACAACTCCGTCGTTTGCTGTACGTTAGACTTCCACAATTACTAAAAAAAGTTCCAATAGGGTTGATCATCATCGATTCAATTGCTGGTGTGTTTCGGAGTGAAAATGTTGCTGTGAATTATGTGAAAAGAAGTGAAGACATCTATTCGATAGCGTCGAAATTGAAGGAGCTTTCTAGGGAACACAATTTGGCTACCATTTGTATTAATCAAGTAAGCAGTTTTCATTTAGCGGTGAAAGTTAAACTATGGGGCGTCAATATAAAGTGCTGGCAAAATATTGAATTAACTAAATTTATTATTTTACTTTTAATTGATTAACTTTGTGTCGTGATTTTGTACGTAGGTTAGGTTAGATCATTAAAAAAAATAATGATTGAGCGTGGTATTGTCCCACATATTTTTTGGTATTTATTGTGAAATAATCATGTGCTAGATTATGCCTCAGAATTGCACCTGTGTCCATATTTTATTATACCAGACAATGAAATGAATTTATAATTGGAGTAGACTCTGATTATTTTTTTTTGCAGTTGACACTGTTCAAAGGCTGTGACATAATTAACTCAAATTATTTGATGTGTCAAATTAATGTCAAGATTCATGAAGTGCTACCCAGTGCTACCACCTTAAATTCAAACTTCATAGCTTGCTTAATAATAAATTCATTTGATAGCCCAGTTGAAGAACAATATTTATTAATAAAGATTTAGAGCCAGTCATTTAGAATATACTAAGGCTTAACTGCACGGATTAACTTTAATTATTGATTAAACCTATAATTAAGTCAAATTCAAGAATATAAAAATTTTATAAACTTGTAAGATAACTTCAATTATTAATTAGACCTGTGATTAAACATGTTTCTTTAATAAATATATATTTCTGAATAAAATTGTTGTGTTTTAAAGAAGCACTAATCACTGATAAAAGTTAACCAGTTGTGGTGCATGTGGTCCTGAGAGTTTTATGTAGCACAGACGATGCCAGAATATTTTCAACGCTAATTGAATCTGTATTTGTTAAGGTGACCGATGATCCGAATACGGGACGGACTAAACCATGTTTGGGATACGCCTGGGCGAATTTGGTGACATCTCGTTTCAAAATTAGCCGTTTCAACCCGGAAAGCAAAGTGCGCGTGTTTGAAGTGGTTAACTGTCCAATTTTGTTGCAGACAAGCTGTACATTTTTAATAGTGCCCGAAGGATTGATTCCGCACAGTTTTAATTTATAGTTGATATTATTTAATTTAGTTATATGTATTATATATTTTTTATACTCGTATATTTTGTTACAAATAAATATAAATCAATATTTTATAAATGAGCACCATACAGTAAAAATCATTTCTAATCTAATTTTCATAAAATGAGAAATACATATTTTAAAACTGAATTGGTGAATAAGTTCATAGAGCACTCTTTAACGCTGCTAATGTGCATTTGCACCAATTCTTGTTAAAGTCCTCATTAAATTGTATTGTAGTTAAATGACAAAACTTATGTGTACAGTTGCGAAAGAAAAAATCTAGTATAGCAGGGAGCTTTAGCCACTTCAAAAATATCATATTTTTTTTCTTGTATAACAAACTTGTCATGTACAGGTTAACAACAATTTTTTTCTTGGCCAACAAGACGGTGCTTTTGTGCACTTCATTATTAATTTCTCTAATGCTAATGACATCTCTAAACGGGTTTATTATTGCTTTTTGCGTTTCAGTCACTTAAGGCACGTTGACATTAATTAAATCTCATTTGACATTTCTGCAGATTTGTCAATTTGATTGACAATTTGAAAAATCAAAGTGAGTCCAGTTTACATAGCCGAATATTATGCTGTACTAGTCTTTTTCTCTCGCAACTGTACATAGAAATGTTATCATGGCAATGTGTTTTATTAACTCATACATAAGACTTAAAATGTATGTTATAGTTCTCTTTATTTTGTCGTTAGTTAACTAATACTTTGTAACCTTTCTTCACTGGCACCTTAAAGAGGTAGGCGGGTCATGGTTTGTTCCAAACTGAAAAGCAAACGGTTGGGCGCCACTTGATTTAAAAGACCGTTCACCCTGAAAAATCAAGAAACCAGGGAAGAACAATAAAGTTTAACAATCTTTAATTCTTCGTATTTACAATACAATTTAACACTAAAGAAACTAATTCAAGCCCAAAACCTGCCAAGATATTAACAACGAGGGATCATACAAACTTAACCTTACCAGCCTTTTAAATGGTCGGTGCCTATACTGTACTGTAAATCACTTACCCCTTACTTTCACTTCTGATTACGATGGAACCGCCGGTAGCTACCCCGATTCCACGTTCCAAAACACCTGTAACAGACCCCTAATTCTCACCGGTAGACATTACCGTTTTAAAAGGATTAAATTTGTCTCGACATCAGAGATTTATACAAATTTTGTTTAGTTGTGGGCCGATTAAATTACAAAAAAAACTTGACAGACTTCAATGATTTGTCACACCAATTGAATAATTTTAATAGTCTTCGCTGATCTTCCCAAATTTCCCAAGTTTTACCGACGAAGTCCGAATCGCTGCCCCCTCTTGATCCTACTTCTCTCGAACCATCTAATGTCGAGCAGGGTGCTGCAACCGGATCTCGAGCTGTCCGCTGCAACCAATCTCAATCAGGACGGTTCTGGAGTCCACCTTGCAGTTGCTCCGGTCTGGTGCTGCAGCCGACCTTCTTCCACCAACTAACGGATTCTTCACTGTCTAGTCCACCTCCAAATCTCTTCCCAATCAACCTCCAAATCTTTATACATTCAACCTCCAAATCTCTAATCTCTTCTCCTTTCTTTTAAGAAATCACCCTCCAGAACAATCTGGTTTCTATGCAGATTTTTCCAAAAAAACCTCTCCAAAAAATCTCCACAGTCTCCTTTTTTTTAAAACAACTTTTCGTCTCCCTAACAACAGCCTTTTTTTTTCTTTTCCTAAAATTCCCTACTCTGATTTTTCCAATTTCTCCCAAAACAACATAAACCAGTGGCGGACCGTTACAACTTTAATGGAAACTGGTGCAAACGGGTATAATTCACGGTAATTATAAAGGTTAATAAAAGTAATTGGATTTAAATGATAAAGTGTTTGTATACTGTGCTGGCCTTCTCTAATTATTAAGGGGCTCGGGTGCAAGCAAGCTTTTGGGCCCAATATTTTATTTTTTCAAATGAAAATTATGAAGAATATGAAATAAAGTATTATATGTTCAATTCAAAAATCTCTAGAGTGCCATGGAAAATATTCTAGGTTGACAACTCTGAAAATATACATAATAATTATTATGTTTGATGTTTTATATGTCAATTCCTGAAGTGTGCAGCCAACTTAAATTTGAAAAAAGATTAAATCATGGCACTCTAGAGGTTTTTTTTTATTGAATATGTGATATAATATGTAATATTTATTCATTTATGCAAACGATATTTTGTCTATATTGTTAATCAGTTTAGAAAAATTACAATTTCCACTGAATTGGGTTAGGTCATGAGTAGGTTTGATGACAGTCACTAATGTTAGGTTAGGTTAGGTAATACAGTCATCGACGTATAACTTGATCAAAATATTTCAAACCTTATAAAGAAAATACAAATAATAAAATTGGTTTGTTTCATTAGTCTTCTATTTACACAAATTGAATGATTTGTGAAACAAACCAAGTGTTTTTATTTGTTTTTTCCTCATTATTTTTAAAATCTTTCACAAAGCGAGACATGAGAGTCATCTAATGAATATACAGGACATTTTTCTTCGAACCTCATGAAATTAGATAAAACAAATGCGCACACAAATGCTCAGTGACTCTGGGTCAGCCAAAGGTCAATTTTAATACGATTTAAATGTAATTTAAGGATTTAACACAATTTATATGAAATTTAAGAATGTAGTAATAATAATAAGATAAGACATGTAAGGGATGGTAGTTTTAAACGTTAACAGGTAACTTGCTAAGTTGAGTAATAGGTTGTACTAATTGACTACTTACTCCAGTTCCTAACGTGACTACAATTTAAACCTCAATTTGAGCTTGAAAACAAAACAGCTTGACGTTAATTGAAAGCCTTGATCTTCGGCTATAATTTGCATTTTTTGTTAAGAAAATATTGGGTTTTGAAAAAAGTTGTGCTTGATTTTTTGTGCGAGCGATTTTTATTAAAATAATAATTGTAAATCGCAAATTGTCTTAACTACAATGCTTCTATAAATTTTAACCAACGTTAAATTTACTTACAATTCTACAATTTCATGAAAAGTAAATAAAATAAATGGCGACAATTGAATTAATTTTATTTTATTTTTCATTCACAGTTTGTGATAATGTTTGTAATACATAATTCTTAATTAACAATTTTCTTTATTTTGTCACTGTTTTTATATGATCAACAAATGTTTAATATATGTAGAATAATAAGTACACTTCTGTGCAATAAAATTAGGCACAAGTCTCATAACTATTTTTCACAATATTCTAGTTGTATAATTCAGGCCTGTGTTAATTGCCTAGCAGCAGTTTCAATAAATGATAAAACACCATAACTTAACTAAACACACTCTTGAAAAAAACGCTCCTAATAAATACAACAAAGCCTAAATAGAAAAACCATCTTCTATATTAGTTAGAATTAGAATTTTTGAATTGTTGTCTAAATGACGCAGCGTTTTGACATTAAGGAAATTGACATATTTACATATTTTCATAACTAGGAAACTTACGTCTGTTTTAAACTATAACATATTTTGTGTGCTTAATTTTATTGCACAGAAGTGTACATATATTACAATATTTCAAAAGAAATCAGCATCTTTATTTCTAAATGTTGCTGTTCAATTTTATAGATTTTAGACAATTTACTTACTTGTTAAGTATATATACTGATGTATACATTGTAAATGATCAGATATCGTTTTTTTTTTATAAAAGCCTTAAATTTGAAGCTTCTAACGAGTGTTTCCACTCCCTGATTAAGCATGAAGTAAAATTTCGAGTTTAGAAAAGCCCAAACTCGAAATTTTACTTCATGCGCCAGGCGTATAAATCACTGATTTCACGTGAAGTTCAAAACATACTGCTTGTGTTTCATATTTAGATATACTTAAAAAAAATCCCAGTATATTTTTTACGTTGATAAAACTAGTAGAATTATTCATATTATTTTAGAGATTTTTAGCATGATTATGAATTGATCTTAAGAAAATATAATCAAATTTTCATGAAACGTTAATCAATAATACTTAAATGATTTTATTAACAATCCCTAGTGAAAATAAATCTTGTATGCAGGGTGTTCCAACCAAAAGATTTATTCTTAGTATCAGAATTATTTCTTCAATCCTCTAGCGCCCACAATCAAAAAATTTAAATGGCAAGAGGGGTCGAGTTACACATCCTTTTGAAGCTGCTTTCGTTGTCTATGCAACCATGAATTTATTCCAATTTTGAACCATTTTTGTTGGAAAAACTACCTAACCTACTGTTAGAAAAAACAACAGTGATTATGGATAAACAAATCAATTTAACGAGTGTACTGCTCAAAATCTTCACCCTTCCCACTAAGCAAAGAAACGTTGCATCACACGTTGCATCAATGTTACCGCGCAACACGAAACGTTGCGTATAAAGTTGCATGTATGTTGAAAAAACGTTGAATAAACGCTGAATGTCCGCCTGCAGGAACGTTGCATGCTAACGTTCAAAGAAAAATGTTGCTGCGCCGTTGACAAAGCAACGCCTATGCAACACGAGCGATTACTCTTATTTGTATGCAACCCAACATACGAATGTATGAATGTATAAGTTGCATACGATGAATGCATAGAATCCGTATTGTATAAAACCCGATGTACAGCAATTAAGTGAACGTTATAGGAAGGTTTCTCTCGAAATCTCAATGCAAAATTGATTTCTGGGTTTAAATGGGTCAAATGTACAAATATATATTGGTAACAAGAAAAAAAAAATGTCTTACAAAAAGTAATGTATAGTCTAGGGGTGATAGTACCCTGGAACCTAAGTACCTAGTACCATTAAACTCTGAAAACATTAAAATATTGTTAACAAGTGCATGAGCTTCAATTGAAATCAGCAGCTTATACGCGTGGCGCATGAAGTAAAATTTCGAGTTTAGAAAAGCCCAGAAAATTTGTCGAGGGTCGCTACGCGACCCTCGACAAATTTTCACGGGGCTTTTCTAAACTCGAAATTTTACTTCATGCTTAGTCTGGGAATGGAAAACACTCGTTTAAAGCTTTCAGTTGAACTCTTTAAAAAAAAAAAAAACAACGAATACCTGAAGATTTACAGCATATAATTGGTACATGTTTACTTTAATAGAAAACTTTCTGTATGTTCAATGTCCATGAAATGTGTAAACCACGATGCTGCATTACAGCAACAGTTTCAACAATTATACGATGTTAAAAATGTAATGTTACCATTTTCAATATATATCCAATGTTTACAATACAATGTTGCATAAAAGTTAAATTGTAAGGATTATGTAACGTTGTGATACTTTGCCGCAATATTTTTGAAACGTTATAAAACAATGTTGAATTTTAGTATCATGTTTAACATTTCGGTAATGTATATAAATCAATCAATAATAATACAAAAGAGGACTATAGGTTAAAAGAAAGTTATACAATTTACAATTTTGTATATTTTACGTGCAAAAGTGAGGTTATCGAGGTTAAAAATAAATACGCAGGCGCGGCTGAGAGGGAGAGTAAACAAACATCGTTCTGCTTTCGAGGAGTCGATCCGGGCGGAAACGCATGGTGTCGCTTAGCTCGCGGTCAGCGGTGAGGACGCGGAGCAACACGGAGCGCGGAAAAGGCGGAGGGCGCTACATTTAAATAAAATTTATACCGACGGCGCAAAAATTGAAAAACCAGTATGCAGAAAACAGATAGCGATGACTACTCAACAGACGACGCCACTAAAAGAAAAAGAGAAGAGATAAAGGAATTCGTTTTAAGATAAAAAAAAAAAACAGCGAGGACCCCCATGAAAACCAGCAACGAAAAACTAAATCAAGAGGAAAAGATAGATAAAATTTTAGCGCTGTTAACTTTACAAGGAAATGAAATGAAAGTAATTAAAACCGAACTAGGACAAATAAAAACGGAAATAGAAAATTATAAAGAAGAAGTAAAAATGTTGAGAACTGAAAACGAAAAATTAAAAGAAGTCAGCAATAAACAAAAACGGGAAATTCAGGAAAACACCACTAAAATTAAAAAATTCGAACAAACTGTTGAAAGGTTGGAAACGAAATCAAAGAAAAATAACGGTTATGCACGGAATGGAAATAAATACACAAAACAGAGCAGAACTACAAAAAGGACTTCAAAACTTCTTTAAAGAAAAAATGGAGATAGAAATAAAAATTAAAGAAGCGCATAAGCTAGGAGAAGAAATGTGTCTAATCGAATTACAAGATAACGGAGATAAAGAGAAAATAATGGCAAATAAAGGTAAGCTGAAATACTATAGAGAGAGAAAAGTATTCATTACTAAAGGCAAGAGAAATACAAAAACAAATAAATAAAAGAGCACAGGAAGAAGTGAATAAAGGCAAAATTGTAAAAAGAGGATTTAATAAATTATTCATAAATGGAGAACAATGGAAATGGAACAAAGAAACAATAACCGCAAAAAACTAAGTCACAAAATGAAGATGAAAAAAATAAATAATAACCATAGAATAACGAAACAAAATATAAACGAAAATAAAAATTATAAACAAACAGAAATAAGAAAAAAGTGGAAAATAGCAACCAGGAACATAAGGAGTATATATGGTAAAGAAAAAGAGCTGGAAAAAGAATTCGAAAGAATGAAAGTAGAAGTATTAGCAATAACGGAAACACAAAGAAAAGGGAAACGAAAATACACAACCAAAAATAAACACAAAATAATATATAGCGGGGTAAGCAAGCATAAGAGAGCAGCGGAAGGTGTAGGCTGTATTATACACAGATATATAGAACAGCAAATAGTAGCATGGCAAGAGATATCACCAAGGATAATGACGGTCACACTAAAAGAAAACAACAGAGAACGAACAATAATAGTGGTATATGGACCAAATGAAGACGATACGGCGAATAACAAAGAAGAGTTTTGGGAACTGTTAAACGAAACAACGGAAGCAGCCACGGGAGACATATATGTGGCAGGGGACTTTAACAGCAGAATCGGAAAAGAAGTAAAAGGAAATGACATGGTGAGAGGAACATATAGGGAAGAAGCAATAAATGAAAATGGAAAGAAATTACTAGATTACTGTAGGATGAACAAGCTAATAATAACGAACACAATATTTAAACACAAGGAGATACACAAATATACCAGAGAAGTTGTAAGTAGAAATGAAAAATCTATAATAGATTACATAATAACAGAGCAAAGAAAAAAGAGCAAAATTATAGATACAAGAGTAAAGAGAAGCTATGAAATAGGAAGTGACCACTTTCTAGTGATGACAACAATAACTGATGAATTCCAGAAAAACACAGGAAAAACAAAAAGACCAAACATAGCAATAAACTACAGCAAAATAAGAACATACAAACTAAGAGAGAAAGAAACAACATTACAATATAAGGAGAAAGTGGAGGTAAATCTGGAAAATAGTAAGACAGTGAAGATATAGAAGAAATGTGGAATGAATTAAAAATAAGTATGGTGGAAGCAGCGAAAGAAGTCTGCGGAGTGAAGAAAAGCACAAACATGAAAAAAACAAACAGCCTGGTAGTCGGAGAGCATCAAAGAAAAAATAAAAGAAAAGAAAAACGCATGGCAAAGATACATAAATGACAAAAACAGCATTAACTACGAAAAATACAAAATAAAGAGGAAAATAGTAAAAGATGAGATAAAAGTAGAAAAGTCTAAGCAGTGGGAAAAGTTTGGCGAGAAAATGGAAAATAAGGCAAAGGAAAACCAAAAGCTATTCTACAAAATCATAAAAGAAAATAGGAAAGAAAAAGGACAAGAAACAAGATACATAAAGGACAAACATGGAAAAATTCTAAAAAAAGAAGAAGAAACAATAGAAAGATGGGAGGAACATTTTGAAGACTTATTAAATACAAGCAGTGAAAGCGAGCAGATGAAAAATAACAGTGACACGAATAACTTAGAAACAGAAGAGGAATATATCAGTGAGGATGAATTGACAGAAATAATAAGAGAATTAAAAACGGAAAAAGCAGCAGGCCATGACCAAATTATAGCAGAAATGATTAAGAACCTTGGAGAAAAGGGAATGGATAAATTACTAAAGATACTGAACAAAATTTGGAAGACCAATAAGATACCAAAAGACTGGCAAACAGCACAAATTGTGCCAATATACAAAAAAGATGACAAGAGAAAATGCGAAAACTATAGAGGCATAGCAAGAGGATAATAGAAAAAATAGAACAGACGTTAGAAGATTCGGAAAGTGGTTTTAGGAAAGGAAGATCCATACAAGACAACATATTCACAATAAAACAAATCATAGAAAAAAGGATGGAAAATAACAAAGCTACATACTTAGGATTTATAGACCTCGAAAAAGCTTTTGATATGATACCAAGAAAGAAACTATGGAAAATACTGGAGAAGAGAGGGATAGAAAACAAAGTAATCAAAATAATACAGAACATATATAACAATAACAGTATAGAAATAATATATAAGGAAAAAACGTCAAATGCATTTAAGACAAATACTGGATTAAGACAAGGAGGTGGACTCAGCCCAACTTTATTCATACTATATATGGATGAAATAATGAAGAGCATGAAACAAGAAATAATTAAAACGAATATAGGATACAAAAACCTGGAAATGATTAAAATATCAGAAGGTGCGTTTGCAGACGATGTGGTAGTGATTGCAGAAAATGAAAGAAAACTGCAACATAACATGAGCATATGGAATAAACACCTAGACAAATACCGTATGAAAATGAACTACAACAAAACCAATGTAATGGTAATAGCAAAACAGAAAGAGCACATAAATATAAAAATAGAACAACACATGATAGAACAAGTAGAACAATTTAAATACCTAGGAGTAGAACTTGCAGAAGAAGGGAAAATGGAAGAAGAAATAACAAACAGAATCAACAAAAAAATAAAAGCATACTACGCAATGAATAATATACTCATTAATAAAAAGGAGATAAGCAGAAAGACCAAAATGACAATATACAGAACTATATACAGACCGGTCTTGACGTTTGGGAGTGAAACATGGAAGTTAACAAAGAGAGATAAAAGTAGACTACAGGCTGTGGAGATGAAATATCTGAGAAGAGTAAAACAAGTAACAAAAAGAGATAGAATAAGACATATAGATATCAGAGAAGAATTGGAAATAGAAGCACCTAGACACTCATGTCGAAAAGAAACAACTTAGCTGGTGGGGTCATCTAACACGAATGAAAAACACGAACCAAACAAAACAAGTGTGGGAAACAAGAACGGGAAACAAGAGAGGAAGAGGTAGACCAAGACTGACATGGAACAACATAATAGAAAAAGCAATAAACAACAGAGGAAAGACAATGAAACAAGCGAAGGTTTTAGCAGGAAACCGAAAGGAGTGGAAAGACTTTATAAATAAGTGATGTAGATCGAGAAATGTAAAAAATATGTAAAGCCTACACTGAAAGGTAAAAGGCAAATGATAATATATATATATATAAATCAATATTGCACAGAAAACATTTATACAATGGTTGTAACGTTGCTGAAACGTTGTTGTAATTATTTGAATACAATGTTTTATTTTAGTATCATGTTCAATATTCCATACAATAGTATAATCGATTTTCAAAAGCTTGTCTAACGTTTTGCAACATTTCCTGAGTGATTAGACGGCACTCTGCGACGATTCTTTCTCGAAGTACTTGAAGACATTCAGGTGGCGTAGAATAAACCTTGGATTTTAAGTGGCCCCACAAAAAGAAATCCAAAGGGGTTGAAACGGGTGAAAGAAAAGTTGGTTTCTTGGAGATTTACATCTTCTTTCAGTGCATGGGTGATTAAAGGGTCAATAAGATCTTCTAGCAACTGCAAATAACTATCAGGAGTCAAATTACCTTCAACAAAAAGTGATCCGATAATGTTGTCGCCCAGAATACCTGCCCAAACGTTAAATTGTTGGGGCGTTTGGGTACAACTTTCATTGAAAATGTGAGGGTTGGCATCACTCCAACATCATACAAAACTGAAAATATAACCGTGGATGCATAGACAATGAAAGCAGCTTCAACACACTCGACCCCTCTTGCCATTTACATTTTTTGAACGGGGGGCTGTGGACGCTAGAAGGATGCAGAAATATTTTGAAACTAAGATAAAATTTGTTCCCCCTTTAAGTAAAAATTGACCTGTTTCAGCATTTTTTCCAAAGTTGAACAGAATCGGAGATTTTATGGGGTGCAACTTTTGATTGGGACAACCTGTATATATTGATATCTTGATTATACATTATCATACTTGAATATGAACTTGCATATGTTAGTTATATTATAGACAATCATATAATTTTAAATAAATGGATATATTATTCTAAAATGAATAAATAATTGCTCTTTGCTGTTTTACATTATGGTCGAAAATAAATGAATTCAATTTCAATTGAAAATATTTCAAAAACTAAAAATCACTCTGAGCTGAACCGAAAACCGTTATCTTTTCTGGAAGAAAAACCGGAACCGAACCGATATACCGGGTGTTGACTTGGCGGACGCAACAAGAAATCTCATGTAACTTTTGAAATATTCAAATTTTGGCTCCCCTATTTATTTTAGAAACAAAATGTATTTACCTTTTTTATAGAGGGAAACATTCTGAATTCATTCGTGTTAACGTTTATCACTTTACGTTTCTCTAAGTTAAAAATTAAGAAAAAATAACGTGATTTAATAAAAATAATGACATGCCATGGAATTGAAACAACAACTGCGGATGTCAAAATGGCAATAGATATTGTAATCACTTGATTAAAGTAAATGTTTTCGAAATGATTTACACTATACAAAAAAATGTCATTATTTTTATAAAATCACATTACTTTTTCTTAATTATTTTAGCTGTTCATATTCTGACATTCGTTGATTTTTAGAAGAGTTCAATTTGAAGCTTTAAACGAGTGTTTTCCACTCCCAGACTAAGCATGAAGTAAAATTTTCTGGGCTTTTCTAAACTCGAAATTTTACTTCATGCGCCACGCGTATAAAACACAGATTTTAAGTGAATTTCGAATATACATAAATTTGACAATATTATAGTGTTTTATACGCGTTTATTTCGAGTTTAGAAAAGCCCCGAAAATTTGTCTCGGGTCACTGCGCGACCCTCGACAAATGTTCACGGGGCTTTTTTAAACTCTAAATTTTACTTCATGCTTAGTCTAGGAGTGAAAAACACTTGTTTAAAGCTTTAAATTGAACTTTAAAAAAACAGTGAATATCCGCAATTGTTGTATCAATTCCATGGTATGTCATTATTTTTATAAAATCACATTAAATGCTTAATTATTTTAACTGTTAATTTTCTGACATTCGTTCATTTTTAAAAGAGTTCAATTTAAAGCTTCAAACGAGTGTTTTCCACTCCCACACTAAGCGTGAAGGAAAATTTCGAGTTTAGAAAAGCCCCGTGAAAATTTGTTGAGGGTCGCGCAGCGACCCGAGACAAATTTTCTGGGCTTTTCTAAACTCGAAATTTTACTTCATGCGCCACGCGTATAGAACACAGATTTTAAGTGAAGTTCGAATATACATAAATTTGACAATATTATAGTGTTTTATACGCGTGGCGCATGAAGTAAAATTTCGAGTTTAGAAAAGCCTAGAAAATTTGGCTCGGGTCGCTGCGCGGCCCTCGACAAATTTTCACGGGGCTTTTCTAAACTCGAAATTTTACTTCATGCTTTGTCTGGGAGTGGAAAACACTTGTTTAAAGCTTTAAATTGAACTTTAAAAAAAAAACAGGAAATATCCGCAAATGTTGTATTAATATTATGTCATTATTTTTATAAAATCACATTACTTTTTCTTAATTATTTTAACTTAGAGAAACGTAAAGTGTTAAGTGTGAACATTAATAAATTTAGAATTTTTCCCTCTATAAAAAAGTGAATTACATTTTGTCTCTAAAATAAATAGGGAAGCCAATATTTGGACACTTTAAAATTAACATGCGATTTCCTATGTTGCGTCCGTCAAATCAACACATATCGTTTTAATTGAACCGAAACGAAAACCAAAACCATAAAATAAGGGCCAAAGCCTTGGTTTTACCTACTAAATTATAATATTTTATTTAAACACTTCTAAAAATTTTCTATTTTGTGAATACCCTTTTCAATTTAACAAAAAAATGTTGACCTTTATAAACCCGTCTGGTTGCTTTTAAAATGCTATGTAACTTCTTTTCAGAAATCTAACATAACTTCTGAAAAGAGGTTACATCGTATTTTAAAAGCATCCAGATGAGTCTATAAAGATCAACATTTATTTGTTAAATTGAAAATAAACAAGTTTATTTTGCATTCCACCTATCCTAGGACAATCTGTATAAGCTGGATAATAAAAAATGGCCACCATTATAATAATCTACTTATTATTTTTCAAGCTAACAAAGAAAATGAAAGTATATCCAGACAGAATTATTAGTATAAACTTATTAACCTGTTCGTCTAGTCAATAACTTCTATTAAACATAAATCACGATTTCTTGTTTTTCGTTGATACCAGACAGTGAATAACTTTAACAACACCAAAAAACAGAATAAATTATTATTTAACAAATTAATATTTTGTACAAAACAGCATTTTTTTCTTATTATTACTATTATTATTAAAAATTACTAATACCAGATGTATAATAATAAGAAAAAAAATTGCTAATGTGATTTAATGATTTGTAAACAATTGTGCTGTCTAATTTCGGGTAAACCCAAAGTATATACATTGTGTGGATTAGAGTGTCCTGAGGCTGTTAATTTTTGCGGGATTCCGTGGCTTCCAACCTTGAATTGGACTACTGGCAGAAGCGCATCATCGTCACCATCATCATCGTAATCATGCTGTATATAAATAATCCAGCTCATCCTCGATTGCGTTCAAATTGTTTTCCGCAAAGATTCGGCATTCATGTTTTTTAATTAGTGCTTAATAGCAGATTTTTGGGTGTTTAGATTTACTATGGCAGGAATAAGTTTTAGTTTAGGGGTAAGTAAAAACACTGATCTTAATTAGCGATTGTAATACCGATTAACAAGCACAATGGGCCTAATGAGGCTTAAGTACAGGGCAGAAATGCTCACTCCTCAAAGAACCAGAACCGGTTAACAATATTACCAGTTTACTGGTAAATTTTACAATTAACAATACATTAACATACTGCTCTCCAAAACTGACCGGTAGTTTAAAGATTTTTTTTACCGGAATATTGTTAAAATTATCGTTTTGTTGGGCCAATTTAATACGATAGTGATATTTTAATGATGAATATATATGTTTTTTAATTTAACACTAAATCAGTGTTAATACGCATGGCACATGAAGTAAAATTTCGAGTTTAGAACAGCCTAAAAATTTGGATTTGCCGGGGCGCGACTTGTTTCACTCGCACGTCCCGGCAATTCCAAATTTTCAGGCTTTTCTAAACTCGAAATTTTACTTCATGCTTAACCACGTGGTGAAAACCCTCGCTAAAGGTCACTCAATAAGCAAGATTGCCGGTTTACTGGTAAATTGTAAACATTGTTCTTCGAAATTGATCGGTAATTTGACGATTTGTTGATTTTCTGCAAAACTATCGTTTTGTTTGGCCAATTTAATATGATAGTGATATTTTAATGAAGGCTGATGTATATGTTTTTTTTAATTTAACATTAAATCAGTGTTAATACGCGTGGCGCATATAGTAAAATGTTGAGTTTAGAAAAGCCTGAAAAACTGGATTTGCCGGGGCGAGAATCGCTTCGCTCGCGCGCCCCGGCAAATCCAAAATTTCAGGCTCTTCTAAACTCGAAATTTTACTTAATGCTTAACCAAGTGGTAAAACCATTCCTTAAAGGTCACTCAATAAGCAAGATTGCCGGTTTACTGGTAAATTGTAAATATTGCTCGCCGAAATTTACCGGTAATTTGACGATTTTTTTACCGGAATTTCTTTAAAACTATCGTTTTGTTTGGTCAATTTAATACAATAGTGATATTTTCATTAAGGATGATGTATATGTTTTTGAATTCAACACTAAATCAGTGGTAATACGCCTGGCGCACAGTGTGGCCGATTCGCATCGGTGCGGCCAGGGGGTCAAATTAAAACTTAAAATTTTGCATTTTTGTTAGTATATCTATTTTTAGCATACTTTAAAACATAGAAGTATGGAACATCAATTCATTTACGTAAGTAGTTATCTCAACAATAATTCGGAAAGTTGAACAATTTATGCTAATGAGTTTGGTAAGAAATAAGCGTTCTAATAATTTCAATACTAAAGCCTTACAAATAATTTCCAAATAGTTGTTTTTTTTTTTCTGAATATAATATGAGTATGGCACTTTTCAATAGAACAGAAATTTTATCAAGAAGTAAAATAACTTAGATATGAATTTTTAAAAATGATCAATTTTAAAAATGAAATTACAACTTTGTTGGACTCGCAGTCCTTTTAATCAAATAGGAATGTAATACTGCTTAGATCACGATATTCTGTAATTATCTATCTATCTAACCATGTCAACCTTTTTTTTAAGTCAATCCATCCGCCAAAGTTATGATTTTTTTTCCACCGAAGGATTACATTTTTATACAAATTGGAGCGCGTTACATATGCATGATAAACAGCCGCGCACCGCGCCACACAAATGCCAGTCTAAATTCAACGCATAGAATTATCACAAGAGGTTTATTATTAAATATTTTCATAAGTTAACTGTCATTGTATTATAATATTAATAATTTATTTTAGTGATTATTAATTTTAACATATTCTTTTATTGGGGATTAAAGTGAATAAACTTTCATATATGTATGTACAAACTCACCTAAAAATTCGGCCATTCGCATTCCTCTTCCGTATCAATATCTTCTTCTGAATCGCTTGAATCAACATTCGGGGAAATTAATGCAATTACCTCATTAGGCAATTCTCTTTTCTTCGGTATAGGTGCACTTATTTTTGAAGATATATACGGATCGGACCAAGTCCATAACATTTTAAATAAATCATTTATTGTATTTTGCCGTGAAGTTTTTCTTGTATGGTGCTCTCGAATTCTTCTATAAATTTTGTTACTCGATTCTTGAGCTTCTTCTGTTAATTCCCCAATGGGCACCAAGAACTCACTTAAAAATTGCGATCCATGTATTAGTATTTTGTGAACACTTACAGGCATACGGTACCACCCATACAGATAAACAAATAATTCTGCTGTCTCAAAAGTATACTTGTCAAAAGCTGTTAGATTGATATCACAGCCACTTGACAATGTAATTAAAATATTTCCGAACCGTCTTATTAAATTTTCGTCGATTTGTGTGATTTTGGCCACAACTTCGGGATTGTGAAAAGATCGCCTTGCTGTATTTCCAGTGTTTGATGTCCCTGTACCCTGTGTTACAGTATCCACGCGAATTCCTAAGGATTTTCTCAGTTCTTTTTGAATATTTTCTTTTCTAGAGATCATAATTTCTCTTTGCTCTTGTGGCATTTTGTGTGTTGTGGGTTTTTTCCACTCTAGTTTGTACGAAATGTGCAATATACATTCCAAAATTTTTATCCAGGCATGCAGTAATGAGATTCCGTATTTAAAATTACTTTGTTTTGGTGTCATTTTTCTGATATTTTCTAAATCATTCATCTGGGTAGGTTTACAATTGCAGATAAAACAATTTGAACTCGAGGTTCCTGTCGAAGCATTAATTACTTTGCCATCAACCATTGTGAAATGTAACTCGAATGTAACAATAATTTGTTTGGTGTCAAACTCTATCCTTATCCTTAATATTTTTAATGCTTTCCTTCATATATAAAAATTTTATAGGACGACAAAACTTTGTCAACGATGGCTTAATATTTTTCCATAAAATCATCATGGCATTTCACTCAACGAACTATGGGATGTTTAATCCCATGGATCGTATGATGCATTACGCAAACCTACTGTCGCGTAGTAACGACTTTTTATTATTCACATCTTCACTGCCGCAGTTTAAAAACCGATTAAAGCGCATTAAGTTGACAAATTTCATACAATGACCAGTGATCATAATTATTTATATTTATCTTTTAATTCAATATTTTATTCCTACATGTTATTTATTGCTTTAATGTTGTTAATTTCAATTGTAAAAAAGGTGAATTCCGTAAATAAAGAATAATAATAATAATAATAAAAATCGAATCTTCATTATCCAACATTCTTAAATGAACCAAAGAGAAAAGAAAAACGTTTTTGTCACTATAGTCCTCGTCATCTTCAGTGCTGCTTTCACTAGATTTTGTTTGCATGAATTCACTGTGCCCAGAACTACCATCACAGCCGTATTTACAAATCATACGAATCGTAGTAACGTTATTAAAATTTAATAAGTTTATATTTTTCATTATTCTTATAAAAGTATGCTCCAACAAATTTTGTAAAGGTACGGAAGCACACTTTATATCAATATATATTTCAATTGGAAAACAACGTTCTTTTGCTGCTTTAACAGTTTTGTATGATGGCAAAATATTTTTAAAACCACGTAAATGGAATTGATGCCTCAATGTGTTATAATTTTGTAAACTTAATTTCATCGATGCCATCAATGCCAAAGCATCATCATCTGTAAAAGGCTTAGGATCTTCACTAGATGATATTTTGTTAATATTTTACAAATCTGGCCTGTTTCTTCTGATGATTTTTTTGAGAATTCATGGATTAAAGTAGCCGCTGACCCTTTATTTTGTTGTAGTAATATACTGCTGGCTGCCGAAAAAATAATCTCTGAAAGATTGTCTTCAATCATCGCGCTGACTTTTCTTCTTTTTGTTCTCTCACTGATTTGAATGAATTCGCCTAAAGTTGAAGGCCCTGGTGTAGGTTCTATATTTTCAATATTTTCTGGGATTGAATGTGTTTCAGCCTCAACATTATCTTCAATAAAGATTTTATTTAACCATTGTTCATTTTTCTTATTGAAATTATGTGAAGAATACTGTGCACATTTCCATTTAGTTCTTGCACTTCGACAAAAATTACCAAGCTTTATATTAGTTCTGTCTAAATCACTTATAACATATCCCTGTTTTATAATTTCTTGTTGTAAGAGAACAACAGACTCTTCAAGGGATAATTTAGAGAGTTTATTATGATTATACCACGCAGTAAAAAGTGTTCTATTTGTAATAGTCACCATGATTTCGAATCACTAACACGAACGCAAAGCGAAGAATAATAATACTAATATATAAACTATTGTCACAAACTAGAAATTAAATTAAGAATATCACAAACACTATTAATAACAAATAAGTTCAGTTTATAGATTCAAGAACGAAAACACATTTGCACTGGGCGAAATCGTTTTAACTTCTGAAAAAGTTTTCAGTTCTTCAGAAAACTATTTTATGATCATATTAGGAACATCTGTTTTCAAAATTCTAGAAAACGCCTTCAAGAATGTGAAGAAAGGACTCAATGACCCGCACCATAAATCAGCATCGAGATAACAAGTGGAGCGTCACCCTTGAGTTTTATTATTTCTAGAATCGAATGAATGTTTACTTGTAAAGGTTACATTGGAGATAAATCTACCCTTTGTATTTGTAAAATAGTTATTTAATTTAAAAAATAATAATACTGCATATTCATTTACTAATTAATTAATTAAACTAATAGCCGATAGCAATTATTAAGTTAGCGGGAAGGTGACGACGATGGCTAGGCGCGTTGTATTTATCCTGCCCGCGTATGTAGCGCGCTCCAAATTGTATAAAAATGTAATCCTTCGGTGGAAAAAAAATCATAACTTCGGCGGATGGATCGACTTAAAAAAAAAGGTTGACATAATTAGATAGATAGATAATTACAGAATATCATGATCTAAGCAGTTTTACATTCCTATTTGATTAAAAGGACTGCGAGTCCAACAAAGTTGTAATTTCATTTTTAAAATTGATCATTTTTAAAAATTCATATCTAAGTTATTTTACTTCTTGATAAAATTTCTGTTCTATTGAAAAGTGCCTTACTCATATTATATTCAGAAAAAAAACAACTATTTGGAAATTATTTGTAAGGCTTTAGTATTGAAATTATTAGAACGCTTATTTCTTACCAAACTCATGAGCATAAGTTGTTCAACTTTGCGAATTATTTTTGAGATAACTACTTGCGTAAATGAATTCAAATTCCATATTTCTATGTTTTAAAGTATGCCAAATATAGATATACTAACAGAAATGCAAAATTTTAAGTTTTATTTTGACACCCCCGCGGGGGGCTGGCCACACCGATGCGAATCGGCGATAGTGTGTGGCGCATGGAGTAAAATTTCGAGTTTAGAAAAGCCTGAAAATGTGAATTTGCTAGAGCGCGACTCGCTTCGCTCGCGCGTGCTGGCAAATTCAAATTTTCAGGTTTTTCTAAACTAGAAATGTTACTTCATTCTTAATCTGAAAGTAAGGTAAGTCATTAAATGCTATTAATTGTCCATGTATTTAATGACTTCTATCCCTAATATTACATAATAATCCACGCTTAATTTTTAGAGTTGTAATTTATCGTAAAATCAACTCTCGCAAAAATCAAGATAATAATGACTCAATTTTCACTTCGAGTGAAAATAATTCGAAAACTAAGCTGTGGTATTACCTACTTTCTTATATATTTTGATAGAGCACAGTTTTTTTCAACACCCCTATTTATCAAAATTGATTATTGGTCGAGTTATGATTTGTAAATCCAACTTTTGCAAAAATCGGGGTAAAAAACACAAATTTTGACTTCAATAAAATTAACTTAAAACTTAGAGGGGGTATTTTCGGGTGTTTTGTTTATTTTGAAAACATGTTGTTTGCTAAACATTCACGCTAAACTTTAAACACAATTGTACACAATTTTAATCCTCAGCATCAGTTGATTGATAACGTTCATAATTATAGCTCATGAGCTAATAATAATGTTATTGTTATTGTCTGATCTCAAATACACTGGCGAAAGAAATTAACGCATCATTTGTGATTTTTTTGATATCTTGGAATCGAGTTTTCTTTGAACACAAACATATTTTTACAATAAGAAATCTTATCAAGCATGCTGTTTTACATGTTGTGTTTTGTCTTTTGTTCTCATGGTTTTCTGTCAATAAATAAAATGAAGCACTTTTCATTATTCTGACTGTAAGAAAGGTTCATATAAAATTTCTTTTTGAGTTTGTTTTCAAGTAATTGTTAAAATTAAGTGCAAAATAGTGAAGAATGAATATGGATAGACGTCCGAATCTTAATGTAAGCAGTGAAGAAGCTGTGATTATGGTTACACTTGCAGAAGAAGGTAGGAGTCAGCGTTACATCAGTCAGCGTCTTGGTGTTAATCAATCGACCGTATCCCGTGTCTTGAAGAGACATCGGGAAACTCAGGCATACTCAAGAAGGCCAGGACAAGGGAGAAAAAAGGCCACAACTGCTGTTCAAGACCGTTTTTTAATGATGCAGACGTTACGCGAACGGTTTATTACGGCTCCTAGGCTACAAAATATGCTCGCAGAGATCCACAATGTTCATGTAAGTTCCGTTACCATCAGAAAAAGGTTACGTGGTTTTAATTTAACTCCGAAAACAGCGGCAAAAGGACCACAATTAACCGCAGACCATCGCAGAGCCAGGTTAACATTTGCGCAAGAACATGTAAACTGGTTACAGGCCGATTGGGCTAATGTTATGTTTAGCGACGAGTCCAGATTTTGTCTTTACGGCAGTGACAGACGAATGCATGTGTACAGACGGCCAGGTGAACGTTATGCGCAGTGTAACATTGTTCCGACTGTTATGTTTGGTGGAGGCTCTGTTATGGTGTGGGGTGGTATCACTTTAGAGGCTCGTACGGAGTTGGTGGTCATACCAAGAGGAAGCATCACGGCAGCGTCTTATATTGCAAACATTTTAGAACCATCCGTAATGCCTTTTGCTCCCTTTGGAGGAATCGATTTCCTGTTTATGCATGACAATGCAAAACCACACAGTGCCCGAATTGTACAACAGTATCTTGACCTAGTGGGTATCAACACAATGCAATGGCCAGCCAGGAGTCCCGATCTTAATCCGATCGAACACCTATGGGACGCGATGGGCAGACGCCTTAGAGCACTTCCTCGGCGTCCAAGCAATCAACAAGAGCTTGGACAAAGATTGCAGGAAATTTGGGAAGATATTAACCAGGATGAAATTGGATCATTAATTAACAGTATGAGCCGTCGCTGTCAGGCAGTTATTCGAGCAAGAGGAGGAAACACTAGATAGTTTTGTTGTTATTTTTTTTGTTTTTAAACATCAAAACTTTATTTTTAAATTAAAAAAATTAATGTGATGCGTTAATTTCTTTCGCCAGTGTATTTCTCAATTTCAAAAGGTGGTTTTAAATTACCAAAACCAAATATCAAAATATTATACTATATTACCACTTTTCTTATAGGCTACCCAATGCGTTTCTTTAGCTTCTTTAAGAGCCTATAAATTGATGAATGCATTCTCTTTTTTTTTTCAATTTTTTTTTGGCAACGTATTTATCATACAGACACCTTTAAAATAAGGAATGTTCAATGTTTTTGCTAGTTTTCAAATCTCCACATTACTTAGTGGTGTTTTGTTAAGAAACATCAACCTAAGTTTTTTTAATTTTAGGGAAATATAAGCCGCATATTTACATCGTTTTATATAAAATCCAGAACCTACTGATCAGCATTAAAATCACTCCTGAATTTTTATAAAATTTTAGTTACGATTATTTGTAAATTAAACTTCTAGCTTTTCAGTAAAATTCAATTAGATTTACAGGACGACAATTTTTTTCTAAGTAACATAATTAGACTAAATTTTTGCTTATGTCGTTAGAAAGTTCAGTAAATATTTTGAGTTAAAAAAATGTACATGCAAATATGTAAATGTTTATTTCCATATAAACATTTCAATTGATGAACATTTTTTTAACTCAAAATAATTAGAGATTTCTAACGATATAAGCAATAATTTAGGCTAATTATTTTATGCAGAAAAAAATTTGTCAATTCCTTTAATTGCAATTGGATTTTACTGAAAACTTAGACGTTGAATATTCAAATAATCGTAAGTAAAACTTTATAAAAAAACTCACCCTAATTATTTTACTCAGAAGTTTCATTTTTTAATTTCGTAAAATGTATGATGAATCTTACACATGTTAAAAACAACATTGGAACATATTGAAAAATATGTTCTACAAACAATGGGTGCGTTCATCAAAATGTTGAACATTTAACATGTTTGGATTTGTTTGTAATGTATGTTGATATCTAATAAACGGAACTCCGGTCGGTCTATTTTGTGCGATTGCAAAAATCACAAACACGTTCACGATTAACAATCCGGTCATCAGATATTTTCCCAGAAGTTGGCACTAACTTCCAACTGTTGTCTCTGACGAACGGGCCCAATATTGAGTTTCTATTGTTTGTAGAAAATGGTAGCAACATATATCGACCAAAATCCATGTCTAAGCGCCTATACTAAGCTAAATAAGTAAATTATATAAAATAATTGTAGTTCAAATTAAAGCCTATTTTATTGAAAATTGATATTTTGAGGAAATGCAGCGTGTTAGAAAAATAATGTGGGAAAATCATCAAACTGATTTTCTGTCAAAATCTTTATAAATAATTT
Organism: Philonthus cognatus; assembly: GCA_932526585.2. Lineage (NCBI taxonomy): Eukaryota > Metazoa > Arthropoda > Insecta > Coleoptera > Staphylinidae > Philonthus > Philonthus cognatus. Next base: position 26,703,276 of record OW052245.1, on the reverse strand, counting down.
AAATTAAAAAAAATTCAAAAAATACTCTAAAGCAGGTCAATTGGAAGAAAATGAGTTTTAATTAAAGAATTGCTCAATTTTATATCTTGAAAAATGTATTCGAAAAATGGCCCACACAAGGGGGCTGACCTGGCTCTAGCCCGGAGGCCTATAGATCATATCTTTAGGCCTCCGGGCTAAATAAATAAATAAGTAAATAAATATTAAAAATGTAAAAAAGTATCTCTATTTAAAAAATATTCACAAATAAGTTTTTTTTTAAGCAGTATATATTTTCAACTTTATTTGAAATTCAGTGTTTTATACGCGTATCGCATGAAATTTTACTTCATGCTTAATCAAGGAACGGAAGACACTCGTTAGCCTATTGTGTCTTAACTTGACACGAGTTTGAATTGAACTATACTGTCCTGATATTGTTTTTTTTGTGGCTGTTATGGCACACATTTTGACAGTTTTCTTATATTTTAAACTAACGAGTGTCTTCCAATCCCAGATTAAGCATGAAGTAACATTTCGAATTTAGAAAAGCCTGAAAGCCTTTTCTAAACTTGAAATTTTACTGCATGCGCCACGCGTATAAAACACTGATTTAAAGGAAAGTTAAAAATATACAGGGTGATTCAGTTTGGTGTTCCACCCCCTTCAAATTTTTCTATTTTGATAGTAAAGTATAACAAACTATATATATTTGTGAACGTCAGAAAGTTCTCTAATTAATGGAGTCACCAAATTGACAATACGATGATAACTGTCAAGGTAGCGATAGCCAACTTTTTTTTCTCAAATAACACCATACCTATTTTTGTTCAATTCGGGTTCTTTCCTACATCGGCATATTTGTCTCAACTATAAGATTAGATAAAAAAAATTGATAAATCGGTTTATTTTATAAAAAAAACAGGTATCTATAGAATAGAAAAATGAGGATTTTCCAAAATATTCACTTTTGTATCTTCATTTGTGCTTATTTCGTTTTAAAAGAATGTTTTAATTTTGTTAAATAACCTACCTTTAAGAAATAAACACGTAATGAAATAGTTTGCTTTATTTTTCATAATTTTCGCAGCCACATATGATTTTTTTATAATTTTTTGTTTGTTATCTAAGTGTAGAGTTGTGAAGGATGTTCGAATGCAGGAAAGTGCCCTCTATCCGTATTGAACAAAAAATAGGTATGGTGTCATTTGAAAAAAAAAGTTGGCTTTCCCTACTTTGACAGTTGTCATCGTAATATCAATTCGGTGGCACCATTCAATAGAGAATTTCCTGCCCTTATACTTTACTCACAAAATAAAAAAGTTGGAAAGAGGTGGAACACTAAACTGAATCACCCTGTATAGTGCTGAGATATGATCCATCAATTTTTACCGAGATTATATTTCTTTATTGTAAAATCTATTTAGTATCATGCTGTCTTCAACCCTAAGATAGGGGAGCCAGTTAGACAACCTGGCCTGGGGGCCCGAGTTAGGATGTGGGGGCCATTATTCGAAATTAAAATAATACGTTTTCAGGAAAACACAATTCGATTTAAAGGATTTGATGGTTTTTGAGGGAAATACTTAGCCTAAATTATAGTTTGTATTGTAAGGTCTTTGAATTTAGTATTTATTTTAAGCAAATAAAAATGTTCATGCGAAAATTGGAGGTTTTGCAAGGGTGAACTTCAGATAAGAATTTTGATTTAAAAAACATCTCAAAAAATGAACGTAGATTATTACAATCATTATAAACAAAATGGATCTCTTATTTTCCCAAAAAAATAATATGTTCACTAATTCTTCAACTTTTACAAACAATTGGAAATAACTACAAACAAATCTAAATTGGAGTGCCTGTGCTAAGTTTAATTTTTAAGTTACAGCAATTACTTATTGCTTACATTAAAGCGTATTTAATGAAGAACTGATAACTTCTATATTTGCCTACATTTGCCAAATTACCAGTAATTGAAAAAGTTAGTAAATTCACCAACTGTATTGAATGTTTACGATATTTACCAACTTTTTATTACTTCTACATAAACGTATTTACTTAAGAGGAGCTTTGTTTTTTTTTATAAATTTAATTTTGTGTTTGTTTTTAAATTATTATATACGAGAGGTGATTAAAAAGTAAGGTTACAAGGCCTGCAATGAAACATCTACATTTTATTTTTTTAAAACCAATACAGCCAACTGATACTAGGTACATTAGGTTATTTTTCAACATAGTTTCCATATAGGTTTAGGCACTTATCGCTCCGTGGGATGGGTTTGAATATTCCCTCTTGGTAAAAATCCTGTCCTTGCGCGTTCAGCCATGTTGTAGCGAAATGTTTCACATCCTTGTCTGAAGCGAGGATGTGAATCACTTGGCTACGACCTTGGGTACTACTATACTTTCTGTATAACAGACGAAACATCAGCAATATTGGGCTTGTAACCTTACTTTTTGGCCACCCCTCGTACTTATACATTATTGAATTACTATTACCACGTTTTTATAGTGCTGATATAAGTGCCGAATTATGTATTTATATGTTATCGTTCTGTATTGTTTTATTTATGTTATTGGCCTTCCGCTTGAACAAGGATTGAAGATTAATGATAAATATTGGCTTAATAAAAATTAATTAGCCGCGTTACAAGTAGAATTGTTATTAGTTACCCAGTTATTTGTAAAAAATGAAATTATAAAATTTCGTAATTAATTTTTACCAAGAAATTATGATGATTAATTATATAAATATGCAGTCATTTTATTCGCAAAGTACAAATATTACATGATTTTAAGATAACTTTCTGAAAATGATCGAAAAACAAGTTTCTCTATGACATTGAAAGGTTGCTCATCACTGATTTAGATAGTTTTAAATCAGTTTTTTTCATACTATAATTTTTATTTTTATCAGATTCTCCTAATTGCATCCGTAATACTTCTATCGCAAGGGGCACCATCTCCTGTACCTGCACCTGCACCATGGGGTCATAAACGTTGGGGAGGCCATGGTGGCTATAGGGGACACGGTGGCTATGGTGGACATGGTGGCGGAATTGCAATCATAGCCATCAAGAAGATAGGCTACGGAGGTTATGGCCATCGAGGATACGGCCACCATGGTGGACATGGAGGAGGCCACGGGGGAGGTTACGGTGGTGGATACGGTGGTGGATACGGAGGTGGATACGGAGGAGGCGGTGGTTGGGGGGGTGGAGGAGGAGGTGGCTACGGAGGCGGTTTTGGCGGTGGTTTCGGATTTGGAGGTGGATATGGTGGCGGCAAATGGCACGGATAAATAAAAATAATTTAACTGATGAAGAATGTACAAATCAAAATTCAATAAATTATTATTTATAATCTGAACCCATTCACATACAATTGTATTAATATATAAAAGTTGGTTTTGATGTGTCCGGTTTTTTCAAATTAAATAAAAGCGTTTGCATTTTTTTTCACAAATACATTTTTATGATACAGAGAATATTCCTTTTAGGTATACATATCTCAATTTTTTGCTTGTACATTTTCAGACATACGCTGTTTTTATAAAAGCTTTTAATTTGAAGCTTCCAACGAATGTTTCCAATCCTTGATTAAGCATGAAGTTACATTTCGAGTTTAGAAAAGCCTCAAAATTTGGTTTTAGGCTATTCTAAACTTTAAATTTAAGTTCATGCGCCACGAGCATAAAACACCGGTTTCAAGTGAAGTTTAAAATATACCGCTAATTATAATTTGAACTTCACGTTAAATCACTGTTTTATACGCGTGGCGCATGAAGTAACATTTCGAGTCTAGAAAGGCTTGAAAATTTGGTTTGATCACTTCGCTTAACTACGCTACCAAACCAAATTTTAATGCTTTTCTAAACTTGAAATTTTACTTCATGCTTAATCTGAGAGTGGAACACTCGTTAGAAGTTTCAAATTGAACTATGAAAAACTAATGCCTCAACATTTACATATATAAGGATATACTTAAAATAAAAAAATCCTGTATGTTGTTTTGATTAATTCGAATGTCTGGAGCAATTTGTCCACGTATGTTTCTTAAACGTAATTTTAAATGGTAAGTCAAGATGTAAGTAGCGCATTTTAAATTCTGTACAAATTGAATTGCAGTAGGTAAACAAATATAGTACGTACTTATCGGGTGCAACAATTCATTTAAAAATCTTAAACTATTTCTAATAATAGAAATAAACTTCAAATGGTATTTCGATAATTATATTACTTTTGAAATAAAGTTTTATTGGTAATTTAAATAGATTAGAATATTTTTATACATTTACGCTATTTCAACCCTTTCGGTCCCGACGGTGGCGTTTGCCACCACTAAAGTTTGGTAAACATACTAGGAATTTTGTTTAAATATACATATGGTGCATGTATGCATGACCTGTAACTTTTCCGATAATCTTTTGTTTTTTTAAAATAGTTTAGTTTGAAGTCTTAAACGAGTGTTTTCCATTCCAAGATTAAGCATGAAGTAAAATTTTCAGGCTTTTTTAAACTCGAAATTTTACTTCATGCACCACGCATATAAAACACTGATCTAAGGTGAAGATCAAAATATTCCACTAAAGCAGTATGCTAAAAACGTCTATATTGATCACATCACATCAGTGTTTAGTACGCGTGGCTCATGAAGTAAAATTGCGATTTTCAGTTTTTTCACAATAACTTAAAGGTTTTCCAATTTTTAACATTTTTCTAAGTGGATTCTGAATAAGCACATAAAACTGCACTACTTTTCCTATTTAAGCGGATCTCTGTCATTAATAATAACAAAGTTACCCATACTGTCTTTCTTGAAATAGGATACCCTGTATACAATATGTATAAACAGATATTAGAAATGAAAACTAATCAATCATTTATGGTGTGATATAAACAAATACAAACTGAACGTACAAATATAAAGATAGATAGGCATGTCTATATAATATAAATTATGTATCACAGAAAATGTATAAAAGGTCGATTAACTAAAAAAACGGTTTAAAATTAGTGCATAGATAAAATAATAATGAATAATCCTAAACGACACATTAAAAATTTAAAATTGTTGTATGGTTATAATATATGTATAAAGTAACATAATAAAACATAAATTATACATTAAAATTTATGACTAGATAATAGATAATTAAATGGACATACACAACACATTAAAATGGTGTATAGATAAAAATAATTGTAGCAATAAATGCCAAGTAAGCAGCAATAAACGCCAAATGTGTCGTGTAAATGTGGAAATTTATCAAAAGTTATACGTTTCTTTAAAAATATCATACTAATACTTGGTACAAACAAATTTCACATAAATTATAATTTTTCCCGGAAATCAAGAAACAAATAAATACAATTTTTATTGGGAATTCCCGAGAGCAACGCTCTAATCACCATAAATGTCAATTTATGAAAAAATGTCTTTTTAATTAATTAAATATTCAGAATTAGATTCAAAAATGTTTCACTACGGGTTAAGTGAGAAATTAATTAAACAGATAATAAGAAATTATGCCAATAATAAAAAAGTATGATTAATAAAAGCAAATTTATGAAAAAAATATCATCCGAGAAGAACGCACTAATAATGGGATACCCTGTTCTTATATACGAGCCCCATCCAACGTTAGTTGGCACAGTGTTTAAAAATGCACTTACTAGAACTATAACGCTTGAAATACAACCAAATGTTTAGGCTTTTCTAAACTCGAAATTTTACTTCATGGGCCACGGGTATAAATCACTAAAATAATGTAAAGTTCAAAATAAATATCTGTACAATACTGCTTTAGTAGTAAATTTTGAACTTAACTTGAAATCGGTGTTTTATACGCTTGGCGCATAAGGTAAAATTTCGAGTTTAGAAAAGCCTGAAAATTTGGTTTGGTCGCTCCGCTTCGCTACGCGACCAAACCAAATTTTCAGGCTTTTCTAAACTCGAAATTTTACTTCATGCTTATTCTGGGAGTGGAAAACACTCGTATAAAGCTTCAATTTGAACCTTTTTCCAATACGACAAATATCAAAAAATTTACAGCGTGTACAGTATTTGGGGTATGTATACTCCGAAGAAAAACTCACCGTATATAGCGGACCTAAATATTACAAATATATCAAAATATTTTGCATTTCAATCGTTGTAGTTCTAATTAGTAAATTTTTAAAGACTGCCAACTGAAAAGGTATTAGCCTCGTATAATTTCTTGAAGCTTTATTTTTTTTATAGCGCCCCTGCTTGTTTCTTACGTGCTATATAACATGCAACCAACGTTATATAGGGACAATAGTCTAAATAAACATAGGTTCGATTTTCATAATTTACAAAATTACAGCTAATATAATGTTACATATTTGTGTTGGCTGGGAAGTTTGTTACATGCGTTATATTTGTGGCATGTGACCACCTGTTTTTTCTTGGATACGCCCATGGTACCCTATGTATACGCTGAAAATGTTAAGGCATTTGTTGTATTTGAAAAGCGTTCGATATGGGGCTTCAAACGAGTGTTTCTACTTCTTGATTAAGCGTGAAGTAAAATTTCGAGTTTAGAAAAGAATACAAATTTATATTTGTCAGCGCGCAGCGAAGCGTAGAGTGGTAGCAAATCCAAATTTTCAGGCTTTTCTAAACTCGAAATTTTACTTCATGCGCCTCTCGTATAAAAGATTGAAATATTGTAAAATTCAAAATATTCTTGTCTAGCAGAACATTTTTAATTTTTTTAAATACTAATTTAGCAGTATATTTGTAAGTGCAAAATATTTCAGTGCTTTATACGCGTAGCGCATGAAGGAAAATTTCGAGTTTAGAAAAGCCTGAGTTTGAATTTGGACGCTTAGCGTCCAAACGTATTTGTATTCGTATTGACGTATTCGTCACAGTGATTAGACGGATTTTTTTTTATAAAAAAAAATTAAAAACAGTTTCTCCCGATCACCCTAAATCGTCAGTTTATATGAGAATGACCCATAAACACTAAAATATTGTGATGTTTAAAATGTACTGCTAAAGCAATATATTAAAGCAGTATATTTTGAACCTCACATTAAATCAGTGTTTTATACGCGTGACGCATAAGGTAAAATTTCAAGTTTAGAAAAGACTGAACATTTCGGTTTCGCGTCGGCAAATCCAAATTTTTAGGCTTTTCTAAACTCGAAATTTTACTTCATTCTGAATGAAGGAGTGGAAACACTCGTTAGAAACTTCAAATGGAACGGTTTTCAAATACAACAAATTCCTGAAATTTTACAGCCTATACATCGGGACATGTAAACTTAAAAGAAAACATCCTTGTATGTTTGCCAATTATGCTCCATTTAAAAAGATGTTACTTACTGTAAAATTATTACTTACAACTCATATATAAGGTAATAACTTTTTGAGGTTTTGAGGATTTCAATAGCAAGGTCGCCTCTACGTTTATACGACGACCCACAAATCAAGTAAATCTAGCGTAATTTCGAAGGAAACCAGAACGCGAGCGTTATCGAAAACAGTTACAATGGGAAATTTGCATTTGTCAAATCGTGAATTCCGCAAAAAAGAGTCCTTAACATTTATCGAGTGCACGGATTAATTGCTCTTTGTTTTGTCAGGTTTACTCATTTTCCCTCATTTCCGTTATGCATAGATATGATGACATTAAAAGTATGTGTATAAAAAAGAAAAGGTTTTTGTTGCATTGATAACTGCATTGTATGAGGGAGCGCTTGTCTAATAGAAAGGCACAATTAGTTTATTTAAATAAAATAGTAGAGGAAACAATAATGAATTCAGTGGTAAGTACTCTTAGTTGACGTTTGCATACTTATAGAAAAATCTTCACTTAACCCATTAGAAAACAGAATTGTAATTTTGATTAATATTTATTTGCTAATCTATACCAGACTTCTCTGACAGTCTTGTACCATTCAGTCACGACTAGGGCAATTATATACACAAAATGTAATATTTACCTACTACCCTTTGATGCCGATTGAACAAGAAAGTTTATAAGAGAACACTCCCGATTTTTACATGTAGTACAAATACTAACATTTACCTAAAATGCTGTGGCCATTGATAAAGAAAGTTCTATATAGAAAACTAAATTATTAGTGATATTATTTGGACTTTACGTTTTATTTTAATGACCTAAGGTAAAGTGATTTACTTTACTTATACCGGGTGTTGACTTAGCGGACGCAACATAGGAAATCCCATGTAAATTTTGAAATGTTCAAGTTTTGGCTCCCCTATTTATTTTAGAAACAAAATGTATTTACCTTTTCTGAAGAGGGAAACATTCTGAATTCATTCGCGTTAACGTTTATCACTTTGCGTTTCTCTAAGTTAAAATAATTAAGAAAAAGTAATGTAATTTTATAAAAATTATGACATGCCATGGAATTGAAACAACAATTGCGGATGTCAAAATGGCAAAAGATATCGCAGTCACTTGATTAAAGTAAATGTTTTCGAAATGATTTACACTATACAAGAAAAAATCCTCATAATAAAGTGGTATTATGCAGACTACAGTTATCACGATATTTGCTTTGTGTTTTTTGTCGTTAATTAGGTAACAGCAAGATCTTGTGCTATTTTGACATCTGCAATTGTTGTATCAATGTCATTATTTTTATAAAATCACATTACTTTTTCTTATATATTTTAGCTGTGAATTTTCTGATTTTTCTTTGATTTTTAAAAGAAATCAATTTGAAGCTTTAAACGAGTGTTTTCCACTATCAGACTAAGCATGAAGTAAAATTTCGAGTTTGTTTAGAAAAGCCCCGTGAAAATTTGTCGACAAATTTTCACGGGGCTTTTCTAAACTCGAAATTTTACTTCATGCGCCACCGATACAAAACACCGACATATCACGAAGTTTTAAACTTACCGCTAAGCTTTATATTGAATCAGTGTTTTGTACGCGTGGCGCATGAAGTAAAATTTCGAATTTAGAAAAGCCTGAAAATTTGGTTTGGCCGCTCCGCGCATCGCGCTACGCGACCAAACCAAATTTTCAGGCTTTTCTGAACTCGAAATTTTACTTCATGCTTAGTCTGGGATTGGAAAATACTCGCTTAAAGCTTCAAATTAAATTCTTTTTATAAACCGAGAATCGGAAAATGTGCAACGTATGCATATGGATACTTAAAAGAAAAATTCTCGGTATGAAAATGTTCGGTGTTACATAAAACTCTCTGTATAACATATCCCAAATCAAATTTGGCGCAAAAGCGTAAAAAAAATTGATTGATAAGGCTGATAAATGTTGAAAGTTCATATTCACTTTTATATAAATAAAACAATTTAAACACTTTCAAATATATATTGTATTAACGCTACAATTGTTTCGCCACACTGTGGCTTCTTCAGGCGAAGAAATGATAAATACAATTTGTCGGGTCGGGTATATATACAATGTTTATAGGGGGGTGGGTTTTTCAAAAAAATGTAAATTTAAGAGGGGCGAATTAGTTAAATCTGTTTGATCGTTGAGAAGATGTCCTGAAAATTTTCTTTTATTGATTTCTAAACACTCCATGATGTTGAGTTTCCGACCTTTCCTTTCTAGATGTAGGACTTGGAAATTTTCATCGAAGTGGTGGTTTTCTTCGATGAGGTGGTTGGAGTATGTGGAGTTTGTTTTCTTTTGTTTGAAGCTGGTTAAATGTTCTTTTATCCTCTCTTGAAACGATCTTCCGGTTTGTCCTACATATTTCTTGGGGCAGTCTTTGCAAGTTAGTAAATAGACGCCACTTTGTTGAGTTTTATTATTTTTGTCTTTATTGTTTTTAATTATTTTTCCTAAGGTGTTATTTGTCCTGTATGCTATATTAATATTCAGTTTTCCTAACATTTTCCCGATTTTATTACTATTGTTTCCTGTGAATGTTAATGAAGAGTAGTTTTTTATAGATTTGTTTTTGATAATTGGGTAAATGGAATGTATTAATTTATTTCTTTTTTTTTTGTACTAATTTTTCTATTATTGATTTTTTAAATCCGTTTTTGTAAGCAATTTGAAATATTATTTTTAATTCCCTATTATAATTACTTTGTGTCATGGGGACTGCTAATAACCTATGTATCATACTATGATAAGCTGCTAACTTTTGAGACATTGGGTGATTCGATTTTTCACAAACCGACACACACAGACACGACGATTAATTATAAATCGAATCACCCAATGTGTGATTCTTAAAATCTGCCGATTTTTATTATCTCTTATGACTCGGTTATTTATGGAGATACAAACAAAATTAAAATACATAAGTTTTAAGACTTTTTACGTATAATCCAGTGGCGTACTTAAAAAAATATAGATGTTTTAATTTTTGAGATATTATCAAAACTAGTATTTTCTTAAATGGGATACCCTGTATCTGAGTACCTCAAAAAATTGCATTTTTTTTGTGATTGCAACAATATACAACACTGAATATTTCGTTTGTCATAAATAGCTAAAATACCAAAACACAAAAAGAAATATTTTTTAGATGGCCATGCATTGAATTCTTTAAGCGTTTGTTTTTGTTTGCTTACATGTTATAAAATTCAAGATTAATTACGTATTGGTTTTGATATTTTTGATTATACTTCTTCAAAAAAGGAGTCTAAAATGAATATTTTTTAAAACTATGTAAAATTAAACATTTTAGGTCTTTATTTTGAATACCCTGAATATAGCCAGAAAAACAAATATTTCAAAGATTATATCACAATTTAAGTGAGTGTGGATCATTTGGAAAACCAAGAGGTAAGATTTACAAAAATGAAAATAAAGATCCGACGGTATCTAGCCGTAATATTTAGAAATATATTGGCACAAGTAAATTAAAAGTTTTCGCCAAAATAGGCAGTTAGTAAGTGCCCTACAATAAGGCCATTATGTGCTGGAACACCGTCTTGTTGTAAATAAAGATTATTTCTTATAGCCAATGGCATGTTATCCAACTCGATTATAACACATTCTTCCAAAATTGGGATTTATCATTCAGCACTCAAATTTTTGTTAAAAATTCTGTAGTTAAGGACTCTGTTTTGATAGTCACCCATACATGGAACCCAAACAGTCCTTGTTGTACCCTGGCGACCGTCTGATGAGGATTTATGTTTGACTAATATCGATTGTTCTGTCGATTCAAATTCTAAACGCCGCTCTTTATCTCCAGGATGCAAGTTATGAACCTTTATTATTTTATACGGTTTATACGTAAAACGTTAAATTTACTTGAACTTAAATACTTAAATATATTTGAAATATTTGTTTTTCTGGTTGTCGTCGGTCCTTATAACGCTCAAAATATAGGTCTAAAGCTGCGTCTTGATTTTCATTACCCTCAATATAGCACCCAAAATGATTAATTTTTGATAGTTTATAAAAATACTAATTTTAGACTGCTTTTTAAAAGAAATATAATCGAAAATATTTCGTTAACAACGGAATATCAAAACCAATACGTAATTTATATTGACATGTAAACAAATAAAAACAAAAACTTACAGAATTCAATTTATGGCTATCTAGAAAATACTTCTTTTTGTTTTTGGTATTTTAGCTATTTAGGACAAAACAAAATATCAAGTGTTACACATTGTTGTAATCCCAAGAAAAAATGCAATTTTTTGAGGTACTCAGATACAGGTTTTAATAATATCTCAAAAATTAAAACATCAATATTTTTTCTAAGTACACCACTGGATTCTACGTTATAAGTCATAAAACTTTTGTATTTAAATTTTGTTTGTATCTCCATAAATAACCGAGTCATAAGAGATAAAAACTGGCAGAATTTGAGAATCACGCTGTATCTTCTAAACCAATCTAGTTAGCAAAGATCTGATTGCGCCATTAAACTAAACACTAAAAAAGAAAACGGGGCACACATCTTAGTTTATTTGTATCTCTTACCGTTTAGTATATACCCTAAAATATCAACGAAAAAAAACCACTCTGTACAGTTTCGATATTTTACATGATTTCTATATATTTTTATACACAGTATACATATCCCGATTATTACAGTATTTGGTGAATTTGCAGGAATTCCTTGCAAGGAATTCCTGCAAATTTACCAAATACAAATTCAGGCTTTTCTAAACTCGAAATTTTACTTCATGCGTCACGCGTGCAACACACGTGTATAAAGTGAAGTCTAAAATTTGGATGGGCATTTTTTTAATTGATTTATTTGAATATTTATTCAAAAAAATATTCAAATTAAATATTTAAATACTCTAATATTTCAAATATTTCAATATTCGCATTTAAATTTATGTTTTCTTATTTTATTTTAATTTTATGGTGAATTAAAAATATCTAAGTATGTTTTTGGATTAACGCCCTTTGTAAATTTGTACTTATATTTTAGCATACAAAAATAAATATAAAATATTCTCAAAGAAATATTGATTATTTTTTAAATTAGCAAAACAGTAAATTAAAATAAATAAATAACAAATATTTTTATCGCGTTTTGGCCCCACTTGGATCACCTAAGTTCAAATTTATTCAACTGAAAACGAAGATTAACTAATAAGTGCCGACATTCATTTCCTTCAGACGAAGATTTTTCTAAAGTTCATAAAAGTCAAAACTTGTGAAGACAACAAAAACATTTCAAAATTTGTGTTTGATATGAAAGTGAAGTGGTTAAAGTTTGAAATCGGATATCTACACTCGAAACGGAACATCTTAGAAATCGAAGCATACCCGCTCCATCTAAAACTAGCAAAGAACACAACATCGGAAATATGGGACGAATCATTGCAGAAAATTAACACAGTAATAAGTGTTAAAATGAAGAAGAAGTCAACTGCTCTTCATAAGAAGTTCATATCTTTATCTAATCTACAAAGGCCAAACATTACAAACGACAGTGAAAATACGACAGCACATCTCACTCAAACTCTTGTATATAATAGATCAGTGAAAAGTTCAATGAACATGAAATGAATTTTTTAAAGAAATGCTTGAAACATTCGGTTCCTATTTCACACATTCCTATGGAAGACATCATAAATGACATCGAATCAGCAACATCACAACTGAAGCTAGAAGATGCCCATACATTCCGAATCGCAGCGAAAGAAACAATAGAATCGCCAAAAGAAAAGCATGCCGATCAAACCACAAACAACATAAAGAAGATACAGAAATAGTGAAAACATTAAAGAAAAAGGACTTATTTTATATAAAATCTGACAAAGGTAACAGTGTTGTTATTGTTAGAAAAGCGGATTATTTAAATGACATAAACAAAGAGTTAGATTCAGGTCCATACATAAAACAAACCAAGAACCCACTTACAACATACATCACTAAAATAAACAACGCATTAAAAATTCCAACATCTTTATTAGATAAAATAACTGGCCTATAGATTTAAAATTAGAAATCCAATACTACCCAGATTATACTGTTTACCTAAAGTGCACATAGACCTATAGTTTCAAACATAAATTCACCTACTTACAAAATAGCGAAATGGCTAGTCAAAGAATTTCAAACATTAAAAATTAATAACGATTTCTCTATTAGAAACTCGATTGAATTTTGCAATAAACTCCGAGATGTTAAAATAGGTCCAGACGAGAAACTAATATCTTCTGACGTAGAATCACTGTTTCCTAGTATTCCAATCACAGAAACCATATAAATGCTAGAAAATATATTAACAGAGAATTTAATTCCAAGAAATATAATAGACCAATACATCAAACTTACAGAAATTGTCATGGAATGTAACACTTTCGAATTTAATAATATATTTTACAAACAAACTTTTGGCACAGCCATGGGCAGCCCTCTGTCACTTTTTCTAGCGAATTTATTTTTAAACCACCTAGAAAACAAAGCCAAACAAACCATTGACAATTTCCCTATAATTTGGTACCGATACGTTGATGACGTTTTCGCCATCACTAATAGCACCACTAACATAATTAAATTAAAATCGGAATTAAACAATCTTTATCCCAGTATAATTATTATATTCGAAAACGAAAATAATGGAAAACTCCCCTTTTTAGACATTCTTGTAAATAGAAACAACAATAAGTTGGAGTTTAATATATACAGAAAAGCCACCCATAATTAAATTTAAATTAATAACTAGTCTACAGTCCCAAGAAAAACAATCTAATAAGTACGCTAGAGTCATCTACGTACCTATCGTAAACAATCACATCAATAGGTTATTTAAAAAAATTAACATTACGGCAGCATAATACACAAATTCGAAAATCGGTACTCTTTTGGGAGACATTTAATGCAAGAGACTTCATTGAAAAATCGGGAATTTATTCAATAAAGTGTAATAACTGTGAGAAAGTATATAGGCCAAAGTTGTTATTGATAATGTTGTTATTGTTATTGATAATGAGTGTTTAGCACTTGAAATATATATCTAACCATCAGAGCTGGGCCGGATTCGAATCATTCAGGATTCGAATCCTGGAATCAAATCTTTTTAGAGGATTCAAAGGAGGCATTTGAATACTTTAGTTAAACTGGATTCGTGATCCGGATTCGTTACATCTTTTTAAGAGGATTCGTATTCGAATCCAAGTGCGGGTGATTCGAATCCTCATAGAAGGATTCGAATACTTATAAAAGGTTCGAATACTTACAAACGGATTCGAATACTTACAAAAGAATTTGTATCGTCAAAAATAATTCGAACTAATTGTAAGGATTAACATGAAAAGTGTGTTTTGTGTGTTTTTAAATTTTTCGTCAAATCACTGTTTAATACGCGTGGCGCATGAAGTAAAATTTCGAGTTTAGAAAAGCCCCGTGAAAATTTGTCTGGGGTCGCTGCGCGACCCTCGACAAATTTTCTACGCGGGGCTTTTCTAAACTCGAAATTTTACTTCATGCTTAGTCTGGGAGTGGACAACACTCGTTCTTAGAAGTTTCCAGATTACGAAGTTTATTACCATTTTACAAAGGCTACAGCTCGAAGGACCAATCATGGTCTTCGGGGACCAAAGGACTACAGGGGATCGAAGTTTTTTTACAAGAAAACAACGAATATTTAAAGGTTTACAGCATGAATAGGAAAGGAAACATCCAATTTAAAAAAAAATATCGAAGTTGGGTTGGTTTTCAGTACATTTTTAAATTCATTTTAAATCAGTGTTTTATACGCGTGGCGCATGAAGTAAAATTTCGAGTTTAGAAAAGCCCCGCGTAGAAAATTTGTCTACGTGGGGCTTTTCTAAACTCGAAATTTTACTTCATGCTTAGTCTGGGAGTGGAAACGCTACTTTGATAAGAACATTAAATGACTGAAAATGTTTTTAAAGATAATAATCTATTTTTAAAAATTTTGTTAAACATTATTTTAAGTAAAACTAACATGGTATCCACAAATTGAAATGTTAAAGTTTTCCGACTTTCCCTGATTCAAGATTTTTTTCCCTGACCTCTTAATATAACTTTCTTCTGTGGGAAACCCCCAGTTTGTTAAATTGTTTTCATAGTTTTTGTCAATATTTAAGTTGGTTTTATAAATTTTTACGTGTTTTGTAATTTTTATGATGCCTGTTGATTTTGACTAATTTAATAATATCATATGGCTTTTTTGTTAGTGTTTTGGTCAATTTGAATAAAATACCATGACTTTTTTTTCTCTGACTTGAGTTTTCTATTTACGTAATTTTCAGACAATCGTCGATTTTATAAAGAGTTCAATTTGCAGTTTTGAATGAGTGTTTCCACTCCCAGACTGAGCATAAAGTAAAATTTCGAGTTTAGAAAAGCCCCGCGTAGAAAATTTGTCGAGGGTCGCGCAGCGACCCGAGACAAATTTTCACGGGGCTTTTCTAAACTCGAAACTTTACTTCATGCGCCACGCGTACAAGACACTGATTTTAAGTGAAGTTCAAAAACACACAAATACATCTTTAATCAGAGTAACACAGATATTTAGTCTGTTATCAACGATGTTCAGTGTTAATAATAAATAATTAGGTTTTGAATATTTTTGTTAAAACAACCGATAACGATATGTTAATGGTTGTAAAAAAATAATAAAATCAAATTTATTCTTAAAGGATTTGTATTCGTGATTCGGAAAAACAGGATTCGAATCTTTGATTCGAATCATATTTATCTCTTACGAATCCTTTATTCGAGTATTCGTGATTCGAATCATATAAGGTGATTCGGATTCGTGATTGGAATCCTTTTCACGAGGATTCGTCCCAGCTCTGCTAACCATTAGAAAATAAAGTTTGAAGAAAGGATACAACATTGTAATTATTTATCGCCTATGCTCACCTAATGGAAGAGCCGGCCCTGTCAGCAATCAACGAAGTAAGGTGATTTTTTCACGTCCATTTGGTTTCATTTGACTAGCATTGTTACATTTAATTTGTAATTTTAATAAAAATCTGTCGATTGGTAGCAATAAAATAAAATCTTTGTAGAATTCTCTACTTAATTTTAAAAAATCCTAGAGTCTCAATGAAATACTAACTTTATTTACCAATTAAAGAATTCAACATTGAATAACTAGTATATATTATTTATTCAATGAATTCACGTACAATTAATTATTTTTCTTCTCTGTATTAATTGTATGTAACATTTCAATTTCTGCTTAAGATTGAACTGTTCAGTTGTTAATTTCGAACTATAATGATGATAAACCCATGCACTCCTTTGACATTAGGAATGACAAAACAAACGAATTACAAATTCTTTTAATAACATGCACTGTTATATAATTCTATTAAGTATGATTAACAATGTTTAAAACGTTAAAACTCTCTTTAAACGGATTATTGTTGTGCATAAAACTATAAATTTTATAAAAATACATATGACTAAATAGTGAGAGTAGTTATAAAATGACCAGTATTGGAATACAACTTTGTGATTCCCATTGACTCATTCTCATTCTGTACACATATGGCGAACATTTACATACGCAACAATAAATTAATAAACATAGAAAATATCATTTTCAGTTTATTTGAAAATCATCATGCAAGGTTGTAGTATTCCGGAACTTGAGAGCAAATGATTTATAGTAGTGAAGAATTTATGGTTTGCGAGAAGAATTTTGCATAGGAATACGTGTAGAATGCTATAAATTAACTTATTATTTGTTTTTTGCGATTACAATAATGAATGATAATAAAGTAATGATATTTACACGTAGTAAACACGTGTCGTTCAGTTATTGTACAGGGTTATATACGGTATACAGCAGGGAATATTGAATAAATAAATCTTGTCCTAAACATCATCAGATTAAACGAAAAAAGGTTACTGGGTTGTATAGCTCCCCTGAAATCATTCAACATAAATATATACTAGATTCGTTGAATATAATAAAACAGTACGACATCGAAGCAAAAAATCTGTATAATAACATAAACAATAAATATAATAAATTACTACAGGAAGCTAAAAACAAGTACAACGCAAAAATAATTCAAAACAGCGATAATAAAATAAAAAGTACATGGAAAATTGTTAACCAATATCTGGGGAAAAGTAAAAAAGATTGTACGCAGCATATCAAACAATATGTTAAGGAAATTAACGACCACTTCTCCACAGCGGGATTAGATCTCATTAAAAACTTTCCCAAAACAACTTTTTCGTGCCAAATACTTAGAAATCCAAATACAATTTTTATGACAGATACTTCAAGGACAGAAGTATCAATGAATTAAAAAATAAAGTATCCTTTGGGAGTCACGAAATAACTACATCCATATTAAAAAACTCGACCGCGGAACTGATTAATCCACTGACCTATTTAATTAATGTGACATTAAAAGACGGAATATTTCCCAGCTGCTTAAAGACTGGCATAGTAAAACCAATATACAAGAAAAGAGATTCATGTAGCTTCAATAATTATAGACCCATAACCTTGCTCAGTGTATTTTCTAAAGTTGTAGAGAAAATAATAGCTAATAAAATAGTAGACAACATGGATTCTTGAAATCAAAATCAACCAGCACAGCCTTGTTCAAGTATGTATCAGAGATAGTAGAGGCCTTGGAAGGTGGAGAAAAATCCATGGGAATATATCTCGACCTCTCAAAGGCCTTCGACACAATGGACCATTCTATACTAATAAGTAAACTTGAGTTGTATGGCATTCGTGGGGTAGCACTTACTCTTATAAAACCATACCTGTCTGGCAGAAAACAAATTGTAAAAATAGGAGACGCTATGTCAGATGAAGTTGATATAATTTGGGCCTCTATTATTTCTGATATATATATATACATATATATATATATATATATATATATATATATATATATATATATATATATATAACTTAGTATTAAACTATGCAGATGATACAAGTAGCACAATCTAAAGTAATATTTATTTCTGTAGAAAATTGGATGTCTACAAATAAGTTAATACTAAACAAAGAAAAAACTATATATAATATGTTTTACAGGAAGCAAAACAAGACAAGACATTAGACAAATTGACCTTGGAAGTCTAATTGTTGATTGTAAGTCAAGTTCCAAAGTACTAGGACTGATAATCGACAAACATCTTAATTGGAAAGATCATTGCATGCACCTAGCTAGGAAATTAAACTCAGTCTGTTATTCTTTAAGAATTTTAGTAAAATTAGTCGATAGAAAAACACTTATTTCCGTATATAAGTCGAATTTTGAATCTATTTTAAGATATAGTGTTATGTTTTACGGCAACAGTGTGTATTCTAATAAAATATTTATTATTCAGAAAAAGGCGATAACAATTATATTTGGTATGGAATCCCTGTATTCCTGCAAAAATAAATTCAAGAGTAATGATATATTAACCCTCTATAGCCTCTATGTATATGAGTTACTTATATATAATTTTAAATATAGATTAAAATTCTTGAAGAGCCGACAGAGCCACATGCATAATACCAGGCATGTACAGCTATATGACTACCCGATACACAGGATTTTATGAGAAAGCCCCATACTACAGTGCTTTAAAACTGTTCAATAAACTTCCCAAATGTATACAAATACTGAATGACTTCTCTAGCTTCAAAAACTGCCTCAAAGACTATTTAACTCAAAAGGAATTATATTCAGTACAAGATTTATAATAGTAACTGTTAGTCCCGTTACTCAAAATAAAACTAGATGCGGAAATTTAATGTACATTTAATGTTAGCATATTTATGTGACGCTTTTAATTTTAGTGCTGTGTATATACAATTGTAATTGTGCTATATGTCACACTATTATTTAAATAAAGACTATTATTATTATTATTATTAATGATATTAGGTTAGATATAAATGAAATTGCCAATTCTTGGTTGCAGAATACTTCAAACATTAAAAGTGCGATCCTTTTCGCAATCTACAACAAGTTAGTCTTACAAAGACTATATCAAACACTCATTGAAACAACTACTTCCCGGGCAAATACCCCGACGGACATTGAATTATACAACAAGTGTTTGGTGTTACATACAGTAACCTACTGCAAATGTAACAATTTGGGTCAAATTATTCAGGCCATCTATAGACGCGATTCAAGATTTATCTCTCATCAGTATAGCTTTGCCATTCCCTCTAAACAATTTGACACCTTAGACTGGCGGTCACGTTACCGTTCAAACATAAATATAAATGAAATTGCCAATTCTTGGTTGCAGAATACTTTAAACATTAAAAGTGCGATCCTTTTCTAGCTATACTGATGAGAGATAAATCTCGAAACGCGTCTATAGATGGCCTGAATAATTTGACCCAAATTGTTACATTTGCAATAGGTTACTGTATGTAACAGCAAACATTTGTTGTATAATTCAATGTCCGTCGGGGTATTAGCCCGGGAAGCAGTTGTTTCAATGAGTGTTTGATATAGTCTTTGTAAGACTAACTTGTTGTAGATTGCGAAAAGGATCGCACTTTTAATGTTTAAAGTATTCTGCAACCAAGAATTGGCAATTTCATTTATATTTATGTTTGAACGGTAACGTGACCGCCAGTCTAAGGTGTCAAATTGTTTAGAGGGAATGGCAAAGCTATACTGATGAGAGATAAATCTCGAAACGCGTCTATAGATGGCCTGAATAATTTGACCCAAATTGTTACATTTGCAGTAGGTTACTGTATGTAACAGCAAACACTTGTTGTATAATTCAATGTCCGTCGGGGTATTAGCCCGGGAAGTAGTTGTTTCAATGAGTGTTTGATATAGTCTTTGTAAGACTAACTTCTTGTAGATTGCGAAAAGGATCGCACTTTTAATATTAGGTTAGATTTTGATAAAATTCACATTATTTAAAAAACCTTAAGGTTTAGATATTACGAAGCTTATCAAAACAGACAATTAATTTCATCGGATAATCCAAAAATATAATAAAATATAGCGGGTTCCATTTAAATAAACATAACTTTGATACTTTTAGGGCTTTTGGAACACGCTGTATAATATAACACTAATTTTAAAAATAGACCCCCATATATCCCAATACTGAAACGTTTTGAAAGTCGCGTGCTTTGGCTACAATATTCCGTGCCGTATAGTCTAAATAACCCTGTATAGAATCCTGCGTTCCTCAAAGTGTTAGCCAAGTGTGCCGTGAAATATTTTTATTTTAACATTATTGTCCGAATGTACGCGTACAAAAACCAAAGAAATGTAAGGTCCGGGGCAACTAATATTTTCGAGCTTCTTCAAATTTTATATAAAGTTTAAATTCACCAACATTTCCGTACATTTCTTTATCAGTCTTTAGGCCTTTTCCAATTTAGCTAAAAACATTGTTAAAATTCTTATAAATGGGATTCTTTTTAAAAATTATATAAACGAACTAGATATTATTAAACATGTTAAGCTACAGTAATTGATCTTGAAATACGGCATTCGTAAGTAAATGCTTTGGGAATTTTATGAAGTATTGATTAGTACTTTCAAATGTTAAGTTTAGATCGAGATGTTTGTATTCCAATTATATAATGTAAATAACAATATATGAGCTACAATAACAATTAAATAAAATAAATGCTGTCTTGTCCTATAATCAAAAACTAAACTTTGGTTTTAAATTCTGTACGCTCTTTTCAGCAAAATCTACAATAATTTAATAAATTTGATTCGATGAATTACTACTAATTTTCTTACTTAATTTGCTTGCAGGGATGTGTAATCCAACTCTTTTATTTGGCATTAACAATTGTCACTGTATCTGGTGTTCCTTTACCAATGTTTGTAAGTTTTCTAAATATTTTTTATTTTATTAAATGTAAAAAGAGAATATTGTCCATAGTATTAATAAAATGTTATTTTTATTTTGTCACTGTTGTTTATAAAATAAAACTCCACGTTTCAGATAAACCAACCCCCAACATTAGCAGGTAAGCTGGCAAGATGTTTTAATTTTTGACTTCAATAAACGTATAATTTTAGGTAAAATGTTACCCCAACCCAATGGATATGGTTATCAACAATATCCAAAATTTCCAAGTATTGGAGGCTTTCCCGGAGAATACCCGCCCATGTATGCCCCCCAAAATGGTTACCCTTCATATAGTAGTCGCATTTATGGGGGAAACGGCTATATTCCAAATTATTTACAACAATACGATATGCTATACAATAGGAACAGAATGAACATAAACGGAAAATGAAATAAATTAGTTAGGTATATAGCTCGGTTAAAAGGTAAGCAGTCATAAGTGCTGTTAATTTCGTAAGTACTTGACGTTCACCTTTAAATACGTTACTTATTGTAAATAACAAAATATTAAGATACTTTCAATACATTTTCGTTATTTTGCAAATACCATAAAATATTTGGACTAATTTAATAAGATTTTAAATTTTCTCAAGACGTAATTGAAATAGTAATATTAATCTGAATTAGTCCAAATAATTTATTACTATTGTAAATACAAATGATATTAGGTTTCGCCATTTTTGTTTTGAGAGTACGAATATTTCTGTACATAATTTATAAACAAACATTTTTGTAGTGATTACGCAACATTATTTGTATTTTTATACTTTTAAATACATTTTATTTATTAAAAATATGTCTTCATTGTTGTATTTTCCTTGTTTTTGATATGATTTTCTTAATTAAATCGAATAAAATTTAACAAAATTATAATAGTTCAAAGTGATCAAAAATTATTCAAAATGAATTGAATTTAATTTAATAAAAAATAGACTAATAAAAATATATACCGGGTGTTGACTTGGCGGACGCAACATAGGAAATCGCATGTTAATTTTGAAGTGTTCAAATATTGGCTTCCCTATTTATTTTAGAGACAAAATGTATTTTACTTTTTTGTAAAGGGAAAAATTCTAAATTTATGAATGTTCACACTTAACACTTTACGTTTCTCTAAGTTAAAATAATTAAGAAAAAGTAATGAGATATTATAAAAATAATGACACACCATGGAATTGATGCAACAATTGCGGATATTCCCGGTTTTTCTAAGTTTAATTTAAAGCTTTAAACAAGTGTTTTCCACTCCCAGACTAAGCATGAAGTAAAATTTCGAGTTTAGAAAAGCCCCGTGAAAATGTATAAATTTTCTGGCATTTGTTGATTTTTAAAAGAGTTTAATTTGAAGCTTTAATCGACTGTTTTCTACTCCTAGACTAATCATGAAGTAAAATTTCGAGTTTAGAAAAGCCCCGTAAAAATTTGTCGAAGGTCGCGTAGCGACCTGAGACAAATTTTCTGAGCTTTTCTAAACTCGAAATTTTACTTCATGCGCCACCCGTATGAAACACTATAATATTGTCAAATTTATGTATATTCCATTACGTTTCTCTAAGTTAATATAATTGAGCAAAAGTAATGTGATTTTATAAAAATAATGACCTGCCATGGAATTGAAACAACAATTGCGGCTGTCAAAATGGCAAAAGATATCGCAGTCACTTAATTAAAGTAAATGTTTTCGAAATGATTTACACTATACAAGAAACAATCCTTCCAATAAAGTGGTATATGCAGACCACAGTTATCATGATGCGTTATGTGTCGTTAATTAAGGAACAGTAATATCTTGTGCTATTTTGACATCCGCAATTGTTGTATCAATTCCATGGTATGTCATTATTTTTATACAATCACATTACTTTATCTTAATTATTTTAACTTAGAGAAACGTAAAGTAATTATTTTAAGTGTAAAATTTCTGACATTCGTTGATTTTAAAAGAGTTTAATTTGAAGCTTTAAACGAGTGTTTTCCACTCCCAGACTAAACATGAAGTAAAATTTCGAGTTTAGAAAAGCCCCGTGAAAATTTGTCGAGGGTCGCGCGGCGACCCGAGACAAATTTTCTGGGCTTTTTTAAACTAGAAATTTTATTTCATGCGCCACGCGTATAAGACACAGATTTTAAGTGAAGTTCAAATATACATAAATTTGACAATATTCTAGTGTTTTATACGCGTGGCGCATGAAGTAAAATTTCGAGTTTAGAAAAGCTGAGAAAATTTGTCTCGGGTCGCTGCGCGACCCTCGACAAATTTTCACGGGGCTTTTCTGAACTCGAAATTTTACTTCATACTTAGTCTGGGAGTGGAAAACACTTGTTTAAAGCTTTAAATTAAACTTTAAAAAAACAGGGAATATCCGCAATTGTTGTATCAATTCCATGATGTGTCATTATTTTTATAAAAACACATTATTATTTCTTAATTATTTTAACTGTAAATTTTCTGACATTTGTTGATTTTTAAAAGAGTTTAATTTGAAGCTTTAAACGAGTATTTTCCACTCCCAGACCAAGCATGAAGTAAAATTTCGAGTTTAGAAAATCCCCGTGAAAATTTTCTGGGTTTTTCTAAACTCGAAATTTTACTTCATGCGCCACGCGTATAACACACAGATTTTAAGTGAAGTTCAAATATACATAAATTTGACAATAATATACTGTTTTATAGGCGTGGCGCATGACGTAAAATTTCGAGTTTAGAAAAACTCAGAAAATTTGTCTCGGGTCGCTGAGCGACCTTCGACAAATTTTCACGGGGCTTTTCTAAACTCGAAATTTTAATTCATGCTTAGTCTTGGAGTGGAATACACTTGTTTAAAGCTTTAAATTAAACTTTAAAAAAACAGGGAATATCCGCAATTGTTGTATCAATTCCATGGTATGTCAATATTTTTATAAAATCACATTACTTTTTCTTAATTATTTTAACTATAGATTTTCTGGCATTCGTTGATTTTTAAAAGAGTTTAATTTAAAGCTTTAAACGAGTGTTTTCTACTCCCAGACTAAGCATGAAGTAAAATTTCGAGTTTAGAAAAGCCCCGTGAACAAATTTTCTGGGCTTTTCTAAACTCGAAATTTTACTTCATGCGCCACCCGTATGAAACACTATAATATTGTCAAATTTATGTATATTCCAACTTCAATTAAAATCTGTGTCTTATACACGTGGCGCATGAAGTAAAATTTCGAGTTTAGAAAAGCCCAGAAAATTTGTTCACGGGGCTTTTCTAAACTCGAAATTTTACTTCATGCTTAGTCTGGGAGTAGAAAACACTCGTTTAAAGCTTTAAATTAAACTCTTTTAAAAATCAACGAATGCCAGAAAATCTATAGTTAAAATAATTAAGAAAAAGTAATGTGATTTTATAAAAATATTGACATACCATGGAATTGATACAACAATTGCGGATATTCCCTGTTTTTTTAAAGTTTAATTTAAAGCTTTAAACAAGTGTATTCCACTCCAAGACTAAGCATGAATTAAAATTTCGAGTTTAGAAAAGCCCCGTGAAAATTTGTCGAAGGTCGCTCAGCGACCCGAGACAAATTTTCTGAGTTTTTCTAAACTCGAAATTTTACGTCATGCGCCACGCCTATGAATCAGTATATTATTGTCAAATTTATGTATATTTGAACTTCACTTAAAATCTGTGTGTTATACGCGTGGCGCATGAAGTAAAATTTCGAGTTTAGAAAAACCCAGAAAATTTTCACGGGGATTTTCTAAACTCGAAATTTTACTTCATGCTTGGTCTGGGAGTGGAAAATACTCGTTTAAAGCTTCAAATTAAACTCTTTTAAAAATCAACAAATGTCAGAAAATTTACAGTTAAAATAATTAAGAAATAATAATGTGTTTTTATAAAAATAATGACACATCATGGAATTGATACAACAATTGCGGATATTCCCTGTTTTTTTAAAGTTTAATTTAAAGCTTTAAACAAGTGTTTTCCACTCCCAGACTAAGTATGAAGTAAAATTTCGAGTTCAGAAAAGCCCCGTGAAAATTTGTCGAGGGTCGCGCAGCGACCCGAGACAAATTTTCTCAGCTTTTCTAAACTCGAAATTTTACTTCATGCGCCACGCGTATAAAACACTATAATATTGTCAAATTTATGTATATTTGAACTTCACTTAAAATCTGTGTCTTATACGCGTGGCGCATGAAATAAAATTTCTAGTTTAAAAAAGCCCAGAAAATTTGTCTCGGGTCGCCGCGCGACCCTCGACAAATTTTCACGGGGCTTTTCTAAACTCGAAATTTTACTTCATGTTTAGTCTGGGAGTGGAAAACACTCGTTTAAAGCTTCAAATTAAACTCTTTTAAAATCAACGAATGTCAGAAAATTTACACTTAAAATAATTACTTTACGTTTCTCTAAGTTAAAATAATTAAGATAAAGTAATGTGATTGTATAAAAATAATGACATACCATGGAATTGATACAACAATTGCGGATGTCAAAATAGCACAAGATATTACTGTTCCTTAATTAACGACACATAACGCATCATGATAACTGTGGTCTGCATATACCACTTTATTGGAAGGATTGTTTCTTGTATAGTGTAAATCATTTCGAAAACATTTACTTTAATTAAGTGACTGCGATATCTTTTGCCATTTTGACAGCCGCAATTGTTGTTTCAATTCCATGGCAGGTCATTATTTTTATAAAATCACATTACTTTTTCTCAATTATATTAACTTAGAGAAACGTAAAGGGATAAACGTTAACACGAATGAATTCAACTTTGATTTGATATTTTGAAAAATCCAGTGAATTGATTTAAATTGTAATTATAGTCAATCAAAGTGCATTTATTTCTGAGTAGATTCTATTAACTTGATTTGATTTGATAATCTGTTGATTTGTACAATTTTTTCAATATAAACACGCTCCTATTGCATTATTTCAACTTTATTATTTTAGGTAAATGCGTTGAGAATTATTTTTTTAATAAGATATAAGTAATTAGTTAAGTTATTCCTTTATTCCTTTTACTTCACTTTTTTATTTTAATTCTATATGTACATTTCGGGTACAATGTACCCTTTATCAATAGAAAAAACTAATTGACATTTTGTAAATAAATAAAAATAGAAATACAACTATTTTCACAACCAAGTGCGATTTATTTGAAATCAGATAAAGGCAGGCTAGTTTAAGGAATTAAATTTAAAAGTGGGTTGTTTAAAGGACTTAAATCAAAATTTAGAAGGTTATTCCTATTTTTGTGCATTTCAATTGCTTCTAACATGTTTAGTTGAAAATGGTTAGATTCTTTTAGTAATTTCAAATTATTTATAATAAAAACAAATGGTAAAAGTCAAGAAGAAATAAATCATTATATAAAATTAACAACTTTAGTTATGGATTTTAACACTTTTGAATTTAATGGAATATTTTATAAACAAACATTTGGCACTGCTATGGGTAATCCATTATCCCCCTTTTTAGCAAACATTTTCATGAACCATTTAGAAAATATTGCGAAGAACAGCATACAATATTTCCCAAATTTATGGTTAAGGTATGTTGATGATATTTTCACAATTATTAAAACCAATACCGATATTCAAAATTTTACAAATCAATTAAATAAATTATTTAGCATAAATTTTACATATGAAATTGAGATCAATGGTCAACTTCCTTTCTTAGACCTACTAGTTATAAAAAACAATAACAAATTATCCTTTAATATTTTTAGAAAACCCACCCACACCTTTAATTACATTCACTCAAGTTCACATAGTCCTTTCAAACATAAACTATCGTCTTTTAATAGTATGATTTATAGAGCTATCCAGTTACCAATATCTGAAGAAAATAGAAAAAGTGAGTTTACATTAATTTTAGATTTAGCCAAAGCATTAAATTACGATACTAACATTATTCAGAAATTAATCAATAAACATAAAAGAACACATTCCATTCGTCTAGCATCACGTTTAGAACCAATAATAGAATCTAATACAAATAAAAATTACTGTAAAATTATTCACGAACCAAAATTAACTAATCAAATTAACAAAATTTACAAAAAATTCAATCTTAAACCTGCATACTACACAAAAAACAAAATTAAACTTTTATTGGGGAATACTTTTAAGAAAATTGATGATCATGAAAAGTCTGGGATTTATTCATCAAAATGCAGCAATTGCAACAAAATGTATATTGGACAAACTATACGAAATTTAAAAACTAGGTTTAAAGAACATATTTACCATACTAAAAACCATAACCCAGATAAATCTGCGATAGCTCATCATACATTAACCACGGGACACAAATTTATTATAAATAATTTGAAATTACTAAAAGAATCTAACCATTTTCAACTAAACATGTTAGAAGCAATTGAAATGCACAAAAATAGGAATAACCTTCTAAATTTTGATTTAAGTCCTTTAAACAACCCACTTTTAAATTTAATTCCTTAAACTAGCCTGCCTTTATCTGATTTCAAATAAATCGCACTTGGTTGTGAAAATAGTTGTATTTCTATTTTTATTTATTTACAAAATGTCAATTAGTTTTTTCTATTGATAAAGGGTACATTGTACCCGAAATGTACATATAGAATTAAAATAAAAAAGTGAAGTAAAAGGAATAAAGGAATAACTTAACTAATTACCATTAAACTAACCTTCACGTAACTCAAACAAGAATATCTAAGATATAAGTACATTACATTCTGTGCATTTGATGTTTATCGTATAAAAGTTTAATTTTTACAATGTTTAAAAAAAACAATCTTCTAAAATAATAAAAAAAGCAGATGTAAGTGTATTGAATAGTAAACAAATTCTGTGAATTTCATGTTGATTGCATGAATTTTTGATTTTTTACAATTTTTTAAACAAAATAAATCTCATAATTACTTTTTACGAAATTTAATTTAATATTTTGGGAAATCGAGTAGACATATTTAAGTTTTAATTACAACCAATCAAAGTTTATTAATTTCTGCGTAGATTTTATGAATTTTATGTTGTTTGATGATCTGTTGATTTCTTACTTTTTTTTTCAAAATAAACATGCTTCTAAAATTGTTGAATTTATTACATAATTTTTCTATTTCGATTTTAAGCATTTTAACTATTTATTTACAGACATTTCCATTGCTATTACCAAAAAATATAAATATGATATAACCAATATTATATATATATATACACTACACTCCATGTGGAGTTTGGCTGCTTCTTTTCTGAAGCTTTCATGATCCGATTTTTGGGGTGGATCAATTTCCATTGATACTATTTCTTCTCTTCCAATTTTCGTTTATAAAATTCCTTTGACTTTGTTCACTGTTTCTTTCCATTCTTTTCTATTTTTTGTCTTTGCTTTCCAATTCTTGATTCCCATTTTCCTAAGGTCATCTTCGACTTTATCCCCCCTGGTTCCATTCAGCCACTGTCCTAATTGTAGTTGTTGGTTTCGACCTCCATACCATCTTAGTCTTTGTGCCTTTATGTCCCCCATTTCTTGCCTATACTCTCTGTTGGTCCTTCTGCGATATTCATTGTCATTCTCCCTTATGGGCCCAAGTATCATTCTCATTATTTTTCTTTCCATTATTAATAAATCATTTTGTTCTTTTGTGTCATTGTCAGTATTTCAGCGGCGTAAGTCATTATTGGTTTGATCATTGTTCGATAAACGTCCATTTTTATTTTTTTTGTTGCTATGTTGCTCTTGAGTATGTTCATGTTAGCATATACTGCTCTATTAGCCGCTTGTACTTTTTCTTTAAATTCTTCTTGCCTCTTTCCGTTGTTTGTTTTCTGTACTCCCAGATATTTAAATTTGTCAACCACTTCAAATTTATGTTTTTCTATTTTCACATGTCCGTTTTCGTCGCTTCTTCCGCATCTTATAAATTTTGTTATGTCAGTGTTAATTTTCATTCCCATTTTCTTAGTTTCTTTCTATATGTCTTCCAGTACCGATATCATTAGTTTCCTTTGCTTCGCGACTACTACTATATCGTCTGCATATGCTATGATTTGTGTACCTCAATGTTTTTTTGTCAACATTTCTGAGAATATAGTCCAGTGCTAGGTTAAATAACGTCTCAGCAAGTATCACCTTGACGCACTCCTTGATTTATTGGGAATTCTTCTGTTTCTCCATACTCTGTTTGAACACTGGCCACCGTTCCTTTCATTGTCATTTCTATTAGTCTTCTCAGTTTAGCATTAATTTTCATTTCTTCTAATGCGTTAATGTGTCTCTATTTATCGTATCAAAGGTTTGTCTAAAATCAACAAAGAGCAATTCAATA
Source organism: Philonthus cognatus (assembly GCA_932526585.2). Classification (NCBI taxonomy): domain Eukaryota; kingdom Metazoa; phylum Arthropoda; class Insecta; order Coleoptera; family Staphylinidae; genus Philonthus; species Philonthus cognatus. The sequence goes on along the minus strand of OW052245.1, from coordinate 26,673,728 downwards.
TTTATGTTATATTCATGTGTTTTCTCCATGACTTGTTTGAGTGTATGTATTGCATCTATTGTTGATCTTCCTTTCATGAAGCCACACTGGTAATCCCCAATGATGGTTGCAGCTTTTTATGCTAGTCGCTTCTGTATAATTGCGGTCAATATTTTGTATGTGGTGTTCAACAGTGTTATACCCCTATAATTTGTGCATGTTTGCCTGTCCCCTTTTTTGTGTATTGTTACTATTGTCCCACAATTCCACTCCTTGAGCATTTGTTCACATTGCCAGATATTCTTGATGAGTTTGTATATTGATTTTTCAAGTAGTTTTCCACCATGTTTTATTAGTTCTATATTAAGGCCGTCTTTTCCTGGAGTTTTTCTGTTTTTGCTTTTCTTAATGATTTCAGCTTTTTCTTCTTCTGTAGGTTCTTTTATATCTTCTATTTCATTTTCGTTGTGCTCTTTTTCTAGTACATCCTCAATTTCTTGTTCCGTCGATAATAAATCCTTTAAGTGTTCTTTCCAGATTTTCTTAGTTTCTTCTTCGTTTTCAGCTATTTTTCCAGTCTCTTTTTATGTTGCTTGTTTTTATTTTTCTTGGTCTACTCTGTTCATTAATTCTTTGGTAATATTTTCGTTTTTTGTTTTTCTTTGTTCTTCTATTTCTTTAATTTTGTTTTTCAACCTTTTCCTTTTTATATTTCTTAGCACTTTTTTACTGTCCCTTCTTCTTTCTTTATATACCCGTCGATGCTTGTGATCTTTTGTCCTTAACCAGTTCAATCTAGCGTTGGCTTTTTCTTCTATTATTTCTCTACACTGGTCATTCCACCAATCATTTCTAGCTATCCTAGTTTGTACGCCTAGTTGTAATTCAGCTGCTTTGCTAATACACTCCCTTATGGAGCAACATTGTGTATCGATGGAGATTTCGTCTTTGTTTGGTGCTTGTAGATGTTTTTCTATGATTCTCATATATATTTCTTTTTCTATCGCATTGCTTAATTTCTCAATTTACCATTTCCTTCTCTTTGTTCGTCCACCATTTTTTATAATCATCTTCTGTTTAATCGTAGTCAAAACTAGGTAATCAGAGCCTGCGCAGGCCCCTCTGTACGTTTTTACATCTCTGCTTGATGTCTGTCTTTCCTTTTTTATAAGTACATGATCTATTTGGTTTCCTCTCCCTTGGGATGGTGGTGTCCATGTTATTTTGTGTTTAGTGGGGTGATTAAATTTTGTACTAGCTATTACCAGTCCCCTTGCCGCTGCTAAATTGCACAGCCTGTTTCCATTGTCGTTCGTCGTATTGTGTATGGTGAATTTTCCAGCAACTTCCTTTATTCTATCTTCTTTTCTCACTTGTGCGTTAAAATCACCTAATAGTATTACCGTGTCCTGTTTAGGTATTTATTCCAAGGTTTTTTCTATTTGTGCATATATTACATCTTTGTCTTCATCGGATGCCATTTCCGTAGGGGCATATACATTTATTAATGACATGTCTGATGTACGCTAGTCGACCATTTATCGGTTGATATTCAATAATTTGCTTTCTTATTTTATTTGTCACAATGAATGCAACTCCGTTTCTACCTTCTTTTTCTTTCCTTGGGTAATATATATCTTGTTTCTTGCAAAGCTATTACTTCCGTCTTGTTTTTTTCCATTACTATTGCAATTTTCATTATTCCATGTACCAATTTTAATCGTATTCCTGTTTCTTTTGTATTTTTTCCTATTAGTTATCCTTCTCGTTCCGTTGTCCATTGCCTTGGTCTTCATGCATTTTATCATCTCATTATCTAGTTTATTATTACTTGTTGCTCGACTAGGTTTTTCCATTCGTGGATCATTCCACCAATGGTTATTTTCTGATAACTCACTTTAACATGTTTTCCTTTACTAATCTCCTCCTTGTCGATTTTTCTTAAATCTCTCTGTATCTTCCTTTCCTCGACGGTCATATCATTTTCTACGTAAATGTCTGAGCCCTTCAAGTGCATTTTATTAGTCATCACTTGTTTTTTGTAATCCCAGTTATCTAGTTTGACAAAAATTACATTTTCTTTTACCTCGTAAGCTTCTTTTATCTTTACTTCGAACCTTATTTTATTCTTTATAAACGTCTGCACTTTGTCTTTTATCTCATTGCCTTTTATATCAGCATTTTTTATTACAATATTATTTCTTCTCTTTGATTTTTCTTGCTTTTCCAATTTTTCTTCTATAATCGTCACCCTATGTGTTAGCTGTTGTCTTTCGTGTTCCCACTCTTTTTCCTTGTTCTGCATTTGTTTTTTAATTTGCCTGAGTTTGTATTCTCCAATTCCACTCTCAATTTCTCATTTTGTTCATTTTTTTGTGAGAAATGCTTGTGCATATCCAGACGCATTTCCTTTAGTTCGTTTATTATAGTTTCCATTTCTTCAGTTTGTTTTGCTACTGCTGGTTTTGGCGGTGTTCGTGCAGTTATTTTGCTTCTTTGGAAGTTTTTTGGGTTTATTGTTCTTCAAAACTCGTGTCTTCAACTTTTCTTTTGTTTCCGTTTCCACTCATGTACATTTAGTGACTTTTTTGCTATTGATATGCGTAAAGTAGCGCTACGCGACCAAACCAAATTTTCAGGCTTTTCTAAACTCGAAATTTTACTTCATGCGCCACGCGTATTAAACACTGAACTATTGTGAAGTTAGAAATACTCTTTAGAAACGAATAATAATCGAAATATTTAAATAACAAAGATTTTTCTACATACATTCTCAAGTCAGATCAATTATTATTTTTATTTTATAATTACTAACTAAATAAGTTAATTTGATACACTGTATTATAGTGTATCAAATGAACTTATATAGTTAGTAATTATATAATAATATAATAATGTTGCGTTATTAATGGGTTAAATTAATAGTAGCACTACTTATTTTTTTTTTCTATTCTACATTAAGTTGTAACGTGGGTACTTATTTGTTGAGTCGTTATAATTCATGTTTGACATAACCTCACAATGAATGACATTTGACACTTTCTTTATAAGGCACACTAAATATAATTTTTCAATAATATAATTTTAAATAGCCCTTACTTAAGTAAAGTTTGTACATATATATCATGAGTTGTGTATAATATAATTACATGTAAATTCTTAAGTAATAAAGATTTGTAAGTAGTAGTAATTTTAAATAGAAGACTTATTTAATTTTTTTTCGACAAAAATATTGAACAAAAAAACAAGACATTGGGCATTATTGGATACAGAAAAATTATCTCTAATGTAATAAAATAAAAAAAATATATTAGCAACCGTTTAAAAATGTTACGTTGGCTATTATTTGGCAATAAAGTTATTATTGAAAAAAATCAATAGTCATGTTATTACTTAGTATTTAAACGGCCATTGACTTTGGTTTTTAGTTCAATAAAATCGGTTAATAAATAACAAAGTTGGGCGTTTTTTTTATCGAACACCCGGTATATGATCAGCGAACATATCTAAAATAATACTGTCAACGTTGGCTTAATATTTCAGGTAATAAACAAAAATGATAGGTATCACTTTTACTAAAAATTTGAAGTTAACTACTATTTGGAAATGAAGTTAATTTTGAGCAAATATATAAAAAAAAAAAGACCTTTATTGGCATATCTTAATATCTTACAGACTATTTACAATTCATTCGTTATTTCTCCATTTCCGTATCCCTCTTACCCTCCCTTCTCTTTTCCCTCTCCCTCCCCAGCTTTTCCAACGTCCTTACCCCGATCCCATCCTCTCTCATCCACTCCACTACCCTTCTATTCCCTTTCGCTCCCAGCCACTCCTCTTTCACCCCCTCACATTCCTAATAGCAAATATATAATTACTGTCAATTTATAGTATTGAAACAGCCATTGACTTTGTTTTTTAGTTCAATAAAATCGGTTAATAAATAACAAAGTTAGACGTGTTTTTATCGAACACCCGGTATATGATCAGCGAACATATCTAAAATAATACTGTCAACGTTGGCTTAATATTTCAGGTAATAAACACACTATTTCTCGTTTTAATTAACTATCGTAACTTACGTATACTTTCCAAAATGAAATTTTAAAGATAATGAAGAAAATACGGTGATTGTTTCAATCGCTCCCTCTGGCGTTTAATATCGAAACTAATATAAATCAGAGCGAATCATGTTTTAAAGTGCATTCAATTATCTATCAAATTAGCCGAAGATTATTAAATTCAGTGGAACCTAACAAAACTTATAGGCATTTAAATAATTAGGCATTTTCGTTCTCCCGTGCATCTTATGTCAGACATAAAAGAACGAAAATATAGTTAAAATTAGCTAACATTTACCGTAGATTAAGATTTTCATATTTTTCACATGGCTTACTTTCGCATTTATTTGATAAAAATTGTTTTAATCTTTTGCTATAGAGAAAGTGCCCTCTTGCGGCGAAGCTGTGAACTTAAAAATAATTTCCAGCAATTTCTCTTGGCCACTTTTACAATGAATTTTTTTATCGCAACATGCTACGATGTATAGTTTCTGAGATACAGCCGATGGCCACGCTTAATCAAACAGCCGGTATATTATTATAATTAAATTGTGATGTAATTGGTTTATCTGTTTGGCAAAAAAGTATATTATTATTATTATAAATAATCTAAATAAAATTATTAAAGACTTTGATAAATTTAATATTTTATAATATAGTATGTTCAATAAAAAAAAAAAACTCTAGAGTGCTATGATTTTATATTTTTTAAATTTATATTGGCTACACGCTTTAGGAATTGTCATATAAAACGTCAGACATAATAATTATAATGTATAATTTCAGAGTTGCCAACCTGCAAAATATTCCATAGCACTCTAGAGGTTTTATTTTATTGAACATACATACAATTAATATACACATTTATATCCTGATTTAAAACCAAATATTGTAAAATGAATTTTGATAATTCCAAAAAATATTATTATTATTATAAATAATCTGGATAATATTATTAAAGACGTTGACAAATCCAACGTTTTGTAAGACATTTAATATACACATTTATATCCTGATAAAAAAATACATATTGTAAAATTAAGTTTCATAATTCCAAAAAGATCATTGACTTTACATTTATAGTATCCTTTACAAAATTAATTATTCAACATTGAATATTCAATTTCTATAGGAATGTATTAAATAAATCATCGGATTAAAACTAAACGTGATTAAGTACATACAAAATTAATTGTACTTAATGAATTGTTAATTATAGCTGACGATATTTACAACGTTATAAACAGAAACAAAATACGACACGTCCATAAAAATTCCCCCGAAAAACACACGCATCTATACAAATAAAAAATTAAGCGAAATTAGTGTTTTTCTCATCCTATCCTCCAAGTTATTGATTCATGCAAATTGACATAATTAGCAAGTCAAACAAAACAGAAGACGACACCTCCACGTACTTTTTTGGCATTGCCCAGACGATATATAAACCAACATCTTTCAATCGGGATTTTAGTCAGCTTTGTACGTAAAAAAGATTTGAGTTACTTGAAAAAATTGTATTTTTTGTTTGTTCAAGTGAAAATGTTTAAGGTAAAGATTAACGGAAATTCCGAATGTGTGATTATTGTTTTTTGCAAGGCTGAGTTATGTTATGTAAACGGATGGATGACAGGTGTTTGATGATCTCCGGAGTGTATTCATTCTAATTAATTATGTTTGTGTGTATCTCTGTGTGAGTGAGTGTGTGTGTATTCTTCACTAGTAGTTTTTATTTCCTAGCAAAAGTACAGATGACGAGTTAATGAGGTTGCTCATTTAATTGCTTTCGAAGTATTTGATACAAAGTTGTTATTCATATTAACCTATTAACGGCCAAGCAATTATAGAGTTAACTCTAGAAGTTGATTTAAGGTAAAATTCTGCACTTCTTTTTATGATTTTTATGTATGAATTACTTATATTATACACAAATTAAACACGATTTTAACTTTGTTTGTATAACTGAGACTTTATTAAGTGACTATAGTCACTGTAATAAAGTAACAAATCATCAAATCCCCCTTAACCACAAACTAGTATTATTTGACGTATCTAACATGTTTGCTAAAATTCCACCCACAGATTGTATAGAATTAATTAAGACTTCCTTTGATAAACTCAATATTAATATTTCAATTAGAACAGAATCTTTAAATATCCTTGATATCATTTCAAATAACAACTATTTATCTTTTGAAAATAAATTTTAAAAACCATCAGATGGACTTGCAATGGGCTCACCCTTGAGTCCATTGTTAGCCGAAATTTGTATGTGCAATTTAACAGATCTAATATTAGATTCTCCATTAGGTCAAAAACATATAAAAATGTGGTTTAGATACGTCGATGATATTTTAGCTTCATTTGTAGGAACAGATAGACAACTAACCCAGTTCTTAGATTTCATTAACACCCTCCACCCAAACATAAAATTTACAGTCGAAACAGAAATTAACAATAGCACTAAATTTTTAGACCTTTCAATAACAAAAACTAATCAATCACTAACATTTGAAATATATCGCAAACCTACGAACACAGATCGGGTAATCCCTAACTCTTCCAATCATCCGCAAAAACATAAATTGTCCGCATTTAATTCTATGATTTTTCGAGCTTTTAATATCCCACTTTCAGAATCAGCACTTAATGCAGAAATTAATACTATTAAAACCATAGCCAATTCAAATGGATATTTAACATGAATAATAGACCACCTTATTAATAAAACTAAAATGAAAAAATCTCGTAAATATATTTATGCGGGCCAGGAAACATCACAGAATCAACTAATTTATAAACGTTTAAAGTTGTCGAAACTATAGTCACTTAATAAAGTCTTAGTTGTACAAATAAAGTTAAAATCGTGTTTCATTTGTGAATTATGATGTATAACGAAGTAGAAGCCTCCTTTTAATCATACATAAAGTATACGCTGTAATTTTTTAGATTCGATTTTACAAAAGAATTCAATTTGAAGTTTCGAACGTGTGTTTCCACTCCCAGATTAAGCATGAAGTAAAATTTCAAGTTCAGAAAAGCCAAAAAAATTTGCAATTTTTCAGGATTTCCTACTCTTAATTTTACTTCATACTTAATCAAGGAGTGGAAACACTCATTCGAAGCTTCAAATTGTACGCTTTTATAAAACCCACGTACGTCTTTACAGTGTATACATCGTAATAGGTATACTTAAAAGAAAACAAACCTCTTTAACTACAATTTGAAACACGCCACGGGGCTTTTCTAAACTCGAAATTTTACTTCATGCGCCACGCGTATTAAACAGTGATTTCAAGTGAAGTTAAAAATATAAAAACATATTCAAACTGTTTTCAGTTTTAAAAGTCAGGATTATCAAAATTATTTAAAATTGCCAAAAACATGAAAACAACCAAAATGTTATCTCGTAAATATAAATAATATCAAAAACGTCAAAAATTCGGCGTGTTGATAAAATCGATTTACGTCAAAATTATCATTTTATGTCAGTACGTGACAGTTTGACAAATACGTTGTCATCTTATGTAAAACAGGTAAATATGTAATATCAAAAATATCAAATGTCAAAATTGTCGTCTAATGTCAAAAAAATATAAAATTTTACAACTGCCATCTAATGTCAAATATGTCATTTAATAGAAATGGTAAAAAAGTAAAATTTTTTATTGTTTATCAAAAGTAACATCTAATGTGTAAAATGTCATCTAATGTCAAGAAACGTAGTCTAATATCAAAAATATTATCTATTGTCAAAAATGTCTGTCCATTTACGTCAAAAAGGTAAAAGTATCAAAAATGTCATTTAATGTCAAAAATGTCATCTAATGTCGATATACGTCAAAAAGGTAAAAAATATCAAAAATGTCATTCAATGTCAAAAATTTCATCTAATGTCCATTTACGTCAAAAAGGTAAAAAATATCAAAAATGTCATTCAATGTCAAAAATGATTAAATATGTCTTAAAGAAGTAAAAATCTCAAATTTCTCTGTTGAAATAACAATTCAATGATTTTTGAAAATCGTTACAAATCTGAATAAAAATATTGTTTACATATAAACATTTTATATAATTTGTGGAGAAAATCTTGAAATATCGAAAATTTCATTAAAATTTTATAAATCGATAAAAATGACAAAATACCAAAAATCAAGTTATGTTGAAAATCTGATAAACATTTTCGTAAATTAAAATTGTCAAAATATGATATGATTGCTAACGTCAAAAGTATCAATTTGTGAGATAATTGTCAGAACGCGATTGAAAACGTCAAATATTAAAAATATTATATTTGACGAAATTATTTATAATACAATTAAAAATGTCAAATTTGACGGAAATTATTGAAACTTATCAAATTGTCAAAGTTGACAGAAATCATCGAAATTCATCAAAATATCATATTTGGCGAAATTGCCGAAAAACAATTAAAAATCTCAAATCTGACAAAAATTATCAAAATTTATCAAAATGTCAAATTTGACACAAATCATCAATTTACTTAATTTTTGATTTTATCATTTTCGAACGAGTGTCGTCCACTCCCAGGCTAAGCATGAAGAAAAATTTCGAGTTTAGAGCAGCCCTGCGTAGAATATTTGTCGAGGGTCGCGCAGCGACCCGAGGCAAATTTTCTCGGGGCTTTTCTAAACTCGGAATTTTACTTCATGCGCCACGCGGATAAAACAGTGATTTAATAAGACACAAAACACATTTTTTATGTTAATCCTCACGATTAATTCGAATTATTTTTAACGATTTGAATCCTTTTGTAAGTATTCGAATCCTTTTATAATTATTCGAATCCTTTTATGAGGATTCAAATCCTTTTGAGGACTCGGATTGCCCGCATTTGGATTCGAATACGAATCCTCTTAAGAAAATGTAACGAATCCGGATCACGAATCCAGTTTAACTAAAGTATTCGAATGCATCTTGTGAATCCTCTAAAAGGATTCGAATCCTGAATGATTTGAATCCCGCCCAGCTCTGGTATCTACACTTAAAAGAAAAATTTAATTACGTATCAGATGTCATCAGATAACGATAAAATAACCAGAGATAGTTTAAAGTTGATAAATAGTTCCGAAAAATTAATATATTCTTTATATTTTCCTTAAAAATAAACATAATTAAACTTTAACGTCAACACTACTGGAAAATGAATTAAAATAAAATGAATGCATGTTTAACGTTAAAAACTATTGAATTAAAAAGCTCATAACTTTGATATTTAAAATAATTTCTTTAGTAACCTTTCTTATTTTACTAGTTATCAATAAATGTAATGTGAATTCCAAATAATACTTACAAGATGTTTTGATTACTTTATTTTTGTTTATTCAAAATTCACGAGTTGTTTTAATTTTAGTGTTCGATATTTTGCTATGCTAGGCTGAAAAATAGAAATAATTTTAATTGCGGATAAACTATTATTTCAATTCTGTATCAAAGTATACTGACCTTTAAAATAGATTTTTGTATGAATTTATTACTTGAATTTTTCAGACATTATTTGGCTTTTTGAGTTGTATATTAAAACATGACTATTTTTTTATTGGATCCTATTTAAATAAGATTGACTTGCCTATTATTATTAAATTAAATACTACAACAAAACACATCATTGATTTTATAAACATCCGTTAAGGGATCATCCAATTTTTGTTTTAAACAGTGTACAGAGAGTTTTATGTAACACCGAACATTTTCATAACGAGAATTTTTCTTTGAAGTATCCATATGCATACGTTGCACATTTTCCGATGCTCAGTTTATTAAAAGAATCCAATTTGAAGCTTTAAGCGAGTGTTTTCCACTCCCAGGCTAAGCATGAAGTAAAATTTCGAGTTTAGAAAAGCCTGAAAATTTGGTTTGGTCGCGTAGCGCGAAGCGCGGAGCCGCCAAACCAAATTTTCAAGCTTTTCTAAACTCGAAATTTTACTTCATGCGCCACCGGTACAAAACACTGACATGTTACGAAGTTTAAAACACACCGCTAACCTTTACATTGAATCAGTGTTTTGTACCGGTGGCGCATGAAGTAAAATTTCGAGTTTAGAAAAGCCTGAAAATTTGGTTTGGCCGCTTCGCGCTTCGCGCTACGCGACCAAACCAAATTTTCAGGCTTTTCTAAACTCGAAATTTTACTTCATGCTTAGCCTGGGAGTGGTAAACACTCGCTTAAAGCTTCAAATTAAATTCTTTTAATAAACCAAGCATCGAAAAATGTGCAACGTATGCATATGGATACTTTAAAGAAAAATTCTCGTTATGAAAATGTTCGGTGTTACATAAAACTCTCTGTATGTTTGTTTTCTGTATTGGATAATAAAAAATTATCAATTTTACTATATTACTGAGCATTTTAAATACAGATTAATTTTTTGCTTTCATTAACTCATTTTTATGTTAATAGTAATATGATTTTTTTATATAAGAATTATTTTTATACAATGTTATATTTTGACCCCAAATTATTCAATTTTCTGTATTGAATAATTATAAAATCGTAGGATTTTCAGTTAAATTACTTAAAAATAAAGTTGTACTGACGCTCAATCGTGTCAAAATAGAAATCAATTAACTGAAAGCAACATTTTAGACGTAAAAAGTTGACTAAAAAAGTATTTGTTTTAATGTTGAAACAAAGAGTATATTTGATTTAATAAAGAAAACACTGGGTTAAATTTCACCAAGTGTTTTCTATATTAAATCATAGTTAAATATAAAACACGTGAAAGATGAGAAACTTGTTCAAGAAAGAGTATATTCTTATAAAACGGATTAGCACCATTCATTTTAAATTTGGAGTAAAAACACTAACACGTTCTTCACAATAATTATTATTTTGCTTGATGTACATTTCGAGTACCCTATAAGACAGAAACTGTCAATTATTTTTATAAAAATTGTCAGTTTATATGCATAATATCAATTAAATTTGATCGCGATCGCAAAAATTTGCCTAGATATCAGAGCTGGGCAGGATTCGAATCATTCAGGATTCGAATCCTGGATTCGAATCCCATTAGAGGATTCAAAAGAGGCATTCGAATACTTTGGTTCAACGGGATTCGTGATCCGGATTCGTTACATTTTTTTAAGAGGATTTGTATTCGAATCCAAATGTGGGTGATTCGAATCCTTATAAAAGGATTCGAATATTTATAAAAGGATTCGAATATTTATAAAAGGATTCGAATACTTACAAAAGGATTTGAATCGTCAAAAATAATTCGAATTGTGAGGATTAACATTGAAAAATGTCTTTTGTGTGTTTTTAAATTTCTCGTTAAATCACTGTTTTATACGCGTGGCGCATGAAGTAAAATTTCGAGTTTAGAAAAGCTCGGAAAATTTGTCTCGGGTCGCGCAGCGACCCGAGACAAATTTTCCGAGCTTTTCTAAACTCGAAATTTTACTTCATGCTTAGTCTGGGAGTGGAAACGCTCGTTTGAAACTTCAAACTGAATGCTTTGATAAAAACATTAAATGACTGAAAATGTTTTTAAAGATAATAATCTAATTTTCAAAATTTTGTTTAATATTATTTGAAGTAAAACTGACATGGTATCCACAATCTGAAACGTTAAATTTTTCGACATTTCCCTGATTCAAGATTTTTTTCCTTGGCCTTTTAATATAACTTTCTTCTGTGGGAAACTCCAATTTTTATAATTGTTTTCATTTTTTGTCAATTTTTAAGTTTATTTTACAAATTTTTACGTGTTTTGGAATTTGCCTGCTGATTTTGATAAATTTAATAATATCATATGGCTTTCTTGATAGTGTTTTGATCAATTTGAATAAATTTCCATAACTTTTTTCTGACTTTCCCGGTCTTAAGGATATTCAGTGAATTTTTTATTTGTGTATTTTTTTAGGCATTCGTCGATTTTATAATAGAGTTCAATTTGAAGTTTTGAACAGATGTTTCCACTCCCAGGCTAAGCATGAATTAAAATATCGAGTTTAGAAAAGCCCCGTGAAAATTTGTCGAGGGTCGTGCAGCGACCCGAGACAAATTTTCGGGCTTTTCTAAACTCGAAATATTACTTCATGCGCCACGCGTACAAAATACTGATTTGAAGTGAAGTTCAGAAACACACAAATACATTTTTAATCAGAGTAACGGGGAATCAGATATTTAGTCTTTTATCAACGATGTTCAATGTTAATAATAAATAATTAGGGTTTGAATATTTTTGTTAAAACAACTGGTAACGATATTTATATATTAATGATTGCAAACAAATAATAAAATCAAATTTATTCTTAAGGGATTTGTATTCGTGATTCGAAAAACCAGGATTCGAATCCCCGATTCGAATCATATTTATCTCTTACGAATCCTTTATTCGAGTATTCGTGATTTGAATCATATTAGGTGATTCGGATTCGTGATTCGGATCCTTTTTACGAGGATTCGTCGCAGCTCTGCTAGATATAATGTTTCATTTTCAAACGAGAATCCGGCATTTATAATCCCGAGTGAATATTGAAGCGAATCAGCCTTTTATGTGAATTATGTATTGAAATATCAACTATGATGTAAAGTGTCTGATATGAAGTTTTCACTTTACTAAAGTTTTAACACAAATGTCAGTCAAAAATCAGATTTAACACTTATGCCAAATTTGGTATAAAATGTGGAATGTCATTAGGTTTCACGTAATACGTATAAAATGCCACCTGTCCTTCTCTACTCCCATGATAACTGTCATATGTAAATAATAATCTTGAAAAATTTAAGAATCACGTGAAAGAGAGGCAGATGCCTCAGGCGTCACAATATGGGGGGGGGGGGCTAATAATCGCGTCTTGTACAAATTTGGTATATAATTTGGAATGTCAATAGGTTTCACGTAATACGTATAAAATGCCACCTGTCCTTCTCTACTCCCATGATAACTGTCATATGTAAATAATAATCTTGAAAAATTTAAGAATCGCGTGAAAGAGAGGCAGATGCCTCGGGCTTCACAATATGGGGGGGGGGGGGCTAATAATCGCGTCTTGTACGGATGCTTAAAGTTGAAATAGTTTGTAAATTAAGTCCCCAAAATAGAGTTAATCTGTTATCATTTTAGTCCTTGATATCATTCTAACGAGAATGATAATATTCCAATCATTATTTGAACATAAAGTAAAATTTTAAGCTTTTCTAAACTTAAACTTTTACTTGATGCGCCAGGCGTATAAAACACTAATTTATTTTGAATTTGCCAAAAGTGGAGTTACTGATGTAAAATAAAAGTATTAAGGATATTAATAAGAAAAATAATACCTACCAAATATTGAAAAAAATTATCTGTTTTTGAATAACATTTTAAAGTGCCTTGAAAATATTAGTTGCTCTTGCTTTACATTTTCTACAAATTGCCCTGATTTGAAATATTATACTCAAAATTAACGGCTTCTTTTGTAAAAAAAGGTGATCATTAAAAAAATATTCAATCGGCATTTTTGTAAATACACTGGCGAGCAAAAAATTGAGGTCACTTTAAAATTATGACTTATTTTTGGATTTTTTTTGTTTTAACATTATGTTGTTGTAATTGTAAACAATTATACTGTATTTTGCACACTAAATTAAAAAAGCAATGTTGAATCGTTAAACATATTTACTGTTTTTATTGCCTATTTTGGAAATATCACAAATTTACAGTTCAGACGAAGTTCGAATTTTTGTTCCTACCTAATATATAACAAAAAATAATGAAAAAAACTTATCACTAATAACGAGTATTACCCCCTCTTGCATTAATGACTGCTTGAAGTCGACGAGGAACACTTTGAATTAAATTAACGATCACATTTTGGTCGATATTATTCAATTCCTGCAATAGCAACTGTCTTAGCTCCTGAGCAGTTCTTGGAGCTGGTGTATGCTTTCTGATACGCCGTCCCAATTCATTCCATACATGTTCTATGGGATTCATGTCCTGGCTGAGAGCTGGCCAATCGAACCGCGAAATTCCCACTTCATCCAGGTAATCTTTGACCACTCTGGCTACGTGAGGTCTAGCATTATCTTGCATGAAAATGCCGCGCTCGCCCATAGTTGTCATGGAGGGCATAACATGATCTTCGAGAACCTCCGTAATGTATCTGTGAGCTGTCAGGGAGCCATTCTCTAGATTTGTTTTTTTTATTAAGGAAGACTATTATTCACGTTACCCTCACCCGCTCCGACAAGCATTGAGTAGCCGGAAGTTATAATATGTTCAACATTTATATTTAATCTAATGAACAAATTGTACAGACAAGGCCCAACGGCCCCAGTAGCCCCAGAATCTAAAAAGTTTTTCATAAAAATTCTGAAACAATAAGTTCTATGATGAATACATTATCAACATATTTATATTAATACTGAGCAATATTTCCGCCTTAAAAACACATCATTTTATATTTGCAACCAACCCTGAAATAATTTCAATCATCTATTTCTTTTTAGGTTTCAGTAATGTTTTTGGTATTGTCTCTGACACTGCTGGCATTAACGAATGCTGCACCACAACCTGTGCCACAACATGGTTTTGGAGGATACTATGGTGGACATCATGGGTACGGTGGTTATGGAGGCTATGGAGGATATGGAGGATATGGAGGATATGGAGGATATCCACATTATCACCACCACCACCATCCATACAGGCCTTCCTATGGTGGATTTTATCCAGGAATTGGATTAGGAGGCATTGGCGTAGTTGGCGTTGGCTTATATGGATAATACTTCATAAAACTATATAATGTTTTGTATTAAATAAAGTTATTTATTTTTATTTAAAAGGTATGAGTATATATTCTACGCTATCGTTCATTTCTCAAGAAAGTCTTGAGCGAGTCAACAGGGAATTTTTCTTATAAGTATACATATCCCAATACATTGTAAAATGTTAAAGCATTCGTTATTGATAAATCAGAGTTCAATTTAAAACTTCTAGTCTTTCCTCTTCTTGATTAATCATGAAGTAACATTTCGAGTTTAGAAAAGCCTGAAAATTTGTTCTTTCAGGCGTTTCTAAACTCAAAATTTTACTTCATGAGTCGGAGGTATTTATCACTGATTTAAGGTGTAGTTCAAAAATACATACTTTATTTTTAACTATTTCGATGACTACGTTTTCGAACTTCACGATATTTCAATGCTTAATACGCCTGGTGTATAAAGTCAAATTTCGAGTTTAGAAAAGCCTGAAAGTTTACTTCATGCTTAACCAAGGAGTGGAAACAATCGCTAGGAGCTTCAAATTCAACACTTATGAAAACCGTGAATGTCTAAAAAATTACAGCCGATACACCGGGAGAATGCATACATAAAAGAAAAGTCCTTGTGTGTTAAAAAAAACCAACCGTTTTAGAGATTTCAATTACATTGATGATATATCTATTACTAAAAATATTTTAAGAAATATTTTGGAATATCATGTATACTCTTCAGCAATTTTATTCACAGATGTGTATGCGAATTATGTTTAAATTATAAACATATGAAGAAATATTTATTCAGGCATGTTTACATACATTGTAAATTTATTCAAGGTTTGTAGATTTCCCCTTGAACTTTGAAAAAGGTGATGATGCTAATTGGTGTGATGAATCCGGTTTTTTACAATTAGTAATTAGAAATATAAAAGAAAATAGGCGTAATAAGCATAAGGTACAAAATAGTAACATTGTAATTTACACGGGTGCTCTATTTTTAAGATATGAGATAAGAATTCATCGAATAAAGCGTAAGAAAATTGAGTATAAAATTATTTATATAAGCCGATTATTTTAAAAGTGGGCTAACTCCATTTCGGATTTATTTTTGTCAACTGTACTGATGCACCAGTTTACTGGATAAAAATTCACGTTTCTTTTTTCTGAGGAAGCCGACACGGTTGGCGAAATATTGGATTTGAAAAAAAACTAGTTTTCTTATAGCCCTAGGCGTTATATACCCACTTCCGCTTGCTTCATTCTATATACAGAGAGTTTTATGTAACACCGAACAAGCGAGTGTTTTCCACTCCCAGGCTAAGCATGAAGTAAAATTTCGAGTTTAGAAAAGCCTGAAAATTTGGTTTGGTCGCGTAGCGCGAAGCGCGGAGCGGCCAAACCAAATTTTCAGGCTTTTCTAAACTCGAAATTTCACTTCATGCGGCACCGGTACAAATCACTGAAACATTACGAAGTTTAAAACACACCGCTAAACTTAACACTAAATCAGTGTTTTGTACCGGTGGCGCATGAAGTAAAATTTCGAGTTTAGAAAAGCTTGAAAATTTGGTTTGGCCGCTCCCCGCTTTGCGCTACGCGACCAAACCAAATTTTCAGGCTTTTCTAAACTCGAAATTTTACTTCATGCTTAACCTGGGAAATTAAAGCTTTAAATTGAATTCTTTTAATAAACCAAGCATCGGAAAATGTGCAACGTATGCATATGGGTACTTCAAAGAAAAATTCTCGTTATAAAAATGTTCGGTGTTACATAAAACTCTCTGTATATATAGGGCATTCCACGCCAAATCAGATACCATCTGGCTTTTGCATCTCCGATTTTTGTCATCATTTTTTATGTTATAGTACCAAATAAGAGTGGCCTCCGTGATTTTTTTAAATTTTATTTGTGCAGCCGCTTTCAAGATATTGATTTTTGAAAAAAAAACGTCCTTTTTTTTTCAAAATACTAATAAATAAATAAATATATATACTTTTAAACTGAATGCCCTGCATAAATTCTTTAAGAATCAGATTAGGAATCAAATCTTCTTTTATTTTAATAAAATTATTAGTGTGTACAACTAATGTGCATAATTTCTATATTTGACTTAAAAAACCTTTTTTTAATAAAGATTAGCATTCACCTAAAGAAGTAATAAATTTGCGAGACAATTGTGAAAATAAACACATTTTTTTAAAAATCATAAAGTTAATATGAATTTTATTTATACAAAGTAAAAAGAGAATAGCATTAGTAGTATAATGTATCATTTATTCATTTATTTGACTCATGTATCGATAGTTGTTTGGTAAAACAACATATGCAAACAAATCAACAACATTCAAATTCAACTCAATGAAACAAAAGAATTCACAGTTATGCCAAAGGTTATTAGAGGTGAAAATGTTATTAAAGTTGGTAGGAAAATATATGAGGAGCAAAAATTAATTGGTAAAGAGTAATTTTGACAAAATATAGATTTTCAAAAATCCAACCCACTGAGCAAATATATTTAAGTAATGTCGTATCAACATTCAAAAAACGTTTAATGTTGCTATAATGTTGATATAACGTTGTTGAGGGGGAAGTTAGTTAAAACTTTAAGAATATTAAGGTTATAAATCGTGCGCCTTTAAGGAGGACATTTCTTTTGTAAGTTCAGTCCATTTAAATAATAAATTATAGGTATGTAAGCATAATTACAATATAAAAACATAATTATCATAGTGTATTATTGCTGCAATGATTAAAATGTTTATTTGATTTACTGTAACGTCTAAATTTGACGGTACTAGGAATGTTACTATACAATAATTCTCATATAATAAATTCAAGTTCTTTTTATTTATCAAGGGTTTATTTCTTCCAGTTACTTATTATAATTTATCAGATTCTGTCCTAGCTATTAGTATTTTTATAATTTTTTTGGTAATACATTTATTTATTTGATTTGACGAGGATTTGTTTCAAATTTTTAGTGCAACGGCAACCCCATAAACGTTTAACGAACGGTTTAGCGTAGACACCTTGTATGCATTAAACAGGGTGTCTACGCTAAACCGTTCGTTAAACGTTTATGGGGTTGCCGTTGCACTAAACATTTTCAAAAATATTCGTCACACGGTTGAATCAGTTCTCCTCATGTGTAATATTTTCAACTTTCTGTCACTTCCGGTTCCACCGGAAGTAACACTAAATTTGTTATTTTAAATGGAATACCCTATATTTTAGTTTTTTTTTTGGATTTTTCGTTTAATATGCAACATATTTTATTTGAACATATTTGCACTTATCTCTTATAGTTTTCGAGTAACAAAAATATTTCTAAAATGTTGACCTCTGAAAAGCATCTTGAAATCTGTCTGTAACTTCTCTTAAGAATGAGAATTAAAAATATGAATTATATCTCTACTTATACCTATAATCTGTTTAATAACTAGGAGGAGCGTTTTAAATTTTACGCGCCAAAACCTATAACTCTGATTGGCCATGAGAGCGCCCATTTTACACTATGCTAATTACGTCATTATTAGACGCAACAGCTGACATATCCTTAATTCGAAGCGTTACCGAGTTGCAAGTTTGTCTGTTTCGTAATAACCTTTTGTGTCGTGTTTCTTTAGCATAGTTAAAAGTTAGTTTTGTTTATATTGTTGTGATGGATTATGGACCCAGTACAAGCTCGGTGATAATATCACCTTCACCTCCAAAAAAGCGTAAGAAGTTGGATTTGGGTCATTTATATCTGCCTGAAAAACAGTGCATAATAAATATGTATAAGCAGATGATAACAGATGATCCACATATGAAAATGACTGCTGTTGGATCAGACATTCTGGGTGCAGTAGGTAAGATATCAAATAGCATAAGAATATGCATCGAATAATAAAATGTTTAATTTTTAGGAATTGTAAATTCCACTGTATATCGTACCATTAGCAAATATAAGAAATCCGGAGAGATTTGTAGCCCTAAACATCTTGGGGACATAATTACAAGTTTTAATGAAGTAGTGAAAAGATCCGTGCATAGTTTCTTCTATAAAAATGAACTGCCAACTTTGAATAAAGTTTTAAAAGAAGTAAACGATCATGCAGGCATGCCTAGGTTGAGTCTTTCTACCTTGTATAGTTTTATGAAACAAATCAATTTTAAGTAAGATAGAGACCAGAGCTGGGCAGGATTCGAATCATTCAGGATTCGAAGCCTTTTAGAGGATTCGAAAGAGGCATTCGAATACTTTAGTTCAACTGGATTCGTGATCCGGATTTGTTACATTTTTTTAAGAGGATTCGTATTTGAGTGTAAATGTAGGTGATTCGAATATTTATAAAAGGATACGAATATTTATAAAAGGATTCGAATATTTATAAAAAGGTTCGAATATTTATAAAAGGATTCGAATACTTACAAAAGGATTTGAATCGTCAAAAATAATTCGAATTAATTGTGAGGAATAACATAAAAAATATTTTTTTGTGTGTTTTTAAATTGCTCGTTAAATCACTGTTTTATACGCGTGGCGCATGAAGTAAAATTTCGAGTTTAGAAAAGCCCAGAAAATTTGTCTCGGGTCGCTGCGCGACCCGAGACAAATTTTCACGGGGCTTTTCTAAACTCGAAATTTTACTTCATGCTTAGCCTGGGAGTGGAAACGCTTGTTCGAAACTTCAAAGTGAATGCTTTGATAAGAACATTAAATGATCGAAAATGTTTTTAAAGATAATAATCTAGTTTTCAAAATTTTGTTTAATATTGTTAAGTAAAACTGACATGGTAGGCACAACCTGAAATGTTAAATTTTTCCGACATTTCCCTGACTAAAGATTTTTTCCTTGGCCTTTTAATATAACTTTCTTCTGTAGGAAACCCCCATTCTGTTTAATAGTTTTCATTGTTTTTGCCAATATTTAAATTAATTTTATAAATTTTACGTGTTTTGTAATTTGCCTGCTCATTTTGACAAATTTAATAATATCGTATGGCTTTTTTGTTAGCGTTTTGGTCAATTTGAATATAATTCCATGACTTTTCTCTGACTTTTCCGGTTTTAATGATATTCAGTAAATTTTTTATTTACGTAAATTTCAGGCATTAGCCGATTTTATAATAGAGTTCAATTTGAAGTTTTGAACGAGTGATTCCACTCCCAGGCTAAGCATGAAGTAAAATTTAGAAAAGCCCGAAAATTTGTCTCGGGTCGCTGCGCGACCCTCGACAAGTTTTCACGGGGCTTTTCTAAACTCGAAATTTTACTTCATGCGCCACGCGTACTAAACACTGAATTAAAGTGGAGTAGTATTTAGTCTCTTATCGACGATGTTCAGTGGTAATAATAAATAATTAGGTTTTGAATATTTTTGTTAAAACAATTGGTAACGATATTTATATGTTAATGGTTGCAAAAAAATAATAAAATCAAATTTATTCTTAAAGGATTTGTATTCGTAATTCGAAAAAACAAGATTCGAATCTTTGATTCGAATCATATTTGTCTTCTACGAATCCTTTATTCGAGTATTCGTGATTCGAATCATATTAGGTGATTCGGATTCGTAATTCGAATCCTTTTTACGAGGATTCGTCCCAGTTCTGATAGAGACACATTATTATATAAATTCCATATTATATTATGAACATAATGTAAATATGTTTTATTTCACAAATATATGGCGAGATGCCGTATACGCATTTTAATTGAACTGACGATATCGTACGATGGAAAAGAAAATACTTAACCACAATTAAGAAGTACAAAATGGATATTTGATTTTATTTAAAGAGTAATTATAAAATTATTTAAAATTGCCGCCAAATTTATCTACTGATATTTCTGGTAACTTTTTATAGTGTAAATTGGGCTTTGGCACTTACTCCTTCTAGTTTTTAAACAGACTATAGAGCCTCTATAAGTAAAATAATTGAACTCTGTAAATTTTGACAATAAGTGTGCTTAAAATGTCAATATCTAAGTGCCCTCTTCAATATCTCGTAATTCATTTTTTTTAAATGGAATGACCCACTTTTTATCACATGGTACTATTAGTAGGAAAATTTACTAAATTAATTCTTTTTATAGTTGTTGCTTACTAAAATTCAATCGCGACTTATGCGTGCATTATACCCTGCATAAATGCTACTAAAAACGAATCTTTAAAATAATACTTGAATACTTTTTTGTAGTAAATGTTCCTCCTAATAGTACCATATGATAAAAAATAGGTGACTCCATTTAAAAAAAAATGAATTACGAGATATTGAAAAGGGCACTTAGATATTGACATTTTAAGAACACTTATTGTCAAAATTGACAGTTTCCAATTATTTTACTCATAGAGGCATCCTCTAGGTACAAGTAGAGATATAATTCATATTTTTATCTTATTTTTAAGAGAAGTTACAGACAGATTTCAAGTAGTCTTTTAGAGGTTAACATTTTAGAAATAAAATATGTTGCAATTTAAACAAAAAATCCAAAAAATTACTAATATATAGGGTGTTCCATTTAAAATAACAAATTTGATGTTACTTCAGGTGGAACCGGAAGTGATAGATAGTTGAAAATATTTCAAATGAGGAGAACTGATTCAACCGTGTGACGAGGATTGTTTTTAACATTTTAGTGCAACGGCAACACCATAAACTTTTAACGAAACCCTATATATCATTAACGTTTCTTTTTTTCTAGAGGTACGCTTTTTTCTATTTAATTTGTATATTTTATTATAAGATATATTTGTATACACTATAAACTAGATTTACATGTCTTTGTAATTGATGAAAATTTCCAGGCAATCGTTGATTTTTTAAACGTGTTCAATTTATAGCTTCTACGAGAGTTTCCACTCCTTGATTAGGCATGAAGTAAAATTTCGAGTATAGAAAAGCCTTAAAAAAGTGGATTGGTTTATAAGTATTTATATCGTCTAATATTTTTAATTTGGATCTACTAATTTATGTAAATTACTAATTATTACTGATAAAACATACTTTACATAATAATATTTCCTCCACAGACAATAGATAATCTAAGTAAACACATCTAATCCAATCCAACATCATTTATTGTAATAAATTACAAGTCATTAAACTGTCATCACTAGTTTACCAACTTAACGACTCTGATTGACGCTACGCATAATTAACTTTTCGAAGCAAACAAGTGTTACAGCCGTCATTTCATCGTTCAATCGATTCGATGGACCAGTTGCCTGGTTACGACGTATGCGTCGCGACGCCGGATCGCGCTCGTCGTTTCTTCGCTCATTCCCCTCCCGGCACTCTGATGATCTACTTCTAAGTTCAAAGTTTAACGCTGATAACATTACATTGCTTCTGTGACGTAAGTCTTATTTAGTTGTATGTAAACGGTTGTACCTATGCTGCGTATGGAATCAGATTACATTAATTTGTGATTCATTTGTTTTTGGTATGATTGTGTATCTACGAGTGTATGTGATCATTAGTTTACGTTTACATGTATAATTATTGTTTAACTGAAACGGTCATCTTAAAAATTGGTGCTCTCCTCAATCTGAAAAAATACTTGTGTACTCCTTATGGAAACGGGCCGGAACTATTATGATTATGTTGCTTTATAAACTTAAAAAAACCTACGTTGATCTAACTAATATTGAATGGAACTTAAACAGTTTTTTTATTGAAATTAAAAAAATTTAATTGCGGAAATGGCGCCTTTTCAAAATGACCAATTCAATTGATGCCCGGTATTATAATACGTTTTATTCCGTAAATAAAATTTACTTTGGGAATAAATTAATTTATTCTAAAGATTTCGGTATTATAAACACAAAATAACTTTATTTGACTAATAAATCTCACCAGTAAATTATTTGTTTGTTTTTCTGCCAGGTAAATTTTATTCTCTAAATAATTTGACAGTTAAAAGTCAAAAGTGTATTCTATTATTATAATTACTTTAGATTCTACTACTTGTATTTATAAATTTCATTACGGTTATCATGTCTACCATATCATTCGTGACAGAATTAAGTTCGCTTATAATATCTTCCCTGACAGTGATTAATTCCAACCACAAGACATTCTAAGGAGTCGAGGACCTAAAGTTTTTTAAATCAGACATAACCAGGGATTTTTATACATATGCACACGCTTTTTTAAAATTAGTTCCGTTTAAAGTTTTAAACGAGTGTTTTCCACTCCCAGACTAAGCATGAAGTAAAATTTCGAGTTTCCTGAACATTTGGATTTGGACGTTCCGCTTCGCTCCGCGTAAAAATGCAAATGTTGAGGCTTTTCTATACTAGGAATTTTACTTCATGCTTAATCAAGGACTGCACACTTACGTTAAAATTAAAATAATATACTAATAATTTACATTTTTTAAGATTTAATTAAACCAAGTGTGACATATTTTATTTGTAAAAGAATATTACTAGTAGAAATATAATATGTCACACTTAGTTTAATTACATCTTAAGAAATGTCAGTTATTAATTAAAAACCTTATCGTGCTGTTTTGGTTTGGTTTTAAGTAGTTTCACATACATGTAGTTCTAGATAAAAACTAAAATATTTTAATCCTTTCAGAAGAGAATGATACAAATTTATAATCTTGTCAAAGTAAGTAATATCGATAAATATTACACAGTGTTAAAGTATATAGAAATAAATGACAAATGTGCAAATATTAACACAGTTTACAATGATAGCGAAAATCACAATTATTTAACATCTAAAACACATTGGATCACAATTCGCAAGTTGTCAAAAAGAAAAACTTTATAAAATGTTCGTCGATGCTGAAATAAAGAAACTGGCATAGATTAAGTTGTTACAAAAATTTAAGTTGTTATAAAAAATAATTTATAATATTCATTATTACTACGCGTTGGTTATTTGATCTATAATTGTATCGTAAACTATATTTCCAAGAAAAATTATAATTAATTAATGTTACAGGGTTTTTCTTTTGATTTTCACTATGTCAGTTATATATTAACACATTTCACTATTTGTCAAATGGCTTTCCTTTTTTATCAAATGATTTTCCCATTGTATGTATGCAAAAATAAATCCTTATATTTTCATGATTTCGTATTGAAGCTACTAACGAGTTTTTTCACTCCTTGATTAAGCATGAAGTAAAATTTCGAGTGTAGAAAAGCCTAAACATTTGGTTTGCTCGCGTAGCGCAGCGGAGCGACCAAACCAAATTCAAAATATTCTTGTTTAGCTGTATACAGGGTGTCTACGCTAAACCGTTCATTAAAAGTTTATGGGGTTGCCGTTGCAAAAAAAAATTGGAAAAAACCCTTGTCATACGGTTGAATCAGTTCTCCTCAAGTAAAATATATTCAACTTTCTATCACTTCCGGTTCCACTGGAAGTACTACTAAATATGTTATTCTAAATAGAACGCCCTACATATTAGTAATTTTTTGGGTTCCTCGTTTAAATTGCAACGTATTATATTCGAACATATGTACATTAACTCTTATAGTTTTCAAGAAAAAAAAATATTTCTAAAATGTTCACCTTTAAAAGGCATCTTGAAATCTGTCTGTAACTTATCTTAAGAATAAGATAAACATATGATTTATATCTCTACTTGTGTCTGGAGGATGCCTTTATGAGTAAAGTAATTGGAAACTGTAAATCTGGACAATAAGTGTTCTTAAATTGTCAATATCTAAGTACCCTCTTCAATATCTCGTATTTCAATTTATTTAAATAGAATGACCCATTTATTATCACATGGTACGATTAGGTGCAAAATTTACTACAAAAAAGTATTATACACCTATACTCCTAAAGCAAGTGGTTTTCGAATTATTTTGAAGATTCGTTTTTCGTCGCATTTATGCTGGTCGCAATTGAATTTTAGTAGGCAAGTAGTATGCTTTTGTTTTGTCGCGATTGTAATGCGAAATGTCAAAAAAGAAACACAATTAGTGCAAAGTTATACACAAATCAACAAATTATCAATTTATTCTTTATACATGCCAACTGGGATAGAATTGTTACTCGAACATGTAGAATATTTAATGAAACTTATCCA
The DNA here is from genome assembly GCA_932526585.2 of Philonthus cognatus. Taxonomy (NCBI): domain Eukaryota; kingdom Metazoa; phylum Arthropoda; class Insecta; order Coleoptera; family Staphylinidae; genus Philonthus; species Philonthus cognatus. The sequence goes on along the minus strand of OW052245.1, from coordinate 26,648,929 downwards.
CATTTGCCGCTGATGAATAAAACAAGATTTAGAAGATTGGAATCAATTTTTTTTCAATTGGTAGTTGTCATGTATAAAGAATAAATTGATCATTTGTTGACACCTTGTATTTTAAATCCTGCTTTAGCAATATATTTTTAATACTGATCTAGCAGTACATTTTTAATTTCACAATATTTCATGTGTTATACACGTGGCGCATGAAGTCAAATTTCGAGTTTATAAAAGACTGAAACCAAACTTTTAGGCTTTTCTAAATTCGAAATTTTACTTCATGCTTAATCAAAGAGTAGGAACTCATTCGAAAAATTCCCTGCACTTAACGTGCTTACATATTATAAAATTATTATTACTATCTCTGTAGTAGAAGATTAGAACAATGTTTATCGCATAAATGCCAAATCAGGCGATGTGGAATATATGAAAATCTCGATCTACGGTAAATTTTACCTAATTTTAACTATCTTCTCGTTTTTTTGTCTCACATAAGATGCACGGGAGAACGAAAATGTCTTATTATTTACATGCCCGTAACTTTTCTTAGGTTCCACTGAATTGAATAAACTTAGGCTCATTTGATAGATAATTGAATGCACTTTAAAACATAATTCATTCTGATTTATTTAAGTTTCGATATTAGGCGCCAGAGGGTGCAATTAAGACAATCAACGTATTTTCTTCATTTTCTTTAAATTTTCAAATTAGAAGGTATACGTAAGTTACGATAGTTAATTAAAATAAGAAATAGTGTAAAAACTGGCGAAAACCGCATCCCGATATCTTTATCCTAACCGGAGATATATAGAAAATTGTGCAGAATGGGGTATTTCGTACTAATAGCGCCCTCTGATCCTTGCTATAGACACTAAATGAAATCAGAATACATAATGTTTAAAAGTGTCAAAAACCAAAGAGGGTTATCATTTGAAATGTCTTCAAAACATAAGTTTAAATATTTCATTGTTTTAGCGTATTCCTTCCAAAAAATATTGCTTGTTATCTTCAAATATCTCAGATCAAATAAGCCACACCCTGTATACTAGATTTTACAAAACATATCTACAAGTATATTTAATTAAGTCGCCCAGATGCAAAACCAGTCATACACCTATTTTTATGATTTTGAGGTTTTGGTATCCCTAGATTCTACACGTCTCAGGCTACAATTTTTAAAATAAATTCACCTTCAAAACTCATTCTAAGCCTTTTAAAATTAGGTTTGAAAAATCCCGTCAAATGCAAAACCTGCTACATTTTTCGTTTGCCAAAGCTGACATATTTTTTCAGTTGCAAATACTGTCAACTTTGTACTTTTCATGTCCCCATTCGATACAAATTAATTTATTTAAAAGACGCTGCACAATCAGTTTTTGTCATTTTGCTACAAGTTTGTCAAAACACGTATGGCTGGTTTTGCATCTTATTAACACGTTTTATACAAACCCCAAGGTTCAATTATAATTTTCAGTGGTGAAATAATTGAATAAAACTAAACAGGAAATTTTGATTTAACTGTTCATATACCAATGCATTTACATTTTTGTACATTTTTAGGCATTCGTTGTTTGTGCAAAGTTCAGTTTGAACTTTCTAGGGAGTCTCTACTCCATGATTAACCATGAAGTAAAATTTCATGTTTTTCTAAACTCGGAATTTAACTTTATGCGCTAGGCGTATAAAACACTGAAACACTCTGAAGTTCAATTGTTACACTTCACAATATTTCAGTTTTTTACGCGTATGGCCCATAAAGTAACATTTCGAGTTTAGAGAAGCCTGAAAATTTCAATTGGTCGATCGCTCCGCTACGCGACCAATCCAAATTTTCAGGTTTATTTAAACTCGAAATTTTACTTTATGCGCCTCGCGTATAAAACACTGAGATACTCTGTATCAGTTGTATATTTTACACTTCACAATATTTTAGTTTTTTACACGCGTGGCGCATGAAGTAAAATTTCAAGTCTAGTAAAGCTTGAATATTTAGTTTGGTCGCTCCACTTCGCTACGCGACCAAACCAAATTTTCAGGCTTTTCTAAGCTCGAAATTCTACTTTATGCTTAATCAAGGAGTGGAAACCATTTAAAAGAAGCTTTAAATTAAACGATTTTTAAAACCAACGATCGCAAAATGTATAATTAATAGAAAAATGCCCTTTATTATAATAACGTCTATTTTTTTTTGCAGATATAATGGACAAATCTAAAGAAAATTCTAGCATTTATGGTAAATTATGTGTTGCCTATGATCACGTACAAGGCGCCCTCTATAAACCAACGCATCCAGCTAGTTTGGCTGTTGCGCGTATTTTATTCGGTAAGTTGGATAAATATATAAAATTACGAAAAAACTATTCGTGAAAATGCAAACAGTGTCTTAATTAATAAGACAATTTAAGACGATAAATATCCATTGAAACAACTACTTCCCGTGCAAATACACCTCCGGATATTGAATTATACAATGAAATATTTAAAATCTTATTTAATTTGATTTGTTACAACGCTCTATTAAAGTATATGTAACGTTTAGGTCAAATTCTCTTCAAACCAACTAACAATACAATTTAAAATGAAAGGAGAGATAGCAACAAATTAGAAGTGAAAGGACTTGGATTAAAACTAATGTCTTAGGCTATAAATACCAACAACAGTTAGTTCTGTATGTGAAAGGTAAACTAAACCAAGTCACATTTTTTCAAAATACGTTTTTAGTCGGTTGAAATTAAAATTTTGTACTCTATCGAGAGTTAAATAGCACTGTAAAATTTCAAAAATATGACTTGCTGTAGTTTACCTCCCACATACAGAATTGTTTATTAAATTATGAGACAGAAAACGATTCAAAGATTAAAAATGCTTCATTAGAAGTTTGGGGAAATTCAGCTCTTACTGTACTCATTATTTTTATTTGCATTTTATTTTTTAGGTGTATTAATGTTCTTGGATATTCCTGATGAAAGAGGAGGTTCACATATTGATCTCAAATGGGGAGAACCTAAAGACTGTCATTTCCCATTATTTCCGCAGATACAACGGCTGACTTTGCCATGGATGTGTGTAGTTTACGGCGTAATGTGGATAGGAGCTTTGGGAATAAGCTTGGGTTACAAATTCAAAATTAGCTGTTTCGCTTTCTGTCTGCCTTATTGGTACATCTTACTGCTCGATAAGTCTTTTTGGAATAATCACAGTTACTTATACGGATTAGTCTCCATGTTATTTTTAACAACATCAGCGAATAATTATTGGTAATTATAAATAAGAATAATTTATAGGGCCAATTACATAAACACTTTGAATTGTAGTTTATATTTAAACTACACAGCAATGTTATTTAAGGTATAACAGTTTTCAAACATTAAAAGTGCGATTCATTTCGCAATGTACAACAAATTTGTCTTACAACGACTAAATCAAACACTCATTGAAACAATGAGTGTTTTAATGAGTGTTTAATTTAGTATTTGTAAGACAAATGTGTTGTAGATTGCGAAATAAATCGCACTTTCAATGTTTGTAAGTAATCTACAACCAATTATTAGCAATTTCATTCATACTTATGTTTATAACAGTTTTCACTTTAATTCTAAAATAGTCGGAATTTCTAGGTCTATAGATTCTTACAATAACAAAAATAAAGATTCCCGAGTACCTTACTGGAACTATTTTGTTCTAAAATTTCAATTTTTCATCTTATATTTCTACGCCGGATTGAAGAAAACCGATCAAGAATGGCTGGAAGGATATTCAATGAGTAATTTAGGAAAACATTGGGTGTTTTCTCCATTTTCGTAAGTAATTTAATAAAATGTCATTGATTTACAGGTAAAACTGCATCAATATGTGTAGTGTCTTTTACCTGTAAAATATTAGTTAACTAATTTATTTTAGAATTTTTTTGTCAGTAGACAATATTGATTATCTAATTGTCCATTTATCTGGATTTTTATTGGATCTAACAGTTGGGTTCTTCTTAATTTATCGCACGACGAGACCTTTTGCCATGATTTTTTGCAGTTTATTTCATCTGATGAATACAAGACTTTTCAGCATTGGTAAGTTGATCTCAAATATTCAAAAATAAATGATTAATTACATATTTCTAACAACAAAATAGTTAAAGCATATTAACTTAAAAGGTGTTTTTCTTTTAAGTATACATATCTTGATGTGTATTCTGTAAATTTTCAGGCATTCGTTGTTTTTTAAAAACGTTTAATTTGAAACTTCTAATGAGTGTTTCCACTTCTTGATTAAGAATGAAGTAATATTTTAAGTATTAATTGCAGCCACTGCAAAAAACTGTACATAGAACAAATCCAAAGTCAATAGCTATTAGTTTTATGTACCTATTTGAATAAACAACTTACCATTTTTCAGTTATTTTGAGTTACTCATTATAGAATCAGTTTGTTTTAGGCATGTTCCCGTATGTTTGTTTGGCAACGATGCCGCTATTTTGCGAACCTGATTGGCCTATTGCAATATTGAAAAGGTTCAAAACTCAGAAGGAAATCAATGCCGACGATAAGCAATTCAAAAATAAATATCCCAGAAAAGGCATGACAGCAGTTTGGATCGCATTTTATTGTTTGCTACAAATGTTTCTTCCATACTCCCATTTTATCACTAAGGTATTTATGAATACTGTTATGTATTTCCGTTTTGTGCATTTGACAAAAATATGAGCCAATTTTACTATGAATAAATGAATGGATATTTAATATAGTCAATTTTCGTTGAACTACTCTCTTGATGGAATCGGATATACAAATTCGATATAGAAAACAAATTGTTATGTTCCATGGTGTTGTTTTCAGTTTCCTGACAAGTGTTTTGGTCTTTATGGATCAGTATCAAAGGTTAAACTGTTTAACCTTTGATAATGATCTGTAAAGACCGAAACACGTGTCAGAAAACTGAAAATATAACCATGGAACATAACAAGTATTTTTCTTCATAAAATGGATATTTATTTATTTTATTGTAAGAGAAAACGAAGTCAATTTATTTATATATACATTCACTATATAAAATATAATATAATTTTAGTATATTTCTGGTTTCTGTTTTTTATACTTATTTAAGGGTTATAATAATTGGACTAATGGCTTATATGGATATTCATGGGATATGATGGTACATTCGTGGGATACTACCCTAGTTGTTGTGAAAGTAGTGGATAACAATTCTGGAAAAGAGCACTATTTGGATCCGGACGCTTGGACTCTAAATGATAGATGGAATAAACATGCTGATATGTGTGTTCAGTATGCTCAATGTCTCAAACAAAACTTATTAGATGAAGTTAAAGGTAAGGTATTGTACTTTCGTTTGAAAACTATTTGTATGGAAAATGACTTTCAGATTTCAAAAATTTAAATACTCTAAATTAATATCCGTTGCATCACTACTACAATTCAATAGGTAATTCCTACGAAACTTTAGAACCAAGCTTAGGTATAGTACTATTTATAGACTATAAAAGCTAGATTCTAAAGTGTCGTTTTTGGGTTTTGAGTAGTAATGCAACGGATATTAATTCAGCCTATGCAAAAAAACAAACAATTTAAAAACGTTTGTTATTTATAGCAATGGCCTTTATATTTTAGTATTTATTTGTCTCCAAGGGAATTTACCGTCTCTCTTCTTACTCACAGAAAAGTACCAAACAGTGTGTATGCTTTTTATGTTTTTCTCAATAAATAAAATATTGCATTGTTTTTCTATCAATTTCACGAAAAACAGATTATCATTTCAAATTTACAAATATATTTAGTTAAATTATGCCCGGTATTATAAACGATTAATAAATCATTAGATAACTATTTGTGGAATAAATTTATTTAGGTAGTAAACTAATGGGCAAATAAAATTGCGTATTATAAAGCAAACCTACCAAATAATTAGCAATTCTAGAAATAAATAATTTAATTAGTATCTACCGACCGAAATTAAACATTTTCATTGTGGGGTAGCTGGAACCACAAATTTTTAAAATTGAATTGTCAATCTTTCAATTTGAATTGTCAATCAAATTAGAAATTTAGTATACTTCCTTATAATTATGGAGAATAACCGTGAAATAGGATAGAATTACACAGAACAAGAAAACTAAAGCTTATTAGAAATTATAAAAGAGTTAAACGATTGTTTTCCACTCCCAGGCTAAGCATGAAGTAAAATTTCGAGTTTAGAAAAGCCTGAAAATTGAGTTTGATCGCGTAGCGCGAGGCGCGGAGCGACCAAACCAAATTTTCAGGCTTTTCTAAACTCGAAATTTTACTTCATTCGCCACGCATACAAGACACTGATTTCAAAGAAGTTCACTTGTTCACAATATTTCAGTGTTTTCAGTGTTTAATAAGCGTGTCGCATGAAGTAAAATTTCGAGTTTAGAAAAGCGAAGCGCGGAGCGGCCAAACCAAATTTTCAGGCTTTTCTAAACTCGAAATTTTACTTCATGCTTAATCTGGGAGTGGATAGCACTCGTTTACAGCTTCAAATGGAACTAATTTATAAAAAGCGTATGCACATGTATAAAAATCCCTATTTATGTCAACTGGTTGCTTCTGACTTGAAAAACTAGGTCTTTGACGCCTTAGAATTAGAATTAGAATTAATCACTGTCAGTCAGGAAAGATACTATAAGCGATCTTAAATCTCACATGGATGATATGGTGGACATGATAGTAGAATCTAAAGTAATTATAATAATATAATACACTTTTGACTTTTAACTGTCAAATTATTTAGAAAATACAATTTACTTGGTAGAAAAACAAACAAATAATTTACTGAAGAGATTTATTAGCCAAATAAAGTTATTTTGTGTTTTTAATACCGAAATCTTTGGAATAAATTAATTTATTTCTAAAGTCAATTTTATTTAGGGAATAAAACGTTTTATAATACCGGGCATTAATGTATATTTTAGATCTAAAATCTTCGAATGAAGAATTATCAATTAGCCAATACATAACATCCGACAATATTTCCATATATTTCGATGTTTGGTGTTCGTTAAACGGAAGATTTCAGCAGAGAATGTATAATCCAAATTATGACATGCTCAAAGCTAGGTGGTCACCATTCGAGCCGGTCGAATGGCTTTTGCCTTTACTGTCAGAATACAACGATTTGAGGAACAAAATGAGGGAAATTCAGGAACATGTGTACACTTGGTCCAATTATAGTGATGTTTTATTCATAGCGGATTATCCAGGTAATATATTGTATTTTATTTTGTAAAAGAAATATTTTCTTTGTGGGTGTTCCAATCAACTGTATTTATAAAAAATGTCAATTATCATTTAAAGTGAGTTCTAAAATTTAGGTCAAATTCGACTAATTAATTACTTGTTTGGAATTTTACGTTTTTGTTGATTGGTAAATGTTTGTCTCAATTTTCACAATTCTGAAGTTTTTGTAAAATGTGTACTGGTTTTACGGGTTTTATTTAAAATGGTAATTATTATTTCAATTTATGATTTTTGTTGAACATTAGCATACGAGGATTTTTTCTTTTAAGTATACTGTCACGTATTCCATATACACATTTGTAAAATTAATAAAAATATGATTAAACCTAAGCAGTATATTTTGAACTTTACATTAAATCAATGTTTTGTACGCGTGACGCATGAAGTAAAATTTCGAGTTTAGAAAAGCCTGAAAATTTGGTTTGATCGCTCCATTTCGCTACGCTACCAAATCACATTTTAGGCTTTTCAAAACTCGAAATTTTACTTTATGCTTAATCTGGGATCAGAAACACTCGTTAGAAGCTTCCAATTGAAAGAAAACAACGAATATCTGAAAATTTTCATTAAAAATTCGTGATATGTATACCTAATAGAAAAGTTCCCTGTATCTCGCCAGGTACAGCTAAATTGAAATCGTAAAAATTGACTAAATCACTAAATGGGTTTATTAGAATTTACAAAACTTGTGAAAAATTAAAAATTTAACGATTCCTAAACCGTTTGTTTGTTTTATCGTGCGTAGCATTGGGATCTTGTCAACTATTAGAGATAAGAAAACGGTTAAATTAGATAAGAGTTTCCATTTTTTTTACAGAAATAAAACTACCGTAACGAATTTTATCCAAAAAGTGAAAATCAAAAAATTTTTCATTTTGCCACAATTTTGTTAATTAGAAATACAGGCTGCCCACAGATTCATTCTCAACATGCGGATCTTCGTTATTATTAGAGATAGGATTTGTTTAAATGGGATGAAATCCTCCTTACCTAAAATTGTACTAAACCCTACAAAAATAACTTTGATATTTTTATGGTAAAAAAGTGAATATTTGATTTTTTCATTTTCTGCTATAGCTTATTTATTTTCAGAGAAAGTCTAGTTCAATTTGCATGTTCCTAAGGCACTTTTTTAATAGGAGTTTTGTAGTGAACTTAGATTTTCGAAAATTGTTATCATATTCGAGTTAGAAGAGTCAACTTTGTTTTTTCTTATTGGGGTCATAGTTGGCTATGGAACCATTAAAAAGAGATTTTTGTTCGCTTTTCAGTTATTTATAATTTGTTATGACTAACATTAAAAACTAATGGTAAAAACAACAAAATAGATTATTTTAACACTGACAGGTTGACAATTGAAGACTCTGAAAACAGAAGAATAAAGAAAATGTATTTTATAATAATTATTTATTAAAAACAGAACACTTTGAAAAACATTTAGACATTACATAAATCAACGGTATAAAAATGAGTTACAAAAGTAGTTCAAACAATACGCTCTATGTTGAGAATGAATCTGTGGACAGCCTGTATAACCAGCTGAAATTTGAGACGTACTCCGAATAACATCCTAATAACTCAATAAAATTGATAGATTTTATACAGAGTGCCATTTGCAATACGCGACACCAAATTTTATTTTTCAATGAAACAAAACAAATTAGTCTTGTTAAAATTTAAATTAGTCTTGTTTGTGTTTTTGCAAAAGGTTTCATGATTTTCGTCGATCATTTCCAAACTAACAATCTTTCTATTTTGACTATAAAAATGATAAAAGCGTTCAATTTAAAGTTTCGAAAGAGTGTTTCCACTCCCAGATTAAGCATAAAGTAAAATTTCGAGTTTAGAACAGCCTGATAATTTGGATTTTCCAAATTTTCAGGCATTTCGAAGCTCGAAATTTTATTTCATGCGCCACGCGTATAAAACACTGATTTCAAGTGAAGTTCAAAGTATATTTCTTATACATTATTTGTTATTTTGTTTATGAAACAAAATTATGTTTTCCAGTACTTTTTTTTCAACGTTCAAATCTTGCAACGCATTTTGTCTAATAGCAAATGTGCGAAATGACCGATGAATGCAATTTTTTTCGGCTATTGTCTAAAAACATTATTGTCTGGACAAAAACGCGTTTTGTTACATCGACATACTACAATTTAATTAGTCTTGGGTGGGGCACAAGCCCGCGAGCCACCCCCCTGGTTGCGAAAGTATACTTAAAAGAAAAAATAATAATTACTATTTTATATAAAGTTTTACAAACATTTTAGAATTAAAAATTGAGACAAATTGACAAAAATGTAAAAATATTGTAAATCAACAAAAATCTAAAATTCCAAACGAGTGATTGATTAGTCGCATTTGTCCTTTATTTTAAAACTGCCTTAAAAGATAATTGTAAAAATAATATTAAATATTACAGGTTTATTCTTGGAAAACTATATAACCTCCGACTTAGTCAACGTAACGCTTACCATAATCGAAGGAGACGTGTACTTCGAAAGTGAAAACTACAACATGGGGTTGAAATTATCGAAGGGCTCCAGCATTCCAATTTTATCTGAAGTCTTTCATAAAATACACACCCTTGGAAACATGCCTTCGTGTTTTATGTACACCTACACTAACCAAACAAAAGAACTGCAAAATGAAATGATGCCTACGGAAATCAGATCGTCTTATTCTCCAGTGCCGTTATTTGAAGAGAGCACAGATTGGTTAGAGAAAATTACAGAAATGCTGGGGTTGGTTAGTAATTCCCTATTGAATATTTTGTACGATGTACCGATGATGAGGAGGGCGCGTATTGTTGAGTGAATTTTGATGGAATTATTGACTGAGTATACAATAGTACTATATTTTTGTGTCATGTATTTTATGGAGGCTACGCATTTATTTATGTATTAAAATCTAATGAACATGAAATATATTCGTTTAATAGAGACTCGTACAGCTTTCTTCACCTAAGCCAATTACATAGTTTACTCAATAAAAGAGGTGTCTTATTAGATTTATATTGGGTTTATTTACTTTCCTTTGAGAACAGTGGTTCTTAACCTTTTTTTATCAGCAGGGCCCACAAGGTTCAAGAATAATAAACTGTGTTAATCTTAAAATATATTACAATTAGTAATGGGAATAATCGAAATACGATAACCGAATTAGTCGAGTATTAAAATATCTTGATATAATCCATTGTCGTATATCGATTATTATATCGATCATTTACATTAGCAGTTTTTAATTCTGGGCCGTGAATCAATTATCGATAGTTCACTAAGTATTTCTGAAATTTACGTTAAATTATCGTTTTAAACGCCTGACGTATAACATAAAATTTCGAGTTTAGGAAAGCCTGAAAATTTTACTTTATGCATTAAGTAAAATTTGGTTTAGTCGCTTTGACAAAACCAAATGTTCAGGCTTTTCTAAACTCGAAATTTTACTTCATGCTTAAATTCAGCCTATTTTCTGTAAATTTTTAGATATTCCCTGTTTTTTTTAAGTTCAATTTGAAGCTTTGAACAAGTGTTTTCCACTCCTAGGCTAAGCATGAAGTAACATTTTCTGGACTTTTCTAAACTCGAAATTTTACTTCGTGAGGTACGCGTATAAAACACTAAAATATTTTGAAATTTATGTATATTCGAACTTCGCTTAAAATCTGTGTTTTATACGCGTGGCGCATGAAGTAAAATTTCGAGTTTAGAAAAGCCCAGAAAATTTGTCGAGGGTCGCTGCGCGACCCTCCACAAATTTTCACAAGGCTTTTCTAAACTCGAAATTTTACTTCATGCTTAGTCTGGGAGTGAAAAACACTTGTTTAAAGCTTGAAATTGAACTCTTTTAAAACACAACGAATGTCAGAAAATGTACAGCTTATGCATTGTATTGTATAATAGAAACTACAGTCTTAACTAAAAAATAGTATGTTATACGAACAAAGTTAAAGTGTTTTATTTGATTAAATTGCTGTTATTTTTATTCCTGGAATTAATAAATTGGAGTAAATTAGAGTTTGCAGTGCTTTAAAGTTTATTATAAATTAAGGTTGTAAATTGGAATTTACAAAATAGTTAAATATTTACACAAGTAAACTATTTGAATTATTTAGTGTTAAAAAGTATGCCAAACTACTAGTAACACTAAATATCCCTAATTAATTGCACTGGTTAATAATTAAACGTTGTCAAAATTTATATTTAAATAGTAGAGTTCTCAGCTTTATTATAATCCGTTTTGTATGAACAACTATTTTATCAATCACTTTTAAGAGTGGTATCAGTGGTATTGCAGTTTCAAATGTAAATCTATTATAAGTTCTGAATCACCCTCAGAAATTGTTACTTTCGATACGGAAAATATCACAATGTCATTATTGGTGGCTTTGTTTGAACAGCATTTAGGCCCATTAAAGAAACAATTTGACGTTTTTATGAGTAATGTATCCGGAGAAGTTAGCGTAATTACTGAGAAAATGGAATCGCTTAGTTTTGAAAATCAACAACTTCGGGAAGAATTAAACACTATTAAATCAGAACTAAATACGGAACATATAGTTAATGAACTTTCTGAGAGAGATCGCCGTAGTCGCAATATCATTATTTATAATCTTCCGGAATCGAAATCTGCTGATAGTAAGGATAGAAAGAAATATGACATTACGCAGTTTAATCTGTTAACAGCTGCTTTTATAAATAACATTGAGCCTACAAATGCCATACGAATTTGTAAAAACACCGATAATATATCAAATAAACCCAGACCTCTTTTAATATCTTTACCGAGTCGTGAACATGTTCTCACATTGTTAAAAAATCGCTCTAAAGTGACCAGTCCTATATCTGATATCAAAATTAACGCAGATTTAACAAAAATTCAACGAAACGAACATAAACTAGTATATCAGGAACTTGATACTCGTAAGCAGAATGGTGAATCAGGAATTTATATAAAGTTTATTAACAATCGCCCAACTATCTGCAAAGGGACAAAAACTAATTCTCATAATAAACTGATAATAAACTAAATACGTATTATCAAAACGTTGGTGGAATGAAATCTAAAATAAGTGATATCATGCAAAATGTAAACTGTTCCTCTTATGATATAATAATATTGGCTGAGACTTGGCTGGACGACAATATAAGCGATTGCGAATTGGGATTTAACAACTATACGATATTCAGAGTAGATCGTTCATCTAAAACAAGTAACAAAAACCATGGAGGAGGAGTGCTTATAGCTGTCAAAAATAATATTAAATCCTACAAAATTGATATTCTGGAAGAAAACATCGAGCATATATTTGTATGCATAAAGCTAAATGAAACTAAAATTATTATTGGTAGCGTATACATTCCACCAAGTTCACCTATAGACTCTGACGTTGAACACTGTCATATTTTAAAAAGACTATACTTAAATCATAGTGATTCTAAATTTATAATATATGGCGACTTTAATCTTCCAAATTTATTATCGACAATGAATAAACAAAAATGTGTACCCAACGGCGTGATTAACGAAAACAGTGATATTTTTTTAAATACTTATAATTTAATGAACTTGAACCAAATTAATTCAATATGTAATTCTAATAGGAGATTTTTAGACCTTATATTTACGGATTTTCATCAATTTGATATATGTTTATCCGATGATCCTCTCAGTAAGCCGTCGCTTCATCACAATTCGATAAATGTAAATATACGCATATCAGAAATATTCTGCCCCTTAAATGATCATGATGAAATACCTGACTTTTCAAAAGCTAATTACGATGCAATTAATTATTACCTTGCGTCAATCGAGTGGGAGAGTGTATTTCAAAATAAAAACATTGATGAAATGACTGATGCATTCTACATGTACATAGATGAAGCAATTCGATTATATGTTCCTCGTACGAAGAAATACTGTAGCAACTACCCTGTTTGGTTTAACATACATTTAATAAGTTTATTAAAATGTAAAAAAGAAGCCCATGTAACTTTCAAGAAAACCGGGCTACCACATGATTACAATAAATTCAGTTTATTGCGCGATCAATGTAAACATTTAAGTTCTCGACTTCATAAAGCTTATATTGATAAAACCGAAACCGATATATGCTTGAATCCACGTCACTTCTGGAATCATATTTCTAAGCTAAAAGAAAACCAATGGCATCCCGAATAGAATGATATCAGGGATGAGGTTCTAGATAACGGCCCAAGTATTTCAGCTGGCTCTGCAGATTTTTTTGCGGAGACTTATAAGGGTATGAGTACTAAATCAGGCAATTTTAATGTTGGAAAACTTGTCAATAATAATAAATTAAAAATAAACCTAGTTGAAGTATTTATTGAGTTGAGCTCGTTAGGAAATAGTACAGCGTTTGGACCAGGTGGTGTTCCTGCAGCGTTTCTTTCAAGATGTGTGTGTACTTTATCAAAACCACTACATTCGTTACTCACTAATTTGCTTGAACAAGAATCGTTTCCACAAATTTGGAAAAGGAGTTTTTTGATTCCAATTCATAAGGCTGGCAGTAAAGACGTTATTTCGAATTATCGAGGAGTCGCAATCCAATCACATATTCCAAAGATTTTAGATAAACTCATATCACGGCAATTATTCTGGATGGCAAAAAGTATTATTGTAAAGGAGCAGCACGGATTCTATGGAGGAAGATCAACCAGTACAAACCTATTAGAATTTCAACCTGATATTCTGATCGTCTTGGAGGAAAGAGGTCAATTGGACGTCATTTATACGGACTTCTCCAAGGCGTTCGATAAAGTGAATCATTCGATCTTACTTTCAAAAATGAGTGCTTATGGTTTTTGTGCAAGTGTTTTAAATTGGTTTCGGTCCTACCTTACAACTCGTATACAAAATGTCAAAGTTGGAAGTTTCATGTCTGAAGACATACAGGTAACGTCTGGTGTGCCGCAGGGTAGCCACTGTGGCCCAATTCTATTTCTTATTTTAATTAACGACATCACTGATTATTTAAAATTCTCCAGATGTTACCTGTATGCTGATGACATGAAAATTCTACACGAAGTAAAATCTATTAATGACTGCGAGGAACAACAAGCGGATATTAATAATGTGTCTAAGTGGTGCAATATCAATGATTTAAGTCTAAATATAGGCAAATGTAATTAATAAGTTTTAACAAACACAAAAGACATATAAACTATGGTTATATGATCGATAATGTGATTCTTGAAAGGGTGGATACCATTAAAGACCTAGGTGTCCATTTCGACAGTGCATTAAATTTTTCAGTGCATATAAAGGCCGTATGTGGAAAAGCAATGCGTTCTTTAGGTTTTATCATGCGAAATGGTAAACATTTTAATATGAGAACTTTGCTGGTTCTTTACAACTCATTTGTACGATCTACTCTTGAGTATGGATCTTTGGTGTGGTTTCCATATTTTAATGTGCACATTCTAAAATTGGAAAGGATCCAGAAACGATTTGTTAGATATCTATCTTATAGATTTAATGAGAATATCAATCTAAAGTCAATTCAGGGGCGTCATACAATATCAGGAATCTGCATTATCCACAAACTTTTGAATGGCTATGTTGATGCTCCTGGCCTCGTAACTTTATTGAATTTCAACGTGTATCCGCATGGTATAAACCTTCGGAACGCTCCGTTATTTCGAGTCAATTTTCATCGGACTAATTATGGATATTTTTCACCACTTGAAAAAATTGTTAGAAACTTAAATACTTTATATTGTGATCCCGATTTTGACTTGTTTCATATGTCCCTACGTTCATGTAAACAGCTAATTAATTCAAGATTTCATTAATAGGTGCCTATTTTCAGAGATTTTAAAATGATTGTTCAATTCTACCAATTTAACGTTCAATTTGTAATTTCTAGATTAGATCATTTTATTTATTCTATTTTAGGCAAATTTGTATATATATATATATTTTTTGTAAGCAATTGTAAAAAGGTGAATCCGTTAAATAAATAAATAAATAATAAATAAAGAAATAAATCAATGCTAACTTGTAAAATTAAGGGTAAAGCCAGCATATTGGTAATTTTAGTTGTTAATGCTTATACATTGGAAATTTATGTCATATTACAATAAAAATAGATATGCATAAAGTACACATGGATAGCAATGTTACGAAGAATTCAATGTGGAAATACATTATGTTGCTAAAGCTATTTCCAAATCGAATTATTATTTATATCTGAGATCATTTTTATATTATAAATATAATTTAATATTAAGAATAAATATTCAGTTATTCTAATTACTTGTAATTATCTAAATCATGAAGTAACCACATTTAAATTCAGCGCGCATTTGTGACGTAGCCGATCTCTACCGTCACTCCAACATCTTAGATTCGGTCGATCCTTCTTGCCGTATACTCGACCGTCCTTGCTACATTACAACAAGGCCAAGGCCAATACGATTGCACAAATTTACCGCCATTATTTAAATTGAATTATTCCGCATAGTTTTTATACAGTGAATAATTGTAATATCATAAAACACAATAAAAGCAAAAAAGGTACAAATTAATTTTGAATATATCGTAGATATTATTATTTACAACTTTTCAAAATTATGTCTTGTTAAATGAATAAATGACAAATAAAAAATTAGACATATACGTTATTTTCAAATTATTTGTAAATGACACTTTGTAATAAAGACAAATTCTATATTATCTGTTTATTATTCTAATGTAAAAAAATGTTTTTATTTTTTAAATAAATATATTTTGTAAGCTAGTAATGACAAATATTGTAAGCCTCACATCATTAAAATAAATATGTGTTTATAATTGAGAATGTTGAAATCTTATCTGTAAATAAAAAATTCTGTGTATAAAAAAAGTAACCTCAAGATCATTCACATTCATTCCAAAAATATTAAAAATGCAATTCGTCCACTTTGTTGTGAGTAACATTTATAAGCATGAGTTTCCTGCGAAAACGTTTTATTCAGGTAAATACAAACATTTAATAAGATTTATGTGTATTTTTCTTCTTCAACTTTACTTTCAAATTGCAGAACATATGCCGGGTGTGCAAAAAAACCCTCTGCTGTGAAAAGTGTAGAGTCCAACACGAAAAAAATACACACAACATAATCCCGAACTGTGACATCTGCAACCACGGAACGATAATATCCTCCCGAGCCCTTCAAGTCCCTGGCTTGTTTGAACACATCCACCAGATTCATTTCCCAGTACACTGCATTTTTTGTAAAATCAAATTTGTCACAGTTAATCACTTGTTGGAACACACAAAGTGCACGGTGGGTCCTCCAAAGATGGAAATACAAAACGCCAAGACTCCTATGCGGCCTGTGACCATAGTCAATCAGGTTAGTATTGGAAATTTACTCACTCTTTCAATTACCGGTAATTCAGTATATGGGTGAATCAAAATTAATTCACCAGTAAATCGCAATGTCGCGTCGTTTTAGGGGTAAAATTCTCCAAGTGCGTGACTTCTGGGTAACTTGCGTGTCTTTAAGCCGACAGTAATGTTATTGTTATTTTAGGTCAGTGTTAAGCAAAGTTGTTACAAAAACGTTTTTTTTTTGCATTTTAATTAAAACAAACAGTTTGTTTTTTAATGAAACGTGTTTTTTTCATCGAAACGGCGTTTAAAACATTGATAATTAAAAATATGTTTAAAACACGTTTAAAACGTGTTTAAAGCAGAACATACAGGGCATTTTCTTTTGAGTATACATATCCCGAGATTTACAGCGTTTTTTTAAATTTGTGGGAATTCGTTCTTTTAATGCGGTTAATTTGAGGCTTTTAACGAGTGTTTTCCACTCCCAGACTAAGCATGAAGTAAAATTTCGAGTTTAGAAAAGCCTAAGAATTTGGATTGGCCGCGTAGCGAAGCGGAGCGGCCAATCCAAATTAGGCTTTTCTAAACTCGAAATTTTACTTCATGCGCCACGCTTAAAAACACTGATTTACAGTGAAGTTTTAAAAACACACACATACAACAACAATTCATAGGCAACCTAATATACGTTACAGTCATTAAGTTGCCTATAATCACTGTTTTAAACAATTTGTTTAGCGCAGAATTTGACTCACATTTTATTCACATCTACATATTAGATTACTAAAGCCGTATATTTTAAACTTTGCGATGTTTCAGTGTTTTATACGTGTGGCGCATGAAGTAAAATTTCGAGTTTAGAAAAGCCTAATTTGGATTGGCCGCTCCGCTTCGCTAGGCGGCCAATCCAAATTTTCAGGCTTTTCTAAACTCGAAATTTTACTTCATGCTTAGTCTGGGAGTGGAAAACCCTCGTTTAAAGATTCAAATTGAAATCATTTAAAAAAACAACGAATTCCGTAAAACTTACAGTATATGCATATGTATACATGAAAGAAAAATTTTCTGTATTATAAATCACATTTATGCACACACAGTTGTAATATTTTATATTGTAATGAAATGTTATATTTAATAATGTAATTTGAAATATCTTCAACAATTTAGCTAAAATTTAAAAATGTAAACAAAAAATCTTAATGAAGTAGCATAAAATATAATTTAGCAAATTTAAGATAATAAAAAAACGCTTTAAACAAATTTAGCGTTTAAAACAACAAATATAAGATTTAAAGCATGTTTAAAACAAAACCGTTTAAAACACGACGGCTGTTTTTAAACATGTCTAAGACACTGTTTTAAAACAAAGTGTTTTAAACATAACAACCCTGTTGTTTGGGATT
The DNA here is from genome assembly GCA_932526585.2 of Philonthus cognatus. Classification (NCBI taxonomy): domain Eukaryota; kingdom Metazoa; phylum Arthropoda; class Insecta; order Coleoptera; family Staphylinidae; genus Philonthus; species Philonthus cognatus. The sequence goes on along the minus strand of OW052245.1, from coordinate 26,630,915 downwards.
AAATAATCTATTGATTTTTGTACTTTTTTATACTATCGCTGAATGAAACAGAATTTTCTCTCCCATTGCAAAAAGCTATTTACGCCACTGGTACAAACGCTAGATGAAAATTATAAACTATTAGAAATACTGAATTGGTTAAATTGGATTGAAGTTTCTACTTTTGATTGTGAGTAAAGCTATGCCAACATCTTTGATCTAGCAATATTCTTTCTAAAGATGACTTTTTCGATTTTCTGGTTTCACAAATCTCTCTTTAAACTCTCATGAGTGTCTGTTAAGTCATTCTCAGGCCACTCTTAAGTCTCCAGCTTTCTAAGTATCAAACAAAAATCTTTGAAGCATTTCTCACAACGATTTTGCTCAAATATTTCTTAGATTTGATTCCTTCTGAACGAACAATTCTCCAATAAATTCATTAATTATACAAAAGACATCTGATAAAACCACGAGCTCTGGTGTGTATTTGGTGGAATGTTTGGATTGCCCCAAGGTATAAGTTGGATAAACTGGAAAAAACCGAATTCGTTAGAAGAATTAGAAATTAATATAACATTAATTAATAATAATAATCAATAAATGATCAAATAGAATTTAAGAATTCTGCTTTAAATTCTATATTGTGGAGGCTTCTACTTCGTTATACATGTTAATTTTACAATAAAACACTGTTTACTTTGTTTGTATAACACTTTTTTATCGAATGTGACTGCCGTTTCGAAAAATTTAGCTTGTCAATATTCTTCATGTTTGATAACGGCAAGCAAAAATTTTCGAAACTGCAATCACATTCAATAAAAAAAATGTTATATAAACAAAGTAAAAAGTGTGTTATTGTGGAATTACCCTTTAATTGATATTTAGTTTCAGCCTAATTACCTTCATAATTAGACTGATCATATTTAAGAGTTAATCCTCTCAAATACCAGCTTTGGAGAGTGTAACGTAAATTGGCCAACTTATTTCATCCAGGAGGACACTGACTTCAATTCGCCGCCTATAAACATTTTGATCAACTCGGAGATTATAGCAAAGATTTTTGGAACCAGCACGCCCATGCAGGGGGGAGAGGTTGATTATGAGATGATTCCGGAGACGATAACTCCCGTTGATAACATGGAGAGGAAGGCAAAAATTCAGCACGCCAACGAGAACCTTTCGATTCCGTACAGTAACGACTCCCAGAAGAATAACAAGAGGCGGGTTACGTTCAACGAGACTCCACAGTTGGAGGTGGTCCCGAGGTTTGACAATTTGCCAGTGTTGAAGAATTTCGTTAAAACCGGGGAGCTTGTAAATTGTAAGTTGGGTTTTGGTTACTTTTTACGACAATTTTTAAAGCTGACTTTTAGGCCAGAGAGATGACAGCTCTTCAATAAATGAACAAGTCTATAAAGGTAAATAGATATATTTTTAATTTTTTATCCAATTCACCAAGTACAGTGCGATCATTTAAATTATGCTTTAGAGTAGGCGGAATTTTTTTTGTGCAGTTGCTCAGACTGCTAATTGAATGATAGAATAAATTTGAGGTTATGCTAAACTATGAGTTAACAGTCAGTAGTGCCAATCCAATTTAAAACTCAAAGAATACTCTAAATCATGTTTTAAACGATTGCACGGTACAACAGTCTGATTTTGTACGTCAGGTTGTCACTTTGTGACAATCTGATACTATTAGATGTTAGATGCTAAATTAAATAGACTTTGCAGTTTTTTTTTCTACAAAAAAATTAGTGACAATCTGTTAGTGTTGGACATACTAATTCTAGTTTTTATTTATTGTATTAAATAAGTATGTTATTTTTGCAAATATAGAGTCTAATGACGCGATGAACATTGAATTATCCGACAATAAAGAAAATAACATTAGAGAAAACCCGTTGCCCCTGAAGAAGCGTCGAAGCAGCGGCGAGACACTTTGGCAGAGTGCTGTGGAGGATCAGCTCGAAGTTGACGACGATGAGGTCCAAGTTTTCACAGACGATAAACCTGAGCAAAAGTCAACCCCAGCAATAAATGATATTATCGAAAGTAGTTGCGATTACAGTCATGGTAATTACAACGAAGATAACCAAATAAATTTTTTTTTTTGTACAAATATCAAATTTCCTATTTTTTATGTTCTAGTCTCAAACTCACAAAGCAGTTTTGAGAAAAGCTCTATTTACACGGCGGAGAGTTCTTTTGGAAATTATTCCGATATTGAGAAGACTGGTGGATTATGGTCGTCGATGGCTTTCTTGGTGAAGAATATGGTGAAAGGTTTTTCGAAGCCAGGTGTAAACGAGCCTTTAATGTCCAATAAGAGACATCTCTCAGACACAGAGGTATTACAAGTGATTTTAAAAACAGTAGATGTTAAAAATCTTTCAAATTAAAAACTATTTGAATTTGAGAAAGTAGTATATAATAGCTAGTTTTAAGGCTAAATAAAGCAACCTAGGTCAGTGGCGTAGATAGGGGGAGATTTAGGAAATCAACTCATAGGGAGGGAATAAATGTCAATTTTGTTATTTGAATATATCGAATATTACTTATTCTAAAAGAAAGTATTTTTAAGTGTATTTCTAACTTCAAGCTTAAAATTTAATTTGCCCCCCCCCCATGAGTCTTGAAAAAATAGATTAATGAATGAACAGAAATTTTAAATTATATAAGTAATCTATAATTTAAATTTCACTTTAAATCGGGTGCCGCATGAAGTAAAATTTTGAGTTAGAAAAGCCTGAAAATGTGGTTTGGTCGCTCCGTGAAGCGGAGCGGCCAAATTAAATTTTAAGCTTGAAGTTAGAAATACACTTAAAAATACTTTCTTTTAGAATAAGTAATATTCGATATATTCAAATAACAAAATTCACATTTATTAACATTTTTCTTTACATTAATTTATTTAGTAATTTAATTAGCAAAAAATAATAATGTTGGGTTATTGCATCAATGGCGCCTATTGGGTTAATCAATTAAATTGTTTTGTCCTCGTTGGTTTAATTCCTCGTAAGGTTATTTCCTAGTGAGGTAATTTTCCTGGGCTTTTTTAATCGTAGGACTTTTTCTGTGCGATGTTTCTGATGGGATTCTTACCAGTATTTTTTCGATGATCAATTTTCCTTTGTGCTTCCTTCCAGTCACCAGCAAAATTAAATAATAAAGCTGAATAAGTGAAATTTTGTTATATTCCTTTTTTTTAGATTGCCGATTTAGAAGTGCGAGCTTTGAAACGAATAAAATTAACTGAGATAAAATGCCGCCCGCCGATCCGGAATCATCTAAGGAAGTTTAAAACCCGGAAGAGGGTCGCAGAGAAAGTGGACAAAGCCACACAGACGGATGATTCAATTTGTCCGAAAGATTTAATATAAGTTGATGTTTTTACAAATCGTACGAATTTATTTATTATAATTTAGATTAAATAATTCATAGAAATAAATAATAAAGATTTTAAATAATATGAATATTATTTTTAATAGGCCAATCTACTCACTAGACCGCCGAGGCCCCTATATAAATAATAATATTTGATAAGGATGTAAAAATTACTGTACCTTATAAGGTTTGTCCAAATAGACATTGCTGGACTTGATTGTGCAATTTTTACTTTTGCGATATTTGTTATTAATCTAAATTTTATCTAAAAGTAAATTAACGAACAATTAAAAAAATTAAGATATTTGTCTAACATAAATTGTAAATAGACATTGCTGGACTTGATTGTGCAATTTTTACTTTTGCGATATTTATTATTAATCTAAATTTTATCTAAAAGTGCATTAACGAACAATTAAAAAAATTAAGATATTTGTCTAACATAAATTGTAGAAAACTGATGAATAATGAAAACATGCATCCATTAGTGTGCTATATTACAGAGTTTTTCTATTGCATTTACTTTATATCAAATATGTATCCCTTTATCTCAAATTTATTTCCCATTTATTAAATACATTTCCCTATACACCACTACACTACCCTATATGTCAAAACCTTATTACAGTTTGTTAATTACATTTCACTTGTCAGTAAAACGTCTACAGTTCGTCAAAAAATGCATGCTAGCAATAAACTAAGAGGACTCGTTATCTGGACCGTAAGTAGTGTTACATGTATAAATAAAAATAAAACATTTCCAAATGAAAGTAATTACTACTGCGAAAATGTTCAACAAAAATATTAAAGGGAACAGTATTTGGTATATAATGAAACTCATTTCGTAAATCGGGAAATCATTTGGCATATATTTGACAAGGTGAAATAACGGGTGTTCGATAAAAAAACGCCCAACGCCATAACTCTGTTATTTATTGACCGATTTTATTGAACTTAAAACCAAAGCCAATGGCCGTTTAAATACTAAAAAATGACATAAATATAGATTTTTTTTCAATAATAACTTCATTGCCAAATAATAAGCAAACTTAACATTTTTAAATAGCTGCCTATGATGTTTAACTTTTATTACATTAGACATAATTTTTCTGAATCCAATAATGTCCAATTTATTGATTTTTGTTAAATATGTTTGTAGAAAAAAAATTAAAATAAATCTTCTATTTAAAATTTAATTTTTCAAAAATTATAATTAGTGTGCCTTGCAAAAAAGTCTCTATTGTCATTTATTGTGAGCTTATGTCAAACATAAATAATAACGGCCCAACAAATAAATACCTACGTTACAACTTAATGTGGAATAGAATAATTAAGAATAACTCAACATTATTAAATTATTTTTTAATTACTAACCAGAGCTGGGATGAATCCTCAAAAACAGGATTCGAATCACGAATCCGAATCACCTAATATGATTCGAATCACGAATACTCGAATAAAGGATTCGTAAGTGAAAAATATGATTCGAATCAAAGATTCGAATCCTCATTTTTTAATCACGGATACAAATCCTTTAAAAATAAATTTGAATCTATTATTTGTAACCAGTAATATTTTATTCCATCAGTTTCTATTAACCAAAATGTTCATTTACCGACTAAATATCTGATTATATAATGATTTTAATTAATGATGATATATGTGTTATTGAACTTCATTTTAAATCTGTGTTTTATACGAGTGGCGCATGAAGTAAAATTTCGAGTTTAGAAAAGCCCCGTGAAAATTTGTCTCGGGTCGCTGCGCGACCCTCGACAAATTTTCTACGCGGGGCTTTTCTAAACTCGAAATTTTACTTCATGCTTAGTCTGGGAGTGGACAACACTCGTTCTTAGAAGTTTCAAATTAAAGGATTACTCTAGATTACTAAGTTTATTGCCATTTTACAATGGCTACAGCTCGAAGGACCAATCATGGTCTTCGGAGACCGAAGGACTAGAGGGAATCGAAGTTTATTTACAAGAAAACAACGAATATCTGAATCAATATATTTTTAACTTCACTTGAAATCAGTGTTTTATACGCGTGGCGCATGAAGTAAAATTTCGAGTTTAGAAAAGCCCCGTGAAAATTTGTCTCGGGTCGCTGCGCGACCCTCGACAAATTTTCTACGCGGGGCTTTTCTAAACTCGAAATTTTGCTTCATGCTTAGTCTTGGAGTGGACCGTCAAGATTCTCTAAATGTCGATATTTCTAGATTTATGTCGATTTATTCACAATTTGTTATTGTATTAAATGCAACTTTAATCTCCCATAATAAGAACGTTAAAGCAGCGGGGATCCGAGAAGGCTGCGACTTTTACATTGCTCTTATGGGAGACGACTGTAACCGGGAGTGGAAAAATCGAAGAATTCATTTTAGAAAGTTCAAATTTTCACAGGACCGAAAAAAAAAATTCCGTGTGTCTTAGGCTAAGCGGCGTTCAAATCCGACCGCGTTTTCTATTTTAAATCATTTTTTTAATTTTACGCCGGCCGGAAGATTTCCTAACCTCAATACTTTACTTTTTCAGGTCGCGCATAGCACAATTTCGATGGGATTTGACCTGGGCTTTCCAACGCGACACTTCCGAGCGCCCAAATCGCCCAATTAAAAAAAATATCGCATTTAATCGATTTTGCAAAAAAAAAAATAGATTTTCAAAATTTTGCGTCTATCGTGTTCAGAATTCCATTAGAAACACGACCTATCTATCGAGAATTTTTTCTATCAGGGAAAATTCTTTTTTTTGCAATTGAAATTTCATAAAAATATATACCGGCTGTCTAAATCTCGCATTTAATCGATGGTTTTTACTTTTTCTCTAAAATGTTTTGTTTAAACGTAGATCGCTAGGATTAAATTTAGCGGTGTTGGACATGTTTTTTTTTTTTATTGGCCGCCTTCACGGGCTGTCAGCACATTTTCGGTCGAAAAATTGCGATAGAGGAGTTTGGTTTTCACATTTCGATTTCGAATAATTATCCGCAATCGACAAGATGAAACAAGACGAAACAAAACAATTAAAACAAAAAAAAATGTTTGAAATTTTCATTTTGATGTTTTTTCGCGAAAAATTGCGATAGTGAAATTTGGATTTCAGATTTGGATTTCGACTGATTATCCGCGACAGAAAAAAACAAAATCAAAAATCTACATTTTTTTTCACGGGCTGTCAGCACATTTTCGGTCGAAAAATTGCGATAGAGGAGTTTGGTTTTCACATTTCGATTTCGAATAATTAGCCGCAACCGACAAGATGAAACAAGACGAAACAAAACAATGAAAACAAAAAAATAATTTTTGAAATTTTCATTTTCATGTTTTTTCGCGAAAAATTGCGATAGAGAAATTTGGATTTCAGATTTGGATTTCGACTGATTATCCGCGACTGAGAAAAATACAAAATCAAAATTTTTGGCCAAAGAATATACCTTCTTTCAATTTTTTTACTCAAAAAACACGATTCTGGAACAGGCCCTGAGAACCATAGTAATTTTCATTTTAGCGATCTGAAATTTTTACTAGGCAGAGAATTAAACATAATATGCGGGAGTTAAATTGTAATTTTTAAATTAAAAATTACAATTTAACTCCCGCATATTATATCAAAACTAAATTAGGACAAACCTTGGGTAATACTTTTTCTCAACCAGAATATCTTGATAAATCAGGTATTTATTCAATTAACTGCAACAATTGTAATAAGGTGTATGTCGGGCAAACGCAAAGAAACTTAAGAATACGTTTTAAAGAACACATGAACCATTTAAGAAATTTTAATAATGAAAAATCAGCCGTAGCAAATCATTCACTAGAAACTGGCCATAAGATATCAATCAATAATATGAAATTAATAAAACAGTCATCCAATTATCACTTAAACATGTTAGAAGCGATTGCAATGAAAAAACACGCAAACAACTTAATGAATTTTGATTTAAGTCCACTCAATAACAAATTACTAGATTTAATACCTCCTTTTACTTAACCCGAATATACCTGTCTTTACCTACCGCTCATCCCCCCTTTCCATAAACCGACCCGTTAATGTACGTTTTTTCCCCACATTAAACTCCACCGCCTAACGCTCATTATATTTTGTTAATCTGTTCTGTATATATACTCCTATTTTTGTTTGTATAAGTTAGTATTAAAAATCCATTGATAATGGTCACTTGGTGACAGAAATGTACATCTGGTATTAAAATAAAGTGTGTGAAGAAAGGTTATTGATACTTCTTTTTATTATTTCCTTTTATAAGGATTCGAATCCTTTTATAAGAATTCGAATCCTTTTATAAGCATTCGAATCATCTACGTCTGGATTCGAATACGAATCCTTTTAAAAAAATGTAACGAATCCGGATCACGAATCCGTTTTCACTAAAGTATTCGAATACCTCTTTTGAATCCTCTAAAAGGATTCGAATCCGGGAATCGAATCCTGAATGATTCGAATCCTGCCCAGCTCTGTTACTCACTAGATAAGTTAATTTGATACATTTTAGTATTTAACTTTACCTGAGAATGTTTGTTATTTAAATCTTTCGATTGTTACTCATTTTGAAAGTGTAATTGTAACTTCAGAATATTTTAGTGTTTAATACGCGTGGCGTATGAAGTAAAATTTCGAGTTTAGAAAATTCTGAAAATTTGGTTTGGTCGCGTAAAGCTATGCGCTACGCGACCAAACCAAATTTTAAGGCTTTTCTTAACTCGAAATTTTACTTCAAGCTTAATCAGGGAGTGGAGACACTCGTTCGAACTTTAAGTTGAACTCTTATAAAACTGACGAATGCCTGGAAATTTACAGCGTATACATTATGTATATTTAAAAGAAATAAAAAGTATTTATTAAATATCAAAGTTGCATTTAAAATAATAACAAACTGTGAATGTATAATAAATTAGTTAACGGAACACACGGATTAAATATAAACCAATAAACAACTTAAACAGTATTAAAAGGCCAATTTTTTTTCAAGGCACACTACATTTATTGCTAAAAAATCATGTTAAGAAGATTGATTCATTTTTTTGGCATAAATATTAAAATCAACATATCGGGTATAATTGGATTTAGAAAACCAATTTCTAATGCAGGGTGTCCGTATTTCAACAGAATGTATGGGGATCTCGGTTATTTGAAGAGGTAGAGAGTCGTTTTACTTTATGTTATGTGTGATAACCGACACATTATTATTATTACAATAGATTGACCGCTATTAATTTATTTTGACTGCTAACATTGAATGACTGCTGTCAAGATTTTGTTGATTAATAGATGTGACGTCATTGTCTCCAGGGCAGTCTTTATAAAAAAGAAAATATAATTTTTAATATGAAATTTAAAATAAATTATGACTGTGATACATCACTGAATTTAGAAAAAAATATCCTTTCAAAAAATATAAAAATCCAAAATGGCGCCCATAGGAAAAACAAAAGTTGGCTATGGTCTCAGGGTAAATGTTGCTGATATCTTGAAAATAAAAGAAGATATTTTAAAATTGTTTTCAGATTATTGGTAGGCCCTAAAATACGTAATTTTGCCCCAATTGAACCGACTCTCTATCTCTTTAAATAACTGAGATCTCTACACATTCGAAATACGGACATCCTGTATAATAAAATGAGAAAAGTATACGCATCCATTTAAAAATTTAGAGTTGACTACTATTTTGCAATGAAGTTAATTAAATTAAAAAATAAATACTGCTAGTTTATAGTATTGAACAGCTATTGACTTTGTTTTTTAGTTCATTCAAATCGGTCAATAACTAACAGAATTATGGCGTTGGGCGTTTTTTATTGAACACCCGGTATATTTGGGATATAGTGCATCTCATTTGATCAATAGTGAAATGCAATAGAAAAACCCGGTAAAACATTCTTAGTTTTTTTTTGTTTGTTTGTTTGGCCTTGGTATCTAGACCATTAGCCATCAATCTATTTATATATTTAACATTTTTTAATGTATTTTAACCAATTCTAATTTCGATAAATAACCATTTACTCCTGAAACAACACAAACTCATTCATACTAAATCCATGGACCCGGATGGAATAATTAATTATTCATAAATTATTCCACCGGACGGGATTCGAACCCACGACCTCTTGGTCTGTGGGCAGGGTCTCTACCCACTCGGCCACCGAGGCCCCTATTCTTAGAATTGAATACACAATTTCAATGGTTCTAATCAGCTTTTTTTTGTTGATGGTGACTTCTAGTTAGTAGTTAGTAAAGTTATTTAAATAACAAAAACACTTGGTATTGTTTCACAAATTAAAACTTTATTCCGACTAGTTTCGGTTTGTTAGACCATTTTCAAAGGAATGTGAAAATGGTCTAACAAACCGAAAGTAGTCGGAATAAAGTTTTAATTTGTGAAACAATACCAAGTGTTTTTTATTTAAATAACTTTACATATTCTAATATGTTTCACCAAGTGCCAGATGAGAAATTTATTCAAGAAATTAATTAGTAGTTAGTAGTTTTATTTAATGCTGTAATTTTTATACTTAAAAAATATACTTATAATATTAATAGTTTATTTATTTTCAAGAAAAAATTTACATTCATGGGTGGATCGACAAGTTTTTGAGCAGTATTTCTTAGTAATAGCAATAATATCACACGAGATATACGTAGAATACAGTAATGTAACTATAGTATATTAAAACATAATTAGGTGAACAGATTAAAATATTTGAGAAGATAAAGACATAATTAGGTGAATAGATTAAAATATTTGTGAAGATAAAAACATAATTAGATGAACAGATTAAAATATTTGTGAAGATAAAGACATAATTAGATGAACAGATTAAAATATTTGTGAAGATAAAGACAATATAACCACTGTAAAACTCACATTTCAAAAAGGAATAAAACTTAAAACTAAATGATACAGACCAAAAATATTTTTATTAATATAGACATAACACAATGTGCAAAAATGGTGAGTGATAACACTGGTCGGCATGAAAATCGGCCCTGACACCATTCCTGCTGATTCTTATGTAAAATGACCTCCTGAATCCGAATATGACCCCCGTTTTCCCCCATCACCCACCGTTTTCGGGGGAGGCCCCCCCCCACCTATTTTTATCACTATTCGATAATTTGGAGGGATGAATAGGATTATTTTAGCCTTTACGTTTCTTCTGAGGGGCTAGAGAGGTGAAACGTTCCAAAACATGAACATTTGTAGAAAGAAGGTAGATTTGGGGGGGGGGATTTGCCCCCTTAAATTGTAAAAAAATCCTTAAAAATGATCGATTTTTCCGTTTTTTTCGCAGTTTTTTCACTTATTTTCTACATATTCCAGCTTCCATCCCTCCTCATCCTCCCCCAAACAATAAAAATATATAGCAACAATATATAGCAACAATAATAAAAATATATAGCAACAATAATAAAAATATATAGCAACAGTTCGGAAAATTCACTGTACCAAGCTGGCGCTCTCAATACCTCGCGCGCACAGGTTTGCCCAGGAATTTTCATGCTTTGACAGTTTTAAACTTGCATTGCTCTTGTCACTATAGACCTGCACTGTAATCCTTATCTTCCCTCAGTACATCTCTAGCGATCGTAGAGTCAACTTGTCGGTGCTCTAGGCGGAGATTCTGTGTTTCGAAGTATTGTGTATAACGGTAGAAATTTTTTAATTCCGGCTTTTTCCAAGTGAATTACAGTACGTGAGTGTGAGTTGTGATTAATATCGAGCATTTATTTACTGTTTAATTATGCCACGCGAGTGTAAAAATCATCCCGATAGCTTCTGCTATGTTTGCGGGGAATTGACTTTAAAAGCGCAACGAAAACCCCTTTCTCCGCTTCTTAAAACTGCTTATAAATTTTACTTTGATTGCCAAGTTGGCGATCAGGACAAGAATTGGGCTCCAACAGTTTGCTGCACTACTTGTTACAGTAGCTTGACCAAATGGCTCAAAGGTACCCGTAAATCAATGCCATTTGCTGTGCCCATGGTTTGGCGCGAACCTCGCTGTCATCTCACAGATTGTTACTTTTGTATGACTTCCACCTTCGGTTTATCTAGCAAAAGTAAGCATACAATTCAGTATCCTAATATCCCTTCAGCTCTAAGACCAGTTCCTCACAACGAATCTTTGCCAATCCCAGTGCCCCCAAAAACCTATACTCTAGAGCCAGAAACGGATTTGAAAGACTTTGAGCCACAACCTGGACCATCTTATGATACGTTCACCGATAATGAAGAGTGTTCTGCTGATTCAGCTCATCGAAAACCTCACCTCGTTACTCAGTCGGAATTGAATGATCTCATCAGGGATTTGGAGTTACCTAAGAGCAAATCTCAACTTCTTGGATCTCGACTTCAGCAGTGGAATCTCTTAGAAAAGGGTGTAAAAATCTCTTCTTACAGGACTAGGCAGTCAACCCTGAAATTACTTTTTTCGGCAGATGAAGGCTTAGTGTTCTGCCCTAATTCAAATGCATTGATGATAGAACTGAAGATGCCATGTGACCCAGACAAATGGAGACTGTTTATAGACTCATCAAAGACAAGCTTGAAAGTTGTCCTATTGGCCAATGGGAATGAGTTACCATCACTCCCGGTTGCATACTCAGTGGATATGAAGGAGACGTACGAAAACATCAGCCGGATCCTTGATAAAATCAAATACCATGATTATAATTGGAAACTTCGCGCTGACTTAAGAGTTGTTGCTCTACTCATGGGCCTGCAATCGGGCTTCACAAAATACTGCTGCTTCCTATGCGAATGGGACAGCCGAGCCCGAGACAAACATTACATCGTACGGAACTGGCCTCTGCGAGAAAGTTTTACTCCCGGTCAGAAAAACGTCGCTCACGATCCTCTGGTCCCGAAGGAAAATATTTACTTGCCGCCTTTGCACATCAAACTCGGATTGATCAAACAGTTTGTGAAAGCAATGGACAAGACCGGTGATGCATTTCAATTTTTGAAAACTAGATTCCCTCGTCTTAGTGAGGCTGAAATCAAGGAAGGAGTTTTCGTGGGCCCCCAGATTAGACAACTTTTCCAAGATTCGACGTTTATTGAACACCTGAATCGAAAAGAAAAACGAGCTTGGATTGCATTCCAAAACGTGTGTGAGAACTTTTTGGGTAACAACAAAAGTGATGATTATGTCGCTCATGTCGAGGAGTTGCTGTCAGCGTACAAGGCCATGGGGTGTAACATGTCTCTTAAAGTGCAATTCCTTCACTCACACCTGGACTTCTTCCCTGAAAATTTAGGAGCAGTTTCGGATGAACACGGGGAACGGTTTCACCAAGACATCTCTAAGTTTGAGAGGGGATTTTCGGGGAAGTGGAATGCGAGCATGTTAGCAGAGTACTGCTGGTTTTTGATACGAGAAACTTCTACCTCAGGGTACAAAAGAAAAGCAAGCACCAAATGAAGGTACTTATCTTAGTTATTTATTATTCTTTACATTTATTATTTTACATTTATTATTTTACTTTTTATTTATTATTCTTTACAGCTAAAATAATCCTTTTCACCCCTCCAATGGATGGGGGAAACGGGGGGAGTATTGAGAGCGCCAGCGTGGTACAATGAATCTTCCGAACTGTTGCTATATATTTTTATTATTGTTGCTATGTATTTTTATTATTGTTGCTATTTATTTTTATTATTGTTGCTATATACTGTTGCAATATTTTTTTTATCATTTGGGGTGTTTGGGGGAGGATGAGGGGGAATGGAAGCTGAAATATGTAGAAAATAAGTGAAAAAACTGCAAAAAAAAACGGAAAAAATTGATAATTTTTAATGATTTTTTTACAATTTAAGGAGGCAAATCCCCCCCAAATCTACCTCCTTGCTACAAATGTTCATGTTTTAGAACTTTTACCTCTCTAGCCCCTCAGAAGAAATGTAAAGGCTAAAATAATCCTTTTCATCCCTCGAAATTATCGAAAAGTGATAAAATAGGTGGGGGGGGTCTCCCCCGAAAACGGTGGGTGATGGGGGGAAACGGAGGTTATATTCGGATTTAGGAGGTCATTTTACATAAGAATCAGCAAGAATGGTGTCAGGGCTCGAAAAAAAAAAAATTTTTTTGCAGACCAGTGTAGTTGAAGCCATCAGTTTCTATTGTATTGTCACTGCAATATCAGAGTTGGGATGAATCCTCAAAAACAGGATTCGAATCACGAATCCGAATCACCTAATATGATTCGAATCACGAATACTCGAATAAAGGATTCGTAAGTGAAAAATATGATTCGAATCAAAGATTCGAATTTTCATTTTTGAATCACGGATACAAATCCTTTAAAAATAAATTTGAATCTATTATTTGCAACCAGTAATATTTTATTCCATCAGTTTCTATTAACAAAAATGTTAATTTACCGACTAAATATCTGATTATATAATGAATTTAATTAATGATGATATATGTGTTATTGAACTTCATTTTAAATCTGTGTTTTATACGCGTGGCGCATGAAGTAAAATTTCGAGTTTAGAAAAGCCCCGTGAAAATTTGTCTACGCGGGGCTTTTCTAAACTCGAAATTTTACTTCATGCTTAGTCTGGGAGTGGACCGTCAAGATTTTCTACATGTCGAGATTTTCGATATTTCTAGATTTGTCGATTTATTCACAGTTTGTTATTGTATTAAATGCAACTTTAATATTAAAAAAAAAAAAACGGTTTTTATAGGAAAAGAATATTCACCCATTAAGAGCCGAGCAAATTATAAAGTTAACTCTAAAAGTTAATTTTAGGTAAAATTTTAAATCTTTTTCTATGATTTCAATGAATGATTTATTACATTACATACGTCGATTTTTTAAAAGAGTTAAATTTAAAATTCAAACGAGTGTTGTCCACTCCCAGACTAAGCATGAAGTAAAATTTCGAGTTTAGAAAAGCCCCGCGTAGAAAATTTGTCGAGGGTCGCGCAGCGACCCGAGACAAATTTTCACGGGGCTTTTCTAAACTCGACATTTTACTTCATGCGCCACGCGTATAAAACACTGATTTAAAGTGAAGTTAAAAATGCACTGAAAACCAACCCAACTTCGATATTATTTCAAAGTTAGATGTTTTCTTTCGTATCCATGCTGTAAACCTTCAGATATTCGTTGTTTTCTTGTAAAAATACTTCGATTCCCTGTAGTCCTTCGGTCTCCGAAGACCATGGTTGGTCCTTCGAGCTGTAGCCTTTGTAAAATGGTAATAAACTTAGTAATCTAGAGTGATCCTTCAATTTGAAACTTCTAAGAATGAGTGTTGTCCACTCCCAGACTAAGCATGAAGTAAAATTTCGAGTTTAGAAAAGCCACGCGTAGAAAATTTGTCGAGGGTCGCGCAGCGACCCGAGACAAATTTTCACGGGGCTTTTCTAAACTCGAAATTTTACTTCATGCGCCACGCGTATAAAACACTGATTTCAAGTGAAGTTAGAAATATACTAATAACGTTGGATATTTTTCATGGTTAAGTAACCAAATATCCATTCGCAAATATTTGAATTATTCGAAAATTTAAATATTTATATTCAAATATGAATAATTTAGTGATTTAAATATTCATATTAGAATATTTAACTATTTGAATTAATCGAATTCGAATCACAGCCTGAATAGCGATGATTCGAATTATTTAGGAGGATTTGAATCCGTGTATAAGGATTCGAATCCTTTTATAAGGATTCGATTCCTTTTATAAGGATTCGAATCCTTTTATAAGAATTCGAATCCTTTTACAAGGATTCAAATCATCTACGCCTGAATTCGAATACGAATTCTTTTAAAAAAATGTAACGAATCCGGATCTCGAATCCGTTTTCACTAATGTATTCAAATACCTCTTTTGAATCCTCTAAAAGGATTCGAATCCTGAATGATTCGATTCCTGCCCAGCTCTGTGCAATATGTATTAATCCTGCTGTTCTGCTCGCATTGTCTACACAATTGTACTCTTCTGGTCATATTGACCCAGGCCTCCTAAATAATTCTAATAACAAATAAAATACTGTTTTTAATACAAATTTGTTTTAGTTAGGATTATACACATTGTTTAATAATTTTACGCATATATCTTATACTCAAAAAACAATTAAAAATAATTAAAATAAAATAAAAAGTTACTTGTATACCCCAGATAGTAACATTAGTCTAATATATAATTCACATTTTTAATGCATCTATTTTATTCCACATATTGTCAAAAATAGGTTTTTCTTCTAAGTTCAACAATTTCTAGACTTGATTATTCAATACAAGATGAAAGCATGACTATGTGATCGATTCTAGTCTAAATGTTGAATACTTTGTTAAACCGGGAGTAATTTTTATAATTTTTGATGCAGATATTCGCTATTTTATAATTTAATTTTTTATTCGACTGTTATCACTTCGGGTTGCACAAGATAATTACTTTCTTCTTATGAATCACAATCTGAGTCATATAAATCACTTTATTCACTCAGATAGTCCTTATCTTCTGATATTACTTCATCACTATCAAAAACATTTGGAAGAGCTTCCAACTCTGCTTCACTAAAAAAATGCTTGGCCACTATTGATTTAGTTTGATGTGTACTCAGACATCAATATCAAAATTTTCTAGTTTTGAGATGTATCAGTATATTATGGTACTTGTAATTACGGTAGGGCAAGCTTATAACGTACAAAGAGTATTTAAAATTTTGTATTATCATAGTAGAGTGCTGATATTTGTAGCTAGGCCGATAATTTGTGATACGAACCGAAATGGATTATCATGGTAATTAGTGGGCGATGTGTATACGTCACCATAATAAATACCTAAATGTGTAATAGTAAACCAAATCCTAATGCAACTGTACCAACAAATATTCCATAATTGATTATACAGCCTGTAAACGAACTACTGTACAGGCTCTCTACCACATAAGGGGCAGCGTTTAAATAAACAATACCTGCATTTGAAATTACCATACCTTTAGTAGATAGCTCACAAATAATTATTAAAAATAATTAATAATAATAATAGGCTACATGTTTGTGGTATCTGGTATACGCGCACATTGCGTATTTTAAGAGAGATTCCACATAGACTGGTAGTTTTTAAACGATTTGGATATCGAATTACACCATCCAGAGAAAAGTGGGTCAGATTGTGAAGAATTATGTCTATGTCATCGTTTTCATAAGTACCCATTGCTGACTAATTTCCGAATATTTTCTAAACGTGTTAATGAAATTCAATATTTTTCCTTATTAGGTTCACACTTCACTTTATCTCCACTCTTATTGAAATGTTTAGATAAGAGCGGCGAGGGTGGATGATTTTTAAACATAAAAATAGTTTGCTGTTGAGTCTATGGTGAAACATATTCCATGAAACATCTACATTTTGTAACATGGCGCGATACGTTTATTCAAACATTGAATTGGCAGACATGTTTCTTATTTACGGTGAGACTCGGTGTAATTCCGCGGAAGCTGTAAGAATTTATCAAGAGCGATTTCCTGAACGACACTTACCACCGCCAAACCGATTTAGAAATTTATTACAAAGAGCACGCGACACTGGAAGTTTGCAGCCCGTCGCCGGAGCCTTCGGAGGTGGTGACCGTCCAATGCGATATTTGCGAGCGGAAGATGAAATTTTGAATCTGTTGGAAGCGGATCCTGGTTTAAGTACCCGTATTATCGCCGTTCAGCTAAATGTATCGCACACATTTGTCAGCAGTGTTATACGAGACAATAATTTTTATCCGTATCACTACCAGCGTGTACAACATCTTTAACCCCATGATTTTCCCAAAAGAATTGCATTTTGTCAATGGATTTTGGCACAAAATGTTCAAAATCCTAACTTTACCAAAGACATTTTAGTGACCGACGAATCGTGCTTTACGCGTAATGGAAGTTTTAATTTCCATAATATGCATGTTTATGCAATAGAAAATCCTCGTGTTACGCGTAGAACTCATTTCCAGCATCGCTTCTCCCTTAATATCTGGGCAGGTATTTTAAATGACCAATTAATTGGGCCATTTATGTTCCCATTTAATTTGAATGGAGAACGATATTTACGATTTTTGCAAGATGACCTTTTAGATCTTCTAGAAAATGTACCCTTAGCGGTTCTTAGAAGAATGTGGTATTTCCAAGATGGTGCGCCAGCTCACTATGAAAGGCGCGTTAGAAGATATTTGGATGATGAGTTTCCAGGACGTTGGGCTGGTCGTGGAGGCCCTGTACCATGGCCTCCAAGAAGTAAGGATTTAAACCCCTTAGATTTTTTTCTTTGGGGATACTTTAAAAGTGAAGTCTACACTACGGAAATTGACAATGCTGAAATGCTGATACAACGAGTAAACGCCGCGGCTAATACCATTCGTGAAAAACCTCGTGAAATGTTTGCTACTGTTCGTCCAAATTGGATACGTAGAGCCCAAATGTGCATTGAGTGCGGCGGACGTCAATTTGAACACGTATTGTGATTTTTTTTATACGTGACCCAGTTTCATCTGGTAATTCTAGACAGTGTGTGTGTGTAGTGCGTGCTAAGTGATTTATACGTCTCGCAGTAATAACAGTAAATAAACAATACCACAAATGAGTGACCTAGTTTCATCTAGTCATTCGAGACAGAATGCGTGTTTAGTGCGTGCGAAGTGATTTATGCGCCTCGCAGTAGTAATAGTAAATAATAAATACAACAACTTACGCATCCACGAAAAATATCATGAACACAGGTAACCAGAAATTCTCAAAAAGTAAAAAATGCATGAATAATTATGAAATATCCAATATTTTTTTCCGATTTTATTTTTGCTGCAATTGGTGTCAAAATATTTTGTGTATACGCCCTTAAGAGGATGTACATTAGTTCGATTAAACGCTGTATGCTTGGCGCATGAAGTAAAATTTTGCGTTTAGAAATCCTGAAAATTTGGTTTGGTCGCGACCAAACCAAATTTTCTCCCAGGTTAAGCATAAAGTAAAATACTATATCAAACACTCATTGAAACAACTACTCCCCGGGCTGAATTATACAACAAGTGTTTGCTGTTACATACAGTAACCTACTGTATAATTCAATGTCCGTCGGGGTATTAGCCCGGGAAGTAGTTGTTTCAATGAGTGTTTGATATAGTCTTTGTAAGACTAACTTGTTGTATATTGCGAAAAGAATCGCACTTTTAATGTTTGAAGTATTCTGCAACCAAGAATTGGCAATTTCATTTATACTAATGTTTGAACGGTAACGTGACCGCCAGTCTAAGGTGTCAAATTGTTTAGAGGGAATGGCAAAGCTATACTGAGGAGAGATAAATCTCGAAACGCGTCTATAGATGGCCTGAATAATTTGACCCAAATTGTTACATTTACAGTAGGTTACTGTATGTAGCAGCAAACACTTGTTGTATAATTCAATATCCGTTGGGGTATTAGCCCGGGAAGTAGTTGTTTCAATGAGTGTTTGATATAGTCTTTGTAAGACTAACTTGTTGTAGATTGCGAAAAGAATCGCACTTTTAATGTTTGAAGTATTCTGCAACCAAGAATTGGCAATTTCATTTATACTAATGTTTGAACGGTAACGTGACCGCCAGTCTAAGGTGTCAAATTGTTTAGAGGGAATGGCAAAGCTATACTGAGGAGAGATAAATCTCGAAACGCGTCTATAGATGGCCTGAATAATTTGACCCAAATTGTTACATTTACAGTAGGTTACTGTATGTAGCAGCAAACACTTGTTGTATAATTCAATATCCGTTGGGGTATTAGCCCGGGAAGTAGTTGTTTCAATGAGTGTTTGATATAGTCTTTGTAAGACTAACTTGTTGTAGATTGCGAAAAGAATCGCACTTTTAATGTTTGAAGTATTCTGCAACCAAGAATTGGCAATTTCATTTATACTAATGTTTGAACGGTAACGTGACCGCCAGTCTAAGGTGTCAAATTGTTTAGAGGGAATGGCAAAGCTATACTGAGGAGAGATAAATCTCGAAACACGTCTATGGATGGCCTGAATAATTTGACCCAAATTGTTACATTTGCAGTAGGTTACTGTATGTAACAGCAAACACTTGTTGTATAATTCAATGTCCGTCGGGGTATTAGCCCGGGAAGTAGTTGTTTCAATGAGTGTTTGATATAGTCTTTGTAAGACTAACTTGTTGTAGATTGCGAAAAAAATCGCACTTTTAATGTTTGAAGTATTCTGCAACCAAGAATTGGCAATTTCATTTATACTTAAATATATTTGCAAGATTGGAACGCAATTTACGTGCAAACAATGAGGCAATATCTGCTCGAAAGGGAAGACAAATTGCTAAAAGGATCAATTCTGACAATATTAGTGCCACTGTTTTTATCAAGACCATCCAAGGAACTCGATTCGGCAAACCTGTCGTGAGTTGAATTTAAAATATTATTCGGTACGACAAATTCTGAAAGGAAATCGTTACCACGATTATAAACTTCACAACTTAGAACATTTGTCAGATCAACATCAACGAAGAATAAATTATTGTGTTCAAGTGATGGTAAACTTAGAAATCAATGACAATCGATTTTTCCAGCATGTGTTGTGGACGGATGAAAGCCGTTTTGTTAGCAACGGTAAGCCCAATAAAAAAATGAACACTTTTGGGCTACTGGAAATCCACATTTTGTCAATTCGATTGTAAACCCAGGACACTTCGGTATTAACATTTGGTGTGGTGTTATTTATGGGCATTTGATATGTCCATATTTTTACGAAGGAGTTTTACGCAGTGAGCAATATTTGCAATTTCTTCAAGAACAACTTAATGTGCTCCTCGATAAATGTGCCATTACAGCTGCGAGCAAACATGTGTTTTCAGCATGACGGAGCTCCACCGCATAAAGCACGAGTTGTCTAACAATATTTAAATGAAACTTATGGAGAAAATTGGATGGGTATAAATGGACCGATACAGTGGGCGCCTAAATCACCGGACTTGACCCCACTAAACTTCTCCTTGTGGGAAACTTTGAAAAACAAAGTTTACAAATCACCATCTGTTAACTTGGAACATTTAAAAGAAAAAATCAGACATGCTTGCGATGAACTATCTAGAGAAATGTTACGTAAGGCTTCAGTAAAAGAAATAAGGCGGAGGTTCTATAAGTCTTTAGAAGCAGGGTTGTTATGTTTAAAACACTTTGTTTTAAAACAGTGTTTTAAACATGATTTAAAATAGCCTCCGTGTTTTAAACGGATTTGTTTTAAACATGTTTTAAATCTTAAAATTGTTAAAAACATGTTTTAAGCGTTAACTTTGTTTAAAACGTTTTTTTATTATCTTTAATTTGTTAAATTATATTTTTGAAAGATTTTTTGTTTAAATTTTTAAATTTTAACTAAATTGTTGAAGATATTTCAAACTAAATTAATAAACTTGACATTTTATTACAATAAAATATCACAACTGTGTGTGCAGTAATGTGATTTTTCTTTCAGGTATACGTATGCATACACTGTAAATTTAACGACATTCGTTGCTTTTTAAAAGATTTTAATTTGAATCTTTAAACGAGTGGAAACACTCCCAGACTAAGTATGAAGTAAAATTTCAGGTTTAGAAAAGCCTGAAAAGCCGAAGCGGAGCGGCTAATCCAAATCAGGCTTTTCTAAACTCGAAATTTTACTTCATGCGCCACACGTATAAAACACTGAAATATCTTAAAGTTTAAAAAATACGGCTTTAGCAATCTAATATGTGAATACAACGTAAGTCAAATTCTGCGCTAAACAAATTGTTTAAAATAGGGATTATAGGCAACCCAATAACTCTAACATATATTAGGTTTCCTATAATTGTTGTTGTATGTGTGTGTTTTTGAATTTCAATGTAGATCGGTGTTTTTAAGCGTGGCGCATGAAGTAAAATTTTGAGTTTAGAAAAGCCTAATTTGGATTGTCCGCTCCGCTTCGCTACGCGACCAATCCAAATTCTTAGGCTTTTCTAAACTCGAAATTTTACTTCATGCTTAGTCTGGGAGTGGAAAACACTCGTTAAAATCCCAAAATTAACCGCATTGAAACAACGAATTCCCACAAATTTAAAAAACGCTGTAATTATTAGGATTTGTATACTCAAAAGAAAATTGCCGTGTTGTTCTGTTTTAAACATGTTTTTATTCGTTAATGTTTTAAACGATGTTTCGATGAAAAAAAAACAGGTTTTGTTTTGTTTTGTTTGTTTTAATCAAAATGAAAAAATAACTTTTTTTAACAACCCTGTTTGGAAGTAGGAGGTGGTTACATTAAAATTTTGTTGTAGTGATTGCCATACTTTGTTTCGTTCTGTATTAATTTGTTTAGTGTTTTTTGTTTAGTGTTGAGCGCGATATTTATTTATTGTAACTTATGCGTATTATTATTTTGTTTTTATATATTTTTTGTAATGTTGTAAAAAGGAGAAATCCGTAGATCATTAAATAAATAATAATAATATAGTAACATATAATGTGTTTTTTAATGTTTAATTCATAATTAATAATACTAATTAATAATGTTTCATTACTGATAGATGCGACTTTGATATTTGCTTCCAAAAGCTACTTGTTTAAATTGTGACTATTGTGAATTTTTGAGAATACTTTTTTCTAAGTTTGCTTATAATTTTTGAACGGAAGAAGATAGTAATTCTTTTTCTGTACTAAGTTTATTCAGAAAAATCAGTTCTTTTTAAATATCCAAAAATATAGATAGGTATTTTCTTGAATTAATTTCTCATCTGGCACTTGGTGAAACATATTACACTATGTAAAGTTAATTAAAGGAAAGGCACTTGGTATTGTTTCACAATTAAATCTTTATTCCGACTAGTTTCGGTTTGTTAGACCATTTTCAAAGGAATGTACAGAAAAAATTATTTCCTAAGTATATATACAATTTTTGTTTCAGGTAATAAGAGAAGTCAGAATTGGGGAATTCCAAATCTCCTCGTTGTCGTTTACGATATTTTTCCCCATGTTTATGGCCCTGTTAATCTCCAGGCCCTCTTTGAGGTTTAGTGCGTATCCCTTATTACCTGAATGCAAAATAAATTCAAAGTAATTTTAATGATATATATATACTCACAAACGGAAGGGTTGCCAATGGGATCACCATTATCACCTCTATTAGCTGAAATCTTTATGTCTGACTTTGAAGTGACTCTTCTCAGTAAGACAGAGGCTAAACCAATTTTTTACTGGGCAAGGTACGTAGACGATATCTTTTGTATTTGGACTGGAACGACAAGACTATTAAATGCATTTGCCCAGTAAAAAATTGTATATATACTTAGGAAATAATTTTTTCTGTACATTCCTTTGAAAATGGTCTAACAAACCGAAACTAGTCGGAATAAAGATTTAATTGTGAAACAATACCAAGTGCCTTTCCTTTAATTAACTTTACATATAGATAGGTATGTTTCTGGGGAAAAATATTCGATGACGTCAGTTTCAGTTTCAGTTTCCAAATTTAGAAAAATATGCAATTTTGGCTTAAAATGAACCTTACTCAATCCCATTTATGAACCGCTTTTCAGATTTCTTCTATCGTTTTTCCTTTTCTCATAATAGAGCTGAGAGATCGAGTTTCGCTCACCCTGTACATTTCAGGCGTCATGTGTCCGTTTCAATACATTAACTGATTCGACAACAACAAAATAGGTAATCTATTGAAAAAGGGTGCATGGTGCCTGAAATATACATATAGAATTTGAATAAAATAGTTGAGATAAAAGAATATAACTACTACTAATCTATTAAAAAAATAATTAAACAATTTGTAAACAGGTAACTCGTAGAAAAATCATAAATCACCTATTACTTATTTTTTTGCCACATAAAGCGGTGTCGCTTAGTGTCCTTGCACTGCGGTCTCCGTGGTCCTTTTGTGCACCTCTGGATGGTTTATTCCCTATGTACTCCTGTGTCTTCTATAAAGGACTTAACTGTCTACTAAATTTGAAGGTTGTGCTAAGACTTAAAATAGTCTACAATGAGTGTTAATCTTTTTTCTTATTGAAGTCTCAAACCTGTTTATAAACAGTTTCAGGTCTTTAAATGCCTTACATATCTTTTTGAATCTTCAAAGTTTTAGTAAATATTTGAAAGTTTTAAGGAGTCTTAAAACTGTCTTGCAATTTATACTCACTGTTTGTTTTGAGTTATGTGAGTAATCAATCACCAATAATTTAATTCCCTTTCTTCACTCATCTATATTAATTACACTGTTAAATGTACATTCAGTTATTGAAAAAGAGTACATGGTACTTGAAATGTACATCTAACAGTGAAAAATAAATTAGCAAAGAAAGAAAATCAAACCGTGTTTTATTTATATTAATAACTAAGATTATAATTATTAAATACGCCAATATTTTAAAAGTTTTAGCGTTCTTCTATTTTTGTGTAATTTATTTAAATTGTATGTAAATTGAAAAACACTAACAATAAATATGCAAAGTTTTGTTGTTTAAAATAAATACATCTGAATTAGTTTTTTACGCAGATTCCAAATATGACCTTCAAATGGCGGAAAAGTTTGTTGGAGAGTCCAGTGGCGTAATTTAGGTATGTTTGCTGTTGAATATTCATTTAAGTTTATTTATTTATATTTATCTATATAGAATTGCAGATCAGTGTAATATGTTTATTTTTAGACAACTTCTCAAACAAAAAAACTTAATAATGCTGTAAAAAACGATTTGTTGAATAATGGGGTCCTCGTACGAATTTTGAAATGAAATAAAGTTACCCCACCTAGCAAAAAACAAACAAATAACGTTATATCAACATTGTAACAACATTAAACGTTGTATTAATGTTGAGCTTTCTTAACAGCAATTGAAAATATATTCAAATTTATTTATTGAAAATACAATTACTACATCGTATTTATTAAAGTGCTTATTGCTATCCTAACGAGTGTTTTCCACTCCCTGGTTAAGCATAAAGTAAATATATTGAGAAAAATTTCGATTTTCAGGCTTTTCTAAACTCGAAATATTTACTTCAAGCGCTAGGCGTATAAAACACTAATTTACTGCGAAGAAAAATACTTCATTCAATTCTTCAATGACATAAAATCAACCCAAATTGTAATGAAAATTGATATTTTGCGTATTGATAAATCGTCGATTTTTATTTAGAACCGATTTATTTCGATAACTAAAGTCACAGTCACAAATTACTTCCGACTTGTTCACCTCATTAAAGCGTGTCTTTTATACTTCACAACAAGTTCACTAAATCAATTCACCAATGCTAACGTTATGTTTTATCCTATTAATATGTTAGTATTAAATGTAGTTCCTAGTCTGATAATGACAAGTTAAAGTTGTCGAAACTATAGTCACAATAAAAACCTGAGTTATACAAACAAAGTTTAAATGTCTTATTTGTATATTAAATGTATGTTACATTACTATTTGCTTCGTTTTATCTCACGGTGTCCGCCGAATTCCCAAAATTACCGACTTCTGCGTTTCCAGGAAATGTGGACACCCTGTATATAGAGGGCCCCCCAAAATTCTAGTTACCTCCCTGCTACACTCATTGCATGTATGCAGAGGCGTAGGAAGCTGGGTGCCATCACAGAGAGGGTGACAAAATACACACCTTAAAAATATGTCACTTGGAAATAATATTATTTGAAATGAGTTTAATAACTTCGTGTGAGAATTGAAACTTTTTAGTCAACAAAAACGATTAAACACCAAATAAATTCTGAACCGAACTGTTATTTTTCTGTAATTAAATAAAAATATTGATTCTATTCCGGAAAAATTAGTATTTTTTTTACGGTTTTCAATTCGATCAATTTTAAAATTTTCGATTCAGAGAAATAAATTCATTTAGTTTCTTGAATCACAGTCTGGTATTGTTCTCCATCGAGTGCACATTGTTGTCCGCGCGGAGAGGATTTTTACCGATTAACGTTAATAAAATTATTGTGTCGTCTAATTATTTTCACCAACTTAATAGTGGTTATTAGTGGTGTTTTGTGTAATACACAGCAAGTGTTAAGTGGTAGTCGATCCAATGGATTACCGGGCTGGGTTTCGTACGGGAAACCCAGCGACAATTTCTTCAATTGCAAGCCCATCTACAGATAAGTCGTACAATTATTTAATTGCACCCGGAATATTATCTCAATCATTAGAAATACTCAATGAAGATAATTTTGAAGTTAATTTCAATAAAACAAACTCTTTTGAAAACATCAACGCTGAAGCCCGGTCAGGCAAACAAAAAATCTAGATAATTCCAACTCCAATTTAAAAAATGTAAACAGCACAAATAAACCAAATTATAGATACGAGGCTAGTGATAAGGGTCTCTTTATAGTATATCCTCAGGGTGATCAAAATAATTCATCTATTGGCAGATTACATCCAATGGCAATCGGAAAATGTGTTTTGTCTTGCCATAGAGAACTGCAAAGTCAGGTTATTAAAATAACACCAATGGGGAAAAATAGAGTTAAAATTATTTTAAGAACTTTTAGCTTGTCAAATAAATTGTTAGACTCAGGCGTCCTTAAACAGCGAAATATTATTTTATTCCTCAATTTATGGTACGTAGAATGGGAGTGGTTAAAGGGATTGATACATCTATCTCAGAAGAGTTAATTGAAATAATAGAACCATTTAATGGGGAAACATTTAAGATATTAGAAGTTAAAAGGTTGAATATAAGGAAATTAGTAGATGGAAAAACAATTTTTATTCCGACTCAGTCAGTTTTGGTGTCTTTTAAAGGGCAACAACTTCCAAGAGCTGTGACGATTTATCGAGTTTTATGTCATGTTGAGCCTTATGTTCAACGTGTAGTGCAGTGTCTACGTTGTCTACGTTATGGCCACATTAGCAATCATTGCAGAGCTCAGGCGAAATGTTTTGGTGATCATGATTCTAATGAATGCCAAACCTTAACTGATATTAAGTGTATACATTGTGCGGGGCCTCATAGCTCCATAAACCACAAAAAATGTCTCGAGTTTGCAAAACAAAAACCAATTAAGAATATAATGAGTATAGAAAATATTTCTTATCGCGATGCGGTTACTAAACACAAATTTTCATTTTCAAATGCAGTAGTAAACTCCCAATCAGTCAAATTGAGTTCCCAGAGTTACAACAACCTAGAACAATTAATAAACGTAGAAGACCGGATATTCAGTTTTCACAAAATATTTTGAAAACCAGGGAAATGCACTCAAACATATCGGCTAGATCGCGCTTAGAAAATGGGAATGGAATTGCATTCCAAGGCAATTCTAATCACAACACTTCTGGCTCTTCAAGTAACACATCATTAACTACAATCATCAATGATATTTGCAAATGTATGATAACCCTAATTCTTGATTGCTTTTAATCCGGAATCCGTCGATTTAGAATCAGTTATTAAAAAACAAATTGAAAAGATATTTACAAATTCACATTCGCAGAATTCAATATGAATATATGGAACGCCCGTTCCTTAAACAACAAAAAAGGTTCGTTAGAACATTTAATATTTCTACAAAATATTCACTTGTGAATCTTGGCGGTAAGAAACGGTAATACGGTAAAACAGGGACATGTATTTTATTAAATAGGAATATAGTATATCAAACATTTAATTCGTATTATAGAATTCCAGGTGTTAACTGGGTCGGTATTGTAATCAAAAAATAACAGACAGATCAAATTCATAAGTCTATACTGTAGCCCCAATACGAGTATAAACCGGATTGCAAGTACTGTGTTCCTTATTAATGTGTATTTCAGACCACCAATTAGCCTTGACCAATTAACGCAGTTTGCTAACTTGTTAGATAGCTTCCCATTTCTACTAGACAATGCAACTATTTTGTTTGGTGATTTTAATTTAAATGATTACGTAATCAATTCTGAACTTAGCACTTGTTCGAAAACCCTTAAAAATTGTGTAGACTTTTTTGGCCTTGATCAATATAATTCTGTCTACAACCACCACCACAGGATCCTTGACCTGGTATTTAGTAATTTAACGTGTTCTGTAAATCACATGATGGATCCTATTGTAGTTCAAGACATTCACCATCCCGCTCTTACTATCGATTGTACCGTAAAAATGCCTAATTTAATTGATTCATTCTCACAAAACTTAAATTTTAAATCGTTTAATTTCAAAAAGGCGAATTTCATAAGATTATATGAATTAATTTCAAACATTGATTGGAATGATGTTATGTCTTGTACCAATATCAACAATGCTTGTATGCGTTTTTATGAAAAACTGCACTCTATATTTAAGGTCTGTGTTCCCTTCACTCGTAAACCATCAAATAAATATCCCATATCGTTCTCTTCTAATCTAAGAAATAAAATTAAAGAGAAGAAAAAATACTTCAAATTGACAAAAAAATATCCACTATCTCAATTCTTCAGACTTAAACTATCTAATCTCCGGCGGCAAGTAAGAATATTAAGCAAACACGACTTCTCAACGTTTGTTAAAGATTGCGAGAATTCTGTTCGTAAAACGCCGAAAAAATTCTGGAGCTATATTAATACAATGAAAAATAATTATGCAATACCACAGACTATGAGTTATGATGGCCGTGATATAACATCAGCCCAAGATATTGTAAATAGTTTTGCGGCAAATTTTTCTAAATCTTTTGAGTCAGCTACTGCTACGTCTCCCACTTGTACAAAGTCAATACATAATAATTCTATACACATAATAGGGTTTGATCGACCTGATATTGAAGATGCACTTAGCAAATTGGGTAATAAGTTGTGCTCTGGGCCAGATAATCTTCCTGTACTCATATTAAAAGATTGTCGTTACGTATTATTAGAACCATTTTAAACAATTTTGCGTGAACCTAAACCGATCTACCCCAATATCCTCTATTTGGATGGAAATTATAAAAATAAAGAATATCTCATATGAAAACAAACAGCCTATCATCGAAGGGGATTGGTGTGATAACCTCTTATTTAAGATAGCTCCGATATCTGTTAGTAATTTATTCTCTTTCGAAGTAACCAATAAGGAGTGTAATTTTTTAACACCTGAGATTAAATATGAAGAATTTATATTAAACATTCGGTCTAGCGGTAGCACAGCTCCAGGGCTTGATAATATAAATTATACTTTGATCCATAAACTACCAACAAATGCAAAAATGCAACTTGTTAAAGTGTTTAATAATATATTGTCAAATGCTCCAATTCCAGGT
This sequence comes from Philonthus cognatus, assembly GCA_932526585.2. Classification (NCBI taxonomy): domain Eukaryota; kingdom Metazoa; phylum Arthropoda; class Insecta; order Coleoptera; family Staphylinidae; genus Philonthus; species Philonthus cognatus. Next base: position 26,602,310 of record OW052245.1, on the reverse strand, counting down.
CAATGGAAAGAATACAAAGTTATTCCGTTATTAAAACCCGGTAAAGACCCGCAAATAGTGTCTTCTTATCGACCTATTTCATTATCATCTTGCGTATTAAAAACATTCGAAAGAATTATAAATAGTAGGATCGAATGGTGGGTCGAATCGCAAGGCATTTTTCCCCAAAACTCAATACGAATTTCGAAGATTTTTCTCCACCCAGGATGCGCTGGGTACTCTGATAACCGATATGCAGGTTGGTTTATCGCATGATCATACTGTTTCAGCGCTCTTCGTTGATATTCAGGGTGCTTATGGTAGTGTGGATTTAAATATTTTCAATGAAATTAAACAAAATGAGATTTCCCGTTTCTATAATTAAATTGATTTATGATTTAATGACGGATAGACAATTGTATTTACATGTGAATAGCAAAGTATACGGACCGCGCACGTCAAACATTGGCCTACCGCAGAGCAGTATTTTAAGCCCCATACTCTATGCATTATTTTTATATGACTTAGAAAACATATTTGACTCTAAAATTAAAGTTATACAGTATGCGGATGATATTTGTATATACACAAAAGATAATCAGATAAATGGGTGTTTTTCAAATTTAGAAAATGCATTAATAAGATTTAAAGCTTATTGCAAGGAAAATGGACTAAATATATCAAGCGAAAAGTCTCAACTTTTTACGTTCACACGTCGTAATTTCGATCAAGGATCAAGTGATATTGGATAATGATACATTTCAACATAAAAAAATATATTAAATTCCTGGTATGTATATAGATAGAAAACTGTTATGGAAGCAACATATAGATTATATTTTGTCAAGGGCGGAGAAAGGCATACATGTCCTGAAAATGCTGTCCGCTTGCAATTGGGGGGCAGATCCGGCGATTTTATTACTTATTTATAAATCTTATATTAGATCAATGATTACGGATCAGTTTTTTACGGTAATGCTAGTAAATGCCACATTAACAAAATAGACAGAGTACAATATAAATGTTTAAGATTTTGTGTTGGTGCTTTACGTAGTTCCCCAACAGCCTTTTTACTAGCTGGAACTAATGAAAGGCCGCTGTATACTAGACGGGAGCAACTAGGCTTAAAGTTCATCTTATCCTTAATTTCAAAAAACTCGAAAATTCTAAAAAATGTATCGGATTTAAATATTCTTGATCTGTCAACGAAATTATGGATTATAAAAAAATCTCCAGGCCTGGTAAATTGTTACAGAAAGCTTAATTTGTATAAAAATAAACTTATAAAACCTAATAAAAATGTAATGTATAGTATGTTTTATACATTATTAACAAAACCAATTAAGTGTTAACAATTTAATATCGAAGAACCCCTGTACAAATAACGCAAATTTTATTGAATCCATAAATGTAAAATGGCCGAAGGCCTACCGAATTTACACAGATGGTTCACATATCGATTCCTTGTTTGGTTGTGGTTACTACGATCCTCAAGCAAAGGTAAGAAAAGCATTTTCCTTACCAAATATTATGTCAGTTTATACAGCTGAGTTAATAGCTATTTTTAAGCTTTAGAATATTTAAAAACTGTAAATTTGGCTAAGCACAATGAAATTATAATTATTTCTGATTGCAGAAGCATTCTCGATTTTTATAAAACATTTAAATTTTCTTCAAAATTAAATGAAATTTCGGCATTTTCCTTACCATATATTATGTCAGTTTATACAGCTGAGTTAATAGCTATTTTGGAAGCTTTAAAATATTTAAAAACCGTAAATTTGGCTAAGCACAATGAAATTATAATTATTTCTGATTGCAGAAGCATTCTCGATTTTTATAAAACATTTAAATTTTCTTCAAAATTAAATGAAATTTCGGAGGAGTCACAATAATTATTTCTGATTGCAGAAGCATTCTCGATTTTTATAAAACATTTAAGTTTTCTTCAAAATTAAATGAAATTTCGGCAGAAGTCATAAGTATTTAAAGACATGTCTGTACACATCTACATTTTTTGACTCTACAATTATATTAAAATTCAATGGAAGTGTCAAATATTTATTTATTGAGTTTAGTAATGTATCTCTTTTCGCCTTATATATTTGACAGCACATCAAAATATGTTCTAAAGTTCCAACCTCACCGCAATGGCAGTACGGATCCGTTCTAACCTTAATTTTGTATAAATAATATGGACAAATCCCTTGATTACAGCGTAATCTTGAGATTGTTTTTACAAATAATTTAGAGGCATCCGTATCTTTTATAAACCATGGTTTCTCTGGGACATTCTGAGCTCCGCTTTTATGATAACTATTATTAACAAATGTCGGAAATTCCTGATCAAGTTGTTTATTTAAATAATTAAATAAATCCGAAGTGGCGATCGGATAATCCAAATAGCAATCACTATTTAAGCCTGCCCTTGCTACAGAATCCGCTACCTCATTTCCGCTGATAGCCGAATGCCTTTTTATCCATATCAAGGATACATTCATTTGAAAATAATTTAAATATATTTTATTTCTAAATTATTTTAAAACGTCATAAGCAAAGCTATACTGAAGAGAGATAAATCTCGAAACGCTTCTATAGATGGCCTAAGCCATTAGTTTTAATCCAAGTCATTTCACTTCTAATTTTTTTGTTAATTCTCCTTTCATTTTAAATGTGTATTTGTTAGTTGGTTTAAAGAGAATTTTACCTAAACGTTACATATACTTTAATAGAGCGTTGTAACAAATCAAACTAAATAAGATTTTAAATATTTCATTGTTTAATTCAATATCCGGAGGCGTATTTGCACGGGAAGTAGTTGTTTTAATGGATATTTATCGTCTTGAGTTGTCTTGTTAATTAAAACATTGTTTGCATTTTAACGAATAGTTTTTCGTAATTTTATATATTATGTTTAAAGTGTGCAAACTATAAGAAGCGTAATCTTATTTTCTCGAATTCAAATAGTTTTGAATTTGAATTTATCTTGTATTAACCATATAAGTATTTACAGGTTATTTTTGTAATGTTTCCTGTTATTTAATATTAGGCAAAGCTTTTTTGTTATATTTTCCCCTATGTTTCATCCTCTGTTGGGTACACCATGTATCGTGGCTTAGTGTTGTTTGTGACTAAAATGCCTTGATGAGCCCCTAGGCGTGAAGGGTGTGATCCCTGTATTATCCTAATTAGGGAATTAGTGTATAAGAACATATGTATAGATTATCTTAAAATGAAACAAGAATTGTACATAAACATAATGTTCGCTCTGCAAAGACGAGCAATCAGGATAGTTGCTGGAATTGGCTATCAAGACGATTGTAAAAATCATTTTGTGCGTCTTCAAATATTGACACTAACGACTATGTTTATTCTTGAATGTCTACTCTTCATGAAAAAGAATATGAACAAGTATAACCTACATGACGATATTCATGAATATAACACTAGAGCGAGAATAAATCTGTACCAACAAAGGATTAGATTGTCACGGAGTCAAACTGGAACAAATTATTACAGTATACAGTTCTTTAACAAACTCCCAATTCAACTGAGAAATATAGAATTTAAATCTTTTAAAGCTATAGTGAAAAAATTCCTAGTCGAGAATGCATTTTATAATTTTAACGATTTTTTAAACTATAATTTTAATATGTTGTGTAATTGTTTGTAACGTATACTGCTGCTAAGAACTAGAATTTTTAAAATGTTAATTTATCTATGTTGCCTTGTTAAATCAAGGTACTGTGTTTGAATCTATATCTATAACTTGACCTATGTAAACTATGTATATGGTTTTGGCATTAATAAACATAATATTATTATTAATAAACATATTAATTGCAAGGCCAGGCAAAAGCCGCCCATGAAAAAAAAAGTTTCTTGAAATACTCATTATTTGCAAATAGTGAAACAAACCAAGCGTTGTTTTTGATTTATCCTTTATTATTATTAATTCGTTTAGATTTGCATAAGGATTTATTTTAGTTCTGGTACATGTTTAACATAGTGATTAGCATAAGCACTCACAAGTCACAAGTTTCATTCAGTTTGACTCTAAAAAATTTATAATTTCGCAGCACGTTGATATTTCTATTGATGTGGTGTTCTAACTTAAAAAAATTGTTATGATATCTAATAATTCAGATTTTCATACTGAAAAAAATCCTTTTCTAGTAAAAAATGTATTTTAAAAAAATATTTACATTTTTAGTGTGAAGTTGAAAAATATATTGCTGAAGCAGTAAATTTTAATCTTTACATTAAATTGGCGCTGTATACGCCTGGCGCATAAAGTAAAATTTCGAGTTTAGAAAAGCCTGAAAATTTAGTTTGGTCGTGTAGCTTCAGGCTTTTCTAAACTGGAAATTTTACTTCATGCTTAATCAAGGATTGGAAACATTCGTTTAAGGATTAAAATACTTTTGAAAAACAAAAAATGTTTAAAAATTTACAAATAAAAAAAAACTCTCTATGTATTCTTAAATACTTCAAAACAGCGTATTTGGAATTAATTCAGCTTAAATTTTAGCTTTTGCTTTTTTTATGACTTAAAAATTAAACCCATATTGGAAAGCCCTGAACAATTTTAATTCTTTATAGAAAACATGAAGTTCATATTTTAAGCGCTGGTATTTAAAATATGAACTTCTTGTTTTCTGTAAAGAATTTAAATTGTTCAGGACTTTCCAATGAAAACTATTCATAATTCAATTTTCAAAATTGTTATTTTCTTTTAAGCAGTATACCGGGTGTTGACTTGGCGGACGCAACATAGGAAATCGCATGTTAGAGGAAAAAGTTCTAAATTTGTGAATGTTCATACTTAACACTTTACGTCTCTCTAAGTTAAAATAACAAAGAAAAAGTAATGTGATTTTATAAAAATAATGACATACCATGGAATTGATACAACAATTGCGGATATTTCCTATTTTTCTTAGAGTTCAATTTATAGCTTTATTGACATTTGTTAAATTAAAAAAAAATGATTTGAAGCTTTAAACGAGTGTTTTCCACTTCCAGACTAAGCATGAAGTAAAATTTCGAGTTTAGAAAAGCCCCAAGAAAATGTGTCGAAGGTCGCACAGCGACCCGAGACAAATTTTCTGGGCTTTTCTAAACTCGAAATTTTACTTCATGCGCCACGCGTATAAAACACTATAATATTGTCAAACCTATGTATATTCGAGCTTTACTTAAAATCTGTGTTTTATACGTGTGGCGCATGAAGTAAAATTTTGAGTTTAGAAAAGCCCAGAAAATTTGTCTCGGGTCGCTGCGCGACTCTCGACAAATTTTCACGGGGCTTTTCTAAACTCGAAATTTTACTTCATGTTTAGTCTGGGAGTGGAAAACACTCGTTTAAAGCTTCAAATCAGTTTTTTTTAAATTTAACGAATGTCAGAAAATTTACAGCTAAAATAATTAAGAAAAAGTAGTGTGATTTTATAAAAATAATGACATACCATGGAATTGATACGACAATTGCGGATATTTCCTGTTTTTTTAAAGTTCAATTTATAGCTTTAAACAAGTGATTTCCACTCCTAGACTAAGCATGAAGTAAAATTTCGAGTTTAGAAGAGCCCCGTGAAAATTTTCTGGGCTTTTCTAAACTCGAAATTTTACTTCATGCGCCACGCGTATAAAACACTGTAATATTGTCAAACTTCTGTATATTTGAACTTTACTTAAAATATGTGTTTTATACGCGTGACGCATGAAGAAAAAATTTCGAGTTTAGAAATGCCCAGAAAATTTGTCTCGGGTCGCTGCGCGACCCTAGACAAATTTTCACGGGGCTTTTCTAAACTCGAAATTTTACTTCATGCTTAGTCTGGGAGTGGAAAACACTCGTTTATAGCTTCAAATCAGTTTTTTTTTAATTTAACGAATGTCAGAAAATTTACAGCTAAAATAATTAAGAAAAAGTAGTGTGATTTTATAAAAATAATGACATACCATGGAATTGATACGACAATTGCGGATATTTCCTGTTTTTTTAAAGTTCAATTTATAGCTTTAAACAAGTGTTTTCCACTGCAAGACTAAGCATGAAGTAAAATTTCGAGTTTAGAAGAGCCCCGTGAAAATTTTCTGGGCTTTTCTAAACTCGAAATTTTACTTCATGCGCCACGCGTATAAAACACTGTAATATAGTCAAACTTCTGTATATTTGAACTTTACTTAAAATATGTGTTTTATACGCGTGACGCATGAAGAAAAAATTTCGAGTTTAGAAATGCCCAGAAAATTTGTCTCGGGTCGCTGCGCGACCCTAGACAAATTTTCACGGGGCTTTTCTAAACTCGAAATTTTACTTCATGCTTAGTCTGGGAGTGGAAAACACTCGTTTAAAGCTTCAAATCAAACTTTTTTAAATTTAACGAATGTCAGTTGTTTCAATGAATATTTATCGTCTTAAATTGTCTTATTAATTAAGACACTGTTTGCATTTTAACGAATAGTTTTTTCGTAATTTTATATATAATGTCAGAAAATTTACAGCTAAAATAATTAAGAAAAAGTAATTTGATTTTATAAAAATAATAACATACCATGGAATTGATACAACAATTGCCAATGTCAAAATAGCACAAGATATTGCTGTTACTGAATTAACGACAAAAACATAACGCAAATATTCGAAAACATTTACTTTAATCAAGTGACTGCGATATCTTTTGCCATTTTGACATCCGCAATTGTTGTTTCAATTCCATGGCATGTCATTATTTTTATAAAATCACATTACTTATTTTTAATTATTTCAACTTAAAGAAACGTAAAGTGATAAACGATAACACGAATAAATTCAGAATTGTTCGCTCTACAAAAATGGTAAAAACATTTTGTTTCTAAAATAAATAGGGGAGCCAAAATTTGAACATTTCAATATTTACATGGGATTTCCTATGTTGCGTCCGCCAAGTCAACACCCGTTATGCAGAATTGATTGGGCTTTAATTTGAGCTTTTTCGCAATTTTGTAGCTTAAAAATTGTATCCATACACGCGCCCAAAGTAAAAATTTGAATAAAGCTATCTTTTTACAAAAAATATTTATTGCTTCTGGTGAGTTTAAGAATTTTTTTTCTAGATAAATTGCACATCACACATTATTTCTAACACTCTTAGGAGCTTTTGGGAATTTTTTGAGATTAAAAAAATACAAATTTTCGTTATTAGTTTGACATTTTTTTACCCAAAAATGCGAATTTTCACTTGAAATATATTATTTTTAATTTTAAAAAATCACAGACGTTTCTCTTGACAATAAAAACTATACGAGCAAATTGATTGCTCATACAGTTTTTAATGTTAAAAGAAAGGTAGACGTTTCATAACAGACCTGTGATGCTAAACTGATGACGAAAATTTGTATTTTTTTAAATCTCAAAAGATTAAATAAAAAATGGTTCCAATAATTTTTTAATTTTTATAACAAACAAAAATTGATAGATTTACTGGAATCCAACTTTGATTATTTGTACTAAGCACTGTTAGTTAGAAAAACTTATTTTGCGTCAACTTAAAGCTAATTTTATCTGTAATCAAATACTTTTCATTTGAATTAAATTGACTAAGATTTGTATGAAACGTAGAGCTTTAAGCGCATTAAGTCGAATTCGAAACATTTTTGCTTATTTGAGAAAACAGAATTTGTTAGATTAAAAATTAGAAAAATACTAAAGAATTGCTTTTAATCAAATATTTTGTATAAAATAAGCAATAATTATTATCATTACGAAATGTTCCCGCACCGGACACCATCTGACCTTGCTACGCCACTGCATGTATGGACTGCTGTGTGTCATCAATTACGTAAAATTACGTTTCATGTTTATTACTATCATTTAATGAATGACTCTTAGCAAATTTTAGTTAGATAATAATTAATGTTTGTTCCAAATTATCTATCTCAACGTACTTGAATTACATGGCGTTTGTAGTTATATAATCTCTCAACGAGTCAGAATTACGAACATTTGTGTTAGTTGTGTTTGTACGTTCCATAAATCCGGTTATCACGTTGTTAACCATGGATTCTGCTGAGGAAAGAGTTTTAAGCGAAAAAATTGTTATTGATATATTAAGTGATATTGTCGCCAAAGAAAACATAATCGATCCATCTTACAATGTCAGTAGTGGAGCTTCCAAAGGTGACGGGTATCTTAGTTTCATAACCCGCGTTGATGTAAAAGGTAAAAACAAGGATTTGCATTTGATCATAAAACACGCACCGAAAAACGAGAAAATGCGTGAACTACTGCCAATTACCAATATTTACCGCAGCGAAATTACCTTTTATAGCATCGTTGCTCCAGTTATTGAAGAATTTCAGAAGAAAATGGGTGTTAAGCATCCGTTTAATTCGCTAGCAAAATGCTACAAAACAATGAGCAACAACTTTAACGAACTGTTAGTTCTTGAAAATATCAAAATGCAGGGCTTTAACGTTCACGATAAATCAAAGCCCATGAGTTCCAGTCAGGTGAAATTAGTATTAAGAGAATACGGGAAATTTCATGCGGTATCGTTCGCAATGAAACAACACGCGAAAGAAAAATTTGAGTATCTCAATGCCAATATTGAGGAGCCGTTTACCAGTGAGAACTTCAAGGAGTTTTCGGATATGTATATCTATGGAATTGATATGGTGATGTCTCTTTTTAACAAAACCTCGGATGCTGGTCTTTACAATACGCTGGCCGAGTTGAAAGGAACCTTCATGGATTATTTGATATCAACCATTGGACTTAAAAGAGACTATGATGTGGTCATTCACGGAGATTGCTGGTGTAATAATATGATGTTTAAATACGAAGTAAGTAGGTTTATTTTAACTGAAGAGTTGTTCAAAAGATAAATTTTATTTTAAACTATTTGTTTCATGATTTAATTGACTTTTGGGAAACCTTACACGAAGTGTGAGGCTTTCTCTAAATATTTTCGGCATCACTACAGTTATTTTAATGCACAGACTCATATTCGTATCCAATTATTACATGAAATGTCAATTTATGTCGTAATATACATCAAATGTCAGTTTTTTTTATTAATTGTAAGTTATGGTGCAAAATGTCCCTTATGACGCGCGAAATGTCAATGTTGGGCGGAAAACATCAGTTATAATTTAATTTTCAGAGCCCCAGAGTTCGGCTCTGAAAATTAAATTATAACAAATATTTTCGAATCTTTTAAAGCAGTGGTTCCCAGCGCTGGGCAGGATTCGAATCATTCAAGATTCGAATCCTGGATTCGAATCCTTTTAGAGGATTCAAAAGAGGCATTCGAATAATTTAGTTAAACTGGATTCGTGATCCGGATTCGTTAAATTTTTTTAAGAGCATTCGTATTCGAATCCAAATGCGGGTGATTCGAATCCCTATAAAATGATTCGAATATTTATAAAACTATTCGAATATTTATAAAAGGATTCGAATATTTATAGATGGATTCGAATACTTACAAAAGGGTTCGAACCGTCAAAAATAATTTGAATTAACTGTGAGGGTTAACATAAAAAAATTGTTTTGTGTTATTAAATTTTTCATTAAATCAGTGTTTTATCACGTGGCGCAAGAAGTAACATTTCGAGTTTAGAAAAGCCCCGTAAAAATTTGTCTCGGGTCGCTGCGCGACCCTCGACAAATTTTCTACGCGGGGGGAAACACTCGTTTAAAACTTCGAATTGAACGATTTTATAAGCTATCTAATTAACTGGGGACTACCCACTGAACACGGAACATTTTAAACATTGCTCGAATGTTGAACATAATATTCATGATATCTTATAGACTTCAATTCACTTCTTTCAGACAATTACGAGACGATTACGACACGAGCACGAGACGTGCACGACACGAGATGAGCACGGCACGAGCACAAGACACGAGACGAGCACGGGACGTTCAACACACTCATGTCATGAACGTCTCGTGCTCGTGTCGTGCTCGTACCTTGTTCGTGTCGTGCTCGTATCGTGCTCGTGTCAGGATTGTCTCGTCACAACTGTGATATCTTAAGAGGATATTTTTTTAGCGATCTTACATAAATCATAAACTAACCTAACCAGTATATTTTGAACTTCAGACTAAATCAGTGTTTTACACGCGTGGCGCATGAAGTAAAATTTCGAGTTTAGAAAAGCCCCGTGAAATTTTGTCTCGGGTCGCTGGCGCGACCCTCGACAAATTTCCTTTTCTCCTTTCAACTCGGCCAGCGTATTGTAAAGACCAGCATCCGCTTTTTTAAACTCGAAATTTGACTTCATGCTTAGTTTGATAGTGGAAACGCTTGTTTGAAACTTCAAACTGAATGCTTTGATAAGAACATTAAATGACTGAAAATGTTTTTTAAAGATAATAATCTAGTTTTCAACGTTTTGTTTAATATTATTTGAAGTAAAACTGACATGGTAACCACAATTTGAAATGTTAAATTTTTCCGACATTTTCCAGATTCAATTTTTTTTCCTGACTTTCTTTTGTAGGAAATCACCATTTTATTAAATTGTTTTCATTGTTTTTGTCAATATTTAGAAATTTTTACGTGTTTTGTAATTGTTATGATGCCCGCTGATTTTTGACGAATTTAATAATATAATATGGTTAATCAATTTTTTGATGCCATATATTTTATTAATTTTTGTATTGTTTATTAATAAATTTGTCAATTAATTTTTTTTTTTAGTTAACTTTTGCCATTATTTGTGTATTTTATTCTATATAAAATTAGAAATTAATTAGTTTTTTATATTTATTTGGTAAATATTTGCTTAGTGTTAATTTTATCAACTTTGAAAATTTGTTTTCAATTTTTATAATCGTCTGTTGCTTTTATAGACATTATATAAAATAAAAATATGTTTTTAAATTAATAAATTAGAATTTTTGAGATATTGGTTTTTAATTTTGATGTTTTCTAGGTATAATTGAATTTCATCCATTTTTTTCCAAAAATGCAGAAATCGGAAAAAATATAATTATACTTTTTTGTTGGTTCTGAAGATTTTGCTAATTTATATATTTATTCATTCACTCAACAGAGTAAATTTAAAAATACATAATATAGTACAACTAAAAATGAAAAATACACATTAAATTTTTGTTTATATTGACAATTCTATTGAAAGTTTATGTTTTTTTGTCATTTATTATTAGTGGCCCCCAAAATACGCAACTTTGCCCCAATTTAACCTACTCTCTATCTTTTCAAATAACCAAGATATTTTAAGTAACATTCTGTTGAAATACGGGCACCCTGTAAAAACGAATGCAATTATTTTTTGCAGGACGGATCGCCAACTCCATCAGAAGTGCGCCTATTTGACTTCCAACTAAGTAAAATCGCATCGCCGGCATTTGACCTGGCATATTTCTTCTACGTAAGTGCGTCTCAGGAGATGCTGGATAATTTCGACGCCTATTTAAAGGTATACCACGACAGCTTGCGCAAAAATTTGAAAGAAATGGGTTGCGATGCCGATGAACTGTTTCCATTTTCGGCGTTGAAAGAAGAATGGAAAGTTATGGCCAAGTATGCATTCCTGATATCGCTGGTATTGATAAGAGTCATGCTACGTGATGATGCCGAAACAGTTGATTTTACAGATAATAAGGATGCTACTGATACATTCATGGGAGATAGTAAAAATAATGACCTTATTAATGAGAGATATAAAAAATTAGCACTTCATCATTACCAAAATGGATTTTTGTAATTTTTTTGCAAATAAAATATCTCTATGTGGGAGGTAAACTACACCAAGTCATATTTTTTTCAAATTACGTTTTTGAGAGGTGAATAGCATTGTAAAATTTAGAAAATATGATCTAGTATAGTTTACCTCCTACATACAGATATAAGCTACCGGATCAAAGTACCTATCACTATTTGTAAACAAACATTCGTTGTTCGTGTAACTTGTGCCATGTGTGGATGGTAATAACGTGATAAAGTTTACTTTGTCCCTAAAGTTCTGTGTATTATATTTTATTATGATGTACATACATGTATAATGTGTGTTGCAAATATTATTTCTGCCATTAAATTATGTATGAAACCGAAATGTTGTTTAATTCCATATTTATACTATGTATGGTACATTCCGTCATAAATTTACCATTTTCAGAAATAAGTTATGAGCACCATAATCAAACTTTAAAATTGAAAAAATCATACAAAAGTACAAAACAAATTGAAATTTATTGATCATCAACAATCTTTATTGACAACAAGCAATATTACATAGTATGTACCTATATATATATATATATATATATATATATATATATATATATATATATATATATATATATATATATATATATACAGGGTGTCCCATTAGTGCGTTCTCGGAGGATATCTCCGTTCTCGTTAAAGATAGAAAAATATTTTTTCAGATCAAACTTATTTGACTTGAAGTGCTGCATAACGTAAAATTATTTTGATGTATACAGGGTGTCCTATAAAAGCGGTACTGGAAGTAACATTATTTTTTTAAATGAAACACACCATATATTATTTTATTTTTAGATATTACTAACAATTCTATGTATATTTTATAAAACATTGTATATACCTAAACCAAACATATTTCATAATATTCACAATTCAATGAAAAAAGTTAGATATTTAGGTTATAAGATTTTAATTTATATCTCAGTTATTAGTAACTTTAAAAATAATCGGTACGGTACTTTAATAATTTATACTAGTCGCTATTCTCAACCGAAGTCAATTTTAATTTTCTACTTACCTTGTAGTAATTATAACCTGTCAATCTTAAGAAAATTAAAACAATAAAAACTATTTTTATTTAAATGGCACACCTTATATTTTTATACGGCATATTATTCGTCTTTCAAAGAGCTTTCATTTTTATTAAGTATGTCCTACACTTATCTTTAATAGTTTTCAAGATATTACTGTTTTATGTGATTAGATTTACAATATTATTAAATGTATCAATGGTGCCAATAATTAACCATCTGTCATAAGCCGTAATTGAAGTATCTTTTTGTTTCATCTCTTGACAGACATACATTAATACTTTAATTTACTGCTGATTCAGTCATAAACTACTTCGAAATGAATTTTACAACAGAAGAATGAATAAATATGACATTTGTTTTGGGCGCTAGAGACGAAAATTGTTTTCTTGCAAGCAGAATATCCGTTCAGAAATATCTTAATGCTGATCGCCATCCCCATGCTTCAGCATTTATTCGATTGAAGGAACGATTTCAAAATACTGGAAGTATTGATTATACAAAGAATCTAAAACGAAGGAAAAGGACTACTAATGAAGAAAATGAATACGCAGTTCTTCAGTCTATCGTTGAGAACCCTTTTGTTTCATCCCGCCAATTGGAGCAGCAAATTGATATACCAAAAACTACAATAATTAAAATAACAAAGAAATGTAAGTTCCATCCCTACCACGTACAATTAGTCCAAGAGTTAAGTGACAACGACTTTTTGAATAGGCTTAACTTTTGTAATTGGGCGTTACGTAAACGCGAACTGGAACCAAACTTTTTAAATCATATATTGTTTACGGATGAGGCCACATTTCATAAAAACGCATTTGTAAACAGCCATAATTTTCATTATTATTCTGACTATAATCCCAAACATATTATACCCATAGACCACCAACACAAGTGGTCTCTTAATGTTTGGACTGGAATTATAGGAAGTAGAATTATTGTTCCTTACTTTTTTGATGGCACTGTTAGTGGTGAATCATTTCTAAATTTTCTTAGAAATGAATTTGAAAGATGGATCGACGAATTACCTCTTGCTATATTACAAAATATGTGGTTGCAATTAGATGGTGCTCCTCCACACTTCAGTCGACGGGTAAGGCAATATTTAAATGAACATTTTTCAAATAAATGGATTGGCAGAGGAGGGCCAATTGTATGGCCGGCAAGGTCACCTGATTTGACAAAACTTTATTTTTTCTTATGGGGTACTGTAAAAGAAAAGGTATATAAAACACCTGCAACGACAAAGGAAGATATGAAGTTGAGGATTAGAAGCGTTCTTCACAACATTAACATTGACATGCTAGTTAAAGTGAACCAAAATTTTACACGAAGACTTCAAGTATGCCAAAATCAAAAGGGATATATTGAACACTTAATATAAATGTGCAATTTTTTCTTTCTTGTTTTATGTTATAACATCTTGTGATTTATTTTTCTTTCTAAAAATTATTTTTTTGAACTCGCCGCCTCGAAAGTGACGTTTCCAACACCGTTTTGACAACTCGCAAGTCGCATTTCGAGTAATAAAAATTTATTATTTGACATAGTAACAAATATTAATAATATATTTCATTAAAATAGTTATTCTCATAACTAGTGCGTCAGAATTTTTCTCGTGTTCACGCATGTGAAGGCACTTGCTCCTCCGTCGCTCGTGCTTTAAAAATGCATTCACCCGGGAAAATTGTTTTCCCGCACTAGTTATGTAAATAACTATTGTAATAAAATATATTATCAATATTTGTTTCTATGTCAAATAATAAATTTTGATTACTCGATTATTTTTATTCCATGACCACAGTAGTTGCTTTGATTTCCATAATAATTCCATAAAACAGTGATATCTCAAAAATTATTGAAGATAAGTATAGGACATACTTAATAAAAAGGAAAGCTCTTTGAAAGACGAATAATATGCCGTATAGAAATATAGGGTGTGCCTTTTAAAAAAACAAGTTTTTGTTGTTTGAATTTTCTTAAGATTGACAGGTTTGAATTACTACAAGGTAAGTACAATATTAAAATTGACTTCGGCTGAGGATAGCGTCTAGTATAATTTATTAAAGTACCACACCGATTATTTTTATAATGACTAATAATTGAGACATAAATTAAAATCTGATAGCCTAAATATCTAACTTTTTTCATTAAATTGTAAGTATTATGAAATATGTTAGGTTTAGGTATATGCAATGTTATATGAAACATATGTACAATTGTTAGTAATATCTAAAAATCAAATAATATATAGGGTGTTCCATTTAAAAAAATAATGTTAGTTCCAGTACCGCTATTATAGGACACCCTGTATACATCAAAATAATTTTACGTTATGCAGCTCTTCAAGTCAAATAAGTTTGGTCTGAAAAATATTTTTCTATCTTTAACGAGAATGGAGATATCCTCCGAGAACGCACTAATGGGACACCCTGTATATATATATATATATATATATATATATATATATATATATACAACTTGCTTGAGTTTTTTGGGCTGCTTTCTCGCGTTGGTTGGTTTCTTTGCGCTCTACGTTTCGGCAGCATCACTTCTGCCATCCTCAGGAGCTTTTTTGTATACTGAGTGATGGATGTCACGTTCACTGTCAGTACATTTGTTTTGTAAACTAGGGACTTGTAGTCTAGATCTGCTGCGTGTTATTGGTCCACTCGATGTAGAAGGTGCTAAAATTTCTTGATTTGTGTCCGATGTATCTGCATTATTGAAATTACTTGAATTTGTCTGAATATTCCGAAAATTGTTGGATATTGGAGGCAAGTCATTTTTTTGTTGTTTTATTATATTCATCAAAGGTTTCCATGTGGTTTGTAATCTTGTGCCATCATCTCGTTTATTGAGGCACAAAGGATGGTTTTTCTATTTCTATGGCTTCACGTACGATTCTTTCTTCAAATTTTGGGATAGAACTAATTACCGAAGTATTTTCAAAATCTATGTACGTGAAGCCATAGAAATAGAAAAACATCCTTTGTGCCTCAATAAACGAGATGATGGCACAAGATTACAAACCACATGGAAACCTTTGATGAATATAATAAAACAACAAAAAAATGACTTGCCTCCAATATCCAAAAATTTTCGGAATATTCAGACAAATTCAAGTAATTTCAATAATGCAGATACATCGGACACAAATCAAGAAATTTTAGCACCTTCTACATCGAGTGGACCAATAACGCAGCAGATCTAGACTACAAGTCCCTAGTTTACAAAACAAATGTACTGACAGTGAACGTGACATCCATCACTCAATATACAAAAAAGCTCCTGAGGATGGCAGAAGTGAATTTTGTATATATATAAAATATACAAAATTCCCTGTAAAGACTGCCACAAATCATATATCGGCCAAACCAACAGAAGAATTAGCATCAGACGAGAAGAACATAAATTAGCCATAAAAAATCACGACCAAAATTCCTCATTATTCCAACATAAATTTGATACAGACCATAACATAGATTTTGAAAATACTTCGGTAATTAGTTCTATCCCAAAATTTGAAGAAAGAATCGTACGTGAAGCCATAGAAATAGAAAAACATCCTTTGTGCCTCAATAAACGAGATGATGGCACAAGATTACAAACCACATGGAAACCTTTGATGAATATAATAAAACAACAAAAAAATGACTTGCCTCCAATATCCAACAATTTTCGGAATATTCAGACAAATTCAAGTAATTTCAATAATGCAGATACATCGGACACAAATCAAGAAATTTTAGCACCTTCTACATCGAGTGGACCAATAACACGCAGCAGATCTAGACTACAAGTCCCTAGTTTACAAAACAAATGTACTGACAGTGAACGTGACATCCATCACTCAGTATACAAAAAAGCTCCTGAGGATGGCAGAAGTGATGCTGCCGAAACGTAGAGCGCAAAGAAACCAACCAACGCGAGAAAGCAGCCCAAAAAACTCAAGCAAGTTATATTTTGCTCGCGAAAACCTAAAAATAAATATATATATATATATATAATTCAATAACATATTATTACTATTGCCAATCGGCTATCGACCAGTGATCTTTCCGCCAAAATTGTCAATTGTCATGGTATTGTCTATAGATCCGTCAGTTAGTGTCTTGATGAAATGAATTCAATTGTGGTAGTGGGCGGGTTTTTGTATTTAGGAGCGATGTCACGATTACGTGCAAGGCACATGTGGGATAGGATGTCTAGGTTAAGGGGGTTGGTTGCGAATTTTTCGGCAAGGTATTTGAGGCGGTATTCAATAGGTATTATTTTTGTTGTTTCGTAGAGGAGGGGATTTGAAGGATTGTGTAGGGGGAAATTTATTGAAAAACCTAATAATTATTGCAATTCTGAAAATAATAAGAATTGATCAAATTCGTTAGATAACAATTAAACTTATTTTATTTCCTGGACATGTTTCGGCATAGCCACCTTCAGTAGAAAACAATAAAAAAAAAGAAATATATGCCGGGTTTCACCAACGTCAGTTTAATCGACCAATTCGAAATTAATTCACCGATTAAAATCTAGTAACATTTACATGCATGTCAAAAAATCAATTAATTCAAATGACATTGATGTTTATGACATGGAAAATGTCTATTCCGATTAACAAATACGTTTAATGAACGATTAAGATTTAATTGAAGTTAGCGAAAGCGGTAAAAAAAAAAAAATAGCAAGTCGATCAATATAATAACATTTCGCAAGATTGGATGTGCAGGGATTTTTCTTTTAAGTATGCATATCCCGATAATTACACTTTTTTTAAAATTGTATAAAATTTGTTGTTATTATAAAAGCGTAAATTTATAGCAAGTATTTTCACTCCTTGATTAAGTATAAAGTAAAGTTTTGAGTTTAGAAAAGCCTGAACGTTTGAATTTAGACGCGAAGCGTCTAAATCCAAATTCAGGCTTTTCTAAACTCAACATTTCACTTCATGCGCCACGCGTATAAAACACTGATTTTAACGTGAAATTTTATCTTACGCGTTTACATTTACGTTTGATCTTAATATTATAAATGTTAATTTTGTGTATTCAAAAATTTGCTTTCGGATTTGTTCTTTTAATTATACTTATATAACCCAAAGAAAATTAATATAATATCGTTGATGATTTAATATGATAATCCTAAATCCAAGAGCTACAACAAAAATAACAAACAGAGTATTTTTGTTTTAAGTGTACATAAGAATATGCTTTTTTAAATAGTTCAATTTGAAGTTTTAACGAGTGTTTTCTACTCTCAGATTAAGCATGAAGTAAAATTTCGAGTTTAGAAAAGCCTGAAAATTTGGTTTGGTCGCGTAGCGAAGCGGAGCGACCAAAAAACTCTAAAATTTACTTCATGCTTAATCATTGTATTAAACATTGAAAACACTGAAATACTGGATACAAGAGAACTTCACTTAAAATCAGTATCATATACGAGTGGCGCACGAAGTAAAATTTCGAGTCTAGAAAAGCCTGAAAATTTAGTATAGGGTGCTTCGAAAGAAGGGCACCAAATCACGGGCATGAAAGAACTTGAAATTTGTTAAAAAATTTAAAAAAATATACGTGCTATAGAAATCCAAACATGTTTAGATAGATTGTAATTATGTAATTATTATTATAAAATTTGTTGTAAATATAGAATTTCTGCAATTTATTGGCGTTTAATTATATTGTTATGAATGTGTTTCCTGTGACAAAAAAACGCCACGCGTATAAGACACTGATTTAACGTAAAATTCAAAATATACTACATCAGCATATTACTTTAGAAGTATATTTTAAACTTCACAATATGTTCGAGAGTCGCATTGCTTCAACGTATTGTTACCGGCACTTTTTAACAAGTTCCGTCAACTGCTATTTTGTATATGTATTCATTATTTTCCAAATGAGTAAAGTTCGCGCCATACATTGATATTATTTAAGTTAGATAGGTTGCCTATCTAGGTGAAATCTCGTCAAATAGCGCCCTCGAACATCAGACAGCTCAACTCAGCTCAAAACTCCTCTCGGCCACCCATGGTAGAACTCTACGGCATCCGCTATTTCCAGTTTCAGGGTTCTCCAAAATATATACGGATTTCCCGGTTATCCCCGAGTTCGCCACATCTGCGAAGGGTCGCAGCTACCTGGAGCCGGGCCGACCGTGCCAGCGAAATGTACGTGCGGGGAACAAGAGAATCGGGCATGACGTCAGAACGTAATAAAAGCGGCAAACACAAAGCCCCCTACGATGTTCGCGAATCGTCGCGAAAGGGGCACACGTACGCGAACACCACATACGTCATCGGATAGTTGAGAGGAAGACCATTCCAATGACACTAAACACGAGGGGGTTATTTCAATTTTGTACGCTATAGAAGACGAGCTGTCAGGAGGATTAATTGTTATTAATTAATATTCAGGCAAGGTTTAGTGTATCTCATATGTATAGGAACTAGAGCAAAAGTTGCGCATTGCAAGTTACTATTTTTTTGACCTAAGTCACATTCTCGTTCGACTTATGCTTTCGGAGTTATTAAATTAAAACTCAAGAAACCACCATTTTAGCCTCCGATCAACATGTGTGACATATGTACGGATGCATAATTTCATCTCACACATGTTGATCTACTTTATATTTCAATATTTTTATATTAAATATTTATTCTCATTATTTTTCTGTGGCGAAAAATGGTGGGTACCTGAGAGTCACAGGGGTAGAGGGTTTGTTCTTTTCGATATAAAAGAGCTACCACTGGACCACAGAATTCACTCTGTATCCAGCATCCAAAAGTGTAAGTCGTCTGTAATTCTGTGTAAGTTGTTTTTTTTTTTTTATTCTTGTCTTGTTATTTGGTTTGTTAATTTATTCTTCGTGTTTTTAATATATTTGTTAAAGTTGAGAGCCATTTTTATTTCAAATCGTATTTTTTTACTTTTTATAAAATAGAATCAGTGCTTCAGTCGAATTTTCTTAATTAAGAATTGAGCTTGCTAGTCGGTAGTTACTTGGTGGTGAAATAGTTGCTATTTTTAATAACTATTTTAAAGCCGAAGTACCCACCCCGTAACAGTATATTTTAAAATATACTGCATTATCATATTGCTTCAGCAGTATATTTTAAACTTCACCATATGTAAGTGTTTATACGCGAGGCGCATGAAGTAAAATTTCAAGGTTTCGCTTTTCTAAACTCAAAATTAATTATTAATTACGTCCATTAAAGCTTCAAATTGAACGCTTTTCAAAAACAACGAATGCCTGAAAATTTATAGAGTGCACACCGGGATATGTATACTTAAATGAAAATTTCCCTGTATATGAAAAGTACTCACAAAAAATGAAAGTAACTAATTTAAATAAACACAGTATACAAAATAATTATCTAATTCGATTCCATAGAAAACACATTTAACTAAACTAAACGCAAAAAAATACTGATCAGACTACAAAAAAATGTCATCAAATAATGATTAGCATTGCGACTTAAATGATTAATAGAAGCTTTTAATAAGATATTATTAACATATCTAAGTTATGGTGACGCGATGTTAGTCGAGGAACATAAAATTGTACCATGGATAGTAATTCTAACGAATCAACTTTATTAGAAATGAGTTTTTTCATGCAAATCATGTTGTTAAAGTAAATCATTGTAATCTGTCTTTACTTGTACAAAAAATGGCGGGACGATAGTACTACTACAAGTGGCAGAAATAGGGACTCAATTATCAACACGTCATAAGTGCCATAGTAGTTTCATTCACGTTTTATGTTTCTCCTTTAAAATATGTCATTTGGTACTTACGACCTTTTGCATATGGCGCGCTTCAATTCATGATTTATTTATAATTTTCCAAGCAAGATTACTTTAAAATATTACGATCGTTTTACTAAACCTTAAGTTAAGGTAAGGAGTAAGTTCTTGGTTATGTACAAATTGCCCCACACCAGTAATTCTTTGTCATCTACAAATTGTCAAACATCTTAAAAGGTGTAAGTGTGTTCTTAATTATTTAGAAATTGTCCAATACTTGCATAGATTTGAAGTTTTTTTGGCGGCTAACGTGGGGCCATGCTAACGCTGGGCCCTTGTTGGGCGCCATAAATTGCGAAAGTAAAAGTTGAAAACTTCACACTGAATTAGTGTTTCGTATGCGTGGTGCATGATGTAAAATTTCAAGTTTAGAAAAGATTAAGTTTGAACGCTTCGGCTCTAAATCCAAACGCTCAGGCTTTTCGAAACTCAAAATTTTACTTTATGCTTAATCTCAGAGTGGAGAACACTCGTTTAAAAATACTTAACACGCCTGCATTTAAGGTTTTTTGGCGCCCAACGTGAGGCCAGGCTATCGCTGTGGCTCCATAAATCGCAAGCATCTAAATTTAAAACATCCCACTAAATCAGCGTTTCATACGCGTGGCGCATGAAGTTAAATTTCGAGTTTAGAAAAGCTTAAGTTTGGATTTGGACGCTTCATGCATGCTTTGCCTGGGAGTGGAAAATACTCGTTTAAACTTCAAAATGAACGCTTATCAACTGAATTTTATTTGAAACTTATTGATTAATGACTAAATACGCTTTAATTTGATTCGTAAATTTTTTTATATACTTATTAAGAATTGTAAATTATCCGTGATTCAATAAATTAGTGAATCTAAACCGGTTTACCGATAATTCACCGGGAAATCATGATATTCTTGTTGCAGGGTTGAATTCTTTAAATACGTTACGTGGATAACTAATAGAATTTAAAGATTTACCTATACCAAGTGTTTTCCTCTCTCAGACTAAGCATGAAGCAAAGTTTTGAGTTTAGAAAAGTCTAAGTGTTTGGATTTGGACTCAAGCTTTTTTAAGCTCGAAATTTTACTTCATGCGCCGCGCCTATAAAACACTGACCATATTGTGAAGTTGGAAATATACTGTTTATTTTTAACAATTTTAACCAAATCTCGCGCTATCAAAATTCAAAATTACAATAAACTTTAAGGAATACTTATAATAAAAAAAAATTAATATTTGGCCCCAGGCGACGTTCTTCCTTACTGCGGCGCTGGCTGAAACTCTCTACAGTTAACGACCACACGTATCAGAAGTACCGCACACTACTACTACTTTCTGTATGACAGACAAAACTCCAGCAATATGGGCCTTGCAACCTTACTTTTTGATCACCCCTCGTAGTACCTGTTACTGCTTTTCCACTTAACCTACCAATTGAAAAATTAATAAATTATTGATAACAAAATGTGATGCGAAATTGTTATTCACATACATAAAAAATATGCAAAGCTCTACTAGTTTCATCGATTTATCAACCTCCAAGGTCTCCATGTGACAAACCAGCACGTACATTTCTTTTAATACTGAATAAATTCATCGATTTAAAGATTTTAAGGATTCTGGGGATTTTATTGTATAATTTGTAGATGTTAAATGTAAAGCATTTAACATACTAGATTTGTTTTGGTGGGGATATTAATCCCCGAAACCTAATGTTTGCTTTATGCGCATGGGTTCCAAACAGAATTCTCTGATATACAGGGTGTCCCAGACCACCCGTATCAGCCTTTTTTGAGAAAACAGCTGGTTCTAGAGAGTTGGGACAAAAAAAATTATAACAAAAGCCGTATTAAAGAATCGAATGGTGATATTTTTTTCGCAAAAAGGTTCTCATCCCTGAGAGTTTGTTTAAAAATGTCAATAACTCAAGATTTTTAAAAAAAGTGATATCATTAAAAAGATCTTTAAAAAATAAGCAACTTTTGTAAGAAACATAATTTTGTTACTGGCATCCAATATGAGTAATATCTGATTAAAGTTATTAAATTAAAATTTTTCATGTCTAACTTATTTTAAAAGATTGAGTTTCAAATGTCAGTTAGACCTCTCAAATACATTCTGACCAAGGCCGCGGAGTCGCTAAAGAAATATTCGACTCCAACTCCGTCTCCGAATCCTCTATTTTTTGATAATCCTAAGCCAACTCCGACTGCTGCTTCAAATCATGTAAATATTTTAATACTTTACTTATTAATGCAATTTTTTGCAATACAAATTATTGTTTAATGGTTACTATATCTCCATAACTGCAATCTAATAGTTTTTTTGAAAAAAAAGGAAATTTTGGTTTTCTCTCATATACAAATTACATAAATTTTCATTGTAATTGAAAACTCTATTTGGGTTCAAATTTAAGAAAAAAAAAACGAAATATGTTTAGCACATTTATATTTAAATAATTATATTGAAAATTGGAGTCGGAGTTATACTAAATTTTAAACTCCACGGCTCCGATTGCCTCATCACAAAAATACTTCAAATCCGACTCCACAGTTTTGACGCTAAATATGACTGAGAGTTCACAGCACTGGTTCAAACTGTTTTCTATTTACTTCTAAACACTGTTGAACTATTCTGGTTCTAATACTAGTGGCCCTAAGTATCTACTTTTAAAATAAGGTAGCCATGAGATATTGATATTTGGTAACTTCAATCCAAAATTATTCAAAACAAACGTCAGTTACAAAAATATTTTTCCTACAAAAGTTGCTTATTTTTCAAAGACCTTTTAAATAATACCACTTTTGATCTATTATGCTATTTGAAAATCTTGAGTTTTTGACATTTTAAGCGAAATCTCAGGGATGCCAACCTTTTTGAAAAAAAAACAATACCCCCATTCGATTTTTCAATATGGCTTTAGTAAAATTTTTTTATCCCAACTCTCTAAGACTAGCCGTTTTCTCAAAAATGCCTGATACGAGTGGTCTGGGACACCCTGTATATACTTCGAAATTTATAACAAAAATTGAAAGACCCCCTTATCACTAGGGTTTTTCCCGGTAGCTCTTATTGCCAGTCTGTTATTGTATGTAATCTATAAAACGGTAATATCTACAATAATTATTCCGTGTTTGACCTTTGACGAGACGGGAGGCCCACTCTGAAAGCGAGCGCAATGAAATTCGCATTTTTAATAGCTTACCTGCTAATTGCTAGCTCGTTTGCAACAAAAGATTCGTCAGACGATGATTACAAGCCGGAATTAAAAAAAAGTCATGGTGAGTAACAAGTGTTTGTGAAAATTGTCGAGTTGTGTTCGCATCGCGATTGAAGTGTGTTGCGTTGAAAGTGCTAAACTTAGGTGAATTAAAAAAAAACACATGAAATAGTAATTTCTCACTTAACAGTAAAACAAATTAAGTGTTTTAATAATTGTTCTATAATTAGTTGAATAGTGATTATATTAGATCAAAACACAATCAACAAGGTTGTGAACTTACGATATTTTTATTTACACTCGTGTTAATCACTGCGGAACTTTCGAAATAACAGTAATTTCAGTAATACTACAGCGAATAATTAAAATAAAGGTTTTTGAATCTTTATATTTTCCTCCATTTAATCACTCTATTTTTACGTTGCAGAGAGCATTGAAATTGATGACGTACTCATTAGAGGACCTATTGAGTGCAGGCCAGGCTCCGTACTCGTAAAGGGAAAATGCAGAGTTTTGTTCCAAGAATGTAAGTCTATTTTCCCATTGTTACTGAAATTAAAAGAACTACATGCAAACAACAAAATTCAACAATGTCTTATACTTTGTAAGTTAACAACAAGAAAAAAACTCAAGGAACAGGATGTTTATAAAATTATCTCAGTGCTAGTGAAACTACGTTCTTTAAAAATATATAAAAATAATAAATGCTGTTTCCACAAGTTACAAGTTATTTTTGCTCAAACTAAACATTCTGTTACCATTGTTTACTTAAGTGTTTCTTTTTTTTAGAGGATAGTCGAGAATAATAGAGTATAGAATATTTTTTCTAGAGGATAGTCGAGAATAATAGTCTAGATTAATATTAAAGAAAAATGTTGAAGTACGTAACATTTATTTTCATAATCACTCTGTGCGCACTCGAAATAGTCGAAAACGCAAACACTGGTTTCATCTTTCCTGGCGGAAACAACACTTCAACGGTCAAAGGCCCAACTTCTGAAACAACTATAAACAAAGGTAATTTAAATCTTAAGAAGGATTCATACATCAAATACGCCAAAAAATTACATGCTAACGTAGCGCCAAGATAACTCCAATGCGGTTGATTATGAATCATTTTTGTTTGCTGGAATTGATTATAACTGGTGTCTATAAACTTTCGGCATCCCAGTAGGTTCTGACTTCAGAAACATACGTCGTATTTAGACATATAATTAAATTTATTTGACGTTTCGCAGACACACCGAATCGTATGACGTAATCTAAGATATCTAGACACTCGTTAGATAATGTTTAGGATCACTGCTATTATTTTGTATCTAGCTGGTTGTATAACTTGTCTATTTAATTGAAGAATTTTATTTTAAGCGATTTATAAAATGTAAAAACAACAATTTTGTATGAAAATGGTTCCAAATAATAATGGGCAAGATCGATCAAAAAGTATTGTCTACTCGATCCTTACAAATGATTAGTTACTTACATAAGTTACTGGATACTTATGGTAACTAGCTTAACCCAAGACTAATCTAACCCTAGCTGGCCGTCAATTACTCAAGTCAAATTAGTTGATGACACATCACCTAACCTAACTCTATTTAGATTAGGCCGACTAACAGTCGCCAAAGTCAAATTAGTTGATGGTTAGTCAAGTAAGTGAGGTCCAAATTAAAATAAGAACTTGGTAAACTAACCTAACCTTAAAGAATTTACGCATAACCTAACCCAACCTCACAATCTGCCATTTAACATAGCCTAGCTCACAGATGCCACCTACTTAGATTAATTTCTATATTATACTTAATTTACCTAATAATAGCAGGTTACCAGTTCCCTGAGTAATTCTAGTTGTTTATTACTTTAGTATATAGCAACTAACACAATCCAGGTAACTTGCAATTAACTTAACGTACGAAATTGGCAACTAACCTAACCTAACAACAGTTTCATGACACAACCTAACTTTATGAATTCTATCTTAGAAATATCGTTCACTACGTTCTCATTAATCACTTGGTAACACATAATTAGCTTAGATGCTGGGTAGTTATATTAATTGCTGATTACTAGAGCTCGGATTTTTAAACAAACACCTTATTCTGAAAATTAAAAGCATCAACATTAATTAATAAAATGTGTACAAAATATAGAAAGTTGAATCATTTGACACTATTTGTATGTTGCTTTTTTACTTTCTTTTCGTCTTTTTTTCGGTTTTATTATCTGTCGGATCAAAACACGAAGTATTCATTTATTTATCTAGTTCCGTAGTTTTCATCCTTTTTTTGCTGATGGAGAGGGTTAGATAGAGCATTAAATATTTTACGGTGCCCTAAAATAAAATCGGATCGCCGATTTATTGTAGATTTTTTTCTTAATTTTTGTTTACTCTAGCAATTTTTCTCCAAGACCATGAAAGCAGGAAATTTTGAAATTTTTAAATAAAGTTTCAGGGATGTCAACCTTTTTGGAAAATAACAATATCCCCATTCTATTCTTCAATACGACTAATGTAATAATTTTGTTTGTCCCAACTCTCTAGGACTAGCCGTTTTCTCTAAAAAAAAAACGTATGCAGGTGCTTTGAAACATACATGATGTTTAAAATTAAGTGTGCACCATCGCTAACTTTGTTATTATTTCAGTTACAGGGTCGGTTAAATGAGCAAAGTAGTAGGAAATTTAATGAAAATTACAATAGTCAAATCAGAGAAACAATAGAACATCGTATTATTAAGAAAATAAAAGTTTTCTTTTTAAATGGAACACCCTGTAAATGTTATTAACGATCAATAAAGAAGATTATTCTTAACCAAAAAGTTATAATACATCGTTACAAAAAAATAAATAAAAACGTTATTCACACATTTCTGATTTGTTCAATACAACAAAGAAGCCTCTAAAACAAAAGAGGATTCTAACAAATAATCAAAACAAAATCTGTTTATTTTATCTGTCAGTAAAATTTAAAGTGATTTTCATCGTTCTGTGCATTGTTATACAATTTTTAATATTTTCAGGGCATCTTTTATGTCTTGAATAATCCTTTTTTTCTTTAATGTTTTTTTGCATAAAATAATGTTTTTTTTACTAAAATTTATGCATTCCATGCGCTTTTTTTCAATTTTTTTGTGCCTAAAAATCCGAGCTTTACTGATTACTATTATTAAAAACGCAACTTCACAATTATCAAGCGGTATCTTTTTCGCTTTGATGTCGGTTAATTAAATTAGTTTCTGAATACTTGGTTTACTTACATCAAGGTTAGGCTGGTTATCAGTCATGGGCGTATCCAGGATTTTCACTAGAGAGGGGCCAAAAAATATTAAAAAGACGTGCCATATTTAGTCAAGGAAATGTAAAATGATAAATATCAATAAATTATTTAACGATCAAATTGTATTCACACATTTTTTCAATTTTCAAATTTTTCAAATCACCACGATTTACATCAATTTTTATGATATTTATCAGTTTACTTAGATAAGTTGTAATACCAATACCTACTTTGAAATATATCGGTCATTTGAAAATATTTTATTTCAGTACATTAATAAATACTGACAACAGTTGTAAAGAACTGCCAGAACTGTTAAAAACTTAAAATTCTTAAAAACATTAAATAGTGATAAAAATAGAAACATTATTCCAATGTTAAAATTTGCATTGTTAGTTATTTACTATTGTGTATTTGTATTTTATTTTAAAACTGTTTTATATAATTAAATAAATTCCTTTAATAAAGTAAAGTTTAATGTTAAAAAAAGATTTCATTATAATTAATTTATCGGTATTTTGATAATACTTTATTTCAGTACATTAATAAATACTGACAACAGTTGTCAAGAACTGCCAAAGCTGTTAAAAATTGTAAGAATTCTTAAAAATATTTGAATAGTGATGAAAATATAAAAAAAATGTTTCTGTTTTTATGTTTATTCCAATGCCAGAATTTGTATTGTTAGTTATTTATTATTGTGTATTTGTAATTTATTTTTAAACTGTTTTATGTAATTAAATGAATTCCGTTAATAAAGTAAAGTTTAAAGTTAAAAAAAAAATCATGAAAACGTCAATGTAAAGCTTCTAACGAGTGTTTCTATTCTTAGATTAAGCATAAAGTAAAATTTCGAAAAAAACGATTCAAAGCGCAGTTCAAAATATACTGTTTAAATTTAAACTTAAAAAAATGTATTTGTATTTGAACTATAATCAAAACTTGCGCTTTCTAAATTCGAGCAATTTTCTTTGGGATATGTTGTTAAGATCAAACTTAAGCAGTGTATATTTTGAACTACACTCTGAATCAGTGTCGTATACGCATGGCGCATGAAGTAAAATTTCTAGTTTATAAAAGCCTGAAAACAGATTATTTAACCAATACGCGCTTTTAAACTACAGAATATTGCAATGTAAAATTAAATAAAAACACATTTCTCATATAATAAGCTTTATTTAATTATAAAATAAGAATGATTATATTTATTCAGAATAATATTTTTGCAGAGTGTTATTCGAATGATTATTTGCAAAAATGATAAAAATTTAATACTACATTAAAATAAGACACTCGGTATATACAGGTCCTACTTTAAGTAGGACAACATAGGTAACTTTTTGAAATAAAACAACGCAGTTGGGAGGGTTTCACTTTTATTGTTGAACACTGCAACATGTTTCACCACACAGTGGCTTCATCAGGCAGATGAAATAATGATTTTACAAAGTACAGGTAAAAGCTTATATACTAATGGAATTAAATTAATAGAAGGGGGGGGGGGGTAATGAGGTAATTAGGCTGAAACTAATACAAACAATTTTGAGCGACTAAATATTGATTAGGGGTGAATTATTTACTTCTATTTGGTCATTTAATAGAATACCTTTTTTGTTATATTTATTAATTTCTAATTCTTCTAATAAGTTTAATTTACGACTTTTGTTACATTCGTGCAAAATTTTGAATTTAGGGTTAAAGTTATGTTGGTATTCGATTAAATGATTGGCGTAGGTTGAGGAGGTTTTCTTAAAATGAAAGCATTTTTGATGTTCTGAAATGCGATCTGGGAAGCTACGTCCAGTTTGTCCAACGTATACCTTAGGGCAATCTCCACACTCTAGCAAATACACGCCAGAGTTCGTAGTTTTATCAGATTTGTCTTTAGAATTATTAATGAATTTATTAAGTGAATTGACCGTTCTAAAAGAAGGAGTTAGGTTTAAGGATTTGAGTTTTTTGCTGATGGCAATCGAAGGGGGGCCGTTAAATGTTAATGAGCAATATTTATTATTCTGATTTTGAAAATTGGTGGGATATACTAATTTCAGGGCTTGCTGTTTTTGTTTTTTATAAAGGATGTCTAAGATAAGCTTTTGACGAAAGCCGTTGTTATTAGCTATTATAAGAATTCTGTTGAGCTCATTATTAAAATTATTAATTGATAGGGGGATAGTGGTTAGCCTATGCAACATGGAATGATAAGCTGCTAGTTTATGTTGCATAGGATGGAATGATGTGCTATGGATCGTAGTATCTGTATGGGTCGGTTTGTGAAAAATATTGAATTCATGTTTTTGACCTGGATGTGAAATTGTTAAGTCTAAAAAATTTATAGATTTATTAGATTCGATCTCCCTAGTGAATGAAATATCCTTGTGAATTGAATTAATGAAATTTAAAAGTTGATCTAATTGTCTCTCCGTTCCTGTGAAACAGGCGAGAATGTCATTAACATATCTAAACTAGTATAGGCATTTATTAAACAATGGGTGTTTACTAATTATTTCTTCTAATGAATTCATGAAAATTTCGGCAAGTAACGGACTGAGGGGATTGCCCATAGCACATCATTCCATCCTATGCAACATCCTTTGTTTTGGATGAAGAATTTGTTATTGAATTGAAAGTCATTAATTCAATTCACAAGGATATTTCATTCACTAGGGAGATCGAATCTAATAAATCTATTAATTTTTTAGACTTAACAATTTCACATCCAGGTCAAAAACATGAATTCAATATTTTTCACAAACCGACCCATACAGATACTACGATCCATAGCACATCATTCCATCCTATGCAACATAAACTAGCAGCTTATCATTCCATGTTGCATAGGCTAACCACTATCCCCCTATCAATTAATAATTTTAATAATGAGCTCAACAGAATTCTTATAATAGCTAATAACAACGGCTTTCGTCAAAAGCTTATCTTAGACATCCTTTATAAAAAACAAAAACAGCAAGCCCTGAAATTAGTATATCCCACCAATTTTCAAAATCAGAATAATAAATATTGCTCATTAACATTTAACGGCCCCCCTTCGATTGCCATCAGCAAAAAACTCAAATCCTTAAACCTAACTCCTTCTTTTAGAACGGTCAATTCACTTAATAAATTCATTAATAATTCTAAAGACAAATCTGATAAAACTACGAACTCTGGCGTGTATTTGCTAGAGTGTGGAGATTGCCCTAAGGTATACGTTGGACAAACTGGACGTAGCTTCCCCAGATCGCATTTCAGAACATCAAAAATGCTTTCAATTTAAGAAAACCTCTTCAACCTACGCCAATCATTTAATCGAATACCAACATAACTTTAACCCTAAATTCAAAATTTTGCACGAATGTAACAAAAGTCGTAAATTAAACTTATTAGAAGAATTAGAAATTAATAAATATAACAAAAAAGGTATTCTATTAAATGACCAAATAGAAGTAAATAATTCACCCCTAATCAATATTTAGTCGCTCAAAATTGTTTGTATTAGTTTCAGCCTAATTACCTCATTACCCCCCCCCCCCCCCCCTTCTATTAATTTAATTCCATTAGTATATAAGCTTTTACCTGTACTTTGTAAAATCATTATTTCATCTGCCTGATGAAGCCACTGTGTGGTGAAACATGTTGCAGTGTTCAACAATAAAAGTGAAACCCTCCCAACTGCGTTGTTTTATTTCAAATAGTAATATGGAGTTTCATCATGTATCCGCCTCATAAATTAAATATTTAAAAAAATATAGGTAACTTTGTTAAGATGTATGATAGAGATTCAGTAAAAGCGGCAAAGTTGTGCAGTTTTGTGAATACTCAGACTCTGTTAAGAAAAAAATTAAATTTATTAACACTACAAAGTTATTGAGAAAAACCTCGAAAACGCGATTTTCTAAAATCAATAATAATGTTTGGTATTTGTCGTGATCAATTTTTATTTGTCAGACGATTCAATTTTGTGTCAATAACATCAACTATTGCTTTTTAAATGAAGGCATATGACGAAATGCATATTAGTGAACTGAATTTTTCAACTTGGTTTTAATGATGTGTTACACATGTACTTTTATTTTTTGTATCCATTCGGTTGTTTTTATACATTGCAATTGTTTCTGTTGTTGCAAAGATAAATACAAAATATTATTTGAAAAAAATACTACTATGGATTGATTATAGGTTATGTCAATAATCGTTGTTTGTGTGTTTATTTCCATGGTTACATACCATAAGCAAATACATTTATAAACATGTGCGTGCATGTGTGGCACACCGTTGAACTCAACGTAAAAAGTACAGTTTAATGAATCCATATCATTCGCTGCCATTAGAAAAACAAAAGTTGATACTAATAAAACAAAAGCAAATCTCCAGCTAAATTAAAACGTCTCACCATCTGATGCACCAAAACATGTACTTTGAAAATGTTTTTACAATTTCCAAAGATATGGAAGATATAGATGATTTTCGCAAATCGCGATTTTCAGTTTTATCTCAATAACTTTATGGTTTCTTATTTTTCTTATTTTTGCCCAGTGGAATCTCAAGAGGCACATAAAATTGCAGCTATTTGCCTACGATACCTATTCTCTATAATTAATAATAAGAAAGTTACCCATACTGTTCTACTCAAAATGGAACAACCTGTACACGAAAATTATCAAAAACCAACGTATAATACTATTCTACATCTTTCAATAGCAGGAAGTCCTGGGCCCCTGCTGTGCGCCTCTGCGTCGACCCTAACCTAACAAAGCATCTGTCCGGCGTTAGGCATTTCTAACCTCAAAAATACAGGGGCAGAGATAGGCAGATTTTTTTTCAAAATTGTATTATGAAATATCGTAAACTATATGCTCCATATCTCAACTTCTTGGTTCTCACTGGATAGATACATTTTTGGTAATTTACGGTAAATTTTTTTTACAAGAAAAGCTATAATGTAGATACATCTTTGCATGATTTCTATCACACGCGAGTGTAAATTAATAAAAACGTTGTACACGTAAATATTCTACATACCTTCCATAACACCCTCCTTCAAACAGAATTAAAAGAGAACACTCGAATAAAAAGTTACACGCACTTGTAGTACCGATGATATTTAGGAGCCACTACACGTGGTTCACGCTGTGCCAAGAATGGGAAATTTGAACTAACGTAGCGTCTCAGGTATAAATCATATGTCATTTTTCTTCTGGAATAACATGCACCAAAACCTCCTCTACAAGATTCCTTGGTGCAAAACTTATTCGGTGACTATTATTTTTTCGATTTTTTGCCACCTTTTTGCAGATCCAGACTACTGTGCCCCGCACGCAGTACAAAAAAATGAAATTACAACAATCCAATCCGAACTCGGGACCTAAAAAACGCTAAGCTGACTCGGTGCCTCGGTGATCAAATCGCCGAGTGCCGCACATTCAATTTAGTAAATTATCAATAAAAAAGGAATTTTTCCTACTCGGCACTAAAATTAACATTTACTGGCATTCGACATTCCTATTCAAATATGAATCCAGAAATACAATTATATTTAGAAAATGTATTGGGAAATATTTTAATAATGTCTTTCTTTGTTGTGCGTCAGAAAAAATACATTCGCAACTCAGGGTCGGGAGATGGGAGCCCGTGTTGCGACAAATGTCGTACACGAATTCTACATATCAATCCTAGTTTCTTTTCACATGTTTTTAGAAAACACAGTATATTTTTAAAATGTTACTAAAAAGCCATGATGCGGCCCCCTATTTATTGAAAGTATAATCTAAATTTACATTGCTCTTATGGAGCATTATTAATTTTATTTATCATTTATTTTAGCTCAATCTATTTAATACAACATGTTTATAATAATTACCTCAATAAATTAAAGCAATATGAAGAAGAAACATTGTTTCCTATGGAGGTAATACACAAATTTGAATAATCATTTGAGAAAAATGAAAAAAAAAATTACTGTCAATTTATTCGCAAAGCTTTAGTGTACAATATTATACATATTGTACACTGAAGCTTTGCGAATAAATTGACAGTATTTTTTTCGTTTCAACGCTCTATTTTCATTATTGTGGAAGATTAATCGTTGTTCGTTCTTCTGGCCAAATATCATGTAAATTTCCGACCTTTAGGCGCCAGACGCATAAAACACTGATTTGATGTGATGTTCAAAATATTCAGCTCAGGTTAAATTATGCTCAAACACACTTACTTAAACATGTTCCTTTATTTATTTTTAGGTAATACAACTAAACCGGAACTGGATGATAGAATACTAATTAATCCTGGTTGTGCGGCGGGCCACAAAAAAGTTTTGGGCAAGTGTAGAAAGATTACTTAATGATTCTAATTTTCTATAAGCACGCACAAGAATCTAATTATTACATAATCTATAAATAAATATTATGTTCGTTGTTCTTTATTCTAACCAATAAAAAAATTGCTTGTCAGGATTTCACATTATTCTCTCACCAAACTTTTAGAATCTTCCTCATTACTTCTTACAGTCACTCCTTTATTTATCTTCTCCTCTACCTTCCTCTCACACACAAAACAGTCATGCCTACCCTATTTATTTTACATATCTGTATGTAGGAGGTAAACTACAACACGTCATATTTTTGAAAATTTACAGTGCTTTTTACCTCTCCATAAAATAAAAAATCCTGATTCCAACAGTATAAATGTGAAGCACTATGAAGCATTAGATGGCGTTAGCTATCGAAATCATTAATAGTATAAATGTATTAATGTAATGTAAATGCAACTTGGTGTAGTTACAGATATTTTTCATATACTAAATTATTATTGCTGTCAAATTCAAGATTTTAACAATGAATATGTCTGAAGTATTATAAATAAGGTCAAAGGAAAACTAAACAACAATTCATCAAAAGTAAATGTCCCGGGAGCAGCGAAAAATTATAACTAGAGGGCCAATTTTTCTTTGGTGTATGTTTCTGGTATACGAGATGGCGTAGAAATAGCAAAATTACAGAAAGCAGTTTTGACTATGTATTGGTTTATAGTGCCTGCAGAATTTTATTACAACGAATAATTAAAATGATAAGTGCGAAACGCGTTGTTGGTTTACATAGCGCCGTGCGAATGAATGAATGGGTATTGAATTACAGAAGGCACACAGTAAACTGGATAAATATTCATGATTTTAATTTCTATCGACATACATACAACTGTATAACGAAACAGATGCCTTTTTGGTTTGATATTCCATATGAGTATATACTCGTACATGGAGCTTTTTTTTAAAGTATACGTATTCTAAATCCCGATTATTATCTTTAAATATTTAGATATGTGTTGTTTTTTAAAAGAGTTAAATTTAAAATTTTAAACGAGTGTTTTCTACTCCCATACTAAGCTTGAAGTAAAATTTCTAGTTTAGAAAAGCCCTGTTAAAATTTGTCTCGGGTCGCGCAGCGACCCGAGACAAATTTTCTAGGCTTTTCTAAACTCGAAATTTTACTTTATGCGCCACGCGTATAAAACACTAAAATACTGTTTTAATTTATGTATATTTGCACCTCACTTGAAATCAGTGTTTTATACGCGTGGCGCATGAAGTAAAATTTCGAGTTTAGAAATGCCCAGAAAATTTGTCTCGGGTCGCCGCGCGACCCTCGACATATTTTCACGGGGCTTTTCTAAACTCGAAATTTTACTTCATGCTTAGTCTGGGAGTGGAAAACACTCGCTTATAGCTTCAAATTGAACTCTTTTAAAAAACAACGCATGTTGAAAAATGCACAGCTTATGCACATGTTTACCTAAAAGAAAAATTCCCTGTATTTATATATATTGTAAACAAAAAATCTGGCAACATAATATATATATATATATATATATATATATATAGATATATATATATATATATATATATATATATATATATATATATATATATATATATATATATATATATATACAGAGAGTTTTATGTAACACCGAACATATTCATAACGATAATTTTTCTTTTAAGTATACATATGTAGACGTTGTACATTTTACCACGCTCGGTTTATTAAAAGAATACAATTTGAAGCTTTAAACGAGTGTTTTCCACTCCCAGGCTAAGCATGAAGTAAAATTTCAAGTTTAGAAAAGCCTGAAAATTTGGTTTGGGCGAGTAGCGCGAAGCGCGGAGCGGCCAAACCAAATTTTCAGGCTTTTCTAAACTCGCAATTTTACTTCTGCGCCACCGGCACAAAACACTGATTCAATGTAAAGTTCAGCGGTGTGTTTTAAACTTCGTAATATGTCAGTGTTTTGTACCGGTGGCGCATGAAGTAAAATTTCGAGTTTAGAAAAGCCTGAAAATTTGGTTTGGCCGCTCCGCGCTTCGCGAGTGTTTTCCACTCCCAGGCTAAGCATGAAGTAAAATTTCGAGTTTAGAAGAGCCTGAAAATTTGGTTTGGTCGCGTAGCGCGAAGCGCGGAGCGGCCAAACCAAATTTTTAGGCTTTTCTAAACTCGAAATTTTACTTCATGCGCCACCGGCACAAAACACTGATTCAATGTAAAGTTCAGCGGTGTGTTATAAACTTCGTAATATGTCAGTGTTTTGTACGCGTCCAAACCAAATTTTCAGGCTTTTCTAAACTCGAAATTTTACTTCATGCTTAGTCTGGGACTGGAACACACTCATTTTAAGTTTCAAATTAAACTCCTTTTAAAAAAACAACGATTATCTGAAGATTTACGGCATATACGACATGTAATTGGACATGTATACTTAAAAGAAAAACTCCTTGTATGTACAAGTTGAGGCATTAATTGCAATTGATTAGCTACAATTTGTAATGGTCATATTGGCAACCCAATTTACACATAACCTAAAAATTAAAGGTGTCAAATCGTGTTTTATGAAAATGTTCGGTGTTATATAAAACTCTCTGTATATATATATATATATATGTATATATATATATATATATATATTTATATATATATATATATATATATATATATATATATATATATATATATATATATATATGTATATGTTATTTGCAACTGCATGATTTAAATGATTACTATCAAAAATCAAATATTGTACATGACTGTCGCGTTCTGCACTCCTTAATTTGATGAATTGCAATGAAGGACACAAAAGGAATAGATGCGAACACGAGAGGAGGTCTACCCTCTAAGCTGGGTAGGCGACAATTCAAGCTGAGTAGGCTAAGCCGCACAAAAAATGAGAAATAACAATAATCCAATTCGAACTCTAGACGCTAAGCGGACTAAGTACCTCGGTAATCAAATCGCCGAGTGTCGCACATTCAATTTGGTAAATAAATGAAAAAGGATTTTTTCCCACTCATCACTTGAATCACCATATACCGGCATTCTACATTCCTATTCAAAACATGAATACAGAAATGTACTTATATTTAAAGAATGTATTGGGCAATATTTTAACAATGTCTTTCTTTGTTGTGTATCAACAACATAATCAATGAACAGTCCGCGGCAGAAAAATTACATTCGCAATTCAAGGCCGCGCACCCGAAACCCGTGTCGCGACAAATGCCGTACACGAATTCTACATATCAAACCCAATTTCTTTTCACATGTTTTTAGAAATCACAGTATAATTTTAAGATATTACTAAAATAGCACGATGCTGCCCCCTATTAATAAAAGCATAATCGAAATTTACATTTCTCTTTCAGAGAATTCTAAGCAACGATTAATACAACATGTTTATAATAATTACTTTAATAAATTAAAGCAATATCAAGAAGAAATAATGTTTTCTATGAAGTATTGCACGGATTTGTGTGATCATTTAAGAGTGTTCCATTAGTTGATTTATATATAATTTAAGAAACATTTTAAAAAAAAAAAGTATAGTGTCAATTTATTCTCAAAGCTTCAATGTGCAATATGTATAAGTTTCAAAGATCTATTTTCATTATTGTGGAAGATTCGTTCTTATGGCCAAATAACATGTGAATTTCCGACCTTAAAATCAAACGTGATAGTACTTTTTCATCAGATAATTTTTTAGCCGTACAATGCGCAAGTTTGCCCTAATTAAACCGACTAGCTTTACTAGTTACTACGATTCTCATGTTTGACCGCGATATAAAACAACGAGTTTTATTAAATTAAAAATATTGAAATGAAACGCGTTAAAAATATATCCATTAGTAGACTCATATTAGGTAATAAACCTTTTAGTCGCACATCACATTCTAATTTCTGTTATTATATAAGTATTAAGTTAATGCAAGGTCGCTATTAATCATACTATTCTGAAGCAATAATTTCACCCCTGATTTGAATATATTCTTCGGTTTAAACGTTGTATAACTTTAAACTCAATCATGATGTATTTAATATATTTACTCATTATGTGGAATGTAGTGTTATGTAAAATTGATGTTATAGAAAATGGGATTACAGATGAGATGATTAACTATTTGCAAACGACTAAAGTTAGTTTGAGTGAATCATATGATACAGTCGGTAAGTACATATTTAATGTTGTTTTTTCTTTTCGTGAATCAACTATAATGTAATTCACATTGTTTTGACAATATTTTTTATAATGTGTATTATGTAGTGTAATTACATTATTTACTGAATAAACTTATTTTTATTAGTGCACATTAGAAAAAAACAGTTGCAAACACAACTGACAACTGTATTAGACTATGATTTTAAAAAGAAAACACTTGGTTGAATTTCACTAATTTTAGTTTTTTTATTCTAACTAGTTTCGACTTTGGAATGAAAAACCAAAATATTAGTGAAATTTAAAAAAGTGTTTTCTTTTTGAAATCATAGTTAAATATGTTTCACCACGTGAAAGATGAGAAACTTGTTCAAGATATATTAGACTATTTTCAAGAGACAATTTATGTGATGATTATATTTTTAAATGACTATTTTTATTTTATTCCAGGAATAATTGTTGTAAGTGAATTTTATGTAGCGCCTGTTTTAACATGGCTTCTCATGTACAGGGATATCCCTCCTTATTACGTGTACACAAACTCGACTGGGTTTGTCCAACGCTCAAACTCCCATCGGACCAACAATATTTTATGCTTTATCGAGTCTAATTGGAACATTGGTACTGTAGTTGATTTGTTAAAGAGCAGTAATAATTTTATATATAATGGAAAAATACAATTTATTATTACATCTCAAATAGATAATAGAGGATGGACGAATGAAGCATTAGGTAACTATTTGCATGCAATTTTTGTAGTACTCATTAGATTGATATACAGTAGAAAGTAAAAGTTTATTATATAACGTGTGTAAGGATTTTTTAAATTTGTACTCAACTATTTAGTTAAGTATTATTTATACAAGGTGTCCGTATTTCGACAGAATATATGGAAATCTTAGTTATTTCAAGAGATAGAGAGTCGGTTAAATTAGAACAAAGTTTCGTATTTTAGGGCTCACCAATAATCTGGAAACAATTTTGAAATATTTTTTTTTTTTTCGAAATATCAACAAACCACTGAATTTTGAAATATAGTTTTTATTTTCTTATTCAAAAACTACTGAATCTGGACATTTCGAACTTTGACAATATACTTTTTAATGAGGAATCTAGTAGCATATTTCTTTTTGAGACAACTATAACATTTACCCGGGGACCATAGCCAACTTTTGTTTTTTTATGGGTGCCATTTTGGATTTTTATATTTTTTTACTGAACTCAGTCATGTATCACACTCATAATTTATTTTAGATTTAATATTTAAAATTATAATATTTTCTTTTTTGCAAAGAGTGCCTTGGAAAAAATGACGTCATATCTATTAATCAATAAAATCTTGACAGCAGTCAATCACTGTTGGCAGTCAAAATTAATTAATAACTGTCAATCTTTTGTAATAATAAGTATCAATTATCACACAAAACATAAGGTAAAATAATGGTGATGTGTCCATCATAGTACTTTCCCCGTAAATTGCGTATTAAATCACTTTTAAAATATTTGTAGCATTATTATTTTCAAAATGTCTTCAACTATTTGATAACTACAACTTTTATTTGAAACATTTTTCAATTGGATCAACACATACTGACACAAACCAATGACTAGATAATAAACACTATTTATTGAATATCTCAAAAACTAAGAGTGCTATGACAAAAAGTGAAGATTTTTTGTATCTTTAATATTTTATTACCTACAACTTTTATTTGAAACATTTTCCAATTGTATCAACACACACACTGACACAAATCAATGACTAGATAAAAAAACACTATTTATTAAATATCTCAAAAATTAAGAGTGCTATGACAAAAAGTGAGTCCACAAAAAATCTTTAGTTTTTCATTTCCTACAACTTTTATTTGAAACATTTTTCAATTGTATCGACACATACACTGTCACACACCAATGACTAGATAAAACACACAACTTTTGATATATCTCAAAAACTAAGAATGCTATGACAAAAAGTAAGTAAACAATACATCTTTATTTTGTTATTATCTACAACTTTTATTTAAAATAATTTTTTGATTGATGAACATTTATTGAAAAAAACTGAAAAACGCTAAGAGTAAAGTACCACTTCCGGTTTTCCGATTTTCACCAAAAGCTTTTCGGATCTTCTGATTGTAAGAAAAAGCTTAAGTTTCAAGTTTCATCTCGATATCTTTAGCGGTTTTTGCGGTACAGCGCACACAGACAGACAGACAGACATTTTTCAAAAATGGTCTTATTCGACTCAGGGGACCTCAAAACGGATATTTCCGCTAAAATTTTTGATTCGAAAATTTTCAGGAAAACAATAATTTCCCTTTGTATTACATACGGGGGAAAGTAAAAATGGTAGTGACCATCATAGCACTTTTCTCGTTAAAGATATGATGACTTAAGTATCAATAGTATGAAAAAGTTGCACAAACTAAATTTATTCTACTTTTATTATTATTATTTCAAAACTATCTACAAAAGCAGTAATTCTTGCATTTTTTGCCAAATCTCAATAAATATTGATCACCTAAGATCTAAGCGTTATATATTTTGAACGTTACTGTAAATTAGTGGATTATACGCGTGGCGCATGAAGTAAAATTTCGAGTTTAGAAAAGCCCCGTGAAAATTTGTCTCGGGTCGACACTCGCGGGGCTTTTCTAAACTCGAAATTTTACTTCATGCTTAGTCTGGGAGTGGAAGACACTGGTTAGTTTAAAATACATCACAACAAAATGTATCGTAACTGTCACAAAGAAAACTACAACATGGCGATCTCATTATAGTTCAATTCAAACTCATGTCAAGTTGACACGATTGATTAAATGTCGACTATCGCCGACTTATGTCAACTCTCATTATAGTTCAATTGTTGGCTACTGCCGACTTATGTCAACTGTTATTATAGTCCAAATATCGGCTGGCGCTGACTTATGTCAACTGTAGTTCAAATGTCGGCTGACGCCGATTTATCGCAAGTTGACATTAGATGGACTAAATTTTAGCTTAACATAAGTCGTCGCTAGCCGACATTTAGTCCATTGTGTCAACTTGAAATAAGTCTGCGTTAGCCGAAATTTGGACTATAATAACAGTTAACATAAGTCGGCTGTAGCCGACATTTGAATTATAATGATAGTTAACATAAGTCGGCGCTAGCCGATTATGTTAAGCTGAAACGATAGACTTATGTCAGTCAACTTAGTGATTACAGTCATAAATTCCCAATTTGACTATTGTGACATTATGACTGTAAGTCACTTGGTTAATTGTCTTATAAATATGGTAAGATTTTGTCTAATTATATCTCTATGAACTGTATTTATTACTGTAAGTCACTTAGTTAGTTGTCTATTAACTTATTAATATTTTGTCATTAAGTCTCTATATTAACTGTATTTAATATAGTGATTTAAGTGAGTTACAATCATAACATCACAATAGCCGAAATACAGTCTACATAATCAGACAAAATCCTAGCATAGACAAAAGACAGTTAATCAAGCCACTTACAGTCACAATAGTCAAAACACGGCCAATAAATATATAATATGACAAAATCCTATAATAGTATAAAGACAGTCAAGCAATTTACTACGATTCGAAATGTCACACCAGTATTTCGTTTATAAACAAATACATTTTCTATTAGTACAGTTATTAATCAGCTGGATGTCCGTCTTCAGAAGTGATATTTAAGGAAATTATGGGTCGTAGGAGTTGTCAAATTAGTGAGTTACTCAACTATTTACAATGCACTTTTTACCAAAAAATAAAAGATTAAAATTTTACATACAACATGTACAATAAACTAGAAGTGTGATACATCATTGAATTTAGAAAAAAATATTCTTCCAAAAAATATGAAAATCCGAAATGGCGCCCATAAGAAAAACAAAAGTTCGCTATGGTCCCTTGGTGAACGTTATAGTTATCTTAAAATAAAATATATTACTAGATTTCTCGTTAAAAAGTGCCTCTATAATGTCAAAGTTGTAAATGTCCGGATTTTATAGTTTTTGAATAAAAAAAAAACGAAATTTCAAAAAATCTGTTTTTTGACAATATCTTTAAAACGAAAGAAGATATTTCAAATTTGTTAATAGATTATTATTAGGCCCTAAAATACGCAACTTTGCCCAACCGACTCTCTATCTCTTCAAATAACCGCGATACATTCTATTGAAATACGGGCACCCTGTATACTACTATAAAATTGCAGGTCGGCCATTCCATAAATAAGTGCACACTCTTTGGGGGTACATCAGGGATTTTAGCGAATTTCACATATATTATAAAGGCTATCAAGACATGGTTTTTGGTTGTTACTAGAGGTTAAACAAATGATTTTTTCAAAAATTATAACAATATAAACTTTTTAGTGCACTTTTATTTTGAACTCAAAAATATCGTAAACCGTTACTGATACAAAAAAAGTTATACTTGACTTTTTTATGCTTAAATGTTCAAAGTTTAAAATACATTTTTGTCCAAAACGAAAAAACTTTATTTAGATAGATTTTTTTCAATAAATAAAACAAATCTCATAAAATAATCAAATACTCATGTTTTAATTTTCTTGAAAAAAATATATATTGTACCCCAATCCTTTCTAAAAATATTTCCGGTTTAAAAAAGATGAAAATTTAAACTTTAAAACTTTTTGAGATATGATTTTTTTACCGGAGCAAATCTCACAAAATAATCAAATACTCATGTTTTAATTTTCTTAAAAGAAATATATGTTATACCCCAATCTTTCCTAAGAATATTTCCGTTTTCAAATGATTTTG
Organism: Philonthus cognatus; assembly: GCA_932526585.2. Classification (NCBI taxonomy): domain Eukaryota; kingdom Metazoa; phylum Arthropoda; class Insecta; order Coleoptera; family Staphylinidae; genus Philonthus; species Philonthus cognatus. Next base: position 26,560,007 of record OW052245.1, on the reverse strand, counting down.
AGATATGATTATTTACCCGAGCGCTGCATTTAAGCGAGGCGCTCACCGCGATCCGGGCCATTACACCATTGGCGGGAGCGCCTCATGTCAATGTAGCGTTCGGGTAAAAAAATCATATTTCAAAAAGTTTTAAAGTGCCCACACTTTTGAAAACGGAAAAATTCTTAGGAAGGATCAGGGTATAACATATATTTTTTAAAGAAAATTAAAACATGAGTATTTGATTATTTTTTGAGATATGTTTTATTTATTAAAAAAAATCTATATAAATAAAGCTTTTTCGTTTTGGAAAAAAAATTATTTTAAACTTTGAATATTTAAGCACAAAAAGGTACAAAATAACTTTTTTGTATAGGTAACGGTTTACGATATTTTTGAGTTCAAAATAAAAGTATACTAAAAGTTTATATTGTTATAACTTTTGACACAATAATTTGTTTAACCTTTAGTAACAACCAAACACCATGTCTTGATAGCCTTTATTATATATGTAAAATTCGCTAAAATCCCTGATGTACCCCCAAAAAGTGTGCACTTATTTATGAAATAACCGAGGTGATTATAAACAATAATTTAATAAACTCAACCTTGTATACCCTATTGCGTAATATTAATTGAATTTTTTTCTGGAATTATGAGTACAAAAGTTTATCATTTTATTTATTTCTAATACAATTCAATATTATATTACAACGTCTGTTATGAAATTGAACTATTTTTGTATACTAATTGTTATTATTAGCTGGTGACAATTATCTGTTAGTCTTAGCCAGTCTCTTGTCGATAGATATGATAAAACTGGTAATAATTTAACAACGGAGATAAGGAGATTGATTGTTGAAACTATAAAGTCGGCTGCAGAACAATTTCACATCACACAAACTTGGTTTTCTAGCTTTATGAAAAGCAGAAGACTTATCTGTAAGATTTGCTAACCCTGACCATCCTCGAAACAAAAAAACAAGTGAACGTGTAAACAAGATCATTAGATGAATATCAATTACCAACCCAAGGAGGACTGCAATTTATCTACGGTGGATATTTCCATAGAATTGAGTACAGAAGTGGACTTAACTATAAATAGAGGACCTGTGAGGAATATTTTGGGATCAGTGAGATTACATAGGTGCATTTCTGCAAAGAAACCATGGATATCTGTTAAAAACTCATGCTTGAATGGCTACAGTCCTTTATATCTAACAGAAAAAGGTTAGTTAAAGTAAATAATATCACCTCTGATATTATAATTAACGCAACTTCAGGGGTGCCACAAGGCTCCTATTTAGGACCGTTACTTTTTCTTATATTTGTAAATGATATTGGTAAAAATCTTGCTTCAATTATTCTTCTATACACAGATGATAGAAAGTATTTCGTAATATAAAGTCTGTACATGATTGTAATACCCTTCAAAATGATCTAAATCAGATCATGGTTTGGTATAATGAGAATAATCTATATTTAAATATAAGTGATTGTAAGTACATGCGTTTTTCGCGTAAAAAAGACTTAATATTACATTTTGAGTATTAATTAAATAATCTTATTCTTCAGAGAGTTGATTTAATTAAAGATTTGGGAGTCTTGTTTAATGCCAAACTTCAGTTCAATAATCACATCAACATAATCTCGGCCAAAGCGTTGCAGATGTTTGGTTTTATACGTAGGTTTACTTCATATCTTGATTCAATTAGAACTTTTGTCTCTATATATCTTTTGTAAGGCCTATTATAGATTACTGTGCAATTATATGGTCACCTTATTATAAATGTCACGTAGATCGGCTACAAAATGTACAACGTAAAACCATAAAACTGATTAGTTATCGCTGTCATGTATTTTATCATGATTACAATATGATACTTAAATATCTTGGGTTTCTTTCTTTAGTTAAACGAATAATCTACTTATTATTATGTTTTGCGTATCGCATATTAAATAGCAGAAATAATTGTTCTGTAATACTCCCATCTATTCCATTAGATGTTCCTACGCGCATTACTAGGCAGCCGCACCTTCTTGCTAGCAAGTACCACGCAACAAATTATGCTTACAACAGCCCTAGAAATGTTTTAATTAATAACATTAATATGTATTGTATATTAATTGATGTTTTTGGTGTCAAGTTACAACGCTTCAAAAGTAATTGTAAAAATATGCTTGAAAGTAGTGCTTAGGGTATGTATGCATCTATATATATATATATATATATATATATATATTCTTTTTAGTTTTAGTAGTTATTTATATTCTAATGTATGTTTTTTATGTTCTTTTTTTGTTTTGCTATTATTTCCTTTTGTTCAAAAATCTGATTACCATTGTAATTTGTATTTGTTATTAAGATGTAATGGCTTACCGTTATAATAAATAAATAAATAAATAAAAATAGGAACATACGATTGGAGTTTGCAGTGAGACATCATGATTAGACTAAATAAATAATGGGCTAGATTACTATGGTCTGTTGAATCTAAGTTTAAGTTATTCGAAAACAATGGCAAACTATACATCAAGGGTCTAATAGGAGAAAAATAAATATAAGCCACTTTACATTGCCCCAACAACTACCGATGTTTTTCTTCATCTGGGACTGGCCCTCTTGTCAAAATGTTTGTTATATAACATGGATACTGCTATGTATGACGGCATATTAGAGAAGTGGTTGCTTCCATATAGCAAAAAGAAAATGCCCCGGGGTTGTATTTGTCACACGGACAACGATCCAAAGCATGTATTTAACTGGATTTAAGTTAACCACTTACGTATTCTTCAGAGACTTAGTCAATCTCTAGACATCAACCCAATTGATCACCTGTGAGATGAAGTGCAAAATAAAGTATAAACCAGGATTTACAAATATAAAGATGACTTCGATGATTCGATGTTGAGTGATCTGTCATATTAATGGAAATCCCATCACAGCACCTCATCGGAAGTCTTACTGGGTCTCTGCAACGTTTCTGTGCTGCTATAATTGCTAAAAATGTATTCCAACCAAATTTAAATCATAACAAATAAAGTTATTACGATGTTAATAAATAAATATGACAAACTTTTTCTCTCCTAATTCAAGACAAAACGGTCGTAAATATTTATTCAGAGGATATACAGAGCAAAATGTATTATATTATTGCTTCTAAAATACACCTATTTCTGTATACAAACACAGCTTACTTCAGTAGTTAAAGAATTTTTTAAAAATACGCAAATAAGATTTTTAACAAATTTTTGCTTGCTACTGTAAGTAAATATTTATCCCACTTCACAAAGATACGCTGTATGACGACGTCAATGTTGCCGCGTAACCCGAAACGTGTTTTAAGTTGCATGAACGTTGCATGTTAACGTTTAAAGAAAAATGTTGCTGCACCGTTGACAAAGCAACACCCATGCAACACAAGCTCTTATTTGTATGTTACCCAACATACAAATGCATGTTTGTTAAGTTGCATAGGATGTATGCATAGAATCCATGTTGTATACATTGGTAACAAGAAAACATATTGGTAACAAGAAAACAAGAAAAAACGGTCTTATAAAAAGTAATGTATAGTCTAGAGGGGACAGTGCCCCAGTACCTTAGTACCCAGTACCCTTAAATTTTGAAAACACTAAAATATTATTAATAAGTAAACTTCAATTGAAATCAGCGTCTTATAGGCGTAGCGCATGAAGTAAAATTTCGAGTTTAGAAAAGCCTCAAAATTTTGTTTGGTCAAATTTTAAAGCTTTTCTAAACTCGAAATGTTACTTCATGCTTAATCTAAAAGTAGAAAACACTTATAAATGAGTGTGAATTGAGCTTTGAATTGACCTCTTTAGAAACAAAGAATATCTGAAGATTTACAGCATATAATTGGGAGATGTATACTTAAAAGAAAAACTCCCTGTTTGTTGAATGACCATGAAATGTGTAAACCATAATGCTGTATTACAGCACGAGTTTCAACAATTATACAATGTTTACAATACAATGTTGCATAAAAGTCAAATTATAATGATTATACAACGTTGTGTTACTTTGCCGCAATATTTTTGAAACGTTAGAAAACAATGTTGAATTTTAGTATCATTTTTAACATTTAAGTAATGTATTTATACAAATATTGCACGGAAAACGTTTATACAATCTTTGTAACTTTGCTAAAACTTTGTTGTGATACTTATAACACAATGTTTTATTTTAGTATCATGTTCGATATTCGTGCAATGTTAAAAATATTGTATGTTCAATAAAATAAAACCTCTAGAGTCCTATGGAATTTATTGTAAGATGGCAACTCTGAAATTATACATTATAATTATTATGTCTGACGTTTCATATGAAATTCCTAAAGCGTGTAGCTATCATAAATTTAAAAAAAAAAGAGAAAATCATAGCACTCTAAAGGTTTTTTTTATTGAACATATGATATTTCTTTGTTTAGTGGGATATTTAATATTTAAAATAACAGTATAGTTTTTTTGTTCTATAATATTAATTTATAATATTAATTTTTAAGAGTTTTCGATGTTGTTAAATTAATCAATTGATTTGGTATTGACAATTGAATTTTATCTCATTTTAAGTGCGTATTCTAAAAACGAAAATGTCTTTATCTCATACACTGCAGGCCAAAAGTTTAGATACATTTATTAATATGATTTAAGAAAAAAAAAACTGGGCAAATTTCACCAATATTTTGGTTTCTTATTCCAATTAGTTTGAACTTAAAGTCATTCTCAAGGTGTATAGAAAAACATAAAATCATAGTTAAAAATGTTTCATCACTAGAAAGATGAGAAATTTATTCAAGATACTTTTTATTAATATCTTTAAATTAAATGCCCTGAATTATTTACATGGCTATTAAACAAAGAGGCAATTTAAACTTAGAAATAAATTGAACTTATAACACTAAAAATTTACAAGGAATTTTTGTTTTAAGCATACATATCCTGGTGCAAAAGTACTCTGTAAAGTTCAAAGTATACTGCTTTAGCCGTATGTTTTAAACTTCACTTGAAATCAGTGTTTGATACGCGTGGCGCACGAAGTAAAATTTCGAGTTTAGAAAAGCCCAGAAAATTTGTCTCGGGTCGCTGCGCGACCCTCGACAAATTTTCACAGGGCTTTTCTAAACTCGAAATTTTACTTCATGCTTAGTCTGGGAGTGGAAAACACTCGTTTAGTTTAAAGCTTCAAATTGAACTCTTTTAAAACAACAACAAATATCTAAAGATTTAAAGAAAATAAGCTGAATTTGGAAAACGTATACTTTAAAGAAAAACTCCCTATATGTCTATACTTAAAAGAAAAATTCCCTGTATGTTATCCTTATACATAATTATGAATTATTCCAGCATAGAGAGGAATTAATATAAATGTATGTATATTCATACACAATAATAACACAAATCAATTGCTATATTTTTTTTAGAATATATTTGGTCAAGGAATATACTAAACTTTGTCATTGTTTACCAAATCAAAAAAACGGTAGAAATAATCGGTTATAATCCGTTTAATAAAAACATTTTGAATTTTACGAATAATTACCTAATCGACATATATCCAGATAAATTGAAGAACATGAATGGATACATTTGGCACGTTGCGATGATGGTAGATATACCGCGAAATAAATTGCTTCCAACAGGTAATTTACAATTTCATTTGTTGTTTTTTATGAGTATTAAAATCCTTCATTGGTTATAAAAGTAGTTGCGATAAAAAACAATCGAAGGCACAAGAGTACTCTAGATGCTAGACAAATCACCTTAGACTTATGACTCTATTCATTTGAATATGTTTTTGTATGAATAATTGAATACTTGAATTTGAAAAATTCCCAGCCTTAATTAGCTTTAAACTTCGCTTGAAATCAGTATTTTGTACGCCTGGCGCATGAAGTAAAATTTCGAGTTTAGAAAAACCTGAAAATTTAATTTTTCTAAACTCGAAATTTTACGTCATGCTTAGTCAAGGAGTGGGAACACTTGTTAGACAGCTATTAGAGCTATTAATGACAACCCAGATTTCTTAAAAACATGGAAAATAAACACATCAATAGTTTTCATAACCTTTTAAATCTGGTGTTGTCATTGAAGATTTTATTAGTTTCCTAACAAGAGTTTTTCAATCCTTGATTAAGCATAAAGTAAATATTTTGAGTTTAGGAACGCTGAAAATATAGTTTGGTTACGAAGCGAAGCGAAGCGACCAATCCAAGTTTTTAGGCCTTTCTAAACTAGAAATATTTACTTCATGTGCCAGTCCTGTACAACACTGATTTAACATAAGGTTTAAAAATAAACTTAGTTATAGTTAATAATAATAATAATTTATTGAACAAGTCAAATATACATTTTTATAGACAAGTCAAATATACAACTACAAATTTAAAATTAGGGTACAATACAGTTAGAAAATAGTTAAAGTTTAATATGTGAGTTCAGCTAGGTGATTCCAGTATACCAACATTTTCAGAAAATTCATTAAAACTATTAAAAGCCGATTGCTGCAGAAAACCCTTTAAAGTGTTTTTAAACTTGTTATAAGATAATAAAATCATCGACTTATGGAGTTTATTGTATAGGATGATTCCGCTATACAATAGCGACCATTTATAATATGAATGGTTGCATTGCTGTAAAACAAGTTTTTCCTTATTGCGAGTTAAGTGGTCGTGTATGTTACTATGTTTAGTGAAGTGCCCCCTATTTGCGTGGATTTAACATAGTATTTTTAGTAATAGACGGAGAGTAATGTTAATAATTTGTGTTCTTTAAATTTAGGTTTGCATGTTTCTGTGTAGTTTAAATTGAATATTAGTCTTATAATAGGTTTTTGTGTTATAAATAATCTGTCCATATCACTCGACAAACCCCACAACACAATGTTATATGTTAAATGTGAGTACACGACGGCGTAGTAAATATTGATAATACAGCTAAGATCTATCTGATTTTTTAGGCGGGATATTAGATAGTATGATTTATTTATTTTTTTACAAGTTTGATCAATGTGCGCGTTCCATAAAAAGAAGCGATCTATTATTATGCCTAAGTATCTTGATGATGTTATTATTTCAAGTTTGAATGTGGTCTTATTTGACGTTTTGTGGATATCAGATAGATGCATAATTTCTGTTTTAGCAATATTTTCAATTAAATGATTAGTTTCACACCAATTGGTAAACTGGCTGATAACGTCAGCAGCTTTATTTTTTGCTCCTGCTGGAGTATCGTCGTCCGATACAACAATCGCTGTATCGTCCGCATACATGAACACTTGCCCGGCAGTAATGTAATTTGGTAGGCCATTGACAAAGAGTACAAATAATAATGGACCTAGATTGCTCCCTTGGGGTGTACCTATATTTAATGTATATTCTTGTGATTTAGTGTCTCTATATTTAACCATATATTTTCGGCTAGTAAGATACGATACGATCCAGCTATTAATACAACTTCTGAAACCAACATTATACAATTTTTTGCTTAGCAACACGATGTTAATAGTATCAAATGCTTTTTTATGGTCAAATAGTATTACAAAAGTCTGTCTATGTGGTTTAGGCAGTGTTGTACTAAATCAATGCTTGCAGTTTCAGTAGATTTTCGTGGAAAAATCCATGCTGGCATTTATTTAATATATTAAATTTCTTCAGAAACGAGATCATTATTATGCACATACTTTTTTCAATTATTTTTGAAACGACACTAAGTAAAGTATAGTTTCTTATGTCAGAAGTGTCGCCTTTTGTCAATATGGGGGTTATTTGGCCTATCTTAAGATTGTTGGGTATTTTCTCTGCGTTACCGAAATATTTATAATGTCTATTAAAAACGGAGCAATAATATCCGCATTCGTTTTAACTAATTTAAATGGAAATCCATCAAATCCCGAAGAATTTGTGTTAAGTAGTAGTTGTATGGTATTAATTATTTCGTTTTCTGTAATTGGTACAAATAAATATGTGTTAGAATATATAATATTATTTGTTCTATCACTTGCATCGCCAATAGAAAACTTTAAATCAGTTACAGATTTTTTGAAAAAAGTTGCAAAGTCATTTGAGACTTCCTGATTATTTTTATTTGTATCAATCACAGCTGGGCAGGATTCGAATCGTTCATGTGTAGAACAATAGCAATAATTTGGGAGTGGAAACACTCGTTTGATACTCCAAACTAAACGATTTTATAAACTCGACGAATGCCTAAAAGTTTACAGCGTATACATTATGTGTATATAAAAAAAGAAGTGCAGACTTTTATCTAGAGTCAACTTTTAGAGTTGATGATTAAAATTTAAAATGAGTTTTTGGACTAGATTCTATTTTTTAGTTCTTGTTTAATTTGTAAAAAGATACAAGTAACAAAAATCGCTCTTAAATAAATTACAAAACGCTTATGAAAAGATTTTTATTACTTTAAGAAAAAAATACTAAGAGCATAATTTTTCTTCTTTATTATGAATAAAATTGCTATACTTACTATAGTTTTTGTATGCGATCTATGTTTTTTTTATATACATAAGTAAATTTACAAAACACTGTGCAAATAAATTAAATTTCTTGCGTACATTAATCGCGCTTAAAATAAGACAAACACCTATATATCATCTGTTTGCAGGGCAACAAAGTCTTTGTTTGTGAAGTAAGTTGACCATTGTTAGAGTCCAGTTTTTAGGGGATGCCCGTCTCTCTGAGGGCAGTTTCCAGCGACCATACTCATTCCCCCAGGATGCCGACACGTACGACTTATGGTTTGTTTAGATGGTCCTGTCTACTTTCCACGATTTGTGATCGGAAAACGCAATTTACTACCCAAATGGAAATTGTATACACCCTCCACTCCAGAGAGTAGGGCCCTTATCCTTAAACTATTAAACCGTGGGCACTTAGGTAAATATTCAATATCTAAAAGGAAAAAGAGTCACCGAGAGTTTTTTTAAGTATTAGAACATTGCAGGTTAAGTTAATATGGTAAAACTATTTATAGAGGCATAGTCCATTTTTTTAAGTATGCAGCTTCCGATGCATGCGCAATACATTATCCGTTACTTGTTGTATTTTAAATGTATTCAATTTGGCATATTTAAATGTATACGCTTTTCTAAACTCGAAATGTTACTCATTGCTTAATCAAGGAAAGATTAAGACATTCGTCCAAAACTTCAAATTGAACGCTGTTACAAAATCAACGGATGTCGGATAATTTACAGTGCATAAATCAGGAAATTACCAGCGTATGCACTGTACATTTTCAGACATCTGTTGACGGGTATTTTCAACAATTACACTGTTGGAGGTAAAGTAAGTCTATATTTATGAAAGTTAAAAAAAATACGTGGAACGGTTATTTGTATCAGGAAATTGGTAAATAAAAATAAAACGAAATTCATTCGCTATTGTTTACAGTATGGACTAGTCGAAATCCCTGTGTATTTGATATGAACAAAAAAAATAACAAAATTTATCACGCTTTTATTTTCGGTGCGAATTATTTTTCCTAATTCCAATAAAACGCGTTTCACATTCGCGTATTATTCCCTCCGTAAATCAGTAAATGAAAGCAAGGCACGTTTATACGGATCGGACTTGAATCTTATCGATAGAGAGAAACCGTTTGGCTTTTGCGGCTTTGTATCTGCTAATTCGAGATACGTACTAACCAAACCGAGCCAGCCAACCATTTCAGTTGATTTCAGTTCGGTCCCAGCCCTTTTTGAAAGGCAAGGCACACTAGGGCGTACGTGCTTTTCAAGTCACCAAATAAGATATGTATTCACTGTCGACTTGCTGAAGCGACCTAAACGATCTAAACTTCCCACAGATACGGCTCACGGATTTGAATCCTGGATTCGAATCCTTTTGGAGGATTCAAAAGAGGCATTCGAACTCGTTAGTTTAACCTGATTTGTGATCCGGATTCGTTAGATTTTTTTTAAGAGGATTCGTATTCGAATCCAAATGTTGTGATTCGAATCCATATGAAAGGATTCGAATCCTTATGAAAGGATTCGAATATTTATAAAAGGATTCGAATATTTATAATAGGATTCGAATACTTACAAAAGGATTTGAATCGTCAAAAATAATTCGAATTAATTATAAGAATTAACATGAAAAATGTCTTTAGTGCGTTTTTACATTTCTCGTTAAATCACTGTTTTATACGCGTGGCGCATGAAGTAAAATTTCGAGTTTAGAAAAGCCCAGAAAATTTGTCTCGGGTCGCTGCGCGACCCTCGACAACTTTTCACAGGGCTTTTCTAAACTCGAAATTTTACTTCATGCTTAGTCTGGGAGTGGAAAACACTCGTTTAAATGAAGACAACCTTGTACAAGACTCTCAGTTTAAACCGCGTCGACCTTATACAGTAATGACTTTGATTTTGACGTCATGTGATTTCCGCCCGTGATAAGGTCGGCTCGGTTTAAATCGAAACAACCTTGCACGGTAATGATGTCGGTTTTGACGTCACGTACGGATTTCCACGCGTGACATCAACCAAGGTGTGTAAGTAAATTTGTCTTGATTTAAACCGAGCCGACCTTGTATTGTTTAATTACCTTGATTTTGACGTCACGTGGTGGTTAGTGTATAAGGTTGTCTTAATTTAAAACCGAGTCGACCTTGTTAGTTAAATTACATTGACTTTTCACGTCAATCGAGGAATTTCATGTGTGACGTCAGAAAAACTCCTTCTATTTCTCGGGACAGATATTTCTAATAAAATCAAACTAATTTTGCTATGAAATTCAAACATAATAAGTAAAAACCAGTATTTTTTCAATTTCACAATATTTCAGTGTTTTATCCGTTTCTAAACTCTATATTTTAGTTCGTGCGTAAACAAGGACAGTAAATCTATGTTAAAAAACAAAAATTATCATTTCTTAAGATATAAACTTTTTGTCTCCTGTAATATAAGGCAAAAGTAATGTCATATTATGAATTGGCTGCCATTTTATTAGAAATGAAAAAAATAGGCAATGTTTTGACTGAAAGTTAATTTAAAGATGTAAAATTGTAAATATAAAGTTAAAAAAATTACATCGGTCAAATGACCATCTCTTGAGTTGATGTTGATTGTGCTCGTTTTACAAAATTTTGAATTGTTGTTCGTAAAACATCTGGCCCCGAATTGGTGATCTCTGCTTCAATGTTGGCTTTCAACACTTGCAAGGTTTGTAGTTTGTTGTGGTAATTGCGAAATTTCAAAACGACACACAGGGATTGGAAACGCTCGTTCGAGATTTCAAACTGAATGCTTTGATAAGAACATTAAATGACTAAAAATGTTTGTAAAGATAATAATCTAGTTTTCAAAATTATGTTTAATATTATTTGAAGTAAAACTGACATGGTAGCCACAATCTGAAATGTTAAATTTTTCTGAAATTTCCCTGATTCAAGATTTTTTCCCTGTCCTTTTAATATAACTTTCTTTTGTGGGAAATCTCCATTTTGTTAAATTGTTTTCATTGTTTTAATTTTATAAATTTTTTATTTGCCTGCTGATTTTGACAAATTTAATAATGTCATATGCCTTTTTTGTTAGTGTTTTGGTCAATTTGAATATAATTTCATGACTTTTCTCTGACTTTCCTGGAATTTTTTATTTACGTAATTTTCAGGCATTCGTCGATTTTATAATAGAGTTCAATTTGATGCTTTAAACGAGTGTTTTCCACTCCCAGACTAAGCATGAAGTAAAATTTCGAGTTTAGAAAAGCCCCGTGAAAATTTGTCGGGCTTTTCTAAACTCGAAATTTTACTTCATGCGCCACGCGTACAAAACACTAATTTGAAGTGAAGTTCAGAAACACACAAATACATCTTTAATCAGAGTAACAGGGAATCAGATGTTTAGCCTGTTATCAACGATGTTTAGTGTTAATAATAAATAATTAGGTTTTAAATATTTTTGTTAAAACAACTGGTAACGATATTTATATATAAATGGTTGAAAAAAAAAAAAAATAAAATCAAATTTATTCTTAAAGGATTTGTATTCGTGATTCGAAAAAACAGGATTCGAATCATATTTATCTCTTACGAATCCTTTATTCGAGTAACCGTGATTCGAATCCTTTCTAAGAGGATTCGTCCCAGCTCTGATGGAGGGTAATGTTAATAATTTGTGTTCTTTAAATGTAGGTTTGCATGTTTCTGTGTAGTTTAATTTGAAAGTTAGTCTTATAATACGTGTTTGTGCTATAAATAATTTGTCCATATCACTCGATAAACCCCACAAAACAATGTTGTATATTAGATGTGAGTATACGACGGCGTAATAAATATTGATAATACAGCTAAGATCAACCTGATTTTTTAAGCGGGATATTAGATAGTATGATTTGTTCATTTATTTACAACTTTGATAAATGTGCGCGTTCCATAAAAAGAAGCGATCTATTATTATGCCTAAGTATCTTGATGATTTTACTGTTTCTATTTCATTGTTTTCAAGTTTGAATGTGGTCTTATTTGACTATTTGTGGATATTAGATAGATGCATAATTTATGTTTTAGCAATATTTACAATTAAATGATTAGTTTTACACCAATTGGTAAACTGGCTAATAACGTCAGCAGCTTTATTTTTTGCTCCTGCTAGAGTATCGTCCGATATAACAATCGCTGTATCGTCGCATACATGAACACTTGCCCGGCAGTAATGTAATTTGGTAGGTCATTGACAAATAGTACAACTAATAATGGACCTAGATTGCTTTCTTGATGTGTACCTATATTTAATGTATATTCTTGTGATTTAGTGTCTCTATATTTAACCATATATTTTCGGCTAGTAAGATACGATAAGATCCAGCTATTAATACAACTTCTGAGACCAATATTATTCAATTTTTTGCTTAGCAACTCGATGTTAATAGTATCAAATGCTTTTTTAAAGTCAAATAGTATTACAAAAGTCTATTTTTTGTCATTCATATAGTTTAGGCATTGATCCTGCAGTTTCAGTAGATTTCCCTGGAAAAAATCCATGCTGGCATTTATTTAATATATTAAATTTCTTCAGAAACGGGAACATTCTTATGCACATAGTTTTTTTCAATTATTTTTGAAACGACACTAAGTAAACTATAGTTTCTTATGTCAGACGTGTCGCCTTTTGTCAATATGGGGGTTATTTGGCCTATCTTAAGAATTGTTGGGTACTTTCCCTGCGTTACCGAAATATTTATAATGTCTACCAAAAACGGAGCAATAATATCCGCATTCGTTTTGACTAATTTTAATAGAAATTCATCAAATCCCGAAGAATTTGTGTTATATAGTAGTTGTATGGTACTAATTATTTCGTTTTCTGTAAGTGGTACAAATAAATATGTGTTAGGATATATAATATTATTTGTTCTATCACTTGCATAGCCAATAGAAAACTTTAAATCAACTACAGATTTTTTGAAAAAAGTTGCAAAGTCATTTGAGACTTCCTGATTATTTTTATTTGTATCAATTATATGTTGTTTTTTATTTTTAATTTGAACGAGGTTCCATAATGCTTTTACCTTGTTAGTTGAGTTATAGATTTCTCCAGCTGAATACTGCTTTTTCTCAAGGTCAATGAGAGTATTAAGTTTTTTCTCTTTAGACTTGTATAATTGTACCATATCCTCTGAACCTGTTAAATTTATAAACAAGTCTAGAGCTTTAACATCATTATTTAAATTTTGGAGTTCTGTATAAAAAATTATTTTCTTTTGCTTTTACTGATTCGACCTAAACATTTTCTTTGCGGGAAAACTTACTTTAATGCTCCATTTTATTTGTAGATAAAAATAGTTATAAATAACGCCAATATCATTATTATTTGACCACTGCATATACTTACTGTATTTAATGAAGTGCTGTCTAAATTGTATCATATTGTTTCTTGAAAACTTCCGTGCCATCATACAGGTGCTCTTCTTAGGTTTAGATGATTTTGATTTTATATCGATCATTTGTGCAAAATGGTCTGACAGACCTCGATTGAAATTATATGTAGCCGCTACTATATCACTATCATTTATGATAATATAATCAATAGATGTTATTGTCGCTTCATCAGTTTTCGGTAATTTTTGAATTTAAGTGATGTCATTTATAACCGAGATTAAATTATGAGCGTTTAGAATATCATTTAAGTAATTAAGCATTTGATTTTCAGAGGCTTTATCAATATTTAAATCGCCACATATAATAATATGTTCAAATTGTTGATTTATTACACCTTATATTTGATTTAGTTGATTGAAAAATAATGCACTTACATCATTGTTATTACAGGGAGGTCGGTATATGGACAGCACACATGTTTTTGTTGATATTGATATTCCACAACGTTCAATAGTATTTTCAATGCAATAACTTTGAAGGCATGTTAAGGGACGTGTTAAGTGTTAATAGTTTTGTTTTATAAAGATAGCTGTTCCTCCATGATGACCAATTTCTCTAGTAAAATGTGTTAGCATTTCGTATCCAGTCATCTTGAAAGCTCGTAGGTGAGACTCACGAAACCAAGTTTCAGTAAAACACTAAATATTAGGATCGTGATTACTACAAAACAATTCTATCATATTAGATTTTTTTTTAATTGAGAGTATATTAATTAATATGGCATATTAGTAATATAGGACAGAAGTCATTATTATTAGTTCGGTGTCTTCTCTTGATTCCATCGTTGTTTGTAGTTAGTATTTCTCTGATGATTAGAGGTCCATCTGCGTTAATAATTTTCTCGAAATAACTGCACTTTTATTCCTTCGCACCAAAAATCTTCATTCAGAACAGTTTGTGCATCTGTTTTAGGTACAGATATTTTGAAACTGGAATGGTAGTCATTCCGTTTCATTTTGGTTACGTTCAATGAACGCGATGGAAGTTTTTTATCTAGATATTCCATGACATTTTCCTGGGTAGTGTCTACTTGAAGATTTAATACATAGAAAGTGGTCATTGGAGTGGCGGAGAAAATTTCATTTTGTTTCAAGTTTTTTTCTTGCTATTATCAGTTGCGTAGATCCGGATCTGGATCCGTTAAACCTGGTTTGCTAGACTTGGATAGTATTTTTTCAGCATTGGATGAGGTTTGTTTTGTCGATGATTCAGATCTAGTGTTCTTGGGGGCAAAGTCTGCCGTCGGCGCATTCGTATTTATCTCAATTTGAGTGCGTCTTTTTCGAATATTTGACAAGGTCGTATCGATATTTTATGATTCATTGGATTCGCATCTCTTTCTAACACATCGATTTTAAGAAGTAGCAAGTTTTGTTTTTCCTCCATTTCAGCTACTAGTTTATAGAATAGTTTGTTTTCACTAGTAAGATGTTCGATTTTTGTAATGAGATCTTTGGTTAGAGGAGCATCTTTGTTTTCATTTGTATTTATTATTGTCCGGAATAATGCATTCAATATGTCGACCATGTTTGTCGTCTCATTGATCGGTTCACAGCATTCTATGTGATTATCATCAATTATTATGATATCACTGTAGTATTTACGCAGCCCCGGTGCATCACTCCAAACACACTACAGTTTATGCACTTTAGGCCAGAAACTAGCACACTATTACACTTTTTATACTTTTTTACAGCGGTATTCGAACACACGTTTGGTTAATGCTGGGAATTTTTAAAATTGAAGTATTCATTCGGATATTTATTTAAAAACATATTTAAATTCGAATATTTGAAATATTCAAATATTTGAATAATTGGAATATTCGAATATGTTTTATAATGAATATTTGAATATTTCAATTTTTACAATTGTCACTGTTAATAAAATGTATAGCTAAAGGTAACTGCAAGCTTGAGAACCATGTATGGTTAAACTTGTTTTACAAGCATGGACAAGTTCCCTTCGCCAAGAACATTTAAAACACAGTGTTTAAAGATACAGCTAACACTTAAAAAACATCTTAAAATTCTAATATTTTTTCAAGAAATAAAAGTGGGTATAATTCAAAAAACAACACAGATATCCATTACATTACATTACATTAGTTTAGTTATGCATGACTTTTGACTTATAAATCCTAACAAAAATATGGCGTCTGAGGTGAAAAATAATTTTAAAATTAGTATTCTTGCACTGGTAAACTAATATTTAATTTATGCTTAATTTTCAGGTCAAATTTCTGGCAAAGATGCGACCCGTCTTGGAGAATTAGCTAGGCTTTTAAACGCTACAATCAACTACAGAATCGTGAACACATTCGACGAAATCAAAACTGCAATAGAAAATTCATCCGCAAACTTCTCATTTACCAAACTGTTCACGACAGTCTTCGAGAGATATTTGATAGAACCCACGTATCCGATGCGATTTGACTATGTCGTTACAATAGTACCAACAGGAAACTTAAAACCGCACTACATTTACCTTTTTCTAGTTTTCGATCAAATCGTCTGGATGGCTTTATTAGGTTTTTTTATCGTGATGTTTTTTATTTTGCTATTTTTTCTCAAAGTTACGAAGCATTTCAATAATTCCCCTATTGATTGTTTCATGATTTTGTTGATGTTAACTTTGAATTTACCATATCATTATTTATCACAAACGAAAACCGTTCTAAGATTTTTTTTAATCTCCATGGCGTTTTTTGCATTATTGTTAACAACGGCTTTTAACACTGCATTAAGAAGCTCATTAGTGACCCCAAAATACGACAAAGATATCACAACATTGGAGGAATTAAAATCAAGCGAATTACCAATTTTAACCTTTCACGCAATTACACCAGCATTAGTAAACTTACCCATTTCAAAACAGGTGAGAGTTGCGACGGGTATTGTAAAAAGTTTGCTTACTTTTAAAAAAAACGCATCTTTTATCATTCAGTTAACTTACGTTGAGGATCTTATCCTAACGAGGGATTCAAACAAAAGATATATTTATAAGTTGTTAAATGATCATATCCTCGCGGGGCATTCCGTTTACAATTTTCCCAAAAACTCGCCGTTTATTTCTAAAGTTAATAAATTGTTATTGTTTTTTGAGCAGTACGGCTTTTCTAAGGGATTCGGTTCTGATCATGGGATAAAAAAGTACGCCGATTCGGAGAATAAAGGGATTGTCATTACTATGGAGCATTTGATGACAATTTTCTATATTTTATATGTTGGATTATCACTCAGTTTTGTTATATTTTTCATAGAACTTTGTCGAAAGCATTTCGATTTTTTTCAAAAAGTAGTGTCCCGATTTCGATCATTTTTAACGATGCACTGTCGTCAAAATGTTGTAAAAGCTGACTAAAAGTCGATTCATCATTTAGATCTTTTTTTTTTCTTTTATGTAACCTATTCCACATTTTGTATGTTTTAAAACAGAATAAAAAACTCTATCAAAATAAAAAATAAAGGTTTTCATATAAAAAAAATATTAATGACATTACAACTTTTAAAACAATTTTTTTAAAAATTTGAAAAAATGTTTTTCATTTGCGCAGTAACTTAAATCGCTGTATATATATAATATATTCGATTTTGTCCCCATCATACATATTAACGGAGTTACCGAATTTATCCGATACTTAATTTCCACACTGTATATAATTAACAGCTATAATGTCCCAAGGGCAATGATAATTATGCATTAATTTGGTTTAACCTGAAAGTCTGTTGCTTGGTAATTGCCCGACGCAAGGAGGGCAATTACTGAGAGCAAAAGACTTGAGAGAATGTAACAAAATTACGTAATTATCATTGCCCGAGGTACATTCGATCAGATAAGTTGGTGAATAGACACGTATAATATGAGGTATATGCATAAAGTATTTTGACAAAAATAATTTAGACAAACTTTAAAAGAATGTAACCGATACATTGGTCATTGATTGCATGAAAGTATAATTTTATCATATATATCATAACTTATAACACACATTAGTTCACAATTTCTTACCTCGCAAATATCCTCAAAAATGTTCTAAATACCTGCTGTTTTATATGTGAGTGTTGTTTCTTCAATTCATTTATCTCTTTCTGTAATATTTTCGATGTTTGACATTGAAAAATCATGTGAACTAACTGAAAGCATTGAAAAGCAGCGGTCTTTTTCAGTTTAAGCCAATTTTAAGCAGGGGTCTTTTCAGTTTAGGCCAATTTCAAGCAGGGTTTTTTTCACTTGGAGCCAATTGAAAGCAGAGGGATTATTAGCAGTGATAATTTCCCTCGGGCAATTGACTGAATGCTGTATGAGTCGAAAATGGAACAATTTCATTGGTTGTTTATTTTTGAATGAACTTATCACTTGTAGCCAATTAGAAGCAGGGAGGATTATCAGAAGTGAAAGTTTCTCTCAGGGAATTGACGTTCTAAGTTTTTGTAGAACGTTCTGTGAGACGAAAATGGAGCAATTTCATTGGTTGCTTATTTTTTGAAAGAACTTATCTTTGAAATTTCCCAGCCTTGTTTAATTGACGCCTTACCAGGGCTTACAGAAGTTGGGTAGATATCTGAATTATTTGTTAGCAGTATTTCAGATCCGGGAAAATTCTTCTTTTCTTCCTCTTATTCTCATAAGGATCACCGCTGTTTCTTTACCAGGTTTCTGTAAATTTACCATCTGGTTTCTTTAGAGTTGCACAAATAATATCGGAGGTTTTCAGTAGGATTTTGTGAAGTTTTTCAGTCAGTGTTTTGGAATATTTCTCCCAGTCATCATATTTCTTCACTATGTTGTAGAGCCTATGTGTGTGTCCCTGCTTAGTTTTATGAGGATTTCGTTTCACCAGTTTTTACTTTGCTAGAGGATCTTCCTTTTGTAGGGCAGATGTTCTGGGAAGAGAAAAGAGCTCTACATCCAGTGTGTTGTTGGTGAGTACCAAGGTCTTCTTGGTATTTTTCCCAACATGTTTTTCATGGGTTTATAAACTCGACTTTGGTTTCACGGGTTTGGCCGATCTTCAAGATGTATCGGTGGTCGTAGAGAGATGGTTCACCGGACCAGTGTTGTTCCGTCTACCGATTTTTCGGTAGATCTACCGAATTTCATAACTACCTACCGATCTACCGAAATGCTTCTTGGATCTACCGATAATCTATTAAGTACCAAATTAAGTATAGGCCCTTTACATGCCAGTGTCAAGATTGCACAAAATCTTATCCAAAATTCTCCAAATTTCTACTTGATATTGAATTCCTCAATATATTTTTAATATATTTCAGCTTAAAAAAATGTTTCGTATTGGACTTGATTTATTGACAAAGTTAACATACATGGTTTGTCCAAAGAGTAATGAAATTGTTTTTTGCTTTAAGCCAAAGGGTCAAGGAGTAGAATTTTTGTGTGTAATCAGTGGTGGGGAGTGTTAGCTTTAATAGAGTGTGAATCGACGACAAAGTGGACTGCCTCTTTGTTCAAAACTGATACGGGATAACATTTTGTGTTAAACACAAACAAAATTGCAGATGTTCTGAAAGTGTGCTAAATCTCGATACTACGAAATATTTTCCATTGTTATTGGTAATGGATTTTGGCTAACAAAAATCTATCGCTGGCCAAATTTTTCTATAGCCCAGATCTGCTTCTGTTTCGCTTCTATTTGTTTTTTAGGTTGTCATTCAATTCAAAAAGACAACATTTTGACACTAGTAAGCTCTTAATAGGACTTCCTGAAAGATTACTACATGTGATAAAACTGCGAGAAATGTATATCGAAGCCCAAAAGATATATGTTCAAAAACATTTACCGAATTTAATTATATTTTCAAATATAAAAGTTCTGGCATCATTCTCTTACTTACCGGACAAACCATGTAAACTCGTACTTATAGGCTTTTCCAAGAGTAAAATAAGTTTTACTGTACATGCTGTTCTTTTGGATAACCGAATAACAACAGATTACACATCGTAAACAATTTTGGCATTTTTCATAAATTTAATTGTTATCGTCAGTATTGTCTATATCTATGTCACTGTCTGCAATCTCTTTCGAAGAGACTGGGTTCTCTTTGAAAAAGACTTTATTTGTTGCCGACACTTTAAAATATTTTCGATTTTTAGCTTTGGATTACGATTTTTTCTTGCTACGATTTAGGAAAAATATTTGAAAAAGAATGTCGAAGTTGTTCACACAACTTTGTGATGCTTTTAGATGTAAGACCTTCCTCGATCTGGATTCTAGTTGATTTATTAATGTATCTAATATCCTAATATGTTCTACTTTATATTTGTTTCATTCGGTTTGTATAGGCCATCATCAGCTGATTCACCAGCCATCCTCTTCTGTTTTTTAGACGCTTTTCAATAAAATCATGTTGAATGATGACTTCTATGTTTTCGTGATTATCGCTGATTTTTCAATATAGGTAAAATTTTGACATTGATTTTAAATCATTTATGCAGGTTATTATCATTTTGTGGCCTCTAATTATCTAATTATCATTTTGTGACACCTAATTAAATCAAATTTAAAGTGTGTACAAATGATCTACCGAAGTCTGCCGAAATTTTCCAAAGTGCTCTACCGATATCCGGAGTGTACGACGGAACAACACTGCATCCGACACATACCACTTCATAGTTGAGCACTTGCACTACGCAACGCAAACGTTATGTCGATCACCTCGCGACGTTGTTTTGGAACAAACGTGGGTTCTTTTTCTCAATTAAGAATTTCAATACCCGAAGCAATTAAGAATCAAATAGGTACTCACCTCTTTTGTTAGTGTTTGAGCTGCCCCAGAGTTAGTAATGGGCGTTGGCGTCTACACCTACCAACAGCTGCAGGTTATTCGCCCAGCAGTAGATCGCCTGCTCTTCAAGTTCCTTAGAAGGCGGGGACTGCGGGGGTCGTAAGGGAGGTATACTGAGGCTATATCGGCCAACGAGTGTGGTTCTCTCACCCCAGAGTTTCACCTTCGCTGCAACAAGATCTGGGAAGCAGAAGTTATGCAGTTTTAGGATGGGGATGTCGTTTCGTACAAAAATGCAGGACCTGACCTTTTCGAAATATGTGTTATATATTAACTTACCTAGGCCCTTACGTTCCTGGGGCACTTTCATTAGCGGCAGGCTGTATTTTCCTATTTGGAGTTGGCGGCACAGGGCAACGGTGGCCGTCTTGTAGTGATGGAGGTTAATTTGAATTACCTCCACGGCTGTCCAAGGTTTCTAGCTTCTTTCCGAGGAACTTGAAGGTCAGTTGCAAGAATCAAAATAGGCTTTGAATCTCCAAGGCCTTCAATGAACCCTTTTCGATGTAGAGGATAAGAGCTGTTCCTTTATCCTCCTCCTGTCGGCTGACTACTTTTCATTTTGCTGTTTCAAGCCGAGTTCTGGGTTTTCAGCAAACTGATAAGTTCAGCCGTATCCTTGGCCTTGATTAGATCCGTCTTCTGCATCCAGACTCCAACCTTGGTCAATGTCCCTGGTCGTTCCGCTACGCAGATCAGCGCCCTCCTAAGGTTTAATTGTCAGGATCTTTTGCAGAAGCCATTCCTTGGAACTTTCGTTGGCACACGTGATGTATACAAGAGTAAACGAACCTTTGGAAGGTTCGCACTTTCTTACCTCTGTCAGGATATCACGCTGCACGGTTTTACTCTGATCTCCGTGAGGTTTCGTTCTGAGCACTCTTCAAGTACCACAGCCATTCGCACCACCCATAGTGCCTGACTGTAGGTCTCCTCAATTGTAGTGCTGTGTCTCACCTTCGTCGTGACTGTGGATGGGCCTGTTTTTTATCTGGTGGTTTGTTGTTGCCTCTAGTCAACGGTGTGCTCGTTTCTGAGTGCGGCCTTTTTGTTTGTTTTGGGGTCTTTGGGAGGGTTTGTTGCCGGGTTTGTTAGACTCCCCGGCGTCCATCTTTACGACCCCCTTGTTTATTTTACCTTGGCTTCCTGGGTTTGACCAAATCGATGGTGGCTTTCCTTTTCTGCGAGCAGGAGAGCCTCGGTCCGAGCTGGAGGTTGGATACTCCTACTGTGGCCTCGGTGATTCCAGGGTGGTTTAATTGTCTTGGGCTTCCGTTACGCTTAGTTGGAGAAGTAGGATTTGATGCTGATAAGTGTAAACAGTTCTTTTGTTTTTTTAGAAAACCGTTCTAACTAAAATACATATTAGGCTTAAGTGCAGTTGTCAACTTATTTTAGAGCATTACCCTCTGTGTTGATTTGAGGCTTTTATAAAACTTTAATACAAAAAGTGTTGAATTATAAAAGAAAGCACCATTTTTAAGATATAAATTAAACTAATATACTGCCTATTGTATGGGGACGTTCAAAGTTACTCTTGTGATTTATTTGTATGTTTTTCTGAACACATCTGTTTCATTCTGCGAACCACAGCAAATTGAAACATAATGACTGCAATGTATACATTAAATACAGTCAAACATTTTAATTTCAAGAAACAGTCATTGAATAAAAAATATCCAAAGTCGCGATACTCTTCCCACTGAGCATACACATTTAAGTAATGTTTTATCATTAAAACAACGTTTAATGTTGCTAAAATGTTGATATAACGTTACTTGTTTGTTCTTTTCTTAGTGGGTTGTGACTACTTTTTCGGCTATTTTGGTATGTGAAAATCAAGCTTAAAGCTCTCTGAATTTACTTGCCATTGTTCAATAGAAAAAAATATGTTCCTATTCGTTATTATTTTATTTCGGATGTCTGTAACTTTCGTATTTTATTGTTGAGGATCTTAACTGAAATAAAATTGAATCTAGAATCTAAAATGTTACTCTTGTGACAATTAAAATGGTGTACTCTTTTGGCAACAAAACAACGGTTGGAAGAGACCGAGTCCTTTGAAGTATTTTTGATAAATTACGATACAATAATAATAAGAAATATCTAACAGGGAATTCTTTTAAGTATACATATACCGAAATATATGCTTTACATTTTTAGGCATTCGTTGTATTTATAAAAAAATCAATTTAAAGCTTCTAACGAGTGTTTCCACTCCAAGATTAAGCCTGAAGTAAAATTTCGAGTTTAGAAAAGTCTGAACATTTTCAGGCTTTTCTAAACACGAAATTTTACTTCATGTGCCACGCGTATAATACGGTGAAATATTGTGAAGTTCATTTTTATATTTCAGGTACCAACAATTACATGTATCTACTTTAGTTTTACAAATAAATGACTAAAATTTTAAGTTTATATAACTAAGCCAAAGTTAAAGAGTATAGAAGCTTCCACCGTTAACAGTTTGACCCAGCATGTAGTTCATGGCAATATAATAATAATAAATCTTTATTGATCAAAAATGCCATGTTACATGGATTTGACATGTCTGCTTAAGTACACTTAACTAAGATAAAAACACTTAATACATAAAAGCATATAATTATTAAATGGGATAAATATAACCATCCTAAGAATATATATATATATATATATATATATATACATTATAAATTATCAGTCATAAACTCCTGTATAGTATAATAACACTTTTGCACGAGGAAGTATTTGACCTGTTTTTTTAAATGTTTGTAGATTTTTAAATTTTTTATTTCTGAAGGAAGCTTATTGTATAGAGTTATTCTAGCGTAGTTTGGAGATCTTTCGAATGTTTTTGTATTATGATTCAGTAACGGAAGCATACATCCATTTCTTGTGCTATATGGGTGTGTATCGCCGACTGCTTTATACAAATTAATATTTTTGTGTATATGATTAACACATTTAAATATATATATATATGTTATATATATACATATATATACAGGGCAATGTTAAAATATTTTGTTTTTAAATGTGTCCAAACAAGTGTTTGGAAGTTTTATATTAAATATGAGTCTAATAATCCTTTTTTGCTGTATAAAGATCCTATTTATATTTGACACACCACCCCACGTTACTATATTGTAGGATAATAGAGAGTACACTAACGCATAATAGAGACGAATCAAGGTATCCGCACCGACCATAGCCTTCATCTGGTAAATTGCATAGAACGCCCTGTTTAACTTACTCCAAACGTATTCAATATGCTCACCCCATGTTAGATTTGTATCGATTATCGTCCCTAGGAATTTAACTTTCGGACTCAAGTGGTAATTGATTCATTGTCTGCCGATACTGCTATTGACGTATCGTCTGCAAACATTACTACGTGTCCCTTATTAATATGAGAAGGCAGATCATTGACATACAACAAAAATAATAGAGGTCCCAACACCGATCCCTGAGGTACACCGTAATCAATACCAAACTCACTTGATTCCGCCCCATTCACAGAGACAATGAGTTGCCTGCTTTCGAGACATGATTTAAACCACTCCAGGCAATTCCCTCTGATTCCATAGGCACTCAGTTTAACTAATATGTGGTGAATATCTATGGTATCGAATGCTTTCGATAAATCAAAGAACAGGCCAACAACGAAATAACCCTGATCCATATTATTTTGGACAAACTGCAACATCTGATTTAATGCAGTCTCTATCGATTTACCCGATCTAAAGCCATGTTGATTATCACATTAAAGATGAAATTTATCAAGATATTTAGATATTCTATTGTGAACAAGTTTTTCTAATACCTTTGAAAATGCGCTTAAAATCGATATAGGTCTAAAATTCTCCAAATTATGTGGATTATCTTTTTTATACAACGAAATGACTTTGGCAACTTTTAAGAATGATGTGTAATGATGCCACTTGTTAAAGATTCGTTAAAAATGTTAGTAGGCTAGTAGGGATACCATCAATACCGACAGATTTTTTATTATTTATATTATATTAAATAGTATACTGAAAAAAAATGAAAAGTTTAGTAAAGTAATGCAATAACTTATTCTTTTAAAAAAAATTTTTAAAAGAGTTCAATTTGAAGCTTTCAACAAGTGTTTTTCACTCCCAAGTTAAGCATGAAGTAAAATTTCGAGTTTTAAAAGAATAAATATTTGGTTTTGTCGCGACCAAACTAAATTTTCAGGCTTTTCTAAACTCGAAATTTTTCTTCATGCTTAATCTGGGAGTGGAAAACACTTGTTTAAAACTTCAAATTGTACTCTTTAAAAAAAGCGTATGCATATGTATCCTTAAGAGAAAACATCCCTGTATGTTTATATACCGAGTAACGTGTTTCCGTGAAACATTCTAACTTTTTTGAAAGTTTGATTCAAACATCTTACGTGTTTATATCAAACATTCTAACTTGTTAGAATGTTTGATATAAATACCTTACTTGGCAGGCTCTTATATTATTTTCAGTGTAGTAATGCTTTTGTTCAATTCTAAATTATATTAGACCTATCAAAAGGGAATACCAAGTAGGGAAATATTTATATAAATAAATTAAATATATTTGTCAAATTATTGAATTTTTGTAAAACCTTTGTCTGAATTTCATGGAATATCAACACTACTTCCTATACATTCCCAGCGTATTAAACTGATTCATTATGTGAACTGTCTGTGGGTAGGTGAAAGATTATTTGTAACGTCATTATTTTAGATAAATGTAAATATATATTTGATAGCATGCGGTTTACAAGCAGTTGCGATTTATAATTACAAATATGAATTTCCAACTGTTTATCATATTCGTATTGTTGTGTGTATTTAGTGCAAGTGGTGTTAATGAAGGAGTTCTTACAAAAATTTGCACCGCTATGTAAGTTTATTTTAAAAATACCTAAAAGATACAAACTAAAAATATTATGTTTAGATTCCAGAATATCCATAAGTTGGATCGTAAAGAGGTAAGAAAGAAATGTAATTTAAATACAATTCAAAATCTAAGTTAATGATACAGTAAGTAATTTTGAAATTGGTGACCCTTTTATATTATCTATTATGAGGTACCATTATAACAAAAATAGTGATGTGTCCTTCATGGTGACCGGAAAGAAGCGGCAAAGGAAAAATGCCCACCGAAAAACTTCCCACTGGAAAATACCCCATCGGAACCGATGCATTTTTGTTTAATTGAACCGGAACGAAACCCTAATAAAAAAATAACAGTTCGAAGCCCCGATTTTTACTTTATATTAATTATTTTCTCATTCCACTTATTAATAAAATGTGATTATCTATAGTGATTAAAAAACAATGTATCTTGTGTAAAAAACCTTATAAATAAGTCATGTACTTGGTACACACCGACGAGCCAGATAGTTTGCAAAAAGATTTGGTTGATTCCATCAAATCCATTTGCAAATATGCAAGGTTTATTTTTTTACTAATTTTTAGAAATGAAGAAATTGGAAGGGGCAAAATTCGGATAATTCAGCATTCGTTTGTATTTAAAGGATTCAATACAAGCATTCGAATACTTCAGTGAAAAAGAATTCGTGATCTTTCAATTTTTATTCAAATCCAAATGTTGGTTAATCGAATCCTCGTAAAAAAGATTCGAATACTTACGAAATGATTCGAATCGTCAAAAATAATTTTAATTCATTGTACTAATTCACATTATCTTTTGTTTTTATAGTGTTTTTAACTTCAAGTTAAAGGTCTGGCCACACATTGACGAGACGAGCACGTCATGAGCACGAGACGTTCACGACACGAGTGTCGTTAACGCCTCGTACTCGTGTCGTGCTCGTCTCGTGTTTATGTTTATATTTTGAATTGTGCTTAGTTTGTGTTTAGCAGATATCCAGTAGGGATTTTTCCGGTAGGTATTTTTCATTTGCGCTTCTTTCCTAGAACAGTTCTTCATAACACTTTCCTAGTCAATTGCTCGACGATAAAAAATGTACTTAGTACGAGAGTTCACTTACTGTATATACACTTTTTGTTGTAGTTCCTTTAGTTTTCGAAATATTTTAAAAATTTGTATACTTTATATCGATTTTACATAAGCTCCATACATTAATAATAATCATTGATATTTTCAAGAAGTTTAAAAACATTTAGTTAGTAATTTTACTTACATAAAACCAAAGCTCATTCTCCTTTCAGAATTCCTTCGGAAAAAATGAATTTTGGTTATATATGGTTATTTTCACCTTTGTTCGCTATATCTTGAAAATAAATTACGCTACATGAAATTTGATAATGTGGGTTTATTTTGTTTTGAAAAGGAAAGTGTTTATCTAATTCAATGGTGAGCACGAAAAAATTAACAAACAGTATAAATATTGTTTTCTTTTTCTTAATAATTTTTTTAGTCTCAAAGCTCCTGCAATTTGTTTTAAAGATAAGCAGTATGTTAAAAAAATAACATAAAGTTCAATATTATTTTACAATTTCTAAAATTTATTAAAAATATTTTTTTTTTTTTCTAGATTAGAAGCACAAATATTTTTTTTATATATAAGAAATTGTTGTTTGCTTTTTGTTTTATACAAAAAGGAAGCTTTGTAGTAAAAGTTTTATAAAGTGTAAAATTAATTAAATGCTTTCTTGATTGTTTTCTTGTTTTGTTGCATTCATTTATTTGGTTTACAGTCGCAAACATTACATAGGTCATGATATTATGTCAACTCATTTATTAAAAACATTTAAGATAATTTATTAAAAAACAACAAGACTATATAAAGTACAACTTTTTATTTAAAAAAGTGTCCTAAATTCTTGTACATTATAAAAATAAAATAAATATAATCTTAGTGTAGCATTAAATTTTTAAAATAACGATTACTAAAATTTAAGTTGCTCTAATTTATTTATTAGTTACGGAATTTATTTTATCTCACAACAAAATATAGCTCATGCTTTCCATTCAGATTTTATAAAAATGTGATAAAAACTAAATCTTTGAGTAATTTTTTACGATTTTTGAAATGAAACCTGAATTGATTGTTATATTTTCATAAATCTAGACAACTTTGAGATTTTGTAGTTCAATTCTAAAATTATAATTTTTTAGGCTTACACTAAAATAAGGGTAATTCTAACAAAAATCTATGATTTCAGTGATTTTATAAATGCAATATGAGTTTCTTTTGTAATATAATTCGAGTCAAAAGCTTTTGTAATTTGTTTTTTCGAGCACAAAACTCATGCATTATTTTTATAGTTGCCAAAAAAAATTAAGTAATTTCGTATGAAATTGTTGCTATAATCAAGGTTATTTGTTTCTTTATTCACAAAATAAATAAAAATAATTTTAGGACAAATATTGATATCTGTTGGAAATTTTGTTTTTACTATTGGCAAGATTGCCTATGTAACACTAATTAAATTGGCCAAGACAAATTTAAAATGACGTTGATCTTGTTTTCTCAAACATCTCGTATAAACAATTCTATGATTTTTTAATAGGACATGAAGTTCGTGTTCATTTGTCAAATTTAAAATTATATTTTCAATGTTTATGCAAAAGCTTTGATCTTTTTATTTATCTATATTTTTTATGATTTTAGTAAATTTTATAATAATTGTTTATCTTTAATATTTATCTTAGGTTTAGATATTATTTAGTACATTTTGTTTCTTCCTGTGGCTTATTGTACTACCCCATATTGTCTGACTGACGCAATTATTCCAAACTCGATCCCCTGCACTAGCTTGTGCAGGTCCTTCAGGGGTTGCGTGTGGAAATCATTTGGTACCATTTGACTGTTTCCAAATGTGAGCTGTCTTTTGTTTTCCAGCGGATTGCAGCTACACAGAATATGCATTGTTGTTTTCGGTGCCATATCACAGAGCCGACAACTGGTGTCGCCGTTGTAGAGACCGATTTTCCTTAGGTGCTCTTTAATAGTCATGTGGCCTGTTAGTAGTCCTGTGGTCGTTTTTAGCTGTGCCCTACTTAGTGTCAGTAGTTCTGCAGCTTGGTTAGAGTTAGGTCCATTTATAATGGCCTTACCGTGGTTAAGGCCTGGTCTGTTTACCTAGTATTCGTTGTGTTTGTTGCGAATCCACTTTCTGACTAGTAGGCGACTCGACTTTTTTGTGATGCCCAAGACAGGTTTAGGTCCCATAAATATGGAAGCTCCCTGCTTTGGGCATAGCCTGTCTTCATGTTTTCATTGTAGATTCCTGATCCAGTACCTGTGTCTATTTAGAATCATCCGTATTCCAGATCATGCTATGTTTATGAATGTATTCTCTAAAGTCGTTTCATTCGTTGTGGTCTGGAATGGTAACTTTAAAGAATGCGTTTTCAAGATATCTGACTGTCATATGGTCCGACCTCATCTGCAAGAGAGGTCCCCCTGTGTCTGCCAAGAGCCTTCTGTGTAGCGTGTCAACTCCTCTGTTGACTGATGATAGCTGCAGCCTGTGGAGTGCCAATCTTGCCTCCCCCACTATCAGAATATGAATATGTGAGGTCTATAAGCGTCTACGTGGCTGCAGTGGACGTGGTTCTCATAGCCCCCGTTATGCTGACACAAGCAAGCCTTTGAATCTTGCTAAGGGTTTGTAAGGTTGTGTGTTGCGTGACTTTAGGCCACACACCAAAGCAGCATACATGATTGCGGGTCTGACCAGTCTGGTATGCAGCCCGTATACCATCCCTGGTCTGAGCCCCTATTGTTTGTCGTACGTTCGTCTAATTGCCGTAAGGGTAATTTCCGATTTACGTTATTTTTTAAAATATCCAGGTGAGCTTGGAGTCAAAGATTACTCCTAAGTTCTTCACCTCACTCGGCATTTCTAGGGTAATACCATTTAGAAAGAGAGTTCCTAGGCCTTCCAGTTTCCTCCTACGTGTAAATGGTACAAGGGTGGCCATAGAGGGTGAGACTTTAAGTCCTTTTTTTGTAATTATTTTTCATGTTCGGTGGTAGCATTCCATAGTAATATCTAATTCCTACAGAAGCAGAATAGAAATTCTACGGAATTCATCGGTTTTATTTTGAGAAATGTCTCCGACATGTTAAGAAATTTCTTACCATGGAGTTGGAGACTGTATTCTTTTTCTCAATTTTTTTTTTTTTCATTTTTAGTTATAATATGGATGTGAAATTATGAAAATGATATGTAGATGAACGTATGTAAGAATGTGACTTGAAGATGAAAAATGATTGTCGCTCTCACAGCACTTTAGTCTATTGCAAAGATATTTTTGCGTATATGTTCTTTTGATTCGATCTTGAAAGATGTTGTATTTTAATTTTTTCTCAAATACACGGGTAATTTATTATATTGGATTACACCATCGACTAGTAGTCCTTGGCTTAACATATTAGTTTCATGCTTGATGACATGTATATCACTTTTCCGTCTAGTTGAGTATTTGTGTATTTCTTTATTTTTTTCTAATTTTACATTTGATCTGCTTGTGTCAACCATTATTTCATGAATAAACTTTATTCTTTCAAAAGCAATTTTTTGTGTTATATTTAATTCTGGTATTAGTTTATACAGAGTAGATGTTGCAGTCCTTTTTTCTAATTTGAAAATTTGTTTAATGAATTTATTTTGTTGTCGTTGTATGCTGTTTATGTTTTCCTTGGACGTTCCTCCCCAAGTGGAGCACAAGTAATTTATTTTGGAAGTAAATAGGGTAATATATATATACATTCTTTTACGCTTTCTGGAAAATATTTTCTTGCATTATGTAGTGCTCCCATGGCTGCACTAGTTTTTTGTTTTAATTTGGCGATGTGATTGTCCCATAAAGTTGTCTGTTACAATTAATCCCAAGTACACAATCTGTCTAGTTCGGTTTATTATTGTATTGTTAATTTTTATTTCTAAGTCGAGTTGTTTCATATTTTTTTGTGAAATCATCATATAGTTAGTTTTAGCCTCGTTGATCGTTAGATTCCAGTTTGTCACTATAAATATTGTTAACACGCGTTTCTTGCTTCCTATTATTTAGATAGCTGCTAAATAAAAGTTCTGCGTTTCCTCTGATTCCAAGTTGTTTTAGTTTTCTCGTTAACGTTTTTTTGCATATTGTGTCGAATGCCTTCCTCAAATCAATAGATATTAATATAACATGTTTATGTATATCTAATTCATTTTGAATCCGGCAAACAACATCCATGCAAGCTGTAGTGGTCCCGGATCGTTTTTGGTAAGCGTACTGTCTTGCAATTATTAAATTATTATTGTAAATATGTTCTTGTAGCCTAGTGAGAATGAATTTTTCAAAAATTTTTGCAAAGCATGATGATAATGCAATTGGTCTGTAATTCTCAGGTAAATTTACGTCACCCTTTTTATAAATGGGCAAAATAATTACATCTTTTAATATGTCTGGGAACGTCGAGGTGTGAAATATATCATTTGCAAGCTTCGTTATAAGTGGTATAATTTCTTCGCCTAGATCTTTTATTAACTTATTTGTTATACAATCTTTTCCGGGAGCAGCGTAATCTTTTAAATGTTGTATTATTTGTTTAGTCTCTTCCTCTGTCACTGGTTTAAATATTATATTTGTATCTATATGTTTTGAGAGGGTCGTGTTTGTTGGTTTATTCTGATTTTTTTGATTTATTATATTTGCTAGTTGTTTTCCAATGTTCGCATAGTATAGATTTATCTCGTCAGCGATATCTTTTTCATTTTCTAGAGTTTTGCTACAATTGTCTTTTATTTGTGTGATATGAGTTTTCTAGTTTGTTTTATTTTTGTTCATTGCGTTGTGTATCTCATGCCACGTTTTCTTTGGGTTTCCTTCTGCGTTTTTGAATTTATTTTCATAATACTGTTTTTTTCTGAGATTTATTAGTTCTGCAGTTGCCTTTTTTTGGTTTTTGCACAATTCTTTTAAGTAGTTATTTTGTGGATTTTTTTTATATCTTGCGTAGTGTTTGTTTCTTATTTTTATACTGTTTACTATTTCTATGTTAACCCATTCATTATTTTGTCTTCTTTTAAATGTAATTTTATTGTTTCACTTTTGAGGAGAGATGTGATTAAATTTATTAAATCAGTAAAAGATTAACACGATTAAATTTATTTTTTATGTTTTCGTAGTTAATCTTGATTTTTTTTACCTTTTCATATAAACCACGTGACTCGTATTTTATTTTACAACTTGTTACGATGGCTGAATGGTCAAAAAATAATACAGGATGTAATGACGTATTGAATATGTCATTACTATTTGTAAATACGTGATCCAGAATCGTAGATTCTCTAGTACACCATTTGTTCACCACGTTTAGTGCGCGTTGCATGCGCTCTCTGATTGTGTTGTTAAACTTCCCCTCAACGAGAATAACTAGGTCATCAGCGTATCCTAGGGAAGAGTATCCTTCGTTTTTTAGCTCCACTAGCAGTCCATCCATAACCAGGTTCCTCAGCAGGGGTGAGAGAACTCCTATTTGAGGACAACCACCGGCCACCCTGGATGCTAGTGTCTGGTCAGCAAACGTAGTGTAAACCATCCTTTGTCTTAGCATGCAGTCAATCCACCTGCAGCTAGTTTCCTCTAACCCCCGCTTCCTCGGGTTATTGAGTTAAAGGATGTATTGTCAAAAATTTTCTATATCCAAGAAGGCAGCAAGTAGGATATCCTTGTTTTCCAGAGCAGTTTAACCTGAAAGATAGGCATATTGATCTTGGGATATTGGGTTGGACACCAGTATCCCATCTCTGATACGCCTATCCATAATTTTTTCCATTGTCTTCAATGCAAACGACATCAGACTAATGGGCCTGTACGACTTTGCACGAGAATACTCTGTATTTAGTACATATTTTGTTGTCAAATTTTATTATTAATTAATCTACATATATATGTATAGATTTATACCGATTTTTATATCAATTTTTTTAATCAAGTTTAAAAATTATAATTTGGAGAATACTTTACAGATGTTTCGATTTTGCTTGTAGATTTGTGTAAATACAAGTGACATATTGCAAATATTTTACTATTGCAAACATTTTATGTCTCATCTCTCTTCTTGGTGAAAACGCCAATGTCTATACCGTGCGTTTTATTGAAGTATGACCATAGGGATTTCCATGGGAAAAATTGTACCCCATATTAACTCTTGTCGTCCAAATTTGAAACATTTTTTTGTTTTTATTAATAAATCAAACACTTTTCTACGAAATGTTCATAGTTAAAAGGACATAAACATGTTAGAATTCTTTATTTTCGCTTTCAGATTTAGCAAAACAAATACTTACATATTGACATTTTCGCTAAGCTGATTTTTTGGCATAATTATTTGTTTTATTAATTTCAACTTTGAAAGCGAAAATAAATAAATCTAACATGTATGTTCTTTTAGCATTCTATATTTCGTAGAAAAAAAATGATTTATCAATAAAACAAAAAAAAATGTTTCAGTGTATATTTTTCTTTTAAATATTACGATGCAAAGGTATTTTGTAAATATTTAGGCATTCGTTGATTTAATAAAAGTGTTTAATTTGAAACTTGTAACAGTTGTTTCTACTCCTTGATTAAGGATGCGCCACGCGTACAATACACTGACATTTTGTGAAATTTAAAACATGTTGCAAAACGAGTATATTTTAAACTTTAAGTTAATTCAATGTTTTATACGCCTGGCGCATGAAGTAAAATTTCGAGTTTAAAAAAGCCTGAAAATTTGGTTTGGTCGCTCCGCTTCGCTACGCAACCAAACTAAATTTTCAGGCTTTTCTAAACTCGAAATTTTACTTCATGCTTATTTAGGAAGTGGAAACACTCGTAAGAAGGGTATACTTTGAAAACAAAATCCCTGTATGTATATTAATTTCAGGTAATGTAACATATATGTATAAATTAAAAAAACTTAGATTAATTTTTTCAATTGTGATGAATATTTGTAGTAAATACTAACAACGTTTATCTTATTTATTGTAGTTTCCCTTCTGCAACAAACTATGTGAAAATCCGTGCGTTAATGGAATATGCACCTCAAGAAATTCCTGTAGCTGTTACCAAGATTTCACATTGGATCCGATAAATAAATACCGTTGCAGGCCAAAATGTGATCAAACTTATGAAAATGGAGAGTGCACATCACGAAATGTATGCAAATGCAACGCCGGCTATGTCGTATCGTCGAATAAATATGTATGTAATCCCAAATGCAGCAAACCCTGTTCACTTGGGACGTGTATCAAACCAGAAACTTGTACTTGCAATAGTGGATATTCATTAGATAAAGTAGATAAGTTCAAATGTAATCCAGTCTGCTCTAAACCATGCTTATTTGGGACATGTTCCAAATCAGAAACGTGTACGTGCAATAGTGGTTATTCTTTAGATACAGTAGACAAGTACAAATGCAATCCAATCTGTTCTAAACCATGTTCATTTGGGACATGTTCCAAACCAGAAAATTGCGTGTGTAATAGTAGTTATTCGTTAGATAAAGTGGACAAGTACAAATGCAATCCAGTGTGTACTAAACAATGTTCATTTGGGACATGTACCAAACCAGAAACTTGCACTTGCAATAGTGGTTATTCATTAGATAAAGTAGACAAATATAAGTGCAATCCAGTCTGTACTAAACCTTGTTCATATGGGGTATGTACGAAACCCGAGACTTGCGTATGTAATGAAGGGTATTCCTTAGATAAAGTAGATAAATACAAATGCAATCCAGTCTGCACTAAACCATGTTCGTTTGGTATGTGTATTAAACCCGAAACTTGCATGTGTAATAAAGGGTATTCATTAGATATGATAGACAAATACAAATGCAATCCAGTCTGTACTAAACTTTGCTCATTTGGGACATGTACCAAACCCGAAATTTGCACTTGCAACAGTGGTTATTCACTAGATATAGTAGATAAATATAAGTGCAATCCAGTCTGCACTAATCCTTGTTCATTTGGGGTATGTACCGAACCCGAAACTTGCACTTGCAATATTGGGTATTCATTAGATAAAGTAGATAAATACAAGTGCAATCCAGTCTGCACCAAACCATGTTCGTTTGGTATATGTATTAAACCCGAAACTTGCATGTGTAATAAAGGGTATTCATTAGATATGATAGACAAATACAAATGCAATCGAGTCTGTACTAAACTTTGCTCATTTGGGACATGTACCAAACCCGAAATTTGCACTTGCAACAGTGGTTATTCACTAGATAAAGTAGATAAATATAAGTGCAATCCAGTCTGCACTAAACCTTGTTCATTTGGGGTATGTACCGAACCCGAAACTTGCACTTGCAATAGTGGGTATTCATTAGATAATGTAGACAAATACAAATGCAATCCAGTCTGCACTAAACCATGTTCATTTGGGATATGTACGAAACCCGAAACTTGCATGTGTAATGAAGGGTATTCATTAGATTCGGTAGACAAATTTAAATGTAATCCAGTCTGCACTAAACTATGCTCATTTGGTACCTGCACTAAACCTGAAATTTGCACTTGCAACAGTGGTTATTCATTAGATAAAGTAGATACATATAAATGTAATCCAGTCTGCACTAAACCTTGTTCATTTGGGGTATGTACCCAACCAGAAACTTGCACGTGTGATACAGGGTATCTATTAGATAAAGTAGACAAATTCAAATGTAATCCTATTTGTAGCAAAGCCTGTAGTTTTGGAAAATGTATCAAGCCAGAAACCTGCACTTGTAACATAGGCTATCATATAGATCATAGTGACAGTTATAAATGTAATCCTATTTGCACAAAATCTTGTATATTTGGAAACTGTATAGCACCTGATGTATGCAACTGTCTAAGTGGATATATTTTAGATAATTCTAATAAATTTAAATGCATCCCGCTTTGCTCGAAATCTTGCAGCTTTGGTAGATGCATCGAACCAGAGACATGTTTGTGCAACCCAGGTTATGTGCAAGAATTAACAGATAAG
Source organism: Philonthus cognatus (assembly GCA_932526585.2). Taxonomy (NCBI): domain Eukaryota; kingdom Metazoa; phylum Arthropoda; class Insecta; order Coleoptera; family Staphylinidae; genus Philonthus; species Philonthus cognatus. The sequence goes on along the minus strand of OW052245.1, from coordinate 26,524,362 downwards.
TACACGTGTAGTCCGGTTTGCACAAAGAAATGTAATCACGGAAAATGTACTGCGTCTAATACATGTACTTGTGATCCTGGATACGCTCTAGATCTCATCGATAAATATAATTGTAAACCAATTTGTACTGGAGGATGCATGTTTGGTAATTGCACTGCGCCTAATAGTTGTACATGTGATCTTGGTTATGCCCTTGATACAGCAAATAAAAGTAAATGTAATCCAATTTGTACAACAGCGTGTGAATTTGGAATTTGTTCTAAACCTAATGTATGCACTTGTGATATTGGTTACTCACCGGATCCTAAAATTTGGTATAAGTGCAATCCAAAATGTAAAGATTGCATAAATGGAAACTGCACTGAATCGAATACATGCACGTGTTATCCTGGCTACAAAACATCTCCAATAGATCCAGCTAAATGTGAACCAACTTGTATTACACCTTGTAAATTTGGTTACTGTTCGGCTCCTGATACATGTTCATGTATTGAAGGCTACAAACTAGATACCCAAGATTTGAACAAGTGTATTCCAATATGTGATCGCAATTGTATAAATGGAATTTGCATTGCACCAAATACATGCGCGTGTAACCCTGGATTTCATCTAAACTCATCGGATACATTTCATTGTCATCACATCTGTGATAAAGATTGTGTCAATGGAGTTTGTCAGTTAGGAGCGTGTGTTTGCGATGGAGGATGGTATGGATTGGACTGTAGTTATTCATTTACTGAGTTGCTGTTCAATTTGGATCTTAGAACCTGTACTATTGAGTGAGTATATCCAATATACAGTTTTTGATAAAAAAAAAACATAACTTATGTTTACATACAGGAAATCGAAGTGTACGCATCTGAATTACTTTCATCTGAATTACTTTCTAGAGAAATCATCAAATTCACCACCATTTGGCTGACAGTAATCATCATAGTAGTTTGGTTAGTTGTTTCATGTATTACTAAATGTTGTCGATATTCAAGAAGGACGGATTCAGGAAGAGGTAAGAAGAAATGTTATCTTTCATTTAATACATTTTCTAATTGACAATTGACAGTAAAAAAATATATTAATAGGAAGTTTTCATTTATCGTTTTACGACATACAGCAATAAAAAATGGTGATGGGTTCATCATAATACTTTCCCCGTTAAAAATATGATGATTTAAATACCAACAATATGGAAAACCTTCTCAAACTTTTACAGTAAAGTTAAAAATATATAACGGTTAGATATGATGATAATCACTATTTACCAAGATGTAGCGAAAAAGTGCAAAAATTAATTTTTGTGTGAATAGTTTGGGAATGATATATTTTTTTGTCTTTGTGGCAGTTACGATACACATTTTAATACTTGTGACATATTTTAAAGTAACGAGTGCCTTCCACTCCCAGACTAAGCATGAAGTAAAATTTCGAGTTTAGAAAAGCCCTGTGTAGAAAATTTGTCGAAAAATTTGCCGTAAAAATTTGTCTCGGGTCGCTGCGCAACCCTCGACAATTTTTTTACGTGGGGCTTTTCTAAACTCGAAATTTTACTTCATGCTTAGTCTAGGAGTGGAAGACACTCGTTACTTTAAAATATGTCACAAGTTTTAAAATGTGTATCGTAACTGCCACAAAGACAAAACAAATAACATGGCGATCTCATTATGGTTTAATTCACACTAAATGTCAACTGTCAATACAGTTCAAATGTCGGCTACCGCCAACTTATGTCAACTGTTATTATAGTCCAAATGTCGGCTGGCGTCGACTTATGTTAACTATCATTATATGCCAAATGTCGGCCGACGCTGACTTATGTCAAGCTGACACGGTGGACTAAATGTCGGCTAGCGCCGACTTATGTCAACTGTCATTACGGTTTAAATGTCGGATTCCGCCGACTTATATTAACTGTTATTATAGTCCAAATGTCGGCTAGTGCCGACTTATGTCAATTGTCATTACAGTCCGAATGTCGGTTAACGCCGACTTATGTCAAGTTGACACAATGGACTAAATGTCGGCCATCGCCGACTTATGTCAAGCTGAAACGATAGACTTATCCCACTGAGCAAACACAAATAAGTAATGTTTCATCAACATTAAAACAACTTTAAATGTTGCTACAATGTCGATACAGCGTTATTTGTTTGTTTTTTGCTCAGTGGGATGTCAGTCAATCTAGTAATTTACAGTCATAAATTCACATTTTGACTATTGTGACATTATGACTGTAAGTCACTTGGTTGACTGTCTCTTGACGTTGGTAAGATTTTGTCTGAGTATGTCTCTATGGACTGTATTTCGACTATTCTGGTACTATCAAGTAACTTACAGTCACAATAGTCAAAACATGGTCAATTATGATATAATATGACAAAATACTATGATAGTCCAGTCAAGACAGCCAAGCAATTTATTAATATTAAGAGTTTAAAAGAAGCCAGACTCACATTAGCGAAATTCTATTAAAATCGGGTTTAATAGTTTTATGCTTTTTTATTGAATAGAACTGTGCATATTCCAAAGAAAATTGCTTACATTTTTAAAGCGCAAGATTAGGTTAAACGAAATAAGCATTTATGAAATGTATTAACGTTAGGTCAAATATAAGCAATATATTTTGAACTTCACTTTAAATCAGTCTTTCATACGCTTCGCTTAGCGCGCCGGCAAATCTACATTTTCAGGCATTTCTAAACTCGAAATGTTACTTCATGCTTAATCAGGAAGTGGAAACACATGTTAGTAGTTAATAGATTAAACGATTTTATTAACTTTTTTTCCGACTTCAAAGACATTTTGTGAGAATTTTCATTTTAAATGCTTACACTATTAATAAAAAAAAATAATTATATTTTCTTGAGTAACTCTCACTTATTTCACTTGGTGAAACATTTAAAAAGTAATAAAGATACAAAGAAAAACACTTGGGTTGTTTCATAAATCTTCTATTTATTTGATTAGTTTTACATTTTACAGCATTACAAAAATAAATAGCAGATTTCTAAAACAAACTAAGTGTTTTCATTTGTTATCCTTATAATTTTTAATGAAGGGGGCATTCTTCCTTAGAGACCGGAAAAATGGGTACATGGGTACACAAACTAAAAGTCGTAGGAACGTGCGGTTTTGATGTTTAAATAGCTAATTGTTTTACTATAAAACCGTTTTCTTATTTCCGAAAAATGTTTACAAATATGGCCGCTACGACGGCTTGTCGCGACCGCTGTACGCCGAACATTGGTGCATGGCGACGGTTGCTGGGCAGCTCCTAGTCATCCGAACCAAAAACGGATAAGAGGCTGGAAAACTATATTAAATTCCCTAGAGCGTATACCTAACCTCAATGAAATAGGTTGAAATGCAACAAAATGGCGGTCATTTGAAACAATTGACTCATTTTTTACACAATTTTTTGATGTTTGACCCGCAATTAAAAATAGTAATTATGACACTATTTTGCCGGAAGTAGGTATAAGCTCCAATAAATGTTGTCTAGTTTGTCGGCCTTTTGGTCCGAAGTGAATCGGTTGATCCGTTTGACCGAAATCCCCCACTGAACGCGGAAATCTGTTTAACAATGCACTAAAATTGAACATGATACTAAAAAAAAACATTGTATTATAAGTATTACAACAAAGTTTTAGCAACGTTACAAACATTGTATAAACGTTTTCCGTACAATATTTGTTTATATACATTACCTAAATGTTGCAAATGATACTAAAATTCAACATTGCTTTCTAACGTTTTAAAAATATTGCGAAAAAGTAACACAACCTTGTATAATCATTACAATTTGACTTTTGTACAAGATTGTATTGTAAACATTGGATATATATTAAAAATGGTAACATCGCATTTTTAACATTATAATTGTTGAAACTGTTGCTGTAATGCAGAATTATGGTTTACATATTTAATGGACATTCAACAAACAGGGAGTTTTTCTTTTAAGTATACATATCCCACTCTTTAAAAACAAAGAATATCTGAAGATTAACAGCATTTAAAATCTTCAGATATTCTTTGTTAGTAAAGAGTTAAGGGGAATATAACAGTGGTCTGAAATTTAATGTTAGGTTTATTTAAAAACTAAAGGTCCTAGAAAGTTGAAATTTTGACAGCGTATATTAAGCCCAATTATCTAGTAAAATATCGAAGTACTTTTTTTTAACAATTTGCTTTCAGAGGTATGAAAAAAATAATGTTATATTTTTCAAAATTAAAAAAAAATATTCCCATATCTTACTAGTTTATACTATAAGGAATATAATGTGAATATTTCATAAAGATGCGATAACTCATGCCCGAGTCAGGTTAAAATAAAAATCTTGAAAAATAAGACCGTAAAATACCGTCGCCTTGCGGATCTTCTCTTAGTTGAACGCGTTGTACACTCATCTGCACAATTATTGGAGGGGCGAGCAGCATGCGGCCAGCGTTTATCCCTGGGCCGGTGAACGCTGCGCGGCTTCGCGTTTGTTTTTCTTTTCTTTTCTCAATCATAGTTAACAAAAACGGCTCGCGTCGTTAGCATTTGTTCTCGTAAAATTAATATTTCCCAATTATTAGCGATATTTTATTGTACTAGTGTTTTATTTTTATGCTTTCTGACTACTAATGGAATAAGTATTTTTTATACTGCATGTTCACTAATATAGAAAACACGATATGTTTCACTAATTTAAATAAAGATGTGTAATATACCTTTAATATTGGCTTCCCTAATTATTTGACAGTGTCAGTATTATTAAATTATTTTTAAAGTTTTTTAAGCTGATCAATAAGCCAGAAGCAATTAAATAACAATCAGTCTTGTTAAAATCATTATTTCGTCTTAAATCTTTCGTTGTTAAAGCAGTTATTCAATGCCATTAAACGTCTCGCACTATTAAAGTAAATTGTAAAGTTTCTAGCAACCAGGCCTATTTGAACCAACTGCGACTTCATGAACGAATCAATGATATCAAAACTATAAGAATAGTAAGAATAACGTCACTAATATGACGTTGTTGTTACAAATCAACTATTTTTTTACTGAGCACAGGTAATATATGTTTGACGAATGTTTAAAAAAATGGAGGGTTTAACTGCGTGCATATTCATTGTTAATTATTTTAGAAAAAATAGAACTAGAATAATAATAAGGTAGTTATTATAACGCATTTCAAATAACAAGCCTCTTGCTCAACATTGCACCGAACCCAATATATTTTTTAAGGCCCGGCTTGGCCCGACCCGGTCATAAAACAAGAGAGATTGAGTTTTGCCTGAACCGACCCGGTCAACATTTCAGGTCTAAATAAATAAAAAATATACTTATCTGATTATAGGCGTAGTTTTTAGAAAAAGTAAAAAATATATATAAAATGAAGATAATTTAAATATTGAATATGATACGGGAAAATCGCCTAAGAAAAATTCAGGCCCGTGCAGTGCTCCAATTGACATATCTTCCCTAAATATTTTAGATGACAAATCTCAAATATATTTTTTTTGAGTATAAAATCTCTGCCTGAAGTCATTTTATTATTTATTTGTTGCATTCATAAAAACTAGAATATTTGATAAAATAAAAATTGAAATTCTCCCGAAAATTTGGGGTATTTGCCCAATTTGGCAGAGGCCAAATTAATACACATTATTTTCATGGCTATAGCAGTTAGGAAAGATAATATTCCTATATAAAAAAATCATTGAAAATCCTATGTTCCGCGTTTTTCATACAGGGTGTCCACGGTGAACCGTTCGTTAAAAGTTTATGGGGTTGCCGTTGCACTAAAAATTTGAAAAACATCCTTATCATACGGTTAAATCAGTTCTCCTCGTGTGAAATATTTTCAACTTTATATCACTTCCGGTTCCACCGGAAGTAGCACTAAATTTGTTATTTCAAATAGAACACCCTATATATTAGTAATTTTTTAGATTCCTCGATTAAATTGCAACATATTTTATTCAAATATATGTACACTTATCTCTTATAGTAGCCCGAGATGGGAACAATCACCCAACGATCCCGCGGCGAAGATGTAGGGAAGGAAAAAAGACAAATTTCAATTTTTACAATACCATTTATTATAAATATAGTATTATTGTAATGAATGTTTGTAAATATTTGTAAATAAAAAATATTGTACTTAAAAAAAAAATGACCTCTAAAAGGCATCTTGAAATCTGTCTGTAACTTCTCTTAAGAATAAGATAAAAATATGATTTAAATTTCTACTTGTACCTAGGGGATGCCTCTATAGGTATATTAATTCGCAACTGAATTTTAGTAGGCAAGTAGTAATGTTTTTGTTTTGTCGCGTATGTAATGCAAAATATCAAATAATAACAGTATATTACGTAACCAGAGTAGTATCCAGTATATTACATATGAGCGGACATGTTGCGCACGAGCCGCGCAGCGGCGAGTGCAGTATTCCGCGAGTATGTAATTGCCATACCACTCGAGAAACGTACGATACTTTACCTGCGCCCTAACAAAATAAACAATGAGCATTAAAGAACAACTTATTTATTGTAATAATTTTTAATAGTACCATGACAATGAGGGAAACTAAATTACTACTTGAATAATATACAGGGAATAGAGCTGTACATTTTCCGACATTCGTTGTTTTTTAAAAGAGTTCAATTTGAAGCTTTAAACGAGTGTTTTCCACTCCTAGACTAAGCATGAAGTAAAATTTCGAGTTTAGAAAAGCCCCGTGAAAATTTGTCGAGGGTCGCGCAGCAACCCGAGACAAATTTTCTGGGCTTTTCTAAACTCGAAATTTTACTTCATGCGCCACGCGTATAAGACACTAAAATATTGTGAAATTTATTTATATTCGAACTTCAGTTGAAATCTGTGTTTTATACGCGTGGCGCATGAAGTAAAATTTCGAGTTTAGAAAAGCCCAGAAAATTTGTCTCGGGTCGCTGCGCGACCCTCGACAAATTTTCAAGGGGCTTTTCTAAACTCGAAATTTTACTTCATGCTTAGTCTGGGAGTGGAAAACACTCGTTTAGAGCTTCAAATTGAACCATTAAAAAAAACAACGAATAACTAAAGATTTAAAGAAAACAAGCTGAATTTGGTATACTTATTTCAAAGAAAAACTCCCTGTACATCAAAGAAATGTCATTACCCTGCATAAATGCGACGAAAAACGAATATTCGAAATAATTCGAAAACTACTCGCTTTAGAAGTATAGTTGTATAATACTTTCCTGTAGGAAATGTTCCCCCTAATCGTACTACGTGATAAAAATTGGATCATTCTATAAAAAAAAATGAATTACTTGATATTGAAGAGAGCACTTAGATATTGACATTTTAAGAACACTTATTGTCAAAATTGACAGTTTCCAATTAATTTACTCATAGAGGCATTTTCTAGGTACAAGTAGAGATATAAATCATATGTTTATCTTATTCTTAAGAGAAGTTACAGACAGATTTCGAGATGCCTTTTAAAGGTCAAAATTTTAGAAAATTTTTTTTTCTTGAAAACTTTAAGAGATAAGTGTACATATGTTTGAATAAAATATGTTGCAATTTAAACGAGAAACCCAAAAAATTGCTAATAAGTAGGGTGTTCTATTTAAAATAACAAATTTGGTACTACTTCCGGTGGAGCCGGAAGTGCTAGAAAGTTGAAATATTGCACACGAGGAGAACTGATTCAACCATATGCCAAGGATTGTTTTCCAATTTTTAGTGCAACGGCAGCCCCATAAACTTTTAACGAATGGTTTAGCGTAGACACCCTGTATATATCCGACATATAAATATACAAGGAGCTTATGAACATGAATTATTTTATTATTATACTGTTAAGAAAGAATCTCTAATGTAATAAAATAAAACACATAGTTTGTTGTCTTTAGTCTTAAAAGAAAGAAAAGAATAATGTGTTATAATGACAAGAATAAGAATCATCGGTTTTGTAAATACCGAAAAATAACACAGGATCCGATAACGCTTTCTAACGAATTAAAAACAATACATAGCTTGTATGTATTATCAGCGTGTTTAAATAATACGAATCGACACTTTCCTTAGATCCGTCTTTTTTATACGCTTTTTTTTCGTCTATTCCACGCGACGCGAGACCCCATCCGTTCATGCCAAGGAGCAATGCACAAATGCACAGCGAGCTGCCGCTTTTCTCTCTGACTGTATTGGCCCCACTTGTCCTGTAAATTTGGCATCGGATGAGCTACTCTAAACTATGTGGGTCTTTCCAACACGATCGGCGTGTTACACTGCAATAATCCCCTTAAATTCAAAGCTTTAAACGAGTTTTTTCCATTCCCACATGAAGCATGAAGTAAAATTTCGAGTTTAGAAAAGCCTTAAAATTTGGTTTGGTCGCTCCGCGAAGCGGAGCGGCCAAACCAAATTTTAAGGCTTTTCTAAACTCGAAATTTTACTTCATGCGCCACGCGTATAAGACGCTGAGTTCAATTGAAGTTCACGTGTTAACAATATTTTAGTGTTTTCAAAGTTTAAGGGTACTGGGTACTAAGGTACTGGGGTACTACCCCCTTTAGACTATAGATTACTTTTTGTAAGACAGTTTTTTCCTTATTTTCTTGTTACCAATTGCATTTGTCTTTTTTGACCCATTTAAACCCAGAAATAAATATTGCATTGAGATTACGAGAGAAACATTCCTATAACGTTTACTTATTTGCTGTACATCGGGTTGTATACAACACGGATTCAATGCATTCATTCTATGTAATACATACATTTGTGTGTTGGGTTGCATACAAATAAGAGTAATCGCTCGTGTTGCATGTGCGTTGCTTTGTCAACGGTGCAGCAACAGTTCTCTTTGAACGTTAGCATGCAACGTTCCTGCAGGCGGACATTCAGCGTTTATGCAATGTTTTTTTAACATTCATGCAACTTAAAACGCAACGTTTTGTGTTACGCGGCAACATTGATGCAAGTGTCATGCAACGTATCTTTACTCAGTGGGCCATGTCAAAGTGAAAAAAAAGTGGTTTCGAGAAAAACGCGTTAAAAGTTTTTGCAACGATTTCGACTGAGAAAATCGGATTTTATCGGTATTATTGGTATTATTTCCTTTTGTAAACTGCCCACTGAGCAAACACAATTAAGTCATGTTTCATCAACATTAAAACAACGTTTAATGTTGCTACAATTTTGATATAACGTTATTTGTTTGATTTTTGCTCAGTAGGTGATTGCCCTGGAAGTGCATTTCAAATTGGACATTTTCAGTCCAGTATTCAACAAAAACACGCAACCGGTACTAATTTTCACTGACTATGCACGCACGTTGCAGCCAAAGACTATATACTCTACAGTATACAGTACAGTGTATAGTCTGAGCATAGGTTATTGGGATATAACGAGAGTCTATAAACTGTCGGCATCTCGATTGTTAATAAAAACAAATTACATATCTTAGATTTAGTCATGCAGTAAATCTCGGAAACCTTAGGTAAATTTTATTATATGTCTAATTACGACGTATGTTTCTGAAGTCAGAACCTACTGGGATGCCGATAGTTTATAGGCACTCGTTAGAAAAGTTAACCTTTTTGGACTGCCAGCGCTATCTACAGTGACATAGGTCAGAGGTTCTCAGGTTTAAAGGGTTATAACTGAAAATAACTCTGATAGAAGAGTTATTTTCAGTTATAACCCTTTAAACCTGAGAACCTCAGGGCGCTCGGGACACCAGTGCGTACAACAGGCCGTAGCAACTAAAATAATTCCCGGATCGAATTGGCCTTTCAGCCACATATTTTATACAAATGTAGCTTTCGATTTCCGGAATATAAAAACAAGTTTTTTTGTATTTTAAAAGAGGATGCCCCCTTAATAAATAACTGGTCAGTTTCCTAAGGTTCTTGTATGAATTTTTTATTTTATATGCTCACAATGTCTCTTCTGGATAGATTATTTTAGATTTCTGTATTGGAGAATCGAAAATACTTATTATAAAGTAATTTTTAAAAATATAAAGTCAATATGATCATAATTAAATTCTCAATTTTTTATAAAAAGTCTAAGCAATAACTTTCATGTTAGATACTCATAACATTACACGGTGGCGACCAATTTGAAATATTAAATTTCCCTGACATTTCTCTGACTCTTCCCCGATTACAGATTTTTTTTTACTAACCCCTTAATATAATTTCATTTAACCAAGCCAAATGTAGGGGAGAAAAGTTATACATTAGTTCAGAAAAAACCGCAAAGCAATTTTAAAGCGCCGTTCAAATATCTAAACTGCAAATTTTAGATATTTTAACAACATACACTTGTGGTTGTAGCGGTGGATAATTTAAGAGGTGAAAAGAAAACATTATAAAGCACCAATTTAGAAATTCCAAGATTTGATAATACTTTTCTATATAATAATACTTTTCTATATATATATATTAGTATATTTTGAACTCTCTAATATTGGCAATGTTTTATACGTCCGGCGCATGAAGTAAATTTTCGAGTTTAGAAAAGCCTGAATTTGGATTTGGACGCTACGCTCAGGCTTTTCTAAACTCGAAATTTTTCTTCATGATTATTCAAGGAGCGGAAACGTCTATTATACTTTTTGTAAGTTTAATTATTAAATTAAAAGATATCTTATCCTACTAGGCAAACAACGAACAAATAACGTTATATCAACATTGTAGCAACATTAAACGTTGTTTTAATGTTGATGGAACATTACTTAAATGTGTTTGCTCAGTGGGTTATTAAGTGATGGAAATCAAAAACATTTAGGAAGCAACACCCACTGAGCAAATCCATTTAAGTAATGTTTTAACAACATTAAAACAACGTTTAATGTTGCTACAATGTTGATGTAACGTTATTTGTCGGTTTTTTGCTCAGTGGAAAGACTTTCTACTATTTATAAATATGTATGCCAATAATCTCAATTATTAACACAGTTTGATCATTTTTGAAAAAGTCACTGTCTCCAACGTATTTATAAAAGTCATTAAAATGTAAAATTTATAATTTTATTAATTTTAATAATTACTTGATTTGCAATAAATGTTTGTTTGTTTCGCAGTTTTTGATAACTTTCTCAATTTTAAAGTTTAAAAAGTTTGTTTAAAGTTTGATTCAATCAATTTTGCGAACATTGTTAATTTATGTTAATTGAACAATCTGTTGATTTTTATACAAATACAATTTTCACTTTCCCTATATAACATTTTGTGTATATCAGAAAGTATTGAGAATATCGAAAAACATTTAAATAAAAAATTGAAAGAAATACTTGAAATTGGTTAGTCTATTTATTTTATGTCATAAATTTGACAATAAAGACGAGGGTTTCCACTCCCAGGCTAAGCATGAAGTAAAATTTCGAGTATAGAAAAGCCTGAACATTTGGATTTGCTGGGGCGCGCGAGCGAAGCGAGTCGCGCCCCAGCAAATCCAAATTTTCGGGCTTTTTTAAACTCGATGTTTTACTTCATGCGCCACCCGTATAATCACTAACTTTACGTAGATATAATTTATAACTAATTGATTAGAGTGAAATAGATTTATTAAGTCGATTAACAATTGTTCAAATTACGGGGAAAGTGCTATGATTGACACATCAAGATTGTTTTTATTTTGTTTAATATTATTTAATGTGTCAAATTCGTGCTTCAAACAGAACTAACAATTTGTCAATTTTTTAATCGCAATATTTGCATTTTTATCAGTATTATTATTTTAAAAATTCCTTGACATTTTGCAGAAAGACGAATTTTTCTGACTTTTTCAGATGAATAAAAACCCCTGACTTTTTTGAATTTAATAAATGAAAATATCATTTTCATGTCCGGTATTATAAACGATTAATAAATCATTAGATAACTATTTGTGGAGTAAATTTATTTATCTAGTAAACTAATGGGCAAATAAAATTGCGTATTATAAAGCAAACATACCAAATAAATAGCAATTCTAGAAATAAATAATTTAATAAGTAGATTACAGACCGAAATTATACATTTTCATTGTGGCTATAGCTGGAACCACCAATTTATTAAATTGAATTGTCAATATTTCAAATTAAATTGTCAATCAAATTGGAAATTTAGTATAATTCTTTATAATTATAGGGAATAACCATGGAATAGGTCAGAATTACACAGAACAAGAAAAAGAAAGCTTATTTGAAATTATAAAAGACTTAAACGAGTGTTTTCCACTCCCAGGCTAAGCATGAAGTAAAATTTCGAGTTTAGAAAAGCCTGAAAATTTGGTTTGGTCGCGTAGCGCGAAGCGCGGAGCGGCCAAACCAAATTTTCAGGCTTTTCTAAACTCGAAATTTTACTTCATGCGCCACGCGTACAAGACACTGATTTCAAGTGAAGTTCACTTGTTCACAATATTTCAGTATTTTCAGTGTTTAATACGCGTGGCGCATGAAGTAAAATTTCGAGTTTAGAAAAGCCTGAAATTTTAATTCATGCTTAGTCTGGGAGTGGAAAACACTCGTTTAAAACTTTAAATAGAACTAATTTAAAAAAAGCGTATGCATAAGTCTAAAAATCCCTGGTTATGTCTGACTTGAAAAGCTCTAGGTCTTCGACTCCTTAGAATGTCTTGTGGTTCGAATTAATCACTGTCAGGGAAGATACTATGAGAGAACTTAAATCTGACATGGATGATATGGTAGACATGATAACCGTAATGAAATTAATAAATTCAAGTAGTAGAATCTAAAGTAATTTTAATAATATAATAGACTTTTGACTTTTAACTGTCAAATTATTTAGAGAATAAAATTAACTTGGTAGAAAAACAAACAAATAATTTGCTGATATTTATTAGCCAAATATAGTTATTTTGTGTTTATAATACCGAAATCTTTGGAATAAATTCATTTATTCCTAAAGTAAATTTTATTTAGGGAAGAAAACGTTTTATAATACCGGGCATTAGAGTAATTTTTGAGAATTACATTCCGGATATTTTTTTACAAATAAGAAATTATCAAATTTGAAACCTTTGATATAGCAACCATTGAAATTATAACTCACATTGCCAATATAAAACAGTAACTGAACGCTTTTTTATTCAATAAAACGCTAAAAAATGTCGAGAAGACGATGCAAAACATCAAAGTCAGATAAAAATAAACAAAAATATGTTCAAAATGTCAAATATTGATCGAATTTTATACAAAACGTCAATTTTCATGATACCGTGCGGTCGTTTAAAACACGAATTGGAGTAGGCCATAACCTCAAATTTATTCCACCATTCAATTAGCATTCTGGGCAACCGCACAAAAAAATGCCGCCTACTCTAAATCATCATTTAAACGATCGCAAGTTATTATCATTTATAATGTATCGTTGCTTATATTTTTAAGTAAATTAAATTAACATGTGCTTTTATATTTTAGAGATTGTTAACGAACACCTAGAATTGAAACTGCTTGAATATGGCGAGTCAAGAAAAAATGGAGATTATGACTGAATATTGGAAGATTGAATGCGCAAATATACAGAAAATGTTTGTTTTAAGTATACATATCTCGATGTATACGCTGGAAATGTTCAGGCATTCGTTGTTTTTATAAAGTGTTTAATTTAAAACTTCTAACGAGTGTTTCCTTGATTAAGCAGGCGGTAAGATTTCGAGTTAATAAATGCCTAATAATATGGTTTGTTCGCGTAACGAAGCGAAGCGACCAAACTAACTTTTCGAAATTTTACTCGAAATTTTACTTCATGTGCCACACGCATACAACACTGGTATATTGTGAAGTTTAAAGGATACCGCAAAAGCACGTTGAATCAGTGTTTTATACGCCTAGCGCATGCAAATTTGGTGTGGTCGCTCCGCGATGCTTTTCTAAACTCAAACGTTTACTTCATGCTTAATCAAGGAGAGGAAACACTCGTTAGAAGTTTCAAATTGAACACTTTAATAGAAACAACGAATGCCTATCCATTTATAGATCATGCATCGGAATATGTATACTTAAAAGAAAAAATCCCTGTATATATTTATTTGTATAATTATTATTGTATATTAACGTATAAATAATAAATTATTTTAAATACATATGTAAATTATTTTTCTCGTGATTAAACTTGAGTTTTTAAAAAGGATTTTATTATCAAAACTACGTCATACATCAAACAGAACAATTACAAGACTGAAATAATTATTATACGAATTACAATACAGTACACTTATCTAAAGAGAGTAATATAAGAAGCTGATTACATTTTGCTGATGCATGCGTGCATATGCATCCTAGACAAAGGAATAAGCATAATTATGTAAGGGAATTATATAGGGTGAGCGATAGCTAACTCCTCCCCCCTTAAATTTAATTCTGGTGGTTGTGTCGTCTTCGGCAGCGTCTTCTTTCTTGATTGGATCCAGCGTGATAGTAGGTATCCTGAACCAACCAAAATAAACAGGTATAGGATCGACGTCCAGATACTTGGAGTGTAGATATGTTGATTTTCCGTAATTATCGGAATTTGTTGTAGTACAGGGATTTCTTGAAGAATCAGTTTTCGTAGAGATATCTTGAATGTTGTGAAGTTAATTTTGTTGAAATGTAGTTCGCTGCTCCTTATTATGGCTGGACTACCAAAGGTCGCGTCTTGATAAGAGATTTGATGTCCTCTAAAGAATACTTCGCAGTTTCCTTTTTGTATTAGATAAATACCGATTATATTTTTATTTTCGGTTCCATGCTTACAGCTTATTTTGATGTCTTCTTTAACGGGAAATACAGCTAGGTATTGATTTATGAAGGGTAGAATTTCCAGATGATTTTCTTGGATGTGCAGAGTAGTATATTGACAATTTTTGTTATTTCCGGTCAGCAGAATTTGTTTTTCACATTCGGCCTTATGGCTTGTGAGCAAGTGTCTTCGACATTCGTAATAATTTATACCTTTTGTACATAAGCGGTCTAGAGGCCAAATCTTATCGTCTTGATTTTAATAAGGTATTTACGTTAGGTATGATTGCTATAAATTTATTCTCAAACTTCGTAGGAATAGAATTTAAGTAATACAATTCAAATTCAGTTTTATAGTATATTGGAATTGATAGGAAATAACAAATTTTTGTTGATTCGATTTTACAATTTACTTTAATAATTGATTCAAAATCTAGTACGTTTTCATATTTTAATTCAATTGGCAATTGTTTATTATAATAAGTGGAAATTCTGTTAAGTTCAGATAATAAATCCTTGGGGTTTAGGACGCTAGGGTGAAGTGATCCTAGTTTACAGAACGTGATTGAATTTTCAATATTTTCTATAATTTTTAAGATTGAATTATATAAAATAACTAATTGATTGAATAAGTCTTTAGCAAACAATAAATTTTGATGATCTAAGTCTTCAACTAGTATAACACTTAATTGTTTAATTCTGGCTTGCAGAATATCTTCGTTATGTTCAATATTTTCGACAGTTTCATTAATTCTTTTAATAAATTCGTTATTTAGGCTATAGCCAAATTGAATTTGATTTTTAAGGAGATTTTGGTTTTGTTGTAAGTGATTCAAAATGTCGTCTATTCTCTTACCGTCGTTGGCATCTAAATTTCCTGAAATTGTTTTAGCAATTGTGCCTAAACCATTGATCAATCCTCGCTTGTTTCTATGGGTTATCAGAACGTGCGATCTAATATTATTAATTTTATTATAGATTTCGTTCACGGAGAATATTAAACTTTTATTATAGTTTGCGAAATCTCTTCCGTACATGGAGATATTTTTTAATGAATTTTCCAAAAGGCTACGTTGGGTATCTAATTTATTAAGTTCGTTAAAAATTGGTATTAAGTTGTAATGATGAACGAAGGTGTGTACACCTTTTTGGAGTTTAGCGGGTCCCATGTTAATTGGGAGTATTCCAATATTATTGGTGATATTTTTCATTTCTGTTGCCTGCGTCACGCTGACGAGGAAGAACCTGCAACGGAATCGTTGGGGTTAGGTTCATTTAGATAAATATTAATTTCAATATTTGATTCATCAAAAATATAACTAATCATTGATTTTACAATTTTGTAGTCTAATATATCCAAACCACAACTCAATTTTGGTATTGCTAATTTAGTTAGGTTATTTAATTCGCAGAATTTTCTTAAATTTATTAGGGATAAAAATAGGTCTTTGTAAGACGGTTTACTATAATACTTTTTTTTGTAATTAAATACAGGAGGTATTGTTCCTCGCTTTTGAGATAAGCCACTGAATGTAGTTCAGGGTTTTGCGCTTTCAGCAATTCGACTTGACCGAATTTTTGTTCCGGCACTCATGTGTAAATCTTTGCTTACGCAATGAGCTAATGAAAATTCTTTTGATGCGGAAAATAAATTGGCTTTAATTTCCTTTACGTTTTTACTACTAAAGCTTTGTTGATTATTTTTAAAATTATCCTAATTAAATATTAGTGTGTCATCGATTACTTTATCTAATTTCTTCCTCTTAACTCGAGGTCTTTTAATATTGGACAGGTGAATTTTTTCAACTGTGTTTTGATGGCTAGGATAAATCTTTGCTATTTTAAATTTTTTATTTACATTTTCTATTTTTTCAGGTTTATATTTATTTTTCGTCTTTGACTGTTTTTGTTTATTTTTGACGAATATTTTTTCTTCTATATGAGGTATTTCCTCACGATTTTTATTACATCTTTCTAGTACTTTTTCTTTATTACTTTGTAATCTTTCATTGATGTTTTAATACAATATTTTTACTTTATTTTTATGATTTATGACGTAATTATTTATTAAATGAGTTTCTAAACTAATATCGAAAGGGTCACTTAAATCTTTTATGTGTCCTGAAATTATTTCAAATGGTTTTAATTTGGTTACAGAGTGTACAGAGTTATTGTAAGCGAGAAGAGCATAATTAATTTTTATTTCAATAGGTTCCTTTTTATAATTATCTTGATTATCTAATAATCTAATATGTTTAATTATTGTTGAATGTATTCGTTCAACTAGGCCATTGGATTCTGGGTGTTGCGAGCTTATAAAATTTAAATTTACTTTATGTAATTCGAGCAACTTTTTAAGTACGGAATTCTTGAATTCCAAATGATTATCAGCGATAATCGTATTAGGTACACCGTGATATGTAAATAATTTGATTAAATTATTAGCAATTTCTATTGCTTGATACGAATTTAGTCTATACATCTGTGTGTATTTAGAAATTGAATCTATAATAGTTAAAAAATTTGCACCTTCTAATGCGATGCTATCGATGTGGACAATTTCAAAAGGTCTTACAGCAGTTGGGGTTAAATTAAATTTTGTTTTTATAGGGTTTTTCTCATATTTACATACTAAACATATTTGACATTCATTTATATAATTTTGGATAGTACGCCTCATATCTGGCCAATAAAATTTTTAATTGAGACTCTATCTCATCGATTCCGCGGTGATTAGTTTTGCTTTCGTGATATAATTAAATAGTATTCGTAATGTCTTCGTCGCTTTCGACATCGGTTAATTTCGTTACACATTTGACAAAATCGTATCCTGAATTTTTTAAATATTTTTGTAAGATTACACAAAATTCCTCATAAACTGGGCTTTCAAAATAAATATAATATTTTACTTTAGGGACTATATATTCTTTAATTAAATCTATTACATCTTTTTCAAAGTTATTTTTACTTAATTGAATGTGTAAGCGCATTTTCTTTTTATTATAGAGATAAGCAATTTTCGGTTTGGTTGGATTATAGTTTACTTCTGAAATTATTAATTGGTTATTGCCAACATTGCCAATATTTACGGGTTTCTCAACGATTGGTATAATAAATATTGGAACTTCTTCGTTTGAATGCATAGTTACGGAATCAAAGTGACACTGATTATTTATCTCTTCATTATCTAGTTCTTTCGCGGTTTTTAAACTACCTGTTTCCACTATTTGAGATTCGTTATCCACGAATACATTTTCATCGAAATGTTTTAAATAAAAATTAAACTCATCATTTACATTTAGTTCTATGCGTGACAATGCGTCAGCATTTACGTTTTGCGTTCCCTTTTTATACTTTATTTTATAGTGGTATTCTAATCATTTAAGTCTCCGTCTAACAAGTCTAGTGTTAGGTTCTTTTGCATTCATGAGCCACTTGAGAGGTTAATGATCGGATATGATTTTGAATTGCCTACCAAATAAGTATGGCCTAAAATATTTTACGGCCCATACAATCGCAAGAAGTTTTTTTTCCGTTGTGGAATAATTACATTTGGAATCATTAAGAGTACTGTTACCGGCGTTTTATCGAAAACGTCGTAACTTGATTATTTTATTCACATTCGCGAAAACATCGGACTCCATTTGTTTTGCTCATTTCATTTCATAATCATTTTAATTCCAAATGACTCAAGTTCGTAACCATTCATTCGATGTACTTTTGTATATATTTTTTTCTTGTAAATATGTAAATTAGTCCAATATTGAATTCCCCCGAACGTGACCAACAATGACGACTTGCAAACCACCTCATCATTAACCGCGCGACCAGCACCGGCCGATGTTTACAACCCCGAGGAAGGTCATAAAATTCCGCACCTCCGAGGACCAGCGCCATAAAACCCACGGCGCGCTGTAGATGTTTACGACCATGAAAACAAAGCCTTTGGGAATTTCTCAAAATTTCGGGAAAACAGCGAGAACAAAGGTTTATGGTCGTAACATCTGCAGCACAAACTTCGACACGCCGGAGCAGTCGGAAACCAGAGGCCCAAAACTTTTTGGCCTCAGCTAAATATGAAAACTCCACCCTCTGCTTCTTCCACCACGTTCTCGACCAATCACCGTCACCCCCAAGATACATGGTGGGGGTGAAGACAGCGGTGGTTGGGAAGATAAGAGACAGCGGAAGACAGAGGAAAGACAGTACAGTTCGGAGCTATCATCATCGAAGCTATCATCATCAGAGTTATCATCAACAAAGTTTCACCAAGTTTCTATGAAATCATTAAGTGTCGCGAATTAGTCGGTTCGTAAGTCGTTGCGTTCGTTCATTATTGTTATTCTATTTTCTTTTGTTTGTGTCATTTATTTCATTCATTATCATTCTTGTGTTATTTTGCTTTGTGTGTCGTGAATAAATATTTTATCCTTGTTTTTGGAAGTCAGAGGTTAATTTACAAATCATTTTAAATTAAACATAATAAAAGTGAGTGTCTTTTTGAACTAGGATTTCGGTAAGTTTCTTTTGTTATTATTGTGTGTGTGTTAAAGTACTGAGCTAATCGGAGTTGTTACGGAGGGACGTTGTTTTTTTATGGAAAACTCATGCTCTCTCAAATTATCTATTAAATTTAGCATAAACAGCAAGCGACGTCCCGCGCCTCGATAACAATTTGGCGCCCAACGTTCAAAATTTTGTACAAATTTTCAACCCGCATTTAGCATTAACAATTGACGCCAACGTTCAAAATTTAATTCTAAATTAAACCCTACGACAAATTTGTTATAAATTTAAACTCAATTCCCGATAACAATTTGTCGCCCAACGTGTACAAATTTTTATAAATTTTTAACCCACGACCCTGCATGCACCAAATAACATTTTAGCTCCCAACGAGCAAAATTTTGACAAATTTTCTGCATTTAGTGATAACATTTTAACGCCCAACGCTCAATCTTAATCCTTGACCCTACATTTTTCAAAATAACATTTTGTCGTCCATCATACAATATTTTTCAAATTTTAGCCCACGACTCTAAAATTGCCGTTAATAATTTATCATTTACAAAAGCAACTTTCATTTTCAACTGGCAAACATTTGATTTTCTTTTTTCAAATAACATTTTGACGCACAACTCATTTTTGTCATTTATCTCAAATTCATCAGTGAGGCATTAAACATTTCATCACCTAACGCATTTTTTTTACTTATTTAAGTATTTCACTTCGTCTGAAATCATTTTAGCATATTACTTTAAAATAACATTTTAGACCACAACAATTTATTTTAGTTAGTATTAACTTAACTTGGGACTTAAGTATAATCTTGTAATTTTTTTTTTACAATTCATCTGGCTTGTAATATTTCGACGTGATTTTCGTCTCATACCTGTTAGTAGCACAACATTCATTATTTAAATTTAATTTAAATCATAAAAACATTTACAGTCTCATTCATTCTTTTACATATTCTACTGAGTAAATTTATTTTAAAATTCATAGAAATTCCGAAACCACTCGAGCTGACAAACGTTCGTTTTTCTAAAGAATATTTTGACTCTCAGCCTTCATTAAATTTTTTAAATTGTAAACTCACCATTTTGAAACAAACTGATTTCCAATTAACATTTTGGCACCGAATTCATTTGCATGTTTTTTTTTAAATTAAAATCATTCAGACATAAAATCATTTAGCTAATTAGCAATTCATCGTCTACCAAAATTTTTTTGTTACTTAATACATTTTTTTTTAAATTGGTCTGAACACATTTTAATGTGAAAGTCAAATTTCATGATTTAAATTTAATTCAAATCCATCAAGTCTTAACACTTTGGTGCATAACTTGGTACTCATTCATATATTTTATTAATTTTAATCATATTTCAATTTAAAATTCATTAATTTAGCTCACCAAGTATTCTCATACCTACTAACAGCTATTATTTTATATTTTAATTATTGACGTACATCCCAATTACAAGTTAACTTCCCAACATCATATTAATAAGCATTTTTTAAATATTTTTTTCTTATTAATATCATCACATGTATATACATTTTTATGCATATTTTCATGTACATAACCATTTGTGTGTTTTGGTTTATTCTGTTATAGGTGATCATTATTATCTACGCTATACTCATATTTAATTATTTTTACAATCATTATTTTTAAATCATTTTAAACCACGACGGGGCCGTGTACCCCAGAAAATTTCATTAATTTTACATAATCAATTCAATGCACTCAATCAGTTCAAGTAATTGATCATTTTATTGGATTTTCTTTAATCAACATTTTAAATTTTAGTGTATTGATATTCAAAAATTATTCATATTATTTTAATTATTAGTTTAATGTAAAATTACAACGGGGCCGTATACAAGAAGTAATTATTTCTTTTTACTTTATGCTTCTTAAATTCATTTTAAATTTAGTTTTTTTCATTTTAAGTCTATAATATTTTTTGTAATAATTATTATTCATTTTATAGCTATTTCATAAATTTTGGTTATATATTCATTCAATCATAGACTTAATTTTAATCACGACGGGGTCGTGGTCAATTGTTGTGATATTTCATTCATTTGGCTATTTGTAAATATATATACATATTTAATCACGACGGGGCCGTTGTCAAATTTTATTACATTAATTAAGTTTTAACAGTAGTTAATCATAACAACATTTTCAGCATTTTTTTTACGTTTAGTTAATCAAAACTAATTCAAAATTATTTTCATTTTGATTAATTGCATTTTAATAATCTAAATTAGTTATAATTTAATTTCGTGTTGTTAAATTAGTTAATTTATCATTTTATTAATTTTTTTACATATTCATTTTAATTCATTTACACTAATTTCACGGGGGAAATTAAATTCAGATTTGACCAATAAATTTAAATCAAATCAATGATGCCTACATCGAAATACACCGATTTGCCTAACGCCAGCCAAAACCCGTCTTTAATGCACCAAACCGACCGCCAAGTCATCCCACCGCCCTCAGATTTTATCAACCGGAGGCAGCATTTCGACGAAATTATGTTTGCGGACGAATTCATCGACGTTCCCCAGAACCGTACAGAAATTAATCGTACTGAATCCAGGCATTCACATCTCGAGGTTCAGGTGAATAACCGACTCCCACCGCCCCCAGGATTCATTTACCAGCAGGTTTTGGTACCTGCCACAGACACTCAGCGCCAGCAGGAACACCAAAACGTGCCGCTAAACGGCGAACTGCTAGGTACGAGTACACGTGCAGAATCGCGAAACTCGCTTCAGGATGCCGTACAGCCACCGGAATCCCCGAGCAACAACCTGTACCGCGAATTCCTGGAGTTCAGGGACCACCATCGCCGACAGAAAGAGTACGAGGAGATTCGCCGCCAAACTCAGCGCGAGTGCTTTGAACTCATCAGGGAGTTCAAGCGCCAGGAGCCCTCCCACATCGACTTCTTCGACGGCAGAAATCCCGTGCCATTCCTGGACGGAATAGAACGCGAGTTCGCAGGGTTAAATCTCTCGGAAAGAGAGAAACATCGCCGCACGCTTGCACGAATGACGTCATCCCAGCAAGAAGAGTACGGGAGTTTCTTCCAAGAGGGAATTTCGTGGGAACGTGCAGCATCCCTCTTGTGCGACGCCATCGACCCGGACACCATTCAATATGAGGAATCTGTGGAAATGTTGACGAAGAAGCAAAACAACACAGCACCGGGGCCGTTCGTGTTGAGAAAGCAGGTGCTATTTAAAAACCACGGTGCTAATCTTTCGGAAACCTACATGACGAAAGTAACCTGGAGGTTATCGTCAGAGAGGTTGCGTCAGGACCTCGTTTTCCGCCCAGCGACGATGGAAGAATTTGTTAGGAAAGCTGTGAGTTTAGCGAGACAATTTCACAACATTTCGCACAAAAGCGAAATCCCGAAGGAGCTGCCCCAGCATCATCAGAGACAATCCCCCAGGAAAACCCCGTATACACAACGCCGCAATGATCATTCCTGGAACCAAAATCAGCATTCCTCTAATCAAAACCAACATTCCTCAAACCAAAATCACAATTCCTCGTATCCCACCCGCCACCCTCAAATAAATAACCCGTCTTCCTCACACACAAAACATCAACCAACACACACACAAATTAATCGTCCGTCTTCCCCACAAACCAACCGTCATCCTCAACTTCCACCCAGAAATCGCGATAATCGAGCCGTAAACAATGTTCAAACCCAGGAGAACCGCCCACGCACGCCTCCACGTCAAAACATGCAGAATAAGCGGCCAGTTACACCACCACGTCGAGGAGAAAATAATTCTATTAGCCAATCACCGTCGGCTCAACACTCATCGTCACAGGATAAGCGACCAAATTCACCACCTCCTCCTTTTTGTTTGAAATGCAAAAAGGGTTATCACTGGCACACCAATGCAGAAATGTGTCGGGAAACGGGACAGCGGGCGGCCAGTCATCAAATCACCGGAATTAAATTCTCGACTTCCCACCGCCCGACAAAAACGACCTTCACGCCGACAAAGGACAGCGAATAAGGACAATACATCGACAAACGAACAAGCATCACCGCATCTAGTGCCCAGTGAGAAAACTCAGACGCTAAAAAGTGCTCCGAACAGTGAAAATGTAAACTATAGTGTACCTCCCCCTCTCGAAAAAGACGATTCATTACAACACTCTACAGTTTCACCGTTCAATCATCCCAGTCGATTGATTCTGCTTCCCATCAGTATTAATCAGCAAACAAGTGCGTGCCTGCTCGACCTCGGAGCCGGAGGAAACTACATTCGGCCACATCTCGTTAAAAACGTAATTCCCGTTCGCGTAAAAGCGAATTTAGCAGGTGAAAACATGACAGTCGACATAACAGGATACTCAAAGATCAATTTCTGCCTGGGAAACATGCATTATTCGGAAACTTTTATGATAATGCCAGAATTGAGGTATGATGCCATTCTAGGGATTGAATTCTTTAGAAAACACGAAGCAGTTATCGATTGCCATCGTCACTGTTTGCACATCGGAACCGGACTTCGTCAAACAATTTTTTGGCCCGAAAAACAGCCGCAAATTCAACTCGAACCACCAACATTTGATCATGGATTTACTGGAGAAATCGCAACAAACTTTCATGAACTTATTCATCGATTTTCACGACTGTTTTTACCAAAAGATCAATTCACACGTCAGCCTCACAGCACCGAACATAAAATCCGATTAACACATGCAAACCCTATCCGCACTCGAATTTATCGTTACTCGCCGAATAAGAAGCAAGAAATAGACAACTTGGTTCAAGAACTACTCGAAGATGGTATAATTGAATCCTCCACGAGTCCATACACTTCACCCATCGTTTTAGTCCCAAAAAAGGATGGAAAAAGTCGATTTTGCGTTGACTATAGAAGAATCAACGAAGTGACAATTTCTGAGTCAACGCAAATGCCAGTCATTCAAGAAGCACTGCGCGATTTAGGCGACGCGCGTGTATTTTCTACTCTCGATCTAAAACAGGGTTACTGGCAGATACCAATGGAGCAAACTTCAAAAGAATATACAGCTTTCGATACACCCGACGGAGGGCATTATCAATTTAGAGTAATGCCTTTCGGGCTCAAAAACGCTCCTGCAACATTTCAGCGTATGATGAGCCAGGAAGTTCTCGCAGGAATGCTTCACGAGTTCACGATGGTATACCTGGACGATATTATCGTGTACTCACGTACGGAAGAAGAACACATACGACACCTCGCCTTGGTTCTGAAGCGCTTGGATCAATTTAATTTACATTTGGGAAGAGATAAGTGCATTTTCGGAAAATCCTCGTTGGAATATCTTGGCCACAACGTGGAAATTGACGTAACCCGCCCACTAGAAAAGCACTTATCACAGATTAAAAATCATCCCGTTCCAAAAACCAGAAAACAATTAAGGAAGTACATCGGCCTGTGCAACTGGATTCGTCAGTATATACACGGTTTTGCTGAAATAATCGCGCCACTGAACGAATTAACAGCCACAACGCGACCATTTCGGTGGACACCGGAAGCTACGCTCGCCATTGAAGAACTCCAGGAAGCAATTAGCAAGCCCCTCCGCCTTCATCGCCCGATGCCGGACCTCCCCTTCACAGTGCAAACGGATGCATCCCAGCTAGGTATCTCGGCAGTGCTATACCAAACCGATCCCGACGGTACGAAACGAATTATCAGCTTCGATTCAGCCAAACTTAATGCCACACAGCGTCGTTATCATATCAACGAACAAGAATGCCTAGCGCTTGTGTGGGCATTAAAGAGGCATAGACCGTTGCTTGAGGGACGACACTTTAAAGTTAGGACTGACTCGAAAGCGCTTACGTGGTTAGCTAACTTTAAGGACCAACGCTCGAAACTCACAAAATGGGCTCTAACTCTCCAGACGTTCGATTTTTCTATTGAACACTGCCCCGGAAAGGATAACCAGCTCCCGGATTTACTAAGCCGCGACCCCGACGAACAATCCGTAGCAAACATTCCGGAAATCGAAACCGACCATCGCCCGGTCATTAACGTAATAGAGCCAACTCTAGTGCAATACATTAAAGATGTCCAGAAAGACGACATTCGCACTCAAGAAATCCTGCGTATCTTAGCCGATCCAAACCACAACGACTGGGAAAAACATTCGTCATCGGAAAATATAGCAGGTTTTCTGTACCATAAAGCGACTGAAAACAAGGACCGCACACTATACGTTCCGGAAGCAGCTCGTGAACGCGTACTTCACTGCATGCATGACGAATCAATACATCCAGGCAGAGACGAAACTATTCGTTGTATTCGTTCAAAATACAACTGGCCGACAATCCCATCAGATGTAAGGCGTTACGTCAAGAATTGCTTGATATGCATAGCGACGAAGAGAGGAAAACCACAAAGAGCTGCCCCCCTTAAAGCGCGAATTCCGATCGCACCCTTTCACACAGTGGCCGTAGACTTAATCGGACCACTTCCGGAGACTACAACACATAAACGCCACGTTTTAGTCGTCACTGATTTATTCACGAAATGGGTAGAGGCATTCGCGATCGGACAGGCACGAGCAGGAATAATTACGCGCCTGTTGGAAGAACAAGTGTTCCACAGATTTGGGTATCCGCAGGCAATTATTTCCGACAACGGCCGACAATTCATTTCCGCTAAGTGGAAACAACAATGCCGCCGTTGGGGTGCTACCCCGTTCTATACACCGGTATATCATCCTAGAGCAAATCCTACTGAACGTCGCAATCAGGAGCTAAAGAAGTGTTTACGCATTAAAATGCAGGAGCAGCCTGGGAATGGGTGGGCGAAATTCATTCAACCCATTCTGTTTCAACTACGAACACGAGGAAACGCAGCGACTGGATTTACTCCCGGAAAAGCTCTTCTTGGATACGAACCTCCACGTCCAGGCGAAAGAGAAATTGACATCGAACAGCCTGCAGAAGCACCAGCGATTCATCAGAGAGATGAACGCCTAGCGGCTATACGAAATCAACAACGCCGGTACGTAAGACGTTACGACCGCCCAGAAGAAGAAGCACGGTTTCAACGAGGTCAGCCGGTTTATATCAAAAATCACCCGTCATATCAGCCCAACAATCCTGCTGGATTCGCTGCAAAATGGTTGGGACCTTTTATCATCGACGAAGCGATCGACGGACGCGTTTTTTGTATTCAAAAAGGCAGGCAAATTGTCACAGTGCATGCAGACGACATCCGACCTGCACCGTGCCACGCTATCCCACAACCGATTCCCGCACGTCGCCGCAGAAGACGCCCACCGGACCGACAGGAAGAAGAGGAAGAGGACATCGACGATCCCGTCACAGCACCACCAACCAGTCCCGAGCCAGATTCACAGGAATAAAACTCCATAGACGTTTTGTGCGCGAAAATTCCTGTGAGTCACACATGCTGTGATTCATTTACGAACGCTTAAGTGTGTAATTCATCCAGTTCAGGTTTTTTTTTTCTGTAGACGCTTTAGTGTGCTTGGAATTTATCGAACATTTTTCATAGTGTAAAATCAATTATACATTATAAGTGCAGTGAAAGACAATACGAACTTTTAAATAAGACGACAACTGTACAGAATAACACCCCCGAATCAGACAACGAAGTAAATCACCCTACAGGATGAGGGTTTCATCTAGAAACATCCTGTGACGCCGGACGGTAACCATTTTATCATCACCGTCTCAGGGAAAATTTACATCACTCATTTTCCCTCACGCTGGCTCATCTTCGCAGAAAACGTCTCAAAAATTAAGGCGTCGAGACGCATATTCGCCTGCCGCCAGCAAACTGTCAATGGGCAGTTATCCCCATTGTGGCGCCCACATTCAACGTTCCTGGCTCATCTCCGGATCCGCATCATTGCTAACCAGGACGTTACATCCAGCCGTTCATCATCAAATGGATTACGTCCCAACTAGGCGTAATTCGGACGCTGGAACTTCATGGATGTTGCTGTGTAATGTTCACCTCAGAACGCGTCTTTTCGCATCATACCAGCACTCCACAACATCATCATTCATCTGGATCATCTTCGGATCGGGTATGCCAAGCGCATCCACCGAAACAGGTGTTGGCCCGACGCCAAACGCAGACGTCAGCCCGGCACCTCCACCAGATGAAAATCACCGAGGCCTGGACATCATCCTCATACAGGTGTTAGTCAGACGCTGAACCCAGACGTTAGCCGGCACCTCCACCAGGTACTCGTGAAACAGAAGGTCGCAGTTTTCCTGTGCGGGATTGATTCGCACGATTCCAGCAGGAAGAACATAGGCAGATGCCTGATCATTTTTGAGCTTGCTCATTAATTGTTCAACATTCTGCGCCTTCCACATCGAAATTAATGGATGAAGATCTTTTTGTATATTTTTGTATATGTTAGTTTTAAGCATTTTCATTCATAATCATTCATGTAAACGAACTTTACTCATTTACGGGGCCGAATTGTTACCGGCGTTTTATCGAAAACGTCGTAACTTGATTATTTTATTCACATTCGCGAAAACATCGGACTCCATTTGTTTTGCTCATTTCATTTCATAATCATTTTAATTCCAAATGACTCAAGTTCGTAACCATTCATTCGATGTACTTTTGTATATATTTTTTTCTTGTAAATATGTAAATTAGTCCAATATTGAATTCCCCCGAACGTGACCAACAATGACGACTTGCAAACCACCTCATCATTAACCGCGCGACCAGCACCGGCCGATGTTTACAACCCCGAGGAAGGTCATAAAATTCCGCACCTCCGAGGACCAGCGCCATAAAACCCACGGCGCGCTGTAGATGTTTACGACCATGAAAACAAAGCCTTTGGGATTTTCTCAAAATTTCGGGAAAACAGCGAGAACAAAGGTTTATGGTCGTAACATCTGCAGCACAAACTTCGACACGCCGGAGCAGTCGGAAACCAGAGGCCCAAAACTTTTTGGCCTCAGCTAAATATGAAAACTCCACCCTCTGCTTCTTCCACCACGTTCTCGACCAATCACCGTCACCCCCAAGATACATGGCGGGGGTGAAGACAGCGGTGGTTGGGAAGATAAGAGACAGCGGAAGACAAAGGAAAGACAGTACAGTTCGGAGCTATCATCATCGAAGCTATCATCATCAGAGTTATCATCAACAAAGTTTCAAGTTTCTATGAAATCATTAAGTGTCGCGAATTAGTCGGTTCGTAAGTCGTTGCGTTCGTTCATTATTGTTATTCGATTTTCTTTTGTTTGTGTCATTTATTTCATTCATTATCATTCTTGTGTTATTTTGCTTTGTGTGTCGTGAATAAATATTTTATCCTTGTTTTTGGAAGTCAGAGGTTAATTTACAAATCATTTTAAATTAAACATAATAAAAGTGAGTGTCTTTTTGAACTAGGATTTCGGTAAGTTTCTTTTGTTATTATTGTGTGTGTGTTAAAGTACTGAGCTAATCGGAGTTGTTACGGAGGGACGTTGTTTTTTTATGGAAAACTCATGCTCTCTCAAATTATCTATTAAATTTAGCATAAACAGCAAGCGACGTCCCGCGCCCCGATAACAGTACGGCTTGCGTACGCAATGGGTAAATCAGAGCCTATATTGCCCTGTGATAAAATAGCTCCAACAGCAAAATTGCTAGCGTCTGTTGTGAGAACAAAAGGTTTAGAGAAATCTAGGTATTGAAGAAGTGGTTCGTTTGTTAAAATATTTTTGCATGTGTTAAAGAAATTTTGATATTCAGAGTTTGTGATATCTATGACAGCATTCTTTTTTAGGCACTTTGTAAGTGGTTTTGTTAAACTAGCAAAATTTTTAATGAATTTTCTATAGTATCCCAGGAGTCCTAGGAATCATTTAATTTGTTTTGTGGTTTTTGGTATGGGGAAATTTTTGATTGCCCTTATTTTGTCGGGATTCGGTTTTACACCTTCTGGCGTAATAACATGGCCTAAATACGCAACTTCTTTTCTCAGAAATTCGGATTTGTCTATTTGAATTTTGAAGTTTGACTTACGGAGTCGATTAAAAACTTCTCTTAAATTTTGGATGTGTTCTTGTAGGCTAGTACTAAATATGATTATGTCATCCATGTAAACGAGACATTTTTCGTTTTGAATGCCACGTAGGTACTTATTCCATAGCTCGTTGAAAAGTAGCAGGAGCATTTTTCAATCCAAACGGCATACGTAAGAATTCGTAATGGCCATTTTGTGTATTGAAGGCTGTTTTCGAAATATCTTTTTCATCGATTTCAATTTGACGAAATCCGGAAGCTAAGTCGAGGGTCGAGAAATATTGACAACGCCCTAGTTTGTCTAACAAATCTTCGATATTAGGTAAAGGGTAACGGTCGCCTATTGTTTTCTCGTTTAACTTGCGGTAGTCAATTACTACGCTCCACTTGCGCTTCTGGGACGCATCGAGCTTCTTTGGTACCACCCAGATCGGTGATGACCAAGGGCTATGAGATGGTCGGATAATATTTTGACTGAGCATATCTTGGATTTGATTTTGTACTTCTACCCTGTGGATTTCTGGGTATATGTACGTTTTTGTGTAGACGGGAATTTCGTCACTAGTAAATATATTATGTTTCACATTATTTGTGAAAGTTAACTTATTATTTTTCACATGATAAATATCTGGATATTCTTTGATTAAATTTAAAGAATATTAATAATATTAATAATTGCACATTTCTCTTCTTCGTTCTAAATTATTTAGATTATTATTATTATTATTTAAATTGAAGTTGTCGAGTGTTTCGACAATAAATGGTTTTTTAAAAGAAATAATTCTATCTTCATTAGAATTATTGGTAATAGAAATAAGTGCTTTATTATTTCGCACGCTCGTTGCGCATTGTGGAACTTCATAATCTTTAAGTTTCACATAAGGAATAATTACATCTCCGTTGTCGATATTAGACACTTCGATTTGAAGTATTTCTTGAACTCTACCAGGAATGGTAATTTGTTTTATTTTCTTCGTGTGATTATTATTACAATATAGCGGAAATATGGCTTTAGGGGTTTTTAATATATTATTAGGAAAGTCTACTACTGCTTTAAGAATTTTTAAATTATCGGGTCCGATCAATATATCGAAACTAGAATGGAAATCGAATAAATGAAATTTCATAACTAAATTATTAACAGTATTAAAGGTTTCCTTAAAATAATCATAGTACTATATTTTTGTACAGAGTTGCCATGTGCAGTGGCAATCTGGAATGAATCGTACTTTATTTTATTTTTATAAAACTTATTAGCAATATTGGGGTTGACAAAGGAGTGTGTACTCGCTGAGTCGATTAACATTTTTAGTTGTGTATGCGGGTCGATATTGTATGGGAGTTGGCTTTGATTATTTATTATGCCAAATAATTCAATTAATTTTGGATCCCCGAGGCGATTTCTCCTAAAAAATCTTCATTTCCGGGTTCTTCAATATTTTGTAATGCACCAGGGTACATTGTTATAGCGGTATGAAAGGGACATTGGTGTTGGTAAATTTTGATTGTTGTTACTATTTCGATAATTATTACTTGTATATTGATTATTACGAGTTTGATTTGGTTGACGTTGAATATTTTGATTAATTGTTTGGGGAGCACGATATTGTGGTCTTACGTTATGAAAAGTATTTGGATTACGTCTATTTGGTGTGTAATTGTTATTAAAATGTTGGTGTTGAAAATGTTTATTAAAAGGTGTAACGAAGCGAGGCGAAGCTCTCGTGGGTACATTATTACGTGGGGTAGCATTTTGTTTTTGCACCAAATTGATACTGTAAACTCTATTATTTGAAACATCTAATGGAAAATCGTTCGTGAGCATTGATAATGCCACATCTAAATCTGCGGGATTTTTCACTCGCATTTGAGCTCCGATTGGATCTCTAAGTCCTTTCAATAATACTCTCAACGCATTTTTTCTAAAGAAGATATTCATAATGTTTCGTTCGTTGGCGTCGCCAGAATAGTTGGCTAGCCATGATACTTGGAGATTTAGCAAGCTTTGTATTTTATTATAATAATCAAACGGTGACTCACCAATAGACTGTTTGCATATGCCTAACTCGTGATTTACGCTAAACAAATCGCGTTTATCACCATAAGAATTAATTAAACATTTTTTTAGATCTACGAAAGTGTTAATTACACTTGATGAAATATTTACGGCGGCATCGCCCTTTATTTTCGCGAATATTGACGATATCAAATATTCATTTTGAAAATCGGTTATATCATGTTATTATAAAATCGGCTAACTAGTTTTTCACTAACTGCAAGAAATCTTGCTAATAATTCAGGCTCGCCCCGAAACTCAGGCAGCATATTTAAATATTCCGGTTTTAAGACGAATTTGTTGTACGACTAGGGGTGCAACTGGGTGTACAACTGGTACACCAGCAGCTTGGGGATTAGGATTAGCCATTTTTCATGTTTTACGTTTCTTAAATATATTCCTAATCAGTTTGAGTTTGATTGTTCTAAGTTGACTATTTCGTGATTTTGGCGATTTAGCAACGCGCTTGACCTCTAAAAGACTTAAGTACTTACTCACTCAAATTGATCGGAAGATCCTACCGACTGCGCCAATTAATGTTCTCGTGATTAAACTTGAGTTTTTAAAAAGGATTTTATTATCAAAACTACGTCTTACATCAAACAGAACAATTACAAGACTGAAATAATAATTATATGAATTACAATACAGTACACTTATCTAAAGAGAGTAATATAAGAAGCTGATTACAATATGCTGATGCATGCGTGCATATGCATCCTAGACAAAGGAATAAGAATAATTATGTAAGAGAATTATATAGGGTGAGCGATAGCTAACTTGTATTAGTTAATTACAAGTTACCAGTAATCCGTATGGCACGTACGAAGTCTGCGAGGCACACAGGCGCCTAAAAAAATGAATTGAAGGTAATGTGAAAATATGTAGAACGTTTATTTACTTATCACATATCACGGGTAGAGCTCTTTCGAGTACAAGTATAATAAGCTGGACAACCTGTAGGTAATTCAAATGCACTAGGTTTTTACTACTACTACAACAAAAAATAATTAGGGAATTGTTTAAATAATCATTTATTGTAAAGTATTCATTTAGAAATGTTAAAAGACCAAAAGGCACACCCACAACAGATAAATGTTTAGTTTGTATTGACTTTACATAATACTCAATTGATTGTATCAGTTACATCCGTATTCCCTGTTTGTTATAACTGCTACACTTTGTACACTTCGACGAGCCCAATAAGTTTTCATGATTGTCCGAGACCGTTATATCTTACGGTTCGAGGTGCTTATAGCGATTCTTGCACGATCGGACATTTTTCGCCAATATAATCTAATAAAATTGTATTTACAAATTGCTATGAATAACGAAACGGCAAATAAAACGCATCATTTACTCAATATTTTATTTTTCCTAGTAACTTGGTAAACACTAGAGCGGAGACGAGTCTTTAAAAAAAGGATTAGAATCACGAATTATCTGAAAGGATCGAATCACAAACTCGAAATTTTAAATTATGCGCCAGGCGTATAAAACACTGATTAAGGTCTGGCTACACATTGACAATACTCTGTAATTATGCTATACTTGTTGAGAAATAAATTATTATTATTATTATTATTACGATTGTCGCACGAGACTCGCACGACGTCAGTTCTATAGTAATAGCACAGGTATAAATACGTTTAGCCTCACACCAACGTTGCGAGTGCGAGACGAGCACGTCACGCGACGATTATTGTTTACGTTATCTTGTGCACGTGTCGTGCTCGAGTGCCACATCAGACGATATTTTGAGGTATGTTTTTATCTTTTATCCAAGTAATGATAATAATAAATAAATTTTGTTACAGATTGCATAACTTTATTTTTGATCCTTAATCTTATACACGCTAAGGAACAAGATACACAATGACGACACGAGCACAACACAAAACATAAACACGAGACGAGCACGACACGAGTACGAGGCGTTAACGACACTCGTGTTGTGAACGTCTCGTGCTCGTGACTTGCTCGTCTGGTCAATGTGTGGCCAGACCTTTAACGTGAAGTTAAAAAACCCTAAAAAAACAAAAGATCGTATGAATTATTACAATGAATTAAAATTGTTATTAAAAATTCGAATCCTTTCGTAAGTATTCGAATCCTTTTTATAAGGATTCGATTAACCAACATTTGGATTCGAATAAGAATTCTCTTAAAAAAATTTAATGATCACGAATTATTTTTCACTGAAGTTTTCGAATGCCTCTATTGAATCCTTTAAATGGATACAAATTCTGAATTATCCGAATTGCCCCTTCTAATTTCTTCATTTCTAAAAATTATAAAAAACACTGCATTATTGCAAAAGGATGTGATGGAATCAACAACATTTTTTTTGCAAACCATCTGGCTCGTCGGTGTGTACTAAGTACATGACTTAATTATAAGGTTTAACTATTTACACGAGATACATTGTTTTTTAGGCACTATAGATAATCACATTTTAACAATAAGTGGAATGAGAAAATAATTAATATAAAGTAAACATCAGGGCTTCGAACCGTTATTTTTTTCGATTAGGTTTTCGTTCCGGTTCAATTAAACAAATATACATCGGTTCGGTTCCGGGAAAAAAACGGATTTCGGTTTAGCTTAGTGATCCCACTGAGCAAATCCATTTAAGTAATGTTTCATCAACATTAAAACAATGTTTAATGTCGCTACAATGTTGATATAACGTTATTTGTTTGTTTTTTGCTCAGTGGGATTAATGTATACAGGGAATTTTTCTTTTGAGTATACACATCTAGATAATTACTGCAGGAATTTATAAAAGCGTTTAAAGATTGTTTCCACTCCTCGATAAAGCATGAAGTAACATTTTAAGTTTAGAAGCCACGCGTATACAACACTGATTTAAATTGAAGTTAAGAGGATGTCGACCGCTATCTAAACGTATAAAATTCAGCATATCGTCGTCTTAACTATTAAAAAATGGGTATATTGTAAGGAAAGTACAAACTTTGTAATCATCTCATTAAAATGTTTGGTATTCTCACGGTTGTTTAATAAAAATATATTAAACATCAGAGTATTAGCATAACGCCTTAAAGTACATGTTTTTCTACAGTATTTACAACATACAGGGCAAGGCCGTGGCCAGAAAAAAAAATTGGAGGGGGGTTATTAGATTTCGGGAGGGGGGGGGGGTTATTAGTAATATTATTGTTTTTGCTCTTACAGAGCCGCATTTACATACAAAAATGTAACATTTTAAAATGTTCGCAGGGTGTTTGAACCCCTCTGTTTTAGTAATATTGGAAATCTCAATTTCTCATGGCTACCTTATTTAAAAAGTAGATATTTAAGGCCACTGGCAGTGGGACCAGAATTGTACTAAACATATTTCATTTTCTTTCAAAAATTTATACCTATATAGAGTGTGTATTTACAATGGAAATTTAAGTAATTCGCATGTAAGAGATAACCAGAATATCGATATTTTTCTAAAACATGTATTTTTTTTAATTTTGATTGTATTGTTTTAAAACTACTACATTGAAATTATGCAATTGTACTAACAATTAAACATTTATTTGTATCACAAAAAGTCGCATTTTTAGGTATAGTTTTAAAATGTTCAACTGAGTCAGAGATGGCGTTGAAGTTAGCGTAGGATTTCGAAAAATAGAAAAGTTTGAGTCAGCGTTGGAGTCGAATAATTCATTGAGCGACTCCACAGCCCTGGTTTGAATACACCGGGAATATTTAAAAATAAGTTAGCTATTAATAATTGAAACTTAATAACTTTAACCAGATATTACTCAAAATGGATGGCAGTAGCAAAATTATGTTTCCTATAAAAGTTGCTTGTTATTTAAAAACCTTTTTAATGATACCACTTTTGACCTTTCGTGGCACTTAAATATGTGTAGTTCTTGACATTTTTAAACAAACTCTCAGGGATGCCAACCTTTTTTAAGAAAAACAATATCACCATTCGATTCTTTCATACGGCTTTTGTAATTTTATTTGTTTTTTCAAAAAAGGCTGATACGGGTGGTCTGGGACACCCTATATAATAAAAAATAAATTCAGTCACATTGTAAAAGATTCCTTTGTGAAGATTTCTAATTGTTTCGTTCATATATGTACTTAAATAACGTAACTAGGATATCGCGCGTTTTTCAAGTTTTTGGAAAATTCAATTCGTGCGACATTCCAGGATAGAAATAAATGGAAAAAATGCAAATATTTGCAAAGGAACCTTTTACAATGTGAATGATTTGGTTTTCTAATATTTCTTATAGATTGCAAAAACAAAATAAAATTTAAGACGTGATTACGCTACTTTCCAACATTAATTATATTATGAAATAACGTTAAAAGTAGAAAACATTTTATTGAGACAAGCACGAAGTTTGTACTTTCCTTAAAGTATACCTATTTTTTCAAAATATTTTATCCTTTAATAAGGAACTAGCTAAGATGACAATATTAGTGATGGGATCATTCAAATGAGGATAATCGAGTCGTTCGAAAATAATCTAACAACTCAAAACATTGTGAAGAACACTCGGGATATCAATTGAATGACTGCTCGAGAGATCACTCAAAGCATTGCTCGACAGATCTCTCGGATGATTTTCTTGTGAGATCTCTAAATAATTGCTCGAGATATCTTTTGAATGATTGCCCGAGAGATCACTCAAATAATTGGCCACACATTTTACATGCGTTAAATTATGCATGGTAAGTCTTTGTTTAATTTATAATTCATGTACCTATACAAGTTCTTTTGCAATCAAATAATATGGTTTTAGAATAGTCATGCACTTATGGCCTATTTTATCGAATTAATAGTCATTTTTTACGTTATCGAAAATGAGATTATACCTGCCAAATCATCTTTCTTGATCATTGAAACATTTTAGTTTAATTTTAACTTAAATGTAATTTAATTAAAGTGTTTTATAATACTTCATTGTTGCTATATCACTAACAAATTACGATTTACAGAAACACAATGAAATTTATAAATAATTTTCATTGGATTTCATTTTATTGCAATAGATTATTGTCTGAATTATCGTTCGATTGATCATACAAAACACCATTCGAGCAATCTCTCCAGCAATCTAGCAATCAATCTCGCGAGCGATCATTCGAGTGATCTCTCGAGCAATTTTTCTAACGATCTCTTGAGAATTATTTCAAACGATCTTTCGAGCGATCTTTCGAGTGATCTCTCGAGCAATTTGTCTAACGATCGCTCGAATAATTACTCGAGAGATCGTTAAACAAATTGCGAACAAATAACGATCTCTCGAGTAATTATTCAAGCGATCGTTCGATTATCAATTTAATTCAAATCCTAACAATCGATTATTGATATCATTTGATTACACCCATCACTAGACAAAACCTAGCATTTTATACGTTTAGATAGTGGTCAACCACCTCTTAAGATAACTGTAGAATACACATGAACCATAGCCAATTTTGGTTCTTTTTTTTTCTTACATTTCATATTTATTTTAAAGATCCATAAAATACGGACACCCTGTATACACACAAGTAATGTGCTTTCATGCTTGGGCAGTGAACTTTTCATGTAGTCCTGGCATCAATACAAAGTGAAAATATAAAAATTATTGTTTTCCCTACAAAATAAAACTGTTTTCTATGTCAATACATGACATACAGGCAATTTTTCTATTAAGTATACATAATATGTGCATAAGTTGTAAATTTTCCGGATTCGTTCTTTTTTAATCAGTTTAATTTGAAGCTTCCACTCAGATTAAGCATGAAGTAAAATTTCGAGTTTAGAAAAGCGTGGAAATTTGGTTTGTGTAGCGAAGCGGAGTGACCAAACCAAATTTTCAGGCTTTCCTAAACTCGAAATTTTACTTCATACACCACGTTTATAAAATAACCATATTGTGAAATTAAAAATATACTGCTAAATTGGTATTAAAAATAAACTGCTGAAGCAGGATTAAAAATATTCTGGTAACAGGAATGTTAAGAATTTCTCAATGCTCTAGTGTTTTATACACGTGGCACATGAAGTAAAATTTCGAGTTTAGAAAAGCCAAACCAAAAACCAAATTTTCAGGCTTTTCTTAACTCAAAATGTTTCTTCATGCTTAGCCTGGGGGTGCAAAACACTTGCTTTCGATTAAACTTTTTCTATAATTGGAATATGTATACTTTAAAGAAAAACTCCCTGTATATTTTTTCCTGTAGAAGATGAAAGATCAAAGCTTTTCTCTGGAAAATAACATACAAGATCTGCCTCCTTAGTATCCCTATTTGCATTATATTTATGTAAGAATATAATGTCCAATCCAAATGGTTAATTGATAGAAATAAAATACAACAATATTACAATAAATTCTACAAAAATACCTTAAGAAATTGATTCATTTGGCATATCATTTCAAAACTTGTTACCCTTTACAATTAAAACATCTACGGTTAATAATAATAATATCATATCTTTGATTTTCTCAATTTTCAATCGATGAAATATAATAAATTTATTAAAAACTTAAAATCGAACACAGAATAACAGTTGAATACTAAAAATTCAGCAATACATCGTTTTTCTTTTTACAAATAAATATTCAAAAGTGGATAATTAAATATAAATAATAATACAGTTGTGGTTATTAAATTAAATTAATACATGATTAAAGTATTGCAATCGCTTTATATAAAAAAATTAAATTCATTGGCATGAATCACATTTGCTCACAGACTGTTCGACGGAAATTTATTTATTACTGGGTGACTTTGTGGGTGTTCCTTGACAAGACATCACAGAATCATCACTCTGTAAAAAAAATTAAATCAATTAGTACATTTGGAAATTTTATTTCATAGTATTGTTATTTGTAAACTAAGTGGTAATTTACTGTCATTTACA
Organism: Philonthus cognatus; assembly: GCA_932526585.2. NCBI lineage: Eukaryota > Metazoa > Arthropoda > Insecta > Coleoptera > Staphylinidae > Philonthus > Philonthus cognatus. The sequence continues at coordinate 26,486,152 of OW052245.1, read as the reverse complement.
GTGTTTTGTCAAACAATTGTAATTTTATATTAAAAAAATTCTACTTTATAGTATAGTTAAAATGAAACACACTGTTGGTATATTTTCAATAATTTTGGCCAACTTTCAGATGCTGTAATAGTTTACATTACCAGTTTGTGTGAAAATAAAGGCTGGAAATTTTCGAAATTGAAGTATTTGAATATTTATTCTAACACATTCAAATATTCGAATTATCTAATTATTCAGATATATCAAATATTCGAATAATTTTTGAATGAATATTCGAACATTTTAAAAAATTCCCAGCATTAATCAAAACATGTATCACCATTTTATTTTAATTTTGTGATAGATTAACAATAATTAAGTATATTTTTTAATTGCATATTAAATCAGTGTTTTACATGCCTGGCGCATGAAGTAAATATTTCGAGTTTAGAAAAGTGTGAAAATTTGGTTTGGTAGCTCGACTTCGCTACACAACCAAACAAATGTTTAGGCTCTTCTAAACTCGAAATATTTACTTCATGCTTAATCATGAGTTAGGATTGAAAAACCCTTGTTAAAAAACTATTAAAACCTTTAATGACAACACATTCTTAATTAAATTAACAACATGATAATTAACGAAAATCATAAAGGTTTTGAAAATAACTTTGATTTGTTTCATTTCTGTTTTTGTAAAAAATCACACTTTTATTAAAGGTTCTAATAGTTGGTACACAAATATTTTCCACTCTTAGATTAAGCATGAAGTATAATTTCGAGTTTAGAAAAGCCTGAAACTTTCAGGCTTTTCTAAACTCAAAATTTTACTTCATGCGCTGAGAATTTATTAAAGTAAGTATTTTTATTCAGAAACGTATTAAAATATTTGAAATGTTCAATTATTTAAATTTTCGTTCAAAAACATTTCAAAAATTTGAATATTTAAATATTTGGATATTCGAATATTCAAATATGTGAAAAATTTAGTGATTGAAATAATCATATTTGAATTATTCGTATTCGAATCCCAGCCGTAGTAAAAATAGACTTTTTGTTGTACAATTAGTTTTATTATTAAATTTAAATTACTCATTTCAAACTACAGGGAATTTCTCTTTTAAGTATATCTATATAATGATCTTAGTAGTAATTTGAGGTGATAATCAGCACTAGTAATTTACAGTATATTACCGGTAGGTAAATTTGGGATGAACACTTTAAATTTGGGACAAAAACCAGGTTTACAAAATCGGTACTAGGGCTAAAGATTCCGGATAGTCCCAGGATAAGCAGGACACCTTAATTATTTGGTAATATTACCGAATTGACGAATAAAGCACTAACTTTTAAATACCGATAATTTTAGATCACTAATTATACCGTAGTATGATTAATACATACATTTCGCCTTAAACATTTATTAGTCCTCCCTGAATCACTATCAGACTTTCGACGTTTCTTTTTGGCAGTTAAAGATTCTTGTCCGCTATCTTCATCTTCAGAATTCGAACTATCTGAATCAGAACTGGAACTGGAAGAGGAGTTGCTCGAAGTATCCGAAGCAACGCCCGAGGGATTATCTATATTGATCTGTTCGGCTATTTCAGCCAACAGTGGTTCTTTATCGTAGAGCGTCTTTAACCATTTCTTCGATAATTTTGGACGACCCCTAGCCGTTTTGTGCCAGACGATTGGAAAGTTAACTTTACTGCAAAAGTTTTGCGTGACAGCTATTGTGTTGTCCAAATTCAATACGACATGCCACCACCCTCCGGGTACGAAGACGGTCTCTCCTGGCTTCTGTAATATCTCAATTGGTTTACAATCACTGGGCCAACTGTTTTCTTTGGTTCGGGGGTATATCACGTTAAACCATGTGATCGCTTCGTCGTGTTGCTTTCCTCCTAATCCACTGGTTACTTTCAGGATTTCCTTTGGTGTGTGCGTGGGAAATAAACACCATCTGTAAATAGCACATTTTTCTAATTAGATTACATGTATCTAGGGTTATCATTACCAGTTCCGTTTTATTAATAATTATAACCATTAGTGTTACTAAGAAATAACTAGATTTTGTTACTAAGAAGTAACTTGATTTTTTTAACATTCTGTAACTGTTACTACATAGTACTCATATTAATAATAATAAGTTTTATATTAGGTATTTATATCGGGTGTAACCATAGCTGGGCGGTACTCGAGTACAACTACTCAACATTTGTACTCAGAGTACTTTTCATGTACTCAGTACTCAGTCCACGAGTACATAATTTTTGAAGTACTTGTACTCGACACATTTTTAGATTCCAAAATGACCTCGAGTACATTTGCATGCACGTACTTAAGTTCATCTTGCTGACAACTCTCTCAATTTTGACATTAGTGTGTCAGTTGACTAAATTCCGTTTAAACAAATAAAAACTAGACTCAAATCCATATAAATTTTGTCTTTGATGATTTGATCTAACTGTCAAAACATAGGAGCTACGAGCTAGGAGGACCACAACAAAAATCAGCTGATCAAATTACGCAACCTTATTGACTGCCGAAAAAGCAAATTCAAACTGAAGCATAAAGATCTAAGCACGCGAAATTGCGGCTGTCATGTTAAAATCACAACTGACGTTTCTTTATCAATTAGCGGTTCTATTTAAACATCTTGTGTTTGACCAGTGTTATCAATGTATTTAAATTAAGTATTTCTGTATTACCTCTCCACTCTCGTCAAACTCTTCGCTTATATTTTAGCTATGTGAACTGGGAAGTTTGTTGTGATTCTCCTACTTTTGCGACCAAGTATAGTTTCTTTTTCTCTTTAATTAATAGCCTTGGCAACTAGACCCTTTCGACCACTCTCATTAATATAATATTGATTAAATGGCTTCAACAAATAAATCAATATAAGAATAATTTTTATGGGAAAAAGCAGAGCTGGCCAGGATTCGAATCATTCAGGATTCGATTCCCGGATTCGAATCCTTTTAGAGGATTCAAAAGAGGTATTCGAATACTTTAGTGAAAACGGATTCGTGATCCGGATTCGTTACATTTTATTAAAAGGATTCGTATTCGAATCCAAACGTAGATGATTCGAATCCTTATAAAAGGATTCGAATTCTTATAAAAGGATTCGAATTCTTATAAAAGGATTTGAATCCTTATAAAAGGAATCGAATCCTTATAAAATTCGAATCCTGATACATGGATTGAAATCCTCCTAAATAATTCGAATCATCACTATTAAGGCTGGGATTCGAATTCGATTAATTCAAATAGTTAAATATTCTAATATGAATATTTAAATCACTAAATTATTCATATTTGAATATAAATATTAAAATTTTCGAATAATTCAAATATTTGTGAATGCATATTTGGTTACTTAACCATAAAAAATATCCAACGTTAATAGTATATTTTTAACTTCACTTGAAATCAGTGTTTTATATGCATGGCGCATGAAGTAAAATTTCGAGTTTAGAAAAGCCCCGTGAAAATTTGTCTCGGGTCGCTGCGCGACCCTCGACAAATTTTCTACGCGGGGCTTTTCTAAACTCGAAATTTTACTTCATGCTTAGTCTGGGAGTGGACAACACTCGTTCTTAGAAGTTTCAAATTGAAGGATTACTCTAGATTACTAAGTTTATTACCGTTTTACAAAGGCTACAGCTCAAAGGACCAACCATGGTCTTCGCAGAACGAAGGACTACAGGGAATCGAAGTTTTTTTACAAGAAAACAACGAATATCTGAAGGTTTACGGCATGGATAGGAAAGAAAACATCTAATTTTGAAAAAATATCGAAGTTGGGTTGGTTTTCAGTGCATTTTTAACTTCACTTTAAATCAGTGTTTTATACGCGTGGCGCATGAAGTAAAATTTCGAGTTTAGAAAAGCCCCGCGAAAATTTGTCTCGGGTCGCTGCGCGACCCTCGACAAAATTTCTACTCGGGGCTTTTCTAAACTCGAAATTTTACTTCATGCTTAGTCTGGGAGTGGACAACACTCGTTTGAATTTTAAATTTAACTCTTTTAAAAAATCGACGTATGTAATATAATAAATCATTCATTGAAATCATAGAAAAAGATGCAAAATTTTACCTAAATTTAATTTTAGAGTTAACTTTATAATTTGTTCGGCTCTTAATGGGTGAATATTCAATTCCTAAAAAAAACCGTTTTTATTTAATATTGAAGTTGCATTTAATACAATAACAAACTGTGAATAAATCGACATAAATCTAGAAATATCAAAAATCTCGACATGTAGAAAATCTTGACGGTCCACACCCAGACTAAGCATGAAGTAAAATTTCGAGTTTAGAAAAGCCCCGCGTAGAAAATTTGTCGAGGGTCGCGCAGCGACCTGAGACAAATTTTCACGGGGCTTTTCTAAACTCGAAATTTTACTTCATGCGCCACGCGTATAAAACAATGATTTAAAGTTAAGTAAAAAACACACTGAAAACCAACCCAAGTTCGATATTTTTTTCAAAATTGGATGTTTTCTTTCCTATCCATGCTGTAAACCTTCAGATATTCGTTGTTTTCTTGTAAATAAACTTCGATTCCCTGTAGTCCTTCGGTCTCCGAAGACCATGATTGGTCCTTCGAGCTGTAGCCTTTGTAAATTGGTAATCTAGAGTAATCCTTTAATTTGAAACTTCTAAGAACAGGTGTTGTCAACTCCCAGACTAAGCATGAAGTAAAATTTCGAGTTTAGAAAAGCCCCGCGTAGAAAATTTGTCGAGGGTCGCGCAGCGACCCGAGACAAATTTTCACGGGGCTTTTCTAAACTAGAAATTTTACTTCATGCGCCAGGCGTATAAAACACAGATTCAAAATGAAGTTCAATAACACATATATCATCATTAATTAAAATCATTATATAATCAGATATTTAGTCGGTAAATGAACATGTTTGTTGATGGAATAAAATATTACTGGTTGCAAATAATAGATTCAAATTTATTTTTAAAGGATTTGTATCCGTGATTCAAAAATGAGGATTCGAATCTTTGATTCGAATCATATTTTTCACTTACGAATCCTTTATTCGAGTATTCGTGATTCGAATCATATTAGGTGATTCGGATTCGTGATTCGAATCATGTTTTTGAGGATTCATCCCAGCTCTGGGAAAAAGTAATAGGAAATATTGGATTTTGTTTTCATAATTAGAGTGTCGACTGATTTTTAAATTTCCTGAGGGATAGGAAGAGGAAAATACATGTATAGTTAGCAGGATGAGGTACACAAGAAGGGAATGTAAGAAATTAAAATATTGAAAAAGATGTGGCCGAAAAGATGCTAGAGGATAGGAATCTAACCACGTGTTGGCTTTGCGTTTTAGTTTTTGCGTGGCCCATCCAACCAGCTCGGGATCTGGATGCAAATTACCAAGTATAGTTTATAATGGTTGTAATATTGACAGCAACAGTTTTCATTTATTACTATCAAATTCCTTAGTCACTCAATGTACTCAGTACTATGTGCTCAAATACTCATGGTTAGGTAATCGTATCTGGTATTCGAGTAAATTTTGCGTAGAGTACTTGTACTCAATACTCAAGTACAATTTACTTATACACGGAACAGCTCTGGGTGTAACACAAAACAGGCTTACCGCCTTTGTTTTATTTTATCATTTAAAGTGTGTCTTCTAGTGCATTATGAATTATATAAATTTCGACTTTATATCATAACCGACATACCAATTTTGTAAGATTTATCCGATTCTTATCAGCACATTCAGGAAATGAATGACCCTTCTTTAGAAAGCTTAAGGTTCTGACACATACCACTACCTTATCGGTTAGTTTTAAAAAAAAACATGGTTGTTTTGATTAAAATTAAATAAAAAACTTTTGTTTTTTAACAACTCTGCATTTTAGAAAAATAAATGAACGTTTTAATAATTTATTTACTGAATTAGATGGACTGCCTATCCTATTTCTATCAGTCTGGAATTTTTTCCCTGTAGTTTTTTTCATGTAGATTTTTTCCTCGTGGGGATAATTTCCGCGTGGGGTTTTTCCTCGTGGGTTTTTTTCCGTACATGGGATATTTTCCCGTGCGGGGGGATTTATTCAGAGTGTTTTTTTTTCCTTTTGTGCTTCTTTCCGGTCACCATACATTAGTCTACCAAAATCTATTCAATATAAAATTTACCTATCACAGATTCAAATGTGAATTTTTTATACACACCAATAATAATGTTTTATTTACCTTTTATGCCCAAAAATTAAAGCATTCCATGCACTTGTACCCAAGGGATCGATGTGAATCCCTGTGCCGGACCGAGCTGGTCCCATAACGAACCAACGATACGGCGGTCTCCTGTGTTCTCCCGAATATTTAAAAAGGTCATCTCGAAAATAAAGAGGCACTTCATAACCGTCTAACAATTTTTTTCTTCGAGGATGCTGCAACACTAAAAACCGTCAGATAACCACACACACACAAACACAAATTTAGTGAAAATCTAAAAAACCTCACCTCCCCAAAATTACTATCAAAAATATATAACGGACTATCGTCTTTTGTATTGAGCATGTAATTTATGTAATACTTCATCTTCAATTTGACACTGTAGCCCTCATTGTCCTCGCCGCATTTGAACTTTTGGTTCCGGTACTTTTTGCCTAGTTTCTCGATGGTCCACTTTTTGGGGGCTCGCCAATCGTCTTGGCAATTTAAAATAACCACCGGTTTATATTTCTGTTCGTACCTGTCGACAAATTCAGAAATCGGTACCTCTGGTTCGACAATCCTTTCACAATTATCTGTGAATTGCCAGAATCTATCGAAATCCTTTGCATGGCCCTGTTGAGTCCATGATTCTTTCGTGCTTAATTCTATTATAAATGAAATAATCAAATATTAACACTTTATACTGGGTACAGTAAAACAATTGAAATGAAACAACCGAGTAGGCAGGGTTTCACTTTATTGTGGTAAATCACGTAAAGGCCTGTATCGATTAGAACATTTGTCCGTTGCGTGTCACTGTAACGTAACATTTGATGAAATGCAGCGGTGCAACGGATTGCTTATTTTAATCGTTATCATAGACGAGTGTCTTTAAAATAATCATGATACAAGTAAAAGACACGGGAGTGAGAGCGAGTAATTCGTAAACATTCACGGTTGATCGAGGACCTGCATTGATACGCTTACCCGTCCCAACTACCACACTGCCATGACGTATAATTTTCTTTGATGTCACCGGCAAAAACTGCCAACTAGCCGATTGGCACTGTTGCTATCCACCATGATTTGACACGGTGCAACGCAGCGCTTCCTTGTCCCCACTAGGTGCAACGGGGCAACATTATGGTGACACGCAACGGACAAATGTTCTAATCGATATGGGCTTTTACAGTGTTCGACAACAATCTCAACTGGGTTGGTTTGTTTCAAATGTTAATATGGAGTTTGATCATGTATCAATTAAACATTTAAATAAGTAAAACACATCTGTAATGATGATCGAAACATGTGTTAGCCAACTGATAATAAAAATATAGAACAAAACCACTTTTGCCAATATGAAAATATCGATTTGCAAAGTTAACATCAAAGGTAGAATTTTGTAGATCTTTTCGTTTTAGTTTTGATAAATTCTAAGACGGAGAGAACAGGATCAGTCTGGCGTTAGTTCAATCCGTGATTCGTAGACAGACTGATGAGAGATATCTTAATATCTGATATTCTGTCAGTCAACGATATACACAATCAATTTAGCGTCAATCTGATCATGATCATAGATTGAACTGATGCCAGATTTATTGTGTAACCTCCGACTAATAAGTTCAATAGCCGAGCCAGAAAAATAAGAATTGCCATGAAATTAAAAAAATGGTTTATGTTGTTTATTGTCTCAGCACCTGTCAAATTAAATGAATTGATTTTTATAAATCCAGAAATGGAGAGGAGCAATAAAACTCAGGGGTGAGTTATGAGTGTTCCTTAATTGATATAAATTGACCCTACTCTTATTGTTTTACTGTTTCTACTACACGATATTATTATATGAAATATGACTTACATATATCTTCAATATAACTTCAGTTATTAATTGAAAATATCCAATTTATTTAAATTTAACCCTAAATGCTGTTAATATTTGAGCTGATTGTATAAGCAAAATGTTAAATTTAAAGATTATTATTCTTTAACCCCAAATTGTAACTATATGTAATAAATACTAAATCCGCTTAGATGGTGAAGTCACAGAATAACATATATACACCGTTCCATTTGTTTCTGGATCTCGCCTAGCCATGCTTTCGTGTTGTTATGTTGCAGTATCAACATTTACATTTTTTATTAATTGCCACTCCTGATTCCTTATTTTAACAGTGTTGCAATAATTTATGATATCATAAGTAATCCTCTTTTGAATTTTCAAGAGGTTTATTGTTAATCTTGCAACAATTATTTCGCCACACGGTCGTTTCTTCGAGCATTTTATTATTAAATCAAATTAATCTAGTGTTGCAATGCTGTGTCAATGTCAAAGTGAAAAATAATTTCAGGCACATATTAAATATTAACATGCCAAAGATTATCTCTGAATCAAAAAGGTTACAAATTCTGAAATCCTACAAACATTTTAGGCAAAGTAATCCAAATCTACAGCATCACAATATTATTACGATTTTAATAGATATTTTTGGGGTATGTCTAGTATTTTAATTATCATATATATTTAATTAAAGATAATTACGTTTCAGGTAGGGAGATCTTCATTACAATTAATTTTACGACAAAGACCTGACGAATTGAAATCTACTACTTCTGGCAAACGATCTAAAAACAGCCATTTTTGGAATCACCTAGCTAGAAAAGATCTGCAACAACTAATTTGGCAATATAACTCTAGAAATCAGTATTTTACTTTGAGAGATCTTTTGAATGATATGAAAGAAAATTATGATTAAAAGTATGGGGTATAAATTCAAATTAATTAATGGGCGCAAAATTCTCTGTGAACAAAAACATGTTGTTGCAGCTAAAATTATTTTCCTTAAAAAATGTTTACAGTATCAAAATTCTAGTGAAGATATCCAATTCGTATACCTGGATGAAACATGGATATATCAGAATGGATCCGTGGTTCGACGCTGGGTACATGAAACGGATATAAAAAGTAATCCAACTAAATTAAAAAATGAAGGCAAACGCTTCACCAGTCTACATGCTGGGTATAGGGGTGGGTTTTTGGATGGGTCCGATTTTTTATTACATTCGAAAAACAATGACTGAGATTACCATGCCACAATGGATGGTAATACTTTTCAAAATTGGGTGGTTAATCAACTTATTCCTGCTTTGGCTAAGCTTTCAGGGAAATGTGTAGTTATTATGGATAATGCTGCATACCATTCTGTGCAATTAGACAAAACTCCTTCATTTTCTTGTAAGAAATGCGAAATGCAGGAGTGGTTGGTTAAACACAATGTAAAATTCAATCCAAAATTAACCAAAAAGGAACTATGGGCTTTATTTATACCTTTTCGATCAAATGACAAAATTTACGTAGTTGATGACATTTTGAGAAAGAACGGGCACGAAGTTCTTAGATTACCGCCATACCATTGTCAATACAATCCAATTGAAATGGCATGGGGGTTTTGTAAGACTTACTACAATAAGCACATAAATTCTAAGCAACCATCTAAGGATCGTGTTCAGAATTTATGGCTTGAGTCTCTCTCAAAATGTACATCCGATATGTGGCAAAATTTCTGTGATCATTGTGAAAAACTTATTTCGGATGACTGGACAAAACACATGGAGAACCTTTCTTTTGAAACCATTCCTCCTTTTATTATTTCGCTTGGGGAATCTGGCTCAGAACAAACATCAGAAGATTCAGATGCAGGTTCTCTTGACTAAATAATAAAAGTGGAATGAGGGCTTAAAAATTGTTTGACATGAAAATTATCAGTATCACAAGAGGGTGGGAATAAATTTGCAATTCTACAAAAAAATACTGAGGGCCAGCAGAAGAGAGAATGACCAAAATTAAGGTGGATGGATGGAGTTGATCAAAATGTGTTAACGGGAAGACCCAAGCGAGAAATACAAATGGATGATGAAATAAGTTTGCAGAGCCGAATTCATTATATTTGTTATATACAATATTATTGCTGTGTTTGTATGTACAAAAACCAAGTAGTAAATTTTGTTAATCTTAAAACTGCATATTATTATCCTTTTATATCTGAAAATTTGTAAAACAGGCAACAGTGTAAGATCACAATAGTCAGAAATTATAACCTTAAAATCGAACATCTGACAATGACATTTAAAAACCCTGATTTAAAACAACCAGCCCCATTTACAATACTTAAACTGTCACTTTTCCATAGCTAGGCGAGATCCAGAAACAAATGGAATATATAATACTGTGAATTTAACATTTCAGTTACAGGGCCGTCATAACCTTTTGCGTGGCTGGGTGCAAAAATTGTGCCAAGTTTCTCATGGGTTGTATTTTGTTGTCCTATGTTGAGAACTTCAAAATGTTCCACGTGTTAGTTTTTCTGCACAACCAATTGTACTTCTTGAAGTGTGTTTGCAAATTTGAAGTAAAAAAGTTGACATATAGCATACATTAAGAATATTAGTAGACACGCCAGGTCCATTGCTCATTATCAAGTAGGGTAAGACGTATGCATTCGTACTTAAGCACCCACAGCGGCAATTTTTGGAAACATTTAATATGCAGAGTCTGTGGCAGCTAAACGCCCAAACATAAATATGTCAGGCATCAACATATATGAGATAAATAAGCCAAAATGGTTTAATGAGTGCACTTAAAGCCGTTTTTCTCAAATATCATTAATTTTGATATTTGTTACCATTCTAATTTCAAATAAATACGCCGATAAGTTCACTTTCTGTTTTTTTTTTTGTTTGAACGATTGCATACCGATATCTCCTTGGTCGAGCAAACCTCAGGTTAGGCTCGAGGCGTTCCATCCGCGACGCCTCTAATACTCCTTACTCTATGCCTATAGTCACGAAAGTATTATTGCACAAACTGCACCCGCCTTGCGACAGCCCTGGTCCCAATTATTTTAATATTTCCAGCAACTTCAGACTACTAAATAAGAACATAACCTAAGTTATTATATTGTTTACAATTTCTACATTATAGCACTATAATTAAATATAATATCACTAATGAGTAAAATGCAAAGTTATCCATTTTAAAAACAATAAAATTATTACTTTTTATAGCATCTCTTATCACAATGAATCACTGTTGCCTTGAGAGTCAGGTGACTAGATTATGTTCGTTTGTGGTTCTAGATGAAAATCATAAATTATAAACCCGGCTCAACGGGTATTTAATGAAAAGATCTCAACTATTTACAATTCAGAAAATTAAATATGAGTGGTAAACCATGTGCACACATAATTTGATACTAATAAAAAGTTACAGTGTAATGAACATATTAAAATAATATAGTGGCCTATATTGCTCTCAAATTATTAAATAATAAATACATGGAAATATTGCGTAAATTCTTAAATTTTGGAAGAAACAAATCGGCATATAGGTTATGAATGATGCAGCAGCATACACGTACCTGGCCGAGCCTTTTGTTTAACTTCTTTTACACGTTTCTTAGCTCGGTGATTGAAATGTTGATCATCCATTCCTTTTTTTAAGGGCAAATTATTTTTTTAAATTATTTACATTAAATAAAATTAATTACAAAAGATGAGTATGCGCTCGTATTACGTGTTCAACGAAACTTTCCATAGAAACTGTTTTGCGGGACAACTGCACGGGGTATTGCAATTTTATCCTCCTTTAGTGAACAGTACAGCCCGCTAGATGGACAAATATATAATTAGAAGTTATCGTATCCAAGCATACTTACTTAACAGCGAGACTCGTCATCTATTGTTTATTTCATTATATGCAACCTAGTATACAGTCTTTAGCGCTACATTTAAAATGGTGGGTACAGTTGAAGACAGTGTCAGCTCGATGTGTCTTTTAGGTATAGATATCCTGATTATACGTAAGTTTTGAGGCATTGGTTTATTTTGTAAAAGCATTGAACTTAAAGATTGTATTTAACAGGTAAAACATAAGCCGTATATTTCGAACTTCACAATATTTCGATGATGTATATCGGGTTACATGCAACCATTGTATGTGTTCATTGTTTTTTAAAAGAGTGCCTAATCTGGGAGTGGCCAGATTAGGCATGACGTAAAATTTCGAGTTTAGAAAAGCCTGGACGGTTGGATTTTGAATTCGTCTTTAGTATACTGCTTTAGGAACATATTACCCTAAAGAAAAATTGTCTGTATAAAACACTGATTATAAGCGAACTTCAAAAACACATAAAATGATTGTAGGCAACCCGATATACATAATCGGTATTGGGTTGCCTATAATCACTCTTTTACATGATTGGTTTAACGCATTTCTATGCCCCGTTACGCACACCACGCAAACGCAGCGACAAAACGCGTTTTCGAAATGTACGCGAATAAATGGAACGTGACACATGAAACGCAACAGTTGCGTTTTGTGTGTCATTTTTCATTTACATATCGAAAACGCTGCAGCAAAACGCGTCGCCTTTGCGGGGGCGCGACTAGACCAAAAACTCTAAAATCTTCCGATTTCTATCTCTATCCTAAAATGTTGGAGGGTAAGGGGAAAGAGACCGAGCACTAAAGGGTTAATTCATTATGAACACCAACCGCATTTTTTGGGTGTCAATGACAACCCGATATTAGCAGGTAGTAAGAAGTCCATGTTTTCAGCCGGAGCGTGGCGTTATCTTTTGTCCAGTTTGAGGTGGTTTTGATAGGAAGATTTATTTGATATTTATGAAATTATTTAAAATGTAATTATAATTAATACGACATTTGTAAAATAAAGTCGAAAATTATGTCTACGTGTACAATTTTAGGTCAATACATTTTTTTAAAACGTATCTGACGTTTACATCTTGGTAAATATTAATCATCATCACATCTAAGCGTTATATATTTTTAACTTTACTGTAAATCAGTGGTTTATACGCGTGGCGCATGAAGTAAAATTTCGAGTTTAGAAAAGCCCCGTGAAAATTTGTCTCGGGTCGCTACGCGACCCTCGACAAATTTTCTACGCGGGGCTTTTCTAAACTCGAAATTTTACTTCATGCTTAGTCTGGGAGTGGAAGACACTCGTTAGTTTAAAATACATCACAATTGGTAAAATATATATCGTTGGATGCCCGTCTTCAGGGGTGATATGTAAGCAAATTATGGGTCTTAGGAGTTGTCAAATAAGTGAGTTACTGGACTGTTTCTAAGGCACTCTTTACAAAAAACAAAAGATTAACATTTTACATATAAAATGTACAGGGTGAGTGAAACTTGATGTCTCTGCTCTATTATTAGAGAAGGAAAAACAGTAGAAAACATCTGAAAAAAGGTTCATAAATGGGATTGACTAAGGTCTATTTTAATCCAAAATTGCATATTTTACTAAATTTTGAAACTGAAGTAATGACGTCATCGAAAGTTTTTTTCCCCAGATACATACCTATATTTTTAGATATTTCAAAAGAGCTAATTTTTCTGAATAAACTTTGTAGAGAAAACAATTTGCTATCTTCTTTCATTAAAAAAATTAAAAACAAACTTAAAAAAAGTATTATGAAAAATTCACTATTGTCACGACTTAAACAAGTAGCCTTTGGAAGCAAATAACAAAGCTGCATTTGTCAATAATTAAACTAATGGTTGACAAATATTGTTTTGTTGTCATTTAATTTTAGATTTCAGATTTTTTCTATCGTTTTTCCTTTTCATAAATAGTTCACGTCGTTATTTTAAATGTACATTACATATGAGACTGTTAAAATGAATAAAGATGGTTAGTTTTCTTCTGGATTTCAAATTGCACTATAAATTGACAATTTTAATAGTCATATGTAATTTACATTTAGGTTGACGACGTGAACGCCATCTACTGCCAATAGTCTTGTCTATTGTACTCACAAAATGACTATTATAAATGTCAATTGATTGTGCATTTTAAAATCCAGAAAAAAACTGAACATCTATAACCATTTTAGTAGTTATGTGTAATTTACATATAAATTGACGATGTGAACACCATCTGCTGCCAATTTTTGAGTAGTGCTATTGACAGTAGATGGTGTTCACGTCATTAATACAAAAATAATGTATATGTTCATTATAGTACTTTTTCCGTCATTTAAAGAATTGATGATTGTCGTACAAAACGTATTTCACTTGCTAATTGGTTGGTTATACGCGTCGCGCATGAAGCAAAATTTCGAGTTTAGAAAAGCCTAATTTGTCTCAGTCGCTCTGCTGCGCTACGCCCGAGCCAAATGTTCAGGCTTTTCTAAACTCAAAATTTTACTTCATGCTTAATCTGGGATTGGAAACACTCGTTAGATGATCAATCATAACCAGGGTTGTTATGTTTAAAACACTTTGTTTTAAAACAGTGTTTTAAACATGTTTAAAAACAGCTGTCGTGTTTTAAACGGTTTCGTTTTAAACATGTTTTGAATATTAAATTTGTTTAAAACATGTTATAAACGTTGCATTTGTTTAAAACCGTTTTTTATTATCTTAGCTGCTAAAAATAAATATTTGCTAAATTATATTTTATATTAATTCATTAAAATTATTTGTTTGTTTTTAAATTTTAGCTAAATTGTTTAAGATACTTCAAATTACATTACCAAACAAAACAATTTATTACAATAAAACTGTGTGTGCATAAATGTGGTTATTAAATACAGGGCTTTTTTCTATCAGATATACATAAGTATACACTGTAATTTTTTTGACGTTCGTTGTGTTTTGTTCAAGGTTTTAATTTAAATTTTTAAACGAGGGTTTTCTACTCCCAGACTAAGCATGAAGTAAAATTTCGAGTTTAGAAAAGCCTGAAAATTTGGATTGGCCGCGTAGCGAAGCGGAGCGGCCAATCCAAATTAGGCTTTTCTAAACTCGAAATTTTACTTCATGCGCCACGCGTATAAAACACTGAAATATCGTAAAGTTTAAAATATACGGCTTTAGCAATCTAATATAGAAATGTGGATAAAACGTGAGTCAAATTCTGGGTGTTTAAAGCAGTGATTATAGGCAACCTAATAACTCTAACGTATATTAGGTTGCTTATAACCGTTGTTGTGTGTGTTTTTTGAACTTCACTGTAAATCAGTGTTTTAAAGCGTGGCGCATGAAGTAAAATTTCGAGTTTAGAAAAGCCTAATTTGGATTGGCTACGCGGCCAATCCAAATTCTTAGGCTTTTCTAAACTCGAAATTTTACTTCATGCTTAGTCTGGGAGTGGAAAACATTCGTTTAAAACCTTAAATTAACCGCATTAAAACAACGATTTCCCACAACTTTAAAAAACGCTGTAATTATCGGGATATGTACACAAAAGAAAAATGCCCCGTATATTCTGTTTTAAACACGTTTTAAACCTTATTTTGCATTTTTTTTATTGCTAGATTAGCGTGCTCTATTTAATCAATTTGATTAAAACGTAACCAAATAATACCATTGCATAACATATTGATTAATGAATTAAATTGTTGGAGCCATCAAATGAACATGAACGACCGTTTAAAATACTTTAAAAAGGGAAAAAAAGGAAACTACCTGCTATTCTAACAGATAAAGTCATAAATTGTAACATCAACACACCATAAATTGTGGTTTCTTTTCTTCCATTATGCTCCCGCGCTTATAGAGGGTGTCTCTCTTCAAAATTTGCTGGTTTAGATATTTTGGAGAGGCCCTGCGGGGGCGTTTGCGTCGTGTGTGTTACGGGGCTAAGAGTATTTAAGTTAGATTAAATATTTCTTTGGAACATGTGCAACAAAAGTAAAAACATTAGGAAACAGTGACATAAATCACACTTTTCAAGTTTACCGTATTTCCCCTAATAAGGCTCCTTTATATCAGGGTTATTAAGAAAACGTATGTATTTTTCATTTTAATTAAAACAAACAGTTTTTTTTTAACAAAACGTGTTTTTTTTTCATTGAAACAGCGTTTAAAACATTAACAATTTAAAACATGTTTTAAACGTGTTTAAACACGTTTAAAACGTGTTTAAAAGAGAACAAGCAGGGCATTTTTTGAGTATACATTTCCCGATAACTACAGCGTTTTTTTTTAATTTGCGGAAATTCGTTGTTTCAAAGCGGTTAATTTGAGGCTTTTAACGAGTGTTTTCCACTCCCACACTAAGCATGAAGTAAAATTTCGAGTTTAGAAAAGCCCAAGAATTTGGATTGGCCGCGTAGCGAAGCGGAGCGACCAATCCAAATTAGGCTTTTCTAAACTCGAAATTTTACTTCATGCGCCACGCTTAAAATCACTGATTTATAGTAAAGTTAAAAAAACACACACACAACAACGATTATAGGCAACATATATACGTTACAGTTACTGGGTTGCCTATAATCACTGTTTTTAAAATTTGTCAGAGCAGAATTTGACTCACGATTTATTCACATCTACATATTAGATTGCTAAAGCCGTAGGGTGTATTTGAAATAATGAACAGGCTCTTAACCACAAAGAGATTATATTATTTCTAAACATAATTCACAATTATTTTGTTTATAGTTCTAACAATGAGCCCACAATTAATTATTAAAATAAATGAGTAAAAATAGACAACATTTTTGGAAGCACTGGCAATTAGAAAAAAAATTTAAACGGCATGCGGCATCAGCTTTATCAAATTACAACAAGCGCTTAGGGAAAATATCGGAGTGCACTTAATGCAAGGTCGTCACGCCGTATTGTGTCAATAGAGCAAATCGACGGCCGGACCTCGGGATTTATGGCACACTTGTAAAAACATTTATTGCTTACACATTTTTAGAAATTTACAATGAATTAAGTAGGGGTGGTAAGGGCGGATTTCAAGAAAAAATATGTTTGTGTTTAATCTTTGCTGAAACTTATTCAGACAAACATCTTTTTTTTGTGAAAATGGCGCGACACATTTAATCTAATATTGAACTAGCCGATATGTTAATTATTTACGGCGAAGCTAGGTGCAATTCCGCGGAAGCAGTAAGGCTTTATCAGGATCGGTTTCCCGAACGGCATTTACCAACACCAAATCGTTTTCGAGAGTTACTTCAAAGAGCACGTGATACAGGAAGTTTGCAACCCGTTGGCGCAGTTGACAGTGGTGTTAACCGAGCAGATCATTTGTTTGCAGTGGAAAATCAAATTTGAAATTTGTTAGAAGCGGATCCCGGTTTAAGTACACGGATTATCTCTCGGCAGTTGAGTGTTTCTCATAGCTTTGTGCATAAAATCATCCGCGAAAATAATTTTCACCACTATCATTATCAACGGGGTCAACATCTTCAGCCAGGTGATTTTCAACAGAGAGTTGCGTTTTGTGAATGGCTTTTAGAACAAAGTGCCCGAAATCCAAACTTCACTAATAACATTTTAGTGACGGATGAATCGTGCTTTACGCGAAATGGCTGTTTTAATTTTCATAACATGCATGTTTGGGCAGAGAATAATCCCCATTCTAAGCGCCGATCGCATTTTCAGCATCGTTTCTCCCTTAATGTTTGGGCAGGCATTGTAAATGACCAATTAATTGGACCTTTCATTTTTCCATTTAATTTAAATGGCGGCCGTTATTTAGATTTTCTAGAAAATGAACTTCAAGATCTTTTAGAAGATGTGCCCTTAGCTGTGCTGAGACAGTTATGGTTTCTGCACAATGGTGCACCTCCGCAATACGATCGGTGTGTTAGAAATTATTTAAACAATGAATTTCCAGGACGATGGGTTGGACGTGGAGGTGCTGTTCCATGGCCTCCTAGAAGTCCGGATTTAAACCCATTAGACTTTTTTCTTTGGGGGTATTTTAAAAGTGAAGTGTATGTCGAGGAAATTGACGATGCTGATACACTCAGACAACGAGTTCACGACGCAGCTAACGCAATAAAAGAAAAACCGCGGCAAATGTTCACTTCGCTTCGTGAAAACTGGCCAAGGAGAGCCCAATTGTGTATTGAGTGCGAAGGGCGTCAATTTGAACATTTAATTTAGTTTCATGTGACTTTTTATAAAACAATTGTGACCGACTTTTAATTGATTTATACGTGACCTACTTTTAACAAATTGCATGCACGAGTGTGTGGTAAGTGTTATTGTAGTAAAACTGCTATTTTACTGCTATTTATACATGAAAATAACATGTGTAGAAGATATCAATTTACTAGCTCAAATCAAGTGCATTTTTCTTAATGAATGTGAATGAACTTGAGGAATGTTTATCTTTTACAAAAAAACGTGATTATACTTCAAATTTCGAAGGCAAAGACTCTCGCGTTTAAAGTAAACAAACACGCATTCCACGCAGACCGAATTAAACAAGAGAAGCATTGGTTCTCAAAATGTATAGAAAAAAACTCGAAAAATGTTGAAAATTCAAAAAAAATGTTCGAAAAATGAATTTTTGTTTCTATTTATAATTGTTTTTGGATTATGAATAAACCATTTTCTAAAATAGCAAATATTATTCATAATCCAAAAACAATTATAAATAGAAACAAAAAATCAGGTATTTACAAATTAACTTGCGAAACATGTAAAGGAGCATACATTGGTCAGTCTGGTAGAAATTTTGAAATAAGATTAAAAGAGCATTTAAATTCAGTCCGTTTAAAGAATAACAAGTCCACTTTTGCAACTCATTTAATAGAAAACAACCACACCTGTACAGAAGACAGCATGCTTTCCGTAATCCATTTGTCGGACAAAGGCCGAAAAATGGATTTACTGGAAGCGCTGGAAATTCACAAGTTGAAAGCTAATCTGGAAATTCCCCTCATCAACGACCAGACCGACATAATGTATACTCCCCTCTTTGATGCTGTAATATAAAAACAATGTACAATGTATTTTAGGTACTCAGTTTGATAATGACTAGCTTGTAGTCGAAACTATAGTCACTGTAAAAAGTTAATTAAAGTGGTAAAACAAAGTTAAGTGTTTTAATATTATTTTATCAAGATGTATCACAAAGTGAACGCCAACCAAATCAAAGATTTGATACTGCGATTATTTCTAAACTGATAAAATCGATGCCAAAACGTTGTCAACATGTTATTAAGAATAACGGGTTCTTTACAAAATATTAATTAATATATTTTTTTAACTATTTGTATTTAAAAAAAACAATTTTGAAGCAAAGTTGCTCTTTTTTTTGCACCCAAAAATTATCTTTAAATATAAAAATACTTCATACAAAAAATATTTATTTTTACCCCCAAAATAAATTGCTTTTGTAGTTGTGGATTATTATAAAAAAAATATGGCTATGTCATACATTACTGATTAAAGAAATAAACAATTTTCAAAAGTTGCTCTACTTTTTTCCACTACTGTATATATATATATATATATATATATATATATATTTATATATGTATATATTAGTATATATATATATATATATATATATATATATATATATTAGTATATATATATATATATATATATATTCTAATTACTCTATGCTCACGATTTATTCACATCTACATATTAGATTACTAAAGCCGTATATTTTAAACTTTGGCATATTTCAGTGTTATATACGTGTGGCGCATGAAGTAAAATTTCGAGTTTAGAAAGGCCTAATTTGGATTGGCCGCTCCGCTTTGCTATGTGGCCAATCCAAATTTTCTGGCTTTTCTAAACTCGAAATTTTACTTCATGCTTAGTCTGAAAGTGAAAAACCCTCGTTTAAAGATTCAAATTAATTTTTTTTTTAAAAACAACGATTGTCGGAAAATTTACAGTGTATGCATATGTATACCTGAAAGAAAAATTCCCTGTATTTAAATCACATTTATGTACATACAGTTGTGATATTTTATTGTAATAAAATGTTATGATTAATAATGTAGTTTGAAGTAGTATTATATATAATTTAGCAAATTTAAGATAATAAAAAAACGTTTTAAACAACGTTAACGTTTAAAACTTGTTTTAGACAAATTTAAGATATAAAAACATGTTTAAAACAAAACCGTTTAAAATACGACGGCTATTTTTAAACATGTTTAAAACACTGTGTTTTAAACATTACAACCCTGCTTTACATCAAGGAAGTTTAGCGAGTTGTTGCTGCAATGTATAAAAACGTTACAATTAAAACCGTGGTGCAAAATTATTATATTTAAAATGCAAATTTAATTTATTGTAAAAAAAAACAGTAACATGTAATACAAGTCTTGATTTTATAGTATAATAACAAATATGTGCGTGCAGCAGGCACTTTGATAAAGGCATACTTTCATAGTTGCAAAAATAAAAACAATATAATAAAAAAAAAGAGTTGTATAAAATAAAAGTTTGAAATACTGAACAAATTAAATTAACGTTTGTACACACGAAGAATTATTTCTCCGACTCAGTTTTTGATCCAAGCATTCTGTTCAAGAATTTCCTGCAGATTTCAAAACCCATGAAACAGGCCGCGTTCGCGGGGAAAGCTCTCAAGAGAACCGGTGTGATTCCTTTGTACAAGGCGAGCGGGCCCTCCTTCTTCATTAAATCTTTGAATACGTCCCTCATACCTTTAGGGTACGTACCTTCGGGGGCTAGAATATTCAATTATTTTAGCTACATTCGATATCAGGGGGCTATTCACACCACCGATGCAATTTATCAAGTCGCACTGGAATGATTTGAGAAGTTGCGCTGAAATGACATCATTTTGGGAAGAATTGACCAAACCGCATAGAGTAAAATGACGTCATTTTAGTGCGACTTCTCACCGATGACAAATTGTATCGGTGTTGCGTATTTCAGCCCAGAATAAAGATCGAATTATATTATCCGATATGACACGGCGCGTAAGCGTTACGGTAACGTTCCGACAAAAACATAATTTTGTATTTTTGTGTAATTTTTGTAATTTTCAATTATTTTTTTGAGACCCATTCCGATATCAAATAAATCGATATAGCCTCAAAATGCTACAAGGCAAGATTTAAACCTAGGCAATCACCTATCAATGAGATAATCCTTCCGAAAATTACGCGAAATATGTCTGACACATGCTACGTGTCTGAACGATTGTTATAAACATATTTATTAAAATCAAATGTAACAATATTTGTATTATCGGAAACGATCCGTGTCGTGCCGTATAATATAAAACCAGCTTTATTCGTAATTTACCGGTTTGAAGTCGGCTCTTTAGCACGTCGGCGGGCATTCCGATCAACCAATTTGAAATTCCCGCGCATCCACCGGCGAACAGTGTTCCGTGGAAAGTGATGTCTTTTTTGCCGTTTTCTGTCAAATAGTCCCTGATCGCCTCGTAAGTCAAGAAATACAAACCACTAGCAGGTACATCTGAAACAAACAAAAAATGGTTATGTATCCATCATAGCACGTAAATGGGCCCGTTCATCAAAGACAACAGTTAGGAGTTTACTGCCAATTGTTGGAGAATTCTCTGATGACCGGACTGTTAATCTTGAACGTGTTTAGGATTTTTGCAATCATACAAAATAGACCGATTGGTGTTGGCGATTGGTGTTAACGGGTTAAAGTTTTCAAAATGGCCGAATACCGTTCATCAGATACCAACATGCTTCAGAAACAAATCCACACATGTTGAATGTTGAACATTTTGATAAACGCGCCTATTGCCGAAAATCTCATTGCAATACATTCGTCAGAAGTCCATATACGTACGATCATTTAAAATATAAATTAGCCTTTTACTGCACGATTTTTTTAAATTTTTATGAAACAAATGTTTTTTTATGTTAATACTGTCAAGAAACATGAGAAAAATAATGAATACAATCTATATTAATGCTTTTAATTATTATTAATGAAAATCTTTAAACGTTTTTTGATTTAATTTATTCATTCATTTAGCACAGCAAATGGATAAAATCAACGTACATACTTTTTTAAACAGTAAAACATTCAAACATGCAATATATATGAAATACAGTGAGAGCCAAAATGATTTGTTCATTTTTAATAGGCAATAACAAATATAACAATTTATTAATCGCTATATTACTGATAACAATTTGAAAGAGGAGACTTTGGAGATATTTTGACAGTTATCAAAATGGTGCGTTGGAACATACAGCAACGCATATTTTGTGTTGAAAAATTTCTTAAATTAAGTTCAATTATTCAAACTCAACGTTTATTTCGTCTACATTTTAATGTTCGTGATGTTCCGGCTCGAACTGTTATTTCGTATTGGGTAAGGAAGTGGCGAAATCATGGGTCAGTTGAGAGAAGAAAATCAGTCGGGAGGATTCGCTCTGCATGCAATCCTGAAAATGAGGAACTGGTGAGACAATCAATTCTGCGTAGCCCAAATCGATCAGTTCGGCGGCATGCGACAGCGTTAAATTTATCTGCAACAAGTACCCGAAGAATGCTGCACAAAATGAAGTTTCATCCATACTAAATAGCAGTGGTGCAGAAGTTAACTGATCGTGATAAACAAAGCCGTGTTGAGTTTTGTCAACGTTTTTTGGAGTTAAGCAATGAGGAACCCGATATCGCACAACATCTTTTCATGAGCGACGAAGCACACTTTACTTTACATGGCTTGGTAAATAAACAGAATTTTCGATACTGGGCTACAGAAAACCCGTGTGAAATCTATGAAAGACCCTTACATTCCCCAAAAGTGACTGTTTGGTGTGCTGTATCATCGTCAAAAATCATCGGTCCATATTTTTTGAAGAAAACGGCGAAACAGTCACAGTCAGTTCTCAACGGTATGCACATATGCTTCAGACATTTTTTATACCGCAAATTGAAGAAGAAGAAAGAAATCACTTTTTTCAACAAGACGACCTGTCATACTGCAAGAATAAGTATGGAGATCCTACGACAGACATTTCCGAATAGACTAATTTCTCGAAACGGTGATTTTAATTGGCCCCCGAGATCTCCCGATATTACTGTTCTAGACTTTTTTCTTAGGGGATATTTAAAGAGTAGAGTGTTCAAGAGTAAGCCTAGAAATATAGAGGAGCTCAAAAGAAATATCCGACAAGAAATTGAAGCTATTCCACAGGATATGCTTCAACGAGTTATGGCAGATTTCGTCCGTCGTTTAGAAGAGTGTGTGGAGAAGGGTGGCGGACATTTAACACACACTATATTCAAAAAGTAAAACTCCCATTATTACTTTTTAAGATGTCATTTATATTATTTCTGCATTTAAAATAATTCATGTGTTATTTCCTATTAAAAATGAACAAATCATTTTGGCTCTCATTGTATAAGTACATTTTTTAAAGCAGTATATCAAAGAACGCAACCCAATCTGAACGCTAGACTCGAATCTGCTTGAATAAACGGCCATAACATGGATGAAAAGCAATTTTGTACGTTAAAAAATATGTACAGACGTCTCTGATACTTTAATAGTTAATAATATTAATAATAATATAATATGCAACACATCCCGCAAACTGAAATATAAAATTGTTATTACTATGACGTTTTTTATGAAGTATATCATATCAAAATTGTAAATTAGATTGGCCCTACTGACTATTAACACATAGTTTACCATAACCTCAAATTTAAACTGCACAAAAAGAATGTCGCCTACTCTAATTTATAATTTAAATTATTGCACGGTACTTTTATATACCGGGTGTTGACTTGGCGGACGCAACATAGGAAATTGCTTGTTAATTTTAAAGTGTTCAAATATTGGCTTCCCTATTTATTTTAGAGACAATATGTATTTCACTTTTTTGTAGAGGGAAAAATTCTAAATTTATGAATGTTAACACTTAACGTATTACGTTTCTCTAAGTTAAATTAATTAAGAAAAAGTAATGTGATTTTATAAAAATAATGACATACCATGAAACTGATACAACAATTGCGGATATTTATTGTTTTTTTTAAGTTCAATTTAAAGCTTTAAACAAGTGTTTTCCACTCCCAGACTAAGCATAAAGTAAAATTTCGAGTTTAGAAAAGCCCCGTAGCAGCGACCCTCCACAAATGTTCACGGGGCTTTTCTAAACTCGAAATTTTACTTCATGCTTAGTCTGGGAGTGGAAAACACTCGTTTAAAGCTTGACATTGAACTCTATTAAAAATCAACGAATGTCAGAAAGATTACAGCTAAAATAATTAAGAAAAAGTAATGTGATATTATAAAAATAATGTCATACCATGGAATTGATACAATTGCGGATATTCCCTGTTTTTTTTTTAAGTTCAATTTAAAGCTCGAAACAAGTGTTTTCCACTCCCAGACTAAGCATGAAGTAAAATTTCGAGTTTAGAAAAGCCCCGTGAAAATTTGTCTCGGGTCGCGCAGCGACCCGAGACAAATTTTCTGGGCTTTTCTAAACTCGAAATTTTACTTCATGCGCCACGCGTATAAAACACTATAATACTGTCAAATTTATGTATATTCTAACTTCACTTAAAATCTGTGTTTTATACGCGTGGCGCATGAAGAAAATTTCGAGTTTAGAAAAGCCCAGGAAATTTTCACGGGGCTTTTCTAAACTCGAAATTTTTCTTCGCGCTTAGTCTGGGAGTGGAAAACACTCGTTTACAGGTTCAAATTGAACTCTTTTAAAAATCAACGAATGTCAGAAAATTTGCAGCTAAAATAATTAAGAAAAAGTAATGGGATTTTATAAAAATAATGACATACCATGGAATTGATACAACAATTGCGGATGTCAAAATAGCACAAAATATTGCTGTTACATAATTAACGACAAAAAACATAACGCAAACATCGTGATAACTGTGGTCTGCATAATACCACTTTATTAGGAGGATTTTTTTTTGTATAGTGTCAATCATTTCTAAAACATTTACTTTAATCAAGTGACTGCGATATCTTTTGCCATTTTGACATCCGCAATTGTTGTTTCAATTCCATGGCATGCCATTATTTTTATAAAATCATATAACTTTTTATTAATTATTTTAACTTAGAGAAACGTAAAGTGATAAACGTTAACACGAATGAATTCACAATTTTTCCCTCTACAAAAAGGTAAATACATTTTGTTTTTAAAATAAATAGGGGAGCCAAAATTTGAACATTTAAAAATTTACATGGGATTTCCTATGTTGCGTCCGCCAAGTCAACACCCGGTATACGTATATATTTATATAAAAGATTTTAACTTAAAGCGCTTGTACTAAACACAATTTTCAACCGACCAAAATGAAGTTCAGCGTAAATTAAGCCTATTTAATCGTCACCATGCTGTTTTAGAACGAATTTAAATTATCCTAAAAATTGAATTGTGTAAAAGTGAACTTTCTTACACTTTAACACAATTATCACTTTATCCGCTGAAAACGCTCTCTTGCTTAAATTTCTTAACCAATAGAATTAATTGAAAAGGCCTTTAATTCGCAATAAGACAAACTTTAAGAGCGCAGATTTTTGATAGTTGTGTGTGTCTGGGAAACGAGATGGCGCATAGATAGCAAAATTGCTGAAAGTAGTTTTGACTATGTATTGGTTTATAGTGCCTGCCGAATTTTATTAGAACGAATAATAAAAATTATGAGCGCGGAGTGCGTTGTTTGTTTGTTTAGATAGCGCCGGGCGAATGAATGGGTACTTTGATTAAAAAACACTTAGAACCTTTCTTCAATACTTTATTTTGTAACCAAATGTACATTTCGGACACGAAGTGTCCATTATCAATGGTTTGATACTAATACAAAAAATATACATTTTACACTGATTTATATACACTAAAAAATGAGGGAATTGGAGGGTGTCGGTAGGGGGTGTGGTTATGGTGGTAATAAACTAATTTTAGCCGAAAAAAGTTATCTGTGGGTAAGTAGGTACGTGTTTGATGGGGATTCCAAGGGATTAGGAAAACACCCGAGTTTCGGGTGGACACACTAAATCTAATAAAACATTTTCGAGCGGACTTAAATCGAATGAATGGGTATTGAATTACACTAGACAAGTAAGTAAATTGAATAAATAAATATTCACGATTTTAATTTCAATCGCCATATATACAACTTGACCATTCCATAAATAAGTGCATACTTTTTGGGGGTACATCAGGGATTTTAGCAAATTTCACATATATTATAAAGGCTATCAAGACATGGTGTTTGGTTATTACTAGATGTTAAACAAATTATTGTGTCAAAAGTTATAACAATATAAACTTTTAGCACACTTTTATTTTGAACTAAAAAATATCGTAAACCGTTACCTATACAAAAAAAGTTACCCTGTACTTTTTTGTGCTTAAATGTTCAAAGTTTAAAATACATTTTTTCCAAAACGAAAAAACTTTATTTATATAGATTTTTTTTAATAAATAAAACATATCTCAAAAAATAATCAAATACTCATGTTTTAATTTTCTTAAAAAAATATATGTTGTACCCTGATCCTTCCTAAGAATTGTTCCGTTTTCAAAAGTATGGGCACTTTAAAACTTTTTGAGATATGATTTTTTTACCCGAGCGCTACATTGACATGAGGCGCTCCCGCCAATGGTGTAGTGGCCCGGATCGCGGTGAGAGCTTCGCGTCAATGCAGCGCTCGGGTGAAAAAATCATAAATTTCTTTCAAAAAAATTAAAACATGAGTATTTGATTATTTTGTGAGATTTGCTCGGGTAACAAATCATATCTCAAAAAGTTTTAAAGTGCCCATCTTTTTGAAAACGGAAATATTCTTAGGAAGGATTGGGGTATAATATATATTTTTTTCAAAAAAATTAAAACATGAGTATTTGATTATTTTGTGAGATTTGTTTTATTTATTAAAAAAAACTATCTAAATAAAGTTTTTTCGTATTGGAAAAAAAATTATTTTAAACTTGGAACATTTAAGCATAAAAAAGTCAAGTATAACTTTTTTTGTATCAGTAATGGTTTACAATATTCAAATAAGTGTACTAAAAGTTTATATTGTTATAATTTTTGAAACAATCATTTGTTTAACCTCTAGTAGCATCCAAAACCCATGTCTTGATAGCCTTTATAATATATGTGAAATTCGCTAAAATCCCTAATGTACCCCAAAACGTGTGCACTTATTTATGGAATGGCCGAACTGTTTTTGCTTGTCTCATTTCCAAGACTTATTTTTATTATATTATTATGAATTACAATCAATATAAATATGTATTACATATACACATTTATTTATGTCCATACAAATTAAGAAAATATAATTGATGTATATTAATTAGTGCTGAGAATAATCGATACATTTTACTAATCGATTATTTTAAAACGATATATTTCTATAATCGATTAAATTAGTAGTTGAAAATGAGTAGTTAACCTTTCAGTTCAAAATATGATGACCGGGGGGGCTGAATAATTATGTAGTACAAACAAGAGAGATGTAAAGTGATCTTGTAAAACAAAAAACGTGCCATAGAATGTTTATTATATATTCGAACGAGGTGTTTTTTTTCTGGAACTGGTTTTCCAAGAATGTTTTTTTTTTACAGGGGGTATTTTTGAGGGTCGTTTTTGGGGGGGGGGGGGGGGTGGTTTTTTTTGGGAGGGGGGTGATATTACAGGCAACGCTTTTTATAGGGATTGTTTCGGGGTGTGGATTTTCGGGGGTGTTATTTCGAAGGGTTGGTATTTCAGGGAGTGATTTTTATGGAGGGGTTTTTCGGGTGTGCGTGAACTTAGCAGATCAATTGCTAGCAGATCAATTTTTTCTTGGAGTTCTACTCGCATGCAGTCGAGTTCTATAGTTCCTGATAAGTTTTAGTCATAGTTCTGGCAAATTAAGCCCACAAAATTATATCAAAATTATGATCTGCTAACTTCGCGTAGCAGATCATTTTTGTAAAAAGTAATAAAAAATTATATACATCGATAGATAATTATATTCCAAAGAGTTCCCTTATAATAAAAAAAATAGTTCTGCTCTCGGTAATTTGTTATAAATAATTTAAAAATTAATTATGCTATATCTCACAGATGCTCTTCCTACAAAAATAAAAGAGTTCTCGATTTATTTCATTATGTATATCATTACTAATTAGGTATAGATGCTATGTCCAAGGAGTTGTACTTGCAACAATAACCAATTTGTTATCAACAATTATTTTGTAGTGCTTTTACCTTCATTTATCATTCAACTATGATCTGCTGATAGATAAATGGGAAATCTGGACTAATTTCTTTCTGAATATCATTGCTAAGTAGGCCAAGATACTATATCCAAAGAGTTCCCATTTTCAACAATAACCAATTTTATATAAACAATTATTTTGTCGCGTTTAAACCCACATTTTCCATTCAACTATGATCTGCTGATAGAAAAATGAGAGTTCTGGAATAATTTCTTTCTTGATATCATTGCTAAGTAAGCCTAGATACTATATCCAAGAAGTTCTCATTTGCAACAATAACCAATTTTTTATAAACAATTATTTTGTCGCGTTTTAACCCACATTTTTCATTCAACTATGATCTGCTGATAGAAAAATTAGAGTTCTGGACTAATTTCTGACTTGATATTATTGCTAAGTAGGCCTAGATACTATATCTAAGGAGTTCTCATTTGCAACAATAACCAATTTTTTATAAACAATTATTTTGTCGCGTTTTAACCCACATATTCCATTCAACTATGATCTGCTGATAGAAAAATGAAAGTTCTGGACTAATTTCTTGCTGGATATCATTGCTAAGTAGGCCTATATACTATATCCAAGGAGTTCTCATTTGCAACAATAACCAATTTTTTATAAACAATTATTTTGTCGCGTTTTAACCCACATTTTCCATTCAACTATGATCTGCTGATAGAAAAATGAGAGTTCTGGAATAATTTCTTTCTTGATATCATTGCTAAGTAGGCCTAGATACTATATCCAAGGAGTTCTCATTTGCAACAATAACCAATTTTTTATAAACAATTATTTTGTCGCGTCTTAACCCACATTTTCCATTCAACTATGATCTGCTGATAGAAAAATGAGAGTTCTGGACTAATTTCTTTCTTGATATCATTGCTAAGTAGGCCTAGATACTATATCCAAGGAGTTCTCATTTGCAACAATAACCAATTTTTTATAAACAATTATTTTGTCGCGTTTTAACCCACACTTTCCATTCAACTATGATCTGCTGATAGAAAAATGAGAGTTCTGGAATAATTTCTTTCTTGATATCATTGCTAAGTAAGCCTAGATACTATATCCAAGAAGTTCTCATTTGCAACAATAACCAATTTTTTACAAACAATTATTTTGTCGCGTTTTAACCCACATTTCTCATTCAACTATGATCTGCTGATAGAAAAATTAGAGTTCTGGACTAATTTCTGACTTGATATTATTGCTAAGTAGGCCAAGATACTATATCTAAGGAGTTCTCATTTGCAACAATAACCAATTTTTTATAAACAATTATTTTGTCGCGTTTTAACCCACATTTTCCATTCAACTATGATCTGCTGATAGAAAACTGAGAGTTCTGGAATAATTTCTTTCTTGATATCATTGCTAAGTAGGCCTAGATACTATATCCAAGAAGTTCTCATTTGCAACAATAACCAATTTTTTATAAACAATTATTTTGTCGCGTTTTAACCCACATTTTCCATTCAACTATGATCTGCTGATAGAAAAATGAGAGTTCTGGACTAATTTCTTTCTTGATATCATTGCTGAGTAGGCCTAGATACTATATCTAAGGAGTTCTTATTTGCAACAATAACCAATTTTTTATAAACAATTATTTTGTCGCGTTTTAACCCACATTTTCCATTCAACTATGATCTGCTGATAGAAAAATGAGAGTTCTGGACTAATTTCTTTCTTGATATCATTGCTAGTAGGCCTAGATACTATATCCAAGGAGTTCTCATTTGCAACAATAACCAATTTTTTATAAACAATTATTTTGTCGCGTTTTAACCCACACTTTCCATTCAACTATGATCTGCTGATAGAAAAATGAGAGTTCTGGAATAATTTCTTTCTTGATATCATTGCTAAGTAAGCCTAGATACTATATCCAAGAAGTTCTCATTTGCAACAGTAACCAATTTTTTACAAACAATTATTTTGTCGCGTTTTAACCCACATTTTTCATTCAACTATGATCTGCTGATAGAAAAATTAGAGTTCTGGACTAATTTCTGACTTGATATTATTGCTAAGTAGGCCTAGATACTATATCTAAGGAGTTCTCATTTGCAACAATAACCAATTTTTTATAAACAATTATTTTGTCGCGTTTTAACCCACATTTTCCATTCAACTATGATCTGCTGATAGAAAAATGAGAGTTCTGGAATAATTTCTTTCTTGATATCATTGCTAAGTAGGCCTAGATACTATATCCAAGAAGTTCTCATTTGCAACAATAACCAATTTTTTATAAACAATTATTTTGTCGCGTTTTAACCCACATTTTCCATTCAACTATGATCTGCTGATAGAAAAATGAGAGTTCTGGAATAATTTCTTTTTTGATATCATTGCTAAGTAGGCCTAGATACTATATCCAAGGAGTTCTCATTTGCAACAATAACCAATTTTTTATAAACAATTATTTTGTCGCGTTTTAACCCACATTTTCCATTCAACTATGATCTGCTGATAGAAAAATGAGAGTTCTGGAATAATTTCTTTTTTGATATCATTGCTAACTAAGCCTAGATACTATATCCAAGAAGTTCTCATTTGCAACAATAACCAATTTTTTATAAACAATTATTTTGTCGCGTTTTAACCCACATTTTTTATTCAACTATGATCTGCTGATAGAAAAATTAGAGTTCTGGACTAATTTCCGACTTGATATTATTGCTAAGTAGGCCTAGATACTATATCTAAGGAGTTCTCATTTCCAACAATAACCAATTTTTTATAAACAATTATTTTGTCGCGTTTTAACCCACATTGTTCATTCAACTATGATCTGCTGATAGAAAAATGAGAGTTCTGGACTAATTTCTTTCTTGATATCATTGCTAAGTAGGCCTGGATACTGTATCTAAGGAGTTCTCATTTGCAACAATAACCAATTTTTTATAAACAATTATTTTGTCGCGTATTAACCCACATTTTCCATTCAACTATGATCTGCTGATAGAAATATAAGAGTTCTGGACTAATTTCTTCCTTGATATCGTTGCTAAGTAGGCCTAGATATTATATCCAAGGAGTTCTCATAGGCAACACTAACCAATTTTTTATAAATAATTATTTTGTCGCGATTTAACCCACATTTTCCATTCAACTATGATCTGCTGATAGAAAAATGAGAGTTCTGGACTAATTTCTTTCTTGGTATTATTGCTAAGAAGGCCTAGATACTATATCCAAGGAGTTCTTATTTGCAACAATAACCAATTTCTTAGAAATAATTATTTTGTCGCGTTTTAACCCACATTTTCCATTCAACTATAATCTGCTGATAGAAAAATGAGAGTTCTGGACTAATTTCTTTCTTGATATTATTGCTAAGTAGGCCTTGATACTATATCTAAGGAGTTCTCATTTGCAACAATAACCAATTTTTATAAACAATTATTTTGTCACGTTTTAACCCACATTTTCCATTCAACTATGATCTGCTGATAGAAAAATGAGAGTCCTAGACTAATTTCTCTCTTTATATCATTGCTAAGTAGGCCTGGATACTATATACAAGGAGTTCCTATTTGCAACAGTAACCAATTTCTTATAAACCATTAATTTGTCCCGTTTTAACCCACATTTTCCATTCAACTATTATCTGCTGATATAAAAATGAGAGTTCCAGACTAATTTCTTTCTGGATATCATTGCCAAGAAAGTTTAGATACTATATCTAAGGATTTCTCATTTGCAACAATTACCAATTTTTTATAAACAATTATTTTGTCGCGTTTTAACCCACATTTTCCATTCAACTATGATCTGCTGATAGAAAAATGAGAGTTCTGGACTAATTTCTTTTTGGATATCATTGCCACGTAGGTCAAGATACTATATCCAAGGAGTTCCTACTTGCAACAGTAACCAGTTTTTATAAACGATTAATGTGTCGTGTTTTTACATTCCTTTCTCTTTTAACTATGATCTTCGCATAGAAATATGACAATTCTTGACATATTTCTTTGTGAATATCATTTCCAACTAGGTCTAGATACCATATCAAAGGAGTTTTCACTAGCAACAATAACTAATTTGTTGAAAACAATTATTAGACCGAATGTCCTACCATTTCGGAGATATTTGACATTTTTGGATAAAACTATTATATTCACAGATACACAATTATTAACAAATTCGATAGTCATTCATTTTCAGTCGATTGATGTAAAATAAATTATGTAACCTTTTAGTAAATATTTATAAATTCAACGTTTTTTATTTCGTAGCCAAATAACTGAAGAGTAACAACTTTATAATGCTGCCGATAGCGCCCTCTATGCTCAAATGAATAGAGAAAATGGAAACATTATTTTATTTAGTACGCAAAATGCTTACATGTTATTTTGTGATATCACACTCCATACGAGTTTAGTAGAATACTTTGATTGAGAGGTTAAATAATAACGTATACATCAAATTTATTAGATTTAATTCTTCTATCAGCAGATCATAGTTGAATGGAAAATGTGGGTTAAAACGCGATAAAATAATTGTTTATAAAAAATTGGTTATTGTTGCAATAAGGAACTCCTTAGATATAGTATCTAGGCCTACTCAGCAATGATATCAAGAAAGAAATTAGTCCAGAACTCTCATTTTTCTCTCAGCAGATCATAGTTGAATGGAAAATGTGGGTTAAAACGCGACAAAATAATTGTTTATAAAAACATTGGTTATTGTTGCAAATGGGAACTCCTTGGATATAGTATCTAGGCCTTCTTAACAATAATATCAAGTAAGTAATTAGTCCAGAACTCTCATTTTTCTGTCAGCAGATCATAGTTGAATGGAAAATGTGGGTTAAAACCCGACAAAATAATT
Organism: Philonthus cognatus; assembly: GCA_932526585.2. Classification (NCBI taxonomy): domain Eukaryota; kingdom Metazoa; phylum Arthropoda; class Insecta; order Coleoptera; family Staphylinidae; genus Philonthus; species Philonthus cognatus. The sequence continues at coordinate 26,453,138 of OW052245.1, read as the reverse complement.
GTTTATAAAAAATTGGTTATCGTTGCAAATGAGAACTCCTTGGATTTAGTATCTAGACTTGCTTGGCAATGATATCCAGAAAGAAATTCGTCCAGAACTCTCATTTTTCTATCAGCAGATCATAGTTGAATGGAAAATGTGGGTTAAAACGCAACAAAATAATTGTTTATGAAAAATTGGTTCTTGTTGCAAATGAGAACTTCTTGAATATAGTATCTAGGCCTACATAGCAATGATATCAAGAATGAAATTAGTCCAGAACTCTCATTTTTCTGTCAGCAGATCATAGTTGAATGGAAAATGTGGGTTAAAACGCTACAAAATAATTGTTTATAAAAAATTGGTTATTGTTGCAAATAAGAACTCCTTGGATATGGTATCTAGACTTACTTGGCAATGATATCCAAAAAGATATTAGTCCAGAACTCTTATTTTTCTATCAGCAGATCATTCTTGAATGGAAAATGAGGGTTAAAACGCGACAAAATAATTGTTTATAAAAAATTAGTTATTGTTGCAAATAAGAACTCCTTAGATATAGTATCTAGGCCTACTCAGCAATGATATCAAGAAAAAAATTAGTCCAGAACTCTCATTTTTCTATCAGCAGATCATAGTTGAATGGAAAATGTGGGTTAAAACGCGACAAAATAATTGTTTATAAAAAATTGGTTATTGTTGCAAATGAGAACTCCTTGGATATAGTATCTAGGCCTTCTTAGCAATAATATCAAGTAAAAAATTAGTCCAGAACTCTCATTTTTCTGTCAGCAGATCATAGTTGAATGGAAAATGTGGGTTAAAACGCGACAAAATAATTGTTTATAAAAAATTGGTTATTGTTGCAAATGAGAACTCCTTAGATTTAGTATCTAGACTTGCTTGGCAATGATATTCAGAAAGAAATTCGTCCAGAACTCTCATTTTTCTATCAGCAGATCATAGTTGAATGGAAAATGTGGGTTAAAACGCAACAAAATAATTGTTTATAAAAAATTGGTTCTTGTTGCAAATGAGAACTCCTTGGATATAGTATCTAGGCCTACTTAGCAATGATATCAAGAATAAAATTAGTCCAGAACTCTCATTTTTCTGTCAGCAGATCATAGTTGAATGTAAAATGTGGGTTAAAACGCTACAAAATAATTGTTTATAAAAAAATTGGTTATTGTTGCAAATAAGAACTCCTTGGATATGGTATCTAGACTTACTTGGCAATGATATCCAAAAATAAATTAGTCCAGAACTCTTATTTTTCTATCAGCAGATCATAGTTGAATGGAAAATGTGGGTTCAAACGCCACAAAATAATTGTTTATAACAAATTGGTTATGGTTGCAAAGAAGAATTCCTTAGATATTGTATCTAGGCCTACTTAGCAATGATATTAAGAAAGAAATTTGTCCAGAACTCTCATTTTTCTATCAGCAGATCATAGTTGAATGAAAAATGTGAGTTAAAACGCGACAAAATAATTGTTTATAAAAAATTGGTTATTGTTGCAAATGAGAACTCCTTGGATATAGTATCTAGGCCTTCTTAGAAATAATATTAAGAAAGAAATTAGTCCAGAACTCTCATTTTTCTATCAGCAGATCATAGTTGAATGGAAAATGTGGGTTAAAACGCGACAAAATAATTGTTTATAAAAAATTGGTTATTGTTGCAAATAAGAACTCCTTAGATATAGTATCTAGGCCTACTCAGCAATGATATCAAGAAAGAAATTAGTCCAGAACTCTCATTTTTCTATCAGCAGATCATAGTTGAATGGAAAATGTGGGTTAAAACGCGACAAAATAATTGTTTATAAAAAATTGGTTATTGTTGCAAATGAGAACTTCTTGGATATAGTATCTAGGCCTACTTAGCAATGATATCAAGAAAGAAATTATTCCAGAACTCTCATTTTTCTATCAGCAGATCATAGTTGAATGGAAAATGTCGGTTAAAACGCGACAAAATAATTGTTTATAAAAAATTGGTTATTGTTGCAAATGAGAACTCCTTAGATATAGTATCTAGGCCTACTTAGCAATAATATCAAGTCAGAAATTAGTCCAGAACTCTAATTTTTCTATCAGCAGATCATAGTTGAATGAAAAATGTGGGTTAAAACGCGACAAAATAATTGTTTGTAAAAAAATTGGTTATTGTTGCAAATGAGAACTTCTTGGATATAGTATCTAGGCCTACTTAGCAATGATATCAAGAAAGAAATTATTCCAGAACTCTCATTTTTCTATCAGCAGATCATAGTTGAATGGAAAATGTGGGTTAAGACGCGACAAAATAATTGTTTATAAAAAATTGGTTATTGTTGCAAATGAGAACTCCTTGGATATAGTATCTAGGCCTACTTAGCAATGATATCAAGAAAGAAATTATTCCAGAACTCTCATTTTTCTATCAGCAGATCATAGTTGAATGGAAAATGTGGGTTAAAACGCGACAAAATAATTGTTTATAAAAAAATTGTTCTTGTTGCAAATGATAGCTCCTTGGATATAGTATCTAGACCTACTTGGCAATAATATCCAGAAAGAAATTAGTCCAGAACTCTTATTTTTCTATCAGCAGATCATAGTTGAATGGAAAATGAGGGTTAAAACGCGACAAAATAACTGTTTATAACAAATTGGTTATTGTTGCAAATAAGAATTCCTTGATTATAGTATCTAGGCATACTTAGCAATGATATTAAGAAATAAGTTAGTCCAGAACTCTCATTTTTCTATCAGCAGATCATAGTTGAATGGAAAATGTGGGTTAAAACGCGACAAAATAATTGTTTATAAAAAATTGGTTATTGTTGCAAATGAGAACTCCTCAGATATAGTATTTAGGCCTACTTAGCAATGATATCCAAAAAGAAATTAGTCCAGAACTCTTATTTTTCTATCAGCAGATCATAGTTGAATGGAAAATGTGGGTCAAGACGCGACAAAATAATTGTTTATAAAAAATTGGTTATTGCTGCAAATAGGAATTCCTTGAATATAGAATCTAGACTTACTTGGCAATGATATCCAGCAAGAATTTAGTCCAGAACTCTCATTTTTATATCAGCAGATCATAGTTGAATGGAAAATGTGGGTTAAAACGGGACAAAGTAATTGTTTATAAAAAATTGGTTATTGTTGCAAATGGGAACTCCTTTGATATAGTATCTTGGCCTACTTAGCAATGATATTAAGAAAGAAATTAGTCCAGAACTCTCATTTTTCTATCAGCAGATCATAGTTGAATGGAAAATGTGGGTTCAAACGCCACAAAATATTTGTTTATAACAAATTGGTTATTGTTGCAAATAAGAATTCCTTAGATATTGTATCTAGGCCTACTTAGCAATGATATTAAGAAATAAATTTGTCCAGAACTCTCATTTTTCTATCAGCAGATCATAGTTGAATGGAAAATGTGGGTTAAAACGCGAAAAAATAATTGGTTATAAAAAATTGGTTATTGTTGCAGATGAGAACTCCTTGGATATTGTATCTTGACTTACTTGGCAATGATATCAAAAAGAAATTAGTCCAGAACTCTCATTTTTCTGTCAGCAGGTCTTAGTTGAATGGAAAATGTGGGTTAAAATTCGCCAAAATAATTGTTTATAAAAAATTGGTTATTGTTGCAAATGAGAACTCCTTGGATATAGTATCTAGACTTACTAAGCAATGATATCAAGAATGAAATTAGTCCAGAACTCTTATTTTTCTATCAGCAGATCATAGTTGAATGGAAAATGTGGGTTAAAACGCGACAAAATAATTGTGTTTACAAAATTGGTTATTGTTGCAAATAGAGACTCCTTGGATATAGTATCTAGACTTACTTGGCAATGATATCCAGCAAGAAATTAGTCCAGAACTCTCATTTTTATATCAGCAGATCATAGTTGAATGGAAAATGTGGGTTAAAACGCGACAAAATAATTGTTTATAAAAAATTGGTTATTGTTGCAAATGAGAACTCCTTGGATATTGTATCTAGACTTACTTGGCAATGATATCAAGAAAGAAATTAGTCCAGAACTCTCATTTTTCTGTTAGCAGATCATAGTTGAATGGAAAATGTGGGTTAAAACGCGACAAAATAATTGTATATCAAAAAATTGGTTATTGTTGCAAATGAGAACTCCTTGGATTTTGTATCTAGACTTACTTAGCAATGATATCAAGAAATAAATTAGTCTAGAATTCTCATTTTTCTGTCAGCAGATCATAGTTGAATGGAAAATGTGGGTTAAAGCGCGACAAAATAATTGTTTATAAAAAATTAGTTATTGTTGCAAATGGTAACTCCTTGAATATAGTATCTAGGCCTACTTAGCAATGATATCCAGAAAGAAATTAGTCCAGAACTCTTCTTTTTCTATCAGCAGATCATAGTTGAATGGAAAATGGAGGTTAAAACGCGACAAAATAATTGTTTATAATAAATTGGTTATTGTTGCAAATGAGAACTCCTTGGATATAGTATCTAGGCCTACTTAGCAATGATATCAAGAAAGAAATTAGTCCAGAACCCTTATTTTTCTATCAGCAGATCATAGTTGAATGGATAATGTGGGTTGAAACGCGACAAAATAATTGTTTATAAAAAAATTGTTCTTGTTGCAAATGATAGCTTCTTGGATATAGTATCTAGACTTACTTGGCAATAATATCCAGAAAGAAATTAGTCCAGAACTCTTATTTTTCTATCAGCAGATCATAGTTGAATGGAAAATGTGGGTTAAAACGCGACAAAATAACTGTTTATAACAAATTGGTTATTGTTGCAAATAAGAATTTCTTGATTATAGTATCTAGGCATACTTAGCAATGATATTAAGAAATAAATTAGTCCAGAACTTTCATTTTTCTATCAGCAGATCATAGTTGAATGGAAAATGTGGGTTAAAACGCGACAAAATAATTGTTTATAAAAAATTGGTTATTATTGCAGATGAGAACTCCTGAGATATAGTATTTAGGCCTACTTAGCAATGATATCCAAAAAGAAATTAGTCCAGAACTCTTATTTTTCTATCAGCAGATCATAGTTGAATGGAAAATGTGGGTTAAGACGCGACAAAATAATTGTTTATAAAAAATTGGTTATTGCTGCAAATAGGAACTCTTTGGATATAGAATCTAGACTTACTTGGCAATGATATCCAGCAAGAAATAAGTCCAGAACTCTCATTTTTATATCAGCAGATCATATTTGAATGGAAAATGGGGGTTAAAACGGGACAAAGTAATTGTTTATAAAAAATTGGTTATTGTTGCAAATGGGAATTTTTTCGATATAGTATCTTGGCCTATTTAGCAATGATATTAAGAAAGAAATTAGTCCAGAACTCTCATTTTTCTAGCAGCAGATCATAGTTCAATGGAAAATGTGGGTTAAAACGCGACAAAATAATTGTTTATAAAAAATTGGTTATTGTTGCAAATGGGAACTCCTTGGATATAGTATCTAGACTTACTTGGCAATGATGTCCAGCAAGAAATTAGTCCAGAACTCTTATTTTCATATCAGCAGATCATAGTTGAATGGAAAATGTGGGTTAAAACGGGACAAAATAATTGTTTATTAGAAATTGGTTATTGTTGCAAATGGGAACTCCTTGGATATAGTATCTAGGCCTACTTAGCAATGATATCAACAAAGAAATTAGTCCAGAACTCTCAGTTTTCTATCAGTAGATCATAGTTGAATGGAAAATGTGGGTTAAAACGCGACAAAATAATTGTTTATAAAAAAATGGTTATTGTTGCAAGTACCAGCTCCTTGGACATAGTATTTATAATTAATTAGTAATGATACACACAATGAATTAAATCCAGAACTCTTTTATTATTGCAGGAAGAGCATCTGTGAAAAATATCATAATTAATATTTAAATTATTTATAACAAATTACCGAGAGCAGAACTATTTTTTTTATTATAAGGGAACTCTTTGGAATATTATTATCTATCGATGTATATAATTTTTTATTGCTTTTTACAAAAATGATCTGCTACGCGAAGTTAGCAGATCATAATTTTGATATAATTTTGTGGGCTTAATTTGCCAGAACTATGACTAAAACTTATCAGGAACTATAGAACTCGACTGCATGCGAGTAGAACTCCAAGAAAAAATTGATCTGCTAGCAATTGATCTGCTAAGTTCACGCACATGTTTTTCGGAGGATGAATTTCAGGAATGGTTTTTTGTAAGGATGATTTTTAGGGGGATCGTTCCTTTCGGGAGATGTTTTTTCGGGAGTGGGGCTAATTTTCCAGGAATCTTTTTACATAGGGTAGTTTTTTAGAACTTGTTTTATTCCCGTAGGTGTGATTTTCAATAAAAGTTTTTACAAGGGGTGGTTTTTTGAGGGAGTGGTTTTTAGGGTTTGTTTTTAAGCCCGTGGTTTCATGAACTTTTTTTCTGGGGGTAATGTGTGTTAGTAGTGAAGATTAGAATTTTTATTAATTATTATTATTGAATGATTTATTTAATGAAATACAAAACAACCGTCAAATCAGTAATTATTAATATTACTATAGATTAATTAGTAGTCCTGTCTACCGAGATAATAAGCGAAACATTTGTTGATAATAACACGGCATGAAAATTGGCCCTGACACCATTCCTGCTGATTCTTATGTAAAATGACCTCCTGAATCCGAATATGACCCCCGTTTTCCCCCATCACCCACCGTTTTCGGGGGAGGCCCCCCACCTATTTTTATCACTTTTCGATAATTTGGAGGGATGAAAAGGATTATTTTAGCCTTTACGTTTCTTCTGAGGGGCTAGAGAGGTGAAAAGTTCCAAAACATGAACATTTGTAGCAAGGAGGTAGATTTGGGGGGGATTTGCCCCCTTAAATTGTAAAAAAATCCTTAAAAATGATTTTTCCGTTTTTTTCGCAGTTTTTTCACGTATTTTCTACATATTCCAGCTTCCATCCCCCCTCATCCTCCCCCAAACAATCAAAATATATAGCAACAATAATAAAAATATATAGCAACAGTTCGGAAGATTCACTGTACCACGCTGGCGCTCTCAATACCTCGCGCGCACAGGTTTGCCCAGGAATTTTCGGATGAACACGGGGAACGGTTTCATCAAGACATTTCTAAGTTCGAGAGGAGATTTTCGGGAAAGTGGAATGCGAGCATGTTAGCAGAGTACTGCTGGTTTTTGATACGAGAAACTTCTACCTCAGGGTACAAAAGGAAAGCAAGCACCAAATGAAGGTACTTATCTTAGTTATTCATTATTCTTTACATTTATTATTTTACATTTATTATTTTACTTTTTATTTATTATTCTTTACAGCTAAAATAATCCTTTTCACCCCTCCAATGGATGGGGGAAACGAGGGGAGTATTGAGAGCGCCAGCGTGGTACAGTGAATCTTCCGAACTGTTGCTATATATTTTTATTATTGTTGCTATATATTTTTATTATTGTTGCTATATATTGTTGCAATATATTTTTATTATTTGGGAGTGTTTGGGGGAGGATGAGGGGGAATGGAAGCTGGAATATGTAGAAAATAAGTGAAAAAACTGCGAAAAAAACGGAAAAAATTGATCATTTTTAATGATTTTTTTACAATTTAAGGGGGCAAATCCCCCCCAAAATCTACCTCCTTGCTACAAATGTTCATGTCTTGGAACTTTTCACCTCTCTAGCCCCTCAGAAGAAATGTAAAGGCTAAAATAATCCTTTTCATCCCTCCAAATTATCGAAAAGTGATAAAAATAGGTGGGGAGGCCTCCCCCGAAAACGGTGGGTGATGGGGGAAAACGGAGGTCATATTCGGATTTTACATAAGAATCAGCAGGAATGGTATCAGGGCTCGAAAAAAAAATTTTTTTTGCAGACCAGTGTAATTAATAGTCCAGTCTACCAAGATAATAATCAATTATTTTAGTATACTAATTAGTAATTTGCCCGACGAAATAATCGCTTAAATTAGTATATACTATTTTACCCGGTCAAATAATCGATTAAATTAGTATCTACTAATTTACCCGGTCAAATAATCGTTTCAATTAGTATATACTATTTTACCCGATCAAATAATCGCTTAAATTAATATATACTAATTAAACCGATCAATAATCGCTTAAATTCGTATTACTATTTTACCTGATCAAATAATCGCTTAAATTAGTAATTACTAATTTCCCCGATCAAATAATCGCTTTAATTAGTATATACTAATTTCCGCATAATAATCGATTATATCAATATATTTCAACAATCGACTTATTACTGATTAGTACATGGATTATTCCCACCACTAATATTAATATTATTACCGACTTCATTCAGACACCAGTTCAAAGGCACAAATTAATTATTTGTGTTGAATCGAATTAAATTAAAAGGTACACTTAATCAAGGCCGTAGCCAGAGGGTGGAATATGGAGTTCAAGCCCCCCCCCCCCGAAATTTTTAAAATGTTAAATTTTTTATGTAAAAGCCTTTACATACAAAAATTTAACATTTTAAAAATTTTCGGGAGGGGTGGGTTGAACCCACCAGCAGTATTCAGAGGCTTGAAAATTGGGTTTAACACAAATGTTAAAAGTTAGACTTCAGTAGATGTATTGATTTTCTGTTGATACTAAAGGTTGCAAAAAATTGGTACAATGTATATATTTTTTCAGGGAACATACGCAGCTTACTTATTTAAAACGTTATAAAGTATGTCTGTTATTGTTTAAAAAATAATACAAAATTTGCATTTATTTTTTACAAGTGTTTATGTCGTCTAATCAAATCTTGCGTTCTCAAAATTCGAGCAATTTGGTTTGGGACCTTGGAACCTTTCTCTAAATTGTTAAAGAATGGTTCCAAGTGTTTTAATCAAAGTTATTTTCATCTTCAAGTAACTCAATCAACCCTATACTTATTTGGATTAAATTGCATGAATGATCTATTAAAAGATCGCTTGTGTGATTGATGATTATATTTTTTAAATTATTTATTTATTTAACGTCATCGAGATGAGATACAGGGAGTTTTTCTTTTAAGTATACGAGGGTGGTTTGAAAAGTCCGTGCAAAGTCCGAGAGATGGCACCACCGGCGCGTATCGAGGTCATGTTTAGTTAGTAGCATCTCTTGAATGAACGCACACCAAGTTTCAGCCATATTGGTCTATTTCTTTGTGTTTGGCATTCGTGTGAATTAAGGAAGTCAAGTGATTTTCAAGAAATGGACGAAAAAGAATTTCGTGTAGTGATTAAACATTACTTTATGAAAAGCAAAACGCCTCAGGAGACTAAAGAGAAGCTTGATAAACATTATGGTGACTCTGCACCTTCGATTAAAACAGTTTATAAGTGGATTCAAAATTTTCGGACTGGCCATATGGGCACAAGTGACGCTGAACGTTCTGGACGGCCTGTGGAGGTTACGACTTCAGAAATCATTGATCAAATCCATGATATGGTGATGGATAACAGAAGAGTTAAGGTGCGTGAGATTGCTAGTGCTGAGGGCATCGCGACTGAACGGGTCCATAATATTTTGCATAAACATTTGGACATGAGAAAGCTATCCGCAAGATGGGTGCCGCGATTGCTCACGCTTGACCAAAAACGGAATCGTGTGAAGTGTTGCAAGGATGGTTTGCAGCTGTTCCAGAAGAATCCGGAAGACTTTAAGCGTCGTTTTGTCACTGTGGATGAAACATGGATACATTACTATACTCCTGAGACCAAACAACAATCTAAATAATGGGTTACCAAGGGGGAATCTGCACCAAACAAGGCGAAGACCGTTCCTTCGGCCGGAAAGGTTATGGCGACTGTCTTTTGGAATTCGCAAGGGATAATCCTCATCGACTATCTGGAAAAGGACCGTTTGAAAACCGAGCTGCAAGAAAAACGCCTGCGATTGGCCCACAAGAAAGTCCTTTTCGATCACGACAACGCACCAGCACACACCTCAGCAGTTGTGGTCGCAAAATTAATGGAAATAGAATTTCAACTCGTTTCACATCCCCCCTATTCTCCAGACTTGGCTCCCTCGGACAACTATTTGTTCCCCAATTTGAAGAAATGGCTGGCGAGACAAAAATTTTATTCAAACGAGGAGGTGATTGCAGACACTAATGGATATTTTGCAGACATGGACAAATCCTATTATTCGGAAGGGATCAACAAACTAGAACATCGTTGGACGAAGTGTATAAACGTAAAAGGAGACTATGTCGAAAAATAAAAAAGGTTTACCCCAAACACGTTAGTAGTTTTTATTTTTGCACTGACTTTTCAAACGCCTCTCGTAGTTATCCCAATTACAGGGTATATGCTGTAAATCTTCAGATATTCGTTGTTTTTTTTTAATAGTTCAATTTGAAGCGTTAAACGAGTGTTTTCCACTCCCAGATGAAGCATAAAGTAAAATTTCGAGTTTAGAAAAGCTTTAAAATTTGGTTTGATTCAAACCAAATTTTCAGGCTTTCCTATGCTCAAAATTTAGCTTCATGCGCCACGCATATAAATAACTAAAATATTGTGAAGTTCACAAAATGCTACTATAACAGTATGCGTTTTATATGCGTGGCGCATAAAGTAAAATTTCGTGTTTAGAAAACCTTGAAAATTTGGTTTGGTCGGCTCTTCTAAACTCGAAATTTTACTTCATGCTTAATCTGGAAGTGGAAAACACTTGTTTAAAGCTTCAAATTGAACTCTTTTGAAAAACAAGGAATGTCGGAACATTTGCAGGATATGCATAGGTATGTATATTTAAAAGAAAAATTCCTTGTATGAGAGAAATGTCTTTATAAAATTGACTAATCTCGAAATCTTTCTAACGAAAAATACGCATGTGCAATAATAACAAAATTTTAAAAATGTATTGAGTTACATTGCAAAAAGGCCCTTATAAACGTTTATGGGTTGTTTGAATTTGTTTTTCTCTTCACTGAAAAGATGATAGCAAAGGGAAGTCGAACGAGTGGGTGTACATCCTGTGCAATAATCTATATCGTTTTGAAATAGCTCAGTTTCCACATAAAATCCTTACATAAACCATCATGATGATGTGGTTAATTATTATTTGTACGTGTTTTTATTTACAAACGCCAGTAAGTACATTTATGTTTTGTAGCAATAAAATCCAGTAATGTTTGTTCAGAAATATTTAACGATAACGATAGTTTTTTGAAACCTTAACATATTCTATAGGCCACACTTTAATGTTGTTACGATATTTACTGGAATTATTTTATATGAGAGTAATATCAAATAATTTCTGTAAATATCGTAACAACATTAAAGTGTGGTGTACAGAATACGTTAAGGTTTTCAAAAACTAATAATTAATGATAAAAAATATGCAAGCTGCGTCTCCGACATTTTCAGGTCTATGTAAAGTATGTGGTCCGGGTTCACAAATGACTTTTTTTAGACATTCTTAATCAAAGGATATAAAGCGAAGATTTTAATAAAAGTAAACGGGTTATAACGAAAGTTGCTGGGTACGGTCCAGGAGACAAAGAGTTTGCCAAATTTAGTTTGAATCTTAAGAAATGTTAATTATTAGCGTTTTATTTTATATTTTACCGTACGTTTCTACCCCTTGATTAAGCATAAAGTAAAATTTCAAGTTAATAGCCTAAAAATTTAGATTTGCCAGGCAAAGCAAAGGGCCTGGCAAATCCAAATTTTCAGTTTTTTCTACAGTCAAAATTTTACTTCATACGTCAGGCGTATATAACACTGATTAATTCTGAAGTTCAAAAACAACAATTCCACCTTTTATCGCCTAAAGTTACCAAAAGTGGAGAAGTTACAGATGTGGAATAAAAGTAGGGGAGCCTCGGCCACACATTTTTTGGAAGGCAGTGAATCTAACATTATTTTTTGCTCAGTGGGTTAAGATATATTAACATTTAACGTTTCAGGTTTTTGGGTTATGGAATAAGGATATCAAATGCCCTATATTATGTATGTGCAGATTAGAACATATAACCGAAACAGCAATCCATCGCTTCATGCAGCAAAATAATGAAAAAGATAAACAACCAGAGGCAATAATGCTGGAAGATAATGATGTAAGTAATAAATTATGTATAAAGATGATATTCTTAAATGTCAAAACAATTGAAACTGTTCGGTTTTTCGCCATTAACTTTGACTATTACCCTATCCCAAAAAAGTAGGAGATATACAGAGAATTTTCCCCTTTAAGTATACATATCACGATGTATGTACAGGTATACGCTGTAAATTTTCAGGCATGCGTTGATTTTATAAGAGTGATCAATTAAAAGCTTTTAACGAATATATCCACTTCTTGATTAAGCATAAAGTAAAATTTCAGGCTTATCTAAACTCGACATCCTACGCCCCACGCATATGCAACACTGATTTAAAGTAAAGATCAAAATATACTGCTTTAGTTTGATTTCACGTTAATACATATTAAAAATGTCTATTTCGTCTAACTAAATCTTGCGCTTTCAAAAATCAATGCCAAAGCAGATTAGGATATGTTAACTCATTTTTTTTAATATGACCTAACTGCTTTAGCAGTAGGGTATTTTAAACATCAAATTTTAAGATGTTGGTAAATGATTATAAATCTGACAAATAAATTATAATTTGTCAAACAAATTGTTTCGATGCAGAGAGTTTCAAAAAAGAGAACGCTACAAATTTGAACTTTACAAGAAATACAGGGATTTTTTCTTTTAAGTATACTTTCCTACATTCCATATAAACATTTGTAAAATTAACCCATTAAGCGCCATTGGTGCAATAACGCTACATTAATTATTTGCTTATTAAATCACTAATGCCCGGTATTATCAAACGTTTCAATCCCTAACTAAAATTTACTTTAGGAATAAATTAATTTATTCCAAATATTTCGGTATTATAAACACAAAATAACTTTATTTGGCTAATAAATCGTCTCAGTAAATTAATTGTTTGTTTTTCTACCAAGTAAATTTTATTCTCTAAATAATTTGACAGTTAAAAGTCAAAAGTGTATTATATTATTATCATTACTTTAGATTCTACTATTTGCATTTATTATTTCATTACGGTTATCATGTCTACCATATCATCCGTGTCAGATTCAAGTTCGCTCATAGTATATTCCCTGACAGTGATTAATCCGAACCACAAGACATTCTAAGGAGTCGAAAACCTAGAGTTTTTCAAGTCAGACATAACCAGGGATTTTTATACTAATGCACACGCTTTTTTAAAATTAGTTCCAATTAAAGTTTTACACGAGTATTTTCCACTCCCAGACTAAGCATGAAGTAAAATTTCGAGTTTAGAAAAGCCTGAAAATTTGGTTTGGTCGCGTAGCGCGAAGCGCGGAGCGACCAAACCAAATTTTCAGGCTTTTCTAAACTCGAAATTTTACTTCATGCGCCACGCGTATTAAACACTGAAAACACTGAAATATTGTGAACAAGTGAACTTTACTTGAAATCAGTGCCTTGTACGCGTAACGCATGAAGTAAAATTTCCAGTTTAGAAAAGCCTGAAAATTTGGTTTGGCCGCTCCGCGCTTCGCGCTACGCGACCAAACCAAATTTTCAGGCTTTTCTAAACTCGAAATTTTACTTCATGCTTAGCTTGGGAGTAGAAAACACTCGTTTAAGTCTTTTATAGTTTCTAAGCTTTATTTTTCTTGTTCTGTCTAATTCTGTCCTATTCCACGGTTATTCTCTATAATTATAAGGAATTATACTAAATCTCTAATTTGATTAACAATTTAATTTGAAATATTAACAATTTAATTTAAAAAATTGGTGGTTCCAGCTATGGCCACAATGAAAATGTATAATTTCGGTCTGTAATCAACCAATGAAATTATTTATTTTTAGAATTGCTATTTATTTGGTAGGTTTGCTTTATAATACGCAATTTTATGTGCCCATTAGTTTACCAGGTAAATACATTTACTTCACAAATAGTTATCTAATGATTTATTTATCGTTTATAATATCGGGCATAAATAGGTTAATTTGATGCATTATATTATTTGATCTGACTTAAGAGTGTGTGAAGAAATATTTAAATATTTTATTATTTAAATATGTTATTTTGATTATTACTTATTTTAAAAAAAGTATTTTTAAGTGTATTTCTAACTTCGCAATATTTTAGTGTTTTATACGCGTGGCGCATGCAGTAAAATTTCGAGTTTAGAAAAGCCTGAAAATTTGGTTTAGCCGCTCCGCTTCGCGGAGCGACCAAACCAAATTTTCAGGCTTTTCTAAACTCGAAATTTTACTTCATGCTTAGTCTGGGAGTGGAAACACTCGTTCGATACTTCAAATTGAATGCTTTTACAAAATCGACGAATGTCTAAAAATTTACAACGCATAGATTATGAATGTTTAACATAAAACTTCCCAGTATGTAGTATAACAAGTCATTCATTGAAATTATAAAGATAAGTGCAGAGTTTTACCAATCAATTTTAAAAGTTAACTTTTTAATTGCTCGGCCGTTAATGGGTTATTACACATGTGATCAAAACTAAGCAGTATATTTTAACCTTCACTTTAAACCAGTGCTTTATACGCGTGGCGCATGAAGTAAAATCTCAAGTTTAGAAAAGCCTAATTTGGCTTGGACGCTCCGCTGCGCTACGCGACCAAGCCAAATTTTCAGGCTTTTCTAAACTCGAAATATTACTTCATGCTCAATCTAGAATTGGAAACAATCGTTAGAGTCTTCAAATTGAAAGTTTTTAATAAGATCACGAATGTCGGAAATTGTACATTGAAAAATCGTAGCATACCTAAGAATCTCTTGTATTTAGAACTTTTTTAAAATTTAAACATATAAATGGGCAGAAAATGAAGAAGACAGATATTCCTAAGCAAGGAGCCTTTACCTGATCCTCGGGGACACTTCATTAAAGAGGTACATTTGTAATCGTAATCTTTGTTAAATGAATTATCTGTTTTATGAGTTAATTGAATTGTCATATTACTGTGAGATTTTCCTTCACATAACCTATAAATTAAAACTTGATTTACAAAATACCACGTGATTGATCTTGTTCTAACCTAAAACAGAGAACCTGCACGACACCACTAAATACTTGAAATGTCAAATTTGATTGGTCATATTAAAAAAGAGCTTATAAGTATAGTTAAAAAAAGAAAAAAAAAACTAAGAGCTAATTGCATCAAGAGTTTGAATTTTGGAAGATTTGATTACACGGAATAAACATTTATAGTATTTATTAACGTAAAATCTTAGCTTTAAATCAGTGTCATACACCGTATCCAAGATAACAGCATAGGGATCTTGAAAACGGTAAAAGATACAGGGTGACTTAAATTAGGAAAAAATTGCACTATATACAGGGTGTCTTCGCTAAACCGTTCGTTAAAAGTTTATAGGGTTGCCGTTGCAATAAAAATTTGAAAAAAAATCCTTGTCATTTGGTTGAATCAGTTCTCCTCGTGTGAAATATTTTCAACTTTATATCACTTCCGGTTCCACCGGAAGTAAAACCAAGTTTGTTATTTTAAATAGAACACCCTATATATTAGTAATTTTTTGGGTTCCTCGTTTAAATTGCAACATATTTTATTTCAGCATATGTACACTTATACTTATCTCTTATAGTTTTCGAGAAAAAAAAAATATTTCTAAAATTCTGACCTCTAAAAGGCATCTTGAAATCTGTCTGTAACTTTTCTTAAGAATAAGATAAAAATATGATTTATATCTCTAATTGTACCTAGAGGATGCCTCTATGAGTGAATTAATTGGAAACTGTCAATGTTCACAATAAGTGTTCTTAAAATGTCAATATCGAAGTGCCTTCTTCAATATCTAGTAATTCAATTTTTTTAAATGGAATGACCCAATTTTTATCACATGGTACGATTGGGGGGAAAATTTTCTACAAAAAAGTATTATAAAACTATACTCCTAAAGCAAGTAGTTTTCGAATTATCTCGAAAATTCGTTTTTCGTCGCATTTATGCAGGGAATAATTCGCGCATAAGTCGCAATTGAATTTTAGTAGGCTAATAGTATGCTTTTGTTTTGTCGCGATTGTATTGCGAAATGTCAAATTATAAAAATAATTAGTACAAAGTTTTACAGAAATCAACAAAATGAATAATTACACAAATCAACAAATTATCAATTTATTCTTTATACATGGCAGCTGCCAATTGAACAAATTTGATTCCAATCTTCTAAATCTTGTTTTATTCGTCGGCGGCAAATGTGGATAAGTTTCAGTATATATTCTACATGTTCGAGTACCAATTCTATCGCAGTTGCCATGTATAAAGAATAAATTGATAATTTGTTGATGGGTGTATTTATTCATTCTGTTGATTTCTGTATAACTTTGTACTAATTGTTTTTATTATTTGACATTTCGCATTACATAAGCGACAAAACAAAAGCATTACTACTTGCCTACTAAAATTCAGTTGCGACTTATGCGCGCATTATTCCCTACATAAATGCGATGAAAAACGAATCTTCGAAATATTTCGAAAACCACTTGCTTTAGGAGTGTTTCGTTGCACTTTTTCGTTACGTTGGGTTTTGAGTAAAAATTAAACACGATTTACGTTTTGTTGTTTTTTCTTTTACTTCTCGAGAGTCAATCACACAAATATACATATTTACAAGCTATTTAATAACTTACCCCCACAGACCGAGGGTTTGGGTGCATTCCCCTATTGGTCAAAGTATTTAGTGGGAGGACACTGATAGATAGGGATAAGGCTATGAGACGGAATATAAAGGGTGTATTGGCAACAAGGCCCAAATTTCAGAAAATCTCTGCTACAGCAAATTAGAGATCTGCGTACCATAACAAGATATTTACAATAGATATATATACATAAATTTCGTTGGCCTTAATGACCCACCAATAAATCTTCCTCCAGAATGCCTTTCACGGTCGCTGCGGATTAGGGAACAAAATAAATGCCCTGTGGCGACGGATGCTGGTCAGGATCCCTTTTCTGACCTGCTCTGGGAATCGCGATTATGAAACGCGACAAGGAGTATAGTTGTTAATACTTTTTTGTAGGAAATCATCTAGCCAATCGTACCACGTGATAAAAAATAGGTCATTCCATTTTAAAAAAAATGAATTACGAGATATTGAAGAGGGCACTTCGATATTGACATTTTAAGAACACTTATTGTCAAAATTGACAGTTTCCAATTAATACACTCCTAGAGGCATACTCTAGGTACAAGTAGAGATATAAATTCTATTTTTATCTTACACTTAAGAGAAGTTACAAATAGATTTTAAGATGTCTATTAGTGGTCAAAATTTTAGAAATATTTTTTTTGCTTGAAAACTATGAGAGATAAGTGTACATATGTTCGAATAAAATATGTTGCAATTTAAACGAGGAATCCAAAAAATGACTAATATATAGGGTGTTCCATTTAAAATAACAAACTTGGTACTACTTCCGGTGGAACCGGAAGTGATATAAAGTTGAAAATATTTCACATGAGGTGAACTGATTCAACCGTATGACGAGGATTTTTTTCAAATTTTTAGTGCAACGGCAACCCCATAAACTTTTAACGAACGGTTTAGCGTAGACACCCTGTAGAGTATGTTTATATGCTGATCGCAGAAATGCATGATTGTTTATCCTTTTCGAAATTTTCCAAAAAATCAGTTTCTAGAATTTTTGATTTTTTCAATTTTTGTATTTATTTTAAAAGATATTGAAAAAACTAATAAACTTTGTCATGGTCACTTTTTAAACTACAAAATGGCTTTAAATTTTTATTCGAGATGGCCACACGGTATCATTTTTTATTACAAATTCAACGATGTATCACACATTATGCTTCTAATGCCAAAAAAACAGAGAAAAATAGATTTTAATATTTTTCTAGGTTCTTAATCTAGTAGGCGTTTAAATAGTATGCATTGAAACAATTGCACTATTATTATTTGTTCTGTCACATTATTGTTAAAAACGTTCTAACGTATTTTGAAGTTGTTTGTTTTGTTCAAAAGAAGTTAAAGTGTTAACATTTATTTCTAAGTGTTACGATGGAAAGAGGAAATTTCAGAAACGAAGAAAAATTTCATATGTTTACGTATTACATCTTGTGCCACAGAAATTGTGTAGCTACTGAGCAGATGTATTCTGATAATTATCCTGAATGAAGACAACCTGAAAAATCCATGTTTAGACGTTTGGTATGTAATTTAAAGGAATTTAGTTCATTCAAAAAACCGTTTTCATCTCGTAAAAAACAATCCAACGAAGAAAAAGCGAATACTGTTCTACTAGCCGGTGTTGAAAATCCTGAAATATCAACAAGACTAATTGAACGTCAGATTGGGGTAGCTAGATCTACAGCCCACTTCATTTTACAAAACAATAAATGTCATCCACATCAATTTAGAATTTGTCAGGGTCTTAGACCTGGTGACGCTGCACAATCGGTTTTGGTCAATTTGCCACAAATTTGACAAAACACGTATGGCTGGTTTTGCATCTAGGCGACCCATATGAAATTTGCTATTGATTAAAATGCCGATTTTTATGAATTTTCGTGTTATGTGCAGAAATGCGTATTTATTCCTCGACTAGATAAATGAAACGAGCTCTAACTTCATACAAGCGTTCAATTTGAAATTTATAACAGATGTTTTCTATAATTTCAAATTTATAAATCCTTGAAAATTTGATGATACTTAAATTTCAATTATGGCCAATCAAAGTATATTTATTTATTTTTGTATGGATTCTATGTATTTTATGTTGATTTGATAAACTGTTGATTTTTTAAGATTGTTTCGTTCTTCTAAAATTGTTGATTTTATTGCATAATTATAACTTTAGCTTAATATTTTAAGAAGATGCGTTGAGATAATTTCCTTTTTTAGGAATTTGAAGCTTCTAAAGAATGTTTCCAATCCCAGATTAAATGCAAGTGTATGTTATATCTCGAAACTAATATCGATAGAAAAAATCTTTTTTAACAACCGAGAAAAATCAATTTAAAAAAATCGGCGCTTTTGACATTTTTCTGGAAAAGTAATAGTAATACTTATACAAATTTCTAAAATTAACGGAAATCTTGGGAATTTTATGAAAAACTTCAACGTTTTTCAAGTTAACCCCAGGCTAAGCATGAAGTAAAATTTCGAGTTTAGAAAAGCCCCGCGTAGAAAATTTGTCGAGGGTCGCGCAGCGACCCGAGACAAATTTTCACGGGGCTTTTCTAAACTCGAAATTTTACTTCATGCGCCACGCGTATAAAACGTTGACTTGTCTCGAAGTTAAGTTTAAAAACTCCCACACAAATTGCAATAAATTATTCCAAGTTATTTCATGATTTTGTAAAAATTGTAAATAAGTGAAGAAAGGAAAACAAACTGCAGTTTATATCCAAGAAACAAGACAACTACCGAGAAAAATCAATTTAAAAAAATCGGTGCTTTTGACATTTTTCCGGAAAAATAATAGTAATCAATTTCGAAAATTAACGGAAATCTTGGGAATTTTATGAAAAACTTCAACGTTTTTTAAGTTAACGAATATTTGAGAAATTCATGAAAATAACCAAGAATTTGAAAATTTAAGGAAATCTTGAAAATTTAACTATTGAAATTTTTTAAATTAACAATAATTAAGGAAATTCAGGGAAACCGTCAGAATTTTGAAAACTAACTAAAATCTTGGAATTTCATAAAAAATCAACATTTTTTAAATTAACGCTTATTTGGGAACTTCGTGAAATTGCCAATAATTTGAAAATTAAGGAAATTCGAAAAATTTATAAAAAGTATTAAAACTTTTAAAATCAAAGGAATTCAGAAAAATCGTCAGAATTTCGTAAGTTAAAGGAAATCTTGTAATTTTACCAAAAACGTTAAAAATTTAGTAAAATTATGGAAATTTACTAAAAATCGTCAAAACTTTGATAATGACTTAATATCTTGAAAATTCATCAACAATTTTAAAATATTATATTCTAACGAGTGTCTTCCAACCCCAGGCTAAGCATGAAGTAAAATTTCGAGTTTAGAAAAGCCCCGCGTAGAAAATTTGTCGAGGGTCGCGCAGCGACCCGAGACAAATTTTCACGGGGCTTTTCTAAACTCGAAATTTTACTTCATGCGCCACGCGTATAAAACGTTGACTTCTCTCGAAGTTAAGTTCAAAAACTCCCACACAAATTGCAATAAATTATTCCAAGTTATTTCATGATTTTGTAAAAATTGTAAATAAGTGAAGAAAGGAAAACAAACTGCAGTTTTTATCCAAGAAACAAGACAGCTACCGAGAAAAATCAATTTAAAAAAATCGGCGCTTTTGACATTTTTCTGGAAAAATAGTAGTAATACTTATACAAATTTCGAAAATTAACGGAAATCTTGGGAATTTTATGAAAAATTTCAACATTTTTCAAGTTAACGAATATTTGAGAAATTCATGAAAATAACCAAGAATTTGAAAATTTAAGGAAATCTTGAAAATTTAACTATTGAAATTTTTTAAATTAACAATAATTCAGGAAATTCAGGGAAACCGTCAGAATTTTGAAAACTAACTAAAATCTTGGAATTTCATGAAAAATCAACATTTTTTAAATTAACGATTATTTGGGAACTTCGTGAAAATTGCCAATAATTTGAAAATTAAGGAAATTCGAAAAATTTATAAAAAGTATTACAACTTTTAAAATCAACGGAATTCAGAAAATACGTCAGAATTTCGTAAATTAAAGGAAATCTTGTAAATTTACCAAAAACGTTAAAAATTTAGTAAAATTATGGAAATTTACAAAAAAATCGTCAAAACTTTGATAATGACTTAAAATCTTGAAAATTCATCAACAATTTTAAAATATTATATTCTAACAAGTGTCTTCCAACCCCAGGCTAAGCATGAAGTAAAATTTCGAGTTTAGAAAAGCCCCGCGTAGAAAATTTGTCGAGGGTCGCGCAGCGACCCGAGACAAATTTTCACGGGGCTTTTCTAAACTCGAAATTTTACTTCATGCGCCACGCGTATAAAACGTTGACTTGTCTCGAAGTTAAGTTGAAAAACTCCCACACAAATTGCAATAAAATGTTCCAAGTTATTTCATGATTTTGTAAAAATTGTAAATAAGTGAAGAAAGGAAAACAAACTGCAGTTTTTATCCAAGAAGCAAGACAGCTACCGAGAAAAATCAATTTAAAAAAATCGGCGCTTTTAACATTTTTCTGGAAAAATAATAGTAATACTTATACAAATTTCGAAAATTAACGGAAATCGTTAAGTTCAAAAACTCCCACACAGATTGCAATAAATTGTTCCAAGTTATTTCATGATTTTGTAAAAATTGTAAATTTTCACGAATCTCTCAACAAACTGCAGTTTTTATCCAAGAAACAAGACCGCTACAAAAAACTCGAAGAGAGAAAAATTATCCGAAATTTGATTATCTAACACTTTTATTCGAATCATTTTTCCGTATTCCCATTAGTTATTGAGTTATTAGCAACTTTTGCGAAATACAAAAAAAAGCGAGCGTCTTCGCGTGAATTTTTGGCGTTTTTCAATTGTCACAAAAAACGCTGTAACTTAAAAACTAATCGAATTTTAAAGCTCTTCTAAACCTGAAATAATTACTTCATGCGAGACGCGTATAAAACATTAATTTAAAGTAAAGTTTAAGAGATACTGCTTATGTCTACTTGAGCTTGATATGTACTTTTCTTTTATTTATTTTGAACCCACATCCCGATACAAGATTCAATAATCCATCGGCCGTTTGCCACACTTTTAGGCATTCCTTCAAAGAAAAAAATGTTTTCATTTACTTAAACTACCGATTTTTTAAAAATGTTTAACAGAGTATTCTTTAGCTCTATATTTGCAATACTACATTGTGTGAAGTATATATATATAGAATTAATTATACAAAAAATGACAATCAATTGACAGATACAAATTGACAGATTTTCAAAACTATGGAAATGCATTACATTTTACAGCAAATTTGCAGTGTTGCCATATCTACCCTTCGCATCTTTTGCATGTGATCATTACAATATTCGTGTGATTTCAAATAAACCACCCATCGCAATTTTTCAATACGTGTGCGAATGTTAGTATTCGCAAATATTCGTATGCGCATTTTTACGAGTGATTT
This sequence comes from Philonthus cognatus, assembly GCA_932526585.2. NCBI lineage: Eukaryota > Metazoa > Arthropoda > Insecta > Coleoptera > Staphylinidae > Philonthus > Philonthus cognatus. The sequence goes on along the minus strand of OW052245.1, from coordinate 26,430,983 downwards.
CAAATAAACCCCCCGAGAGCCGAAGCCCCGGGCATTCGACCAATTGACAGATCTTAGCGACCCTACTGAGCAAGAACAAAATTTAAATTATGTAAAAAAATAAACATTTATAATTTAGAACAATTCTGTTCCGCGTTTTTAAATTTTATGAAACAATTTCAGGTACTTTACGAAGACGACTATAACAACTTCGAAGAGAGCTCCTTCATTCGGAGTGCAACGTGTATAGTCCAGACGGAAACAAAGACTGAGGAACTGATCAACGAATTACCGAAAGAAATCCAATCGGTAACTTTAATCCAGGCCTCGGATTCTGGAAATAAATCCATACAGTTCAGTCACTTCAACAGGCTCCCCGATCTAAAAATCATCGAGCTGCAAAGCGCACAAAAATTGAAAAAATACGGGCGCGGCAGTTTCTTCGTATGCGATGTCGATAGTCCGCTACGGAAGTTAGAATATTTGAATTTGGAGAGGGTGCTGCTGAACTCATCGAAAAAACGACACAATTTGCTTGAAACCGGCAGTAATGAAGAGGTTGTTACCTTCGAATACATACAGAAGAATGAGGATGGATCCCATCCTTTAACGTTTGTACATCGGGGAAAAAGTGATAAAATTTTGCCGTACAAAACGTACGTGGAACACCAGAAGAATGACGAGTTTCCTTTGTTTACGGGGTTCTTCAATTTGAAGCTTTTGAGGATATACGAATGCGAGCTTAATAATATTTACTGGGAAATGTTCGAGGATCTGCATAATTTAAATTATTTAATACTCGAGAAGAATAATTTACGGTTTGTGCCGGATTTTGCGTTTTACGGCACACCGAATTTAAAATCGCTCTCTCTAGCTTGGAATAACTTATTAAACATACAAATTACGGACTTGGCCGGTTTATTAGAGTTGGAATATTTGGATCTTTCGCATAATAATTTTTCTCAGTTATCTGAGCTCTCGCTACCTCCGTTCCCCAAATTAAAACTAGCCAACTTCGCCAATAATCCGATTACTGTTGTTTTTCCAAATACTTTCGAAGTGATGAACACAACGGATTCTTTAATTTTAGGAGGCGCTGATGAGCCTCTTAGTGTATTAACCAACTCATTTGTGGGGTTAAAAATGTTAAACACTTTAATGCTGCTCCACTTGAACATACCTTTGCTTGTTAGAGAGATCTTTCTCGGGATGCCCAATTTGAAAGTTTTAACGCTTACTGGTAACATCCCCGAAATTCAATACGACGCCTTCCTCGAAGTAATTAATCTTGAAACCCTATTCGTGAGCAAGTGCAACATCAGCATACTCTCGATGGATTCCTTCTACGGCCTCGGCAATTTACGTTTGCTGGACCTCTCGAAAAACAATCTGGAAACACTCCCTCCGGGGATTTTCGATGATTTAAAAAGCCTCAAGGAAGTTTACCTCAACAACAATAAATTCCAAACGATACCAAGGGATGTGTTTGCCAAGATACATCCAAAATTAATGCGGTTGAACGATAATCCCTGGAACTGTTCGTGCGAAATGAGCGACTGGAAACCCTTGCTGGTGAACAGGATTAAACAGAAATCTATAAAGGCTTGTGAAAATCATTACGACAAAGGCACGGGTTGCACGCCAGAAAATTCGGTGTACTACAAATACGTCTACGAAACGCGTGTTGCCCCGAAGTGCGCATCACCGAAGCGGTATAAAGACTGGAGTGTTTTTCATGTTATGAGGCGGCAGTTTAAATGTCCCGAGTTTAAGCCGAAACTAAAGAAGAAGATTCCGAAAACGAGAAATAATCTTCAGAAAACGACATCTGCAAAAACAACAAATCAGTCTGCAATAATAAATTCCTCAGATGAAAATGGAAACAATATAGTGAACACATCGAGTCTTGCCATTGAAGAAAGTAATGAACAATTAACAAAACCTTTGGCAATTAATAATGACACTCGCGGATCCGAAGTAGAAACTGCTACAGATAATAAAAACGAGACTCGTAGATCTGAAGTAGAAACCACTAGAGTCAATAAACCAGAAAACATTGATTCCAATAACATAAAAAGATTTGGAATTCGGCTTGTAGATAAAACAGACAAGTTGGATAAAATAAAACGAAAACTAGCGTTGGAATTAAAATACAAAAAAAGTCTAGAGGGGAAAAATCTAAATCTAAATGAAGAAACGGAATTCAAGAAAAAGGTTTTACAAAAAAGAATTATACAAGAAAATATGTTACAACGTCCTAAAACATTTGAGCTAGTAAGAAAAATTAAAACTAACGCAATCGAAACATCAAATAATATTCACGATGCTAACGACTTCAATTATGCGCAGGCGCACGGCAGTTTTGAAAATTTTAATAATGATACCTGAAAAAAACAGGTATAAAGAATAGATGAATAAGTTTGTAAAAATAAGTTGAAAATAGATGTTCTTTTATTATTATACTTTGTAAATAAATATTAGGAGTAGTAGTATTGTGTTTTAAGTTCACATTTATCACTTTTCAGCTAAACAGTATAATCTGTGTTTTTTCTTAATATGACCAATCAAATTTGACATTTCAAGAATTTTGTGGTGTGATGCAGGTTGTGTGTTTTAGGTTAGCATAAGATTAATCACGTATTATGTTGTAAATCATCTTTTAATTTGAAGGTTATGTGAAGGGAAATCTGACATTATAATGTCAATTCAATTAACTCACAAAGATTACGATTACAAATGATTTTACCTGTGACCGCCTCAAATTATTTATATCTACTACCAATTTAATAAAATGTCTCTGAGGATCAGGTAGGAGAGGAGGATTAGGTAATATGCCTTGATCAGGAATATCTGTCTTCTTTATTATCTGCCCATTTATAAGTTCCAATTTTAATAAAAATCTCAATATGAGGAATTTTTCTTTTAGGTATACGTGTTACAATTTTTCAATGTAAATTTTCAGACTTATTAAAAACTTTTGATCCAAAAACTCTAACGATTGTTTTCCACTCGCAGACTAAGCATGAAGTCAAATTTCCAGTTTCGAAAAGCCTGAAATTTTTGGCTTGGACACTGATTTAAAGTGAAATTCAAAATATACTGCTTAGTTCTGATCACATGTTCATTAGTTTTACAAATGTTTATAAGGAATATGTGAAAGTATACTTAAAAGAAAAAAAATGCTCTATGTGTTGTAAAGTTGCAAGTTGTAGCGATCTCTTTTTTGAAAATCTCTGCATCGTGACAATTTATAATTTATTTGTCATATTGATAAACATTTAGCAACATTTCAAAATTTGATGTTTAAAATACCCTACAATTAAAGCAGGACTGCAACTGTTCGCAGTAATTACAGCCCAAGTTTGGTCATATTAAAAAAAAGAGTTCTGATTATATTTTTCTTTTTCTGTAATTAACGGCCTTAGCTTAACAGCCACTTTCGATCAAACTAGATTATCATTAAAATAACAGTAATATAAAGACGTTTTAAATAGTTATTAAAGATCAAATGTTATAAATTTCAAAGAATGTACGCTTCGATATTTATCTGATCTTTAATAACTTAAGTTTCAATTAAAACCTCGATTGTCAAATAAACACATGATCATATTATAAAAACCCTAATTAACCAATTTTCTTTTATCTGTAAAAAAAAAGGTGGATGCCCGAAATGTTTCACCAAATTTTTTATTTGATTATTTTAACATTTTCGTTTATTAAAAATTACCTGAAAAGTGCTAAAAAAGAAAATTCCAACTCTAGCTCCCACAACAAACACAATGTTTATACTAAAGACAAGTAATTAAAACCTCGATTGTCAAATAAACACATGATCATATTATAAAAACCCTAATTAACCAATTTTCTTTTATCTGTAAAAAAAAGGTGGATGCCCAAAATGTTTAACCTAATTTTTGATTTTGATTATTTTAACAACATTTTCGTTTATTAAAAATTACCTGCAAAGTGCTAAAAAAGAAAATTCCAACTCTAGCTTCCACAACAAACACAATGTTTATACTAAAGACAAGTAATTAACATCACTTTAAAGATTATTCAATCCCGAGTCGACTGCTTTTAAAATGAATAAAATTTGTTCTGATTTGAATACATTTTATTGAAATGAACAATGAACAGTTCAATTTGACTACTTTAAATTGTTAAAAATTCTAATATTTCCAAGAAATAAATGATGATTCAGTGTTTTTTTTTTTACTAAATTCATAAAAATGCCAACTGATAAAGTAGTAGCTCGAAATTATTGAAAATATAAGAACAATATACTTTATTTTGACGCTCGCAAAAAATTCATGAAATAAAAACAAATAATCGAATTGTAAGGATATATTAATTTTCGAACGAAATTAAGCCGATAAAACTAGAAAAGCTAAAAGTTGGGACTAAATTATAAAAAATGCGAGATATTCTTCCGCTTCTTTCTAAAATTATAAAAAAAAATCGATCAAACGAAACAAACCAAAAAAGTACTGGAAAACATCACATTGTTGTATAAACAAATTGACAAATTATTTATAAGGAGTATACCGACAGTTTTTCTTTTAAGTATACCCAATTGTATACTGTAAATCTTCAGATTCGTTGTTTTTTCAATTTGAGCTTTAAGCGAGGGTTATCCACTCCCAGTTTAAGCACGAAGTAAAATTTCATTTAAAAAAGCCTGAACATTTTCAGGCCTTTCTAAACTCGAAATTTTACTTCATGCGCCACGCGTATAAGACACTGATTTGAAGTGAAGTTCTCTTGTTCACTATATTTCAGTGTTTTCACTGTTTAATACGCGTGGCGCACGAAGTAAAATTTCGAGTTTAGAAAAGCCTAAAAATTTAGTTCATGCTTGATCTGGAAATGTAAACACTCGGGAGACGCTATAAATTGTACACTTTTAAAATAAACCTTTTATAAAAAATCTACTTTTCATAATTAGAAGTGATTAATTATCAAATAATCCAGTTTAGTTTGATATTATTTAAAGTAAAACTTATGCCGATAACATAGTGCGACGAATTCAAACTTTTTTTTCTGAATTGAAATCTGAAAACAAAAATGAAAAATTTTTGTGTGAAAGAAAAAATACATTTAACTATTTTTTGCATTAAGGATTTTGTTGAGGTCTGAAGCGTCGAAATTATCATCAAAAATATCACCTAAATCGCCTATATAAAATTATGTATCTTCTTTCACCTAAAATTACGTGTCTTATTGCAAATTTGATATTTATATAGACCATTTTATGTGATCTTTTTAATGAACTACTTCTCCAATTTTCGAAACTTCACACCTCGATAAAATCCTTAAATGACCGAATATCGCAAAAAAACAGTTAGTTGTAGTTTTACTTTCACAGAAATTTTGCATTTTTGTTTAAAGATTTCAGTTCAGAATTTTAGTGTCGCACTGTGTAATTATTTACTTTTTAAATCAAGTACTTTTATTTTAATTAAAAATTTAAAAAGTATCTAAATTCAAATAAAATCAATTATTGATAATTAAATAAAAGTCACTTGGTTTGTTTCACTACTATTTTTTATTCTCTCCGACTAGTTTCGACTTATCGTCATTCTCAAGGAGTAATTACTCCTTGAGAATGACATAAGTCGAAACTAGTCGGAGAGAATAAAAAATAGTAGTGAAACAAACCAAGTGACTTTTATTTAATTATCAATATTGTAAACATGTTTCATCAAGTGATTAATGAGAACCAAATTGAAAAAAAAAATCAATTAATTTGGTTAAACCAAAATGTTGTACAAATCAAAAAAAAAACCTTTCTTCACGACAATGTTATAATATGTGCATAATTTAATTGTGTGTGCGTACTTCTATGAGCACAGACACAAAATGTTTGCGCTCATTCGCGAACTTTACAACACTAATTTGAACAAAAACACAGCTCATTATCCTATAATCTGTTTAATAACTAGGAGGAGCGTTTTAAATTTTACGCGCCAAAACCTACAACTCTGATTGGCCGAGAGCGCGCCCATTTTACACTATGCTAATTACGTCATTATTAGACGCAACAGCTGACATAACCTTAATTCAAAGCGTTACCGAGTTGCAACTTTGTCTGTTTCGTAATAGCCTTTTGTGCGGTGTTTCTTTAGCATAGTTAAAAGTTAGTTTTGTTTATATTGTTGTGATGGATTATGGACCCCGTACAAGCGTGGTATCACCTTCACCTCCAAAAAAGCGTAAGAAGTTGGATTTGGGTCATTTATATCTGCCTGAAAAACAGTGCATAATAAATATGCATAAGCAGATGATAACAGATGTATCAGACATTGTTGGTGCAGTAGGTGAGATATCAAATAGCATAAGAATATGCATCGAATAATAAAATGTTTAATTTTTAGGAGTTGTAAATTCCACTGTCTATCGTACCATTAGCAAATATAAGAAATCCGGAGAGATTTGTAGCCCTAAACATCTTGGGGACATAATTACAAGTTTTGATGACGTAGTGAAAAGATCCGTGCATAGTTTCTTCTATAAAAATGAACTGCCAACTTTGAATAAAGTTTTAAAAGAAGTAAACGATCATGCAGGCATGCCGAAGTTGAGTCGTTCTACCTTGTATAGTTTTATGAAACAAATCAATTTTAAGTAAGATAGAGACCAGAGCTGGGCAGGATTCGAATCATTCAGGATTCGAAGCCTTTTAGAGGATTCAAAAGAGGCATTCGAATACTTTAGTTCAACTGGATTCGTGATCCGGATTTGTTACATTTTTTTAAGAGGATTCGTATTCGAGTCTAAATGTGGGTGATTCGAATATTTATAAAAGGATACGAATATTTATAAAAGGATTCGAATATTTATAAAAGAGTTCGAATATTTATAAAAGGATTCGAATACTTACAAAAGGATTTGAATCGTCAAAAATAATTCGAATTAATTGTGAGGAATAACATGAAAAATATTTTTTTGTGTTTTTAAATTTCTCGTTAAATCACTGTTTTATACGCGTGGCGCATAAAGTAAAATTTCGAGTTTAGAAAAGCCCAGAAAATTTGTCTCGGGTCGCTGCGCGACCCTCGACAAATTTTCACGGGGCTTTTCTAAACTCGAAATTTTACTTCATGCTTAGTCGGGCTTTTCTAAACTCGAAATTTTACTTCATGCGCCACGCGTACTTAACACTGAATTAAAGTGGATGTTCAGTGGTAATAATAAATAATTAGGTTTTGAATATTTTTGTTAAAACAACTGGTAACGATATTTATATGTTAATGATTGCAAAAAAATAATAAAATCAAATTTATTCTTAAAGGATTTGTATTCGTAATTCGAAAAAACAAGATTCGAATCTTCGATCCGAATCATATTTGTCTCTTACGAATCCTTTATTCGAGTATTCGTGATTCGAATCATATTAGGTGATTCGGATTCGTAATTCGAATCCTTTTTACGAGGATTCGTCCCAGTTCTGATAGAGACACATTATTATATAAATTCCATATTATATTATGAACATAATGTAAATATGTTTATTTCACAAATATATGGCGAGATGCCGTATAAGCATTTTAATTGAACTGACGATATCGTACGATGGAAAAGAAAATACTTAACCACAATTAAGAAGTACAAAATGGATATTTGATTTTATTTAAAGAGTAATTATAAAATTATTTAAAATTGCCGCCAAATTTATCTAGTGATATTTCTGGTAACTTTTTATAGTGTAAATTGGGCTTTTGCACTTACTCCTTCTAGTTTTTAAACAGACTATAGGAAACAAAGAACTTTGACGCTCACAATTACGCGAATGACGTTTGAGGTTACGTATAATCACATGTAAAACTAGGAGTATGGTTTGATTAAAAATTTAGACAGTGACTTGCGCTAATCGCGTCCAAAATTGGACTAGGCATACGATATATTTTATTTTCTTACTAAACCTTAGTTAGTCACACGTTAGTCGCGATTAGCAGACTATGCATAAGGCCGAACATCATTAACTAGACCCAAGCCACAATTTTTGCAGATATTTTCAGCACTACTGCAATAAAGTGTACAAAAAAACATGAATACATTAAATTTCATGGATCACTTGATAATACTATTAATAATCCAACATTTCAATTGTGTTTGAATACAGTACCTCTCATTAATGTAGCACCCGATCCTCGGTATATACTTCTCATACCACCTTCTTTGTAAAGTTGCTTGACCACATCAACAGGTCCGTTGTACTTTTTCGTTTTGGCATCTTGTTGGATTTGTAATAGGCACTTGATTCGCTCCCCGGGAGCCATGATGATAGTTGTGAAAATGCCAGAGAAAGCACCGGCGACAAAATAATTGGAATACGTAAACTTGGTTGGATCGGTAGGTCCGAATATCTGTTTACCGACTCTGAACCCCATAAATGATATGGCGAAAATCGGCGCTACTCCAGCTAGAGGAGCGCCCATGCCCTTATACAACCCTTTCGGACCTTCTCTGGTGATCGTTTTTTTAACACAGTCCATCATCCCTGAGTACAGTGGCTGTTCCCCTGGCTTCGGAATGGGCATTGTTTGCAGGCGAACCTAGTAAGAAACAGAGAGAACAATGTGAAGTTGAAACTAAAGGGTGATCAACAATGATTGCAGACAAGTTAAATTTCCCGCCGAAAAATCTGGGGAATTTGATCGCTCCAAGGTTATGCCAAGGAAAAATTAATAAACAGTAACTCGATTTGACATTAGCAGCGTCGTGCGTCGTATTTTGCCATTGTGTTAATTCATTCTTCGAATTAAGTTATTTTTCATTCTGTTTCATAGACATCAGTTCTTATCAGGACTACTTTGTATAAGTCTTTGTTTTGTGGTAAGTGATTTGCTGTTTTTAAGGTTAGAAAATTAGAAAATTTAAGTTTAATCCTAAATTTACAGATTTTAAGAGAATTCGCTAGTGTTTACCGTGATGTTTGCACCATAGCATGATGCTTTTATGCTGAAGGCTCATTATCGAAGTGGAACTATGAATGAAGATGGCACATGGACTTACCCATTACAATCGTGTCTGAATCAATTTATTCAAGAAGCCTTCCCCGATGTCCACATTCCTTACAAAACATTTTCCTCGCATAAAACCCGCATTGTTGACCGTTTTGAGGGAAAGAATTGTATCTGTAAGGGCAAGTCAGCTGGAAGACTGCCTATCTTAACAGAAGAGGTTGTTGGCGACATTCAACAACGACTTGAACAAAGCCCAACAAAATCTTTAAGAAAACTCAAACTCAAACGGGTATGTTCTTAATTTTAAGGTGCGCACAAATTTTAATGTTTAATCCTTTTACAGGAGTATCGTATGGGAGTTGCATAAAAGCCGCAAAAAAAAGTATATTTTTAACTTCACTTGAAATCAGTGTTTTATACGCGTGGCGCATGAAGTAAAATTTCGAGTTTAAAAAGGCCCCGTGAAAATTTGTCTCGGGTCGCTGCGCGACCCTCGACAAATTTTCTACGCGGGGCTTTTCTAAACTCGAAATTTTACTTCATGCTTAGTCTGGGAGTGGACAACACTCGTTTGAATTTTAAATGTAACTCTTTTAAGAAATCGACGTATGTAATATAATAAATCATTCATTGAAATCATAGAAAAAGATGCACAATTTTACCTAAAATTAACTTTTAGAGTTAACTTTTTAATTTATTCGGCTCTTAATGGGTGAATATTCTATTCCTAAAAAACCGTTTTTATTTAATATTAAAGTTGCATTTAATACAATAACAAACTGTGAATAAATCGACATAAATCTAGAAATATCAAAAATCTCGACATGTAGAAAATCTTGACGGTCCACTCCCAGACTAAGCATGAAGTAAAATTTCGAGTTTAGAAAAGCCCCGCGTAGAAAATTTGTCGAGGGTCGCGCAGCGACCCGAGACAAATTTTCACGGGGCTTTTCTAAACTCGAAATTTTACTTCATGCGCCACGCGTATAAAACACTGATTTAAAGTGAAGTTAAAAACGCACTGAAAACCAACCCAACTTCGATATTTTTTTAAATTGGATGTTTTCTTTCCTATCCATGCTGTAAACCTTCAGATATTCGTTGTTTTCTTGTAAATAAACTTCAATTCCCTGTAGTCCTTCGGGCTCCGAAGACCATGATTGGTCCATCGAGCTGTAGCCTTTGTAAATTGGTAATAAACTTAGTAATCCTTCAATTTTAAACTTCTAAGAACGAGTGTTGTCCACTCCCAGACTAAGCATGAAGTAAAATTTCGAGTTTAGAAAAGCCCCGCGTAGAAAATTTGTCGAGGGTCGCGCAGCGACCCGAGACAAATTTTCAGGGGGCTTTTCTAAACTTGAAATTTTACTTCATGCGCCAGGCGTATAAAACACAGATTCAAAATGAAGTTCAATAACACATATATCATCATTAATTAAAATCATTATATAATCCGATATTTAGTCGGTAAATGAACATGTTTGTTAATAGAAACTGATGGAATTAAATATAACTGGTTGCAAATAATAGATTCAAATTTATTTTTAAAGGATTTGTATCCGTGATTCAAAAATGAGGATTCGAATCTCTGATTCGAATCATATTTTTCACTTACGAATCCTTTATTCGAGTATTCGTGATTCGAATCATATTAAGTGATTCGAATCATGTTTTTGAGGATTCATCCCAGCTCTGATAGTTAATATGTTACAAGAAAAGAAGAAAATTGGTAAATGTGAATGTTTTCCGGCGAATGTATACATTTAACAATTCGCTTTCTAATGTAAAGGGTGATCCAATTTGAGGTTCCTATGTTAGAAGCGTAGTAAATCAAACAGCTGTCAATGAATACGTGTTTAAAAGGTGTAAAATGTTAGGCTATAACAACGAATTTATGAAATTAATTGCTTAACGCGTTTATATTATTCAATTTTTCTACAGAAATAAAGATTCTGTACGAACTGTGTTTTAAAATTTACGTGATGATTAAACGAAAATTGCTTCGAGGGCTAAAATTAACACTTTAAATGTTTTAAGGGCCGCATCACAGTTTTTTGTTTGTTTGCAAAATCAAGCATTTTTGACATTTTTAAAAGTGCAGGAATCTAACATTTCGTTTTAATTGTTTCTTTTTATACAGGGAAGTTTTGTTTTCAGTATATATATATTCCTGCAAGTATGCTGAAAAATGTTCAAGCGTTATTCACATATAAAATAAGTAGTATATTTTGAACTTCAGTAAAGTAAAGTAAAGTAAAGTATTTATTTACGGATATCTCCTTTGATATTACAAAAAATTACAATAATAAAATTATAATCATAAAATTAATACTACGTAAATAGATATAAGTATATAACATAAGAAAACACATGTAATAAAAACGGACCTATACAAAACCGAATAAAATGAACGACAAGTATAGATGATTGCACAATTTAAAATAGCTTCAATACTTACAAAAACCACTCATTGGCGATTTAGAAATTATTTCACCAATATTCCCGCGTTTTAATTGTGACATAAAATGTGAGTGTGAACTATCAAATAAATCAAAATATGGATTTAGAGATATTAAATTTGAGTACCGCATAAATCGCGAAAGCGGGCTATTGTAGCCATAATTTGTCTTGAGTTTTAACTCTAAATATTGGAATTTGCCTGATGGGACGATTTACCACATTATAATGAAAATTGACATATGATAACAGTGTCGGCCATTTGACTTCATCCGAAAATAGCTTATAAAACAATGACAAATCGGCAAAAATTCTGCGATAGCACAGCCTTTCGATATGTACGCATGAATAGATATTATCAACATTAAAGTTTAACCCTATATCAAAACCCAGTTTTCAATTTTATTGACAAGGGTTATTTGAGCTGGTGACCAGACGCATGATGCATATTCCAAATGGGAACGAACAAATGCGAAATAAACCAGCTTAAACGATATAGGTGACAAATCGTCGGACATTATTTTTATGAATCCTAGCATTTTTAATGGACGGTTACATATATAATTAATATGATTGGCAAAAATTAGCTTGGCATCAAAAGTTACACCCAAATCTTTGATTTCTGTTATTTTTTCTAAGATACTATTATTTATACTATAATGGCGATGAATAGTATTTAATTTTCTAGAAAAAGTAATTGAGTTGCATTTCTTAATATTAAAAAATAGATGGTTATCACAAGACCATTTGAAAATAGAGTTTACATCGTCTTGAAGTAAAATACAATCTTCGGCAGTTACAATTTCCTTAAAAATGTTTAAATCGTCAGCAAATAACAGAAATGAAGAGTTTTTAATACTTGAGATATGTCGTTTATGAACAATAAGAACAGTAACGGTCCACAGTGCGAGCCCTGGGGTATACCTGAAGGCACAGAAATGGTATTAGATAAAAAGTTCTTGATTTTAACACACTGCGTATGGTTAGTTAGGTAACTAGTAATCCACTTTATGACAGCAGCATGAAATCCCAGCGCAGATAACTTCTCAATTAAAAAATCATGATTAACACGGTCGAAAGCCTTTGCATAATCTGTGTAAATAACATCGACTGAGTGTTTATTTTCAAAGGCCTTAATAATCGAGAAAGTAAACGTTAGAAGGTTAGTAGTAGTAGTAGATCTAGGCTGAAATCCATGCTGCTCGTCAAGTATACTAGTTTTACACATCCAATTTAACTGAACGGATACCAATTTATCGAAAAGTTTAGGTATTAGTGATTGGATAGATATGCCACGATAATTATTTACATCATCTCTTTTCCCGGATTTGAAAAGTGGCGTGATATAACTCCTCTTCCAAAAATCAGTATTTTATACGCGTGGCGCATGAAGTAAAATTTCGAGTTTAGAAAAGCTTGAAAATTTACTTTAGTCGCTCTGCTTCGCTACGCGACCAAACTAATTTTTTAGAATTTTCTAAACTTGAAATTTTACTTCATGCTTAACCAAGTAGTGAATACGCTCGTTAGAAGCTTTAAATTTAACACATAAAAAAACAACGAATACTAGGACATTGCAGCGTATACATTGAGATGACAGGAAGTTCTTTTTTCAAGTATACAATGTATATGCTCTAAATGTTTAGATATTCGTTGTTTATTTTAAACTTAAAACTTTAAGCGAGGGTTTTCCACTCCCAGGTTAAGCATGAAGTAAAATTTTGAGTTTAGAAAAGCCTGAAAGGCGCGAAGCGCGGAGCGGCCAAACCAAATTTTCAGGCTTTTCTTAACTCGAAATTTCACTTCATGCGCCACGCGTATAAGGCACTGATTTCAAGTGAAGTTCGCTTGTTGACAATTTTTCAGCGTTTTCAGTGTTTAATGCGCCTAGGGCATGAAGTAAAATTTCGAGTTTAGAAAAGCCTGATTTATTTTGTTGCTCCGTGCTTCGTGACCAAACTAAATTTTCAGGCTTTTCAAAACTCGAAATTTTACTTCATGTTATACCTGGGAGTAGAAAACCCTCGCTTAAAGTTGGAAGTTTAAAAAAAAACAACGAATATTTGAACATTTAGAACATATACATTTTCAGGCTTTTCTAAACTTGAAATTTTACTTCATGGTTAATCCGGGAGTGAAAAACACTCTTATTTTTGTTTATACTAATTTAATAAAATTCAATTTATCTCTGAACGTAAAATGAGAAATTAGTGAACATTCAATGTATAGATCCTAAATTGTATAATTAAATTGTAGTATAGAAATATTCTACAATATAATTGAGCCGTTTGTTTTTTTTTATTTTCCCAAATTATTTTATAATTACTTAATTTTGAAGCACACCCTAATTTTTGTTAAAACATGTGAACATTTGTTAACTTGTTCAAGTACATTTAAAATAAAATTTAGTATTTAGTTTCCTTCTTTCGGATCTTCATATTTATTTCAGTGTTTAATAATATTTCAACGAGTATTTGCATGAAGCGGACATCAGAAATGATTTCCAGCATCGAATAGACGCAGGTGAAACCAACATCAGATTAAAATATGTGCGCGGAGTTTTATCCATCATTTCGGAAAACTGATTTGCTCCCAACAGGTTACCGAACTACTAAATGTGTACTACCAAAATGCTCGTGGTTTATTAACAAAAACAAATGCGTTCTACAATAATGTGATTGAAAGTGATTATGATGTTTATATTATCAGTGAAACTTGGCTACGAGACGATGTGCATAACAGTGAATTATTTCCTAGTCATTATCATGTTTTTCGATGTGATAGAGCGGTACGCAAGGGTGGGGGTGTGTTGATTGCCGTTCGTAACAATATTGTGTGTTCGATGGACACAATCTTACTAGATATAAATGTAGAAATTGTTGTCGTACGGGTAACCATAAACAACTTAGCTATATGTTTTATATCTTTGTATATACCGCCGTCTGAACCGGCTGCGCTCTATTTACTGAACTTGACAAAATCTGCAGTAAATTTGAAAATAAGAGTATAGTTATATGTGGCGACTTTAATATTCCAGAGTACTATAATTCCTTATCTCGTCCAGTTAATGACCGCAAAGTCTCTGAACTTAACGATTTAATTATACTAAATAAGTTAAGACAACATAACAGAACACTTAACATAAATAATCGGATTCTAGACTTGCTTTTAACTTCCAATAATATACAATGTAGTTTTAGAGATGACCCGCCCATTACAAAAATTGATGAGCATCACCCACCACTATGTTTTTCTCTTAGCTCTTACAATAGTGAATCTACTAAATTTCAACCAAATTCATCTCTCAGGCAATATAATTTTCGCAAGACAGATCTTAGACTATTATATGATAAAATATCAAATTGTATGTGGGATGATGTGGTCAATAAGCGTGATGTTGATTTAGCATGTGATGCACTTTACAACAAAATATACGGTCTGTTTAACGAATGTGTACCGCTTGAATCGTATACGAATAAATCCGCCCGGCATCCCTGCTGGTTACGATCAAATACAATTAAACTTATTAGACGTAAGGAACATTTTCGAAAATTATATAAAAAATACAAACTCCGTATTTACTATGATCGCATGTCTAAGTTACGTAGGGATATTAGAGCTCAAATTAAATTGGATCAGAATACATATATCAACAATGCGGTATGTAATAATCCCAAAAAAATATGGAACTACGTAAACTCCAAAAAAGCTCAAACTCGTATCCCAGGGATTATGACTTTTGATGGAACTAAAATAGATAACCCGCTCGATATTGTTAATAGTTTTCGAGATCATTTTACATCAACCTACAACAGTAATGTTAAATCACATTTTTCTGTAAAAACATACATTGATCATATTGACTTACTTTGTATTGATAATATTAACGAAAATGATATTTTATCTGCAGCTAAAAAACTAAGTAACAACTCTACAGCTGGGCCAGACCGAATTCCTTCTTTCTTAGTTCGCGATTGTATCTATGCATTTACCGAGCCGTTAATTCACATATTCAACCTTATGTTCAAATTATCATGCTTCCCTACCCGTTGGAAAACCGCTCGTGTTACACCGGTACATAAAAAAGGTGAAAAGCAGGAGATTGAAAACTATCGCCCAATCTCAATAATAGACAACTTTGCTAAAATCATTGAATCGATAATTGCCAGTAAACTCTATAGTCATGTGGAATCTCACATCACCACTCGACAGCACGCTTTTATGAAAAAGAGATCAACCGCATCAAACAACTTGCTCAATTTTACTGAATATGCATCGTATCACTTAGATCGGCGTCAGCAAGTTGATACTATCCACACTGATTTTAGCAAAGCTTTCGACTCTATCAATCACAATATTCTGATAGATAAATTGAAATTCTGGGGTCTTAGTGATAAATTGCTATGCTTGGTTTCATCTTATGTTACAAATATACAACAGTACGTTGAATATGTGAACCACAGGTCCAAATATTTCCATCCTTCCAGTGGGGTGCCACAAGGTTCGAAACTAGGGCCATTGTTATTTCTTCTTTTTGTGAACGATATAGTGGATAATATAAACTCTCATATTCTTATTTATGCCGATGACGTAAAAATTTTCTACAATATAAAAACTGTTGATGACTGTACAGTGCTTCAGAACGACCTAAATAAAATTAAATCTTGGAGTCGATATTGAGTTAAATATTCCGAAATGTAAGGTTATTTCGTTCTTACAGCACGGCCAATTATATTCGACTACTCTATCGATAGTATATCTATAGATAAAGTTTCCGAGATTCGTGATTTGGGTGTGCTGTTTGATAGAGAATTAACTTTTGTTCCGCATTATAATAAGGTAACAAAAGATGCTTATAGAATGCTCGGTTTTATACGTCGAATAACAGAATCGTTTAGAGATCCACGCACGCTTTTGAAATTATACTATGCATACGTTCGTTCAAAATTGGAATACTGCGCAATTGTATGGTCGCCATCTTATAATAACCACTCAAATTCTTTAGAACGCATACAAAAGAAATTTGTCGTTTCTTTATTACAAAGTGATGTTAACTTATCCGGATGATTCAGTAACTTACGAGCATATGTTGTCAATGTTCGAGTTAAAACCATTAGCTTCACGCAGGAATATAACTTCCATGAGATGGTTATATCAGGTATTACATGGAGAAATTGGTGATCCTAATATTCTTTCTCTCATAAACATATATGTACCGCGGTGTGGTAGTAGAAATATTGATACGTTCATATGTAAGCGCAGTTTCACGAACCTTTTTTTTAACTCGCCAATAAATAAAATGCTTCGAACTCATACTATTATTCAAGACTCTATAGATATATTTAATTGCACGAGCCGTCACTTCACAAACACTGTAATGAATTTGTTGTAATACGCGCCAACCACCACAAATACATTTTACTTTATACATGTGTGTCATTGATTGTATGTATACTCAACTTTGTTTTATGTTATTATATACTGCCTTTCAAAAAAATCAGAACACAAATTATTTATTGGACGATTTTAATGAAATTTACAGAATTTGATCATGTAAATGAACTGCATCGATGATCAAAAAATCAATTGTTTTGGTTACTATTTAATGGTATTTTTCCTTGATTTCACCATTATGAAGAGCTGCTGATTTTTTAATGTAATTGCTTCTAATATCCAAGTAGCCTCTGAGTAGTTTGACGTTTCAGTTTGTAAAACATAAAAAGATGCCCCGTGTTCATCGGCGTGCACAATATCATCATCTAAGTGAATTTGAAAGGGGTCGCATTATTGGAATGCGAGAAGCGGGTTTTTCGGTTCGTGCTATTGCTGAAAGGGTAGGCCGTAGTGTATCGGTCATCGTACGCTGCTGGTCTAGATGGTCCGAAGCTGGGGAGAATCGACGTAGACTTGGATCAGGACGTCCAAGAAGCACCACTGAGCGTGAAGATCGAGCTCTTCGTCTTACAACTTTAAGGGACAGATTTACAACGTCAAGGGCATTGGGAAATGACTGGTTGGCTCTAAATGGCCAAAGAGTATCCATGGCTACTGTTTACAGAAGAATCCGCAGTTTTAGTAAAAGATCCTACCGTCCACAATTGTGTCTACCTCTTACTCCGCAGCATCGCAGAGCAAGACTTGATTGGTGCAGGGAAAGACAACATTGAACCCATGAATGGAATAACATTATCTTCAGCGATGAGTCTCGGTTCTGTTTATGGGCTCATGATGGTCGCAGAAGAGTGAGACGTCGACGCGGTGAACGCAGAATTTTACAATTTACTGTTGAAAGACATACGGCTCTTACACAGGGAGTTATGGTTTGGGGGGCGATAGCATATGGTAGTCGGTCTCCTCTAGTTTTTTTAGAAGCAAGTCTTAACGCGATTCGGTATATTGACAACATTTTACGGCCAGTGTTAGTGCCCTATGTAAATGGCTTGCAGAACCCCATTTTTCAGCAAGATAATGCTCGACCTCACACAACGGCCATTACAAGACAGTTTTTTGATAGTGCCGAAATCAATTTGTTACCTTGGCCATCTCGTTCTCCAGATCTATCGCCAATAGAACATGTTTGGGATATGATAGGTGTTAGAATAAGTAACTTACAGAGGTAAAATTATCGAAGTTTGGAATGAAATACCCCAAGTCGATATTGATAGCCTGATTTCTAGCATGCCTCGACGTGTTAATGAGTGTTTGGGAAATCGTGGAGGCCCAACACATTATTAATTTATATTCATTTGTTTTTTTGTTTTTCAAGTTGATTTTTTGATCATCGATACAGTTCGTTTACATGATCAAATTGTGTAAATTTTATTAAAATCGTGCAATAAATACTTGGTGTTCTGATTTTTTTGAAAGGCAGTATATTTAAGTTTGAATGTTTGATATATTTTCCCTGTTATTAGATCCTTTGTATCTGTTGGGAAATAAACGAATTATTATTATTATTATTATTATGAAGTAAATATTTTACGCTCTTCGCGTAGCGACTAATTCAAATTTTCAGGCTTCTCTAAACTTGAAATATTTAGGCGTGTAAAAAACACGGATATAAAGTGAAGTTCAAAAAATACTTAACTAATCCAAGAAATATTAAAAGATTAATATTTTTCCACTTGATCGGTTATTTCTGTTTCACCTTATTCTAGCTAAATCTAATAAAATTGACAATACGAATAATATTCGCAATAAATAACGGTGTTAGTAACCGCGAGCCGCATAGAAGCGCTCCAAAGAGCCACATGCGGCCCGCAGGTGGCCAGCCCCGGTCAAAGTAATCATCCTACTCAAAGCCGTACCCAGGGGGGGATATAGGGGTTAGCCCCCCCCCGAAATTTTCAAAATGGTAAATTTTTCTATGTAAAAGCAAAAACAATATTTTTACCATTAAAAGCCCCCCCCCCAAATTTAGTTAGCATGTGGTTCCAACAAGATGGCGCAACTAGCCACACATCAGATCATGTGATTTAACGCCCTTGAATTTATTCTGCAAGGGTAAAATTTCCGAAAAAGTTATCGAAAATTACCACAAATTAATCGACTGCTGCAGAAGGTACAGAGGCACCCATTAAATTGATATAATTTTTCATAACTAATAAAACACATAATATTACCGTTAAATTAAAAGAAATCTGAAAATTTCCTTAAATTTGTGTGTGTTTCTTTAAAGTTCAGAAACTCAAATTGGATCACCCTTTAGGTAGATTATAAAACATTCCTTGTTTGTTGAAAGAGTTCAATTTGCAGCTTAAATCGAGTGTTTTCCACTCCCAGATTAAGCATAAAGTAAAATCACTGCAATATTGTGAAATTGAAAATATTCTGCTTAGCAGTATATTTATTGTACTGATTTAGCAGTATATTTGTAATTGCAAAACATTTCAATGTTTTTCAGCATATGTGATTGGGACATGTATACTTAAAAGTAAAATTCCCTGTATGTACAAATTTAATCAATTATGTTTGTAAATGTAAAATAATTGCACCTTTTATTGATTTTATTGAATAAATTACAATTTATTACAGTGCAAACCTTTCTACCAACCTTGAAATATTAATAAAAATAATAGAATGGCAATAATCAACCAAACGCGTTCAAATCAACGAAATATAAAAAATAAAAATTCTCATTATTGCAATTAAGAAGAATGGTTTAAAACATACATCGGATCGCTTATGAAACCATAAAATATTGGGTTATAAGGCGTGTGGTGGTTTCAAAAGAGTTTATTTACAAGAAAGTATGTACAGAGTGATCGGTTTTGTGTCGATTCGTCGTAACGGGTGGGTGCGGGCGTAGTGCGGCAGTAGAGTCCTCGTGGTTCGAGCGGCTAGCGGTGAAGGGCCTCTTCTGCGTGGTAGCCTGGGTGTCGTCTCGGATGGACGCGGCGTCTCGTGGCAGTACGTCGTCCCGGAACAGAGCGTCGTTCGGGATGAGTGTTTGTGAGAGCGTGGAGGTACTTCGTAGATTGATAATTTGTAGAGTGATAATACTAGACCGAAAAGACGAGTGCTAGTAATCACGTAGGAAGAGACGATTAGGCCGAAAAGACGAGCGCTAATAGTCTGTCTTTTAAGCGGTGCGCTTGGGGTTTTATAGGGTTTCCAGCGGGTTGTCTTCTGGTAGGGGTGGTGTGGGCATCACGTGTCCGGCGTGGTCGTCACGTGTCCGGCGTGGTAGGGGATGCGAGCGGTGGTGCGTACACTCGGCTACCTGAAAAGGGTCGAGCGCGCTCGCGAGTGTTAAGGGAGCGGCGTTACATCCTCCCCCTCTGGTTCTGCGATCTTCTAGATAGGAGGACCAGAAGTAAACGTCTTCTTTGGGCGTCCTCTCTTCCGAATGGGATGGATCGGTTGGGCTTCCTGAATGTTTCCCGTGAAGGGGGTGAGTGCGGAGGCGTGGAAAGTGCCAATCGGGGTGCTCGGGTCGTCCAGGGATGCGACTTCAAATGTGGCGGCTCCTTTCACTTGTAGAATCACGTAAGGTCCATCTCTACGTGGGGCGAATTTGGACGTAAATTGGTTTTTTGCATTACTCAGGAGGTGAGTGTCTACCCATACGTGGTCTCCAGGTACATATGCCGGAGTGGGACGTCTGGCGGCATCTGCGTACTTCTTGCGCTGATCCTGTTGTTTATCGTTTATTTGATGGGCTGCTTCTAGGGCATCTCTCATCCGCGTGAGATAGGGACTGATCTCAGTAACGAAGTTGTCGGAAGCGGTTATGGTCCTTATGTCTCGGCTTACATCTTCTGCGGTCCTTAGATTTCTCCCAAAGGTGAGGTAGGCAGGGCTGTATCCGGTGCTAGCTGTGACGTGCGTATTCATGGCGAAACGGATAGCTGCTAATTTTTGAGGCCAAGAATCATGATGTGGTCCAACAAGAATAGCTAACTGGGTTTTCATATCTCGGTTCTTCCTTTCCACCGGGTTGGCTTGCGGGTGGTAAGAAGCCGTGAAATTGTGGTCAATTCCCAATCTGTGCATCAGTTGCTGCATGACGGCGCTGACAAACTGTGTCCCGTTGTCCGAAATGCATCTTCTGGGTATACCGTAGCGGAAGAATATCTCTTGTAGGAGGACGGTGGCACATTCAAGCGCTGTGGCTTTTTTAAGCGGCAAGATCTCGATCCAACGGCTCGCTAAGTCCTCGGCAATAAGGATCGTCGTATATCCTTCCGGGGATGTGGGCAGTGGCCCGAACAGGTCGAAGGAGACGGTCTCGAAGCGTTGGTTTGGAGGTGTCGTCTGTGTCAGGCCTGCAGGCTTCAGGTTCGTCGGTTTGTATCGCTGACACTCAAGGCAGTTCTTGAGATGTTTTGCGATATCATCGCTCATCTTTTGCCAAAAGTACTTCTGCGATATCCTGTGGTACGTTCCGCGGAATCCGTAGTGTCCTGCAGTGGGGCTATCGTGGAACTCCGCCAACAATGCTGGGACTTCCTGTTGTGGGATGCATTGCTGTGCTTCTTCGCTGTCCACGTTGTGGTTATATCGGTATAAGATGCCTCGATCCATTAGGTACCCTTTATTGGTCCAATATACGGCATCTTCGGTGCGGGGCTGCGTCTCCAGGGCGTCTATGATGCGTTTCAGAGCTTCGTCCTGGTGTTGAGCCTCCCGTATGTCTTTGGTGGTCCTACGAGGTATGTCTACCTGGATTGGATTGATTTCTGTGATCTGAGCGCTGGGGATCCGTGAGAGGGCATCCGCTAGATGGTTCGTTCTTCCTGGGATGTATTTGATTTCTAGCTCAAAAGGTTGAAGTTGTAAGGCCCATCTTGCTAGTCTTCCCGATGGTGCCTTCAAAGACATCAGCCAACGTAAGGCCTGATGATCCGTGGCGACTGTCACAGGAGAACCTTCCACATATCCTCGGAATTTCCCCAGAGCCCATACGATAGCTAAGGTTTCCTTCTCTGTGGTTGTGTAGTTCTTCTCTGTGGGTGTCAGTAAGCGGCTAGCGTACTCGATTGGGTGTTCGTTCGGTCCCTCCCCCTGGACCAACACTGCTCCAATAGCAAAGTCGCTGGCGTCGGTTCTGATAAGAAACGGTTCCGTAGCTGTAGCGGTTTTCAAGATTGGGGCGGTGACCAGTGCTTGTTTTAGGTCTGCCATTGCTTCTTGTTGTGGCTGTTCCCATTTCCACGTGGCATTCTTCCTGAACTGCTTGGTGATGGGCTGAGCTCTTTCCGCAAAGTTGGGGATGAATCTTCTATACCAGGAACAAGTCTGGATAAAGGATACTGCCTCCTTCTTGTCCCGAGGGTCCTTCCATGACGTGATTGAGTGTGTTTTGTCGGGATCCGCCGCGATGCCTTCTTCCGTGATTACATGTCCCAAGAATCGGATTTTTTCGGGGCAGAACACGGTTTTTTCCCTATTCGCTGAGAGGGACTCTTCTTCCAATAACGTTAGGACCTTGTCTATATCCTGGAGGTGGCGAGTGACATCGTCGGAGAATATGATGAGGTCATCCAAATATGCGAGCATCCGCACATGGGGTATTCTAGCTCGCAGCCTATCCATCGTTCTCTGGAACGTGGCTGGGGCGTTCCGGAGTCCAAACGGCATCCTCTTGAACTCGAATAGGCCAAAGGGGCAGACAAAGGCTGTCTTTTCCTGATCTTCTTTGACCACTGGGATCTGCCAATATCCGCTCTTAAGATCGATTGTTGACATAACTTTTCCTGTGGGACCGTTGTGTATTAGGTCATCCATCCTCGGAAGTGGATATCGGTCGGGTGTTGTGATCTCGTTTAAAGCCCTGTAGTCCACGCATAACCTGGATGTCCCGTCCCGCTTTGGCACCATTACCACCGGAGCGGCCCATGGTGAGGTGGATGTCTGGATGATGTCGTCCTGCAGCATCTGTACCACCTGCTCTTGCAGCTCATCTTGTTTTGGCGGCGACATTCTATACGGCTTGGCGCTTGTGGGAGGGTGTGCACCGGTTTGGATGCGGTGACATCCTAGTGTGGTCGGTGGCTTCGGAGACCTGAAGGCTTCTTTATGTTTTCGCAGGGTATTGTTGAGGGCTTCTCGTTCGTCCTGCTTCAGTGTTTTTCTTTCTTCTTCTCGCAAGTCCACTTTAAGTGTGGCGATTTCCATCGTTTCGTAGTAAGGAATTACTGCGACATCTTCTCCTGGGATTTTCCTTGGGGGTTCCGGAAATAGGAATTGTTCTGTTGTTTCTTGTGGCTGCTGTGCCTGGAGTTTTTCTATTTTGGGCCTCGTGGCATCGTATGCTGGGTGTTCGCCTTCCGAAAATGTCCACGTCTGTTGTCCCAAATCCAGGGTTATTCCAGCGCTTCTCATGAAATCCGTCCCAAGAATCGTCTCTCTAGTTTGGCTGTTCGGTAGAATGAAGAATTTCGTAGGAATTATTCTTCCTTTAATCGTTACATCTGCTTCTGTGTACAGCATCGTGCTGTTCTGTGCACATCCGTTGGCAAAGGCGACGTTTCCTTGGTGCACTTGGAACTTGTTTCCATTTCATTTTAGTGCATCGTACAATCTCAGAGATGCGACTGTGACCTGCGATCCCGTGTCGAAGAGGGAGTATTCGGCCTTGCTGTTTACATGGATATATACGTGTGGTCTGCTTGGATCCATTGTCGCTGCTAGCGATGAGATTTGCGTCGTTTTTGTTTTCGCACTGCAGTCCGGGCAGCGGCTTCTGATGGTGTTCGGCCTCCCGCATCCGTAACATGCGAAGTTACCGGGGTTGGCTGTCATCGTTTCTCTTTGTTTCCTTCTGCATTCTTCCATGCGGTGTCCGTTATTTTTGCAGTAACTGCAGCGGATTTTCTCAGAGCCGGTCGGCTTTTTCGCTTGGTTTTCTTCTTCGAGTAAGTTTTCTGCCTCCCTCACTCTTGTGACCAGATTTTCATAGTTGTCGAACGTTGATCTTGGAATCCTTTTTCTCATCTCTAGATGGAGTAAGCTGAAGATGAGGTCCAGCTGCAGCTCTATTTCCATAGGGCGGCTCAGCTTGCTGAAGAGTGCCCGTTTTTGGATCACGAACTGGTCTGTTTTGGACGGCCTATTCTGTTTTTCTTCACATATCGTTGCGAAAATCTTGTAGTTTGGGACTACTGGAGCGAAAGCGCTTCTGATGGCGTGTATTAGTTGCTCCCATGTCTTGATTTCCCTTTTTATTCCTTCCCACCAGGTGTCGGCCGGGGCTTCCAACAGCAACGGAAATCCTAGTATAGCGTCGGCTTCGTTGATATATTCTGTGTT
Organism: Philonthus cognatus; assembly: GCA_932526585.2. NCBI lineage: Eukaryota > Metazoa > Arthropoda > Insecta > Coleoptera > Staphylinidae > Philonthus > Philonthus cognatus. The sequence continues at coordinate 26,406,828 of OW052245.1, read as the reverse complement.
TTTATATACCGTGATCGTGTTTATGAAGCTTTCAACCACCTGGCTGTCTGTTTCTCCCTTAAATCTCGTCGTGCATTTGGAAAAACTTCCCCTCTGGACCGGCGCTTCCGTTCTAATTTCCAACATCCGGTTCATGAGGTCCTGGAATTGTTGTTCGGTCATCGTGACATTAGCCATACTTCTCGTTATTCTGTTTGTCAAACCTTCTCGAGCCACACGTTGGGCTGCCAGTTTATAAGGCGTGTGGTGGTTTCAAAAGAGTTTATTTACAAGAAAGTATGTACAGAGTGATCGGTTTTGTGTCGATTCGTCGTAACGGGTGGGTGCGGGCGTAGTGCGGCAGTAGAGTCCTCGTGGTTCGAGCGGCTAGCGGTGAAGGGCCTCTTCTGCGTGGTAGCCTGGGTGTCGTCTCGGATGGACGCGGCGTCTCGTGGCAGTACGTCGTCCCGGAACAGAGCGTCGTTCGGGATGAGTGTTTGTGAGAGCGTGGAGGTACTTCGTAGATTGATAATTTGTAGAGTGATAATACTAGACCGAAAAGACGAGTGCTAGTAATCACGTAGGAAGAGACGATTAGGCCGAAAAGACGAGCGCTAATAGTCTGTCTTTTAAGCGGTGCGCTTGGGGTTTTATAGGGTTTCCAGCGGGTGGTCTTCTGGTAGGGGTGGTGTGGGCATCACGTGTCCGGCGTGGTCGTCACGTGTCCGGCGTGGTAGGGGATGCGAGCGGTGGTGCGTACACTCGGCTACCTGAAAAGGGTCGAGCGCGCTCGCGAGTGTTAAGGGAGCGGCGTTACAGGGTATAATTTCTGAATATTCGTCAAGTTCAAGTAAGGTCTTACCTTCGTTCGAAATATTAATTATCTAATCATGTTTATTGTTATATTAAAACATCTTTATATATAAATATTGTAATGTATGTTTTTTTTTGTTTTGCTATTATTTCATTTTGTTCAAAAATCTGTTTAACATTGTTATTTGTATTTGTTATTAAGATATAATGGCCGACCATTATAATAAATAAATAAATAAGAAATAAATGTTACAACTTCTATCACAGCTTAATTTTTCAGTTACTAATTAGCAGGGTTGTTATGTTTAAAACACTTTGTTTTTAAACAGTGTTTTAAACATGTTTAAAAACAGCCGTCGTGTTTTAAACAATTTTGTTTTAAACATGTTTTAAATCTTAAATTTGTTTAAAACATGTTTTAAAGGTTAAATTTTTAAATTTGTTTAAAACATTTTTTTTTATTATTTTAAATTTGCTAAATTATATTTTATACTACTTTATTAAGAGTTTTTGTTTTCGTTTTAAAATTTTACCTAAATTGTTGAAGCTATTTCAAATTACATAATTAAACACAACATTTTATTACAATAAAATATCACAACTGCGTATGCACAAATGTGATTTTTAAATACGGGGAAGTATACATATACACACACTGTACATTTTACGACATTCGTTGTTTTTTTTTTTAAGATTTCGATTTGAATCTTTTAACGAGGGCTTTCCACTCCCAGACTAAGCATGAAGTAAAATTTCGAGTTTAGAAAAGCCTGAAAATTTGGATTGGCCGCGTAGCGAAGCGGAGCGGCCAATCCAAAATAGGCTTTTCTGAACTAAAAATTTTACTTCATGCGTCACACGTATAATACACTGAAATATCGCAAAGTTTAGCAATCTAATATGTAGATGTGAATAAAATGTGAGTCAAATTCTGCGCTGAACAAATTGTTTAAAACAGTGATTATAGGCAACAAAATGACTCTAACGTATATTAGATTGCCTATAATCGTTGTTGTATGTGTGTGTTTTTAAAACTTAACTGTAAATCAGTGCTTTTAAGCGTGGCGTATGAAGTAAAATTTCGAGTTTAGAAAAGCCTAATTTGGATTGGTCGCTCTGCTTCGCTACGCGGCCAATCTAAATTCTTAGGCTTTTCTAAACTCGAAATTTTACTTTATGCTTGTCTGGGAGTGGAAAACACTCGTTAAAAGCCTTAAATTAACCGCTTTGAAATAACAAATTCCCGCAAATTTAAAAAACGCTGTAATTATCGGGATATGTATACTCAAAAGAAAAATGCCCTGTATGTTCTGTTTTAAACATGTTTCTAATTGTTAATGTTTTAAACGCTGTTTCAATGAAAAAAACACGATTTGTAAAGAAAACTGTTTGTTTTAATTATAATTAAAAAAACGTTTTTTTTTTAACAACCCTGCTAATTAGACATGCGTTTAATCGAAAACTCAGTCCGGTATGCTGTATATGCTTTAACTCAAAAACGATTGATGGTATATTTTTTTATTTTTAGATATTCGAAAAGAGCATTGTTTTCTCGACATTAACATTTCATAAAGATCTTACACAGAAATTTTAAGTTATTAATTTGTCATTTTAAAATCCACTGAAATATTTCAAAAAGTATTGATGTGCTAAATTTTTCATGAGATCTTGAAATTTTTAAAGACAGTTTTAAAATATGTGACAATCCCAAAACACAAGTGTTTTGGAATTGTCTAATATTTTGAAACTGTCTCAGAAAAGCTAAAGATCTCACGAAAAATTTAGATTTATACATATTTTGAAAAAGAATTGTTTTCTTAACACCCTCACGACGTTTCATGTAGATCTCAAGAAATATTTTAAAGTTATGATTTTTTTAATTTGTATAATTCATAAAATTTGATGGACAAAATAGCTCCGCACACACTTATTAAATCAGGTATCTTCTAAATAATGATATAAATAACAGTTAATAATAATACCTACTTGATAACATTGACATTTTCTTATATCATCAAGTCATAATGAAATTTGTATTAGAAAATAGAAAGTCTATAAGGACGATTTTTGATTTCAAAAGTTATCTACTTTTATTTAATATATTTTGAGGTGAAAGTATAATCTATTACACATAATCTGTTATCACATATAACACAGAAAAATAGATTACCACTAATTTATTCTTAATTCAACTCATATAAAAAAATCATGTACCAAATGTAATCCACTTTTTAGGTTAGGTTACCTTTAAGGTATCAAAGGGGTGTCCTACAAGTACTGTGCATACTCCTCCGAAGCCCCCGCAAAGGAAATACTCGATTGGTCCGTCACCCATTTTTATTTATCTTGCACGATACTCTCCCTTATCAAGTGAAACCAACCTGCAGTACCAGCAGTGGCACTCAACACACTCAACTGACTTCAATAATAAATTCATTTCGGACTTTGCACTTTCCCATTAATGACTTTCGATAATCGTTTCGTTTATTAAAAGTGTACATGATATTAAAAAATATACGTTATAAATCATTTACAGTTCGACAATCACAAATGTGTATTGTATGTGCTTTATTTCTTGTATATTTATGGGAAAACCTGGAAAAATAAATACGGTTGTTTCAGCATAAAACATTCAGATGTGTCAATAACCCAAAAAGTGAATCAGTTGAAAAGCGTAGTTACCTATAAATATAGTGAAATACTTCATTAAGGGGATTTAATTTTTTATATAATTAATGAATCCAGTAAAAATAAAATTTGATTCAGCAATTATGGCCCACGTTTATAATTCATTTTGTGTATTTTCAGTTGTCTATACTATAATGAAAGCACAATGAAAGTATATGTTGAATTGCCTATATTATAATACCTGTGTATATAGGATTGGATATGCTATACCGAATATTTCCAGGGTTGCCAGATCAGTGATTTTGTCACCAAATCTGGTCATTTCAACTTTCAGATTCAGACAAATTGTTTGTGATTCAGACGTGGCTTAATTCTAGTGTTTGTTGAATGTTTTTAGTGACAATCTAGTGATTTACTGTCACGAGAATGCGATTAAAGATGAAACAGTCGAACATGCCAATATACTGTCAAAACTATTAAGAGTCTTTTTTGATATACGAAAATCGTCATTTTTTATTCCAGCCTTCCCAGAAAAGCTAGAGTTATGAAAAAATTCATACATAATCTTGACCCCATTTTAGGACCTGTGTGCATCGCTTATGATTCTAGCTATCATCGTTTTTCTGAAAAAAAATAATGAAAATTGCAATAATTTTTAATCACGAAATAATCTTTAAAAATTCTCACGGATTTGCAAAACTGATGCACATCGGACCTATTTTTGCCCCCTGAACATTTCTGTAAAGTTAGATTTTCACGAAATGGCCTGAGAAGGCTCAAATAAAAATTTTCACTCGTATTGCAATTTTCCGCATACCGTCACGCCACCTAATGGTTGTATAGCGGAAATGGGGTATTTTTCAGTTTAGAGTGTCTTTAATAGATAGCGATCTTACGTGACAACAATTCGCGGCATTTCTTTGAAAAAGTCGTTATCTTAACGATTCTAAGCCACTGCTCGCAGATTTTTATGATCTGTTCTCGTTGCTTTTTAGATATTTTGCACTTTTTCTAATCTTTGCTTTTAAAACTGCTGTTTTTACAGCAAACTTATTACGAAATTGCTATCTTAATAACAATTCTGAGAGTTGTTTTCACAACTTTTATTAATTTAATATAGAATTTTTTTTACACGTGTGTTTTTTTGTAGGGCCAACAGTGTGCGGGTTTGCGGAAATTCAAAAAGATCGACGGGTACAATTACACAATATTGAATTATAATGCTTTTGGTATTTTTAATAAGATAATTGCATGTCTGTTTTAACATTTAAAATAACTCTTAGAAATTCATGTAACTCTGTTGTACCAAAATTTATTAATGAGAACATATTGATATGTGTTCATAAAATATAAAAGATTACGATTTAATAGCTCAATTTCATGGAATGTAACTTTCTTAATAGGGTTGTATGAATGAAGGTAGGTTTATAAAATAAAATAAATAACAATGAGTAATAACAACATTTATTAATATACTGCCTTTCAAAAAAATCAGAACACCAAGTATTTATTGCACGATTTTAATAAAATTTACACAATTTGATCATGTAAACGAACTGTATCGATGATCACAAAATCAACTTGAAAAACAAAAAAACAAATGAATAAAAATTATTAATGTGTTGGGCCTCCACAATTTCCCAAACACTCATTAACACGTCGAGGCATGCTAGAAATCAGGCTGTCAATATCGACTTGGGGTATTTCATTCCAAACTTCGATAATTTGACCTCTAAGTTCCATTACAGTGTTAGCGGGGCGCTGTAAGTTACTTATTCTAACACCTATCATATCCCAAACATGTTCTATTGGCGATAGATCTGGAGAACGAGATGGCCAAGGTAACAAATTGATTTCGGCACTATCAAAAAACTGTC